>HG996559.1:14510001-15760001 GCA_905340355.1 Rhagonycha fulva
TCCAAATGGAACGCTGTGAATTCGACCTCCAATTCGGTCATTTGCTTCTAATATCGTAAGGTCGGTGATATTATTTTCTAAAAGCTTTGCCGCAGCAGCAATTCCCGAAACACCAGCACCTACGATGATAACACTAGGAGATCCATAGCAAGTAGAATGTGTTAAATACAAAGAAATTATTAGCAAACATTTAAAATTATTATTTGTTAACGTGTTCATTATGTAATTATTTATTCACATTTATCACATTCGAGGTCTCAAAACTATTAATAATTTTGATAAGTAAGCATTAGCAACAGTGGTGAATTTCCGAATAAGAGCACAATGCGCGCGCCTGGTGTGCTTGACCGACCAAAATTCAGCTCTCAAAATAAAAAAATTTATAATACCTACATATTTAAAAATTAAAAAAGTGAAAAATAGGGAAATATTGAAAACTAACCAATATAAAATTCCAACTGCTTGACTATTACATTTAAAGGTTTTTTGTATTGAAATTGAAATTTTGTTTTATATTTACGCAAAAATATTTTTCAATTAAACAAAAAAAAATAGGAGGAAATATCGGCCTATTATAGGGTTTGTGTTGTTTTACGTGGAATAAATCAGAGCTTCTTTATAAATAAAAAAATCAAAAACCAAAAGTGGCAAAATTTAAAAAATCAATGATTTTTTCGAAAAAAATGAAAAATTTTGTAGAACACAAGTTTAAATATTTTTCTTGAAAAGTACGTTTAAAGACAAAAAAATCGTCCCGATTAGTCAATTTTTGAAATAGTTATGATCGTTTGAAGAAAAAAACATCAGGTTTTTTTAAATTCTTAACTTTTTTTCGGTTAAGTAAAAAATTTTGAAAAAATTCACAGAACTGTTTTTGGTGGGAGAGTATAATAAATAAAAATTTCAGACAAATCTAAAGGGGTCGGGTTTAAAAGTAGTCGATTTGATGTGGAATGCCCCATATACAGGGCGAATGAGACCACCCGTATCAGTAATTTTTTTCAAAGACGGTTAGTCGTAGAGAGTTAGGTAAAAAAATTTTAATATAAAAGCCGTAATAAAGAATCAAATGGTGAAATTATTATTTTCGGGAAAAGTCGGCATCCCGGGTAGTTTGCTCCAGAATATTCAGAATATTTTCATTTTTTTATTTCATATTTCATATTCAGAATATTCAGAATAACACCAGCACCTACGATGATAACACTAGGAGATCCATAGCAAGTAGAATGTGTTAAATACAAAGAAATTATTAGCAAACATTTGAAATTATTATTTGTTAACGTGTTCATTATGTAATTAATTATTCACATTTATCACATTCGAGGTCTCAAAACTATTAATAATTTTGATAAGTAAGCATTAGGCAACAGTGGTGAATTCCGAATAAGAGCACAATGCGCGCGCCTGGTGTGCTTGACCGACCAAAATTCAGCTCTCAAAATAAAAAAATTTATAATACCTACATATTTAAAAATTAAAAAAGTGAAAAATAGGGAAATATTGAAAACTAACCAATATAAAATTCCAACTGCTTGACTATTATATTATTTAAAGGTTTGAAATTTTGTTTTATTATAAACAAAAAAAATAGAAGGAAATTTCGGCCAATTATGGCCGAAAATCAGATTTTTTTCTTTTTTTTTTTAAATAAAAAAATCAAAATTCAAAAGTGGCAAAATTTGAAAAATTAATAATTATTTCGGAAAAAATGAAAAATTTTGTAGAATACAAGTTTGAATATTCTTTTTAATATTTTTCCTGAAAAGTACGTTTAAAGACAAAAAAAAACAAAATAAAAATCGTTCCGATTTGTCAATTTTTGAAATAGTTATGATCGTTTGAAGAAAAAAAACATCAGTTTTTCTAAAAATTCTGAACTTTTTTTCAGTTGAGTAAAAAATTTTCAAAAAATTCACAGAACTGTTTTTGGTGGGATAGTATAATACGTATAATATATAAAAATTTCAGACAAATCAAAAGGGTTCTTTTTTTGAAAGTCGTCGATTTGATGTGGAATGCCCCATATATAATAATAACTAAAATTTAATAGTGGCATTAATGCCAGAATTTCGTCTCCGATATGCCTATCAATCAGTTTTTGCTACAGCTGTAAGGAAAAATGACATTAAGTTGATTGGACGACAAGATTTTACCTGGTCGTATGATGCACGCCCTGGATTTGATAAAATTACGACTTTAACTGTTTGCCAACCAATAAGCGCATATTTTAGGACAATGCTGGCTCTATAACACACAAAAGAATAGATAGCATTTCTTCTCATCATTGGATTAAAACAGGAAATATTTAATCTGGCTCCAAAGACTTGTATGGTTTGAAGGATTTTAACTCCTATTCAAGTCAAATTTTATTTAACGAGTTTGTTTTCAACTTTTCAGCCTCCCCCTGCACTGCACAATTTAGAAAATTGTTCTGTAAATCTAAAAGCCCCAGAGTTTATTTCCAAATTGTATGTGCTCCTTCTTTAGATTTTGGAAAACAGCTAACCCTAACTTAAAGATATCTCTCATTAGAGCTACGCAGAGTTTAGTACATTTTAGAGTTTTTTTGACTTCTTTGCAGTACTTCCTAATTAAATTTTCTTTTGCCATCTTTATATGCTTTGTACTCGCCGGTTTGTTGAAGAATTTGCAAATGTCTGTCCTAAGGAAGGCAAGCTCACGAAGGTAAGCTCACGCTCACGCGTTTGGTTTTCTTTTTCTTCATTGGACAGCTTTTTTTGTATGCATTTAATATTGCTGATGTGACTATGTTGTTTATCAGTTTTAATTCTTCCGGAGTTTTTAGCTTCTGCAGATATTCTTCTAGTCTCTGTTTTAGGTTTAGAGTTCAGTTTAGAGCTCCCAGTACACTTCTTCTATTTTCTCCGGAAAAAACTCAATGTTGAATACCAAAAAGCCACACAACAGAAAAAAACGGTGCCTGTTGTTATGACGAATGTACATAAGTCCGTTACTTTTGTTCATTATTTCTACCAGAAACTGTATTTTAACAAGAATTCTTTTTTACTATTTGTGCTTCCGAATCACAGCAAAGCACCAACTGCCTCCCACAAAAAGAGCTTCATATTAAATCAAAAGTTTAAAAGATAAAATAAAAATATTAATAAAATATTTATATCGTAGACTTTCTTAACTTTCTAAATATATAAATTATTAACTCGTTGATATTAGATAATATAAAACTTCAAAATATCGAGTTATTATTAAATTAAAAATTGTTTGAAAGCTAAATAAATCTTTTAACAATTTTTAATTTAATAATAACTCGATATTTTGAAGTTTTATATTATTTCTTAACTTTCTGCAACCTTTTTAAAAAATGTTATAATATCAATTTATCTCATAGCTACAGTGACCCGCAAAAGTGTAAATCTTAACCTGCTACAGGGATACCTGTGCAGGCGGTGATAACGGTACGTCTTTGAATCAGCTAAACTTTATCTTTACGAGGGTATTCGAATAAACAAGCATCTGCAGGAAGTGGGAGCCTGTTTACCAGTTAATATATGAGCAGTGATAATTGAGGAGGATTTGTTGTGGCGGGTGGTTCTTTGGGAAAATAGTTTAAAATGTGTTTTGGAAAAAAAGCTTTAGTCTCCTAGCAGGGACTGTTCCTCCTGAACCTTAGCGACCCGACCTGTCTGTCGGGGAACCCTCTATCTAAAGCTCTAATACTTAAGGTTTGCAACTCTGAGATAAGAAATAGGTAGTTGATCTATTGCTCTCACTAAAGTATTTAATGCGGGGAGCAAAATACTAATGACTTATCCGACGTAGTAAAGCACGCCGGCCGTTAGCTTTCTATGGGGAAGTTGCAGTATAAATGTTAAATCTACATACAGTAACTGAATCTAAAAGTCCTAGAACCCGTAGAATCAACCATGTGTTAAATTTCTGTAGGTTAGTCAAGAATCCATGCATCTATCAAGCTAACCTCATGAACAGGTAATTACAAAAATATCATGTGGTCCTTCAATTTTCACGTCTTTACGCTATACAGAGGATACTTCCTCGATGAAAATATAAGTCAGTTTAAACCACAACTACAATCAGAAAATTCTTTTAATGTTGGAATTTGCATGGGCACAACTTAGAAAACTTAATGGCATGCTCAGTTATCTAAAAAAAGATGATAAAAGTGAAGAATTCATTCTTCTTCTTATCATGCCGTCTTTTACCAAGGGTTGACGATCATCACTTCAAATTCTTCCCTGTTTTGTGCCATGCGTATTAGTTTTTCTGCTTGACGGATGTCAAATCATTGTCGTAAATTTTTCAGCTACGAGAAACGCTTTTGTCCCAGGCCTTTCTTATCTTCGATCTTACTCTTCATTATCAACACTTAACATTATTATTATGAAAAAAATTGGAAATTTTAAAATTAAACTTTGCTTTATTTCACTTTACGACACTGAAGTACTGGTCCTCTGTGACAAATATAAACTGATTTTTTTAATTTGTGCAACCACGTGGTTAAATTTGTAGCAAGAAAAGGTTTTGGTGGCGCTTCGAAGCGAAAGTAGCTCCATACCGAACGCGGGGATGGAAGTTTTCCAAACAAATTAAACAGAAAGAAGGCGATTTATTGTCAACTCAGCCCTGGGTTTTAAGCCCCGTAACTTTTGCTTATTTATTGCAATGTTTTACTTCTAAAAGCCCACTAAAATTTACTATGACTGGATACTATGACTATGACAAAGGCGTTACTTTCTATTGAATGATTAAAAATGAAACTATATTTTAGTTTTGCCTTAAGCCCTATTTACATAAGGTAGTGTATTGGTAAGGTAGTGTGTAAAAACTATTGTGTTTTCATTACAACGCTTCTTATAACGTCCACAGTGGCGTGAACCGTTACCGTAAGTTTTACACTACACAGTACCATACCAATATACTACCCTATGTAAATAAGGCTTTAGATTTCTGAAGTGTTAATGTGTAAATTTTAAAATTTTACAAAATAAAACAATTTAATAAATCCCTAAATATAATTTTTTTTCGAGTTACTGATTTTTATAACTAAAAGTTTAATAAATTTTCACCAGGTGTTCTTTTTCTAAACTTAAAAAAAAAGTTCAGCGCTACAACCCTGACGGGTCTTGGCTGACAATTATGATATTTAAACATCAAATAGTCTACACGGCATTGCATTTTTTACCTACGACGCACAGTGTGGTGAAATGGGGTTTTTGTGGACTAACGGCAGCTGAGCCTTCAATTTCAGGGCAAAAAATATGGAAGATGTTTTAAGAGACTTAAAATGCCTTCAACAGATGACACGAAATTCTTTAAATTATTGTACCATAATATCGTTCATCTTTTTCTGAATCTAAATTCTGGTGTTCCAACAATTTTACGGCTTCTGGTTGATGGTAAAGAATTCTTTTTGTGTCGCAATATTCGTAATTTTTTTATTTCTGAATTTAAAAATATAATTTTTATTAGAAGATCCTGTTTTGAGAGCCTTAAATGCCGTCAACAAATGGCGCAAATTTATTTAAAATATTGTACCCTAATTTATCATTCATCTTCCTCTGGATCCAAATTCTGATGTTTTAACAATTTTACGGCCTCTGGTGATAGTAACAAATCATTTTTAGGTCGCAATATTGTTAATTTTGTTAATTCTGGATCAGAAGATTATCCGATAATCTAATAATCCCTTTGGTAAAAATTGGATAAGCCTGAGTAAAAACGCTCCTGTGTTTGCATCTGCAAGTATCTGCAGCTGAAATTTGAAGGGCAAGTACTAGAGATAAGAGACGGTCAGAGAGCAATGGTCAAGCGAGTTGACTACAAACGCTCAATACCCGGTTCGAATCCGGATAAGTAACAACTTCTGGCTGTCTCGTTTGGTCCTCCAGGTTGGGGGTTCTACCGACGGGCTGGCTCCTCGTCGTAAGTAAAAAATGTAAAATGCTAAAAAAACCAAGCCCCAATTTGCTAGGTTGGTAGTTTGGTATCGAACAACGTCGAAAGACGTTTAAAACCGACTATATATATATAAGTACTAATGATATCAATGATACTACAAAATTTTTTTCAGTGTGTCTCATGCGTTCTCACACAACTTAAAGTGTAAGAGAAGTTGAAGTAAAAAAAAAATCGAGTTAAAAACAAATTAGGCCTACAAACTAATTAAAACGTATGTTTCTGAAGTAATATACATCCAATCTTATTTTCAGCAATACTAAAACATACGTTGTGTTTTTACAATGATTTAAAAAAATCAGCTATATTCACATTTTCATGTTTTTCAACTCTTTCTAAAAAGATTTATAAAAAAAAACTTGTGCTCGTGATTGTTTAAAATGTGCCTAACAAGATTCTATTAATAGATATTCAAAATAAAATATTTTACAAAATGGTGTTTGTCCACTTAAATCACACTGTGCGACGGGGAACCAGCCCGACAAAGAACCCCCAACCTGGAGGACCAAAGAGATGACCAGAATAAAGTTCTTACTTCACCCGGATTCGAACCAGGTATTTAGCGGTCATAATCAACTCGTGTGACCACTATGCTCCTTTTCTTAATTTTGCTGCAAGTAAAAATGTTGTGTAAAAAAGTTGTTACCTATAGAAAATTTTGAAGTTATAATCGTCATCATTTTCTTCATGGATTAGGTCGTTGACTTGTTTCGGCCCATCTTTTTCTCGATCGTCCTACATCTCTGCGTCCTTGAGGTTGATGTTTATAGATCAATAATTTTGTAAATTTAAATTTGTGATGCCTCTGATGTGATAGGAAAAATTTTAATTTTGAGAGAAGATTTTCGTCCGACCTCCCGAGTCGCGAGATCGTGATAGATTTTTGATGATTAAAAAAGTGGATATATTTTATTTTACCTCAAACCTAAACCGAAAATATAAAAAAATTGTTTTGGAGTTGTAAAAAAAACTATTTAAGTCAGTAAACTTTTCATTTCTTTTACCATTTTACTTCTAAAGTGCTTTTATTTATATATCTGTAAAAGTCACATAAATTATACCAACCAACAAAATTATTTATTTATTTGTATAAGCATAATAATGTACGGAGCAATAGTGCCAAGAAAACCAATAATGATATTACGATTTACAATAAAAATTCGCATCCCAGAGAAATGAGGACACTGAGTCCTCACTTGAATAGTTTGCTAACAGAACTAACACTTTTCTCAAAATGGCATCTTGGGAAATGTTCGACTTTACTTGTATTTCTGATACAAAACTGTAGCAAAGAGTAGTTATTTTTTTTACCTCATTTGTGGTTTCATCATATATGACGACTAGCGTAAATCCCATTATCTAAAAAATTAAAAAAAAAAATTATATCTTCTATTTGTAACAGTGTTGTAAATTGAACCCCAGTAAACTCCGCAACATTAAAGAACTTGGGATATTTGAGGAGCCCAACCGAATAATCAGATACGTTTATCATTTTATTTCATAAAAACATTTTTGAAAAAACCCATTAAAACGCTTTGAGGAAGAGATGCCCAAAATTTTGTATTCACTACTGATTAGTATATTGACGTGGATTGTAATAGGTTGAAAATTCTGAAATTATCCACAATTAAATTTTCATTTTGTCAAAGTTTTGGTTTATGAAATTTTCTTTAATTTAATTAGATGAATAGTAGTAACCTGTTATTTTTCAATTACGTGCTTATGGGTACGTGCAGAGACGAGATTTTTAGGTTTGGAAATTTGTCCATATAGCCTAAAAATTAAACATTTCAAAAATGGAAAAACGTTAAAATTTTGATTAATTTATTTTTTGTTTGTTCTTAAAATTGTTAACTTACGTTTGAATGAGTTGGTGCAAAGGTAGCTGCGATCGTTGATGCGTTTTTAAAACTAAAAGTGTAGTTCGGAATAATTTAAAATTTAGTGACATCAAAATGTTGAATTTGGCATCAGAAAATTCGAATTTCGCTGGAAAACCAACCAACCAGAGTGCGACACGATTTTCCGATGAAAAGTTTTACAGGAAACGAGATAAATGGTTAGTTGCTCGAGAGTAATGGAGGTGTGAAGTCTACAACTTAACGGCTTCAAAGTGTAATCTTCGAATGTTTGAAAATTACAAATTTGTAATTAATTTTAGCGAAGATTATGAGCAACTGGAGATTTGTTTGATTGTGTGTGTGCTACGAAAGAAGAGTATTAGAAAATTTTGAAGATTTTGAAAATTTTACTGACTGATAACATGAAGCCTTCCATTTTGTCAAATCGTAGATGCAAGGAATTCGAGAATCAATCATCAATTATTCAAGCCATCGTCATGGTAATTAACTTTTAAATTGTTTATTTGCGCTATTTCAACGATGATCTTCGATTTTGTTACGATGCTTAGTAAAATTTTGAGGTTATCTACACCTGAAGTTAAAATTTGTATTTCAAGTCGCAATTATGAATGGATTTCTTCGCATTTAATTAATTAAACACATTAGTGGAACAATTTTAATAATTGATTTGTGTTGTTTGATTGCGAAAATTAAATTTACGCGATAAACTTTTTCGAACGGTTTCTATGCATTTGGTAGTGACTACCATACCAACCTTTTGAACAATTAAACGCATCATCAATATTTGAAAAGTAAACAATTTTTCATTTTTGTACATTTTTTTTATTACAGATGTTTTATTCAAATTATAGTAAAACGTTGATTATCTTACAAATTGGAGATACTGTTTTTGAATTTTAAATGTGTAAATTTGTAGGATAATTCTTCATGATTTTGAAATAATCGATTGTGTCGATCAGTTTAATTACAAAAATTTCGTCTCATTTGAGTTATAATTCTTATATTAAGTACTACTTTCGTCAGATTAAATTATCATTCAACCCTGAGAATTTTGTTTCATTTATTGTGGATAGTTTAAGAGAATAAATTTTTGGAACCTACTCCTGAGATAGTCTCGAAAGTGTAAACTCCGACTAACGAGCTACGGCACTTAAAGAGTTGTTCGTCAGAACACGACAATATATATGGGGTATTCCACACCAAATCGACCACTTTTGAACCCGACCCCTTTTGATTTTCCTGAAATTTTTACATATTATACTATCTCACCAAAAACAGTTCTGTGAATTTTTTCAAAATGTTTTATTCAACCCAAAAAGAGTTACGAATTTTTAGAAAAACTGATGTTGCTTTTCTTCAAACGATCGTAACTATATCAAAAATTGACTAATCGGAACGTTTTTTTTTTTGTTTTTGTTTGTCTTTAAACGTACTTTTCAGGAAAAAATACAAAAAAAAATATTCAAACTTGGATTCTACAAAATTTTTCATTTTTTCGGAGAAAATCATTCATTTTTCAAATTTCGACACTTTTGAATTTTGATTTTTTTATTTAAAAAAAAAATCTGATTTATTCCGCGTATAACAACGCAAACCCCATAATGGGCCGACATTTCTTTCTATTTCTTTTGTTTAATTAAAAAATATTATTTACGTAAAAATAAAACAAAATATTTTTTAATTAAACAAAAAAAAATAGAAAGAAATGTGAGCCCATTATGGGGTTTGCGTTGTTATACGAGAAATAAATAAAAGTTTCTTTTGAAATAAAAAAATCAAAAATAGACAAATTTGAAAAATCAATGATTTTCTACGAAGAAATAAAAAATTTTGTAGAATTCAAGTTTGAATATTTTTTTTGTATTTTTTCCTGAAAAGTACGTTTAAAGACGAACAAAAACAAAAAAAAAAGAACGTTTTGATTAGTCAATTTTTGAAATAGTTAAGATTGTTTGAAGAAAAAAAACATCAGTTTTTCTGAAATTTTAACTTTGTAAAAAATTTTGAAAAAAATTACACATCTGATTTTACCTATTATACTATCCCATCAAAAACAGTTCTGTAAATTTTTTGTGGTACCTAAGATAAAGCATATAGTTATTGGACAGTTAAGCAAATTTTGTTTTATAAAATTTATATCTCTTTAATTTCTTGTTATTTTTTCACCAAATTTATTTTTATGTAAGTTCGATAGTGTCTTTTAATGTTGCATATTAAAATTTTTTATTCTGACAAGCCAATTAAAAAAAAACAATAGTAAAAATAAGCAAATATTTACAGTTACCGAACAGTTTTTATAGTTATCGGACAGTTTATGGTTCAGTTATAACTAATTGCACAAACGGCTTAATAATTGAGATGAGATTTGTAGGTATTTAAAACAAGAATGATTCGAAACTTAATGTTATTTTGAATAAGAAGATGAAATAAATACATTAGTCATGTATTCGTAAAACGTTTCCGAGGTCATCCATTATCGTTTCGGTCAACATATTGAGCATTGAGGGTTTAAAGATTTTGCAATTCTTTTAGAGAGGGTAGATTACCATAAGTGTACAAAAGTTACCCATTAGCAGAAAAAGTAAACATTATAATGCTTTTCTTGGAAAGATCTTCGTCTATATTAACCGTATAAATATTTTTTGACCATCTTTGAGTAAATACTTTGTCCGTAGCTAGGCAAATTTGAAACCTTATTCATCCCCATGAAAAACTCTATATAAATCAGCAATTACATCTCCCAATTATTTTTTTTTAATGTAATCATAATAATTTTTTTTTAATGTAATCATTTTTATTTCTGAAAACTAATGTCTTTAAAAAGAAAAGTATTAAGAAGAATCTATGGTGGAGTAATGGAAACAACAGGATGGCGAAGACGAACCAACGATGAAATACAGGAATTATACGGTGAACCAGTAATAACAAGTTTTGTGAAAGCACAGAGATTACGATGGCTGGGTCATTTGTTGAGAATGAGGGAGGACAGGGTGCCACTGAGAATATGAAACAGCGAGATTGATGGCAGGAAAAGACGTGGAAGACCACTATCAGAATGGAGGGAAAATGTACTGCGAGATTTGCAGCTTCTGAATGTGGTGGATTGGAAACAGAAGACCAAAAATAGAAGTGAGTGGAGAAAGATAGTAAATAAAGCTATGGGCCTTCATGGCCTCTAATGCTGTATTATATATATAATGTCTTATAATATGAATCTTTACTAAACTTACAAGTTCACTTGTTCTTTCTGAAATGTCAAGATGTTCTTTTAAGAAAAGCCTAAAATAAGGCCTGTTATATGAAAAGCCATTGAAAAATAAATAAATGATTCTTACTTTTACCCACTTATCTTCTAGGCCAGCGTTTCTCAACCTATCAAAAAAGTTCCTCTGGGGGTACCATAGGGGGTACCGGTTGAAAAACGATTTTATCGCAATTTTAGAGTATTAGTATGTCATATTTAACAAAAAATTCGAATTATCAATGGATTAGTGAAATTATACGATTAATCTCCATCAAAAAATCTGTATAAGCATTTTAATCGGTACTATAAAAGCATAAAACCGTTAGAAAACGAAATTCGCAATGGGAAAGAACAGAAAGTACGATGAAAGTTATATCAAACATGGATTTACCCATACTGGAGAAGTAATCGCACCCAAGCCGCAGTGCATATTTGTAATACGATATTATCAAATCAATCCATGAAGCCTTCCTTTCTTCGACGTCACTTGCTAAGAAATCATGAAAAACTTAAAGATAAATAATAAATTTTGAAGTTGGTAATAAATTTTTATTATACAGGGTGAATGAGACCACTCGTATCAGTAATTTTTTTCAAAAACGGTTAGTCGTAGAGAGTTGGGTCAAAAAATTTTATTATAAAAGCCGTAATAAAGAATCAAATGGTGATATTATTATTTCCGGGAAAAGTCGGCATCCCGGGTAGTTTGCTCCAGAATATTCAGAACTCCAGAATTTTAAATAGCACTATAGGTCGAAAATGGTATTTTTGAAAAGATCTTTTAAAAATAAGCAAGTTTTGTAGGAAAAATTATTTTATTACTGCCATCCTTATTAAGTAATATTTAATTGAAATTAATCAGGGGAAACCCCACTACTGCAAACTTAAAAAAAATCGAGTTTTTAATTTTTTACATTTTGTCAAAGTAATAATATTCAATAATATGTTAAGCAAATTTCAAGTTAAAATATTGAAAATTGACCAAGTTACAGCGTATTTAGTGAGAGCGGACTAACTTCGATATGCGTATTCTAAAACTTTAAATCCCATTTTTCTCAAGACTTTTTTTGTTTTTGCTGTAACTTGGTCAATTTTCAATATTTTAGCTTGAAATTTGTTTTACAAGGTACATAAAACCTCATAGAGGGTACCAAAATTGAAAAGGTTGAAAACCGCTGTTCTAGGCGATTAACGATGATTTTTAAACGAATATTTTCGGGCATTCTCGTTAAAAATTTTGTACACTTCATATTAATATTAAACACTATATAATATTTTTATAAAATTCATTACACAGGTCAACAAAATCAAAAAGAAATTTTGGTGCCGAGATATTGTTAGTTGTTTTGTGTTAGGGGTGCATTGGCAACACTAAAAATATTTTTTTTTCTACGTGTCATTTTGGATCTACCCTCAGTTTTAAATATTGACTGTAATCAGTACTTGCGTTTGCATGATTTGCTTTCTTATCAATACATTTCTAAAAATAAATTGATTTTATATCATGTCTTTATCGCGAAGAAGTTGTCTTAATGATCCAAATGTGTTTTGTTACATTTGTGGTGAATACATAGTTAAAAAGTTCAGAAAACCTATAACAGATTTTATGAAAAGTACTTATTTTTCTTACTTAAGTCGGAAATTGTGGATGAATACAGGCCGTGGATACCCCAAATTGTTTGTAAAATGTACCGTGAACACTTGAGACAGTGGATCAATGGTTAAAGAAGTCGTATGAGGTTTGGAGTGCCCATATGCAATGGAAAGAATAAAAAATCACTTCGATAACTGTTGCTTCTTCTGTGTTAATTTACGTGATGTTAACGTGAAAAAAATGATTTATTCAGACTTAGATTTGGCTAGAAGACTCTTACCACATTCAGAGGAAGTATTTGTTCCAACAGTTTCTTCTATTCGTGAACCATCATTTGGTTTATCACTCAAAATTAACGCATTTTTCGGCAGCCAAAACTAACTCAAAAAAAATGACTAAATGCCAACTCTCTCACGACCCTCGGTCGATTCATACTCTGGAAAAATTTTTTTCTTTTTGTTAATTTTTGATATCGCACCAAACTTGCGTTGTGCGAATAATTTTATCGCGCGTTCACTTTTAAAATTTTTAATAGTTTGTAATACAAAATAAATTTAGATTTTCAAAAACTTTGTTGGTGTGTTAAGAGTTACAAATCTTTCCTTTGAGTCTTTTTGATAAATCGACATAACATAAAAAATGAAGGGAAAAACAAAATTATTAATTTCGACTTAATTTGTAAAAAGTTATTTTTTAAAGTCGTTTCACGACAATATAACCAACACTTTAGTATCTAAAATTTTAGTTTTAAAACTTTTTATTTACCTGCAGTTTTTTGAAAAAAAAATTTTTTTTTTCTGAACTTTTGATTTTTGCGTATTTATGAAATATGAAAATGAAAGAAGCAGTTCACACTTAAAAAATTTCAACTTCATTATTAAGTAATTAAAGTAATTAAATAATGATAATAATTTGCAAGTACATTACACGCAATATTAATTAAAATTCTTTTAATTTTATCCAAAACGTCTAGCGGGTGGAATTTCTTGGTATACAGTTACATATGTTTCTGATTTAAACACAGTTTCTTCTTTATATAATCCTTTTATAGCGAGTTCAAATCTTCCCGTTGGTATAAAGGGTGGCAATTTGGACTCGTCTAGTAAACAATTACATATGGAATACCAAACATTCTGAAAATAAATTCTTTTTAATAGTGGTATATTTTTAATCAAAGTGGTTATGTTATGTGGTAATGAAGTTCTGAAGATCAGATCTTGAAGTTAATAATTTCAAGTTACCAAATTAATTATTTAGTTGAAATTAAGATAATTTACTTTAATTTACTAACAGTTTCTTTACAATTTTATAAAAACTATTCTACCACCTACCTTTTTCAATGGGCAAACTAAATATCCACATTTTTCTGCACAACTTCTCAATCCGCCAATGTCGGTCTTGAAACCTTTGCAAAAGTTATACTGGAAACGCATCGGAAAAATTCGGTACTCATTACTTAAATATTTGTACGCTTGTATAAGTAACTAAAAATTAATGTAATTTATGCTATTATAAATTAAAATGAAATTTATTCTAGTTACAACTAAATTTATGCCTTAGGCTTAGCTGAAAAGGAGACAAGATAATAAATTACGTAAGGAGCCTACAGACGATTAACTTGGTTGTCTACCTTGTTGTTGAACATCTTTATCGGTTGTTGCCACAGGCGAAACGAAATGTTAGCAATCACGTTGTAAACATTATTTCCCAAATTTATATCATTGCCTCCATAACGGAGAATTTCTAAACCAGAGATCGCAGGTTTTGCAACATAAAGATTTTAAAAATAATAAAAACTATATAATAATAGTTTAATGCATCTTTTTTTTTCAATTTTTTTTTATATTCTTATAGTAAAACAAAATCAGATGACAGAAATAGTTATTTACTATATCAGTGTTTTAAGTAAGGTTATATGTTGTTACGATAAAAGCAAATATGTTGGTTGGCTGATAATAAATGAACTAATTATAATTAAGCGTGGATGTGACACGGAAAGGAACTATTTAACAAATTATTATATTAGATTAAAATTACTCACCACTAAATCATAATCAATATCCACCTTAAATAATACTGTCAAATTAGTCCCAAAATGAGTACGATTATATTTAAGGGTTTTAGCAGTCATCTCTGCATAACTGTGTTTAACATATGTAACTTCTCCTCTCTCAAATGTAAGTTTGTAGTCGCTTTGATGAAACTAAAAAAAAGTGAAAATTTATTGTATGTACAGGCTGGGTTAATTTTGATGATGTTTTTTATAGGAAACTTTTATAAAAGAATGAATGGCGCATCTTGAAACTCTTTTTTTTTATATAACTAAAAATTAAACAGAAAAAAAACAAATTACTATATTTTTTGTTTCTTTTTAAAGACTTGTACATCTGCTAAAGGAGGAAATAACAAAAAAACCTTAAATATTTTTGAAGTTAAGCCCGTATGACAAGATGCATAATTTTACATAAAATTTACATGTAAATGCTAACTAACCAATAGAAAGAGCGTATTAGTAGCCATCGGACGTTTTTCATTGGTTAGTTACCATTTACAAATAAATTTTATATAAAATTATGCATTGTATCATACAGACTTTAAAGGTAAAAAAATGATCAAACAAGTTCAAATTTTAGCCTGAAATATATAAATTCTTAAAATTTCAAAATTTCCAGCAAAGATTTTTTTAATAACTAGTTAACTAAATAAGTAAATTTTAATTTTTAATATTTTACGATAAGTGCACTTTGAAATCTGTGAATGATTACATTTTTATATTCAATAAAATACACTTATTTTCAATACCATTTAATTTTTCCGGTATGTGAATTACGTAAATTTTTATTTTGTTAGAAACTATCATCTTTCAGCTTCAAAATGCTATCCTTTGAAAAATTTAAAAATTAAACCGACTTAATAAATTTAAAGGTGATATTTTAAGGCCTATTTACAAAATTTACAAAAATTAATTTACAGCTTAAAATTGGTTATAAATACAACTAGGTATAATTTTTTTTACAAGAAAAAGAAAATTTATGTTTATTAGCCATTTTAGATCAAAAGCATACAATTAAATAAAATTTAAAATATATTATGATACGGTTAAAACAACAATCTTTAATGTTCTGCACTAAGTTTACTTAAATTTAAATATTTGAGTGCTATAAATGACGTTTGGTTTTGATCTTAAATAATTTGAATAATTTCAAAAGACTTGCCACTTTTCAAGCAGAAAAATATTATATGGTTGAGTGAGAGCTGCCATGCGTTATAAGTACTTGTTAAAACAAAATATTTTTTTTTTTGAATACTTGTTCATTTGTCATCTAATCTCGTTGCTTTATAAGCGTTATTTGTTCTCAGTTATTTACAATTGTTTACTGACAAAGTTTACGTTGTGGAAATCATGTGGTTGAAAGGTTTAGATACATACGCAGATCCTATCAAATGTTTAACTGAACAATCTTACAAAGCACATTTACAACTGTATCTGTAGCTTCTATCGCTCGTGAATCTCACACACAATACACAACACAAAATTACTTTTTGCCCAAAATTTTTTACTTTCAAATGGTAAAAATTTGGGATTTGCCCCGTCTTAAGAGGGGCATTTTTTCAGGGCCCTTTTAATTTAATCAACAGATGGCGCCTACTTAAATATTTTTATAAAATAAGAGGAATTTGCTATATTTATAATATAGCAAATTCGTTGAGATAATACTATTCTATAAACAATATTCTTGATCTTAAGCTATTTTGAGTTCGTAATATCTACTCTATACTATAAAAAGATAAGCCCAATATGTAACGTTTTTATGTAACGTTTTTATGTAACGTTTTTTTGTAACGTTTTTTTGTAACATTTTTATGAAACCGAAATGCTTATACTATATCTACTCTATACTATAAAAAGATAAGCCCAATATGTAACGTTTTTATGTAACGTTTTTATGTAACGTTTTTTTGTAACATTTTTATGAAACCGAAATGCTTATACTATATAAGATATAAAATTATTTTTCGTTATACCGACCCTTAAAGTAGGTGTTTAAGTCCTGATTTCAGGTGCTTAAAATGCCTTTTTACGTCCTAGGCCGTTAAAAAGGGGGGCCGTAATTTTAACGTCCTAGGACGTTAAAAAGGGGGGGGGTTATAAAATAAAACACAATATATTTACGCCAAAAATTATTTATTTGAGTGAAAGTGTTTAATTTTTACGACGCAATTGGAAAACAACGGACCTCTAAATTCGTTTGTGTTCTCCCCTGTGCTGTTTGAAGAATGCGCCTGCGGCGCATTAACAATCTTCTTGAGGGAAGATGTGGATGCAGATCCCAAAATTTGATCTGAAATCTTGCCTTTGCTGTAGACGGAGTCTACATCGTAACCTACACATTGTAGGAGGAACTACACATTGTGGCAAACTGTAAAAAGTAAGCCAACAACGTGTCCTCATTGAGGTTATGTAACTCCACATTGTGTTCATTTAAAAATTTTAAGAACTTATCGTATTCCTTTTTATATATCGTCTTCGACTTCGTAGGCAGCAACTCTTCCTTTGCTTCTCTGGCGGCTTCTTCGATACTTTTACTTTCCATCTTACTAACACAACCTTTCACCACAACGTTACAAATATAAATGACTTAAGCTGCATTCACATAGGGGTATGTATATGGTTTTAAAAATGTAAGATTACCAACCTTGATTAATTACCAAACCAATCAGAAGAGCCAGATTTAAATTTTCAATACATAGCCTCTCACCACGATGTTGCGAATAAAAATGAGGTAGTTCCGGTAAAACGAAAAGCAGTTTATGCCACTCGGACGTAAACTGATTTTACACTCCTCGGAACGGTTCGTGCGTCTCGGCTCCGCTTCGCTTCGCCTCGCCTTCGAAACCCCGCTCCTCGGGTGTAAAATCTCGTTTTACGTCCTTGTGACGAAAACTACTATTTACTGTTTCAACCTTTATACCGTGGTATAAACTGATAAACTGATCAACTGATCAGCATCTCAGGCAATTTGATCTGTTTAGTACTTGAGACGTTGATCGGCCGCAGCCGTCGTTCCCATCAACAAATTACGAGCTTTTATCTTCTAAAACATCAGCAGAAAATGTCAAGGAACTCAGGGAAAGACAACAGCAGCAACAAGAACTATCAAAATCAAATCCGCCAGCAAAAAAATCAAAGGAACCTTTGAATGAATGCATAAAAAGCGAAAATCAGACAGTAGCTCAAAATGCCAATAATTCTCAAATAATAATAATACCTCATGATGACGGAGATATGACGCAAAAACGCCGATATTGCAGTGTAATATTTTGGAAAAATTAATTTTATAAAAAGATAAGACAAAATATGCAACGTTTTCATGCAACGTTTTGGAAGATTGTGATTGGTTCTTTCCCTTTAACCAATAGTAAAATTGCAGAACGTTTTCAAGAAATAAAAAAATACCTAATAGTAATCGATAACATTTATTTTAAATTTTCAAGCTGTATGACGTTATAATCCGTTTAAACGATAATCCGTTCATCCGTTGAGATATATTAATTATCGGAAAAAAATGTTGTATGAAAAGAAGTTTTACAACTCAAAGTTATTTCGTTTATGTGCTATTAGGGCCGCGAAGCGGCCCGGTGGTTTGGGCCGCGACAGCGGCCAGGGGGGCAAAGCCCCCCTAGTTTATTTATAAAAACACAATTCATAATTAAAGTTTAATTATCTTTTTTTGTATGTGAGTGTGTTTTGACATACTCAATACGAACTCAAAATAGCTTAAGATCAAGAATATTGTTTATAGAATAGTATTATCTCAACGAATTTGCTATATTTTAAATATAGCAAATTTCTTTTATTTTATAAAAATATTTAAGTAGACGCCATCTGTTGATTAAATTAAAAGGGCCCTAAAAAAAATGCCCCTCTTAAATGAAAAGTGAAAAACACATAGCGGCCAAAATTAGAAGTGTTTAAAATAAGTTTCATTAAAATACAGCAACAAATTTTATAAAAGTGTAATATTAGATTCACAATTTTAAATTTGCCGCTATAAGAAAAATATTTTTTTGTAAAAATATTTTCGTACGCCTATGGGTTGGTTTGAAAATTATAACGGGACTTGAAGGCAACGAAAGAATGACACACGGTAATCTCAGCCCTTTCTGGTTTACATTGTACTTCGGTGCAGACGTGACTTTGAGATTTTCGAGTTTTAGTTTTGTTCGCTTGAGTTTTTTTGATTTTAAGAATCAAATAAACTATAAATAAACTGTTACGACTACGTCGAACAGTCCTTAAATTCACTTAAAATTTTGATTAAATCATAAGATTTATTTGAACGAGCCTGGTATATGTCACAGACAGCCGTCCCCACTAAGTTATTTTTAGAACTTATCTACGTGAGAAACATGCAATTCTTATACTTGATTTCTAAGAATTCTGTCCTTAACTTGCAAACAAGCAGAATGAAGAATTACGTCATGTACCTCGACGAGAAAAATAATAAATCGGTTCATTTTGACTCCTATATTTATGCAACCCATTAATCTTTGAAGAAACTTTGAGTAAAAATCCCTGTTAAATTTCAAGAGCCATCTTGGAAAATGACTTCACTTTTTATCGGTACCTGAAGCAAGTAAGACGTGAAACGGTTCCGTTGTCTTCCAAGCAAGGAAGAGGTGTTAAACTTTCTATCGTACTTCCATTGAAGGAAGATGTGGTTAATTTGGTATCGTGCTTCGAATAAAATACTAAAACTTTATCTTGTGCCTACAAACAAATACCTGATTAATTGTTTCGTGTAACTAAAATTAAATAAATAACTTAAAACTTTTTACCGATCTATCAAACAAAATGTGTTAAATTTGGTATCGTGCTTCAAACAAATAATCACTATTTTTAATTACCTCGTGTCTTCAACCCAGAATACTTAAATTAAGATGCGTTTAACAATCAAAATGTGTTTTATAATAAATCTCTCTCGAACATGGCAAATTTGAAATAAAGACAAATTATTGATTTACGATAAATAACTTATACCTATTGGATGGATAAAATTTGGATTATTAAGAAAATAACTTATACCTATTGGATGGATAAAATTTGGATTATTAAGAAGATAACGTATACCTATTGGATGAAGGAGATTTGGATTATCAAATAGTCAACAACGACTACCAAGGAAATGGAATTGGAAGGACGGTGTGCAATCAACAGGTGTATCGATAAAACAGCTTTTCCGAATTTGAATTCAGAAAAAGGAATTATCTGTGCAACGACTTACCACGTTTAACCGGGTCAAAGGTTAGTTTTTGTTCAATTTGATTGTATGTAACCGCACGTATCTAATTGTAACGATTGATTTGATGTATTGCTTATTCAACGACTAATTGGTACATTTTTCATTATGATTACATTAAAAATCAATCATACAATTACCTATATTGTTTCTGTATAAATTATTTATTTGTACATATTATTGAAGTGGAAATCAATCCGTAAGGATGATGATAGTAAATGGTTTATTACCATTGATTTTGTTCTAATTAACGCCTTATTTAAATAATTTTAATTAAATCTTGCGGAAGCTTCCTTGATCATTTAGGTAAAAATTAAGGAAAATTTATATTTATGTTCCGTATTTGTGTCGACGTTTTGTTTAACTTTATTATATTTCTTTACATCAATTATCTTTTATTTCAAGAGCGTCGAATTCTTTTCAGGATTGTGTATGTATGTAAAAGCGAGGTAAGCGTATATTTTGTTTCACGTAAGTACCACCCTGAGATAAAGTTCTCAGTATTTTTTGAATTCAAGTTCGAAAAATCTGCTCCACCGAAAGAAGTGAGTTTAGCCGGAGGGAGGGGTAACAAAACTGCAATTTTTATGTAAGTAATTTTAAATTGATATTTCTAATTAAGAGGGGCACTTTTTCCAGGGCCCTTTTAATTTAATCAACAGATGGCGCCTACTTAAATATTTTTATAAAATAAGAGGAATCTGCTATATTTAAAATATAGCAAATTCGTTGAGATAATACTATTCTATAAACAATATTCATGATCTTAAGGTATTTTGAGTTCGTATTGAGTATGTCAGAACACACTCACTTAAAAAAGAAGATAATTAAACTTTAATTATGAATTGTGTTTTTATAAATAAATATTACAAACTCAAAATAGCTTAAGATCAAGAATATTGTTTATAGAATAGTATTATCTCAACGAATTTGCTATATTTTAAATACAGCAAATTTCTCTTATTTAATAAAAATGTTTAAGTAGGCGCCATCTGTTGATTAAATTAAAAGGGCCCTGAAAAAAATGCCCTTCTTAATAATTTAAAGGTTTTAAATAATATTTACATTCGCATACACGTGCGTTACGATGACTCACACATCGGTGTTGTTTTACATATATAGGGTGTGTTAAAACTAATGTTGCTTTGTTCATAACTACTTTAAACTTAATTATCTCTATTTGCATATAATTATAAATTATATTTTGTATATAAATATTGGTGATGAAATTTACAGTCTTGGCTATGCAATTACATATATGTTGGCTTTTTGGGAATGTACAGGGTGTGGGATATGTTTCATAATTATTAATTAATTACACTGTGCAACACTAAAAAATTCACCAATATCTCGAATAGTGGTTCGTATTAGGTATACCTAGTATATGTAAAAAAACAAAATTTTATTTTAATATCACGTCTCAAAACATAAATATGCAGTGTTTTGTTTTATGTATTCTGCACAATACCTGCTTGAGATTAGTCATCCAAATATCATATTTCTGAGTACAAATGTCATCAAAACAGTTAAACTACTCATAAATAAATTTTTTACATTCTTATTTAAAGTTTTTTCCGGAAAATAAGACTTAGTTAGCGATAAATATGGCGAGCGCTTTTGCTAGGAAATTGACTCCATTAGAGTGACGTCAAAACTCTTTGATATAAGCCCCCCATACTAAACAAAATTGAATTAGTGTTAATGCTCATATGCTTATACACACTGATTTCATTTGGTGTAATTTGGTTGGTTTATATCTCTGCGTTTTGACGTCATCACTAATGGAGTTTAAACAGACTTTAAGAAGCGTTATGAGGGTAGATAAAAACCAGCAATGTCTGCAGACTTTTTTTGGTAATTCACAGAGATACAGTGAAGACTGACTACAAGAAAAAAAGCAAATCGTTCTAAAAGATATAAGTATTTCACTGAAAAATAAAGTTTTTCATCGTTAATTTAGTATAATTGTTAAAAATCAATAAATGCTTTTCACTATAAAACCTGACGTGATGGGACTATTTTATTTACAAACTTTTATTGAGTTTGGAATGAGCTATCATTATTACATATTGTAAACCCAGTGAAAAAAATTTTCTTTAAATTTGTTGCACAGTGTTATTGGTGTTGAGGTTATATTGAGGTATTAAAAGATGATTTTAATAGATCGCGAGGGTTGGTAATTTATACAAATTCAAGGTATGAAAATCAAGATGGCGCCGGTATAGCGTCATTTTGAGGTAGTGTAACGTCACTAGAAAAGTTTTGGTAATTTATGCAAATTCAAGGTATGAAATCAAGATGGCGCCGGTATAGCGTCATTTTGAGGTAGTGTAACGTCACTAAAAAAGTTTTGGTAATTTATGCAAATTCAAGGTATGAAAACAAGATGGCGCCGGTATAGCGTAACTTTTGAGGTAGGGTGACGTCACTAAATATCGAAGTTTGCTCTAGGTTAGCGTAATATCATGAACTTGCTAGAGTGAATGTAGTAGTACGTACGAGCCTGCGGGAATAAACCTGGAACATTCCGTATTCGAGGCTAGGTCTGCACAGGTCTCGCAGGGCGTGATAACTGGCATCCAAAGTCGTACACGTTAGTTAGTATGAATGTATTTAGTAAACCATTACGTAGTAGAGTGTCCCCCAATCTACCATAAATATGTCCCGAGTGTAGGTTCGGTGGTATTGCACTACCCGAGGGGTAAAACTTTGTTGTGTGATGTTGATTGGTTTGAGAAAGGTGATAAATATAACTGTGGCGTCACACAAACATTATTTTAAAGAATTTATTATCAGTAGGCTTAAGTTTTAATGATTAAAGAATCTCCATAGTTTTGGAATAACAAAAAAATATTAACAAGTCAAAAATAATAATTGTATCTCGTTCCAGTTAAATAAATATTTCAATTTTAAATAGTTAATTAATTATTACTATGTGGTAATGATACCACATATTTGGTGACCCCGATTTTAAGAAAACCACGCAGATAACATATATTACTTGAACAATATTTAATGCCAAGACAAAGAAAAATAATTGCACAGATGAATCAAACCGTTAATTTAACAAAATTTTGGAGTAATGTTAACAGAAAATGGAAGAACTTCTTTCAAATACAAAAATGGGAGACCGTAAACCATCCGATTTATTAAGATCCATGCAAATTCTCACAGGAGAAGGAACTACAATAAATTCAAATTTACTAAAACAATTATGGTTCAAAAAGCTACCTAAATCAATCAACATAGCATTAGTAGCGAGTGGTAAAGACAATATAGATGACTTTTCCGATTTAGCAGACAAAATTTGGGAAGTTTCTGAATATAAAAATGTAAGTTCGATAAAAACTGTTACAAAAAATGATGATATTTCAATAGAATTATTAATAGTAGTTTATATCACAAGGGCGATAAAAGGGGTATTTTCATCCGCCGGGCGAAAGTTTATGAAACGAGCCGCGCAGCGGCGAGTGAATAATCGACCGAAGGATGAAAACCCTTATCGCCCGAGTGATATGAACAATTTTTCGTTATTTCAGGAAAAATATCCTACAAAATTCGCGATTTTATATAATAGCTCTAAAATAACAATCGATAGATGGCGTGAAGCTTGCAAGTCGTTGATCAATGTTTGTCTCTTTGGAGCGAAAAAGGTTGATTTTCTTTTGAAATTTCCGAACGACGGACAATTTGGTCTGACGGACAGCATGTTGAAATAACGGACGGATGGGTCACGTTATGCAATTATTGCAATAAAATCTCGAATTTTGTCGGATTTTATCTAAATCTATGATTTTGTAAATAAATATAAAGTAACACTTAATTTAATTGCCAATTTTTTAACTAAAGGTGTCGTAATTTCGTTATTTTGGGGATAATATCCCACAAAATTCACGATTTGTTTGCTCTGATATAACTATCGGTAGATGGCGTGAAGATCGCAAGTTGCTTGTCAAGTTATTAACAACATATCGATAAACGTGTGTTTATCGACGGGTGAATTGCTCTGAAATAACTATCGATAGATGGCGTGAAGATCGCAAGTTGTTAGTCAAGTTATTGACAACATAAGCGAAAAACAGGAGTTCACCCGAACGGATGAATCGTTCGGGCAGGTATCTCAACAAGGACTGTGTTTATAGGTCCTAGGACCTTATAAAGTAAAGTTTTATAGGTCCTAGGACCTTATAAAACTTAGTTTTATGGTCGTGTTGGTCCCCCTTGAGGTGACCTTTTGAGAAAAGACCCCTTTTATAGGGCTCAAAACAGATACGTAACGGGGTCATTTATAACCTGAAATAACGAAAAATCTTTTACCAACATGCACATTCAATACAGTGATATAAAAAAGAAATTTCCGAATTAAAACAAACAATTTTAAATAGTAATTATTCAAGGTCACGTTCTCCAAATCGCTCATGTAATTGTTATAAAAGGGATTTAAGCAAAAATTCTGCATTTAGTAATTACGCAAATCATTTTAATAATTACAATTAAAAAAATTCTGATGACGAACGATATCTCGTTTGAAAGCTAAATAAATCTTTTAACAATTTTTTAATTTAATAATAACTCGATATTTTGAAGTTTTATATTATTTAAACAAAAAGGTTAACACAATTAAAACAAATACACCTTCCATTATTTATTTAGTTGAAACAAAATACACACAATTATTAAAAACATTTCCATCATTAACTTTACTTCCAAA
Source organism: Rhagonycha fulva (assembly GCA_905340355.1). Lineage (NCBI taxonomy): Eukaryota > Metazoa > Arthropoda > Insecta > Coleoptera > Cantharidae > Rhagonycha > Rhagonycha fulva. The sequence goes on from HG996559.1 coordinate 14,534,669, forward strand.
TTATTCTTTAACAGTCAAACACAACACACAGCACCAATTACAATCTCAATTCACCATCACAACAACAAATTCAATTCCAACACTTTCATCACTACATCAACTTCAACGATTTATTGGTATGGTAAATTACTAGCACCGATTTATCCCACATTTAGCAAAACTTTTATCACCACTTCATATTTTAACTACAACAACAATCAATCAAGCAATCAACAACAATAAATCAAAATTTAATGTATCAATACATTCCGCGCTTTGGAGTACCTTTAAGAATTTATTACAACCGATCAAGGTTCAAAATTTAAATCTAACATTTTTCACAATTTAACAAAATTACTTGGTGCTCACAAAATACACACCAATACATATCATTCTCAAAGTAACAGTTTTGTCGAAAAGTTACTTTCATGATTAATTGAGACGCTGTCACTGGAAGGGGAGTAGTTGTGGCGTCACACAAACATTATTTTAAAGAATTTATTATCAGTAGGCTTAAGTTTTAATGATTAAAGAATCTCCATAGTTTTGGAATAACAAAAAAATAAAAATTTAGATTAACAAGTCAAAAATAATAATTGTATCTCGTTCCAGTTAAATAAATATTTCAATTTTAAATAGTTAATTAATTATTACTATGTGGTAATGATACCACAATAACAAGTACAAATTTTAGGTTCTATGTATCAAAAGATAATAAATAAATAAATACGATAAAGTCAAAAGACGCATAAAAATGCAATACGACAAAGTCAAAAGACATAAAATTACAATACTATAAAGTCAAAAGACATGAAAATATAATACAATTATAATTAAACTATTACTAATAATAAAATATTCTCAAAGAGAATCAAACAAATATCAATCGATAGAAAGGTTTTACCAAATTGTTAACAAGATTGTACCACAAATTGCTCTAAATTTGCGTCGCTTGCCCCGCTGATCTGCGATGGAATGGCAGACAGGCCAGCTAAGGGATTACACCCCCGTCCAGTACCGGAGCATGGGTCGCGCATGCGCGGTTCGTGGATTTTTTCACGTTGTGACTCAGACGATCTTTGGCAGCTAACTAAGGAAAAAATATATTCGGGCGCCAGTCTTCTAAATAAAACACGAAAGTAGAAGGGTTGGTTTTATTTATAAAACAAAAGTCGAGATAAAAGGTGGGGTTGACAATGCTTGATTCCAAAACTCCATATAGGAGAAACACAAACGCATAACAATTCAAGTTAAATCCAGGATACCCTGAAGGGATACCCTGGGACAATAAATCAAAATAAAAGAAATAAAAAATACAAATGAGTTGCCATATGAAGACAACCCACCAAAAAGAATATCGCGCATCTAGGAAACTGCCCAACGCAGACATAACACGTCGATAACATTGACTACAAATACTCATTCGCAAGAGATATCGTCAAGTAGAATTAAATACAGTAATTGCCTTTTCAACTTACCCTTCCACTACAATTATTCCGATTCTACATCGCTATTCTTTTGGAACCTCTGGAATATTAATAGTTCATCGTGCAAACTGAGTTTCAGATGTAAAGCTAAAAATAACAAAACTGCAATAATTAAACAAGAATCAATTCACCTGCGAACGGTAAAATCTCAATGTCGATGTAAATTATTGAAGAAAGCTAATTTCCCAAATGCGCTTTCAACAAAATAAAAATCCATAGTTTTCCGGTCATCCCACGTCGTCGAAATTATCAAAATCAAAGCCGATAGGGCGGCGACGTCAAACGGACAAGGTCAGCTCAAGTGGACTGATAAGAATGAAAACCAGGTGCAAAAACTCCATTATAAACATCCATGGGAATAAAAAGTAAAACGCCCTCATGGAAATGGTTCCATCACGCTGATCGAACAATAGAAATATATCAGCTCCACTTTAAGTTTGCTTCCAGAAAACCATAAACAAAAGTTGAAAACCAAAATGGACGAACACAGAAATGAACAGGTGGTAATAAAAAGCTAAAATTTATCAAAGTCAACCTCCGCTCAAAATGGAAAATATCAATGTAATGCTTACCCACAAACAGAAAACTGAAGGTTATTAAAAAGATCACTTCATTAAAATAAAGTTTGTGGCTTTTAAAACTCAAACATTACACAGAACAAAATTGAAACTTCCATTTTAGATGGTGACAAACGGAAAAATGCCAATTTGACAAATTTTCGAAATGTTAACGCTTGCGCGTGATGGACATGCACAGGATGATGCGTAGATTTCAAACCAATTTAAATAATAGCATTTGGAATGCTACAAGATTATTAAACGATTTACCAGTAAATATATATAAAATGTAATCAAAAGTCATTATCAATTCGTGTTCAAATATGTTCAGTTACTCAAGTATAATTGAGAGGTGGTGCCCATTTAAGTAGGCTTGTTCTTCCAATCCCTGTTTTTTTTTCTTTTTTTTTACATAAATAAATATGAATTAAGCCCATCTTAGTGTTTTATTGTGTTTATTGAATGAGTAGAGAAATAGGTGGCGTTTGATGCGATCCGACGATCTGAGGTTGAATCATTGTGTAATTATGTAGATTTACTAACGACATTTTAGCATTACCAAGGCATCGAAGTGTAAGTTTGGCTAGGAGATTAGTACTGACCTCACGAACTGTGTCTTTCGGTTCTAAAAAGAAGTTTGGTTCTTATCACGGCTTGCGCATTTACAACGTGGAGGTTCATGGACGATCACAGGCTTACGACGAGGTTGTTTGAGTTTCTAATAGGTAGAGTTAAATGAGAGCGGGAAATTCAAATTCTAAGGTCGATATTACAAAAGAAAAGCTAAATTTCAAAAATAAGACTATACTTCTGTCGCAAGTTTACCACAGGCGTCTAATAGCGGCGTCTGTACATTCAATTCAAGCAATCCAAATCACCGAGTTCAAATAACCGCTAAAATCCAAGCAAATCTATACGCACACATCAGCGTCTAGCAGCTACTCCAAAACAATCAAATCATGCAAAAAATTTATCAGCAACAATAATTCAATAAAATTCAAGAAGATCAAAAATGGAACAAAATCGAATAATTCAAATCCAATTTATTGATTTAACAATATATAAAAATTACAAATCCAAAATTATATTGCCAAAAATTGATAAAAATTATATAAGTACATTTATCAATCACCTAAGATGCATTTGTTGCAATGAAGAAAATTTTTTTAAATATGACAATACAACATATAAAGAAAATAAGTAATAATCAAAATATATATTGTCGTATTATTTTAGGATGAAGAAAGGACGTAATTTTAATGATGAATAAAGTTTTTCATGAAAAATGATGAATAAAGTTTTGTAAAAGTTTGATTTCTTTGGAGTGAAAAAAATAAAAGGAGTGGAAGAGAAGTCGTTATGTTTTCTTTTAAAAATTAAAAAAAAAAAATTAAATTAGCATTGCAAAAAAAGTTATATTGGAAATGTACAAGACTTAAAGATAAAGATGGTGGGGTTACAACTTGGTCAATTGAGCGTGATGTGGCATATGATTTTCGAATAATTCAGTGAGATTATTCTACCAGTTTTGAAAAACTTAAGTATTCCTATCTTGTATTTCATACGCTATATATTTATTACCTACATATTAACTCGTACTTACTTTTTTATAAAATCCATCGTCAGAAATTACTAAATTCAAATTAACCAGATATAAAATAAAACAGAAGCAAACTTTAACTATTAACATATTGCTAACACAAAGTTATTTATTTTACTGAAATAAATTCAATAACTGCGTAGATGCTTACTTAATGTATGTATTTATGTAATTTTTACTTTTTACACAGTTCGGATTATTATGCATTAAACGGAAATAATACAATGATATAAACTGATCGTCGGCGGCTTGCAAAGTAGACAGGTAGGTAAAGATTTTTGGGTTTGTAGTATTATTGGTCAAATCTTTATATTGGTGTATATTCTCTATCTGCGTTTTTATATTATATTTTATTTTAAGCAAGCCTTGTCTTGTTTAAAGGTAAAACCTAGCAAGAAACAATCAGATTGAAGTATTTTCTCTTAACCTGTACTATATTTAAAAAAATACTTCAATCCCATTAATCCTTGGTAGCTTCTACCTATAAGCAAGGCAAGACAAGAATCTCGATGTGAACGTCACTTTGGGTTAAAGCATCAATTTTGGCCACGTTAATCCGACTTGCACTCTATCGCCTTCAGTAAATTAATCAGATAATTAATACAGTTTCTAAAGGACAAAATCTGCATACAAAATTACAAATTAATATTACTTACTTAATCTTTACAAATTAAATGTTTTATTCGGTTTTATTAACGCTCTACGACGTCTTCGGATTTTCAAACATCGCCAGGCGGTGTTTGGTTTTGTAAGCATTTTACATTTTTTACCTACGACGAGAGGCCAACTTGACGTAGAACCCCCAACCTGAAGAACCAGCAAGACGGCCAGAATAAAGCTGTACCTTTACCCGGATTCGAACCGAGTATTGAGCGTTCGTAGTCAACTCCTTGACTATTACTCTTCGACCGCCTCGGCAACAAATTAAATACATTGTATTATAATTTATAACCCAACAATCACGCACAGACTATAGTACGCCAAAATTTAATGTTAGAGCAAAAAGTTTAATATAAAGTGGACGTTTCAAAGTTTTAATCCAAGTGCATAGAAATGCGGGATCTTGTTTTGACATTGTTGAGTCCTTAACTATAACCGTATTTGTGCTTTGACATTGTAATGCACTAATCTATTTTAGATGATATACTGCTTACAATAAAACGGAAGTTGATCAATGTTACGGTTAAACTAACATAAGAATATCAATTTAAAAATCTACCATTTTCCAGGTATCGTATCAACTGAATCTTTGTGTTGTTCTGAAATTAATTGCAGTTTTCAAAAAATTGTGGCTTGTAATGGTGAGTTTCACAATTATAATGTTAAAATTTGATCAAAAATTAATTACATTAAGTCAATAGAAAACATATCCTATGTAGTACACAATGTTGGCGCAATATTACAAGATTCAGCCAATATTTGTTTAATATTGTTTTTCAATATTGGGGTAATATAGAAAATTAATATTGCACCAGTTGGCTGGAGCTTGGTGCAATATTGCACCAATATTAATGTCTAATATAGTATTCTAATGTCAGTATTGCGCCAATATTGGAAAACGTTTGCATCTCGATCTTGGCTCAATATTGATTTTAATATTGGATTAATATAGAATAAAATAATAATTTATTAGTTACATAATGAAGCCTCGGTAAGCCTCGTGTAAAAACCTTCACACGCGGAATGAAAAGTGGCACTTTAGTCCCAGGATGTATAATATACTATTCCTAATACAAATCAATAATACGTTTTGCTTCACGTCGACCAGTATCCAGCGCTCCGTGAACTGTAGAGAAGTGAATTGGACTTGTGGATTCTCCAGCAAAAAGAACCTTCATACCACCCAAAGGCTTTGACAAAATAAATTCTGGAGATTCAGCATACTGTCTCGCTTCTAAGGTTTGAAAAGAGTACGTGCCAAGAAAGTGCGGATCTGTGTACCAGCCGTGCCTAAAAATACTCCAATCAACATATTGTCGTGTTCTGTTGAACAAGCACTAAAGAGGTCCGTAGCTCGTTGTTCGGAGTTTGCAATTTGAGACTATCTCAGGAGTGGGTTCCAAAAATTTTATTCTCAAGCTATCCACAATAAATGAAACAAAACCTTTGGGATGAAATTATAATTTAATTCGATGAAAGTAGTAGTCATAATCAAATTAATAAAAAAAATTGAGACGAAACCTTATAATTAAACTTTATCAACTCAATCGATAATTCCAAAAACATGAAGAATTATCTTACAAATTTACACATTTAAATCTCAAAAACCGTATCTCCAATTTGTAAGATAATCAACGTTCTATTGTAATTCAAACAAAACATCTGTAATAAAAATTTTACAAAAAAATGAGAAAAATTGTTTAATTTTTAAAAATTTGCGCTTTTGTATCTATTGAAAAGTTGGTATTATTAAATAACCGTTGTCGACATGGTAACCACTACCAAATACGTAAAACCGTGCGAAAAAGTTTATCATATAAATTTTTAAATTTCGTAGTTAATAACACGAATTAATTAGTAATATCGTTCCACTGGTGTGTTTAATAAACCAAGTGTAAAAGTTCGTTCGTAAACGCGACTTGAAATACGAATTTAACATCAGGTGTTTTTAACCTCAAACTCTTCCAAAACATCGTGACAAATTAATGAAGATAATCGTTGAATAAGCGTGAATAATTAATTCAAATGGTATTTACCAAAATGATGGCTATTCAAGCCTATTCAAGGCTATTCAAGATTATTCAAATCAATGTTTGATTTTCGAATTCCTTGTATCTACGATTGACAAAATGGCGACCTCGTCAAGATTGGTAAGTAAATTTTCCAAGTCTTCAGAAATCACATTGAATTTCATAATATTCTTCTTTCGTAGCACACACCATCAACAAAAACCTAGTTGCTCATCATCCTCATAAAATTAATTACCAATGGGTAATTTTCAAACATTCCAAGATAACACAATGAAGTCGTTAAGTCGTAGACTTCACACCTCTCCAATACTCTCGAGCAACTCACTATCTAATCTCGTTTCCTGTACAAAGTTTTCTCAGGAAAATCGTGTCGCACTCTGGTTGGTTGGTTTTCCAGCGAAATTCAAATTTTTAGATGCCAAATTCAACATTTTGATGTCACTAAATTTTAATTGCGAACTACACTTTTTGTTTAAAAACACTGCCTCGATGCTCGTAGCTACCATTGTACCAACTCAATTTTTAAACGTAAGTTAACAATTTCAAAACAAATAAAAAATTAATTAGTCAATTATTTTAACGTTTTCATGTTTGAAATGTTTAATTTTTAGGCTATATGGACTAATCTCCAAACCTAAAATCTCGTCTCTGCACGTATCTCTTTGACACGTAATTGAAAAAATAACAAGTGACTACTATTCGTCCAATTAAATTCTAGAAAATTTCTAAACAAAACTTTGACCAAATTAAAATTTTAAATTGTGGATAATTTCGGAATTTTGAACCTATCACAATCCACGTCAATATTTAAAAAAAAATATTTAACTCACCTTGTGATAGCGTCAGGATAAGTAATATTGTCGTAAATTTTATCAAAAAATTTGTGAATTACGGTCATAAGACCGTCTATCAGGACATCATCAGACAAGCGTTCAATTTTTGGTATTGATGTTCCTGCCAACCAAGCCATTAACACGTTTGAGTTTCCTTTTCCTGCAAAAACTGCATTGAAATCGAAAATCCAGGAGCTATCAATCTAAAAATAATCATCAGTCTTCGTAATTCTACTCAACATAAAATCTTACCTGCGAAGAATTTAAAAACAGTTTTTTATCTTCCTCATTCCATACAAAAGGGAAGGTTTCAAAAATGTTTGAATTGTTAGATTCCCACCATCTGTTCGGAAATCTGAGGAACACTTTCCCAACTGCAGCGTAACCAAGATCCCGAATCACATTTATTTTTTCTTTCGGTAATGGAGGTGAAAATAGCGTTTTGTGGTTATGCTTCAAAACGCCTAAGGAAACTGTTACAATGACGTGGTCCGCTTGATAAACACTTCTATCGCTACTTGTTACTTCAATTTGTTTCTCGTCATTCCAATTTATTTCTACAACTTTTTTGTTTAGCAAGATTTTGTCATCGACTGGTAGTTCGTCTTCTGGATTAGGATATTTTTTGGTCAAAATATCGAGAATGGTTTTATAGCCTCTGTTTTTCCAATTTAAATTGTAGTGTCCTTCGCTTAATTCAAAATCGGTTTTGGCGGAAGGATCGAATGGTGAAAACGAGCCTTGGGATCCTTTAATATAGTCGAGGTGTATTTCCAAAGCCTCTGTCGCCAAGCTCAGTTTTTCAGGGTCGTTTTTATACAAATCTTTTATAACTTCAGTGTACCTGTGATAATTTTCTTTTTATTTTGTTAAATTATTTTTCCTAATTCTACTTACTCTTTAGTAACAAATTCTCCAATTGAAATGTTTCCTGAAGCGCTTTCGTAAATGTTTAGGAAGATTTCATGCAGTTCGAGCATAAAAGCTTGATCTAAACTTTTTCCTGTGGAGTAGAGGAATTTATATTCTAACTCTTCAAATCCTAATAAACCGTGCTTGTTGGCCAGTTCAAAAACCACGTTATTTTTTTCTCCATGACACCATTGAGCACCCAAATCAATTATACTGTTACCAAATGGAACACTGTGAATTCGACCTCCAATTCGGTCATTTGCTTCCAATATCGTGAGATCAGTGATATTGTTCTCTAAAAGCTTGGATGCAGCTGCAATTCCCGAAACACCAGCGCCTACGATGATAACACTAGGAGATCCGTTGCAAATGAAATATGTTAAATACAACGAAATTATTAGTGAACATGTAAAAAAACTATGTTTTAACGTGTCCATTATGTAAGTACTTATTATCACATTCGACGTCTCAAAACTATTAATAATTTCGATAACGAAACATCAGGAGGTTTCTCATACTTTAATTACTTAATATAAAATCTGAATTGGGTTTTTTACTATCTTGATTTGCAGATAAGATTTTTAACTAAGTATGAACATACTGATTATTTTTATAAGTTCTTAAGGAGTCCCTAGACGATCAATCAATTGAGTCAATCGATTGTCGCGCGCTTAAATCAACCTCAATCAGCCTATCAGTCTTTTGATCAAAACCCCCTAATCAGTGGATTCATGTTAAAACCAGGAACATATTGACCACTTAAAATAGTAGAAATGTTTTTTAGTACTTTGAATCCTATATTTTGTTGTAAAATTGCTCTAGACGATCAAGCGCCCTCTTCAACCGCTTGAGTAATTCAAACTTTCTATCAATCACCGTCAATGTTTGCTTCAAGCGTCAAGCGAGTTTCTTAACGATCAATCACCCTTGAAACAATCAATTCACTAAAGCTTTTGATCAAAAGATTGATTGTCTAGAGCGTCCTTTAGATTAAATAATGAAAATTAAAATTAAAGGGTTTAATATTAGCTGGCGAGGCAGCTGAAATAGTAAGGTATTCAATGGCAGATCCAGAGGAGAAGGGGGGCAATTGTTTTCTCCTTGGAAATTATTGGCACGTTCAAAATCTTCTGCCGATGATCACCCTATTCATTCCGCATTTTTTAGTCTAACCTATCATTAACCTCGGTGTTGACAGGAAAGTCTCACCGCTACACACATCTAGGTTAACTATCGCCGTATTTATTCCATATTGCGTAGTTCTGATTAAACTATGTTTTAAATCTAATTAAGAGAACTAAGGCCGCATTCACAATGACTTTGAGGTCTTATCTTGCTTCAGTAGAAGGTGGCACGCGCCAATCAAAGCGATGTATTTTTTTCTATCCTTTGCTATGTCATCGCTTTGATTGGCGCGTGCCACCTTCTACCGAAGCAAGACAAGACCTCAAAGACATTGTAAACGCGGCTTAACTCCTAGTCATTTTCTTGTTGACAGAGTTAGTTCTCCCCTTTTTTCTTATTGTAATGACACAAGGAGTAACTACGGCTTTCCTAAAGTAGCCAAATGGCTTGTCATCTAATTAGTGGAGTGCTGCCACCAGTTAATGATGTTTTGGCTAACTTAGAGTTAGAGCACAAGTTACGTGCTTCAGCCGTTTTTTCTTTTAAAGATCCTTCTGGGTCTCAGGGCCGAACGGCATAGACTTAATTAGTTAGCTTCCACAAGGCGGTCCTGAAAGGATGTTTCTTACGCTGCATTGTAAGAACAACGTCACTAATGACTACCAGCAAAATAAGTCAGCAGATGGGCAAGAATCAGCAGCTATTCTGTGCAATACTGTAAACTGCTAGAACGAATAGGTCAAATAATGAAAAGAAAACTACGCTCCAAAGGCACAATCTCCTAGTGAGAGGATCAACACGCCTGGGCATGAGTAGACGGTCTATAACTTCACGACCGCAAACATCGGGATTTGTAAGTAAGAGTCTACGAGGCAATCCGAAGGTGAATATTCTGGATTCTGGATTTGTTCTGGAGGGCAAGACAAGCTCGCGCGCACTTGGGCCACCAATCGGGCCCATTGTACTACCTCCGGTTTCAGTTACACCCCAGTCCTGTCATTCCCCACTGAGCCAATCCAGTTTTAGGATGAACTCTAGGATCCTGGCAGGTGGAGTGTCCCTGATTCTGGCCATGTCAGGCCAGAAGTCCCCCAACACAGATCCTCTTGTTGAAGTTAACGCCGGACAGTAACAGATTACATGTTCGGCTGTTTCCTCTTCTTTATTGCATCCACGACATATTGGGTCTTCTGCATATCTCATCATGTGAAGATGTTTGTTTAGTCTGTAGTGTCCAGTTAGAATCCCTGCAATTATCCGCAGATTGACTCTGGACAGTTTCAGATAGTATCTAGCTTGTTTCCAAGAGGGTGCGGTTATTGCAGCCCTTGCTTGACGACATGTTGTTATTTGTACCCATCTGCAGGTGTGCAGTTGTAGGGTATGTTGTTTTAAGAGTGCATCTAGAGCTTTAACTGAAGGCGTGATCATCGGCTCCGGGCCGCAGGGAAGACTATTGGAACCGCGTCTTGCAAGTTCATCAGCTCTTGTGTTGTCCTCATCACCTTGATGTCCCTTAACCCAGCAAAGGGAAAGAACATTTTGGTTAGATATATTATTCAGTGTCTGAATGCAATCAAGCACCAGACCAGAGGTGACTTTGTGGTTCCGAAGTGCCACGAGTGCCGCCCTGCTGTCTGAAATAATATGAATATGTTGGTTCTGGATATGTCTATCCTGAACTATTTTTGCGCATCGTAGTATGCCCATAAGTTCCGTTTGAAATACGGATGCATATGTGCCCAGCGCTATGCTTATGCTTAGGTCAAGTTCTGCAGAATATATTCCTGCACCTGATCCAGCATCGTTTTTGGAGCCATCCGAATATAGACGTATGTCATAGTTAGGTGCTCTATCAGTATTTAACAGAACGTTGTACTTCCTGTCAAATATATATTTAGGTTGGATTCTATCTGGCTCCAAGTGCAGTAGAGGTATTCCTCTGGAATATTCCTCCAAAATCCGCATATGTGCCGTAGTTCCATACCTATTGTCCCATATTTTCCAACTACGTAGCCTAAGCGCCCCCCTAACCGCCATCTCCTGCACATGAAGATCAAGTGGTGGGAGGAAGAGGAGAGTCTCAAGAGCCGCAGTCGGTGTTGTTTGCAATGCCCCAGTTACAGCCAGACAGACTATTCTCTGTATTTGGTGTAAGGAGGATGCTGTTGTTACTTGTTTGGTTCTGGGCCACCATACAAGGGCACCGTAGCATAGCATGGGTCTGACAACGGCGGTGTAGAGCCAGAGGGTGATCTTAGGAGACAAGCCCCATGACCGTCCCATTGTTCCTCGACATTGCCAGAAAGCCAGCTTAGCTTAGCTTTTTCGAGTTTCCCGAAGGTGAATATCCTACTGGCCCGGTTACCAATGAGAGTTGTTACCAAGTAGCCATTGGCCCCACAATCTAAACTGCAAAGATAATTTATAATTCATAAAGTTTTTAACCTTACATTGATAAACCAGTGGCACATAACCTTAAACTGAGTTTTTAGCTGAACTCGCGGAGCAGTAGGTTTGTCAGAGAGGAACTGTAGACACCTAAAGGGATTTTGAATGCGTACGCCCTAGAGGACTGCACAAGCTTATGCTTAAAATCTTAGATTTGCTAGCTAATCTCTAAGGGCGTGAGCCAACACGTCTTTAAATCGTTAATTCAAATAAGAAATTCTAGAAATTTTTTTTTAGAAATTTCTCTAGTGTAAATTTATATTTTTGGTCACACATTTCTAAGAGATTAGAGGCTTTGTTTGGTTCTGTTTCAAGTGAGAAAAGTTTTTCCAATTGCACTCATTAGTTGCATCTCAAAATAAGGTAAGAAACTGGAGTTTAATATTATATTTAACCTGTTTATTCAAATGCTGAATAAATTGGATGTATTCGAAGACACTTATAACACAAACTACTTCCTGAAACGCAACCCTTATTAAAAAAGATGTCCAAATTTAAAGATCCTATAATAATACACTGCAACGATTTCTTACCTAAATAATCCAATATTTCAAAAACGTTAAAGAAATTCTAAAAGAAAAATATTTATTGAAATAACAAAATACTTTCTTAATACAAGTCAATAATTCGTTTGGCTTCACGTCGACCAGTTTCCAGTGCTCCATGAACCGTGGAGAAGTGAATTGGATTTGTAGATTCTCCAGCAAACAGTACCTTCGTACCCCCTAAAGGCTTTGATAAAATAAACTCTGGAGATTCACCATACTGCCTCGATTTTAAAGTTTGGAAAGAGTAAGTGCCACGAAAGTGGGGATCTGTGTACCAGCCGTGCCTAAAAATGCCCCGATAAACATATTTTTAACAACATATTTAACTAACCTCTTAATAGCGTCAGGATGAGTAATATTGCCGTAATATTTATCAAAAAATTTATGAATTACTGTCATAAGACCGTCTATTAGGACATCGTCAGACAACTGTTCAATTTTTGGTATTGATGCTCCTGCCAACCAAGCCATTAACACGTTTTCTTCTCCTGCAAAAACTGCATTAAAATTGAAGATCCAAGAATCATCAATCTAAAAATAATCATCAGTCTTTTTAATTTTATCCAAAACGGAAACCTTACCTGTGATGAATTTAAAAACAGTTGCTTATCTTCCTCATTCCATAAGAAAGGGAAGGTTTCTAAAATTTTCAAATTGTTAGATTCCCACCATCTGTTCGGAAAGCTGAGGAACACTTTCCCAATTGCAGCGTAACCAAGATCCTGAATCACATTTATTTTTTCTTTTGGTAATGGAGGAGAGAAAAGCGTTTCGTGGTCATGCTTCAAAACTCCTAAGGAAACTGTTACGATGACGTGATCAGCTTGATAAACACTTCCATCGCTACATGTTACTTCAATTTGTGTCTCGTTATTCCAATTTATTTTTGTGACTTCTTTGTTTAATAAGATTTTGTCATCGATTGGTAGTTCTTCTTCTGGGTTAGGATATTTTTTGGTTAAAATATCTAGAATGGTTTTATAGCCTCTGTTTTTCCAATTCAAAGTAAAATATCCTTCACTGTATTGGAAATCGGATTCGGCCGAAGGATCAAATGGTGAAAACGAACTTTTCACTGCTTTGATATAGTCGAGGTGTAATTCCAAAGCCTCTGATGCCAAGCTCAATTTTTCAAGGTCGTTTTTATATAAAGCTTCTATAATTTCGGTGTACCTTTAGAAATAAGCAGTTATCAATACAATTTTTTTGTTAATATCTTTACTTACTTATTAGTAACAAATTCTCCAATAGAAAAGTTTCCTGAAGCGCTTAGGTAAATGCGCATGAAGATTTCATTCAGCTCCACCATAAAAGATTGATCTAGAGGCTTTCCTGTAGAGTAGAGATATTTCATTTCTATTTCATCGAATCCTAATAAACCGTGCTTGTTGGCCAGTTCAAAAACCACGTTATTTTTTTCTCCATGACACCATTGAGCACCCAAATCGATCACATTGTTTCCAAATGGAACGCTGTGAATTCGACCTCCAATTCGGTCATTTGCTTCTAATATCGTAAGGTCGGTGATATTATTTTCTAAAAGCTTTGCCGCAGCAGCAATTCCCGAAACACCAGCACCTACGATGATAACACTAGGAGATCCATAGCAAGTAGAATGTGTTAAATACAAAGAAATTATTAGCAAACATTTAAAATTATTATTTGTTAACGTGTTCATTATGTAATTATTTATTCACATTTATCACATTCGAGGTCTCAAAACTATTAATAATTTTGATAAGTAAGCATTAGCAACAGTGGTGAATTTCCGAATAAGAGCACAATGCGCGCGCCTGGTGTGCTTGACCGACCAAAATTCAGCTCTCAAAATAAAAAAATTTATAATACCTACATATTTAAAAATTAAAAAAGTGAAAAATAGGGAAATATTGAAAACTAACCAATATAAAATTCCAACTGCTTGACTATTACATTTAAAGGTTTTGTGTATTGAAATTGAAATTTTGTTTTATATTTACGCAAAAATATTTTTCAATTAAACAAAAAAAAAATAGGAGGAAATATCGGCCTATTATAGGGTTTGCGTTGTTTTACGTGGAATAAATCAGAGCTTCTTTATAAATAAAAAAATCAAAAACTAAAAGTGGCAAAATTTAAAAAATCAATGATTTTTTCGAAAAAAATGAAAAATTTTGTAGAACACAAGTTTAAATATTTTTCTTGAAAAGTACGTTTAAAGACAAAAAAATCGTCCCGATTAGTCAATTTTTGAAATAGTTATGATCGTTTGAAGAAAAAAACATCAGGTTTTTTTAAATTCTTAACTTTTTTTCGGTTAAGTAAAAAATTTTGAAAAAATTCACAGAACTGTTTTTGGTGGGAGAGTATAATAAATAAAAATTTCAGACAAATCTAAAGGGGTCGGGTTTAAAAGTAGTCGATTTGATGTGGAATGCCCCATATACAGGGCGAATGAGACCACCCGTATCAGTAATTTTTTTCAAAAACGGTTAGTCGTAGAGAGTTAGGTAAAAAAATTTTAATATAAAAGCCGTAATAAAGAATCAAATGGTGAAATTATTATTTTCGGGAAAAGTCGGCATCCCGGGTAGTTTGCTCCAGAATATTCAGAACTCCAGAATTTTAAATAGCATTATAGGTCAAAAATGGTATTTTTGAAAAGATCTTTAAAAAAATAAGCAAGTTTTGTAGGAAAAAATTTTTTATTATTGCCACCCCTTTTAAGTAATATCTATTTTGTTTCACATACTATTTTTTGTTTCACATACTATTGAATATTACTACTTTGACAAAATGTAAAAAAATAAAATCTCGATTTCTTTTAAGTTTACAGTAGTGGTGTTTCCCCTGATTAATTTCAATTGGATATTACTTAATAAAGGTGGCAGTAATAAAATATTTTTCCTACAAAACTTGCTTATTTTTAAAAGATCTTTTCAAAAATACAATTTTCGACCTATGGTGCTATTTAAAATTCTGGAGTTCTAGATATTCTGGAGCAAACTACCCGGGATGCCGACTTTTCCCGGAAATAATAATAACACCATTTGATTTTTTATTACGGCTTTAAAAAAAATTTAAAAAAATTACTGATACGGATACTATACAGAGTGAATGAGATCACTCTGTATAATGATAATTACAATTTAATTAATATGTAGTTGCATTAATGCCAGAATTTCGTCCCTGATATGCCAATCAATCAGTTTTTGCTACAGCTGTAAGGAAAATAACATTAAGTTGATTGGACGACAAGATTTTGCCTGATCGTATGATGCACGCTCTGGCTTGGATAAAATTACGACTTTAACTCTTTGCCAACCATTAGGTACATACTTTAAGACAATGCTGGCTCTATAACACACAAAAGAATAGATAGAATTTCTTCTCATCATTGGATTAAAACATGAAATATTCAATCTGGTTCCAAAGACATGTATGGTTTGAAGGATTTTAACTCCTATTCAAGTCAAATTTTATTTAACGAGTTTGTTTTCAACTTTTCAGCCTCCCCCTACACTGCACGATTTTGAAAGTGTGCCTGTAGTCTAAAAGCCCCAGAGTTTATTTCCAAATTGTATGTGCACCTTCTTTAGATTTTAGAAAAAGCTAACCTTAACTTAAGCTATCTCTTATTTGATCTACGCAGAGTTTAGTACTTTTTGGAGTTCTTTTGACCTCCTCGCAGTACTTCTTTGTTAAATTTTCTTTTGTCATGTTTATATGCTTTGTACTCGCCGGTTTGTAAAGAATTTGCAAATTTCTGTTTTAAGAAAGGCTAGCTTACGATTCCACCGGGTGGTTTCCCGTTTAGTTTTCTTTTTCCTCATTGGACAGCTTTTCTCGTATGCGTTTAATATTGCTGATGTGACTATGTCGTTCATCAGTTCTAACTCTTCTGGAGTTTTCAGCTTCTGCAGATATTCTTCTAGTCTCTGTTGTAGGTTTAGAGTTCAGGCTAGAACTCCCAGTCACTGGTCTTCGGGCTCTTGTACACTTCTATTTTTTCCGGAAAAAATCAATGTTGAAAATTTTCCTAATAACTCTCAAGATTATGAAGAGGACAGTGTATGTATTACGTAATTTTCTTTTTGAATTTTATCCAATCGTCTTTCTTAAAACGCATAGAAATATCGGCCACAGTAGTGTTGTGCATATTGACCTTTCGATACTAAAAAATTACTAATTGTCTTAAATTAAAGCTTATGCATTTGGAGTTTTTAAGACGCTATTAAAATTGATCATTAATACGCTGTCTTTAATCTATACAAAGTGCTGTAACTACATTTTAAAATTGCAATACTATTCCAAAAAGGATTAAAATGATAAAACTTGTCCGACTTCTAATTTATAATTTCATTAGAATGGCAATTATTATAGAATGATTAAAGTTAAACCCTTATTATTTTTGTTGTGGTTGAATTTTTTTCAAGTTTTTTTTTTAGGTCATCCGCCACCCAAAGATATTGTTTATCAAGTAGTTTGCTGACACCGCAGTTTTCTTTTTAAATGGCTTCAAAAAATCAAATTACATTTAAATTATTGCAATGTTTATTTCACTTCTTAGGAGGGGGGTGGTGCGAAATTGCACTTTGTAGGCAATTACAATGCATAATAATTTGGATAAATTTGATTCGGTGGGGGTGATAATAATAAAAGTTATATTTGTTATATTATAAATAAAAAATATTTTATTGTGAGAAAGCAAAATTTCTGCATGTTGGATTGCAGACGTTCAAGGAGTGTAGGTATCTAAATAAATTTGATTATTTAAATAATTTGCAATAAATAATCTGGCAAAAAACATCCTAAGGTTGCGGCAAGTTATGCATAGTGCCATTCAGTCTGTGCAGTAGATTGAGAAAAAAAATGTTTAAAAATAAGTAAACTTTCTGTTCGAATATAAGCAAACCAAATTGGTTACATTTCGAAATGCAACAAAGGCCCTTAAGCGTTATTTAAATGTTTTTCTTGTACAATTCACCTTATCTATATTTCATTTTTGCCATCTATTTAAGATTTATGGATACATTAAAAACTGCCACAGTACAGTTAAATTTTACAAATGTTTAACATTACCCAAATTCACATAGTCTTTGTTTCAACTTTTTATATCCATTCTAATTGTCCTAACTTTGTGTGTATCTACGAAATCAAAGAAACAAACTTAAATTCATATTATTCTTAAAAAGAACTTGACTTCCTGAATCTTATCTAAACTTGTTGGTATGTGGGATCCGTAGTTTTCTACCATTCCACAATTTTCTCACGAAAAAGACAAAAATGTAGAAATATAACACTAAAACGCTTGATTGTCTAATAAGAGCAGAAAATCAAATTTTTAGATTTGATTTTATTAATTTCTAAAAAAAAACGTTCCGTTTGACTCAATTCTCTTTCATATTGTTTTCTTACCGTTCTCTGGGAAACCTCAAAATTGCATAAGGTACAAAAATTAAGATGGAAGATGGTAATGCCTTTTAGCCCCTTCAGGAAAGCTACCACTCAACCCAAAGAAAAAACGACAAAATTAAAATTTTCAACTAAGTTCGTTGTGTCCAAATATTCTGCGTTACCTTACCATTTTTAAGACCTCCAATCATAAAATAAAAAAAGATTAAAATTCTCACCAAATGTACTACATATTCAAAATTATGTAATTATTTTTTTCTAAAGTTTATTGTTTTACGGGGCAAAAGTGATCCGTACCTGACAGTTCGATTAATAATATTTAATCGATATTGAACTAATTTATCTAATAATAAATGCTTTATTAGAAAGTTATTTATGGGTTGCTATTATAATTAATTAAAAAAAATTTACATAATATCCTGCCGAATAAAACCAATGGCACATACATTTTTTAAAAATTTTTCTCTCTGTTTTATGCACAACTAAAAATTTGTTCAGAACTATTAGCAAACTTTGGTTAATGCAATTTGGTAATGCCTATTGTCCTTGTGCAGTGAATGTGACAAAATATTATAGAGAACGGTTTACACCTACCTCGCCCCAAGCTTGCTTAGACAGACTACACCTTTCACCAGACCGGATTCAAGTTCAAAGTATTTTTGCTTAGATCCTGACACGATAATCACTATAATAGATACCCAGTGGTTTTTTTTGCATTTTTGAATGTCATTCCTGACAAGTTAGTGATGAGATCTGATTTTAAATATCGTCCAATCGCTTGATGAAGCCGCTTTCGTGATAGCTAAGATTTTGGGTTTTTGATCAAAGAATTTATTATATTTTTTGGAACCTTACTGTCTCTAAATTCTATAATAGTGCTTTTAGACTAACTAGAAGTGGGAACTTTAAAATTATTTTCTAAAACTGAACTGAATTATTGCAGTAGGGCAGACTTGTCCTTTTCAGTGTTCCTAATTTTGCTTTATTTTTTGGAATTCAACCTTTTTTTGTTATAGTATATTTTTTACATTTTCCTACCTATCCAATTTAAAAATGTTGCGAAATAAGGCAAGTCTGCCCTATATAATATAATTGGATATGTAGAACTCGAGTGTAAAGACACTGACAAATTACAACGGTGAATGATTGATTACAAGTGAAAATTAAACAAGGAATTTGTGCACTTCAGTAATTAGTACTTTAGGCGCCTCTTGAAGAAAAATTTATTTTAGCAGTTTCGTATAGGGCGTGACGTAAATCCAACTTTTCTCACGTTCGATGAGACAAAATACAAATTTTTCGCTATTGTAATTTATGGTGCCGTAAATTAAAATTTTATTTATGCAATAAAAAAACGCGTTCGGCTGCAAAACAAACTAATAAATTAGGGAAGTTATATAATACCGATTTGAAAATTAATTAATTAGGAAGTGGTAGGCGGAAAGCAGTCAAATATTTGCGCAAATGTGACGTGAAAACCGTACCTTAACATAATTTTTATAAATTGTTGATAATTATTATATAAATTTTTTAATTAATTATTAACGGTCAAATATACACACCTTTTATTGTACCAGATCATCATTTGATAAACTCAAACGGTTGCAATATAATATGTGTTAGTTTTACTTAAAACTGCAATTTTGCAATAGCAAAACTTGGGCGAAGCAAGAATTGCCACTCTTCGAGAGTAGGTAATTAATTTTGGTTTCCAATTTTCACACCTACAATTTTACGAAACTTTTTGGCTATCCTTCAGAGATAAGGGAAAAAATGTGGGTAAGAAATTTTTTTAAATTTTGGATTTATAGTAGGTAATAATTTTTTAGTTACTTAACATTTCTTGCTTCATCGTTGTTAATTTGACATGATTAAACAAATACGGAAAACGGAACACGACCAAATTAAATTACCTACTCGATAATTGCATCTACAATATTTGTACTAATTGTAAATACAATAGAAACAATAATATTGTGAAAGGAGAACGCCACTTATTCGGGGTCACAATATTCTTATATTTGATGTTGGTTATGGATAACAATGTGTGTATACTATACAATACCTAGGTGCTACATATTTTGAATCCTTTCCGTTTACTCAAGGTCACTTGGTTGCAAATTATTGTAAAATTGTGACGGTAATAGAAAAAACCACGTAATGATAAAATAATTGGAGTCTTTATAAGGAAAAAACGCCTCCTTATTATTTTGAATTACCACCATAAAGCAGATTAGTATCGGCACTGCTACACTTTTAAAGTGTTGTGATATTGCTTAATGGAGTTCATAATTGTTATTGCTTATATTTTGCAGAATTTGTCACGAGTATTTGTTTAAATTACATTTATTATATAAATTATACTCCATCAGATACTTTTTCTTTACCTTCAGCAATAAATCTTCAAATATTCTTCACAATAAAAAAAAGTTTCAACATCTCCGAGTTTGAAGGCATAATAAAGCTTTTGCCTAATTTAAATGAGAGGTCGAATGCCACTCAACACAGTTTTGCTCCAACAGCTCGAAAATGGTGGAGTGTATCAAAAATATTGAAGGAGCCAAAAGTATCAGCACAAGCAGAAGAATAGCTTTTGTTTTATTTATGTTTGATATCATTCAGCGATGAACCATAATCTTGAGTTTTTGTGATTATGATTATATCTAACCCATATCCAATAAATCACATCCATTTCAAAGATAAACAATTTAAATAAATGATCTTAAGGGTGAATCGCCTTATCTCAACCGAGAAGCAAGAAAAAAATAGAGCTTGGATGAAAAACTGAAAGAATCATTTGGATGCATTAGCATAGCAAGCACAACGAGGAATATCAGCGCTGGTTCTGCTACAGCAAAAACTTTGAACTTTAGAATGGTAAGGAAAAATTCACAAAATTGGTCTCATTATACTATCTGAGGTTGTAATCTCTACCCAGATCCTGTCACTCTTCAAGTGATCTCAACTGTAGGATAAACTGCAGGATCTTGACAGGTAAAGTGTCACTAATTCTGGGCATGCCAAAGCAGAAGTTCCCCAGCACGGATCTTCTCACTAAAGTCAACGCCGGTCAATAATAAAGTACATGTTCGAGTGTTTTTTTCTCTTTGTTATATCCTCAATATATAAGGTCATCTGCATGCCCTATCATATAAAGGTGTTTATTTAATCTTCAGAATCTAGTCAAAAGTTCAGGATAGCTTCAGATATCAATCTTGCATGTTTCCCTGAATGCACTGGTTGCCGGAATTAAGCCGATACTGGCTCAGCATTAGCCATCCACTGTACGCCGATCCTTAAGCTGAGCACTAGCAAAACAACGGTAAACAGCTTTGGCTTAAGCTTGGCCTCAGCGTTGGGTGACAACGGTCGGTTTACCAGTGCTAAGCCAAGCATTGGCCGTATTGTTAACGTCGATAAGATCTTCCTGGGTTGCTTTTTATAAGATTAAAAATAAAAAAAACATCAAAGTGCAGGAAAATCAATAAAATGTTGATATTTGAATTCAGAAAGGGCTTTTGCCTGAAATGAAAAGAAACAAAGATTAATCCAAATCAAAGAAAAGGTGAATTTGTTTGACTATTTAGTCTAATAGTCAGAATTGTCTGACCTAATGTGATATTAGGGTTGTGATTTGTACATAAATATAGTATTTTTCATAAAAAATTTTAGGGGGTTTATTTTATATATTGAAGTATAAAAATCTGACTCTACAACTTTTACCAAATAAATTTTTAACTTCAAATTCAAAATTTTCTAAATTAAAACAAAAATTGGCCCGATTATCCACTATCATAGCAGGTCGCTCAATCAGAAAATTTTCTAATATAATTTTATTTTGAGATGTTAATTTAATTAGTTTAATGAAGATTTCCCATCATTTTCGTCTTTAGAATAAAATTTTAAAATATTAAATTTTTTTATAATCTACATGAGTTTTTTCACCGAAGTACACATGGATATTAAAAATTATTGTTTTTGGAAAATTTGGCATCAATCAATCGTAAAAATCGTATGTACTTTGATGGGAAATCTATCTGAGAAGCTGCAGTTAAAATTTCAAGTCAATCCAATAAAAATTGTTTGCGTTTTACTGTAAAAACGTGATAATAGAAAAAGCATTATTTTCATGAGATAACTCTAAAAAAAATATTATGGGAAGGTTTTAAAACGTAAACTTTTTAATTTCTTAGTATAAGGAATTTAAAATATCCGGAAACATCCCAATCCGTTCATTATATAGCTTAGTTTCGAGGTATAAACCTAGTTGCACTGAACTATTAGGCATAATTAGCTTTCAATTATCTATTTATGCCCAGTTTCATAAAACTTTTAACAAAATCTTTCGTTAGTACCAACAAGCCAATAGAAACCATTCGTTAGTTTTAACGCCTGATAGGCTTCTAAAGTTTTGTGTCCACATATGTATAAATCATTCATTATTGTTATTAGCATTAGATAGCCATGCAACCATGCCATTTCTTGAACGCTTATTTTATATAATGCGCGTAAATGCAATTATGTGTATATGTGGAAGTAATTTTAATTATACCCTTTTTCATAGTAAATAATATAATTTTAGATATACTACATTGGTTACTTACTACATAATAGAATAGTATTTTCCTTATGTTAATGATAGAGTAACTACGGTTTCGATTTTTATATCAACACCGAAACTCTACAGTAAATTATATAGATTTTTACTAATAACATATAACATTTTCTCTTCTTTCCCTCTAACGACCAGCATTTCGTAATTAAAATAAAATTAATGAACAAATTCTTATTACGAGGAAAGAATTATTTTAGAAAATTTTTGGTTCCCCGTGTCTCTTACGATTACGTTTTTTGGATTTGTCCAAAACTAATAATCGAAAAATTGTACTTTTCTGAAGTGAGATTATTAAAAAAAGTCAGATGAAGTAAATCTGCGACTTGCAAGAAAAATTTTAATTTAATTTTGATTTCATAATGGGAATTTTCGGTTTTAAATTTAAAGAAATAAAAATTTTAACTATAGGTAATTGGTTATTTTATTGTTAAAAATTTGATCAATCATAATAATCAGTTATAGAGCTTGAAATAATTGACAACTCAATAGTAAAGTTTATTATTGTGATTTCATCGAGGTTATTTATTGTATTTGAAAATACAATACCATTTTATGGTTGACAGATAATTAAAGTGTTAGAAAATAATACAAACAATATTTTTTATTATTAATTTAATTTTAAGATAGAACGTCCAATTGTCCTGCCAGCAGGCCCTAAAATTTAAAGTATGTTTTAATTAGTATTTCTGTCTTTCAATCAGGATTAAAATACTACCATTGGAAAGATCTTGAAATTTTGCCTATATAATGTAAAAATTTCAATCTTGTAACTCTCAAAATGAATGAGTTATTTAAATTACAAACCATTTTCGTTGCTGTGTCAGTAATGAAAGGGCGCACATACAGTGAGTTGTCTAATCTGGGGGGACAAAATTATTTTCTGGGTTTATTCATTTTAAAACTGGCTAAAAATGAATTTTAAACTATACTTTAGCATTATTATAGCTAAGAAGCAGGTGGAAAGAAAAATATTTAAATTTGAAAAAGAAAAACTCTGTAATAGATTTCCATCTGAGTCAGAGTCGCAAACAAACTTTTGTTTGAACTGAGCTTGCTGTGCCCCATCACAGCCCCACTTGGATAATAGCACCAACGAACTTCTCTCAGTTTTGATAAGGCTGGACAATATCTCTTTAAGATCTGTCAACAATCTGGAAGCCGTGTGATCCATCAGAGGTTGAAGCTTTATTTCAGCTGAAGTTTTGGTAACTATGATTGATTCTTGCTCGGGATAACACTTTTTCTTCACTTCTTGAATCTTATTATAGCATGGAATCATGCTTGGGATATAACCTCGTATGATGTTCTATTGCCTAGCTGACAAGTCGGCTTCAATGAACATCGAGAGAGCTTCTTCTGATGTTAATTCCTTGCTCTTTTCCTTAGTTTGGTTGTCACTGAATGCTTTTTTATATTTTGTAGCCGGTTTAGGAGTTGACATTGATTCCTTCAGCACATAGGACGCATCACGTTTTCCTTCGGCAGCTAGTTTCGCTTGAGTGGCATATAACAAAACATCAAGATCATTGGTTTTTCGTAATTCTTCTGTTCTTCTGCGTTTGTTTCTTTCTGTCAATTCATAAAACAACTTTTTTGGGCGGCCAGGTCCTGCGGGTGGACTAAGAGGTTTAGGTATGTTCATTTTTCCGTCCAGCCATTTCTTGTTCTGTTTTTCAAACAAACCTTCTCTGTAACGGGAACTAGAAAACCTTGTCTTAAAATCTCTTTTGAATCGAAAACTTCTTTACGAAAAATTGCAGTGTCTTCGTCAGAAAATGGTCCAAAGTTGAACAGATAAGTTTCCAGGTTCTTTAGCTTTTCTCAAAAATTTTCACCTTCTGAATTTATGAGAAATGAGAACAACTGATGTCGAGTCATTACTTGACACTCTGTTATGTTCATAATACTCTCTTTATTGCTATTTTATTTTTACAAAAAAATTTGTATATATAGTATCATATTATAAATTCTGTTCGCCAACTTACTTTTGATCGCTTCTGTACATTGAAGTACCCTCAGTTTTTATGCCCCTAAAAAAGTGACTAAAAGTGACTTCTAAATTTTATACAGGGATAAAAGCTGAGAAAACAGGCTTTCCAATGATACTAGACTCAATGCCGGCACGAGCCGGGTTCGCTAACTTTTTTACTTTTGAAATTTTCATTTAAGGAAAATCAAGGTCCAAAAAGGAGCTTTTTTAAAAAAGCCATGGAACCCGAGGGAGTGCTTATATCATGTAAAGCAAACATAAAAAATGTTCTTACTTATCTTCTCCATTGATATCGATCACGAATTGTACGAAAAAAAATAAAACTTGACACTTTAGCAGCAATTTGAAAAATGTACTCGGATGTGTTTTTATAAAGCCTGATTACACGTCAAACATGGGTCAACTTTGAAATCGTCTAGCAACGAAAATATTTCAACAAAGAAAAAAATATTGATACGTAGTGATGCATTAGGGTCTTTAGTCTCCAAAATTTTCAATATAACGGTTATAGGGCCGATTTTAGAAAATACCTTTTTGTCTCCCCAGATTGAGCAAATCACTCTATGTGGGGCGTTCAGTGCGTTAGTTGCTTTTAAAAAGAAGTTTACTTTTAAAATAAAATATAAATAGTAAAAAAGGAAATAATGATTGGAGTAAATTTGTTTTTGGAAGTTTTTATAAAAATGCGGTTTGTAAGGGAACGGTTAAAAAAATAAGTAACAACTTGGCTATTGTTTTGTGAGGCATTGATTATTACGTTACGATTATAAATTAACTGGTAATTATTGATAAAAATATAATACGACGCTTATGGAAATACGAAAGGTACTGTCAGAAGAAAAGAAAATCCTGCTAGAAGGACTGGTTTGTTTAAATTTAATATAAGTATCATACACTATTTGTATCTCAACAATTTTTATCTCATCAGTCTCATACAATTTGTATCGTTAGAAGAAAATTTAATACAAGGGAGAGAACTTGTTTAACTTTATTATGAAGGAAGTAAAGAAAATAATAATCAGTGTCGCAGAAAAAAATTAGTACCTAGTAAAGAAAATTTTCCTTAATTTAAACGTTTTGATGTTGTCTTCCGGATTTATTCAATTGAATGTGATCCATTTGTTCAATAAAATCAAATATATTAAGTTGTCAGATTTCTACAGTTTATTAATTAATACAAGTCTGTGTTAGCTTCTTCAACACTTATATGTGGGGCATTCCACACCAAATCGACCACTTTTGAACCCGGACCCCTTTTGATTTTCCTGAAATTTTTACATATTATACTATCTCATCAAAAACAGTTCTGTGAATTTTTTTTAAATATTTTATTCAACCCAAAAAAAGTTACGAATTTTTAGAAAAACTGATGTTGTTTTTCTTCAAACGATCGTAACTATTTCAAAAATTGACTAATCGGAACGTTCTTTTTTTGGTTTTGTTTGTCTTTAAACGTACTTTTCAGGAAAATATTCAAACAAAATATTCAAACTTGGATTTTACAAAATTTTTCATTTTTTCGGGGAAAATCATTGATTTTTCAAATTTCGACACCTTTGATTTTTGATTTTTTTATTTAAAAAAAACTCTGATTTATTCCGCGTATAACAACGCAAACCCCATAATTGGCCGACATTTCTTTCTATGTCTTTTGTTTAATTGAAAAATATTATTTGCTTAAAAATAAAACAAAATATTTTTTAAGTAAACAAAAAAAATAGAAAGAAATGTCGGCCCAATATGGGGTTTGCGTTGTTATGCGAGAAATAAATCAGAGTTTTTTTTTAAATAAAAAAAATCAAAAATCAAAAGTGGAAAAATTTGAAAAATCAATGATTTTCTCCCAAAAAATAAAAATTTTTGTAGAATCCAAGTTTGAATATTCTTTTTGTATTTTTTCCTGAAAAGTACGTTTAAAGACAAACGAAAACAAAAAAAGAACGTTTTGATTAGTTAATTTTTGAAATAGTTACGATTGTTTGAAGAAAAAAAACATCAGTTTTTCTAGAAAATTTTAACTTTGTAAAAATTTTTTAAAAAATTTACACAACTGATTTTATGTATTATATACTATCCCATCAAAAACAGTTCGTAAATTTTTTCAAAATTGTTTACAAAGTTACGAATTTTTAGAAAAACTGATGGTTTTTTTCTTCAAACAATCGTAACTTTTTCAAATCTTGACTAATCAAAACGTTCCTTTTTTTGTTTTTGTTTGTCTTTAAACGTACTTTTCAGGAAAAAATACAAAAAAGATATTCAAACTTGGATTCTACAAAATTTTTTATTTTTTCGGAGAAAATCATTAATTTTTCAAATTTTTCCAATTATGATTTTTGATTTTTTTATTTAAAAATAACTCTTATTTATTTCTCGTACAACGCAAACCCCATAATGGGCCGACATTCCTTTCTATTTTTTTTTTAATTAAAAAATATTTTGTTTTATTTTTACACAAATAATATTTTTCAATTAAACAAAAGAAATAGAAAGAAATGTCGGCCCATTATGGGGTTTGCGTTGTTATACGCGGAATAAATCAGAGTTGTTTTTAAAATAAAAAAATCAAAAATCAAAAGTGTCGAAATTTGAAAAATCAATGATTTTCTCCGAAAAAGTGAAAAATTTTGTAGAATCCAAGTTTGAATATTTTTTTTGTATTTCTTCCTGAAAAGTACGTTTAAAGACAAACAAAAACGAAAAAAAAAACGTTTTGATTAGTCAATTTTTGAAATAGTTACGATCGTTTGAAGAAAAAAAACATCAGTTTTTCTAAAAATTTGTAACTTTTTTTGGGTTGAGTAAAAAATTTTGAAAAAATTCACAGAACTGTTTATGGTGAGATAGTATAATATGTAAAAATTTCAGGAAAATCAAAAAGGGTCGGGTTCAAAAGTGGTCGATTTCGTGTGAAATGCCCCATGTATACTTTTATGTAATTAATTGATAACAGTGTGGTCTATGTAGTGCAACTTGATAAACATATCACAATTTTTTAGACAAACCAAAAGTGTATCGACACTTTTGGAACTAAAATATTAAAAGTTGACACAATGTAAATTATACTAAATGTATAATTTTATTCACAAACGTTTTCGCTATACCATAGCATCGTCAGGTGACTAAAATGTTTAACCAAAATTCTTTTCACACTTTCTGTTTAGTCACCTGACGATGCTATGGTATAGCGAAAACGTTTGTGAATAAAATTATACATTTAGTATAATTTACATTGTGTCAACTTTTAATATTTTAGTTCTAAAAGTGTCGATACACTTTTGGTTTGTCTAAAAAATTGTGATATACTTTTATGTATACTTTACCATACTACATAGTATGAGTTCACGTAGTATGATGGTTTAAAAAAGCCAAAACATATTTTGGAAACCTGGAAAGTTCTACGTAATATTAGTAGTATGGTACGTAGTATACTACGTATACTCATACTATGTAGTATGAGAAAGTATTGTAACAAAAAAAAAAAATTTTAATTTTGACGGATTTATGGTCCTTGAGGTCCAAGGAGTTAAAAGAGACCAAACATCGAGAAATGTCTGTGTGTAAGTGTGGAATGGCGTACGCTTTAGTTGTGGCAACATACATTCGGATGCCACAGCAAAAGTCTCCATAACTCGGATATTTTACGTGTTGGATGTGTGCCGATTTGAATATGCCGCTTATATGAGGATTGGTCGCAAAATACCCGTTAAAAAGAGGCGTTACCGTTTAAGATATGGCGGGAATTTAAACTGTGTTTAGTGCGCCACAATTAGGTCTATATCTTGTATACCATTAACCAAGTTGTGACTACATTTGTCACTGGATGTGGTGGCGCCCTCTGGTCACACACACTATTTAGTTCACAGATTTAGTTTTAGTTTTTAGTTTGAAAATAATTAGTGTCTTGAACGCCACAACTAATACATATGTTTTAATAGCTGATTTACAATTTTTTCAGTAAGTTTGCATTTTACTTATAATCTAATATATAAAATTCTCGTCGCGGTGTTTATTCCTAAAGTCCTCCGAAACGGCTGAACCGATTTTGATAAAATTTTGTGTGCTTATCGGTTAGGTCTGAGAATCGACCAACATCTATTTTTCATCCCCCTAAATGTTAAGGGTGGTCCACCCCAAACTTTTTTTTAACGGCTGAACCGATTTTGATAAAATTTTGTGTGATTATCGGGTAGGTCTGAGAATCGTTCAACATTTATTTTTTATACCCTTAAATGTTAAGGGTGGTCCACCCCAAAATTTTTTTTAACAGCTGAACCGATTTTGATAAAATTTTTGAGCTTATCGGGTAAGTCTGAAAATCGGCCAACATCTATTTTTCATACCCCTAAATGTTAAGGGTGGTCCACCCCAAAATTTTTTTAACGACTGAACCGATTTTGATAAAATTTTGTGTGCTTATCGGGTAGGTCTGAGAATCGGCCAACATCTATTTTTCAAACCTCTAAATGTTAAGGGTGGTCCACCCCAAATTTTTTTTTGTTTTTTGGACAAAATTTTTTATTTTTATTTTTTTATGATGTGGCATTAAAAAATACATACAACCCTAAGTTTTCACTTTTCTACCATCAACCTTTATCTTTTAATAGCAATATTAGTAACTTAATAATTTTTGACACCGGTAGATGCCTGGCGGAGATAACTCATCAAGTGATAATAATAATTGATCATCTATCAACCGGGAGTTGAAGTTGAAACGGGAGCAAAACAACGTTTGCTGGGTCAGCTAGTTAATATTATATAATTTTCATTGCAAGGCTAACTGAATATTTTAGAAAATGGAATTTAGAGCGAAAAAAATGATAATGCTAGTGCAAACTCAAAACAGGGACCTGACTAATCGTTTATTAAATTTGCCAAAGTGTGAAACTACAAAATCTCTTGAAGAAAAATATAGAGAGCTGGCAATCAAAAGTAAGTATAAATTTTAACTGAAAGTAAGTTTTGAAAATTCGCCATTCTGCACCAAATTTGAATTTTGAAAAAAAATTCCTAGGAGAAACACCCGATCTCCCAGCTTAGGGAGTAAATCCCTTGGCCTTTAAGGCGCTTTTAACGTATGTTAGGGCATAGGCTTCCAAATACTTGAAATCGAACAGGTATTTATTTTATTAAGCAAGCCAAGGATTTATTAATAAATACTACTTGTCAATCAGCAAAAACTAAAAAATTGAAAATACCAGAAAAAAATGATTCATTGCCGACTAAAGGTGCGCGTTTATCTATCGCCATCAACCATCGTTTATTATTAGAGATGAGATTTTTAGGTTTTTATCTTTTTTCTGTTTTTATTTTTTACGACCTATTTTAACATTTTGAAAACTTTTTTTAATTTTTAGTTTAAATAGAAAAAAAATCTCGCTTCTACATTGAAATTTTTTTATTGTTTTTTTAAAATTAAATTTGTTATAATTAAACTGTTATTATTTATTAATTTAAATAATATTGAGAAAATGCAGAGTCGCCACAGATACACTTTTTTCAAAATCATACACTTTTCTTCACTTTTTATAAAAAAATTCACTATTTTTACTTTATGTTAAAATTCACTAAATTTGGCTAAAGGGTTAAAAAAAATTAAAGATCATTCAAAAAAATTGTGGAAAAAGAGACCAAAAGATATAAAATGTTTCATGTTTATTACCTTTCTATGATTTTTTTTCGTATTTATAAGACCTAAAATCGTTTTTTTTTAGAACTTTTTTTTGAATTTATACGACCTAAACATCTTACCTCTACATATTATAATGCATCGCACACATAGGATCTCGGGTGTTACTTAAAGGGGGGGAGTTGGATTGGATGAGGGGGGGCTATTGAAGATATTTAACAGTGGCGAATTGTTGAGATCAGATAGCAACAATCTACTAAATTTTTACTTTCGTCTAAACCCAGCATTAACCTTTAAATAACCCCCTAAATTTCAAAAATCTAATCCAAAATTTTCCTAAAATCTTAATTTTTTTACACCATTTTGCGGGTACGTTTAACCAAAAATTCTTTTCACACTTTCTGTTTAGTCACCTGACGATGCTATGGTATAGCAAAAACGTTTGTGAATAAAATTATACATTTAGTATCATTTACATTGTGTCAACTTATAATATTTTTAGTTCCAAAAAGTGTCTATACATTTTTTGGTTTGTCTAAAAAATTGTGATAATATCTTTATCAAGTTTCACTACATAGACCACATTGTTATAAATTAAATAAATTAAATTGTTAGATTATTAACTCGTAATATTAAATATGTATGATATTTTAAAAATTATATTGAATTAAAATTATTTATTATTCTAACGAAGAGCTGCATTTGCGTTTGAAAGCTCAAATAAAAAATTAATAAAAATTTAAACTTATTTACTTTAACTTAACTCGATATATAATTTTTTAAATATTATTAATACTTATTTGAATAGCAATTAAGTGATTATGAACCAAGTTACTGACCAACGATTTATGGGGGACTCAAATTCAACTTTACGTTGTAAAAGTTCAGATGTCTTCATTTGAAAAGAAACTAATAAATTAATTCTTTAGATGATAAATTAATCTTGTACGCGGGTACAGATACGCGTTCCTCTATTCGCATCGCACGCATCGGACAAATCGTACTTTTCTGTCGAGTTCGTTCACTTATATAGATCGTACTTATTTGGATGATCCAACTGCATCGATCACGGATCGTACAAATAGCATTATCAAAAAATATTAATCGTTTCTTTTTGTTTAACATAGTAATTTAATATTATAATAATTGTAATTTTGTACATATTTAAAAAGGTTTATCCGTTGAAATAAATAAATATATAAATATAACGTGTTAATAATAACAGGACAGGAGGTAAAAGAATTTTTCATGTTGGCTTCCGAGTAATTAGTAATTAACCAAAGACCCACCAAAGGACGTATTTTTACAACCTAAAGTTGAATTTGAGTGCTTCATACATAAATCGTTAGTCACTTATTTGGTCCATAATCACTTAACTGCTATTCAAATAAATATGATATTTCAAAAGTTATATCGAGTTAAAATAAAGTAAATAAGTTTCAATTTTTTATTTCAGCTTTCGAGCGCAAATGCAGATCTTCGTCAGAATAATAATTAATTTTAATTCGATATAATTTTTAAAATATCATACTTTTTAATACTAATAAAGAGTTAATAAATCTAACTATTTAATTACTATTTATACCTTCTAAAAAAGTAATAAGTATTTATTTTTTATGGTTAATTCTAAAATTGTTCAATTGCAACAAATACATTGAAAACTGAGAGCAGTGCAGTCAAACATCAGCTCCACGCATCGTACTCATCTGATGCGTGTGATACGATACAATGAACGATCGTCTATTGTGTAAAAAAGTGAACACTAAAAACTAAAAACAGTGTCAAGTATGTTTTCATTCGATTCGTCCGATGCCAATAGATGAACGCATACCACCCCCATTCACTAACTCTTGATGAATCGTTAATAACCATTAAATTGTGTTTCTACTTAAAATAATTTAAGTATAACTGGTAATTTTAAGTAGAAACTTAACTTTACAGAGAATAGGGGTGTTAAACATAAAATAAAAATTATACTTTGCATAAAAGCAAGTATAAAATTAAGAATAAGCCGAGGAATAAGCTATACTGAGAATATGTCACACAGATTGCGTTCACTATCGTTCACAATTGCAAGGCTATGACTTGAAAATTAATTATCTTTTTTTTCTTTCTCATAAAACAAAAAACCTAAAAGGTTGAAGAGAGAAGCAGCTTTAGGTAGAGTTCCGTGGAATGATGCAGAAAAGGAAGTATTACTGAAGAAATTTAAAGTAGAAGTAAAAAACGGAATCGTGCCAGGAAAAAGACGCTTGTACGAAAATTAAAGAAAAGCATGACGATATACTAGATCACAGATCATAGACCAACATTAAATTCTTCGTCAAAAATGTTATAGCTAGAAATAAAAAAAATAGAAAGTAGGTGGTCAAAACCATAATATAACGACTATTGCTATGATCATTGGACCTTCTGAATTTTTAACGTTGGCAAGTTGCAACTTAAACATTTAAAATTGTGTTTTATTATCCAACTTTTACTTTTTATTATTTTGTTTTTAATTTCTATTATCTTTAAAATATTTAGTTTATTTGGACATTGCATAAATGCCATGATATATAATATATTTAGTATTAAAATATGTTCATTCAGTTTTGTGTTTTAGTTTTGCTATAGTTTGATACAAAAGTTATCGTAAAATTGTGCAATTTTAACTTTGTTTTGTAAAAACACCCTAGTATCGCGATGAACTACGTAACGTTTACAGAAATTACGACACACCTTGTATATGTGGCACCCTTAACACAGTTCACAGCAAATACATTACTTGTGGAACCTTAAGCACACTCTCGGATAAATGCATTTCATGTGGCATCGGATGCCACATACTGGTTTATAGTTTGTATTTTTATCTTCGAAAATACGGTGAGTAAAAGGGTGCCACCTAGTGCAAAAAAGTCGTAATTTTAAGTGCCATGTGCACAGTGACCAACAACGAAATCGCCACAATTGGGTGTATAGGTCGGGGTGCCACAAAGATGCATGGACAAGTATGGATGTGTGTGTGTATGTATGTCACCGAAATTTTGTGTGCGCTCTAGCTCCCAAACCAATAAGAATTTTACTACCAAATTTTATATTTAGTACTTTTATATTGAGACTTAGAGCTGATTAAATTTTGGTTAAAATTGGTCTTGTTGGAAGACGTAATGATCATTTCCAAACATGCGTCGTACGTTTGAGGCAACATTTTTCTCTAAAACTTTAGAAAGTTTACCGCGCTTACAAGCTGCTCTCCAAACCATCACTATCGGGAATATCCTGTATTTTTACTGCCCATAACCGATCATTTTAAACATTGTGCGGATATTCCAAAACAAAAGTTTTTTGTCAAAAAACACAAACTTATCACCTGCGTGCCAGGAAAGTATTGCATTTGCTTTTTTTAGCCTCTTTTTCTCAAAAGCTTTCAAAACGTCGTGCACCTTATGTTTTTTGTAAGCGTGACACCCAATATCAATTTTCAAAATGTTGTGCGCAGATCCCTCGGAAATATTCAGATCGGCTGCCAATTTTCATACTGAAAGATGGCGTTTTCGTCAAATCCCTTCCCTCACAATTTTTACTACTCACAACTCGTACTGTCCTTACCAAACGCGGTCTACCAGATCTTTTTCTATCCTTTAAATAGGAGATCTCATTGTACCGTTTTATGGTTTTGTAAACAAAATCATGCCAGATCCAGATATTTTTCAGGTCTCTAAAAATGGCACCGGGACGCTCACCATTCAAATATTTTTTAATTATCATCTTTCAAAGCTGCTTCATTGCAATTTGTAAGTAAATGACAAATGACAGAAATTTGATATGACCCTAATTTGTTTGCCTAAACGTTGCGATGTTAAACTGTAAAAAATCTTCCTAAGTCGCGAAGTTGTGCTTCATTTTCGATAATCAAAAACGTAGATACATTTCATTTTACTTAACCAAAAATATAAAAAAATGCTCTGGAATTGCCAAAAAAAAAGCTATTAAGTCAGTAAACTTTTTACTTTTTTTTTACACTTTTACTTCTAAGTGCTTTTATTTATATTGACATGAATCGTGTTAGTTACCAATTTTTAAAATATCCACAATTAAAATTTCATTAATTGAAAAGTTTAGTTTTATGAATTTCTTTAATTTAATGGGATGAATGGTGTGTAACTTGTTATTTTCAATTTGTACAGATGTGAGTACAGGCAGAGACAAAATTTTTATGGTCGGAAATTGTCCTTGAAACCTAAAAGTTAATTAATTCAGGGATGGAAAAACGTTACAATTTAGTTTAATTTGTTTTTTTTTTGAAAATTGTTCGTTTACTTACTTTTAAAATGAAGTGGAGCGAAGGTAGTCTACGGTTGTTGATACGTTTTTAAATTAAAGTGCTGCTCGTATTAAATTTAAATTTAGTGACTTCGAAGTGTTAATTTGGCAATGAATTTTTCAAATTTGGCTGGAGAATCGACCAATGGGCATTCGACACGATTTTTCCGAAGCAGGATTGACAGGAAGTGAGATTGAAAAGGGAGTTGCTGGAGAGATGTGTGAGCGAGGAGTCGTCAACTCAACGACCTCGCAGTGAAATTTTTGAATGTCTGGAGAATTTGTCAACTGGTAATTAATTCGCTATGATTGTAAGCAACTAGAAATTTGTTTTATTGTGAGTGCCATGAAAGAAGTGTATTATGGAATCTATTGTGAAATTTTGAAGATTTGGAAATTTTGCTTACTGGTCATGACACGAGGTCCATTTTGTTAATTTGTGGATGCAAGATGTTCTAAAGTGAATCCACTATTTTTGAAGCCATCGGTTTGGTAAATAATTTTAGAATTATTAATTCATCTTTTCTTAACAATCACCATTAATATTTCGATGAAATGCGAGCAACCATATTTGAGGTTAGTTACGTTCAACTTATAAAAGTTGAAATTCAGCGTGTGTGTAATCAATGGATTTTTATACTCAACTAATTAAATACACTGGTGGAACAATCATAATAACTAATACGGTTTAATTGTTTGAGAAGATTAAAACTTTTTCACGTGTTTAATATCGCTATACACTTGCAACTGTTTGATAACCGGGTTTTTTGAGGCTACCAACTATTAGAACTACCGTATGTGGCGCCAAAATTTAAAAATAAAACAATTTTTTATTTTTGTACACAATTTTATTACAGGTTATTGTTTTGATAATATTAAAACGTTTAATTATTTTACAAATTGGAGATAATAGTTTTTTACAATTTACAATTTAAATGTGTAAATTTGTAGGATAATTTTCCATGATTTTGAATTATCGACTGTGTCGATGCAATTAACTAAAATTTCGTCTCATATTTTAATTATCAATTTAATTATGAACACAGATTTTGTCTTATTAAATTATTGTTTCATCCCTTATAATTTTGTTTCATTTTTAATTGTGGATAATTCAAGAATAATTTTGGAACTCACGATCTGGGAGAGTCTTTTATTGCAAAACTCCGACTAAAACAGCTAGGGACTTAAAGAGTTGTTTGACAGAACACGACAATATATCCGTAAAGGTCACATAAATTATACGAACTAAATTATTTATTTATTTGTATAAGCATAATAATGTACGGAGTAATGGTGCCAAGAAAACCAATAATGATATTACGATTTACAGTAAAAATTCCCATCCCAGAAAAATGAGGACACTGAGTCCTTGAATAGTTTGCTAACAGAACTAACTCTTTTCTCAAAATCGCATCTTGGGAAATGTTAGACTTTATTTGTATTTCTGATACGAAACTGTAGCAAAGAGTAGTTATTTTTTTTACCTCATTTGTGGTTTCATCGTATATGACGGCTAATGTATATCCCATTATCTAAAAATTAAAAAAAAAGGTAAAATGCACTAACGGCGTGTGCAGTGTTATTCTTCTTAAAATTAATGGTATTATGTCCTCCATTAGTAGCAGTGCCGTAAGTTTAACCTCAGTAAACTTCGCAACCCAGAAGGATTTTCAGATACGTTTTTTATTTTAATTCATAGAAATGTTTTTGAAAGAAGCCCATTAAAACACTTTGCGGTAGAGGGGCCCCAAATTTTGCATTACATTACTGATTAGCAGAAGGTAGAATTAAAATAGCTTTTCTAAAAAAAAATTAATACTTACGTTCAAAAAACAGCAAGCAATTCCAATTATACAATTTTCAACAGTTAAATGTCCATCTGCTTTATTCAAATTTTGAACTACCACCATAATATAATTAATTTGTATCAAAGTTTGCAGAAATATTGAAAATGCTACCAAAAGCATTTTACACCCCAAAGTTTTATCATATATTAAGCAAATTTTTACGGCTAGTGAAAGCAAATTTCTTACTTTGTTGACTTCTTGTTGTAAATCGGATTGCACTTTTATAAATATTGGATTTGAAACAAGACCAGAATGGAATCTATAGTTCTTAAATAAACACCATAAACGTTTATTTAAAATTGTTAGGCGCAGTTTAATTAAGGAAACAAAATTGTAAATTACCAACATTGAAAACACAAAATACATATCGCATAGTTTTGAAATTGCAATTCCAACAGATTGCCTTAATCCAAAACAAAGATAAACTGCATGCATTGCTATGGCCACAAGAGTAAAGAATATTAAAATTTTAAATATCACGTAGAACTTTCCAGGTTTCCAAATTATGTTTTGGCCCTTTAAACCATCATCAAGTTTTTTAAAAAGTAGTTTTAATAAGTAAAATTCTTCTACGTTTGAGAAAGCTGTTGTGTAAATATCAAATACAATTATAATATTCGATACCATTCGTCCACCTGTTCCCAAAATTAGGTATGCAATGCTTTGGACGTAGAAGTTGTTTAGTCTTAAATAACAGGATGCTATATTAAAAATTAAAAGTGAAATAATTAATATTATAGAGTAAATCTTAAAAGTCACAATCATAGATTTGTTAGCTGGAGGAATTAATCCTAATATATTTCCTGTACGGTACACTAATTTTATATTTTCGATATAGCACTTATTATTCTGTAAACTTTCCGACATGTTGTTTCTTGAAAGACACTTTGTCTAGTACTCATAAACTCAATCAATAAGTGATATATTTCCATTATTATGTACTAGTTTATTTGGTAATAATATATTTTTAAATATTATACCTTTATTGTGAATATTTTTTGGGTTTTTGGACATTATTAATTAAAATTACGTATTTCTTCTACGTTTCGCTAATTATTATAAGCTTCGTCAGGAAGAAATACCTTATAAATTTTTTACAAATAATAAAGGTTTATTACATTTAAGTTATTGATTACGTAATCTATATTTGTAGAAGAAACCCAAAAAAATATCAACAAACAAATTATTATCAAATGGACGATAACAATTCATTACTTATACTTTTGCGTTGTTTAGTTAATACATAATAAAGTAGCATGCTTAATATTAACCAATCAAATTATTATGTAAATCGAATTTGTTAAAAATAGGCATATAGTAAATATGTAGGTACATATTGAAAATAACAATGTATCTGCAGCAAACATAGCTTACGTAATCAATAACTTGAATATAATAAACCCTCATTTTTTTTAAATGTTTTTTGTTGGATAATATTCGTGGAAGAAAATGAAATACACTGTAAAAATCTTTTTTTACCAAACATCAAACTTTCAATTGCAAAACAGATAATAATCGATATTATTCATTGCAAAACTCACGCTTTTAAAATCGTGTGGTTGAAATATTATAGATGCACAGATTTCATCAAATGTTTTACTGAACAATCTTACAAAGCACATTTATGACTGTTCAATTTTTAGCTCAGTAACTTTCTTAAGTTAATACTTGAGTTTTGTAACTCTGAGATAAAGAATAGGTAGTTGGTCTACTGCTATCACTAAAGCATTTAATGCTTGGAGCAAAATACTAATGACTTATCCGACGTAGTAAAGCACGCCAGTCGTTAGCTTTCTATGGGGAAGTTGCAGTATAAATGTTAAATCTACATACAGTAACTGAATCTAAAAGTCCTAGCACCCGTAGAACCAACCATGTGTTAAATTTCTGTAGGTTAGTCAAGAATCCATGCATCTATCAAGCTAACCTCATAAACAGGTAATTACAAAAATAGCCTGTGGTCCTTCAATTTTCACGTCTTTACGCTATACAGAGGATACTTCCTCGATGAAAATATAAGTCAGTTTAAACCACAACTACAATCAGAAAAATTTTAATGTTGGAATTTGCATGGGCACAACTTAGAAAATTTAATGGCATGGTCAGTTATCTAAAAAGAGATGATAAAAGTGAAGAATTCATTCTTCTTCTTATGATGCCGTCTTTTACCAAAGGTTGACGATCATCACTTCAAATTATTCCCTGTTTTGTGCCATGCGTATTAGTTTTTCTGCTTGACGGATGTCAAATCATTGTCGTAAATTTTTCAGCTACGAGAAACGCTTTTGTCCCATGCCTTTCTTACCTTCGATCTTACTCTCCATTATCAACACTTAATAGGTCATATTTTTCGTCTTTAAATAAGTGACCAAAGTATTTTGCTTTTCTCTTTTAGATCATTGTGTAAAGCTCCCGTTCTTTTTTTGAAGACATTTTTTAAATGCAGTATAAAATGGATGATTTACAAGAAACGTTAGTCAGTGTTGTTGTCTTTGCAACACAAATCATGAACAGCGGATTTAAGCTATCGAAACTTACAACATCAGTAAAAATAAGTCCAAATATTTGTGACGTAGAAAAAAACTATTTTACTTTTAATTCTAAGTGCTTTTATTTAAATCTCTGTTAAGGTCCCATAAAGTATATTAAGAACAAAATTATTTATATATTTGAATAAGCATAATAATATACGGAGTAATGGTGCCAAGAAAACCAATAAGTAAATTACGATTTACATTAAAAAATCCAATAACAGAGAAGTGGGGACAATGATTCCTTGCGTAGTTTGCTAACAGAAGTAACTCTTTTCTTAAAATTGCATCTTGATAAATGTTGGATCTTACTCGTATTTCTGATACAAAACTGTAGCAAGTAGTAGAAATTTTTATTACCTCGTTTGTGGTTTCTTCGCAATTTACAGTCAGCATATAACCCATTAGCTAAAATTTATAAAAATTATTAGAATTAACTCTTGGTGTTTGCAGTATCATGATTTTGGATTTAACAATATAACAGTAATATCCCCCAGTGACTAGAATTGCACCTTATCAAAACTTGCACTACCGGAGCACTTGGCACATGAAACGTCTTCAAGAAAGCTATAAATATTTTAAACAGCATAAAAGTTTTCCATTTCATTTCATAAAAACGTTTTTGGAAGAAGACCATTAGTGAATTATTAGCGAGATATTAGTAGAGGGTAGTATTGAAATAGATTCTGTCACGGTTGATACTTACGTAGACGATAAAGAAAACAGTTCCAATTATACAATTTTCCACAATACTTCTCAAAATTAAATTTTTATCTAGTGTGTTCAAATCTTGAACTGTAACCAGAATGTAATTAATCTGATTTAACGAATGCAGGAATATCGAAAACACCACCAAAAGCATTTTAAAGCCCAAAATTTTATTATATATTGAGCAAATATTTAACGCTACCGAAAGCAAATTTCTCACTTTGTTGACTTCTTTTTCTGAATCAGATTCTACTTTTGCCAATGTTGGATTTAATGCACTTAAATTAAAACGGGAATGAATTTTGTAGTTTATAAATAAACACCATAAACGTTTATTTAAAATTGTTAAACGCAATTGAATTAAAGAAACAAAATTGTAAATTAACAACATGGAAAATACAAAATACATATCGCATATTTTTGCAATTGTAAACCCAACATGTCCTAATCTAAAACAAAGGCGAAAGCCATCTATTGAGAGGGCCAAAATAGTAAAAAATGTCAAAGTTTTAAACAGGATATAGAACTTTCCAGGTTTCCAAAATATGTTTCGATCGTTTAAACCGTCATCAAGTTTTTTAAAAAGCAATGCTAATAAATAAAATTCTTTTACGTCCCAGAAAGCTGTTGTGTATATATCAATTACGACTATAATAATCGTTACTACTCGTCCACCTATACCCAAAATTAGGTATACATTGCCTTGGATGTAGATATTCTTTAGTCTCAAATAAATGGATTCTAAATTGAAAATTAAAAGTGAAATAATTAATATCATAGAGTAAACCTTAAAAGTCGTGATCTTAGATTTATTAACTGGAGGAATTAATCCTAATATATTTCCTATACGGTGCACTAATTTTATATTTTCTATATAGCAGTTATTATTTGGTAAACTTTCAGCCATGTTGTTCCTTAAAGAGTACTATACATAATATTCAAAACGCAATTACCAATTATTTGTAAATAATATATTTCTACATTGTTTGTATGGTGAATAATATATTTTTAAATATAGTATATGTGTGTAGTTGGTACATAATACATAAAATTATCACATAAACCGAATTCACTGCAGATAATGTACGAAGTGGATAATTAAGTACCAGTGTTTGAAGATAGGTGGCGTTGCAAAAAAATGAGATTACCGTCATTAAACGATACCACATTAATTTTCTTCAGCACTTTTGTCAATTTTTAGGTTTTTTTTTATTGTTGTAGATGTGTTCTATTGTTAGGTTTTCTTTATTTACTTCTGTTATATTGCTATTAAATATTCCCGTTTCTTCCCTTTAAATTTTTCTTTTTCAATAGTAGGTACCCGTAAAAATAGGAAAAAACTAAGACCACATTGAAATTTTATAATTAGGTAATGTTACTTTTCACTTTTGATTTAATAGAATTTCTTTCAATTTTGGAATTTACATTCAACAATTGAAAACGACTTATATAATGGCTATGTATTTATAACGATAAATATCTGTTTCACTATCCATTTTATGCGATTATGAAAAAAATTGGCAATTTTAAAATTAAACTTTGCTTTATTTCACTTTATGACACTGAAATACTGGTTCTGAACACTGAAATAGAGGTGTTCTTGGGCCATCAAAAGCGTTACTTTTTATTGAATAATTAAAAATAAAACTATTTATTAGTTTCGCCTTAGATTTCTGAAGTGTTAATGTGTACATTTTAAAATTTTACAAAACAAAACAATTTAATAAAACTCAAAATATAATTTTCTCTCGAGCTGCCGATTTTTATAACTAAAAGTTTGATAAATTTTCACCAGGTGTTTCTTTTCTAATCTTGCTGCAATTTTTCATCGCTTTCACAACCATAACTAAAAATGACGCTTTT
Source organism: Rhagonycha fulva (assembly GCA_905340355.1). Taxonomy (NCBI): domain Eukaryota; kingdom Metazoa; phylum Arthropoda; class Insecta; order Coleoptera; family Cantharidae; genus Rhagonycha; species Rhagonycha fulva. The sequence goes on from HG996559.1 coordinate 14,575,733, forward strand.
CTCTAGTCTAACTCTGGCTCCTATGACAGTCGGCAAATAAAAGTCCAAATTGTCTTGCATCGTGTTTTCAAATTCATTCTTCTCTGCGTGGTTTACAAATTTTACAAAATGTCACAAAATTTAAGTGTCGCACTATTATAACTTCAAAAACGTAATTTTACAAAATAAGTGTACTTTTTTGTCCCATGTTACAAATTTACTTTTTTAATTTAATTTGGATTAATCTCAGTTTTTGTTTTAGGCAAAAGCCCTTTCTGACATCAAACAACTAATTTTTATTAGTTTTTCGGTGTTTCGATCTTTTATCAACTCTTAATTTTTTAATGAAAAATAAAACACTTCTTTTTCTACCGTCTCAACACGATAATTTATATTTTAAGCGAAACTTCATTCAAGATAAAAATATTTATATTTTGACTAATTGACTACATCTAGATACTCAATAAGATATAATGCTTTTCTCTCTGCTGAATCAAAGGACATTAAGGTGACAAGGGTAATAAAAGGCTTCAATAGTTCCAGATTAGTAATACTTTGATGCATAATTATTATTTTTGTAAATAAAAATAAAATCTGTTAAGAGGGAATATACATATTGTCGTATTATTTCCGGATGGAGAAATTTGAACGTAGTTTTTATAGAAAATTTTGATGTTATAATCATCATCATTTTCTTTATGGATTAGGTCGTTGACCTGTTTCGGCCCAATCTTTTCCTTGGTCGTCCTACATCTCTGCGTCCTTGAGGTTGGTGTTTATAGATCAATAATTTTGTAAATTTAAATTTTGAAAGTAGACTTTCGTCCGACCTCCCAAGTCGGGAGATTGTGCTTGATTTTTGATGATCAAATAAGTGGATACATTTTATTTAACCTCAAACCTAAACCGAAAATATAAAAAACTTGCTCTGGAATTGCAAAAAAAAAACTATTTAAGTCAGTAAACTTTTTATTTTTTTTACACTCTTACTTTTAAAGTGATTTTATTTATATATCTGTAAAAGTCACACAAACTATACCTACTAACAAAATTATTTATTTATTTGTATAAGCATAATAATGTACGGAGCAATAGTGCCAAGAAAACCAATAATGATATTACGATTTACAATAAAAATTCCCATCCCAGAGAAATGAGGACACTGAGTCCTTGAATAGTTTGCTAACAGAACTAACTCTTTTCTCAAAATGGCATCTTGGGAAATGTTAGACTTTACTTGTATTTCCGATACGAAACTGTAGCAAGTATTAGTTATTTTTTTTTGCTTCATTTGTGGTTTCATCGTATATGACGGCTAGCGTATATCCCATTATCTAAAAAATTAAAAAAAAAAAAAGTTAAAATTAACTTCCAGTGTGTGCACTGATAGATATTCTTCTTAAAACTAATGGTATTATATCCTCTATTAGTAGCAGTGTTGTAAGTTGAACCCCAGTAAACTCCGCAACATTAAAGAACTTGGAATATTTGAGGAGCCCAACCGCAAAATCAGATACGTTTATCATTTTATTTCATAAAAACATTTTTGAAAAAACACATTAAAACACTTTGCGGAAAGGAGGCCTAAAATTTTGTATTACACTACTGATTAGTCTTTGATGATGTCGTATTTTTTTGGGATGAAGAAAATTATTTGTTAATTGCAACTTTTGTATTTTTAGTTTGAAAATTTGAGGTCGCGGTTTTGTGCATTGCGAGATTGAATAGGTATGTAAATTTTTTTTAAAAGTAATAAAATTTGTGGGTAGCGAAAAGTTTTCTTGTGTTTCTCTTGATTGTATTTTAGAAAAGAAGAATTAATTTTTTGAAAAGCAAAATTTTCTGATTAAAAAGTCGCACGTGAGCGGTGCGATGAAGCTTTTCGTCTGAGCTAAGCTGGGCTATGTGATAGAAGATAATCCGGTCAAGTTTGATTTTAATTTTTGGAATATTTTAAAAATAATTTTGTGAAAATTTGTGGCCAGGATTAATTTTACTTCAATATATATGATAGCTCTATAGGCCTAGAAAGCCCTTGACTTCATTCCCTGCCTACCTAACCTGTCTTGTAAACTTTCGTGTGTGACGCAGCCGTATCAACGGTAATGACATCGACAGAAACATCAGGGATCAACAAAGAGTGTGGATGCTCACGAAAGGCCGAGTCAAGAAATTCTGTGCAATCCGCGATTTGAACCCAGAATTTCCACTCTATACTCAAGCAGCGATCACATCACTCCACTGCTGTGGCTCTACTGATTAGTAGAGGGTAGGATTCAAATAGCTTCTCAAAAAAAATTAATACTTACGTTTAAAAAACAGCAAGGAATTCCAATTAAACAATTTTCTGCAGTTTTTCCATTTCCTGTATTCAAATTTTGAACTACTACCATAATATAATTAATTTGTAACAAAGCTTGCAAGAATATTGAAAATGCTACCAAAAGCATTTTACACCCCAAAGTTTTATCATATATTAAGCAAATTTTTACGACTAGTGACAGCAAATTTCTTACTTTGTTGACTTCTTGTTGTAAATCGGATTCTACTTTTATAAATATTGAGAATCTATAGTTAATAATAAGTTAATTAAGAATCTATAGTTCTTAAATAAACAACATAAACGTTTATTTAAAATTGTTAAGTGCAGTTTAATTAGGGAAACAAAATTGTAAATTAACAACATTGAAAACACAAAATACATATCGCATATTTTTGTAATTGCAATTCCAACAGATTGTCCTAATCTAAAACAAAGGTAAACTGCCTGAATTGCCATGGCTGCAAGAGTAAAGAGTATTAAAGTTTTAAATATTACGTAGAACTTTTCGGGTTTCCAAAATACGTCTCGGTTGTTTAAACCATCATAAAGTTTTTTGAAAAGCAGTTTTAATGAGTAATATTCTTCTACGTGCCAAAAGGCTGTTGTGTTAATATCAATACAATTATAATATTTAATACCACTCGTCCACCTATTCCCAAAATTAGGTATGCATTGCTTTGGACGTATAAGTTGTTTAGTCTTAAATAACTGGATGTTATATTAAAAATTAAAAGTGAAATAATTAATATTATAGAGTAAATCTTAAAAGTCACAATCTTGGATTTATTAACTGGAGGAATTCAGGAAAGGAATTCAGAGATATATTGGGTGTGAGTGAATACAGACCTGTATGCCGTGTGTTGTGAATTATATCGGGATATTGGAGATTTTAGTGAAGTGTTGGAAAGATTGAAGAGATATTTAAGGAAGTTGAGGTTGTAGTAGGCGGACGAAGTGTTGGTGGATCGAGAATCGCACGGGGAGCGATTCTTTTGAAGAAGAAAGTAGGAAATAATAAGGTTAATTTTACCTGTCAATTTGGTGGAAATAAATAGTACCAACCTAGGAAGTGTGAGAGAACTGATAATTGAAAAGAAGAGAAACCACAAATAATCTTGTTTTGTAGGGTGAGTGTTTTCGAGGTGTTGAACCGAACGCTCACGCTGTACGCACGCAAGGAGAAGTGAACAGAACTAAAATATAGCTTTAAGTAGTATAAAGTTAAAGCGAGGTGTGAAAGTAATTAATCAGAAAAATTTTTTGAATACAGACAGGTGAGAAACCTGCTAACAATATGAATTTTGATAAAAAGCGAGTAAGTCCAGGAGAAAGCGGTAAACTTAGTGACGGATCAACCGCAGATGAAAAAATTAAAAAAAGAGTAGCCGCGTATGATATATTCCGAAACAGCAAAAAGATAAGTAGATCACCAAAAACATTTGAGTCGAAGCATAGTGAAAACGAAGAGAGAGATAATAGTAGTTCCGATTCCAGGAAATCACCTAGAGGGGGAAGTAAGCAAAAAGAAAACAACAGGATGGAGGAAAAAATTGATCATCTTACAAATATGATGACAAGCTTCATGTCAGCGATTAGGACAAGCATTGATGAAATAAAAAACGAAATGGGTAATTTAAAGAAGGAAGTGGATGAAGTTAAAAAGGGGACGGAACAAATCGACAAGGAAGTACGATCGATGAAAGATACAAATAAGGAAGCTTCGGTAAAACTTGAAGAAGAAATTGGAAGATTGGAAGAGAAGAGTGCAGAGTTGGAACACAAACTGGAAAGAATGGAAAAAGAAAAAATACGAAATAATATTGTGTTAAGCGGAATAGCGATCAAAGAGAGAGACCCGCAGAAACTAAAGGAAATACTAAAGAATCTAGTAAATGATAGAATGGGAATACAGATCAAAATAAACAAGGCGTATAAAGTGAGTGAGAAGAGATATGTTTTTGAACTAGATAAATGGGAGGACAAACTGAAAATACTGAAGAAAAAGTCTAAGCTAACGGGTAGTGAAATATACATGGACAGCGATCTTACCCCGACGGAAAGAAAGATTATGAAGGAAATAAGAGAAAGGGCAAAGAAAGAGAGAGAGAAGGGTAATAGAGTGAAGGTGGGACACTTAAAATTAACAATGACAGGAGAGGTTGTAATATGGGATCAACAACACAGAAAGTTGGTTGAAAAGAAAACGAATGCGCCAGATCCTTTTTCCAAAAACTAAATACAAGCGAAGTAGATAATGAATATAAGACGGACAGGCGAGGACATGGCAAAGAGAAAAAAGAAAAAAGGCAAAATACAAAAAGAGAGGTAATAAGGATTGGCACGTGGAATGTACGAACAATGTTGAGATCGGGAAAGATGGGGGAGATCGCGAACGAGCTGAAGAACTATAAGGTAGACGTGGCAGCAATACAGGAGACTAGGTGGAAGGGGTCGGGAGATATAATTCAAGATGGCTTTATGTTCATGTACTCCGGAGAGATACTACAGGGTAGAAATGGCACGGGATTTTTCATAATGAATAAAATGGTCAAGAATATATTGCATTTTAAACCGATAGGAGGAAGACTCTCGTACCTGAGAGTTAAGGCAAAGCCAAACAACTTATCGATAGTCAACGCATACGCGCCAACCGAAGAAAGTAGTGAGGGAGAGAAGGAACAGTTTTATTACGACCTTGAAAAACTATATGAAACAATACCGAAACATGATACCATAGTGCTACTGGGAGATTTCAATGCAAAAATTGGAAAAGAAGAACACATAAGAGCAGTAGCGGGCAGGCAAACAATACACACATGCACAAACGACAATGGTGGAAGACTGTGCGGTCTAGCGGCGGCATTGGATATGATTATAGTGAGTACCAAATTCAAACATAAAAACATTCATAAGATCACATGGACATGGCCCTGAGGTAGTAATATGGAAGGCAACCAAATAGACCACGTATTGGTAGCAAGAAGAAGAACATCGTCAATAAAAGATGTGAGATCTTTCAGAGGAGCGAATGCTGACTGAATGTGCGGAAAACAATAAAAAAAAGAAAAAAGCAAGACTTGAATGGATAAAGACGAATGAAGAAAGAGACCTCAATAATTACAAAGAAAAAAGAAAGGAAACCGACAAATTATATAAACAAAAGAAAAACAAATGGATGGAGGAAAAAATGAAAGAAATAGAGGAGAGTAGATCTAAACATGATATGAAGGCTTTTTACCAACAAATTAAAAACAAAAGAAAAATACATACGATCAAAACAAGGGGAATGAAGAACAAATATGGTAGGCTGGAAAGTGAAGTAGAAGAGATTAAAAAGATTTGGATGAATTATTTTGAAGAACTACTGAATGTGCATCACGAAGAGGAGATAGAACAAACCGAAATAGAAGAGACATAAAATGAAGATGAAATAGCAGAACCCGAGAAGGAAGAGATCTTAGAAGTAATCAAAAAACTAAAAAACAGAAAAGCTCCAGGTAGCGATGAAATAATGGCAGAAATGGTGAAATACGGAGGAGTAACACTGCATACTAATATACATGAACTGATTAAGAAAATATGGAGGAAGGAAAAGATTCCGAAAAGATGGAGTGAAGGAGTGATAATTACATTAAGAAAGAAAGGAGATGCAGAAACATGCGAAAACTACAGAGGTATAACACTACTGAACGCTGCCTACAAGATACTATCAATGGTTATACACAATCGACTGAAGGAGTACACGGATAAAATAATAAGAAATTATCAGTACGGTTTCAGAAGAGGCAGATCGACGGTCGGTGCTATACACTGCATAAAACAAACAGGAGAAAGGAGCTATGACTGCGACATGGATATTCATCTGCTTTTCGTTGATTTTAAGCAGGCTTTTGATAGAGTGAGTAGAAGAAAAATTATGAAAATTATGAAAAAACTAGGAATACCAGCTAAATTAAGAAGGCTAGTCAAGATGACTTTAAATGACACAACAGCTAAAATACGGATACCAGAAGGAGAAACAGAAAGTATAGAGATTAACACCGGAGTGAGGCAGGGTGACGCGTTGTCGGCGACATTGTTTAACTTAGTGCTAGAGTATATCATTAGAAAGGCAAAGTGTAATGGAACAATTATAAATAAGGAAAGTCAAATTATTGCATACGCTGACGATGTCGTGATCATCTCAAGAACGGAAAAAGGTATGAAGAACGTTTTTAGAAAAATAAAAGTAGCAGCAGAAAAAATGGGCCTGAAGGTGAATATTGATAAAACGAAATACATGAGATGCCAGAGAAAAAACACTGATAGCAGAAAAGAGGTGACGATAGATGACTGTACCTTCCAGAAGGTTGAAAACTATAACTACTTAGGAGTACAGGTGAACAAGTAATAATGAAAGGAGAAAAGAGATAAGAGCAAGAATTCAAGCCGGAAACAGAGCATATTTTGCAAATAAGGAGATTTTGAAGGACAAACAAATATAAAAAAAAACCAAGATTAAAGTTTATAAATCGCTGATAAGACCAGTCGTAACTTACGCGGCTGAGACCATGAGTATTACCCACAGAGAGGAGGAACTACCGAGAGTCTTTGAAAAGAAAGTGTTGAGAGTAATTCTGGGTCCAAAAAGAGAGATCGGAGAAGAAAGAGCGAGAATGAACTTTGAGCTGCGGGAAGAGATGGACGAAGAGGACGTGGTTAAATTCATAAAGGCGCAGCGGTTAAAGTGGCTAGGACACATAATACGTAGTGGTGACGAGGATGTGACAAGGTTGTTAACATTATGGAAGCTGGACTTGGAAAGAACGAGAGGAAGACCACGAATACGATGGTGGAAAGGTGTGACGGATGACCTGAGGAACATGAACGTAGAGAACTGGCGACAAGTATGCTGTGATAGAAAAAGATGGAAGGTAGTAGTGAAAGAAGCGAAAACACATCCAAGATTGTAAATAAAAAACAAAGTATAAATGTAATGGAAATAGATATAGTTATGTAATTGAGATACAGAGGACTAATCCCCCTCAAAAAAGGATCATGTAAGGCTGAAAAGACAGCTCAATTCCGAAAGGAATGTTACGCTATCTAATAAATATAAATAAATAAAAGTTTTAATGAGTAAAATTCTTCTACGTGCCAAAAGGGTGTTGTGTAAATGTCAATACAATTATAATATTTAATACTACTCGTCCACCTATTCCCAAAATTAGGTATGCATTGGTTTGGACGTATAAGTTGTTTAGTCTTAAATAACTGGATGTTATATTAAAAATTAAAAGTGAAATAATTAATATTATAGAGTAAATCTTAAAAGTCACAATCTTGGAATTATTAACTGGAGGAATTAATCCTAATATATTTCCTGTATAGTACACTAATTTTATATTTTCGATATAGCAGTTATTACTCTGTAAACTTTTCGACATGTTGTTTCTTGAAAAATACTTTGTCTAATACTCGTAAATGCAATCAATAAGTAATATATAGGTATACTCATTGTTATTTAGTTTATTTGGTAGGTGCTAATATATTTTTAAATATTATACTTTGCGTTGTTTGGCTAATACATAATAGAGTAGTATGCTTAATATTAACCAATCAAATTATCATGTAAACCGAATTCATTAGAAATAAATTATCTTTTTGGTTTGATTCTGACTAACTTTAGTAATCTTTCTTGATAGATATGCGACTGCAATGCAGGTTTCGATTGTAAGCTGACTTTTAAGTGGCGCTCTTTTAAATGATTGAATACTTAGTTTTTGGAATGTTTCAAATTAAAAACAGTAGCTCAAAAATTGTTAAACAAAAGACTCATTTTAATTTAAATCTCAGTAAAGGTTACATAAATTGTACGAACAAAGTTATTTATTTAATTGTGTAATCATAATAATATAAGGCGTAATGGTGCCAAGAAAACTAACAAGTGCATTACGATTTACATTAAAAAATCCGATGACAGAAAAGTGGGGACACTGATCTCTTGCGTAGTTTGCCAAAAGAAGTAACTCTTTTCTCAAAATTGCATCTTGATAAATATCGGATCTTACTTTAATTTCTGATACAAAACTGTAGCAAGTAGTAGATATTTTTTTTACCTCATTTGTGGTGTCATCACAAAGTACGATTACCATGAATCCCATTAGCTGAAATTCACAAATATAAGCAAAATTGTATGAATTTAATTTAAAACTAATGAATATATGCTTAAATAAATTAGTAGCTTGTGTTACGTTTAATACTTACGTACATAGAAAATAAACCAATTCCAGCTAAACATTCTATCAAAAAAATTTGATTTGATGTTAAATTTCCATCTAATGTGCTCAAATTTTTTAAAAGGTAATTAATTCTATATAAAGTTTGTATAAAAAATCCAAACACCAATAAAAGCAATTTATACCCCAAACTTTTATTATAAATTGAGCAAATATTTAAAACTATTGAAAGCAAATTTCTGACTTTATTAACTTCCTGTTGCAAATCTGATTCGACTCTTCCAAATAATGCACTTAATGCTGATAAGTTAAGACCAGAATAAAACTTATAGTTATCAAACAGGCGTCTTAAACGTTTATTTAAAATTATCAAACGCAGATTTACTAAAGAAATAAAATTATAAATTAGCAACATTGATAGCATAAAATAAATATATCCAATTATGCTGAATATGTGTTCAATAGTTATTTTGGGGTATTCCAGAGAGTTTAGAACGGCATCCATAAATACTGTTGTAATAGTTAATACCATCAAAATTTTAAATGCAAAGTAATTTTTTCCAGGTTTCCAAAATAAGTCTGGTTTGTTCATGCCTTTATCAATTTTATTAAAAAGCAGTTTTAGTGAGTAAAATTCGTCTATATCTGAGAATGCTGTTGTGTAAATGTTAATTTGAATTATAATAATTCCTATTGGGCGTCTAACGGTTTCCAAAATTAGCTCTACAGTATTTTCAATGTCATTGCCGTATAGTTTCAAATAAATTAGTTCTAAATTAACAATTGAAAATAAAACAATTAAAATTGAAGAGTATATCTTGAAATTTTTAATCTTAAGTTTATTAACTGGAGGAACTAATCCTACCATGTTGCTTGCAAGATACACTAAGTTTATATTTGCTATATAGCAGTTATTAATTTCTAAATTTCTAACCATGCTGTTTCTTGTACGATGTTCTATTTAATGTCCTTCAATATTAAGGACACTGTTACAGTGTTTGTATGGTGAATAATATCGTTTTAAATATAGGTTCTTAAAAGAATACATAAAACATAAAGTAATACATATAACATAATACCTCTTTTAATAACATGGTATTAACGTTTCCAAAAAAATTATTAAAATAAACGTTTTAGGTCCAAAAATCCATTCCAATTGAATTTGTAAGCTATTTTAGCGATTGTCCGTAGTTCTGAAGGAAATAAAACGTTTAAACGTGGAACGTATGAATGCAAGGTCATTTGAACGCAAATAATTACAATTGTCTTTTAAACATTTTTGTTCAAACGGTCACCTAATAAATAACAAAATAACATATAACCTAAGCTAAAATCGGGATCCTTAAAAAAGGAGCTACATATTTCACTATACCAATCAATCGCCTTTCTTATTTTAATATAAAAAATTTTAAAACAATTTTAAACACGAATGAGAAATACACTCTTTTAATGTTCCGGATAGCAATGACTTTTTTTTTACAATATTGCAAGATGTAATAAATGCACCAAACTGTGGTAAATCAATATAATAAAACTCTTCGTGATAAAAAACAATTTTACACGGATATTTCGCTTATCGCAACCTAACTGCCCAAGTAGCATTTTAAAGCTGAATTGCAGCAATTTGCTAGCAACTTGCTTTTAAAAATTGCTATAGGCGCTGCCACAGCCAGCAAAATTGTTTTAAATTTGCGGCATAATTGCAGCAAAATTGCCGATTTGGCCCCACTATTTTTTAGCAAGCAGCTAGCAACTTTGCTTGCTGACAGCGCGCAAATTGCAAGCAACTAGGCGGTAACAATTTGCAAGCAATTAATTTTTACAAAAAATTATTTTTGTGTGCGAATAAAAAATAAAAATTACCAATTAATTTTTTTTAAACTTTTTTTTTTATTATTTATATTATATTAATTTTGTTAGTAATGGTACTTTTTTTTGAATTATTATCTTACCTCAAAGTTTTCAGTTTTATTAAATATATTTCATATTTAATTATTATTTTATGCAATCATCTCACACCGGCACGAAGAATAATCCTGGCAAACTATCTGTAAATATCATACAATATATAATATATTAAGTAAATTTTAGCTCTTACCTGGAGGCTCTGAGCATCAAACCTAGGACCTACCCATTGATATTTGTACGCATCCAGACGCTTAAGCGATTCGACCACAGAGGTATACCTATTGTAAGAGTATATTTTTAGTCTAATATAGAAATTTTTATAAAGATAACAATTAGAACAAAACAAATTTTGTGATGTGATAAAAACACATTTTGTTCATCTGTTAAGAGGAGCACTTTTTTCAGGGCCCTTTTAATTTAATCAACAGATGGCGCCTACTTAAATATTTTTATAAAATAGGAGAAATTTGCTATATTTAAAATATAGCAAATTCGTTGAGATAATACCATTCTATAAGCAATATTCTTGATCTTAAGCTATTTTGAGTTTGTATCGAGTATGTCAAAACACACTCACTTACAAAAAAAGATAATTAAACTTTAATTATGAATTGTGTTTTTATAAATAAATATTACGAACTCAAAATAGCTTAAGATCAAGGATATTGTTTATAGAATAGTATTATCTCAACGAAATTGCTATATTTTAAATATAGCAAATTCCTCTTATTTTATAAAAATATTTAAGTAGGCGCCATCTGTTGATTAAATTAAAAAGGCCCTGAAAAAAATGCCCCTCTTAAGGTCCTAGATCAATAGGAGTAGATAATAAATTCAACAGATGTTACTAGTTGCTTAATGATATTTTATTGGTGTATTTTATTGATATTAATCGATCCTTTACTTCTGATTGGTTAAAATTTGAAATTTCATGTATATTGCTTCAATTCTAGTGTCAAGTTCATCTCAAAAACGAATAACCGTAGAAAGTTGAAATTTTCAGAATATACATAAAAGATGGTTTTACATAGTATAAGCTATTTTATATTTACAACAAAAATTTATTTTATAAAAATTAAAAAAAAAAACTTTTATATTAATTTTTTTTAAATTAAAATAAGCTTATGTAAAGTAAATTCTTATTTTACGTATATTCTGAAAATTTCAACTTCCTACCATTATTCGTTTTTGAATTGAACTTGACACAAGTTCAGCCCCTATTGATCTGCCACCTTAAGAGAGGCCCTCTTAAATCAGGTCCCTTTTAATTTAATCAACAGATGGCGCCTACTTAAATATTTTTATAAAGAACTATTAGGAGGCTTTTGTATTTAAAATATAGCAAATTCCTTGATCGTTGTTATTCACATTATATATGCATTTCATTAAACTTATTTTAGTTGGCATCATCATTTAATTATTGGACACAAAAATAAAAAAATTTCTATGTTTTACTTTCCACCCTGTATGTTAAAATTGTTCAATATACGCTTTTAGAATAAAAAAATGGCTAGCAATTATATTAGGCGCTCTTTGCTAGCAATTTGCATGTAATTTCAGCTTGCAAGTTGCTAGCAATTTTTAGCCGCTATTTGCTAGCAATTTGCTTGTAATTTCAGCTTATTATTTGCTAGCTATTATATTAGGCGCTATTTTCTCGCAATTTGCATGTAATTTCAGCTTGCAATTTGCTAGCAACTTTTAGACGCTATTTGCTAACAATTTGCATGTAATTTTAGCTTGCAATTTGCTAGCAATTTTTAGCCACTATTTGCTAGCAATTTGCTTGTAATTTCAGCTTGTTATTTGCTAGCAATTATATTAGGCGCTATTTTCTCGCAATTTGCATGTAATTTCAGCTTGCAATTTGCTAGCAACTCTTAGGCGCTATTTGCTAACAATTTGCATGTAATTTCAGCTTGCAATTTGCTAGCAATTTTTAGCCGCTATTTGCTAGCAATTTGCTTGTAATTTCAGCTTGTTATTTGCTAGCAATTATATTAGTGGCTCTTTTCTCGCAATTTGCATGTAATTTCAGCTTGCAATGTGCTAGCAACTTTTAGGCGCTATTTGCTTGTAATTTTAGCTTGCTATTTGCTAGCAATTTTTAGGCGCTCTTTGCTAGCAATTTGCTTATTATTTTAGTTTGCTACTTGCTAGCAACTTTTAGGCGCAATTTGTTAGCAATTTGCTAGCTATTTAAGCAATTTTGCAAATAGCGTTAAAATAAGCAGCTGTCAGCAAGCAATATTGCAGCAATTGAAAATTGGTAGGTATAAATGCTACTTGGGTGATTACTTGTCTCTAATTGCACCTTCAATCTTCTTACACATTTTGACTCACCACCTTTATAAAGACATCCACGATAGAATCAAATCAAATCAAAAATGTATATATATATTGTCGTATATTTTTTTGTGATGAAGAAATTTATTTACTTCATTTTATTTTATATTTCTATTTTAAAAATTTAAAATGTGACGCCTCTGGTTGTGATAGCAGAGGTGGGGAAATTTTTGATTTTGGAGTGCACGGGAGAACTTGCAAGCGACCCACGGTGCTTCAAGGTTGCGGTTTTGTGCATTGCGAGATTCGATGTACAATTTTGAATAAGCTAATAAAATTTAAGTGCAGCGAAAGTTTTGTGTTATATTTTATTTCTTTTAGAAGAAGAATAAAATTTTTGAAATTTCAAGTTTTATTTATTGAAAATTATTTATCGCAAATGTGCGATTGATATTCTGGAGAATAATTTCGATGTCATCATATATATATTACAGCTCTACAGGCCTAGAAGGCCCATGGCTTCATTCCCTGTCTACCTTAACCTGTCTTGTAAACTCTTGTGTGTGACGCAGCCGTATTAACGGTAATAAGTCGACACAAACATCAGGGATCACCACAGGAGTGTAGATGCCCACCGGAAGACCGAGCCAAGAAATTCTGTGCAATTCGCGATTAGAACCCAAAATTTCCGCTCTATATTCAACCAGGGATCACATCACTCCACTGCTGTGGCAGTGTGGCAAAAATGTACAAAAATTTAATTTTTATATTGGTCAAACATAAGACCAAAGGTCTTGGCCATGCACTTTTGTACCGTATTTATTTTTATTTTATGTTTGTTTTTACGTTATTTGAAGTCGTTTCTTACGTAACTATTTAATTTTGTATTTTGTTTTGTGTGTATTTTTCTAGATGTACTACTTGTCCGCAAGATGACTATCTCCTAAACATAACGGTAGGCTGGTATGTGATAACGTTCTTGTGACGCTCTTATTTCGATGACTAATCACGTGCTTCAAACCTTTGGGTCGTAGGTTTGTTTTGAGCATGAGAGGTCAAGGTTACCGCAAAGCCAACCTTGGCGCCCTGTCCTTTTATTCCCGATTTTAGTCAATTTAACCCATACAGCCAAAGCACTGCATTTACTTATTACGTTTAAAATTCGGACGCCCCACTCCCAATAATCCACTCGAGCTTACTAGCACTCATGACTCATGACTCAGTACAAGAATTTACTAGTTCTTTCTAGAAGCTAACTTAGATTCCAGGAAAAACCAAACTACCTTAATTTATAAACTAAATTTTACTCAAGCTATTCTCCAGAAAGAAATATTACGTTTTTTCCCAAGATGGATACCGGAACCAAGTTATTTATTTTCCCAAGCTTTAGAGTAAAACAAAAATGTTCCCATTCTCTTACGGCGCGAGTAAATCAAAATTGTTACGTTTTTACGTAATGTAAAAATGTTTTTACATTTTTACTAATTTATTTATTGCAGGTATCTGTTCACGTAAACTTATACCACAAAATATGAATTAATTCAACAACCCCAGAGTGGTCATCTCTGTAACCTGTTTATATCAGTTTCTCTACTCTTAACAAAGTCACCACAAAAATTGTGTTTTATAATTTTACTATAATTATAAAAATTAATTCATTTAATTTTATTTATGTGTTCCTTTCTAATTTAATGTATTGATCAATACTCAACATAACAGAAAATAAGACGACAATATCTTAACATTATAAATTGTACCCTCTTACCAATAAATTATTATATTGATTTATGAAAATAATGCCGAAGTATTATAAAATATCATTTAATAGTATCTACATGATTAACCTGTTTTTATTTATTTTTAGAAACGTTTGTTCTGTATATAGAAAAATGATATCCCACATTATGCGTTAACGCCAACAAATTATAAATATGTTTCTATGGAAAAGATTTAATTATAAACGATTTATTTTTGATAAAACACTGCATCATTATTTAATATGTATACAGTGTGTTCACGAAAAGTGGTAACAGTGAATAATTCTTAAATATTACTAGATACAAAAAAAAGTTTAAATAGTATTTTATTCAACTCCGAATTATCTATTGGAAACTGTCAAAGTATATATTTTATACTTCAAATTCAACCGGAAGTAAACATACAATTTTCTTTTCAAATGGCAACATGTCTTTTTTTTAACATTTTTGTAATCTGCAATTTTTTCTCTATAACTGCATATAAAATTTTCATAAGGTTACATAAGAAAATATTTGAAAAAATGTAAGATTTAAACAAGCAATAATAATTTACTGATAATTTACACATAGGTGTGTAGAGTGCCATGAAAAACAAAACATCACAACACAGAAAACACAACATTTCCTTTATCTGATAAATTTTTCAAGTTTGGTGCTAAAGTTAATTAAAAGGGAGAATTTTCACTTCAGAGAATTCGAGGTAAAGAGGTTGCTTGTAATAAGTATATGTTAAAAAAATAATGATAATTATGATTGTTCATACTTCTCAAAAAGACTTCTGAAAAAATCATTCTTTTGAGAAAATTTTTTCAGAAGTCTCAAATTACCGTAAAATAAAATAACAAAATTGTCACTTTTTACTTCTTTGTTGTTACCTCGATTCACTGTCAAAGATGTATTCTTTTGACTTTCATCTTTAATTACTATTCACAATTCTATTAATAAATAAATAACATAAAACAACTGATAACCTAAGCTACAAACCAGGCTTTTTCATATCAACCTTGACTTCCTGGCAGTCAAAGATTTACACAAAAGTATATCTGATATTTTAACTACAAAATGGACAAATAATAAAAACAGATAACAAAAAAAATATTAATAAATGGAACTTAAATCCAATAAAGCGCCGTCTTACTATAAAAGTGCTTTTATTTAAAACTTTATAACAAACACACCATAGAAACTTTTTATTTATGCAAATAATTGTACAAGCATAATAATATATGGAGTAACAGTGCCTAGAAAACCAATGAGTGTAAGGCGATTCACGTTAAGTAGTCCGGCGGCAGAAAAGTGAGGACACTGACTCATAGAGTAGTTTGTCAATAGAAGTAACTCCTTCCTCAAACTGGCAGCTGAAGAAATGTTGGATGTTGCTTGAATTTCTGATAGGAAATTGTAGCAGGTGGTGGTTATCGTTTTTACTTCGTTGGTGGTTTCGTCACAAATTCGGACTACCATGGTTCCCATTACCTGCAATTTACAAATATTGTAAAAATTGGAACTGTAGAAATTCAATTTAAAATTACACTATTTATTATTAGTAATAGTTAGAATTAAAGTACTTCTTACGTTTAAAACTACTTACATACAGAGAAAAGTAAACAATTCCAGTTAAAATTCCAACTCCAATAACTTCACCTGATGTTATATTTTTATCCAATGTATTATGTATTACCTTAGTAATAAAGTGGTTAATTTGATATAAAGTTTGCATGAAAATAGTAAATACCACCGAAAGCAATTTATAACCTAAAACTTTATTATAAATTGAGCAAATATTTAAAGCTAACGAAAGCAAATTTTTTATTTTTCTGACTTCTTCTTGCAAATCGGTTTCCACTCTTCCAAATATTAGATGTATTCCAGTTGAATTAAGATGGACATAGAACTTGTAGTTTTTCAATATGCGCCTTAAACGTTTATTTAAAAATTTCATACGCAGCTTAATTAAAGAAAAAAAATTGTAAATTAAAAACCCTGATAATATAAAATATGTGTCGGAGATTTTTCCGATGACGTCTTGAATAGTTATTATTTTGGAAACTAACTTGTTAAGGATATCCATTAACATTATGATAACACTTATGAATACCAAAATTTTAAATACAAGTTAAAATTTTCCAGGTTTCCAAAATAAGTCTCGTTTGTTAATACCATCATCAAGTTTTTTAAAAAGCTCTTTTAGTAAGTAAAAATCTTCTATATGTGAAAACGCTGTTGTATAAATATTAATTTCTATTATAATAATCGATATCGCTATTCTGACTGTGCTCAAAAATAGGTCCACAGAATTTTGGATGTAGATGTTTAGTCTTAAATAAAGGAACACCAAATTGAAAATTAAAAGTAAAATAATTAAAATTGTAGAGTAAATCTTAAAAATTTTAATCTTGGATTTGTTAACTGGAGGAACGAATCCCATTATGTTACCTGTACGGTACACTAATTTTATATTTTTTACATAAGTGTTGTTCATTTGTAAACTTTCAACCATGTTGCTTTTTGTACGGTATTTTACTTAATGCCCCTAAATAATAATACACTGATACAATGTTTGTGTGGTCAATAATATCGTTTTAAATGCAGGTTCCTTATTATGATATGTTCTAATTACCCGGTGATTGTGTATAATATGAACTTTAAAGCCATAAAAGTTTTGGTTATAAATTATTAAATAACTAAAGTAGTCACGTTAAAAATAGACTAAAGTCTGTAGAAAATAATCGAATTTTAATGAAACTATGTTTTTTAAACTCACTAAATACAGTCGTGCAATGCTATCGTACTGCTATCGTACCCAACTATTTTAGTTATATAGATGAAATTTTCAATTTTACAGCAAACTCTAAAATTCTTTGTTTTCTCACATTCACTCATTTGTTTCCAACCAGCCATTTTTCACCAACAATTGATCACAATTGATAACAGATCATTTCAGCTTATAATTTTTAACGCCAGCTAAGTAGCTTGCTAGGCTGACCCTTAGAAAGTAACTTTGTCTTTTTTGTTAATGGCAGTTTATTAAACCAGAAGAACCGACAGCAAATCACGGAATCCATCGTAAGAAAGTTTTGCTTTTCTTAGATATAAACCCGGTATCTTGCATTACCATCAGTTATAGGTTTAAACTAGACATGGAAAATGACGTCTAATTCAAGTAAGACCAAAAAATGACATAACAAGAACAAGAAAAAGCTAAACTGAATGCGCAAATGATGCTGCTGGATTGGCTCAAATAGTAGAGCACTACACCCGATAGATGACTCAAATATAGTGGAAAAGCAAAGTAAAAGAAAATTAAATGAGAAAAAGAAGAGGAGGTAACAGAGGAAAACTATATGATCAAGTTAGACTGAATTAGTGCAAAATGGGTTATAAATTGTAAGAACATTTTCAAAGCCCAGAAAGATGAGAAAGATTAGGAGAGAACTAGAGAAAAAACGGTACAAGATTTATAATCATGGAGAAGCGGATCAAAGAAATATTGTACTTCAGACCAATGAATGGAAGATTTATTATCTAAGGAAGAGAACCAAATTGATCCTGTGTCAATTAACAATGTACAATGAAAACAATGCGTGAATGAGGTAACAGTGAGCAGAGACACTTCAGTAAGAAATGTAAGATGCTATAGAAAAAGCACGCAGGCTCAGACTACTTACTAGTAGTTACAGAAATTAAAATGAAAACATTGATACAAAACACAAAAAATGAATCAAGAATTGACTGTCTACGGAAAAATTGAAAAATAAAGAATACCAAAAACAATACAAAGAAATGGTTAAACTGAAAGTAAAGAAAAGAGCAGCGACATGGACATTATATGGAACAATATCATACTGAGTTTAGAAACAAGAGCAAAACAAATAATAAGACACAAAAAGAAACAAAGATGAAAAGCCTGGTTAGGTAATAAATGTGAACAAGAGATATCAAAAAGGAATGAGAAACAAGAATTACAGAGATTCTTAAATTAATATAGCAAGGAACGAAATTATCCCCGCGTTCGGTTTGGAGCTACTTTCGCTTCGAAGTGCCACCAAACACTTTTCTTGCCTTCGGGATGGCGCTTTTACTTGCTTCCAAACGTTTTGGCTCCGCCCCTTTCAGACGCTACAAACGCTACTAAAATTTAGGTGGGTTGACGGGAACGTGGCGCATGGTGGCAAAATTGCAAAAGAATTTGAATTTAAATTTGAATTTACATTTGGTTTGCTTTATTTTTATTACAAATTTAATCACGTGATGACACAAATAATGAAAATCAGTTTATTTTATCATAAAGGATCAGTATTTCAGTGTCGTAAAGTGAAATAAAGCAAAGTTTAAATTTAAAATTGCCAATTTTTTTCATAATCACCTAAAATGGATAATGAAACAGATATTTCTGGTCATAAATTCATAGTTGTCGCTCACTTTTTCTGGTTAAAATATAATATAATTCTAAAATTTCTTTCATTAACATCAAACACGCTAATTACTAAAATTGAAATAAAACAAGTGTAGCAACGAGATAAGTCCTAAAGTAAAATTATAAATTTATTATTTATATTTTTAAAATGTAAAATAAGTTAGGTTAGGTAACCCACGCAAATTTAAATTTTAAACACTGTAGCGCTGAAACACCGTTCGGGTTGGGAAGCATGGAAGCGAGCATTTTTTCAACCCGAACGCAAATTTTGCACGCTTCTAACGTGAAGCGTCGGTAGCGAAAGTAGCTTCAAACCGAACGCAGGGTAAGTGAATAGGTTATACAAGCAAAAGAAGATTGAATAAATAGAGGTAAAAATGCGTAAAACTGAAATAAAACCGTTAACAACAAGAGAGTGCTGAAGAAGTTAAAAGAATATAGGAAATTTACTTCAGTAAACTCTTATATGCACATTAAAGAGAAGAAATAAAACAAATCATAAAAATAGCATCAAACAAAAAGATAACCTAATAACAAAAGTGACAAATGAAGAAATCTGAAAACAATACCCCAGTTAAAGGACTGAAAAGGTTCAGATAATGACTAAATAATGACTGCAATGGCAAAGAATAAAGAAAAAAGGTACACAATGAAATCTGTGAATCGATACAAGAAATTTGGCATAAAGAAGATATGCCACAAAAGTAGAAAAAAAAAGAAGTAATTGCGACAGTAAAAAAGAAAGAAAAAGCAGAAAAATACCACAACTACCGAGGAATAACACTCCTGAAGGTGGCATATAAAATTTTATTCTCCGTTATATGTACATAGCTGTCAGACTGCTTACACAGATAAAATAATGAGGAACTATCAACAGCGTATACAGAATTAAAGAATATTAGAATATCTACATACTTTGCTATCAATTTGATTTTAGAAGAGTCAAATCGACGGTGGATACGTTGTATATAGTGAAACAGATCATAGAGAGAACGGCAATGAGTATGATATAGAGTGCATATGCCGTTAGCAGATAAAAGCAATATATTGTCGTGTTCTGACGAACAACTCTTTAAGGTCCGTCTAATCAAGTAATTAATTTTTATAATTATAATTCTTAAAATCATCTAAATAAATTTTCAACCTTTTCCGGGATCGAACCGGCAATTTCTACACAAGAATCAACGTCTGTGTTCAGCATACCAAACTATCGGTACACAATTAATCGCAAATCAACCTCAATTCGTCCAAGTAAAACAAAATTATTTCAAAAACAAGAAAATATTAAATTGAAATCTCAATTATGGAAATTCTCAAATTGACAAATGAACCGGGTCACAACATCATCCTCTTGTTTTACGTAAAACATCTGTGATGTGAGGAGTAAAACACCAAATCAAATTCATCCCCATAAATGTTAATTTTTAAATTTCCTACTAATTCAATTATTTACAATTTTTTTACCATTCAATGAAAATCCCAATGAATAAATTAACGTTAACATCAAAATTATATTTTCCACAATCTTATACTAAATTTACTCTAAAATATTCATGAATCAACAATTTTATTTACAATTTAAATGACTACCTCATCAATCCAATCCCTTACACTATGTAATCTCAAATCAATCATCAAAACTGGCAGAATTCAAATTTACAAAACTACCTCCGATTTCATCAAAATATTTGTTTTTTTCCTGTGGATTTTAATAATTCTAATTTTTCTCGTACCTTGCAATTTTACTGAGTCTCAATTTTAAACTGACTTTCATTTACTTAAATCCTTCACTATGGCTTTCAAATTCTTTAATCATTTTATAACATTACCCAATTAATCATTTATAAATTTCATATCAATTATCTTCTTACATTATAAATTTCATTACATAATTTTCATAAATTTCCCTCTTTTTAATATTCCCCAAAATTATTAAATCTCAAAATCTCATAGTGACAAATTCTTTGGATAATCATCAATCCTTTTATCAAATATTCAATTTTATTGCTTAATTACGATATTAATTTTCATTATCAAATTTGATGTAATTTTTCCACCTTTTTTTTAGAAAAACTTTTAATTAATTAAAATTGCTCAGTACCTTGTAATTTGACCAATTTTGAATTTTTGTCAATGTTGTTTTTATCAAAAATTTCAAAATTTTCTTTAATAAAATATCCTAAATTTTCCTTTTCGTCTACCTTATCATTTGTTTGACATGAAAACAAAATTTGTTGCTGTTCATCCTTATCATTCACCTGAGAAATTTTTAATTCGGCTAAAGCCTCCCCTCTAAAATAAATTTTTAAATTTTGAACCTTAAATCTAAATTCCTTTCTCTTTGTTTTATTTATACCTAGGTATTTTGTAAATTTTAATTTTCTTTTGGCTTTTAATTTTCTAAATTTCATCCCCTTAACTTGTTTACGAGTATAAATTTTTATTCTATGATTAACAGCATCTACAATTTTATCACAAATATCATTGATTATAAGTTTTGCTGTTGCAATTACCGGTTTCAAACTCTCCTTCTCATGTAGACAATTTGTAATCATTAAATTTTCCTCTAGCTGAATAATTTGGTTTGGTTCATTTTGATCAAAATCGTTCTTTATCCCCTCAAATTTTATCTTTAAAAGCTCCCCTGTGATTTCGGGTACCAAAAATTTATTATTGATAGGACAAATTGGAGCAATCAAATTTGCCTCCCCTATTTGAATATTTTGGCAATTTGTTTCTTTACTCTGATCTAAATTTAAACCAATTTCAACTACTTTTCCCAGATCTAACTTATGATTCTTTTCTATTGAGATTAGGTTGTCTACAAATTTGTCTAATTTTTTTAATTAAACCCTATCGTCTTTAATATCCCCTTGTAATTCTGTGAATTTAGTCTCCATTTTTGTTTCTATCTCAGTAAATTTATTATCCATTTTTGCTTCCAACTCAATAAATTTACTATCCATTTTTGTTTCCATATCAGTAAATTTACTTGACAATTGTACCATCATCTCTGTCAGACGATTTATGGCATGTGTCATTTGCTGTTCTACAATTTCATTATTAATAGGACTATTTGAATTGTTTAAAGTTTCTTCCTGGTCTCTGCTTACATTGATGTATTTTCCAAATTTTCTTTTTAGTTTGATTCTAACTAATTTGAATAGCTTTTCCTGATAGATGCGATTGGAATGTGGGTTTCCATTTGTAAGTAAACCTACAAGTGGCGCTCTTTAAAATTGTTGAATATTTAGTTTTGTCGTTTAGTACGGGACATGTTTGGGATGTTTTGAATTATAAAGAAGTCGCTCAAAAATTGTAAAAAAATATTCATTTCTACTATTTAGTGCTTTTATTTAAATCTCAGTAAAGGTGACATAAATTACATCAACAAAATTATTTGTTTAATTGTGTGAGCATAATAATATAAAGAGTAATGGTGCCAAGAAAACTAATAAGTACACTACGATTTACGTTAAAAATCCAATGGCAGAGAAGTGAGAACACTGATCAATTGCGTAGTTTGCCAAAAAAAGTAACGATTTTCTCAAAATTGCATCTTGGTAAATATCGGATCTTACTTTAATTTGTGATACGAAACTGTAGGAAGTGGTAGCTAATTTTGTTACCTCATTTGTGGTGTCATCACAAAGTAAGACTACCATAAATCCCATTAACTGAAATTTACAAATATAGTCAAAATTGTATGAATTCAATTTTAAACTGCACAACACTGAATAACACTGAAAGTAAATCAATAAGTAGTTTTTATTACGTTTACTACTTACGTAAACAGAAAATAAACCAATTCCATCTGAACACCCCACCACAATAATTCGACTTGATGTTAAATTTCCATCTTATTTGTTTAAATTTTTAATAATATAATTAATTTGATATAAAGTGTGCATAAAAAATACAAACACCATATAAAACAATTTATACTCCAAACTTTTATTATAAATCGAGCAAATATTTAAAACTATTGAAAGCAAATTTCTGACTTTATTAACTTCCTGTTGCAAATCTGATTCAACTCTTCCAAATATTGAACTCATTGCTGATAATCTAAGACGAGAATAAAACTTATAGTTATCAAACAGGCGTCTTAAACGTTTATTTAAAATTATCAAACGCAGATTTATTAAAGAAATAAAATTATAAATTATTAATATTGATACCATACAAAACATATAGCAGATTATGCAGATTATTTGTTCAATAGTTATTTTGGAGTTTTCCAGAAAGTTTTGAACGGTATCCATTAATGCTGTCATAATAGTTAATAACACCAAAGTTTTAAATACTAGGTAATTTTTTCCGGGTTTCCAAAATAAATTTCGTTTTTAATTATTTTTATTATAAATAGTAGATTAATTTGTATTTATTTATTTTTGGAAACTTTTGTCCTGTACATAAAAAAATGATGTGCTTATATGAGGACATTATGAGTTTACGGCAACAAATTATAATAAATAAGTTTCTATGGATTAGGATAGATAGATTTCTATGTATTGTGTATGGATAGATTTCTAAGTATTAAATTATAGCCATTTATTTTAGCACTGCAAAATTGTATATTTATTGCATAGAAACATTATAAAAATATTTAATAGGTAGGAGAGATCCTTGTACTTTGGGACAGCTTGTACTTCGAGACATTGAGTTTTTAATACTAATATTCAAATGTATCGCTTTTCGTTTTAAGAGGTTATCCTGTTAACGGATAGAGGTCATTTCACCATAAAATAAATTATAAATGCCCGATTATGTGTTTGTTGTTGAACGTTTTGCGTTTTAAGGTAGATGATGTATTATTTAATCGCTTGACTTCTACATCTTTACCAGGTAAATTTTATTTACAATGGTTTTGCTGCATACGGTATTACTTAATACACATATAAGACTAACTATTTTCTCATAGTGTTGAATTTTAACTTTTACGTGTGGACGGTTATATGTCAATAATAATAAGTACTGCTGTGCTTGTACTTTGGGACACTCTCGTGCTTGTAGTTAGCGGATGGCCAAATTCCGAAATTTTTATAAAATATGTTAAGAATTTCATAAAGCCACACACATTTAAGTGATTGAATTGAATCAATTGTAGGAAATCAGCGATTTGAACGTTTTGAAGAAATTACCAAAACTCACAGTAGTTGGAGGCACAGAACGCTGTATGGAGCAATTATCTTTTCCAATGACTTCTTGTCTTGCTACAGTATGTCTTAATAAATATGTTCTATAAATTTTAAGTTTTTTTTTACTTATTTATTGTCGTCTTGACGCCAAATTAACATTGTCTCAAAGTACAAGCCCCTGATTGTACTTTAGGACAATTTTCAACAAAGCAATGTCTTTCAATTATCAATATGATAATATTACATTATCTTCTTGGAAAATTTGCTACGAATAGTCAAAATAACACTAATTATGCTGGTCAAGGTAAAATTGATCCATTTTAAAAAATGTCGATAAAAAAAATTAAAAATCGAAAAATGTCCCAAAGTACAAGGATCTCCTCTACTTATATAAAAAAATACTTCCTTCAAAAGTCTAGAACAATTTGAATTTTTAGTTCCTTAGTTTTTTGCATAATATTTTAAAAACTGATGAAATACGATTTCTGAATGCTCAGGCTAGTAAAGACTCTATTTTTTAATTGTAATGAAAGCACTAAAGTTTTAATAAAATACAGCAATCATTTGCAATACGCTGACGACGTAGTGCTGATAGCAACAAATCAAGAAAAGCTACATAAAATGATCACGGATCTAAACAGAGCCTCGAGAAAAATAGAATTACAAATGAATCTGAGCAAAACAAAAGTGATGTTTAAAGAAGATGGTAACATACAAGTGGAGGGTGAACAAACAGAAAAAGTTACAGAATACATTTACCCGGGAAAGAAGGTCATACTGGGAAGAGAAAATCAAAGTAATGAAATAAAAAGAATAACTTTTCAAACATAGCGGCCTTTCAAAAACTGAGTTTTATATTAAAAAATAGAAATATTCAACTGAATTTAAAAAATCTAGTTTTTGATATGTGCGTGTTGCCTGCATTGAGTTATGGCGCAGAAAACTAAACCATGATCCAAAAAAATATAAATATTTTTAGAGTAACCCAATGAGCAATGGAAAGAGCAATGTTAGGCATATCCTTAGAAGACAGAAAGACAAACATTTAGATAAAGCAAAAAACAAAGGTCACCGACATAATAGAAAGAGTAGCAAAACTCAAGTGGTCATATGCAGGACATGTGGCAAAAAGGGATATGGATTGGTGGAGTAGAACTATGCTGACATGGAGACCACACAAGTTTACGCGACCAAGAGGAAGACCTCCGATGAGATGGTTAAACGACATCAAGCTTGTGGCCGGCTTTATAATTGGATCCAAAAAGCAGGAAATAGAGAAAGGTGGATAGAACTGGAAGAGTTGAATGGTTGAATATTGATAATAATTGGTTGAATAATCATCATTTTCATGATTAATTTAAGAAATTTTAAAAAACAGGAGTATTTTGAGGTTAACTCCGTGGTATGAAAATTTTATGTGTAACTTCGTGTGATGTGCTCATTTTTTAGTTTTGGAAGTAAACATAAAAAGAAAGAAACATAATAATTTCCAAACTTTATTTATAAAAAAGCAAAAATTAACAAATTTTCCAAAATTTTTGATCTGATGGTTTACTCCAGCACGTCAATTGAATAATTCTTCCAGCTTGGTTTCTTGGAAAACTCAAAAATTACGCTTGAAATTCTGCTACAGGAAAATAGGGTTTTTCTTTAAAAACCTTTAAAATAGTATATTAAAGTATAAGTGGATATTAAGATCTTTAAAACACGCGCGATTTTGCGAGCACGACGGCGCAGCCATTTATATTTTTTATATAAGAGTTATTCATTTGTAAACTTTCAACCATGCTGCTTCATGTACAATATTTTATTTAATGCTTCTAAATAATATACTGCTACAATGTTTGTATGGTCAATAATATCGTTTTAAATGCAGGTTCCCTATTATGATATGTTCTAATTACCCGGTTATTGTGCGCAATATGAACTTTAAAGCCATAAAAGTTTTGGTTATAAATTATTATGGAACTAATTGTCACGTCAAAAATAGACTAAAGTGTGTAGAAATAATCAATTTTTAATGTAGTTTTGTTTATTTAACTCCTTATATACAGCTCTGCAAAGTAATGTAAAGTTCTCATGTAAAACTTTGCAAATTTTATGTTTTTTTAATAGTTAGGTACTTATACTGTACGGCTATCGTATCCAACTATTTTACTTATGTAGATGAAATGTTCAATTCCACAACAAACAGTAAAATTTTTTGTTTTTCACATTCACTCATTTGTTTCCAACCAGCCATTTTTCACCAACATTTGATCACAACTGTACCAAAATTTGAAATTTTGACACCCCTAACTGTTAAAATGTCGTTACTCATTAGAAAACATTTATACCACAAATTTAGAACAAAATTTCCGTTACTGCCTTGATGATCCAACAGATGCAACGAGGGACAAGCTAGCTAAGGACTAATCCTCTACAGTCACGAAAGCTCCGGTCGCACGGATGCAGTTTTTGAGTTTTTACTGCTATTTACTGTGTACGAGGCTCACCTCAAATAGATTTCCTATTGTCGGCTAGAAAGAAAGATGCTCTGGGCGCCAGTTTATTGAAATAAAACGCAAAGACAGAAGGGTAAAAGTGGATTTATATTTTAATATACGTAAAATCTATAGAATAGATGATTGGTTAACGTCGCGTCGTATACAAAACAATGAACAGCATTGTACAAGTTCAGTTGACCTCGAAGGTCACAAACAATATTAGTAGCTGAAGGCTTTAAAAATTTAATTTCAAGGTAGAGCCTGACAACTGACTGAAGGTCGGTTGAATTGATCAATCAGCACGTCACAAAAATTATTTAAATTTAATCAATAGCAACACAAGATATTTGCAAATTTAATACAAAACGCTTAAAATGCGGTTACAATTTTGCCAAATATAATGAAAATGCAACGTAAAAGGACATTGATTGAGAAAAAGAAGAGGGAAGGGTAACAGGGGAAAACTATTTGATCAGGTTAGACCAAATATAGTGCGAACTTATAAAATGCTAGAACGTTGTTGAGGGCGGAAAAAATGAGAAAGGTTGCTAGAAAACTAGAGAGATATAAGGTAGAGATACTCGATTAAATAGAGCAGAGAAAGAGAAACTGATGCAGATATGTTTAAGTTTTTGTACTCTGAGGAATTTAAACAGGGAAAAGAAGCGGTACAGGATTTATAATCATGAAGAGCGGATCAAAGAAATATTGTATTTTAAACTAATAAGTGGAAGATTTCTTGGATAATGTAGCACGTAAAATTTTATCCACAGTGATACATATCTGTCTGACGGCTTACACAGATAAAATAATCGGAAACTATCAATTTGGTTTTAGAAGAGTCAAAACAACGGTTGATGCGTTGCATATAGTGAAACAGATAATAGATAACAACAATGAGTATGATATGCCGTTATCATTCGACAAAATAAAAAAACACCAACTGATAAAATTCATGAAGAATAATTATTCTTTAACACCTCAAAATTAAATCAACAGATTTGGTTACGGATTAAAACTTTTTCTTTTGAATGAGTTGACAACGGTACTTAGAATTATCTTTAAGATATTTAACCCCAAAGTCATTTTGACCGTTTCAATAGTGTCTGTAAAAATAAAAAGTAACTAAAACTACATTGAAATTTTATACTTGGTTAAATGTTATTCTTTACATCTCTGATTTATTAGATTTCTTTTGGTTTTGGTATTTACATTCAACTATTGAAAAACAATATGATATGATAAAGTTTAACAAAATGGCCTCCGCTTGCATTGATGTGTTGTCCAAATTATTTTTTAGTTTGAATAGTCCTTTCTGATAGATGTGACTGCAATGAGGGTTGCGATTGTAAGTAGACTTCCAGGTGGCGCTCTTATAAATTGTTGAATACTTGGTTTTGTAGCGGACATGTTTGAGATGTTTCGAATTATAAAGAAGTAGCTCAAAAATTGTAAAAAATAATTTCACTTCTACTATTTAGTGCTTTTATTTAAATCTCAGTAAAGGTGACATAAATTACATGAACAAAATTATTTGTTTAATTGTGTAAGCATAATAACATAAGGAGTCATAGTGCCAAGAAAACTAATAAGTGTATTACGATTTATGTTAAGAAATCCGATAACCGAAAAATGAGGACACTGATCCACTGCGTAGTTTGCCAAAAGAAGTAACTCTTTTCTCAAAATTGCATCTTGATAAATATCGGATCTTACTTTAATGTCTGATACAAAACTGTAGCAAGTAGTAGCTATTTTTTTACCTCATTTGTGGTGTCATCACAAAGTACAACTACCATAAATCCCCATAACTGAAATTCACAAATATAACCAAAATTGTATGAATTTGATTTTATACTGCTCTACACTGAATAGGGTTAATAAGCAAATAAATAAGCAGTTTTTGTTACGTTTAATACTTACGTAAACATAAAATAAACCAATTCCTGCTAAACACCATAACACAATAATTTGACCTGACGTTTTTCCATTTAATTTGTTTAAATTTTTAATAAAGTAATTAATTTGATATAAAGTGTGCATAAAAAATACAAACACCATAAAAAGAAATTTATATCCTAAACATTTATTATAAATCGAGCAAATATTTAAGACTAGTGAAAGCAAATTTCTGACTTTGTTGATTTCCTCTTGCAAATCTGATTCGACTCTTCCAAATATTGAACTCATCGGTGATAAGCTAAGACTGGAATAAAACTTATAGTTTTTAAATAGACGCCTTAAACGTTTATTTAAAATTATCAAACGCAAATTAAGTAGAGAAATAAAATTATAAATTAGCAATATTGATACCAGACAAAATATATAGCAGATTATGCGGATTATTTGTTCAATAGTAGTTATGTTGGAGTCTTCCAGAAAGTTTCGAACGGTATTCATTAATGCTGTCATAATAGATAATAAGATCAAAGTTTTAAGTATAAGATAATTTTTTCCGGGTTTCCAAAATAAATCTGGTTTGTTAATACCTTTATCAGTTTTATTAAAAAGCTGTTTTAGTAAGTAAAAATCGTTTATATCTGAGAACGCAGTTTTATAGATGTTAATCTGAATTAAAATAATTGTTATCAGTCGTCTAATGGTGTCCAAAATTAGCTCCACTGTGTTTTGGATGTCATTTTTGTATAGTTTTAAATGAATATATATTAAATTGATCACAAAAAGTGCAATAATTAAAATTGTAGAGTAAATCTTAAAATTCTTGATTTTAAATTTGCTAACAGGAGGAAGTAATCCTAAGATGTTGCCTGCACGATATATTAATTCTATATTTGCTATATAGCAGTTATTAATTTCTAAATTTTTATCCATGCTGTTTCTTGTACGATATTCTATTTAATGTCCTTTAATAATAAGTACACTGCTACAGTGTTTGTATAGTGAACAATATCGTTAAGGTTTTTAATGTAATACGTAACATAATACCTGTCTTAGTAATAACATGGCATTATATGGCAGTTTATTGTGTGTAGTGATTTATAAACTAACATTAATATTTCAGCAAAAGAATTATGAAATACATTTTTTAATTCCAAAGATTTATTTCAATAGAATTTGTAAACCGGTGAGACCGGTGTGACCGTAGTGATGAAAAGATCTAGGACGTTTAAACGGAAAGACTTATAATCGCGAGGACGTTTGCACGCGCGATGCATGAATGCGAGCAATCAAAATTTCTTTTAAATGTTTTTCTTCAAACTATTACTAAATAAATAACATAAAATAACCTAAGCTATAAATCGGGATCCTTAAAAAATATATGCTATGTTGTATTAAAGTGGTTTTGGTGAGATACTCCTAAAAATGCGCTGGCAGCTCGCAACTAACGAAGGCACTTGCAAATCTCTATGAGGATCTGTGGGTTTAAGTCAAATCCAAATTCATGCTTCAAAAACAAACTTATTCGAAATTAATAAAATTCTTATGAAAATTTAAAATAGATTATTTATTAAAAATTGATTACAGAGACTAAATAGATTGTATCTTGTACTCAACAAATTTTGAGTATAGAAAGTTATAGCGTAAAATGAAAAGGTAATAAGACCATACAAATGCGCTGTTGTAATGAAAATCAAAATTTTAAATGAGCAAAATATTGCATTTATACTGACCAAAAGTGCATTCATGTAGATTCCTAAAAAAATTACAAAAAAAATCTATTCTAAATAAAGTTGTCAAATAAATCCTAGAAAATATATTATTTAACGAAGTCTCAAATTAACTTGAACGAATTGCAAAATGTCTATAAGCGCCATAAAACTTTTATAATACACTAACGCATTTATTATAAAATGTTAAATAATTTGTATTAAGCTCATTTACCTTGTAAATTTAGTGTAACTGGAACTCGCTATTCGATACGCATAAACGTCGAACGTTGACGCATTGACCAAACGTAGAATAAATGCTTCCTCCAATTTACTTCTAAACTAAAATTGCAAATCATTCAGTTGCAAAAAATTGCAAATTTTACAAATAATAAATAAATATTTGATCAATCTCAGGACAATTCCAAAATGAAGACCTAATGACTTTCAGGTCGAACCCCAATCTAAATTTACTAACTTTAGTTTACTACGACCAAGATGACCTTTAAATCACTTTGACTTAACGTCGTCTTCAGTTACTCAAAGTTGACCTTTTCTCGATTGCTTCTCGACTCAACGTCGACTGACTCTTCTTATTTCTGGAATTTTCTGTCTTCTCCCAATAGACTCTTTGAGATAACACACCAAACTTGCGTTTTAAGAATCCCAATATCACATCACTACGAGAGTAACTGTTAAAACTTTTAAATAGGTTTATAAATTAAAATTAATTCAATTTTCAAAATTAAAATAAAATTTGTTTGTGTTTATTAAGTTTCAATATTCTTTCATTTGATGTCTTCTTGATAAAATGTAATACCACAAAAAAATGAAGCAAACAATTTTATTAATTACGACTAAATTCTACAAAAGAAGTCCAAGGTGGATCAAAATGACTTTTTTAAGCGTTTTATATTAAGGGGTTTTACTACTGTGGAATCCTGAAAATTACCTAGAATTTGGACAATTTTTTTTGGATTGGAAAGAAAGTTTTATTTACAAAATAAGATATACCACTTGTTATTATATATAATACAGATATACACAATTGAACAAAAATTGTTCGAGTTATGCTGCAAGCCAATTTGAGTTTCGTAGTTTCGAGAAAAACGCGATTGAAAGTTATAGTATACGTTTATCGTGGTTAGTTCACTCTTATTAAATAGTATGTAACTTGTTCAATTTTAAATATTTTAACTTGAACTTTTTTTTACATATTTTTGAATACGTATACTTCAACAAAATGCAAAATAAAAAAAAATCGATTTCTTTCAACTTTACAGTGGCAAAACCCCTTAACGACATACTTCCTATTAAAAGAATCATCGAAAATATCATATGTTTTCAATAAACCAGGAACTTTGAAAAAGTGCTATAATAAAAATAATTGCTTCTATTACTAAATAGATAACATAATATAACCTAAGTTATAAACTAAGATCTTCAAAAAATGTGCTCTAACCTACTCGCGCATGAATATCGATTGATAAATTAATTTTGTAGCATAATAAAATATAAATAATACACGATGAACTTGTATTTATTTATTTTTGGAAACTTTTGTCCTGCACATAAAAAAAATGATGTTCTTATATGAGGACATTATGAGTTTACTGCAACAAATTATAATAAGTTTATATAGAAGGTATTAAAATAAACCATTTATTTGCGCTCTGCAAAATTGTTTTAATGAATAAAAATATGAAATATAAAAAAAAATACTTCCTTCAAAAGTGTTGAACGATTTGAATTTTTAGTTTCTTAGTTTTTTGCCAGCAGTCCGGCGTAAATCAAACACGGATAGACTTAGAGAGCGGGGGCTCCGCGGTCCTAATCCTGGTTGCGTCGAATATGCTATGATCTAAAATGTCCAAAGTCGATCTGTGGACTATTAGGGAAGGCAACGGGAAACCACCATATTAACATTTCCCTAGAAAAGTTTTCTTGGCTTATAGCCAGGAAGATCGCCAACATCCGGATTCGGATAGATAAGAAGAAGTTTTTTTGCATCATTTTTTATAAACTGATTTAAAAGTTTTCGGACAGATAGGAAACTTACAGCTATCACAAATATAATATATTGTACTATTTCAATCGCCTTATTTAATTTGTGGTGGAGGAAAGGAAGGAAACCAGATTGACCACGTTATGGTATCGAAAAGAGAAAAAACGTCAATTATGGATGTAAGAACACATAGGGGTGCCAATGCAGATTCTGACCACTGCATGGTAGTGACAAAAGTTAAGCAAAGAGAAAAACATAGTAACACTCTGAAAAGAAATTTGAATACAAAACTGGCAACAAGAAGATTGTGTGATGATCAAGTAAGAAGAAATTACGAGGACACGGTTAAAAAACTAATGACATGTAAAGAGAGAAGCAATGATATGGAACAAGAGTATGAAAACATCGCAGACATTTTGAGAAAAAGTGCAAAACAAGTAATAGGCTACACAGAGAAAAGAACGGAAAGAAAATGGTTTGATGATGAATGTAGAGGGCTGTGTGATGTGAAGAGAGAGGCTAGAATGAAATGGATGGCAACAGGAGAAAGTAAAGACATGGAAAGGTATAGGAAAATCAGAAAGAAAGCTTATAAAATGTGTAAGAGTAAGAAAAAATATGGATAACAGAAGTTATGGAAGAAATAGAAAAAAGTAACAAGCAGAATAACAATCGTCAATTCTATGAACAGTTAAGGAGACAAAAGACAGGACATACCCAGGTAGCACACTATGTTGGCGCAATATTGGTGCAATATTGAAATCAATATTGCCCCAATATCGAGATGTTAAACTTTTTCAATATTGGGGCAATATTGATTTCCAATATTGCCCCAACATATAGTGTGCTACCTGGAACTAAAAGTTTAGAAAAATCTAAATCTGCAAAATGTGTTTTTTGGCTTAGAACTTGAAATATAAAGACGCTCATGAGTCGATGGTACAATATTTCACCAAGATGTAGTCAATATTGATATCATATATTGCTCCAATATTGGAAAACAATATTGCACCAATATTGGCTGAATATTGACAGACAATATTGGTCAGCAATATTGGTGCAATATTGCACCAAGATTTAGCCAATATTGGTGCAATATTGATATCATATATTGCCCCAATATTGGAAAACAATATTGCACCAATATTGGCTGAATATTGCACCAATATTGGCTGAATATTGCAATATTGCGCCAACATTCTATATTGGCGCTATATTGGGGCAATATTGCCCCTATAATATGTGCTACCTGGGTAAAATAAACCCAAGATGAATTAAGAACAGCGAAGGCGAACTAAAGGATGATGTGGAGAAGGTAAAACAAATATGGGTGGAACATTTTAGGAAGCTGTTGACGGAGGAGGAGGAAGGTGAACAGTGCAAAAAAATAGTAGTAGAAGACCAACAAGTGGATAAACCAACTTATGAAAAGGTGATTGAAATAATAAATAAACTCAGAAATGGAAAATCACCGGGTAAAGATGGTCTCAATGCGGAATTACTTAAGTATGGAGGTGAATTGTTGCACGAGAGATTATATAAAATGATAAAGCAGGTGTGGATAGAAGAAAGAATTCCCAAACAATGGAAAGAAAGTATAATAGTGACCATAACAAAGAAGGGAGATGTGGAGAGGTGCGAGAACTACAGGGGAATCTCTCTGTTGAATTCCGCTTATAAGATATTGTCAATGTTGATAAACAAACGATTGAAGTATTATACAAAAGAAATAATTGGAGATTATCAGTGTGGATTTATGGAGGGGAAGTCGACTGTAGATGCTATATATTGACGTGGATTGTAATGGGTTAAAAATTCTGAAATTATCCACAATTAAATTTTCATTTTGTTAAAGTTTTCGATTGTGAAATTTTCTTTAATTTAATTAGATGAATAGTAGTAACTTGTTATTTTTCAATTATGTGCCAATGAGTACGTGTAGAGACGAGATTTTAAGGTTGGGAATTTGTCCATATAGCCTAAAAATTAAACATTTCAAAAAAATGGAAAAACGTTGAAATTTTGATTAATTTATTTTTTTTGTATTTTGTTCTTAAAATTGTTAACTTACGTTTGAATGAGTTGGTACAAAGGTAGCTACGATCGTTGATGCGTTTAAACTAAAAGTGTAGTTCGCAATTTAAAATTTAGTGACATCAAAATGTTGAATTTGGCATCTAAAAATTTGAATTTCGCTGGAAAACCAACCAACCAGAGTGTGACACGATTTTCCGATGAAAAGTTTTACAGGAAACGAGAAAAATGGTCAGTTGCTCGAGAGTAATGGAAGAGTGGAGTCTACAACTTAACGGCTTCAAAGTGTAATCTTCAAATGTGTGAAAATTACCCATTGGTAATTAATTTAACGATGATTATGGGCAACTGGAGATTTGTTTGATTGTGTGTGCTAGAAGAGTATTATGAAATTCGTGGTGATTTTTGAAGATTTGGAAAGTTTACGTACCAGACTTGAAACGAGGTCGCCATTTTGTCAAATCGTAAATGCAAGGAGATTGAGAGTTAATCATCAATTATTCAAGCCATCATCTTGGTAAATAATTTTAAAATTGTTTATTTACACTATATCAACGATTGTCTTCGATTTTTGTCACAATGCTTAGTAAAATTTTGAGGTTATTTACACCTGACTGTAAATTTGTATTTCGAGTCGCATTTATCATCGGATTTTCACATTTAATTAATTAAACACACCAGTGGAACAATTTTAATAATTGGTTTGTGTTGTTTAACTGCAAAATTTAAATTAATGTGTTTAACTTTACCGTGTGTAGTTTTTTGCGTATTCGGTAGTGGCTACCATATCAAAAACGGTTATTTAATGATACCAATTTTTGAACAATTACAAAAGCGTTAATATTTGAAAATTAAATAATTTTTCTCATTTTTGTACAATTTTATTACAGATGTTTTATTCAAATTATAGTAAAACGTTGATTATTTTACAAATTGGAGATACTAATTTTGAGATTTAAATGTGTAAATTTGTAGGATAATTCTTCATGATTTTTGGAATAATCGATTGTGTCGATAAGTTTAATAACAAAATTTCGTCTCAGTTTGTTTACTTATTAGATTATGAATGCTATTATCATCCAATTAAATTACAATCAACCCTGAGAATTTTGTTTCATTTATTGTGGATAGTTTAAGAGAATAAATTTATGGAACCTACTCCTGAGATAGTCTCAATAATGCAAACTACCGACTATAACGGCTACGGCACTTAAAGAGTTGTTCGTCAGAACACGACAATATATACTAAAGCAAATAATAGATTTTAAACAGGCATTCGACAAAATAAAGAAGAATAAGCTGATAGAAATAAATAGCGGGGTGAGACAGGGTGATGCAATGTCGTCAACATTGTTCAATCTAGTTCTTGAAAAAATCATCAGAGAGCTACAAAATAAAGGAACAATAATAAACAGTGAGGTGTAAGTGATAGCATACGCAGACGACGTGGTAGTCATATCAAGATCCAAGAAAAAATTAATCGAAATCTGCAAAAAGATAGAAGAAACGGCAAGAACTATGGGGTTGCTAATTAATAGAGACAAGACCAAATATATGAAGTGCCCGAGAGAAGACACAAAAAGCGGATTGAAGATAGATAACCACATATATGAAGAGGTGAATGAGTTTAATTATTTGGGAACACAGGTGAATAGCAAAAACAAGAGACATCAAGAAATAAAGAGAAGAATACAACTTGGTAACAGAGCATATTATGCTAACAAACAATTGCTGGGTGACAAGAACTTATCAAGAACAACTAAGGTAAAGATATATAAAACGTTAATATGGCCAGTGCTTACATA
Organism: Rhagonycha fulva; assembly: GCA_905340355.1. Lineage (NCBI taxonomy): Eukaryota > Metazoa > Arthropoda > Insecta > Coleoptera > Cantharidae > Rhagonycha > Rhagonycha fulva. Next base: position 14,611,700 of record HG996559.1, read on the forward strand.
TGCGGCAGAAACTCTATGTTTAAATAAGAGGGAGGAAGAGATGTTACTGGTTTTTGAGAGAAAAATATTGAGAAGAATACTAGGATCAAAGAAAATAAATGAGCAAGAACACGGACCTATGATGAATCTAGAGATACTACGAGAAATGGGAAATGAAAACATTGTGAGAATAATAAAATCTATGAGAATGAAGTGGCTCGGACACATGATGAGAAGTGATGAAGGGGCAATTGCAAGAAGAGTCACAGAATGGAGGCCAATGGAGGTCCGTCTAAGGGGAAAACCTAGAATTTGATGGTGAGACCAGGTGACAGAGGACATGAAAATGATGAGAATCGAAAATTGGAGAACAAAAGTAATGGACAGAGTAACATGGAGAAAAATAACAAGTGAGGCGAGAATAGATATTGGATTATGATTTGAAATGTAAAGTAAATGGAGATAAACCACTCCAATAAAAGGTTTTGTAAAATCTCTACGGAGATAGCAAATATTCCGGCAGGAATGAAATGCTGTATTTATTTATTTATTATTTTTTATTTAATTTTGATAAACAAAATTTGGGAAAACTTTTTTAGTACGATAGGGAATTACGATCTCTAGATGCTCCGGCTAGCAAAAACTCTATTTTTTAATTGTGACAAATTGTAATGAAAGCTCTAACATTTCAATAAAATACAGTAATGAAACTCCTAATATAAATTAAAATTTTAATTCAATAAAGAGAAACAATTCTATCTTGATGCTTTTTATATGACAACCTATAACAGATTTCTTTGCTAAAATTGCACTTTGAAAACCTCTTACATGTCTCTCATAAATATAAAAAAACATTTACAATAGAAATTTGCACTATTGTAATTTGCACTATTTGCACAATCCACTATTATTTGCATTTACAATGAAGTTAAGAATAAATGAAATTGTATAAATATATGAAACGTTTATTATATATTATATCTGATATTGAACTACGAAATGGACAAATAATGAAAAAAAATGTCAATAAATAGTACTTAAATCCAATAAAGCGCAGTCTTACTATAAAAGTGCTTTTATTTAAAACTTTGTAACAGCCACACCATAGTAACTTTTTTATTTATGTAATTAATTGTACAAGCATAATAATATATGGAGTAACGGTGCCTAGAAAACTAATAAGTGTAAAGCGATTCACGTTAAGAAGTCCGGCGGCAGAAAAGTAAGGACACTGACTCATAGAGTAGTTTGTTAATAGAATTAACTCTTTCCTCAAACTGGCAACTGCAGAGTTGTTGGATGTTGCTTGAATTTCTGAGAGGAAATTATAGCAGGTGGTGGTTATCGTTTTAACTTCGTTAGTGGTTTCGTCACAAATTCGGACTACCATGATTCCCATTAGCTGTAATTCATAAATTTTGTAAAAATTGCTACTGTATAAATTCAATTTAATATTACACTATCTATTATTGGATTAAGTGCTTTTTCTTATGTTTAATACTTACATACATAGAAAAGTAAACAATTCCAGTTAAAATTCCAAACACAATAATTTGACCCGATATTAAAATTCCATCAAATGTATTTAAATTAGTAATAAAGTAGTTAATTTGATATAAAGTTTGCACGAAAATTGTAAACAACACAAAAAGCAATTTGTATCCCAAAACTCTATTATAAATTGAGCAAATATTTAAAGCTAACGAAAGCAAATTTCTGATTTTGCTGATTTCTTGTTGCAAATCTGATTCCACTCTTCCAAATATTGGATATATTCCAGTTGAACTAAGATGGCAATAAAACTTGTAGTTTTTCAATACGTGTCGTAAATGCTTATTTAAAAATTTCATACGCAGCTTAATTAAAGAAGTAAAATTGTAAATTAATAACACTGATAATATAAAATATATGTCAATGACTTTTGCCATGGCGTTTTCAATAGTCATTGTGGTAAATAATCTGTTAACGAGATCCATTAGTATTATCAGAATAGTTAAGAATATCAAAAATACAAGGTAAAATTTTCCTGGTTTCCATAGTAAGTCCCGTTTGTTGATACCATCATCAAGTTTTTTAAAAAGCTGTTTTAGTAAGTAAAAATCGTCTATATCGGAGAACGCTGTTGTATAAATATTAATTACCATTATAATAATCGATATCGTTATTCTAACAGTGCCCAAAATCAGGTTCACAGTATTTTGGATGAATATGTTTATTCTCAAATAAAGGATTACTAAATTGGAAATTAAAAGTAAAAAAATTATAACTGTAGAGTAAATCTTAAAAGTCTTAATCTTGGACTTGTTAACTGGAGGAACGAGTCCCATTATGTTACCTGTATGGTACACTAATTTGATATTTTCTATATAGAAGTTACTAATTTGTAAATTTTCATCCATGCTACCCACTTCTTGTACGAAATTTTATTTAATGCTCTTAAATAATAATACACTGTCACAATGTTTGTATGCTCATAATATCGTTTTAAATGCAGGTTCTTGATGATATTCTAATGACCTGGTTATTGTAAGTGATATAAACTTTAAACTCGTAAAATTTCGGTTATAAATTATTATTGAACAAATAATTGTTAAATTAAATATAGATAAGCTTAAAAGTGTAGATAAAAAAAAAATTTATAGTAGTTTTTTTTTGTTATGATAGCGTTTTGTTTATTTTTAAAAAAATTTTAAATTAAAATGGTCAATTAATATTTTATACAACTTAAGTAGAATAACTAATATTAAAACTTTAATTATTTCGAGTTACTAAAAATTAAAAATACAATTAAATGATTTACTGAGCTTTCGGAAGATTACAAGTAAACCAAAATAACTCGAAATAATTAAAGTTTTAATATCAACGAGTTAATAATATAGCATTTTAAATATTCTTAATTAGAATATTGTATATTTTTTGTAGAATCCTCAATATAAAAGAATCCCTTAATTATCTTTAAATATGAAGATATTCGTGGTAACAAATTGCATAGCTAATATTTTGTCTTGCTATGTGATACCTGAAACATTAAATTTTTGTGAATGTTATAAAATGAAATGTTTTCAATTTATCCGCGCGAGAAGTAGTAGAATTTTGGGAAGAGAGGTTGACGTAAATCGTTTTTGATAGGAGAACTTCATGGATCGATTTTGAAAGAAAGAGATTTTTACTTTTCTGAAAGTGATTTTTTAAGTATTCTGAAAATCTGAGCTGGATTCTGGGTAAAATTAGTCAATCGGTGATCTGGAGAGCGTTTTTAGAGTTTGCCAAGAGAAAATCGCTGGAAAATTAGTTGATAGTTTTTAAAGAGTACTTTATCCAATATTAAAAAATATATTTCTATACATTGTTTGTATGGTGAATAATATATTTTTAAATACCTTATTTAGTAGGTACATAATTAATGAAATCATCATGTAAACCAAATTTACTGAAGATAATGGCCGTTCATGCTGAAAATAAATATATTGTATTATATTTTTTGATCTTCCCAACGGGGATCCTTGAGAGGGATGCATAAAATTTGTTAAAGTCTGGCTCTACCATGGAAGTTTATGTCCCAACAATTGAATTCTTACTATTCGGTTTTGATTTTAATTTTTATTATTGTTTTGCTTAGCGATGAAGATGCAATGAGTTAGTCATCATAATTGCACAGCGCTATAATTTTTTATTTAAAGATCTTTTGTATATGTCGCAATTCTAAATAAACTTTCAGGTGGCGCTCTCTTGAATAATTGAATACTTAGTTTTGTAGCCGTGATATTTTGTTTTGGTATTTAGTTTTTTAACTCTATTATCTAATGACCTTAAAACTATAGTTTCTGTATTATTTTTGATGACCTCGACTATAATTTTTGGTTTTTAGGAGGACAAGAGTTTTAAAATTAGACTTCTACTTCTTAGTGTTTTTATTTATAAATTATACGTACAAAGTTATTTATTTAATTGTGTAAGTATAATAATATAAGGAGTAATGGTGCCAAGAAAACTAATAAGTATACTACGATTTACATTAAAAAATCCGATGACAGAAAAGTGAGGACACTGATCCACTGCGTAGTTTGCCAAAAGAAGTAGCTCTTTTCTCAAAATTGCATCATGATAAATATCGGACCTTACTCTAATTCCTGATACAAAACTGTAGCAAGTAGTCGCTATTTTTTCTACTTCATTCGTGGTGTCATCACAAAGTACGACTACCATAAATCCCATTATCTAAAATTCACAAAAATTGGTAAAATTGTATGCTCAATTTAAAACTACTCTACACATTATTAATGATAATTAGTTTAATACTTACGTAAAATGAAAAAAAAGCAATTCCAGTTAAACATCCTGACACAATAAATCGACTTGATGTTAAATTCTCATCTAATGTATTTAAATTTTTGATTAAGTAATTTATTTTATATAAAGTTTGCATAAAAATTCCAAATACTATAAAAAGCAATTTATACCCCAAAACCTTATTGTAAATTGAACAAATATTTAAGACTAATGAAAGCAAATTTCTGATTTTGTTGATTTCCTCTTTTAAATCTGATTCCATTGTTCCAAATATTGCACTTGTCGCTGATAAATTAAGACAGGAATAAAAGTTATAGTTTTTAAATAGGCATCGTAAACGTTTATTTAAAATTATTAAACGCAGATTAATTAAAGAAATAAAATTATAAATTATCGTTATTAATAACATAAAATATATATGGCCGATTATGCTGAATATGTCTTCAATAGTTATTTTGGAGTATTCCAGAGAATTTTGAATGGCATCTATTAATGCTGTCGTAATAGTTGATAACATCAAAGTTTTAAATACAAAGTAGTTTTTTCCGGGTTTCCAAAATAAATCTGGTTTGTTGATACCCTCATCAATTTTATTAAAAAGCAGTTTTAATAAGTAAAATTCGTCTATATCTGAGAACGCTGTTGTATACATGATAAATTGCAGTATAATAATCACTACCTGTTTTCTAACGGTGTCCAAAATTAACTCTACAGTATTTTGGATGTCGTTGTGGTATAGTTTCAAATAAATTAATTTTAAATTGATAATTAAAAGTGAAAAAATTAAAATTATAGAGTAAATCTTATAATTTTTAATCTTAAGTTTGTTCACTGGAGGAAGTAATCCTAGAATATTGCCTGCACGATACACTAATTCCATATTTGTTATATAGCAGTTATTAATTTCCAAATTTCTAACCATGCTGCTTTTTGTATGATATTTTATGTGATGTTTTTCAATAAAAGGTACACTGATACAGTGTTTGTATGGCGAATAATATCATTTTAAATACATATTATAGTTTTTTAAAATAATACGTAGCATAATACCTGCTTCAATAATATTATAGCATTAGTGTTTATTGATTATTATATTAACATTAATATTTCTAAAATTTGTATCCTTTATATTGAATGAAATACATTTCATAATTAAGATAAATATGTTTTAGTTACAAAAATTAATTCCAATTAAATGTTTAAACTATTCTTGTGATTTTCTATAGTTATGAAGAGTGTAGTAATACAGTATTTTGACAATACCAACCTATCATTACCAATCACACGATGTTTTAAATTGTAACATACAATTTTGACTTTAAAACATAAATTTCAAAAAAGTAAAAAACGACTAGTAAGAAAGTATGCATAACAACTGACGCATGGGAAAAAGGTCTTGGGGCTGTAATGTTTAACAAATACCACGATGGATCTGTAGGACCAAAGCTTATACTTCACAAACTCTTACAATTACAAAATCACAATACTTGACAATTGATAAGAAAGCATTCGCCATTATATATGCAGAGACAAATTTAACTAATACCATATCAACCAGGTAAAAATAATGCTCCAGCCGATGTTTTGTTACGATTGCCGCTACTTGACAATAAACTAACAAACAATGAAAAGGAAAGGTTGTTAACAAGGGGACACTTATAGGTACTAATTGTACAATTATAGAGCTTAATAGAGCTAAGAGCAAATTCACTCATAAATACAATACAAAACTCATAGTAAACTCTACCAGACCATGGGAACAAATACATATATGTAGATTTCTTCAGCCCATTCAAATATAATGTTTATTTTCATAAACAGATAAAGTTTCCCGATGGTTAGAGGTTATACCAATGAGAAATATCACCTCGATAAATCCAATAACAGTTATAAGAGATGCTTTTGCATAGTTAGGTTTACCAAAATCTTTCGTATTAGGCAACGGTCCACATTAAACTCAAATAAGTTTGAACAATTTTGTAGTTCAAATAACATTTTACACAAAAAATTTTTTCTTCATCACCCAATATCAAACGGCCTCGCTGAGTGAGCAATTAAAACTTTCATACAAAGAATAAAATCAAATAACACGCTGTTCATAGTTGGGTGCTCTGTGAAATTTAGCAACATTAAGTTATATTTTGACCAAAATTGTGGTTATTTGAGTGATTTCAACAACTACCGTACAATTAGCTGCAGTACTTACAGTCGACGGCGGCGGCAAGATTTAAATATTTAAACAAATCTAAAACTGACTAATCAAGTAAAAAATTATATTATTTTCCAATGTTTCAAGTTCTTCCTATCCAAAAATTGCAGGTTATTTTTCTTCCAGACAGTAACCATACTTCCAGTACTCAAGACCAATTTCTATAAATAGAATATCAGGAAATTTTTCCTTTTAAACTTTCCAGATAAAAACACAAAAATTTTATACCTACACCAGAATCGAACTGAATATTTTATATAACAAGCCGTCATCTTGCACTAGGCTATTAATTACTTGCAAACCTCAAAAAATATGTAAATAAATTGAAACTAGATATCAAAAATTTCATTACCCACACCACGAAAATAATAAACATAATCTATACCTGTTCCCTTAAGCTGGATTTATAGTTAGACGGACTGTAAGCGTAGACACACTGGATACGTAACAAACGGACTGTAAAATATTATTAAATTTATAAATCGACGGAACAAAATTTTTGCACATGGGTAGAAGTGACATAACCAACAAAAATTATACGAATCGTAATTGATTTTCCATTGAAAAATGGATAATGAATTACATGAAGGTATGCTTCTTGGTGCCAAATTAACAAAACAGGAATAAAAAAAACTACAATTTAAATTTTCAAATATAATGCTTTGTTTTGATTGGCCGGACATAAGAAACGTACTGTAAAAGATGAAAGTTGGCGAACACTTCCGTTCCAGTCCGTTTCACTTACGTTACGTCATGCGCTTACGTTCATTTATATACAAACGCACATAAATTCTATAGTTGATCTTTTTGCAGTGCGTCTACGCTTACAGTCCGTCAAACTATAAATCCAGCTTTATCCTTCAATACCTTCTTGATTTTTTGCATTCAGACGACATCAGACGTGCTGCCGAGCTCCAGACTCAACTGAAGTCCGAATTCGTCAGCTATAAAAACAAAAAATGAATGGATAGGCTTGAATACTTATTCCCCCAAAACCGATCAGCTTGGGACATGGTAAGAACCCTTAAGGGCATCCGCTCCTTTATCCCCTTTAAAAAAACCAAAAAATTGTATGCCTACGTCCCCTTAGATCCTTAGACGGAGGAACAATTTTCTTTTTGAAAAAAAACCTTTGAAAAAGTGTGGCATATAAGACTGCTGTATAAAAGCTTTACATGCTAGGAGTTAATCTTAAGGCCGTGTGACACTCATACTATTTTGTCGTTAAAATTCTGTTGAAATTTCATGAGAAATTCATTAATAAATTTTAGCACGTGTAAAACCTTAAAATTTCATGACAATTTTCATGAGAAATTTTAAGAAATAATAGTACCTACTACCTAACCAGGTAATAATAGTATTCAGGTAAAAAAAATAGAACAGGTTTCGTATAAATTTCTCATGAAAATTGTCATGAAATTTGTTATGAAATTTTAAGGTTTTACACGTGCTAAAATTTATCAATAAATTTCTCATAAAATTTCAACAGAATTTTAACCACAAAATAGTATGAGTGTCACACGGCCTTTAGCCTATTAAGACATATCACTTCGTACTTCTGTAGCAGAAAATTCTGGGTCAAGATCTAATTTTCAACCACACGACCTATACCTAAGGGGGTGCCGCAAGGTTTAATCCTTTCCCTCATATTATTTAATATTTACACCCATGACATCTCTGTCTCATCCAACGCCACGATCGTCTGATTAGCAGACGATCTAAGCATCTTGATCAAACATTCTCAACGCAAAAGAAACATCAATATCGTTGGTGATAAACTAAAACTTCTTCAACCCTGGTACTATAAGTGGAGACTTTTAGTTAACTCGGAAAAGAGTAAAGCTATTATGTTTGATAGAAAACGGCACATCCCTGACAAACTCGAGATGTTTGGCAAAAGAATTCCTTGGAATAACTCCGCCAAGTAACTCGGGGTAACTCTATACACACGACTGACATAGACTAAACATATAGACAGATGTATTTCTTAAGCAAGAGCCCTTAAGGGTTTCCTAGCCTTATACTGATTGGTAAAGACAGCAGCTTACTGCCGAAAGACAAGGTTAGGATCTACAAGACCATCATTCGACCGGTTCTAAAATACGAAGGCCCTGTATTTGTTGTATTTGTTTGCCGCTTTTGAAAACCAGATGAGCAGACTTCATACCATGCAAAATGTCTGCATCAGGCAAGTAATGTCCGCGTCATGGTTTGTCACAAATAGACAACTTTATGCCGTCTCTGGTGTGAAGTTTCAATATGTCTACATACATACAAAACCTGACCACAAAACTCTACACCAAATTTCCTAACCTTCCTATCCCTCTCATCTAATCCCTTGAATCCTACGACACTAATAACTATCCCAAAAACACCACGACCCAAAGACATAATCATCCCCAAGGCGATCACTATAGTCACTCTCCTAAATGCCAAACCTCACAATCCCCACTGTCTTGATCCTGAAACTGACTTAAATATTGCCACCGATAAAAATCTGGCGCCACCTTTTAGTAAGTAAGTAAGTTTATCAAAACTTACACTCCGCATCCATCTAATCATAACTAAAAGTTAATACCTTCCGTATTTTTTTGTTATTTTAATTTTTTTAGCTTTTTTTTCTTTTTTGCATTTGAGTTGCTACGGCTCCCGCAGTGCTTTGCTTTTAATGCATTAATATGATTAAACTCAATTCCGCTCCTCGGGTTTAAAATCTTTGTAAAAAAATTCTCAATGTCAGTTTCAACTATCGCCCGCATCTGCTCGACAAGTCTACTGATACAGATACCTGTTAGACAATATCTAAAGTGTTGCAGGAGTTTCTTAACACCAAAAGCTCAAAATTTGAAAACAAAAGTAAAAATTTATTCTTTTTTCTACCAAAATTTAAAATAATAAAATTATTATATTTTCTAAGGGTGACTTGTATAGTCCAAGTTTAACCGGTAACTATGGTTTAAACTCGGATTTTGACTATTGTGATTGGTTAATCTACAGTTTAAAATTTTAAACTAGATCTATACAAGTCACCATAAGGGATACACACTCATTATTGATTTTAATGATAGATGACAATAAATATTAATTGAGTAAATTTTGAGTAAGCACCCACCATAATTTAAATTATTGATTAAAGTGGTTTGGTCACATCATGAGAAACAAAAATAAGAACAAGATGATAAGGCAAATTACTGAATGAAGATCAATGGAGGATTGATGTACCTATTTACATCGGATGCCGGATGTATTTACTATGTTTTGCAGAAAATTAATCTTGTAGTTTGTCGGTAAACAATTTGGCTTTGTCGTTTAAGAAGACGTAGGCATACAATTTTTGGTTTTTTGGAGGGGTGCGATAGAGGAGCTGATGCCTTTAAGGGTTTTTACCATGTCCCAACCAAAGCGCACTATGGACGCGTGTTATCTATTTGCAGTTTTGATGTCAAAGCGGTGTCTTTCTGGAATGTTGAAAACAATTAGTCCGACAGTTTTTTGTTTTTGTGCATTATGTGGCAATTATTTTCATTCATAGTATGTGCCGCTGATGACAGCTAAAAAGCTAGAAACATGGGGTAGGTTTATCTATCCGTGTTTTTTAGTGATTGGTTTGTTTGTTAGGGCCCATGTTCGGCATTCTATGTCCTTGACCGCATAAAATATTTTTAAGTCGTCGATGAGTGCAAATGTAGCATTTCTGGTAGTGTAAAATAATGTTATATGAAATATCCAGTTCAATCCTGGTGAAGGTATAAAATCCTTGAATTTTTATCTGGAAAGTTCAAAAGGAAAAATTTCCTGATATTCTACTTGAAGATTAGTTTTGAATGTTGGAAGCATGGTTACTGTCTGGAAAACGGACAATCTGCAATTATTGGACGGGAAGAACATGATCCATTCCTCTTCCTCAAAAAATATTAAGATATATTGCGTGGCTTATAGAAATGCAAGCGGGGAATAAACAAAGTAAACAATTTAACTCATAATGTAAACATAATATGCTTGGCTGAAGAGAGAAACCATAAAAATATGTAAAGTAAAGAAAAAGAAGAGTATTGATAAAGAGATTGAAGACATAGAAAGAAATCATAAGAACCCCAGAGAATTTTACAAAAAAATACGAGAACAAAAACATCAGACTAACACAATAGAACCAAGAGGAATGAGAGACAAGGAAGGAAATATGAAACATGGTGAAGAAGATATAAAGAATATATGGAAGGAGTACTTTCAAAACCTATTAAATGAAGGTTCAGAAATAAGTAAGGGTGATATCGGAGAACGGAATATTGGGGAAGATGTAAACGAAGAAACGACTATTGAACCGACCTATAATGAATTTAGAGAAATAGTGAATAAAATGAAAAATAACAAAATACCCGGAACAGACAACATAGATGGTGAACTCATAAAGAAAGGAGACGAAACACTATATGAAAGACTGTATGACTTGATACTGAATGTATGGAGGAAGGAGGAAATGCCAGAAGAGTGGAATGAAGCAAGTGTGATACCAATACACAAGAAAGGAGATACGTCAGAGTGTAAAAACTACAGAGGAATATCCCTGCTAAACGTTGCATATAAAATATTAACAAAGTTGATACATAAACGTGTGCAAGAACACACCGAGGAAAAGCTGGGTGATTATCAACAGGGTTTTAGACCTGGAAAATCAACGACTGACGCTCTGTTTGCGGTGACACAGATCTTAGAAAAAACATATGAATATGACATGGAAATGGAAATGCTCTTTGTAGATTTCAGACAGGCTTTTGATAACGTGAATAGAGACGAATTACTAGAGGAGATGGAAACTATGAAGATACCCAACAAACTGATACGCTTAACACGTATGACGTTGAAGAATACTAGAGCGGAAGTATTAACAAGTAAAGGAAGAACAGAAAAATTTAAAATCAACGTAGGAGTGCGACAGGGTGATTCACTATCAGCAACTTTGTTCAATGTTGTACTTCACAGGATAGTAAGAAGAATGAAATGTGAAGGGAAGATCACAACTAAGGAGGTACAGATTATTGCATACGCCGACGACGTGGTGATTGTCGCTAGATCACGAGAAGCTTTGAAAAACGTTTTTAAAAGACTAGAAAGCGAAGCAAGAAAAGTGGGACTTGTTGTAAACGAGAGCAAGACAAAATACATGAGGTGTCATAGAAAAAAAGACGAAGATGTAACAGAGCTACAGATAGAAGACCACAAATTTGAAGAAGTGCAAACGTTTAAATATCTGGGACTCCAAATAAATAACACAAACGATAGAGAAGATGTCATTAAGGAAAGAGTAATCGCAGGAAATAAAGCGTACTTTGCAATACAAGGACTACTAAAAAACAAAATGATTAGAAAGAGCACAAAAATAAGGATGTACAGAACACTAATAAGGCCGGTGGTAGAATATGGGATGGAGATAATGTGCCTGACAAAAGTACAAGAAGAGAAGCTAAGAGTGTTCGAACGAAGAATAATAAGAAGAATACTGGGATTGGTTAAACTAGGAGAAAATCAATATAGAATAAAAACTAATAATGAAATAAAAGAAGAATTAGGCGGGGAGGATATAGTAAAACACATCAAAGCTATGAGGATTGGATGGTTTGGCCATGTAAGAAGAGCCCCCAAAAACAGTATAATAGCAACTCTAATGAACTGGAGCCCGAACACAGAAAGACCAAGAGGAAGACCTAGGAAGAGATGGAAGGATGAGGTGATGAACGATCTGCAGAGCATGGGAGTGCATGACTGGAGAGAGAGAGCTATGAATAGAAGCCGATGGAGAAAGGTAATGGAAGAGGCAAAAACACACGAGAAACTGTAGAAGAGAAGAGAGAAGAAAATGTGGGGATTAATCCACCCCAGAAAAAGGATTTATAAGCATCAAACGATGCGGCTATATTCCACAAGGAATGGGAAGCCTAATGAAAAAAATGAATGAATGAAAAATATGCTTGGCTAGTTAACAGCAATCGTTATAGTATTTTATACTATAATTTGTATCAAAAATAACAAAATTGTTTTACAATGCCATAGATGCCAGGTGTAGTGTCACGCCTACAATACAGTTAAGATAACTAAAAACTGCAAAATAAGATCGTAAATTCTAGTAAAATGAGTCAATTGTGGAGCGAACCTTCTAGTGAACTGTAGAAACTATTCGTCTTATCTAATATTCTATCTTATCTAACGAGTTTAGATTTTTATTTTAATTACTGTTTTCCATAAGAAATAAAGGGGACAGATGACTTGTATGACAAACTTTAGTTTATCTATTTTTAATGTGACAATTAGTTTCATAATAATTTATATCCACAAAATTTACGCTTTCAAAGTTCTTATTACTTACAATAACGGGGCAATTAGAACATATCATTATAAGGAACCTGCATTTAAAACGATATTATTGAGCATACAAAAATTGTGGCAGTGTATTATTTAAGGGCATTAAATAAAATATCGCACAAAAGACAACATCGAGGCAACATGGTTGAAAGTTTACAAATTAATAACTCTTATATAGAAAATATAAAATTAGTGTACCTTGCAGGTAACATAATAGGATTCGTTCCTCCAGTTAACAAAACCAAGATTAAGACTTTTAAGATGTACTCTACAATTTTAATTATTTTACTTTCAATTTTTACTTTAGTGTTCCTTTATTTGAGACTAAGCAACATCTACAGCCAAAATACTGTGGAGCTCATTTTGGGTACTATTAGACGAACGATATCGATTATTATAATCGTAATTAATATTTATACAACAGCATTCTCCGATATAAACGAATTTTACTTACTAAAACAGCTTTTTAAAAAACTCGATTATGGTATCAATAAACGAGAAAACCTTTGGAAACCCGGAAAATCCTATCTGGCATTTAAAATTTTGATGGTTTTAACTATAATAATTATATTACTTGATGTCGTTCAAAAATTGTTTAACGTACTAACCATTGAAGATGTCATGGCAAAAATTGGTGATATATATTTTATTTTATCGGTGTTGTTAATTTATAATTTTATTTCTTTAATTAATTTACGTTTAAAATATTTAAATAATCGTTTATGGCGCTTACTAAAAAACTACAAGTTCCATTCCCATCTTAATTCAACTGTAATACATCCAATATCTGGAAGAGTGGAATCAGATCTGGAACAAGAAGTCAGCAAAATCAGAAATTTGCTTTCGTTAGCTTTAAATATTTGCGCAATTTATAATAAAGTCCTGGGGTATAAGTTGCTTTTGGTGGTGTTTACAATCTTTATGCAAACTTTATACCAAATTAATTATATTATTACAAGTTTAATTACATTAGAAGGAACTTTAACATCAGGTATAATTATTGCGGTTGGATTTATACTTGGATTTGTTTACTGTTCTATGTACGTAAGTATTAAACGTAACTAAAAGTATCCTTTAACCTTACTCATGAAATAATGCAAGGTTTAATTTTAACAATACTTATGAATTTCAGATAATGGGAATTATTGTAATCGTAATTTGTGACGAAATCACAAAGCAAGGAAAAAAAATATCCACCACCTGCTACAATTTCATATCAACATTACAAGTAGTGTTTGATAACCCTCAAGTTACCGGTTTGAAAAAAGAGTTACTTTTACTGACAAACTACTCTACTAGTCAGTGTCCTCACTTTTCTGCCGCTGGACTTCTTAACGTGAATCGCATTACACTGATTGTTTTTCTGGGCACCGTTACTCCGTATATTATTATGCTTGTACAATTAAATAAATAAAAAAGTTAGTGTGGTGTGTTTGTTACAAAGATTTGAATAAAAGCACTTTGAAGTGGAAAACAAATTATTTATTTTTACAAACCACCCCAATAGTTTACTAAAGGAGGGTTAAGACAAGACTTTAGATTAGGTTAAAGCTATAATGGTCATTACGTTTACCTCAGTTCAATATCATTACTGTACTGAATAAGACCATGGTCTATTTGGTTCCTCTTATCCTGTTTGCCTCTAGGCCAGACCCAGGTTATTTCATGGATGTTCTTGTGTTTATACGTGGTACTACAAATACCCATATTTAACGTTTTTTGTTTTTTTGTGTATTGTATGTACTTCCTCTACCTTGCTTACATATTTTTCTTTTCCTATTTTGGTATGGAAGTCTCTCGTAAATACCAATACATCTTTTTTTCTCTTTTCTCACTTAGTTTCTCTAATTCTTTGCAGAATTTTTTCTTTTCAGTCTCACTGGCATCTTCTGTTGGTGAATATGCACCGATTACGGTCATATTTTTAGATTTTTACTTATTCTCATGCATGCCATATTTTTCCGTTTACTGGTTGAAATTGCATTATGCTCTCTTTTTACTTTACCATACTACATAAGTAGTATGAGTATACGTAGTATACCATACGTAGTATGGGAAAATATTGTAATCGAAAAAAGAAAAAAATTTTAATTTTGACGGATTTATAGTCCTTGATGTCCAAGGAGTTGTAAGAGACCAAACATCAAAAAATGTCTGTGAGGGTGTGTGTGTGTGTATGTATGTCACCGAAATTTTGTGTGCGCTCTAGTTCCCAAATCAATAAGAATTTTACTACCAAATTTTATATTTAGTATTGTTATATTGAGACTTAAATCTGATTAGATTTTGGTTAAAATCGGTTCACGGAAACTCAATAAGGGTAGTGATGCGCATGAATAGTTTAACAAGATGCCACTTTTTTCTTCAATTTTTGATCCGCAATTTTGATAGCTTAATCGGTTCTTTTGTGTCACATGAGATCTCTTTTTTAAATAATTGTAGTTTATAATGTCAAATAATGAAAACTAATGCAAACAATTCATTCTCCAAATCAATTCATTTGATTTTAAAATTTTAAAATTTGCCAGATTTCGTTTAATTATTTTAATCAAGAAATTAATTAAATTGCAGCTAATCAGAACGTAGCTGTATATCACATCAATTGCCGTCAATTGAATAAGTCACTTCAAATTGGGGTAAAAATGATCTTCCGTCATTCGATCCTATACTTTGTTGTTTTAACTTTATGTAACTGCAAAATCTTTGAAAGCATTGCATATCACTTAAGGGTATTGGGCAATGGTTATTGGCGAAATCGGCGCTTTAGTTTTTCTTAATTTTAACATAGAAAGAAAGCAAATACACACGTGTAATTTTAACTAATACTTATTGATATATAAATAATGAAAAAAATTGTACCATGGAGCCTATAAAATCTTACAAAATGGCGGTACAATCTGTGGCGTATCTACCCGTTTATTTTCCATTTTTCCCTACTATCGTACTAAAAAAATAATTTTTTTTGGGTCTGCAGATAGTCTTTCTTTTCGTAAGATATGTAGTTTCGGACTAAACCTAAAATCACAACGATTGAAATGGAATTCTTAAATTTGTAGACAAAAAACCGCGATTTTTACGATAAAAATGTGAGTTTTTTGTAACTGGACAGAAAAATCGCGACTTTTTAATTTTTTTAAAGAAATTTCGAATTTTTATGGGTTATTTTAGAGGTTTAGTCTGAAATTATACATATTTTACGTATTCTCTATTTTTTTCAAGTCACCAGAGACCTCCGTTCTCTGGGAATCAAGGCAAAACCGAACGAAAATGAAAAGTCGAGAAAAACGAGTTTAAAGTTTCTTTATCAATTAAAGTGATTTTACTTATATTTATCTCCCTTAGAAATCTTTAAAAGCATAGAATGATGTTTCTAGTAGTGCTTCGGCATCAGTCCGTTTTTGAAAATTATATTTTTATTAGTGGACTACAGGTAAAATAAAATAAAATTGCAATATCATGATAATGTTGATCTCAATGTGAACAAGTTCAAACTGACTTTTTTAAATATTTTTCTTTATAATAAAGTAAAAACCAACCCGCAATTCTAACGATAGGTGGACATCTCTATGTACCACGATATTTTGGTTTTAAACCCTCTGAAAATGCAATGATGCAGATGTCTATGATTTGTTCCATATTTGTCAAAGTATTTGAATTTTACAATAATCTTTATTAATTTCGAGTCCCCCAGGTAATGTTCTCTGCTTGACTACCAGCGGCAGACGGAAATCAAGTCTACGCACTGCCACATTTTCACTTGCCTAATCAACAATTTTACGAATTTCGATATGAACCAAACGGTATCCTGTTCAAGAAGGATAGTACTTTCAGAAAATCTAATAAAAAAAATATTGATTTTTCCATTGCCTAATACCCTTAACCACAAGAAATTAAAAAATCTTTTAAATTGGGTAATTAATCTGCTATAACCGGCTTATTTAATATTTTAGATGAAAACCCACTTGGGTGGTATCAAATCAGTGATTTAACGGGCACTTATTTAAAAACTCTATATCTTGACATTTATCTTCATTTGCCCAGTAATATTAAGAAATTAAAGAGTATTACATGATCGAATCAAATATTTTTTAATATAGTGAAAATATAGTTTTTAAAATAAAACTGTCGCAAGTTTTAATCATTATAAAAGGATTATGTCACTTATATTAATTATAATTATTTCCAGTCCCAACGATACCCTGCACCAACGCCACTAATTTACTCGATGTTACGAATAAGGAAAAAATATGCAGATGAGATAATAAATAATATCAGATTTAATTTTGAGATACTTTAAACGGTCTAAAGTGGTTTAACTGCGAGTGTAAAATTAATGATCGGAACAACCATGAAGTTGTTCATTTAATTTTTAATTCGATTCCGATCATTAATTTATTGTAGACCATTCCGCATATGAAACTATGCACACAAATGAACAATTTTTTCACTCGTAAAATAACTAAAAACATTAGCAAACGCTCATAAAACACATTATTTAATCTTTATTGCGTTTAATTAACTCGAAAATTTTTAAATTTTAATTATCGGTTTGGTGTTGCGAAATTTAAAAGTGCAAGTAAATTATTCGTGGTTATTGCATGGGTGAGCATAAATGCATTCCAACTAAAAAAAAAACAGTTTAAATTGACACCATACTTTCATGCTTTTTATAGGGTTGGTATCACAATAGCTGAAATCAGCGAAAAGTTTAATTATTTGTTCAGTTACACTCGAATAAATCTTTAAATGGTGTAAAATAATATAACTTTCATACCTTCGAGTTATGGACTTTGTAAAATCGAGTTATTTTCTATATAATATATACAGAATGCCATTCAATTTAAAATTGTGTTAGAAAGTGGAAGAGCTTATTTTGCGCAAGATTTAATTTTTTTTCGGTAAATATAAAAAATTCTGTTATTAAAACTTATTCGTAATGTTTCGAGAGGTTCATGAGTGAACTGCATTACATTCAAATATTTAAAACACCGGATTGGTTTGGTTATTCAAATTTGTGGCTCCCTCTAACGGATTTAGTTTGAAATAGTCAATATGTTACAGAACAGCCTGTATTTGTACTGTAACAGTGCAACAATTATTACGATGAGAAAATAACAATTGAAATGCATAATTCAGAAAAATAAGATAAAATTAAAAAGTGCATAATTAATTTTTATGTTCAATTGTCGATTGTTAACCAAACAGATTTTTTTTTTATTAATAATATAAATAAATTACGTTGTTACTATTGAAACAATGAAGGCTTCGTAATTAATGGTTCAAAAATATTTGAAACGAATTCGTCTTAATTAAGTTTAGTGTGTGTAGTAAACTTGACCTTAATTATTATTAAAAAGCCATTCTATTTTATTATAATTTCACTTAATTAATTTTAAGTACTTAATGAACCATCTAAACGCGTGATTGGCAACTGAAAGTTATTGTTATCTTATATGTTGATCAAAATTTGATATACCTACGTGATTACTGTTCTACACCTTCCTTTTATTGCATTTGTTTTCTAAATTACATTATTATAGGAGTTTACTTAAATTGAATTAAGTAGGTAGTAAACAAATTGTTTTATATCGCTTTACAATTGAAAAATTAAATTCGTAGAAAATAGGTAGATAATGCCAATCTGTTACTTGCAAGGTGTGCCGAAACCTACAGAGTTTGCATTAACTTGGATTTTTATTGTTTTATTTAACTGTTCCAGTGATTCTCAAACTGATAGACAACTTTTTTGTGAATCATTTCTAACTTCATTAATTCACCCACTGAATTATTTGTTTATGTTCTTTCAGAAGCTTTTGTATACTCATCCAATAACTTCTTTCAAGCTTTACTAAATAAACTGCTCCCAAAATTTCTCTAAGATTTTTGATATTTTGTTTAACTTATTACCTAATTATTATGATTTATTTGATACTTTTGACGGATATTTGTTTAGACACTTTAAAATTCTTACTTAATATTTAATACTTTTTTAAACGCAGCTTTACCCCCCTTTCCAAAACTGACTGACCCAATTAATTTCAAAATCCAATATCTCGCAAATGCTAACTTGTAAGAAAAAAAAATTATAAAAAAAACCGGTAAATTTTAAAATAACATCCGATCATTTACATCTACACAAATTTATTGCAGTGTTTTAAATTAAAATATTGGCGTCTAAACTTTAAATTTTAAATAATTTCACTTTTTATTATTATTTAATTATTGATATTTTTGTACATTTTTTCACCACCGATGTGTATAATATTTCTTGCACAAATTAAAATTTTTTTATTGTTTTTAAATTCACCTTTGTTTATGGTCATATTAAGTAATGTAATTTTACATTAACTCCACTTAAGTTTATTAGTTCCACTTTAGTTTAATTACCATTTTCTAGATTACTTAATCTAAACAAATTACAGGGTTTTAATTACAAAAATAATTTGTAACCTCGTCCATGACCAGAAAGGGCCTATTCAGGCGCTAGGATTTTCTCACCCATTTTCCAATTTGTTGGTTAATTACAGCACAAAATGCAGTATTTAAATTTTGCAAATATTCACTTTTATCATCAAGATTTATAGCCAATTTGTGATTTAAGTGAAAGTATGTAATGCAATTTCTTCTTGAGAGGATACGTGAATTTACTTTTAATCCAAATCCTGTCGATTGATTTACATTCTTTGCATAAACTTCACTTTATAAAATTCAAGAAATTTACGATGTGTACTCGTGCGAATCGAATGATTCTAATAACAAGAATCCAAGAAAGCACAATAAAAAAATTCAGACACCGCAGCAAACATTTTTAATATTTTGAAGGTTTTCAATCCATTAGTGTTCGAGCACTAATAAATTTTTTAATACCTAGTAAAGCCGTCATTTTCAATGAACCTGCGTTCGTTATGTGATTTATCTAAATTGCAATCATTTAATTTATTGGTATAGGTAGTAATACCGTTACTGTACCTTTCAAAAATTAATCAACTAATAGGTATTACCTACACCAAAATTGTTACAAAACAATTTCGACTTTTTATTTCACGATGCAGGTATAAAATTATTAAGTGCGAAGGTCTTACAATTTAATTACTTTTATTTAACGTATATTTGTATTCTAAAACTGTTCGATATAGATATCAATCAAGTGGGTTCAGAAAAACTACCCAATGGAATTTTTTTATATTTTTTATCACGCTTATTAGAAAGTTGCCTTTGTCAATTTTTAATTAATTAAAAGTAATTAATAAAAAGAAAATTAAAGCAAATCAATAGGTCATCATAAAAATTGGAATCCGGCGGAATTTATATTGGACGATAAAATTAATCCAATTTTTTTGCAAGTCATATAATGCATATTAATAGAAAGTACACTTATTAAGTTAGTGATAATAAAATAAATAGGTATATTTATAATTTAAAACTCAAGTGTAAAAACTAAGGAGAGCAGAGAAAATAATAGCTGCAAGTTTTTATCCACTTACTTTTCAATTGCTTTATGTACTTTTAGTTATTATTCAATATTCTTGAAGAATTATTCCGACAGTATAATTTGCTTCACTACTTTTACGCTTTAAAGCACTGATAGATATTTAAAGTTGTAGTAGGTGTCTAATTACCTTTAGGTATGGGTTGCGCCAA
This sequence comes from Rhagonycha fulva, assembly GCA_905340355.1. Lineage (NCBI taxonomy): Eukaryota > Metazoa > Arthropoda > Insecta > Coleoptera > Cantharidae > Rhagonycha > Rhagonycha fulva. The sequence continues at coordinate 14,632,176 of HG996559.1, forward strand.
GTCGGGATACAAGGACTACGCAGCAACCCGGCACCAGAACTTTAGTAAAAAATGTATATGCATACGTGGACGGGTCTGGATTATGTAAAAAGTTTTAAATTATTTCAGACACATTTCATGTTAATGTGTGAATAGTACCAAAACTGGTCATTCATTAAAGCAAATTTGAAATTAAGTGCTATTTTCCAGATTAATAATTTTCAATTAATATCAACAAATTTTTGAAATTATTTTATTTTGGGAGGTTACACTGGTCGTTAAATTAATTGCAAATTTAATGTGTTACTTTTGAGCAAACCGCAATTCAGTTAGCTACGCTATCTAATGGTTCACCACCCTATGATTAATATCATGGACATTGAAAGCTACAACTGTTTATTTTATCTGTGTTGATTTTGACGTCTCCATTTTCCTTTTATCAACAGCTGCAAGGTTCTTTAATCGGATGAACAGAAGTTCAACTGAAAACCAAACTTTTGATATTATGATTAAATGGAGACCAGAAAACTTCCTTGAACTTGATTCGTCGATTGCCTCGGTTGCTATGTCTGTTTTTAAACATTGCGTTTTTGAAAATGGAAAGTGGCTAAACGGACGCAATTTGTCGTGTGCAACGTGAAAAAGGATAATTGGTAGGAATTATGACGTCAAGGTTGAATATAACAGATGAAATCAATCGCTTCATATTATTTTTGCAAATATCCATATGTTTGAACAGCATTGGTTTATAGATAATGGTTAATAAAATGAGCATGTATTACAACATAGGTATAACATAACCTCACAAATATAAAAAGCATATATAAGTTTTACATTTTCAGTAGTGTTAAGCTTGATTTACAGTTGGCACTCCTACTAGACATAAGTAAAATATTATATCTCAATTATTTCCTTCTTGATTTTTTATTAGGGCAAATTTAACTCTGAGACAATAAATCAACCTTGGCTTAATTATTTGTTTTATTGGATTACCTAGAGTCTAGCAAAATCAACACAATCTTCACAGTTTGTTACAAGCCAAACTCTTTAGCAAAACAAGGCTCTCGACACTGGATAGAAAAGTTAGCTGTCCTAAGAGCTTAAGAGACGTAGTGACATCCTGTGAAATTTAATTTTGTGCTATTTTGTTTGCTCTTTGGATTCAAAAGTGTACTGTAAATACTTTATTCTAACGGATTTTTTTTGACAAGCAATGGCAAACCACGAGTAATCTACTTAAAAAAACCTTCTAATTACAGTGGTCGTCAGACCCTCGCTAGGGTAAAAGGATCGCAAATTAGAACTATTTTGTTAGGGCTTCAATATTACTTAGCTACGTCTGCCATAATTGACTGTGCGTGTCATTAGTTCAAATATGTTACTTTTTTGAGATGAACACCTGATTTAATACCACCCCCTTAAAGTGAAATGTAAAAGAAATGAAAAGTTTACTGATTTGCTATTTGTACCCTAAAGAATCAAAAGATCAATTTAAATTGTTCTGACAAGTGTTGAGTAATTCCGCTTTATTAATCTCGGCACTTAACAAGGTTAACGATAGACTCAATAAAGTAATCAAGTCTAGCTTCAACAATGCAATAAATAATTCACTATAGATCCGTTTAGTAATATGTGCTACACATTCATAAGACAATTTATGTGCTCTGCAATAAGTAATTACTATATCCAATTTTCAATAGATGGAAATGTGCACATACGTGCAATTAATATAATAAATTATTACGTCATCACATATTAGTTACTTAAAATATTTAACGAAAGTTATAATTATAAATTAAATAACTGCAATCTAAATCGAAGATCGAAAACGTGATTGAATGCTTACCCACCCATATGGAAAAAAATTGAATGGATTAGAAGCAGCTGGCATGGTTTGTTTTGTTTTCATAATAGAAGATGAAACAAAAAAATTTTTATAAAGGAATCCTAACTGGCCACTCCCATATGGAATTAAATTTCTTAATAAAATGTTACGTTGCTCCTCAAATAAGACCAATCCTACTGTCACAAGAAAAGTCGTTGAGCTGCAACCTAAGCTACTTATCCTTAGCTTAAACCCTTAAAATTGTAGTTGGTTGTTCCCGACTATAAATTTCTTAAGGCAAATCTTAACATACTTTGGGCCAAATCATGATTAAGTACGGCGTACCCGTAGTCTATCACAGCTATACCAGTAGATTGATCTGGATGATCTGGTGAGCCCTACTAGAACAGTCATGACTACACTTAACAGTTGCCGGATCTGATATGCATCTGGTAACCAAAACCTGATGTAACTCCACTGAGTCCCTCCTCTTGACTCTGGATCGTCAGCCTTTACCGCGTTAGATTATCTGATAAGAAATCTTTCTCTTTGCTTTGGTAATTGATGATATTTTTAAGGTCTACATTACCAGAACTTTGCGTTGTAGCCTTTCTTTCTGTGGCTTCCGATATAACAGTAATTCTGTTTTAGCCAGTAGTCTATCCTTCCATTAAAGCCGTTATATTTATGATCTATTTTTAGCTTTAAAATCAAATTTATTAGATTAGCGAATAATTTCATCTTTGTGTTCTCCCACCCACTTATGTGCAAACCCAAAAACCGAGCAGCGTAGCAGAGCTATCAAGAAGGGTTAAAGCTAGACGTCAAACGGTTTCTCAAAATTAACCAAAAGAGTGGGCATGAGGCCGAATGTCTTGGTTAGTGTGGATATACAATTGATACTTTCTGAATTAAAGTTGGAAGTTGAAGTTATTTAAAGCCAAAGTTAACTGGCTAATTCTCAGTTAGACTTATCACACGTCTTATTAGACGTAACACAATTTATTTTATTATTTTTGTTAAATTGCTTATGAAACGCTGTTCTATGATTGACAATGAACGGGAAAAAAGAGAGCTCCCTAGTTAATTATTATATTGGATTATTTGGTTTATAGAAGCACAGAGATCATATCTAATTGGATTAAAACTAATACTTCATTCACAGCTGCGTCTGACAGCATTAACTGTGTTTTTTACTCCATGCTCGTAAGTTTTAAATTATAAAAATTTTTTTACTTGTAATGAGATTTTAGTTTTGGAAAACAATGACATAATTAGTAGGTACATTTGATGCGGTAACAACTTCTGAGTGAAAATTCAGTTTCAAATAAATAAGAATAAAAATAATTATGGTAATGTGGGACACGTCATTTTATAAGCACTAATATCTAAAAATTATGTAACTTATGTATAGGTACATAGTAAGTAACAGGTGCCCCATAATTTTACATGTCAATTAAAACAAAGCATAATTTTACTTTAATAATTTACAATAATTAATCGAACAAATATGTCCATTTAATTATTACAATAGCCAATTAAAATAAATTAGTTTTTTATGCAATTTCAATTTTTGAAAGAATTTTAAGCACCAAAAGTTGTTTTTAAAGAAATCGGTGCATACTTTACATTGCTACATAAATAAGTTTTGAAATTTCAATAAATTTGAATGTAGCCGAATTGCAAAAATTTGGGTAATTGTAGTTGGTACTACTTTAAAGTTTTAAGATTTATTTGAAAATCAAACCCATATAATTTTCTACTATAACTTTTTTAAGTGGTTCTTCTTGCATATGGCTTGGAGGTATTAAACTTCGATTGATTGATTTATTTGTTTATGTATTTTAATGTTGTGTTAGATTTCATTTATTTAAAATTGTGGGATGGGTTCGATTCCGATTATAGCAAATAAAATATTTTAATAAATAGAAAATGAAGATTTCCCAGATAACTTTCACATAATATTTAGCTTTCACCCATCAATGCACTTGCAATTTACCTAAAATTCCAATTTTTGACATGTCCAAACTTTACGATCCCTTTTAGCTAAAGACAGACCTACATGTTTAACCAACCTGAAACTGCCCATAAGCTTCATGGTTAAAATCGTAAATTTAGAGTAACTTATGCATTTCTGCAACGACTAAAATTTTGTTAACTTGAATTGATATATTTATGAGATGCATGAAAGTGAATTACTAAAATTTAATTAATTTTTACATTGCAAAAATGTAAATTTTTCTAAAAGTTATTAGGTACAAAAATCTTGTTTAGTGCAACAGTAGCTTAAGATTAAAAACTTTCGATCTAGAAAGATCTTATCGAATTTTTAAACTTCAATTAACTTACTTTACTATTTTTAAAAGCTCTTGATCCAGTAAAATTGCTTTTTCCAAATTATGTAAATTTTAACAATTTCGTATCTCCATAGCCGAGTCAAAACATGTGTAAACAAAAACAAGTAATTAAATCAGAATTAATCTCCTAGATAAAATCGAACAAATTGAAACCAATAATTAACTAATACAACTTCTCGAATTGTTGTCAAATTTGCCCAATCATTTAAGAAAGAAAGTAAAATAATGCAATATTACCGAAAAATATAGGAAAGAACGTCGATTTTGTAATAGATTTTTGGATCGGATACGGATCGATCATAATCTGCAGGTGATAGGTTTTATTAAAAATTTGACTAGTGAAAACTGGGCTAATTGCTACACAATAATTGAATTGATTATTATTAACGTGTATTATGGTGTGTAAGTTTTAATTTTTAAACTGTCACTTTTTATCTATGTTTTTAATCAACCGGTAACACAAATTTTACTCCTTGAGTAATTTTTAAGCCATACCTTAATTTACATGTCACATAAGAATACAATTTAATGTGGTAAATACGTAGTAATAAAAGTAATTTGTTTTTCAAAATTTAACTGATAATGTATTAAAAAAAAAAAAACATAATTTTCGGGTAAACAAATACACAGTGACATAATTCAGACGAAGCAATAACGAAATTAAGTCAAATTATGACATGGATGAAAAATAGGATTTATTCAATGTGCTCTATTAGACAAAATTTTAGATTTATTTTTGAATACCAATCAGTAATGTAGATAACAAATACAGTAGAACTTTGATGAAGTTGTTTTAACTATTTTGGTACAGAAAACAAATTTAATCACTAAGTTATTTCATAATAATCAAAATAATTAATAACAATTCAAAGCGTCAAACCATTTGACAAATGTTTTTGACTGTCACTGAAAGTTTGAAATGCTCTTCATCATCAATCTTCATCATCAAAAATCATTTATTAATACACCTGACAGTACCAATAATAAATCTGACAAGAAACAAATTGCAGATACATCAGAAAAAGATAAGAAAAGTTGCACAAAAAAAATCAAAAGAGGTAACTAGGTTAGAGTGGGATAACAGAAGCTAACAATAAACAATAAAATATACGAATGGTGAATGATCTAACAAACTTTAAAAGATCAATCAGAGATTGAGAAACAGGAAACGAATAATGAGACAACACAAAGGAAAACAGAGAACATTGGATCTATGCACCCAATCATAAAAAAGAAAACAATAATCAACGTTTATACTTTGACAGAATAATATACGTGGATCGTACAGAAGATTTGTTAAGAATAGAAACACGGAACGTGAGAACAATGCTGAGACACGGAAAGATGAACAAAGTAGCAACTGAGATATGAAGGTGGCATTGCAAGAACTGAGATGGGGGGAAGGAAAACAGAAGGAAAAAAAGACTTTATGGAAACTATAAAAACAACTAGAAAGATACTGTCGTTCAAGGAAACAGAAAAATATCAAAGACAAATATGTTAACCATAATTGGCTATGCCTCAACCTCATATGCTTATGAAAACGAATGCGAAAATGAGAAAGAAGAATTCTACAGTGAAATTGAAACTCTATGTGATATATTACCCAGGCAGAATGAATGTCTTCCTAGGTGTATAAGAGAGACTCCAATGCGAAAATCGGCAAGGAAGACCATATCAGCGCAGTGGTGGGCGAGAAAGCAAATGTTAAAAGAGGAAACAAGTAGAAACAGAGACAGGTGATGACATCTGGAAGCAGCAACCAATACCCAAGATATGTAGTACAAAAATTTACATAAGATCACATGGGTTTGGCCGGGTGAAGGCAATCAACATGGGAATCAGATCGATCATATACTGGAATTGTAAAATAAGGTAAACATAGTAAAGGATGTTCGGACATTGAAAGAAGCAAATACACAGACTTCGACCATTTTCTGGTGATAGCGATAATAATACAAAAGGGTTCAAGATAGTACGCAAATCTTTTTTTTCAGTACCTACCCATATTGTTTCTGTTTCTAGCTGCAACATGCAGATTGCTTCCAAAGCATAAATGTAATCACTAATTTGATCAGTGTTTTGTAAATCTTCAATTTTGTTTTTTTCATTAGTATTCTGTCCTTATGTAGAGCTTTGTTAGTTAGTATAATAGGCCATATTGTCTGATTGTACTTCGAATTTTTTCCAGTTTGCGGTTATTCCTATCTCTATGTGCTCCAAGCTAGTTGAAACCTCCTACCTCCTTGATTCTATACCCATCTATCACCAGGTCCCTCAAAATACCCGTTGCCTTCTTTGAGCGCTTCATGTATTTTTTCTTCCTCTCACTAACCCTCAGTCCTACCTTCATCGCTACCCTCTTCATTTTCCTAACCATTTTTACCATTCCCTTGAGTGTTTTTGCCATGATTTGTATATCGTCTGCATAGGCAATTATCTGCCCTTTTATATTTACGATTGATCTTTTTATATCCATTTTTTTCCCATTGTTTCATTCATTGTTATTTGTATCAATCAAATTAGTTGTTCCGAACCTCTATTTTTTCATTCATCTTTGTGTTACTAAACTTACTGCTACTTTCTATTTTTTTGTTTTTTCCAGAAAACCATTTCTTCTTCTTTTACTTATACATCTTATTTGCCTGTTTAGTGCATTTCCTGTACTTGTCCCGGTCTCCTGGTGTTTCCGTTTTAAACCATTTGTTTCTTCCTTCGACCTTTATTTTGCTCTATTCCATACACTCAGTGGCAAATCATTCTTTGTCTATCCTTCTCATTCTGTATCATATTGCTTTACTTGCTGTTTTTTCTATACTTGTTCTAATTTTACTTATATTTTCCTTGATGTTAGCCTTCTCGTCACTAATCAGACTTTGTTTGCATCGTTTTATTTTTTCATTATATTTAAGTTTTTCTATCGCTATTTTTTTTTTAAATATTCTCGTTCTGCTATATTCCTTCTTTTTTTGTCTGGGGAAAGGTTTCTAGAATAGACGCTAAAATAAAAATTTTACAATTGAAACATAGATTAATTCTGAAAGAGCATATTTTAAATAAGAGAATAAGGTGAGGAAGAACCACTAGTTCTTTCAAAAATCTATTTGCTCGATTTTCATAGCAATTTTCAAGTTAAGTCGCTCGTGATTGGTGAATCAATGCATTCTGTGCTCCGTCCGTGCACTGTAATGCATAAGAGTCCCGCTGATTATTACTTTTTTGCATGGATCCTCCTCGTGCCATAGTGGTTTTCATCAAAATGGCCCAAAGCGCCCGAAGACGAAAATTACACTCATTATAAAAATACCCCTAGGCTCGTGGGTTAAGGAAAAAGGTGGATCTTGGAGGGGTAAAACTCGTTTGCGTGGATTCTGAAAGCAGAGTGATTGTGCAAGGAAAAATTGACTTATAGCACTTCTCGCTGCGCTCAAGCGCTTTAAGCCATTTTTCCTGCACATTTACTATTGAAAACCATGATTTTCGCTCGAAGTGCACTGCTGAAGCATCCCAATGCAAGTGTCGCTCCGGTTATCGCCGCTCTGCGCAAAGCAAAGACTAGTTCAAACTACACGAACTGTCAATAGAATGCATTGATTCACCAATCCCGAGCGACTAAACTTGAAAATTGCTATAAAAATCGAAGTTTTTAAAATCGATTTTTAAAAAAACTGTTGGTTTTAAGGCCATCTTCCTCACCTAATTCTCTTATTTAAAATATGCATTTTCAGAATTCATCGAGGTTTCAATCGTAAAATTTGTATTTTAGCGTCTATTCTACAAACCTTGCACCAAATATTCTTATAGTCAAGCAACAAGAGCATTAGGAAGACCAAGGGCAAGATGGTGGGACCAGATAGAGAGCAACTTGGAAAAGATGGGGATCAGAGAGTGGTGGATAAAGGTGCAAGATAGAGATTGATAAATGGGGCCTAAAGCCAAAATGTTCTTTCCCTCTGTTGGGTTAAGGGACATTAAGGTGATGAGGGCAACACAAAAGCTGATGAACTCGCGAGACGCGGTTCCAATAGTCTTCCCTGCGGCCTGGAGCCGATGATCACGCTTTCAGTTAAGGCTCTAGATGCACTCCTAAAACAACATACTCTACAACTGCACACCTGCAGATGGGTACAAAAAACAACATGCCGTCAAGCAAGAGCTGCAATACGTGCACCCTCTTGGAGACATGCAAGATACTATTTGAAACTGTCCAGAGTTAATCCGCAAATAATTGCAGGAATTCTAACTGGACACTACAGATTAAACAAACATCTTCACGTGATGGGCTTTGCAGAATACCCAACATGTCGTGGATGCAATAAAGAGGAGGAAACAGCCAAATATGTACTTTGTTACTGTCCGGCGTTAACTTAACTACAGTTGGATTGGATTATTGAAGAATGGACCTCTTCCGGACCGGGGTGTAACTGAAACCGGAGGTAGTACAATGGGCCTAATTTGGTGGCCTAAGTGCATGTGAGTTTGTCTTGCCTTCCAGAACGGTGAAAGGTAAGAAACGTAGACCTTTAAATGCAAATTTTACGATTGAAACCTCGATGAATTCTGAAAGAGCATATTTTAAATAAGAGAATTAGGAGAGGAAAATGGCCTTAAATCCAACAGTTTTTTCAAAAATCGAATTTAAAAAAGCACGTTTTTTACAGTAAATTTTAAAGCAAAGTCGCTCGGGATTGGTGAATCAATTCATTCAGTTCATTCTCCTGACGGTACGTGCACTGTGAACTGGTCTTAGCTTGGCGCAGAGTAGGAGCGACACTTACATTGCGATGCAGTAACAGTGCACTCCGAACGAAAATCATGGTTTTCAACCCTAAATGTGCGGGAAAAATGGCTTAAAGCGCCCGAGCGCAGCGAGGGGTGCTTTAAGTCGATTTTTCTTCGCACAACTACCTTGCGTTAAAAATCCACTCTCACGAGTTTCACCCCTCAAAGATCCACCATTTCCTTAACCCACGGGCCTAGGGATATTTTTAAATTAGTTGTCGTGTTGATCAAAATGCCATTTTGATCAAAACCACCCTCGCAAGAGTCGGATTCACGCGAAAAAGTAACTACCGTTCGTTAAATTTAAGTAACCCTTTCCTGAAGTAATTTTTAAATAATTTTAAATTTTTAAATTAAAATTTTTTATTAATAAAAAAGGAGAACGCATTCCTACCATAGCATAAGAGTTACTGACAAATTTGTCAAGTGCAACACTACTATACATTACTCCACGCGTACCGACAACAAAATGCCTGGCTTACCGTGATTAACCAATCACGAGCGATTTATCCTTCGAAAATCAAGCTTTTTTAAATTCGATTTTTGAAAAAACTGTTGGTTTTAACGCCATTTTCCTCACCTAATTCTCTTATTTAAAGTGTGCTTTATCACAATAAATCGAGGTTTTAATCGTAAAATTTTTATTGGGGGGTCTACGTTTCCTGCCGTTTCCCTGTAAATACTATAACCAACCAATGAAAAACGTTTCGTGGATACATTACGGTCTTTCTATTGGTTAGTTACCATTTACATGTAAATTTTATGCAAAATTATGCATTGTGTCATACAGGCGTATGCATTGTGTCATAATAAACTGAGCGAGCCTGAGTAAAACGTCTTTTAGACGGGGATAGTGACTTGTACAAGTAACTAAAACTCAGTACTAGATTTTAGTACTATCTTCGTCTGAACATGTATTTTAACATGTATTTGCAGTAAATTTTACTAACGTTTTATGTCTGCATTAGGCAGTCTTCTGGCTGCAAAATTAATTTTTTTGAGTTGTCTTTAGATAGCAGCTCAGTTGTAGTTGTTTTATTTGCTTATTGTCTTATAGGGCATCTTTTTAAGATATCCTGGATTTTACTTGCCTTGTTATGTGTTTGTGTGTTTCCTGTATAAAGTTTTAGAATCAAACATTTTCAACCCTATCTTTTACTCAACTTTGTTTTTTGAATAAAACTAACTTTTCTTTCACTTCTACGTTTTATTTAAAAAACTGGGGCCTTCATTCTTGGCCACACATAAAAAAACATTATTTTCAGATGTTGCTGAAACAATGCAATATTAAACCATCCAAATAATCAAAGAATCTTTAAAGTATTCTGGCGTTTCCAATAAAAGAACGTAAGTTTAAAACTAGGTTTTTTTGTTTGTTAACAAGAACCAACAGCGCCGCTAACCGTGTAAGGTCGAAAATGGTCATAAGTCTTTACGTGGTAGACCCGGAATGACGTTTTTAGTATGGATGTTTAATAATTATCAGAAAAGTTACCAATATGCACTAGAGCCTTGTCATCAAAATGGGTGAAAAACGATAGCAGCTTTCTTGTGTAAGACCGTAGACTTTATTTCAAGATAACCAAAAGAGGAACCAGTTAATTGGGGGCCCATTATAACAGTGATCAAATAAGTCTGAGTTCGGAAGATTGGATTCCCTGACGGAAACCATAGAGACTAATGAGACAACGGTTTCAACCCATATAATTTAGGACTGTGTCTTAATCCTTTTATCTTTCTTTTCCTTTTATCTCTACCTGGTGACCACTCAAAAATACTGTTTAATTTGCAATGGAGGTGAGTGAACAGGTAAGAAAAAGAAGGTGCCGTGGCACAGACCAAGTTCTATATGACGCGGAAGACTGTGACCCCAATGGAATCTGAAAGGATCTAAAAAGACACAAAACCTTAACAAGGGGGGTAAACAGCAAAAAACGATGGGTTTTGTGGTGAAAACAAGAACAGAATGGCGCTGTAGAGTACAACTTTTAAAACTTTTTAACTACCCTTTTATATTCTAAAATGACGTTGGTCGCAAATAGCACAAGAGGAAGTACCCCAAAACTTACTTTAACCCATTATCTGATCATGGCGCAGTAAATTAGTTCTGAAGGTAGACACTACTTGGTAAAAAATTTACATTACATTTCAGTGTTATAGAAAAAATTTAAATTTCTTTTTTTTTATTATTATTTTGTTAGCCCTGCCTACTTAATCTTGTTGGCAGGTTACTTTATTCTAGATGTTGAGGTGCTTTCCTTTCTTATTTCCATCGTTAGAAAAGTCACCTAGCAACAACAGCAGAAGTAACTACACCCCGCTAAAAATTTAATCTTTAGCATAAAACTTCCGTCACTTTGTTGACATCAAAACGTCACAGCTATTAAAACTGTTGTGACGGAAAAACGTCAAAATCTACATAATTTGAGGGATTAGAAGTACCGAATATACTATACGAGATGCAGCTCAATAACAAGCTGAATTCAAAATAATTTAACACCCAGTAGTACCTTGCAAATTAAACTAACCAACAAAACTTCTTTAACGCATTCCGATGCAGCAGTTGGGTTCAAGTAGTCATTCTGCACACCATAAATTACACTTGGATCCAGCTGATGTCAAAACGGCAAAGTTCTTCATAATGACACTTATACTCAAAAATATCTTCTAGATTTTCTTCTTCTACTTACCTCAAGGTACCACTAAAAAATCAATTTATTGATTTCCGCTGAAAAGTGTTGATTAGTATCGGAAGGAATTTAAATAATTCAGTAGCTCACGATGTATGCATTTCAAAGGTCAAGTTGATGAATAAATTTCGCTATGCTGTAACAATAAATTTGTATTATTTTCAGATTGAAATTACGGTTATTTTACAATTAAGAAACCTAATACCAAAACTAATACGATATTACTGGAGTAAAGTTTATGAGAATTACTAGTATTGCTCGCTCGTGAGAATTAAATACCGGTAGCTGAAGAATGCGATTGCATTTTAGATTAAAAGTTATAAAACAAGAAAAACCGCTATTTTTAAAATTCGCCTGATACACATACAAATAAACCATTGTTAAGCAAGAAGATTTATGGTATTTTTTCAAAATTGTTTCCTTCGTCGGTGCACCGCATGTGTGAAAGCAAAGTGAACCAGTATTTTAATTTGGTCACAATTCAAGAAAATATTATTAACACCCAGACAACTTAATTACTTCATTTTTATTTAAAACAAAAAAAAATCGGGTAAAATGTAAATTTTGATGATGTGGTAACTGCAGCAAATTGTAACTTCATGTGATTGGTCGCTTTTCGTGCAATTTTCTCGATAAGCTCATTTACTAACGCACATTCACCGAGACTTTCGAAATGGGATCGATTTTTTTTGCATCGTGACTGCGTAACTCTAACATAATTTTCTTTAATACACGACATTGTAGGTAACCTCAGGGACGTTGTGAAATGGATATCTACATTCAAATAAGTAATCTGAAGTTATTTGTTCACATTATGAAACAATTACAACGCGATATTTGTTAAAAAATGGATCGTGATTTACGTGAGTTTTCCATTTCGATTAACCGCACTCATAATTGGATTGAGTTGAAGCAATTGCTGATTAATGACGACTGGAACCAATTTTACGTTAAATTTCTTCACCTTTAACCTACTGAGCCTGTGACTCACACAGCAAAGCTTTTTGAAATTTTTCTACAATTTTCTAATCGATAAGCATTCAAGTCATAAAGGAGATTGAATTTACTTATGCAACGTAGGTATACCTACATATAAATAGTAACAGTTAATCTTTCTGGGTTACCTATACGACACTGTTTACAAGAGTATTACTGGTTTGTAAATTAAAATTCAAAATTAAGTTAGGTGATTAAAGTAAAATGCTTACATAACATATTTTATTAAATTGCTTATAGCCATCTATGAGTAGTCGTTACATGATTAAGTATTTACATATTTTGATAATATCTTTCAGTGGCAACAGCTTAATTTTGATTAATGATGTTTCAGTTCTCCCACATTAACGGAAATGTATTTTGTTACTAATTGGTGTCAAAATTATTGCACTAGAATAGCCTGATGTACTGGTCTTGTTTTTAGAAGTTGTATTGGGTGTTCAGTCCCAATTTAATTGTCCCCCCCCTAAATTGTTTTTTGCGGGGTTTATAGCAGCGTCGCTTTTAGACTTGTAATTTCTGTTTCTACATACTAAATTTTATGTTGACATAAACTGCTGAGAAGCAGTTAAGGAATTAAAAGATCACCTACTGTTGAGATCCGCGTGATTTTATTTCAAGGAGTTTCCTTTCCGTGAGTCACGTAATCTCTTCTGACTACACGATTGTATTCTATTATTTATCAGATTGATTAATTAGATTTCATTCAGCAAAAAAGTCACAATAGGATGAGCCCCACTGAAGAACTTAAATTAGGGCTGGTACCAGCTTAGATCCAAGTCCAGGTGAATTACTACAACAAAACGCTGTTTAGCTCTATTTACCAAAAAACTGTTCTAAATTTCATGTCGGGCCAATAAATGCCTGAAATCACAGTACATTTGAGGTTATGTCAAATATTTTTGAATTGTTTAGGAATGCTGAGATGTTCTATGTTTTCTAACACCAACTTGGGTCTCGCCAGGTGAAATTCATGATAAAACGTAAACACCACCAAATTGCGTTATTCATTAACGTTATAATTTAAATTTGTAATTTAGGTGCTCATTTCTATTTAATTTTAAATCTGAGATCACCCCAATCGGTAATTACACGACGAAAATTGTATGCTTATTAGTTATTACTAAATATTGAAGAAAACGTGCACATCAGTGGAAGCGGAGAAATTATTGGTTAAGATATACTTAATTCATCTTCCGGTTTGGCTGTATTTGAATTTGCGGGAAGAAAAACTTCTTAGATGGTAAGGTAAACAAGACAAATAAAGCAAACATTTGTTATTGTTATGCAATTGTTTGATTATTTGTTATGTTATGTAGATCCGCTTTTATTATTTTTTATGTAATGCATATTACTCGTGTTTTAATCAGCCCATAATTAGTACAATAAAACTTTGTTTATAAACATGTGCTTTAATTAAAACGGATCGCTTGAGCAGAAAAATTACAAATCTATAAACTAAATCAAACAAACATACAGGTGTAAATAACTGTGTAGTAATGAAACAGGATATTACACATGTACACAAAGAATGACACACAATTTCAATTGTGATTTATAGTCGCTGAGATCTATTTCTTGTTCATAGAAAATTACTTCTATTTTAATTTGGATGAAAAGAAAACAACTTATAAATTATTTCAAGTAAGTTGAGAAAACCTCGAGTTACACTTTCTTTTGAGATCAAATTTAAAAACATAAAGACGTTTATTTGTTTTGTAAAAATAAGACTACGAAGCGGAAAACTTCGGTTCTATGCTTGGTCGAGCTGATGACTTGTGTACTGCTGTAATCTTGTGATTGTAAAGATTTATTAACGAGATTTTCAGAGTTCCTCTAAGCCACTGATTAACGCGATCTACTGGTATCATGTTAACCTGTTAGACCAGTGAAAATCTCGTTAAATCATTTTGCGCGTCATTTCTCTAGCACGCACACTCAATAGTTTACTAACCGTAGCTTTGAATTTGGGTTAAGACGTCTATTTTCGATATTAATCTTCTACTTATATAATATGTACCTACACTAAAAGGTTCATTTCCAGCGACTTTTGATTTATGGGTGCCACTTCCGCAAATGAAAGACACAGATGCTTATAATACCGAGAAAAAAAGGGTCGTTATTTATCTACTTTATTTTAGTAATTTAAATTAATAACTTAACAATTAAGTGAATTTTACATAAATATTTTCTTACAGTTGGGTTCGACTTTAAAATTAACTATCAACGGAATCGGTCAACCCTTAAAGTTTAAAAAATGTTATTCTTTTGAACTTGACATTTTTTAAATTTTCTTTTTGAATTTTAAAAAAAAATTTGAAAAAATGAAATTGAATTGAATTTGACAATAAACTACAGTTGAGCAGTAGCCAAAAGAGAAGCACTGGAAGTACGGATAGATCTGATATTAGATTAAATATAACATATTGTCTGCTTAGAGGTAAAACTCACTAAAGTACACTTTTGTTCAAAAATGAGATAAGTATACCTAAGCAAATATTTTTTGACATTCTATCTTATGAAAAATTGATCAAGTGCATTTAATGTTTTTATAGCATTTTAGGTAGAGGTAAAATTCACTAAGTGCAATTATAAACTTTCATGTGAGAGGTAAAACTCACTAAGTACAAGTTTTTCACTTCTTGCACAGTTTATCAGTATCATTTACTAGATGAATATTTTACAAAACAATGCATGTTATCAAGTGACCTGTGATAAGCAAATTCCTGGAGACAACGACACAATCTATAAATAAAAAATTTAAAATAAAGTTTCAGTTATTTAATTGATAAGTATGTGTTGAAACTCCTTAATAGCTGTAGAGGTAAAACTCATTAAGTACAAAATAGCTTATTTTTAATGCCATATTAACATTTTTCAATTATTTTTAAACAAAAATTATTGATGAAGAGCATTACTTCTACTTACAGCAAAATTCAAACCAAATACAACCATTTTCTATTTTTCAGAGATAATTTTAAGTAAATCGCGTGAGTTTTACCTCTAAGCAGACGATATAGAAGGTATACATACATGCAGTCGTTAGATCATCCTAACTCGGCTCGAGCTAGTTAGTCCTCAGATTTTACTTAAGAGTGCAGGAGTGTGAATGTCTCCCACAAGTTCAAGCTAAGAAATTTTGTGCACTCCGCTATTTGAACCCAAAAGTTTCGCTTCATACTCAACCAGCGATCAGCCATACAAATTTTAATGCGTAATAAATTGCTAAGTAATACTAAGCTAAGCTTAGCTAAGCAGTAATAAGTAATGTAAAACCCGGATGGCCTTAGTTTCCTCCCCCCCCCCCCCTAATTTCTTTTCTACTCCTTTATTTGTTTTTTTTTATTATCTCTTTAATAAAAAAAAAACAATAAAAGCTGCTACGCAATTCACTCTCAGATGGAGATAAACGAGCTGTGTTCGGATTTTCCTATAAAATGCAATTTAAGCCTAATCTAGCCTAAACCTAAGCGCTTACGCTTTATACGATTTAATGTGATCAACAAATTATTGGATCATCAATACTAAGTAATTAATTAATTAACAAGATTAACTTAACGAAATAAACATAAAAAGCGATAACAAAAATATACTAGATATTTTGGAGCATTCTCATTGGTTCTGAATTATGCGAAGAAACTTACAAGAACTACAATAATAAAAGGATTTCCTAAGTATATTTAAATGTAATAGCGCCATCTGTTGACAATTTTTTGAAGCAAATTAAGTATTTTCAAACCCAACAATGGAATTGAATCGTTGATTGTTGAAAGGATACTAAGTCCACTTTTTGAATAAAATTTTTCTATGATTTTTTATTATTCAAAATTGAGTCTCTCGTCGTTTGGTGTTGAAATAAATTTAATCAGATACATAGAAATACTAAAAACTCATGTCTGGGTGTGAAACCATGTGAAATCAACACACTTTTTCAAGTGACCATCTCAGATTTTATTAAAATTTAGTATATAAATAGATAGTACAGAGGCTAACAAAAACACAAAATTTTATTGAAATTTCTCAAACGGTTTCCAAAATATCGCTACGTAAAATTTTCAAAAAATTGCCTCAAGCGTATTTTCAATTTATCATAGCAACTCTCCTAATTGAGCTAGAGAGATGAGAGTGGTGTCATTTTACTCAGTTTTTTATGCTCTTTCCAATGATGTACAACACAATATGCTTTATTAGAAAATTACTTTTCAAAACTCAAAATTAAAATTTTGATTTTGATTTTCTGAAAAAGTACATCATCAATATTTTTCAAAAAAATTCTCTGAATAGTCTGCACTTATGTTAAGTAATTGCCAAAAGTTAAAATATTATTAGTTATGTTTATTATATATTCAGAATTACTATATATGTATTTGTTTGTAGCAATCTTTCAATAAAATATATATAGCTATTTATATATTTTTATATTTACATAAATATACTTACTATATTACTGATTATTTGATAAAATCGATCTCCTATATCGCCTACATAGAAAAGGTGTCTTTGCAATATCACGAAATTTTTATTTTTAATATCATTGATTGTTGAAAGGAACTAAGTCACAATTTTAAAAATTAAATCAAATGCAAATTAGCGATAATAAAAATTATTTCTATATGGAAATCGATACCCAACTAACTTTCCTACAAAACACTGATTGCATTTTTCAATAACTCAAATACATCAGAAATAAATCAGTTTTATTTGATTATCTCAAAACTTACTTTTATGGACTTAGTACCCGTTCAACAATCAACGATTCAATTGCAAAACTAACCTAACCTAAATCCCCCCCTCAACGAAATAAAAGTCTTGAAGTAACCTGAATAAAAATGGATCATTTGGAAGCATTTTTTTAACTGATTATTAATTGTATACTAAAGTTTCCGACTCTGTCAGAATAAAACAAATTAAAATTTAACATGTGTGATTATAAAGCATTGAAATTTGTAATATAGCTTAAATTTGGGTTGTACTTCTTCAAAAACTATCGTGGTGCTAATGGCACCAATTGAACGATATTGATATTACGGATATGTAGTTTCAACTATACGGTGCCACGTGCCACACAACGCGAAAAATTATGCAGTTATACAGTCATCTCTCGTTTTGATGATTAAAATTGGTCACCAAGATCAAGCGATATTACTCTTTTGGATTTTTAGGAAAGCTTCAATTATATTATTTTACTATGATTAAAGACTCACTTTGTTATATTATTGCATTATTAATATAGCGATTTGGCCTTCAGCCTCAGTAATGATGAATGCAATCATACGTGAAGGCCATAGTTGTTTGGTTAACAGCTTTACTCAAGAGGATTGTGGCAAATCAGATAATTGCGTCTACTTTATAAGTTGTATAAACTTATTTTACATCTATAAACTTCATTTGCAAACTTTATAAATTGTAAACATTGGATTTGAATTTTGCAGTCAGCATTGGTATGGGACAACTCTCAAACTTGGGATGGAAGTAATTCACCAATAATGACTGCTATTCGAATACAAAACCTATATTTCAATCTATACAAGTGGGTCATATTTTATGTGTGCTAAGTAGATCCAATCCCTACAACTCCGCCTGTTGTTGGAGGGTATTCCATACCCCCCAAGCCTCTCGGTCACAAAGACCAACAAAATCTATGTTCCAACATTGATTTATTTTATTAAATGACAACCGTTTGAAGTAGATAGTATATCGACATTTCTTGGAATTAGGACCAAATGTTGAGGGAACATGGAATACCGTCAAAAAGGTTAAAAGTTATGCCATTTAAAAAAAAAGTAAACTTTGGATTCACTCATGAGAAATACAACCATACCTGAAGGCCACAGTTGCTCGGCATGCTACCGGAGGATGGTATTGTAGCAAATTCGATACGTGCGTTTATTTCGTACGTCTTAAATTTTTTCTAGGTTAGATAACCTCTTGGGTTGGTAATAAATAAAAGATCCAATCTGACGCTCTTCTTTAAATGACTCTGAGGAAAGGTGTAGTTTTCTAGCAAATTATTATTTAAATTGAGTTTTTATTCTATTGTTTCTAAACTGAAGTTTAGTATCAAATTCGTTTTAAATTAAATACAATTTTAGGAATAAAGCATTTTTTAATAATAATTTATAACAGTGCGGTCTAAGTAGTGCAACTTGATAAACATATCACAATTTTTTAGACAAACCAAAAGTGTGTTTTGGAACTAAAATATTAAAAGTTGACACAAATTGTGTCACAATTTGTGTCAACTTTGTGTCAACTTTTAATATTTTAGTTCCAAAAGTGTCGACACACTTTTGGTTTGTCTAAAAAATTGTGATATTTTTTACTAAACTTTGTAACAATCACTGATAATTATCAGTTCAATTATAATTGAACGATTAACATGAAAACTGGTGCAGAACATTTGAACTAAGCGCTATGTCTTATTTATCTAGATGATGAATTAAAGACCTCAAAGATTAGCAAGGGGTTAAAGTCAGATTCGCTGCTTTTATACAGATTTCCTGAGTGAGATTGATTCCCACTTCACTAAAATTGCCCACCTCAGAATATAAGCAACTAAGATAAGCTTCTTTAGTATACAATGTAACCAATTATAATTTTCCTATGTTGGAGCTGCAAAATATTTATGTTAAAGGTTGTTTCAAATTCATTGAAAGTGTAGCAAATGAAGATGAAAATCTATTATCATCCAAACTGTCGATTTAATTGTTGCTTGCTGGCCCTAATACAAATCCAAATTTCTTGAAAAGGTCAAATCAAAAGGCTACAAGGTGCATTATCATTCTTTTTCTCTTTTGGATTTTACAGTGTCTTTAAAAGTAAAAAGAACTGTAAAAAGAGAGGATGGAATATAGAATAGATCTTATGATTCAAATTTCAAGCAACATTATAAATCTGGTACTTCGATTGGTTAGAAGGAATCCTCCAGATCTCTTTCAACTGTATCTTCAGAAAAGTTTTCTCTTGATCTCTTCTTTCATAGTAGTTTAGACCATCATGAAAATTATTAAAATGATGGATTGATAAGTTGAGTAGCAGAATATAGTGCAATACATCATCTTGTTCTAATGACCTATCCACCCCTCAATTAAAATTATTTTCAAGTTTTTAACGTTTTTTTTTAATCCAAATTTATAAAATAATTTGCTAGAAATTATGAATGAAAACTATCAGTATTAGTTTTGCATTTAATTGCATTTTTAGTCTAAAAGTTCAATGGATTGCAAGTTCAAGAAATTGCAAATAAGCGATTCACCTTATTTAATTGATCACGATCAGTGTATTCTTTAGTCATTGAACTTGTATGAAACCAAGATGATCAAGTGTCGAGGACGAACATTATTTTGTTATGCAAGAGTGATTCTCTTATATGCATTAATAGCCTTGGGTGGAATTTTATAAAGAAGCTCTCTTTGAATTTGAACCAAGTCTGCAATAAAAGAAACTGCATAACTGTGCTTTTACTATACCAACCAACGCATATTACATTTAAAATTTAATTAATAGCTCAGGTGTACTATAATAATATTTTATTATTGCAATTAAATGTAAATTAGCAGGCGTCGGTAAACACATAAATATTATTTTGGTATTATGGTATTTCATTCCTTAACAATGAAATGCAGGAAATTTTAAAGCTTAAATCCGGATTCGCGTGACCCATTACCTCACACCTTGATGCCCTCATAAATCATCCGAACCGCTAAAATCAGCAATTAGTGAGCATAAATTTTATGCACATATCGATTTTATTAATTCGTTACATTTTTTGCAAACCCAACAATGCTGAAGTAATAGTAACAACCTTCATATTGAAACAAGGGTTATCGTGAATGTATGCGAGCAATTAAATTAAACCTTAAACGTGCAATTAAATTAGCATCACGTATTGAGTATTTACAAAAAAAATTTAAAACTTTCGTGCACGTAAAAAAATTTAAACTAATTTAATTGTAAATTAAATAGCTATAATAACTTCTCAAATAGTTTATGTAATACTTGAGGAATCAAATTGAACCTTTCATGCTAGAATATTTATTTATTGCATTAATAATAAATAATTGTATAATTTACCTTTTAAATCACATGGGACTTAATAAGAACTGGTATATCAACCCATGTTTCAGTAAAGGGTTTAAAATAGCGAAAGTGTAATTACTATTTAATTCTTTAAATCAGACCCTGAAACGCAACAATTAAGTAATAATAATCATTGCGTTATTCGCACTCATTTCCATTTTTCTTATCTTCTATTTTTTAACTTCTTAAACTTCTAAATTGTAATAAACTTTCAAGAAGTGGTGCTTTCTATTATAACGTTAAATTTTATTATTGGCGAACATTGAGGCTTCATTCCTGATTCATCAGAAATTATCATAAACTTGTAATTTCCATTCAAAAAATATTGTTCACCAGCAAAAATGTCTCAGAATGTTACTTAAGTGAAAGTGATTTAGAAAATTACTTGAATGTGCAAAAAAATGTATTGATGTACAATTAAAATTTGCATTTCAAAATTTTGATTTCCTTTGGTGAATATTTAAACTCAGGAATTAATTGTTGTTGATTTTGCAAATGATCTAAGATTAAATTTATTTTTTAAAAAATTGAGAATATGAAAAACAATCGAGAAAAAATTATTATTGATTTAAAGTTATTAAGAAGCCAAAATACTTAATAATCACTACTACTTGTAATCAAGAGAAAATAAATGAAGTAAAAGTAATTAACATGGGCAAAAGAAATGTAGATGTTGACTTAGCTAGGTTGTACCTACTATTTAGAGTTAAGTCTTGGACAGGTTGATTAATTGATCCATCCTTTGACCATATTCGATGAGCAAGATTAATTCAATGAAAACAATGACAGAAAAAAAAACAATTAATGTAGTGGTTCTCAAATATTTGCTTTCAATAATTCAAGTTTTAGCAGTTAAAAGATGCTTTAAATAACACAGAATGTGACATTAACTTGCCGAAACTGAAAAAAAAGTAACTACTTTACTGCGGTAACAAATTCGAATGCAGTAAGATACTTTTGTCGTTCCTGTATACGCCACATCCAATCAGAACACCACCAAAATTGTTTCAGGTTGTCTTCTCCTTCAAAAAAACACATCCTATTTGAAATTGTACCTTTCTATCCTCAGCAACGAGGATTGAGTTTGTCTCACCAGAACATCTACTGTAGTCGATGCAGCTAACGACGTAGACACAACCGATCGTGTAATTAAAACTTGCTGATTTTAGTTTTTGAAATTGCATTGAAATGGAAATTTTCTCCAGAATTCATCGCATTACGACAAACTTGTTCTAAAAATATGTAACTTATTTTTTTTGTGAGAAAAAAAACGAAAATTTTGAAAAAGCATCAGCCCGTACCTTTAACCTTACATCATGCTGACTTAACCACTTAACATTTTTAAGTTAGATGCTTTCCCAACTTCTAACGTTATGATATTGTATGTGTGGTAGTTTTATTGCAATGGTATCACAAAACCAGAGTGCATCTGATGAGACTCTGCCGTAAGATTAAAGTTTAAATCAACTGATAATGCAATGATGAAACTTGTCGTCTAATGACGTTTGGGTTATTTCAAGTCGGTTGTTTATATGGTGTCGGAATCCAACAAGAAAAAATCCCTTAACCTTGTCAAGAACGACTCCGGTAAAGCGGCCATCTTTTTCGTCTGGGTTACGTGTAGTGGACTTATCTGTTACAGCTGCTACTTCTCCTCTAACGATCCAATGCAGGTTTTTTGACGCTAATTGGATACTCTACTGACCCATGCAGCAAACCGGACAAGAAATGTAGTGATTAGGGAAAACTTCAATTTAAAGTCACCCTAGCGGGGCTCCCCTCTTCAGGATGAGACAGAAGAGGCAGTTTCTAAGGCTTTATAAAAATAAGAAGCTTTGGTGGCATCCAACCTTTGTGAAAATCCTGTTCGAATTTCATCTAAGCCCAAATTTATTTGTGCAAGGGTTCAAATTCTAAATTAAACTGCTGTCATATTAATATTTTATTTATAACTTCCGAAAAAAAAAATCTTTTATTTAATTCACTTATCTGGATAATTTTAATTAAAATTGAATTAATTGCTTGGTAATATTTTTAAATTAAAATTTAGCCAACTAAATATTTATAAAATAAAATAAATATATTAAAACTAGCGGTTTACCTACGATTGAAGCAATTTATATGTAATAATATTTCTATGTTACATAAATTAAGCAATTCATAAAGCAAATCCGTGCAAAATTGCAAAAAAATAAAATGATTTCACACTACAAATTGCGTAGAAGGTATTGAAAAATTTGAGTTCCCAAAAAAGTGGTACAATCGGGATCGTCAAATTTTTCAAGTCAGTAATAATTTTTGCAACTTTGTCCTAATTCTAATATATACTCCCACAGTTGTAATTAACATAAATTGTTTAATAACAATAATTACAATTATAGTACTTCAATTAAAATTACACGAGTGTGTAAGTCTTGTGAAAATAGAAATTTATTATAATTGATTTGAAATAAAATATTTTTGGGATGAATTACCACAATTTAATTGTTTTCATATTTAACACGCGTCGTATAATAATTAAATCATCCACTTATTGTTGTACGATTGTGTAATTCGATAATTTCACTTCTTCAGAAAGTTTTTTTTTAATTTCATGTTGCTGACGTCAATTGCCACTACTTATTAATTATAACTTAAATTATGATAATGCAAGGTTTCCGAATTTGTGCTTTGTAATTAAGCCAATTAATTAGTGCAGATTAGCATAAAGGAACTAATAATTTGAGGTTAAATACATAAGTGCAACCACACATAGGTATTATGCATTATATAATATTTATGAAATTTTATGTTGTTTTTTGCAAATTACACGTTCTGCTCTAATATAATTGGTATTAGTCGATCTACTTTCAATTTTTGCAATATAAATTTTAAATTTCTGTCATTCATTTTTATAACATGCATTTTGTCTACGCAATGCCGAACGTTTATGAATAATAATTAATAATATGTTTGTCTAATTATTAATTTACCATAGAATGGTTAATTGGATTAGAACGTTTAATTTAAACTTTTGTACGGATTTAAAAATTGTAGCTTTACAGTACAAGTTTTTCACATTTACATCATAATTGATTCCTATTCAAACTTAAGGGGAGAATTGGGAGACTTAATCTCCTTTTATTTTGCTTATTGAAAAAAAAGGGCTGAATATAAAAAAAAAATTATATGAATTACAGTCTCATTTTATTCAAGAGTTACTCATCAAATAAACGAAAGATTTCAAGAAATGTTTAATGATCAAGTGTCCCTCTTATGCGGGTTTAGTTTTAAAAATACAATTTTTGGATGTAAACCAAAAAAATTTTTTATAAGGGACGAGCTTAGAAAAAGACGCCTGGCGCCGTAAAAGGTTCCATATTATTAGTTATCAAAAAGCACGACACTGTAGCTGCCCTTTCTAATGTAATTAATCGTTGCAAATTAGTTCACTTAGAAACACAATTGTTGCATTGTCACTAAATTCATTATTGTTATTTGATTTTATTAGTGTTTAACAGCATTTAAGAGAGTGAATGTTGCATAATGAAATAGGTACCTACATAACAATTCCGCTCGAGTGCTCCATAACAATGTTTGTAGTAGGAATGTACATACTAGGTAGTAGTAGTAGGAGATTTTTATCAGCATACTGACCGATAATTTTCATGCCCGTGGTAAAGATTTTTAATGAAACAACTTTTGAGTTTATGTATTTACATTATACAGCAGCAAGCTTTATGTACATTTACTTATGCATATTCATGTGAAACGCAATCGTGTCTAATAATATATTAATTATAATAATTTAGAAGTGCATGATCTTAATCTAGTAGATCATTGAGATATCAAAAAAATTTAAGCGAATTGGAGCTGTTGATCGGTCAACTATACATAATTATTTTTCTATTTCAAACACCAAATATTTTTTTTGCTTTCCAAAAACATTAAATTTCTTCCTCTATCAGTTCTTCCATATTAATTATTGTCTGGCTCTGTTTGCTATTTATTTCTATATTAAACTTAGATGGCACAAGTGGTCTCTAGTCACCTTCAGCTATTTAGTGTTTGATTGATGTGATTAGTTTAGTGGAGATTGTTCAGAATCTCCAAAATAACCTACGATTATATTTTTGTATTATATATATTTTTGGATTATACTCCTTAATTTTTGGGACATGGAGAACTTGGTTTTAAACTTATAAGGTTCTCCAAATTAGTCTAGAGAAAAGCAGGAAAAAAAAAGTCACAGAAGACTCTTCGTTGGAATGAAGTGAAGACTCTAGCTGAACCTCATTATATAAGGGTGGTGCTAGTTACTAGTTAATGAAGCCATCCTGGCTATTATTAAGCCGGTGATGGAAGATTTAAAAAACAAAATACTGAAGAGCAAATAGTAAGTTGCTCACCATAAGCTGCTTGTGGAAATTCTCCCTGAAAGGGAACGAATAATTATCTTTAAGTCTTTTGGCCGACACAGTATGACGGTGGAGATGCCCGAGTCTTCTGGACCTGCTATCTGCGTTTCTGACGTCCAAAAGAATCTGGCTGGAAAAGGTCTCTTAGCCGAGGCAGCTATCTTAGCTATCGCAAAAGTGGTGAGACTGGATATCGTTATCATGAAATTGTCTCAAATCGGAACTGAAAGACTCCTGGTGCAACGAGAATAATATGTAGAATTTGCCTCCCACAGAGTAGTCAAGATTAAAAAAAAAAACCTTCAAAAACGCTTCCATTACCTCGGATATAGACATATCTTTTGCCAGTGTCTTAAGAAGAAACGTTTAATGTAGGGTAAACTAGTGCTAATATTGAAAAGCTAATGAGCATCGTGCAATTAAACTGTTAGGGTGACTTGTATAGATCTAGTTTAAAATTTTAAACTGTAGATTAACCAATCACAATAGTCAAAATCCGAGTTTAAACCATAGTTACCGGTTAAACTTGGACTATACAAGTCACCCTTAGTATTTTCAAGTGGTGGTTGCGAAATCGACAGTAAGATCAAGGTCGTCCCTGGGAAGGCTAGAGTCTTTTCTAAAGCCAATTTTTCTGCTGTCATTATAGTCTTAAATGCCGGCTTGTTCACGACTGCAATGTGGCACTTCTGAGCTATCTGTTCCTATCAATTTTTGCAATGATTTTGGGTCACTTTATTTGGAATCGGTCAAGGTCTATTACCATCCGGATTTTACAAGAACCAACCGCATGAAGTCGAGTACTTTTGTGGGCCTTAATGCCAACACCACGTCAATCTTGTGGTAGATACAGTAAGAATCTTAAACTTCTAAAAAGGGGCGACTCCTGGAAGAGTTTAATATGAAAAATGACCTAGACGTAAGGTTTCTATCATTTTACATTCAGCAGAACTAGAAGTAGTTCAGATATCAACGTCATGTTTGCGAATAGTAGGTTATGTACTGGGTTTAGCTTTACCTAGACCCTCAAGAATGAAGAGAAAATCAACGACCATAATCTCGTCATTGTGGAACTTAACTTATGTGGAGTTTTGCTAACTCAATGGCAGAAACCATTGCTGGTTTATAGATATTATATAATCTCAATAGAAATTATGATGATTCCACGGCTGATAAATTTCATAATCAATGATGCTAATGAGAAATCTTAGAGCAAGCTTAGTACAAGTAAGAAGCAAAAGAAAAGTAAGAGAAAGAAGCAATCAGCGGAGAAGCAACGACTTTTGAGATGCTTAAAAGTTACTTTTTTGTTGCTTGTATAAGAGTAAGATTATAGTTCAAAGTTAGAAACTTTAAGAACGTTTGTGGAAAGGAACGAAAACACCAGTCCTTATAGAGGTGAGGTATATCGACTCTGCACTGCACTGGTAGAAAGTCTGTGGGGGAAGCGGGGTCGATTCGGCTAACCGCGACGGAAGGATGATCTGGAATTAAAAAGAAATTTTTGTTTTATTGACTTCATGACTGATTTTAATCCGTTAATGGACGATAAGCAACATTGTTTGGTTTGATTAAATACATGATCAGCCCAATGGCAGGACTCTCCTTTAGAAATATTACATAACTCGACACAACATAATAAGTTTGCCTGACTAGGCAGGTCCGTCGGGTCCTTTTCAGTCTTTCCGTCTGGCGTTCAAGGAAAAGATTGCATAGTATTTAATACGTAGGGAAAGTCGCTTACTCTCAGCTGGTACTTTCTGCTTGGAGATTTTATTTCTTCCTTTATGCTGTTGATCTGCAAGTCAGTAGCAATGGTTTGATTGCAATTAGTAACGTACCATGAGGAATTATAGATGCTACATAGCACTTTGTTTTAGAAACGTAGGATTCTTGCAATGCTGGAATTGCAAGCAGTACCCCAAAACTTTACGCCGTATGTTTATATGGGTTTTAAAATAATTTTGTAAAGCAATCCGTATATTTGCCTATGTTTTTACTATATAGTCAATCTGCAGACGTTTGCTCCAAATATACTTAGCCCAAGTTAATTTTCTATCGGGGTAGAATTCCAAGTACTTTACTGACTCTTGTTCGGGAAGGATTTTGTCGTATAAATTCTTTCTAATCAAAAACTTATTTATTTTCTGATGGATGACTCTTGGTTCTCCGTTCACCCAATTCTGACTGTTTCTATGTTAATAAAACATTTGTAGAATTAAAAAACATAGAATTAGAAGAAATTTTTTTTAAAAACCCAAAAAAAACCCAAGCGCTTGAAGTCTGAACCGCTATCCTGCAGTGTAGACTTTGCAGTGGACAAGATACTCGAGTAGATTATGGTTAAAAATTTATAAGCAGGAAAGGTACAAAATGAAGCTTGGAGTGTTTCATGAGTGGACTACCCAAACACATTTCATCTTTGGCAGATGAAGCTACTGCTGCTGTAGAACGTAATATTGAAGAAAATCCAAAATGTGTAAACTTGCTATCGTGTACATTAACTACAACATTGAGAGGTGAGCTAAGTGAACGGGCTAAAAACCGGACTTTAAGGTAAAAGCCATAAGTTCGAGCACCAGCCCGGCTACAAAGTTTATCCAACTTTATTATGACCTTCTTCTCTCGGAAGGCAATGGCAAACCACCTAGAGTAATTTTCCAAGAGAACTATTTAATATTAATGGTCGCCAACCTCCGATAGGAAACAGCACCTTAAGAAAAATAAGAAGAAGTACACCAACTAGAGCGGTATCCATCCAGCAATTTATGAAAAAATTTTCCAAATGATCTTGGTTTGCGAGCAACATATCACACAGCCCCAGCGTACGCCTCAATCTATTTATGAAGGAATTATTTGATGAGCGCATAATTTTACTTAATGGACCTGTGAATTGGCTTCTAAGATTGTGCCTTTCGATTATTTTCTGTGGGAATATGTGAAGTCGCTAATCCAAGGTGATAACTCAAAAACGATGGACTATTTAAAAGCCAACATTCACCTCGTTATTGCTGATATACGGCCTCAGATGCTTGATGAAGTGGTCGAGAAATGGACTTCCATATTCCGCTTTATTCGAGTCAGCTCGAAATTATATTTAAATGCTAACGGCATAAAATTATCTTACCAAGAAGCCAATACCATGGCCATTATTACGAATTTTACGAGCTTTATTTCATTTTATAGTTCTATGCCTCTAGAAAAAAGCACCTTTTAGTACAGCACATCTACCCAGAGCTCGTGCTCTGAATCAACGTTTTTTTAAGTTTTTTCAAAATCTTCTTTGTTTTAAGTTATTGTTCTTAGCGACATTACCAGTTTCATCTTTTCTTGAATCGTAGGCATTTCCTATGCATATACTTTTTTTAGCGTTTCTCATTCTTGTCTTAATTGATTCTTCAGGAAATGTTTTGCAGTCCTTCCACCAAGAAATCCGTTTTTCTTTAATGGTAAATGTGAGGTTATATTTGTTCTAGTAATTGCATTAAATCTTCTCAAAAAAACTGCTTTCCTACACTTTCACATACGGAGTAAAGCTTACGTAGTACGTATCTCCAAGTTTTTCCGATTTTAAATTTTAGTAAATTTTTTAATCTGTTTCTTTCTGTTGGCTGAATTGAATTATATCAATCTAAATAGACCGAGAGCCAGCGACAGTTTTCATCTCAGATTTTAGGAGTCGTGAAAATTTTATGGCACCCCGTGAATTCAAAACCAAAAATGGCAGACGTTTTTTTTGCGTACTTAAATTTTGCATGCGTTCGTGTGACTTTTTTTATAAATTTTCGCTCGTATTCGACAAAGGCATATGCCTGTGGTAGGTAAGCTTGTCATAACAGATGAATGTGCTTTAATAATACTTTGTTGATCAGTAGAAGTTTAGCATATTTTGGAAAATTCACCCCATTGCCTCTTCTTTTATCCGATCAGAAAAAAATCTACCATTTTTGCTTTTGTATTTAGAGGGGGCCATAAAATTTTCACGTTTTCTAAAATACGGGATAAAATTGTCCCAAGCTCTTGGTCTGTGACTATAAATCCAAAAAAAAATAGCAAAAGAATTTGGGATCTTAATAACCCACAGTAATCTAATTAATTAAAAATTTGACAAAAATCTTCTGAGTGCTAGTATATCGTTAAATCAAAATCAACCTTTTAGTGTTATCCAAATGTAGGATGTAATGCAACGCATTATTATACAATCTAACAATTTGGGTAAGCGTGGGTATATTTCAAGTGTCTAATAAGTGGTGACAACAATTTTTTATTGTTTTGCTATATTTCATTGTACAATGATGTAAACATAGAGGAAATTGACATGGGTATGTAATAAATAAGTGAATATAAAACAATAACGACTTCTGTAGTTACACTAACGAGATTAATATTCTTTTTCTTTTAATTATTATTAAAAAAGAGTTTATTTCGAAATTCACTTGTCTTTATTTTGCAACAAATTTTGTTGTCACATAAATTGATTGGAGACTTCCCTAACGATCGCTTTAGTTTCGAATCTTGTTCGAAAATTTTTCGACATCTAATGGAAGTGAGGCAGAAAATTGTTTGAATGAGCGTATCAACGGTCACTGACAGTTTCCCATTATAAAAAAACTGTTACTATAAGTGCATTATTTAAATAGTTAAGTTTATGTATACATAATGCAGCAGTAACACGTCTTATTCTAATCAGATTTACATAAAAATTCTAACTTTGCAAAACATGTTTTGTTTGTTAGTAGTACTATCTGGAATAAAACTTTCTATCTAACTTTCTGTTAATTAACAACGGACGGAAAAACTTTGTAAAATTTTTAATGTATGTAAACAAGCAATTTTTCAAATTGCTGCCGCAATAAATTACTTAAGTATTTCATGCTTAAAGTAATTTACGCACGTATTACTCCACAGGATGTTTAAAATTGTGCGCATTATTAGAGTGGAATTCGGAAAGAAATTAGAAGCTATTGAAAAATGTTAATTTTTAGTTAGATAAAATTTCCAAAAAAAATTATTTTGTACCTTAAGAATCCCTTCCGTAAGCTGCAGAAGGTGGAAGGACGACAAAAACGAATCAGGCATGAAGTGAAATAAAAAAAACCTCTTAAATTTTGAAAATTTGAAGATAAACTTTACATCAAAATCAATAACCGTGAAGCACTAAATTATAAGGAAATAACTGTTGATTTTAGTAATTGACTAAATTGTATGGTGGTAATGGGCTGATTAATTTTAATTTACTTTTAACTGCTTAAATTTTTGTAGCAGAACAATAATCTTTAAGCTATAAATTAGGATATAACAAATATAATTTTACGGCTAATGAAAATCTACAAAAAAGTAATTAAAAGAGTATAAATAATAAAAATCTGCAGGTTATTAGCGGACTCCATCAAGAGAAACGAAGCAGGTTGTGGATTTTCGTCATCAAAATTTATTATTTTTAAATACTAGGTGTGAAATTGTGAAAAAAGGTCAGAAAATGTAAAGGTAAGAAAGTTTCGGAAAGCAAAATAATCTCATAAAAATGAGATTTTACGAATGGTTAAAGCACCAGTCATTCAAACACACTGTTACCAGGCTCGAAAACAAAATCAATGGTAGAATTATCGAAGGAATTTTACATTTAACTATAAATCAAAACTCAGAAAGGGTCCACAACTACCAAATATTTTATTGTTTCTTATTTCTGTGGATTCCTCACAAACAAATTTTGTTGATTATGTGATCGGTCACTTATTGTGGACTGCATCTACATAACAATTTATTCCTTACAATTGGTGCAAATTTTATGGATAAATATTGCCAATAAGATTTATTGCAATCTCGCCACACCATAGAAATAAAACAGCCTCAATATTATGATCCTTTTGTGGGTGTGTAGGAAGGTTCCATAAATTAAAATTACACAAATCATTGTGCCGTTGAAATGGTTTAATCGACACATTTTCTTACGTGAATGATATTTGCTTGATGTCTTTCTTCAATTCAACAAAAAAATTTAACCGCCATGTTCTTTTCGACTTCACGACCCACGTGATCATTTTTAATTAACTTTTTTCAGGTATATAATTTTCAAATTATAAAAATTACTGAACGTTAAAACCACTTTACATCCGGACAGTGTAACATACTTTCGACTTTTAACATAAAATTGTACCAAATTTTACTACCGTTCCGACTTTTATTACCAAGGTAAATTTTACTGGTGACAATTAAACTTTTAAACTATAAAATTATCCTTTTTCCATTGGCGGCGACTCTGGAACACTGCCTTGATGGTAGAGACAGAGACCTTGTACTATATTCATGAGCAAAACTGAAAGTGGTATTTCGAGTAGGAAGAGAAAAAAGGCTAACTGAAAAAAAAACTATCTTTGACTATAAGTT
The DNA here is from genome assembly GCA_905340355.1 of Rhagonycha fulva. Lineage (NCBI taxonomy): Eukaryota > Metazoa > Arthropoda > Insecta > Coleoptera > Cantharidae > Rhagonycha > Rhagonycha fulva. The sequence continues at coordinate 14,663,668 of HG996559.1, forward strand.
CAACCAAAGCATCATTGAAAATTGAAGTCCCTTCGAATTTCCTTCAACAATAATTTTGTTAAACTAGCTATAAATAAATATCCGGGGTGTGGTTTTCTATTGTGCAAGTTTAAAGGTTACAAACAAGAATAAATTCAAAGATAGTGAATCACCAATTTGGTATGAATGATTGAGCACGAATAATAATTTATCAATCACAATCTTCAGTTTTACAATTATTAGCACCCATATGATAATCACTTCTTAATGTAATACAATGTAGGCGCCTGTTATTTTGCAGATTAAATCCAAGATTATTTTTTAACTAGGTTCTTGTAGTAATGGTTTAATAAATCTTCTAATCGTTACGTTCGATTACAATTTTCGATAGGAATTAATTGTAACGATTTTTTTTCGTTACCCACGGCAAGGTCAAAAATGCGGTGAAAAACGTTTTAATTAACAATCGGTAAACGTGTTACCTTTAACCTTTTTCAATATCACTTTTCTGATGCAAAAAAATTGTAAAACTGAACAGTTGCGTTTTGTAAAGTTAAGTTCGTTTTTTTCTCAAAACAAAAAGTTGATAAAAGGAATTACGTTAATTTAATCTATTAAACCGAAGGTAACCCATCCTCAAATCCTGTAAATTTCAGTATATTTTTAACGCAAAAAATTTTCCGGTCGGCTGTTAAGTAGCGAGTGCGTAGATCATGATTGGATCTTAAAAGGAAATCACGCACATTGACTAGAGTGATTCACGCTACCGTACAGTTTTAAAATAATAATAATAATTCAATTTTATATTTCACGCATTGCAACCAAGAAGAACTTGACCACATGTTAATATGGTATGAGGCGGCGAAATGTAATAAAGATTGAAAGAAGTAGATTAAGATGCTCAAAATTTACAACTTTAAGATTAACATCATACAATAAACTGCCTGAAGGTATGAAGAACCTTTCACTGACCAAGTTTAAAAAGAAATTAAACAAATGATAATCGGGAAGGTCCAGTATTGTCCCAAAGATATTCGCCATTATTCGGAGGTAAGCGTTGATGAAACTCGGAACATGGTGATCTCAACGATTTAGTGTATAATTTTGTATATTAACTCATGGTGATATAAAAATTATTACTATTTTTCGATTAGCTGACACAGACGGCCTCTCGCTTCACGCCTTACTTAACCACCTAGTGCTCGATAGATACGGCCGTTAAGCCTTTTGGAGAGAATTGTGACAAATCAGGTGCTTGCGTCTACTTATTTCATAAGCAGTATACTTTTCCAGATTGATAAACTTTTTAGTAATAAGTGAAAGAACTGAATTATAGGCACGAATATAAATGAAACGGAACAGGAGGAGCATTCTAGTAAATTGTTAAATCAGATTTGAATTTTGTAGTTTGTGTTGCTCTTAAATTGTAAAGATGCGAACTTAGCAAACCTAAACCCCGTAACTATGTTTGTCCTTAAAGATCCCTTAATCGTCAATCACAAACACAAACACGCATGTGTATGCTCTATCATTGACTTTATTAAATTGCAACCATCAAAATTAGACTAATTGTATGACCGCAGACCGTATGATTTGGAGGATATGGTATACCTAAACTATAATAGCTAAGGCCACTCAAGCTTAGCTTTATTTTTCAAACTTCAAGCTCTAAACGGTGATAATTGAAGGTTATACTGTTTAAAACTTTGCTTTTGATACTGCGGCTAGACCAGTGAGAGAGTTGATACTGAGTAAAACTTAACCATCCAAATAAAAAAGAATTTTTCAGATTGAACGCATTTTCTGAAGGTTAGGTTCTGGTTGTCAAAAACAACAACACCAAAACGCTACTACCCGCAAGAGATCGGAAATAATTATCAAATTTTCTTATCAGATAAAAACTATTTCGAAGTTTGCGCATAAAGAGCTTTCCCAGATGTTTCGGCAAAAACAAGAACAAGCCAAAAACACCAAGCAATAATTCGTGTGTGCCGAATGGTCACACACAAACAAACTTGGCACAAAAGAAATGACGTCAAAACAAAAAAAATTCGTCCACGTGCACTAAATTGGCACTTAAGAAAACTTTGGCATCAAACATAAATCAGACTGTTTGTTACAATGGCTTGTGGGAATTCAATTCCTAAACCGACCAGCTTATCAACACTTGCACAAAATACATGCATAACATGCGCATAAAGGCACATGAAAATGCAGGGCCAGAATAAAGAATATTCTGAAATAAAATTAAAAAGTAATAAAACCACATAACAGACATTAGGACATTATCAATGAGAATAAAATTGCTTTGGCAATGATTGGAATCTGTCCTTGTACATGGGAGTACATCTTTACATCAGGGTCTTGATTTGCGTAGTTTTGATTTACATTCTAAGAAAAACATACTAATGCATATATTGTCGTATATTTTTTGGGATGAAGAAATTTATTTACTTATTTTTATTTTATATTTTTACTTTAAGAATTTAAATTGTAACGCCTCTGGTTATGATAGTAGAGGTGGGGAAATTTTGATTTTGAGATGAATATGGAGATTGGCGAACGACGAGTTTGACCGGATGGTCGAAGTTTTGAGAGAGAAATTTTTTTTGATTTTGTAAAAAAGTGAAAATTAGTGGAAAAATAAAATTTTAGTGAAGAAATTTGAGAGTGTTATTTCTTTTTAGCAGTTTTTGGAAAAGAAGTATAAAATTATTTAAAATTTTAAGTTTCATTTATTGAAGGTCGCCTGTTGCGATTATAAAAGGAATATTTTAGTACATTTGGCGTGCCCATTACGTGGAGCATCTGGTGAACATTTTTTGATAAGTGGATTTTTGTAAAGTGAAAAATGTTCACAAAGAACCTACCTTTGACCCTGAAATTTTGAAAAGTTTGCAAAATGAGTTATTCAGAAATTATGAATTTTTTAAAAATGCAGAAGAAAGAGAGAGAGAGGCAGAAGGAAGAGAGAGAGAGACAAAATAAATCGAGAAGGAAGAGAGACAGAGACAGAAAAAAATCGAGAAGGAAGAAAGAGAGAGAGAATAGAAAATCAAAAAGGAAGAAAGAGAAAGAGAAAAAAAGATTGAGGATGAAAAAAGAAAAATGCATATGAAGAAAATAGAAGAACTTATCGGGAAATGCTTTAAAAGTATAACCGAGAAAATAAACATTATGATAGAAAATTCAACGGAAGAAATAGTGGTGAAAGAGCAAATTGGTGTAGAAGATATGGAGAAAAAAGTTATCGTGCAAGAGGATCAAGCAGGCGACACTGGCAAAAAGATCCTGATATTTAATAGAAAAACGATACGACAAATTAGGTGGAAGAAAATGCAAAAGAACAGAAAACTTAATTATGCGAGACAACGAGATAAAAAGAATTTCATGGAAGATGAAATAAAAATAAAAGTTAAGCATCCGGTGATGTTGCCCGGCAGGAATCAGATGTTGTGTTTAATAGAATGGAGGGAAAAAAATGGAAATGAAGAAGAAATATGGATTGAAAAAAATAAATGGATTAATTACTTATGGGTATGGTTAGATTTTGGAAAGTGGATGTTCGTTATTAGAAAATGTATGTGGTTTCTAATAAGCTTGCAAAAGAAATATAAAATGAAGAAGAAAATTGAAGCAAAGAAGAGAAGTGGTTCAGAAGATAGTAGATGGATTTGTACAAACGAGAAATGGGCATATCGTCGTGCAAGATGGAAGAGAGATTTAAAAATGATACTATTAACCCATTATTAGTTAGATGGAATACTTTATAGAAAATCAAAGGACAACCGCATGAAACTGGAAAAGATTAACTACTTAAAACAAAATTTTATCAACGCTGGCACCTGTTTAAATATCCAGATAAATGCATAAATTTTTAATTTCGATAATTATCACACGACGAGAGTTTTTAGATTGATAAGAAAACAACAAATAAATAATTTTCATCATATTTGAAAAATGAACATCATGAAGATAACAAATTAAATTTTTCTTTTATAAAATAAATTCGTATTTATTATTGAATTACAATGTGAAAAATAATTTGAAGATATTTCTATCGACTCATAGACGACTCAACTATTTAAGAAGATTGATGGAAAATTTGTGCAAATTTATTAATTATTGATGATTTTGAAGGTGCTAAGAAAACATTCATTTTTAGATGGTTTGAATTTTGTAAAAATAGATGAGGGCTGTAAATTTGATTTGCCTGTTAGATTATTTTATTTTGAATTTAACATGTTATAATTTAGTTATTTCTGAAAATGTTAAAACTTGTTCTTCATTCCAAAGATACGACGTCGAATATCTTTCCCTAAATCCCTTTTGAATTTAGCAAAAGATAGGAGGGAGATGTCGTATATTTTTTGGGATGAAGAAATTTATTTACTTATTTTTATTTTATATTTTTACTTTAAGAATTTAAATTGTAACGCCTCTGGTTATGATAGCAGAGGTGGGGAAATTTTGATTTTGAGATGAATATGGAGATTGGCGAACGACGAGTTCGACCGAATGGTCGAAGTTTTGAGAGAGAAATTTTTTTTGATTTTGTAAAAAAGTGAAAATTAGTGGAAAAATAAAATTTTAGTGAAGAAAATCTAATATTATTAATTTTGATTTGAATTGGGTGAAGTAAAATTTTATTAACATAGAAGGTCGCACGTTATCGAGGAAGAAAAGTCCGATTGAGCAGGCTGGGCAAAGTTACTGAATAATCCTGTTTTATTTTAAAAAGTTTGGAAAATTATAAAATCGAAATTATATTTAATTTAATGGAAAGTTTGAACATAGGAATATTTTAGTACAATATAATCTGCATAGGTATGATTCAATTTGTGTTTTTTCATAGAAAATCTTCTTCTTTTTCTGACTTCTAATTACGACCATGTTTTGTTCTATTATCGGTATCAAGCACAAGTGCACTTAATAACAAATTCCTTGAGCTTATAATTGTTTAAGGTCCAAAGGTAACTTGCTAGGCTGGCCTGCAAATCTCCCTGTAACCCTGGTCTGAAAAATTTTAACAAAGTATAAAAGAAGCCAAAGTATAAAACGTAGAACATAGTCACGTTGATCCTTCACGAAAAGCCGTTTATAGGTACATCTTATTGGTCTCTCTATTATTGGTCGCCACATTAGGATTGTATACTTAACAGATTTTCCTTTATAGTTCATCCTTTATTTAAAATTTTTGTTTTACTAATAGCAAAAACAACACAATTTTACGATTTATTTATAAATTGTATTGCACTAAATTCGAATTAACAAATAAAGTCGAGGTTTCCTTCGCATTTAACTAAGAAAGATAGCTGTAATGAAACCTTAGAACTGCGGTCATCCGAGTTTCACCTTGTTTATATTAATGATGGCAATTCATTAACCTAGGAAGACCACCGTATTAACGTGTCTACCTGAGCATAGAGACTAAGCCCTTTCGGGGGTTTACCTTTCTCCGGATTTAAAACCAGTACTTCGCATTCTTAGTTGACCGCATTATCTGCAAGGAGAATTACCGTCTCAGAAAAAAAAACTCAAAAAGTGTTGATCTTTTGTTCATAACCTTTCTAAGTATTTAGATTTTCAGAAATTAAAATTTGCTCTCTCACCTCCATGTCAATTATGCAAAATCCATGTAATGTATGTCAATTGCGTCTGTCCCAAGTATTTGAGCCTAAGTTGAGCTAAAGTTTTCCAGCTACAGAGAATAATATGTTCAGTAGATTCGACCTTTAATTCGGAAAGTCTGCATCTGTCATTTTACCTTCCAGTTCTATTTTTTTGAGATGGTATCTCACTGGGCAGTGTCCTGTAAATAACTTTATAATAAGTCTGATTTTGTTTTTTGATAAAAGAAGAAGCTTTTTAGCCTCCGCAATCTAGTACTCTATTTTCTTCGCTTGTCTTTGTTTTAAAGTGTATTGTACCAGAGTGTTTTCTTGCTCTCCACTTTCCACTTTTGAATTTACGCCTTTCTGTGTGTTTTGGATAGCCTACACATTTTCAAACTGTTTGAGTTTTTTGAGCCTAATTCTACCTAATTTGTCATCTATCTCATTTAACTCAATTTCTTCATAACCCAGTAAAGGGCAATTTTTTAATAATTAGTTAACTATTCTTTAGTTGGAAAATTATATTTTTGCTTATTCTTTGTAAAGTGTATATTTTTCATTATTTGGTATATTATTAAAGGATCCCAATCAAAAATTATTTTTATTTCTGACTAAAAATAACCAACAAAATTGAAAAAAAAAAACTGAAAAGGCGTTGTATTATAAAAGCATATGAAATCAGGGGTGTAACTAAAAATTTCATATGGGGGAATTATTATTGTGGTACTGAAAACTAAGTGTATAGTTGCCCATTTTGTTCAAAAAATTCTCCTAATCTGTAGAGTACCTTCCGTAGCCCCAACATTCCCTGGTGTTACACCTATTTCTTCACATTTTACGCATATTGCTCCAAAACTTCTCCAGGCCAGGAAAACATACCAGGCTAGCTAAGTTTCTATATAGGATTTTGGGAGCGTTTAATACAAAACTCATGACAATCGCAGAAAGCGCGCATTGTTATGGTAATATTTGATTCGATTTGCGTTGTTTTGACGCAAAAAAAAAAAATTTTAAAAGCTACGTCACTTTTCCTAGGTTAGACTCTCGGTTGCTCCAAATTAATTAATTCGTGGTTAATCGATTTCATGGTTCGGGGTTTACATTAGTCGATAGAATAGTCCAAAATGCAGAAGAGAAAACGATAAATTAAGGAGTACTTATATCTTTTCTTGTATATTAATCCCACTAAAAACTCACAAATAAAACGATTTACTTATATGAAATTTTTACCGGAACTTCTGCAGAGAATTTCTAAGTCAATGCAACTATTTTTAAATCTTAAGTAGATGAGCGTGTGCTTTCGGTTACAGTTCGGTCCTTTGAAAAACATTTTTGTTACTTTTAATTAAGTATATCAGGGTTATCTACTTTGGAGTTAAGTATGTTTTAAGAAAATGCGATACACTGCGAAATAACGCAAATCGAATCACCCATTTTGGTAAAATCCTATAGTAATACGCAATGTTCTGTGACCCTCCTATCTTATTGTAAAATATAAAAAACTTGATGTGAAACCGGGGGGTCTGGGGGTACGGAGTACTCCAGGTCAGTAGAAAACCTTCGAAGAAAATAAAACTAGATATAATTACCTACTTACTTTTATCAATCTTACAATCTTTAAAAGAATACTTTTAAATTTTAAATTTTGCCGCTCATTTTTATGTAGAAACAAAAAAAAACTACAAATAAATTTTAATTGCGAAAAACTTTGAGTATGTGAAAAATCTTCAACTATTTAGCGCGTGTCAGCGATAGTTGTTCGGCCTTTGGATTTTTTGAATGAGTGATTTTATTTTTTTAAATATCTTACATAACATTGTAAAATAATTTGATTTTACTTCCATGTATTTGCATAAAAATTATCATAAAAATTCTTTTTCAAATTCCTTACCACTGCAATTATCAGAAAGAATTTAAAACAATTGAATAATTTAAATATTTAATAAAATGCTAAAAAAACTAAGCGCCAATTCGCAAGGTTGGTAGTTTAGTATCGGACAACGTCGCAAGACGTTTAAAACCGACTATATATATATATACTAAGTAATTCTAAACTTTTTTTAAATGATATACCGGGTGCTGAATGAGTTAGGCGAACATAGGATATTAACGTGTAAAAACTTTTTTTTGCAAATTCCTGCTTCCCTAATTATTTTAGAGAAAAATTGAAAGATACAAATATAATGTAAAACTATAAACTACGAATGATAAAAGCATTAGATTTTATCTAGCTTTTACGTAAATAGCCAAAAAAAATTTTTGAAGTTGTTAAAATTTTTATAAATCAGACTGGCCATGTATACGTTTCCAAGGTAATATTCCATTTTATGAAATTAAAATTTAATAAAGTGCAAAACTGTAAACAACGTGCAATTGTTTTTTATTACTTATCAAAAATAATTATCTCGGCCAGTCTGATAAATAAAAATTTTAACAATTTCAAAAGAAGTTTTTGACCATTTACGTAAAAGCTAGATAAAATTTAATGCTCTTATCATTCGTAGTTAATATTTCTACATTATATTTGTGTCTTTCAATTTTTCTCTAAAATAATTAGGGAAGCAGGAATTTGCAAAAATAAGTTTTTACACGTTAATATCCTATGTTCGCCTAACTCATTCGACACCCGGTATATGTATTACTTAAATACCTAGAACGGTCTTGGTAGATTAAAAGCCGAAATTCAACTTTACATTAAAATTATTGTTATTTTTTATTTTTTTTTTAATTTATACCGATAAATAAATTACTCATCTGAAACAACAACAAAAATAAAGAAGTAAAATTTAAACTGTTTTTTGTTGTAATTATCACAAACACAGCCCCACGTTAGGTTCCAAATTTATGCAATGAAATCTTCAACTTATTTAAATTATTCTGTTAGTATTTTGACCATTGTTGTTTAAATTTAAGTTATTAACTAGGTTATCAAATTATTTGTTAATCATCTTGGTGAAGTATTTGTCAAACAGTCAATATTAATGAAACTTACAAACCAAGTAAAAAAAATTGCATCAGAAGGCTATCGCATAAATTAAAAATAATCAGGTACACGTGCGCTGGATTAAAATTTATGAAGGTATAGAAAATTATAATAAAAATAATTAATCAAATTTTGTTTATATACAAAAAAGTAATTACCAAATAAATTGTTGTTATAATCAATTGAGCCAAATAGTTTTCCACGCTTATTAGTTTCTTTTGTGTAAAAATTATTCAAAATTATCCAGGTATGAAAGATTTTAATAATTTTTATCAAAAAATTAATTGAACATGTACTACACGAGTTTATTAAAAGAAATTTTAAGTAACCTTCTAAAAGAAAGTAGTTAGCTTTGTATAGCAAGCGAAATGGGTTTTTAAATTTTGGTGCAATTGTGCGTGTCCACTGGCTTTTGGTTGTCAATTATACACGTAATAATATTTGTGTCTGTTCTGATTTATACTTTCACTGTAATATCCATATCCATATATGTTATTTAAATTTTGTATCCTAAATACTAGATACACCAAATTGTTACGTGGTTGTTATTTTATTACCTACCTTACAATGTAATATTAATGTGTAATTGATTACCTACTGCAAAACGAAATTATTTTTAATTACAGTTCTGGTTTATATAATATTATTTTTTAGGCTTTTTTTTAAGTGGTACTTGATCAGATTAATTGTTTCTCCCGCAAGGTTTTCAAAACAGGTCAGTACTCAAAGGAGTTCTTTCGACCTTTAAACACCCCCAAAATTATTTTAAAATTTAGTTTATTTCTTGAAAATTTTCAAACTCAAAAAATTACCTTTGAAAAAATCCACGGTTTCTCTTGATCAAACTTTATAAAATTGAAAATTTTTTGACACCATGAGTGTGAACGAACTGTTTTCCATAACCACACATCATATGCAAATTAATACAGTAACTGCTAATTATTACCAGTTGTAAATTATCCATTAATTTTACGTCTCACCAGTAGAAATTTACGTAAATAAAAAAAATTTTATCTTAGTCAAGTAACTGCGAAAGTTGCATATTCCTCATTAAAACGGTCATCAATTAGTGTGTAGCACCTGGTGTAACATTTCATTATCTATTTCAACGATGCATTAAAAAACCATATTATTTTCAAAAATGTATATAAAAATTAATAATTGCTCGAATAAAATAAACTGTGGAGCTAACGAGATTAATTTAAAAAAAATTTCAATAGACACAAATGTTTTTTTAAATAGACTATATTCTTTTTAATTTTTAATGGCGGTTTTTTTGCACAATTTTTTAAGCTTTCTATTCAAACGTGAGAAAATGTCACAAACTTCAATAATTAAAAAATTTACGACACTTTTTTCAGGAGTAAAAAATACTCGAAATAATGTGCATTGTTTATGTCTTACTGTTATGTTTGATTAGGCACTCCTTTGATTTGATTTCTTAAGGATGCATTTTAACCCAATAAATATTTATTATTATGAAATAAATAACGGAAAAAAGGGCTACAGGTTCGCTTTCCGGTTGCTACTAAATTTTTGTGTCGTGGTTTGGATTACACGTTAAGTTGCAGGTCTTTGTTTACGTTTAGATAATAACCAACAACTCCTGACTTAATCAATTGTTTATTACATTTTTAAAAATTTACGTAATAAAAAAAGAAAAATTGGAAGTAAATTAAAATCATTAAAAATTCTTATATTATAGCGGAGCGCCAGAGTGGTCAAATTATAGGGTCTGTACACAATCTTACCTAACTTACCTGTAAATTGGGAGTTTATAGTTTAAAATCTAATTTTGTTAAGAAATTTTCAACAATTAAATTTACTTTTTAAGGCTTAAGCTGCAAAAACTATAAGTGCCAACTTTGAAATGTTTACGATGAAAAGAGTAAATGAAATTAAACATATCGTGACTTATATCAGAACACCGTACAATAATTTCTGCATGGTTTTAAAACGATTTTCATAGCCGATTACGCGTAACACCACGCGTTTGTACCAGAGCGGAAGGTAGATTATTATTTATCGCTTGGATTTCATTGACTAATCTCACTTGTTATTAACTTGGTTAATATAACTCATTTAACTGAATTTTATTGTGTAGGTACTAAATGTACATGTACATACTTTACTTACATTTGTTTTCGCACCTTCAGGATTATCATATTTTTTATTGAGGCGCTCTGTTTGATATATTAGATACAATCTGTCCCATGAAAGCTTTAGTGAGACTCTATCAAGTTTTTCTACAATAACTCAGAAATGGTAAAAGATATCAAAAATGTCAAAGAAACCAAAAGTGTTCAACAGAAAAAAGCAAATATTTTATTTGTTGAAATATTTTTGATATCATTTGTCGTTTTTGAGTTATTTGTGATAAACTAAGTTTAATCAAACTTGAGCTCTCGTGGGACAGACTATTTTGGTTCTATTGGAACTGCTCATGCCCAATTGCTGCTAGATAGTCCATATCAAACAAGAATGCTGTCTGCTAGAATCTTCTTTAGAAAAAAACCTCAATCGTAGAAATAAATTGATCGGAATAATACATTTACATTAGTCAGTATAATGGCCATCATTCTTACACTTCATATATCTCAACCATTAAAAAATTATTTTATTTTATTTGTAGAAAATTTGCAAAAAATTTTGTAAAGAAAGAAAAGAAGTCAACTTGCGTGTGTACTGACCGACAATGCAAAGCACAATTAACATTACAACGTGCGCTAATCATATTATTATCTTCTACCTTATTAATCATTATCAATCAAGTTGTCAAAGTAAGAAGAACCCAAACGCGTTTTGCAGTGTATAATTAGTTGATAAATAACTTGCAAAGTTACGATAAATACATATAATTTTATGCAAAATTTGAGGGATGAATATTTAATCACTGATAAATTACGATTAAATTGACTTTGAAAGGGTAGCAATTATTACGGAGATTTTCTCCCCACTTAAAAAATAATATTTTATTTCATTAAAAACTTTGCTATTTCTAACATTTGAAACATCCGGTAAATTTTATCCATGCATGTAATGTAACATAAACTTTGTTTTGTTTGTACTAGAAAATTTATTTTTGTTGTTCCACACATTAGTTCTGCACTAGGAGGTCACGACGGCCGGTGACCTACCTCCTGGCAATATGTAATTTTTGTAAGGATTATTAATTTTATGAAGAGGAAGACTCAAACGAGAGCAAGAATGTTATAAGCGAGCGTATGGAATGTGCAAAAACAGGCATAAAATTATGATCTGTTAAAATTTGTCATATTAACAAAAAGCCCGTCATGCTGCATAACAGCAGTGTTCAGTGTGTTGGCGTAACAGCAGTCAAGTATTGCCTGTTGATTTGAAACGAGTTTACTATTCCTCACATGCAAAGCCGCACGTCAACATCCTATTGGAAAGGGGCGTTTGTCACCAACAAGTTAGTAAACTTACTAGAGCTCCACGTGAGTAATATTTTTATCTTTTTAGTTCTTGTATACCAAGGTGTCATTTTGGTTTTTTTATTTATTTTTGGGTAACTCTTTTTGGTTAGCTTTTTTGACACCACATAGTTATTCATTTATGATTTATGTTTTGTTACTGGGCATGGATCTAAGTAAATACTTAAGCATTGGACAGCATAAGGTCGCAGTGATTTCAATATTTCTCGTCCTCCCTTTACCCAATCTTAGGGCACTTTGAAGAACAAGTGCAGTGGAATGCATAATGTTGTATTGAGTCCCATTTGGGTAGATTGTCTAAAAAAAATATTAAAAAAGGAATTGTTGAAGATGTAAAGCTTCTACAGTGCTAATACATCTAATGGCAAAACAACTAAAAGCGAAATAGCATACACTAACTACCACCGCGGAAGCGATTTAAAATTATACACTCAAAAAGTGGCAAGCGTCCTTAAAAACGTATCAGAAGATAGCCTACAAAATTTATTCCAAAGATTAGACCATAGTCTAACAGGGAGCAAGAGAAATCACATGCTGTTCCTTGGCTTACGTACATACATCAATTTAAGATGCTGGAAAGCAAAGACGGGCAACGCTAAACATTTTTACCCAGCTTTAAACATGGAGAAAATGGGTTATGATTATGGGTTATTTTTCTCAAAAAGTTTGAGAATCTAAGGGTTTGAACAAATCAATAAGACAAATTTTTAAAATTAATAGCTACGCGAATCTGATTCTTGAAGAGTTGCCTTGTTACTAATTTACAACTGGGGGGTATTTCATACCCCCCCAGACCCCCCGGTCTCCGTTTAAGATTTCAAATATTCTAAATATCCAAAAAGATCATTTGACAAAGTTGCTCACCCTACAAAAACTTTGAAGTGTTCTAGTTTTTGTTATTCTATGTTGTTCAAATTTTTTGTCAGATGATTTATTTGGAATAGTACACAGAAAAAAAAGGTGTACTTAAAAGTAGAACAATTTGTGCCTAGATTGTCTACAAGTACAAATTGGGTGAAAATTAGGTACAATTGTACTTAATTTTAGTCAAATTCAGTCATCTCTAGCGCAATTGTACTATTTTATAGCACAAATTGTGCTAAATTTTTACACAAATTGTACCTGTAGACAATCTAGGCACAAATTGTTCTACTTTTAAATACACATTTTTTCTGTGTAGATTCCACTTTTTCATGGGAAATAATTTTCATTCCCATGGAAATAGTTTTCAAATTTTTAGCTCTTTCAGTTGCATTGTTCTTGATCGATGTAGCATCTTATCTGATTATGACAACGCACATTTAATATTTGTTAATTTTTATGCAGTTTTTCTATTTATGGTTATGCTTTGCTGGAATTGTACCTACAATTTTGATAAAAAAAACTTGATTTACCAGGAGGAATTGAACTAAAATGAAGACTGAAAAATGTAGAAGGAAAAGGGTTGAGTAAATTTGCAATTCAGCAAATCAGTTAAAATTTAAATTCATTTTTTATACAAGATACCACAAAAAGTTGCTAGTGGGGGGAGGGGACAAAGTTATTCAAACAGTAAATAATTAAGTATGTATTACTTATTTAAATATTTCAAAATAACAATAACCACCTCACAATGAAAAATTAATGCAGTGCATTTAATTGAATTTTCCCTTTACTTTTCGACCTCAGTGCATATTTCTCATTATGTACCATAAAATTATAATTAGATAATAAAATATTTAAAGAATTAACTATTGCAACTAATTACATATTTGAAAAAAATCGTTAACGATAACTAAACATTGTTCTGTAAGTTCCCAATATTGTTATAAATTCTGCATCAATAAGTTAATGAAATGTGAAGAAAAAGTAATAAACGACGACCTATTTTTATAAAAATAATTAATAATTTATAACACAATTAAGTTATATTGTTTTTAGAGTTGCTCAAGCGTTGTTCGCAAATTTATACTAAAGCAAAGTAGTAGTAACAAAAATGTCGCAATTAAATCCTAATGGAAAAAAATAGTTCAGCCTAGTTTAAGAATGACATTCTTGCATCCATTTAAAGCAGACAAATGAGTAGATTTTTAATTATTATAGTAATTAGTTCCAGTAACAGCACAACTTCAATCCAATATATCGATTTTAATGATCAAGTGCTTGATAATTTTAGGTGGTGCCATAAACACGCATTTTCTAAATTATTTAACTTTTTTTCACTTACGAAGAAAATTAATGTGTGCAGCGATTTTAAACGACATAATGCGTTTAAAAAGGTAGTCATTAAGACAGAAAAGGAACGGCTTGCAGATTCCAATCGTTACACTAAAAAAAAAACCTCTTTGAGTATTTTAAGTATCGATTCACGTTGGAAGACCAAATTTTAACAAGTTTTTTTAAAATGGGAGTTTGCAAAATTGACAATACTTAGTGTTACTTTCCATTTGGTTAAAATTAATTAATTTAGAATGGTAAATTGTACCAAGTTAATGACATGTGTAGGCATACGACACAATTTACTTTTGCATTCACTTTTTACTTTTGTATATTTTTTTTATCTTATTTTATGTATTTAGATTACGATTTAAATTTATTTTATCGAAACTTTTTTGTTATTATAAAATTAGATTGTAAAGGCAAAAAATCGTCAGCTTCTGAATTTATCAAAATTTAGCTTTTTATCCTCGAAATTCGGTCCTAAGGCAATCGAGGCTACATTTCTATTTGATACCATCGATCTCCCAAATTTGGTAAAGTTGCTATCACTAAATATTAAATATGAGGTTGACGACTTTTGTAGCCAGGAAATGCGACAAGTACGGAAATAAAAAACAATTTTACGGTTTTTCTAATTAGGTTATTTTAAAATTCACTTTAGTGGTATATGTACGAATTTCTGCTGAGCCTGGCCTGGACTATTCTGTGCGATTGTTTACTTGATATTTTAATTTAACGATGACATTGTTTACGACGGTTATCTCGTGGCCTTGTTCTTTCAATTAAAATTTTTTTTGCCAATATTAAAGTATTACCTAATTATTTTCCCAAAATCTACAAATAATTTCAAAATATTTATTTTATATTAAGGAGGAAATTCATACCTACACTGAAATGTTTTAATACTCCAACTATTATTTAACATTACCATAAATAATTACATTTTTTAACACATTTATGCAACACTTTTTATGTATGACTGATAAATTAATTAGTGTTTTTAAATATTTAAATACAATGCTTCCAGTTTGTAAATTAAATTGTCCCCTGGAGAGCCGACTCGACTTAACGCTTTTGGCACATAATCAAACCATGCACGCTATGCAATTTTAAAATGATTTAACAACTTTTTAAACTACTTCATGCATTTTTTTGTTTATATTGTATTTTATCATAAGTAAGTAGCTGAGAATATTTTAAATATGCGATTGCAATTAGATTTCTCTTAAGGCGAGTTTAAATGTTTCTACTACTTACACAAGTTTTATTTAAATCAGTTGAAATTATACAATAATCATCGACTTCAGGTGAGAGTAAATTGCCAATTAGTGCTAAGAAGAAAACGAAAGAAGATATGAGCGGAGTTGCTCGGATATCGATACCGCTAGCGCTTAACGAAAGCTTTCGGAATATTATTTAGTTAATAAGCTTTGTAAAAGAGATTACAATATAACAAACAAATAAAAAAGATTTTCAGATATCTGCATGGTAGCAACTCATTGTTGATAGGAAACAACTTTCAACACTGGCAAGCAATAAATAATCAAACAAGAATAAAATTAGTTATACAGGCACCGAAAAGAAATAAATCTCTTCAGTTATGTCAACACTCGAAATTCTGACATAAACTTGAAAAATAATATGCAAGAACTTTTACATTACGTAATGAAAATATATTAAAAGTTGGAAATTTTAAAAACAGCTAAAAATTTAGAACTATCCGGGTCACTTTTTAGAGAAGATCAAAAAAACAGATTTTGAAAAACAAATTAATAATCACTTTTTACTTACCGGTAATGGACACCGTACCCGTAATTGTACCCGTAAGCCCTAAATTGTAAAATTTTTTCTGTTAATTTTGTTGCATGTTCTTTATAAAGACCATCATGTACCTTTGATGACTACGATCAGATATTGGGTTAACGAATTTAAACGTGTCCGAACATCCGTTTCTGATGAAAAACGTCCAGATCGTCTAATCGAGGCGGCTACTGAAGATATGGTCAATAAAATCGTGTTAGAAAATCCTCGAATAAAAATCAAAAAGATTATTAACATTTACCACATATACATGCAGTCGTTAGGTCGACCTAATTATTTTAATTAGGATTAATTAATCAAAAACACGAAAAAATAAAATTTTCTAAAAAAAACTTTTGCTGTACTATTAAATTTCGAATATTTCCAGTTTTTGTCAAACTATAATGAAATTGATTTAAAATTTAGTTGAATTTTCTTTTTTTCTAAATTGTTACTTTATTTTTTATCAATTTACACAATATCAAAAACCGTTAAAAATTGTACACAAAACCACTTTACCTATTAAAATTTTCTAATAACTTATTAAGATTGAAGATGGTTTTAAGCAAAAATTTGGATGAATGAAAAAATGAACGATGAATTGATTTTAGAATCCAAAATTTCAAAACTGTTTTATAGCTAACCTTCATTCTTCCATCAAGAAAACCTTAAAATGCGATTTCACCTTTAAAAGAACTTTTCAAAGCGTTGGATAATTTACAAAAACATGTAAGGGTAGTTTGATAACCGGGACTAGAAGATATTGTATTAATTTATTAAATAAAACTCAAGGGAAGTTGAACATTAAAATGAAGCGTTTTAGAAGCGGAGAAATGTCATATATCGATTAGTTTAGCTAATAATCAATTTTAAAGTTTCCAATTTCTGCTTGAAATAAGGCCTTATAGATGCATTGGAAAATCTCGGACCCATCTTTAAAAAAGTATCTAAACAATAAATTTCTCATGTTTCACAAAACAGGGGCCACTGCAAAACAACTGCCGGTTGTCATCAATTTCATGTAAAATTTTGTTGTTTTTTTTTTAAATATAAGCCCTTTTTGCAATGTTTAGCAAACTTTTTATTTTATTATTGCTTTTTGGACCGTTTTCCATCATTCTGTCAAGTAAAAATTTTTAAAATTGCGGTCCGAGTTAGCGAACTATTCTCAAAATTATTTTCACCAAAATTGCACTTACGACCTTTAATCTTATCAGAGTAGAAAAACAGAAACTAAATAAAATTGTCTAAATAGTAAATAAACAATAATATTCAAAACATGACTGATGCAGCTTCCGCCTTTACAGAATTTGTGTCATTATTGCCGAGAATCGCATGAAATATCCTTGGTTTTTTAGTACAATCTGAGCCGTAAAAGCTGAATTTCCATTCATTGCAGTAACAAGATTTTTAAAAACTCCTAATATTTTCAAAATATAAATACCCATAAAAATATTTACAATTGGCCCAGTATTAACCCAGCAATGGCCTGGGTTCTACAGTTAACAACCAGCATTGCTGCTTTGGCCATTCAATGTACGCCGATCCTTAAGCTGAGCACCGCCAAAATAACGGTAAACAACTTTGGTCCAAGCTTGCCCCTAGCGTTAGGTGCCAACGGTCGGTTTTCTAGCGCTGGGCCAAGCATTGGTCGTATTGTATTTGTATTGTATTGTACTTAAGAGTCGATTGGCTGCAAGAGCCTTTTAGAACTGCGACCAGTATTGATCTTTTTGTTCATGACCCTACTAATTAGATCTTCAGGAATTTAATTTTGCTAGCAAAACACAGAATGCTCTTGAGAGGTTTGCTTTTTACCACCTTGGGCGTCAGTTGCATCTGTCCTATATGGTTAAGCCTAAGTCGGGCTAAGGCATTGCAGTTACAGAAGATGTGCTTAGCCGTCTCTGTTTTTGATTCACTAAGTCTGCACCTGTCATTTCTTTCTAGTTTCATTTTTTTGAGGTGGTATTTCACCGGGCAATGTTCGGTGAACAGCCCCGTAATGAGTCTAATTTCATTTTTTGTCAAAAAAAAAGCTTTTTGGCCTCTGCAGTCGAGTACTTTATGAATTTCTTTGTCTGTTTTGTCCTTTGGTGTATTTTTCTTGAGGGTTTCTATGCTCTCTGACTCCCATTTCTGAACCTCCAACCCCCTGTGTGCTTTGAGTTGTATTGTAAACGTTGGCAATATTTTTCTGGTTATTCTATTTCAAAGTTAAGGTTAAAAATCAGGCGCAGTACCTTAAAAATAAAGATTAAAATATTGATCTTCCAAAATATTGTAATTTTGTAAAAAAAAATATAGTTATTCTATAATAAATCGGATGCTTTCAATCACATAAAAGCAAATGTGTTCACAAAAGAGTTGCAAATCGAATGTGGT
The DNA here is from genome assembly GCA_905340355.1 of Rhagonycha fulva. Lineage (NCBI taxonomy): Eukaryota > Metazoa > Arthropoda > Insecta > Coleoptera > Cantharidae > Rhagonycha > Rhagonycha fulva. The sequence goes on from HG996559.1 coordinate 14,682,084, forward strand.
CTGAATGAATGTTCATTGGTATTGTACTTGTATGAATTATTGTATAGCCATTGTAACGTTAATCTAAAATTGTAGTTCACAAAACTTTAATTTACTAAAGCTACGACCTTACCTGCACTTCTGAGTCTCTCAAGCGGCACATACGGCTCACCTCAACGTAGAGCACTTTGTGGAGAGGATTGCAAGCTGAGGAGATTTTCAACCGTATCAAAAATTCACATGCACAAAAACAAACAATAAGGCGCCACGTGGTTATCGCCGCTTGCCAGATGTTGGAAAGACCTGAAAGCACCAAAGTAAGTAGTAATAAAAAAAACTTATATAGTAATAAAACTTTTAGTAATAAAAAAAAGATGGTCAAAGCAATACAAAACTCTTTACTCGACAGTAATATGGCCAGGTGCAGCTGTAAATTATAAGTACCGCGTCATATCTGACTTAGCACACCAAATATCATACAATCGGACCTTTTGCTCCAATTTTCTCAAACAAAATAAAAAAATTTAGAAAAATAAATGATCTTTTCTCTACCTCGCAAAAGAACCGCCCTCGTACTTATGTGCACAACTACGTAGCACCAAGAGTTTAAAAGCACATTGTTTCGCTCCGCGAATACCAAGTAAAAAGTGAATATTAAAGCGCTCACCCTTTCAAAACGTTACACCTCTGGATTTTTTGCTGCTCTACTATAAACCCAACCAAAACTAAATAGTTATCGCTCGCTACTTGTATGGAAGATGATAAGATGGGTTCCAACAAACTGTTAATTGCAAAACCTTGTGGTGTAATCAATAACAGGTGATTGTGGTGACGTACGTGACTTTCAAGGTGTTATATTTTTCGCCAAATTTGCACTTTTTTATTGCAGATCGTTGCTAACCGCAATTATACTCAAAAATCGCCTTCTATTCGCGAATATCTGATCACCTACTTGTCAAAAATCTAGTAGTCCCTATATCCTTTCATTTGGTGGAAATGTAAATTTACTAAGTTTGTTATAAACAATTAAATGTAAATAAAAGAATATAAGGTGCTTCGAAATTTTGTATCTTTTTAAGATCCAAATTAATGGAATAGAGAGAAATTCGAACTTTACACTATCAAAATACACTAAAAAAATATTTTTTATGCGGCCTTACATTTTAGAACTAAATGTTACTTAGTGCATGATAATTCTTTAGATTCACGAATGAAAAAGCTGTTTATGCAGAACAGTAAGTAATTTCCTGCAGTTTTAAGTGCCATTTTCGCAATTTTCCAAAATTGAAAAATATTTGCTCTTTTTCCAAATTTATTGTTATTCGTTAAGGTGGAACTAATAAACCATCATAAATTTGAATTAAATTTAAATACGTTAGATGGTGAAATGGAATCACCGCAATTACTAGAAATTAATAATATAAAAGATTTTCACATTTTACGGCTAACCGCTAGATTATGTTTGTAAATCGCATAACTTAATTAAGTTTTAATCTCTTTAACAATTATTACAACATCGTTTGTAAACTTATCAGTGAATTTATCTTCATCAGAAAAATATTGCAATTTATTAATTAAAGAACTTTTTATAATATTAAAATCAATAACTAGTGCAACATACGATAGAGTTAAAAAAAAATTTAGCACATGCACGGTGCATCTATTTTTAACCTGTACAATGATACAAAAATTAGCAAGAATTTTATTTAACATTATTTTGATAGATGCTGACAGTGAAAATTATGTGCATGAATTGATTAACGAGATTACATCAACTAAGCTACTGGATTAGCAATAGATTGGCAAAATTCCCTATAGTAGATTAGTACGCCCAAGGAGACACGGAATCTCGCCAGTGCGTATAAATAACCATTCCTAAATACGAATTTTCAAAATCGATTTTCTCAAAATTAGCTAAACTGGGAACCTTAAAATTTGTGTTTAAAAAAATTGTAGGATTATTTTTCACAAAAAATTTTATTCGCTATAGGTAGGTACCTAATTTTCCTAACCTTTTTTTCATTAAGATCAACTATGATCAAAATCCTTAGCTGAAATTCACTCATAAAAAATTATCCTTTCTGTGTTTCTGCGTCCTTAAACTACATAATAAATTAACAAAATTATGATAATTTAAATCGTCCAATTACTTTTGAAATGTCTACAATTATTTAGCCTAATTAGTGTCTCATTTACATGTAAATCGAACACGTTTACAAGATCGCAATATTCCACCAGGTAAAACCAAATCAATTGGAAATTACTGTTAAAATAATTTCTACAATTTATTATTATTAAATAAATTTTCCTTCACTGTAAAATATGAGAAGGCATATCAGGAATCGTAAATTAAAAGTTGTTGCACATACCTACATGTTTTCCAACGCACTTATATTGTAAATTAAGCGTTGATATATTTAAAAATATTTACAACGATATCAATATTTTTGTTTAAAAAAAAACGCAAAATTTATGGCTTAAAAATAAGAATTTCAAAATGTAAATGTCTTTCTTTACATACAAAGGAAATGTTAAAATAAATATAAACGTAAGTCGCTTAAAAATTTATTACACTTGTGGTATTATTTATTTGAGAATTTTGAATTACCTCTAGGTTAAAAAACTTTTTATTTAAGCAAATAAGAAGCAAGACAAAGAGGGGACAAAATTAAAAATTAAAATAAAAGTAGAAAAGTTCAACCTTATACGATGCATCGAACGACCCTGATGTCAAGAGTGGCTAGCCTTTACGCCCAGCACCTGGAGGGTGAAAACTCTAGAAATCTTTACTTTGTGATAAAAAGTTCTTGATAAAATTAAATGACTTGGAAACATCACAATTACATAAACAAATTTTCAAACTGAAAGAAGAAATCACCAAAAATTCGATTTTACTACAAGAAGTACCGAATTTAAAAATATTTATTTATTTTTACAAATGTAATAATTACAATAACCATAAAAAAATTGTATCAATGCAACAATAAATTTTTCTTAGTGCCAAAAATTTTTCAAATTATCCAAATTCCTATTAATATTACCTGGTTAATTTAACACAATTAGGAATGTTCTCTTACTTTTATAATTCTGTTATTATTAATGTTCATTGTATTTATTATTATTATTGTTCATTCTTTAACTTTAATTTGGTGCTAATAGCTACCTCTGTTGATGCGCATGTTTCTGTATTGTTTGTGTTTCACAAAGCAATAAAAAAAAAGGCAAAAAATTGCCTTTATAGGAAACGTGAACTAAAATTTACTTCTATTATTTGATATTTTTGAAACTAAAAATTTTTGACGAAAAATTTCGAAAACGACTAAGAACAAGAGACTTCCTCTTGCACCTCCATAATAACATGATCACCCATGTTATGGTAGCAAATTATAACGACTTGTGTGAAATTATACGCTTGCCTGCACAGGTCACAGAATTACGTATGTTACGTGTAATTTAAAATTTTTAAATTGTTTTAACACTTTATTACATATTTCTGTTGATGGAATTTTTAAAATAACGTCGAAATATTCTTTCAACTTTCGTTTTCTTGCTGATCCACTAAACGTATAATAAAGATTGTCAGAATTTGTTGTTAAAGTTTTATTCTGTAATATTGTATTATAGGTAAAACATGTAATTTTTTATCATTAAAAATTAAAGACCTCAAAAAGTTACCATTCAATGAGAAGAAACTTTCAGAAATGAAAGTAGAAAATTATAAGATTCACAATCATTTCGTTTATGTAAATCACATTTTTTATTGTTTCTCCGAAATATAAAGCAACATTAAAGAAACATGAGAATCGATAGAATTTAATTGTTTTTATATCAAAATGTTATGATTTTTACAGTTTTTGTTTGACATAATTGGAAAGAGTATGGAGGCTAAGATTTTAAAGTTAAGAGGGTGGGGGGTAGGGGGCAAGATTTAAGAACTCCAAAAATAACGTACTGTTATTTTTTCCCTCGGTTTCAATATTTTTTTTTTAGAAAATGTTTTGAATGTAATCTTTGGGAGAAAACGCAAGGTGTAGTAAATTTTATAATCTAGTAGTCCCCTTCTATTTTTCTTTCTGATGGGTTGACTAATTAATTAACTGTAACACGTGCTTTATTGATAGCAGTACATACATATACATAGGTACCTACCTATAATTTAATTTACTTACTCTGAGATTATATTAGTACATTTAATAAGATTAATGATAAGAATAATAATAATAATTAATTTAATAATTTATCAATGTTGCAATTATATTTGCATTTTACATGTAGGTACATATTTCTAATAACTTTTATAATTTCGTATAATCCATTTCCATTTTTCTTTTTAGGTTAACAAGTAAATTGATCGGTACATATTGCATAAAGAATAATTATATTTGAAATTGATTATCGTCCAACAATTTTCTTTACAAAGAATTGTTAAAAACTTTAAAATAGCAAAAAAAATTAATTTTTCCAAAAATGAATTATTTTTTAAAATATGGGCAATGGAAACAAATTCAGGAATACTAGTAATTGTTTTTTCTAGCTCATTGGTTTCAAACGCATAAAACTTGTAACCTTGTCACATAGAACATATTATAGCCTCTATATATGCACGCGATAGCTCGAGCTGAACGTTAGATCGATCTAAGCAAAGTCGCTTTTAAAATTACGATACTGGCGTATGCACACTGTCGTGTTTCAAGGGTAAAAAATGAGATATTTTATCTCTTTATTAAGAAAGGTTTGACAAGATCGAAACAAAATAAGAAAAGCAATAACAAATTTGCTGTTTGATTTCAGAAGGGGCATTTGTCTAAAACAAAAACAAAGATTAATCTAAAACAAATAAAAAGTTGAATTGTAACATAACACAAAAATTACAACCTATTTTTGTAAAATTACGTTTTTGATATGATAATAGAGTGCGATGTTTTAAATTTTTATAATTAGTGCGCGCATGATCCATTAACAAGAGTAATTAGGGGTAAAAGTAGCTACTAGGGTCCCGAAAATACAAATTTTACGATTGAAACCTCGATGTTTTCTGAAAGAGTATATTTTAAATAAGAGAATTAAAGAAAACGCAATGCCTTAAATGCACCTGTTTATTCAAAAATCGAATTTAAAAAAGCTCGATTTTCATAGCAATTTTGAAGTTACGTCGCTCGTGATTGGTGAATCAATGCATTCTGTGCTCCGTCCGTGTACTGTTATGCATAAGAGCCCCGCTGATGATTACTTTTTTGCGTGGATCCTACTCGTGCCATGATGGTTTTAATCAAAATTGACCCTTAGCACCTTTCGGGCGCTTCGAGCCATTTTGATAAAAACGACACTCATTATAAAAATACCCCTAGGCCCGTGGAATAAGGAAAATGGTGGATCTTTGAGGGGTGAAACTCGTTTGAGTAGATTCTAAAAGCAGGTGGTTGTGCAAAGAAAATTTACTATTCGGAAAGGTGGTTGTGCAAGGAAAAATCGACTTAAAGCACTCCTCGCTGCGCTCGGGCGCTTTAAGCCATTTTTTCTGCACATTTAGTATTGAAAACAATGATTTTCGCTCGACGTGCACTGCTAAAGCATCCCAATGCAAGTGTCGCTCCGGTTATCCCCGCTCTGCGCAAAGCTAAGACTAGTTCAAACTACACGGACTGTCAATAGAATGCATTGATTCACCAATCCCGAGCGACTGAAGTTGAAAATTGCTGTGAAAATCGTGCTTTTTAAAATTAGACTTTTGAAAAAACAGGTGCACTTAGGGCATTGCGTCTCCCTTAATTTTCTTATTTAAAATATACTCTTTCAGAATTCATCGAGGTTTTAATCGTAAAATTTGTATTTTCGCGACCCTGATAGCTACCTGCAACCGAAATTAGAAAACCACGCAAAAAGTGATAACAAAATAAGAAATTTTAAATCTTTAAATTATTATCAAATTATTAAATAATATTTAAACTTTGAAATATCGAGTTATTAAAAAATTAAAAATCAATTAAAAAATTTATTTAATATGAACGAGTTACTAATTTAACATTTCAAATTATTAAATTTTATCTTGCTTTTTTTCTTTGTGCTTCTTTATTTAATTTAATTAATTAACTCCTTTTCTTGGTCTGGACTTTTTCTTTTCTTGACTCTATATTTCCTAACTCCCTCTTTTCCACTAATTAATCAGAGTTCAGTAGTTAATAAATTTTTCTTGAACCACATCCAATTTTCCTTCTTCCATCGAAAATCAAAATCTTTTATTTTCTCTTCTTTAATTTTCTATTGTATCTCATCTTCGCTTGTTTTAATTCGCGGAATTTTTTTTACTTGTTTTTTTTTATTTATTATTCAAATTTGTATAACTTCTGTTGTTTTACTTCTCCGATAGAGGATATCACAGCTTTAACGGCCTCCGTTACTTTTTGGCTTATTTGATCTTTCATGATTTCGGTAGCACTTTTTTTTTCTTTGGTACTTATTCAACTCTTTCACTTGGTTTTCTCTCAATTAATTCTTTAATTGATTCTGACTCATTTTCCAACTTTCCTTTTAGATTCTGTTACTAATCGTTTAATTTTTGATTGATATCGATTTTTCAATGCATTACCTACTATTTTACAAGCTTTTATCAAGCTTGCAATGCTTGTTAGTTAAGATCAAATCTTGCAACTGAATTTTAAAGCAGTTCTCCTCTACCGATTAAGCTGAAATTTTGCATACACGTTTAGTTTGAATGACAATGCATGGTAAGCTAAGTGACGTTTTTTTAAATCTAATATGGCGCCCCCCCCCCCCCCAAATGGCGGACTAGTTATTTTTTATGCACCTTCATAATATGGGTATCAAATGAAAAGGCTCATCAAAAAGAATACGAAAAATAAAATTTAGTGACTCTAAATTCAATATTTGAATTTACCGCTGAAGGTGGCGGACTAGTTATTTTTTATGCACTTTCATGATATGGGTATCAAATGAAAGAGTTTGCTGAAAAAATACAAAAAAATAAAATTAAATCACTTTAAATATAATATGGCAGACCGCCCAAGATGGCGGACTAGTTATTTTTTATGCACTCCCATGATATGGGTGGTTTTCGGTAATGTTTCGTTTTTCATGGCACTCTACATACCTATGTGTAAATAAACAGTAATCATTGCTTGTTTAAATCTTAAATTTTCTCAAATATTTTCTTATGTAACCTTATGAAAATTTTATAGGTATTTATAGAAAAAAAATTGCAAATTGCAAAAATGTTAAAAAAAGACATGTAGCTATTTGAAACAAAAATTTTATGTTTACTTCTGGTTGAATTTGAAGAATAAAAAAATATGCTTTGGCAGCTTCCAATAGAAAATTTGGAGTTAAATAAAAAACTATTTAAACTATTTTTATATCTAGTAATATTTAAGCATTATTCACTGTTACTACTTTTCGTGAACACACTGTATATATGATAAAATAATCACTACGCGTATGTTAAGACGGATAGATTGGAGGAGGAGGAATTCCTTTTTATTCTGTTTTGTTTCATTTTTTATTTCTTCTAAATTTCTCTATTTTAAACTTTTGCACAAAAATCAAGAAAAAGGTCAGCGTCGTTAAAAAAACGGTGGAACTAACAAACAAATACTGTGAGCAGAGCAAGCAGGCATACGCTAAAATTACCCGGGGGCTCCCTACAAAAAAAGTAGTTTTTGAAAGCATGATTAATTTAAAAAAGCTTTGTAAACACCCGATTAAGAGATTTTACTTTCCGATCTCAAATTTTAAGCTGTCGCTAATGTTCAAGTTTATAGCTAATTACCTGCTTCTTGATGGCCATGAGTTAAGGTCTTTAACCTATCCCAATTCTAATCTGGATACAAATCTTCCGCATCATGAGCTGGTCATGGATTAGGATCATCATATTTTTAGGTTTTAATGTAATTCCATGGTCCATACGGTCATCGCCATTATGGGACACAGAGGATTAGCACCTTTTTAGGTGCCCGGAATGTAGTCCACAATTTTGATAACCTATCATCCACTCGGAAAGCAATTTACTGTCTTATATAGGGTTATACAGTCTTATGCTGCTATCTCCTGTCCACCTTGTTGACCTATCATCCAAAGACTGATCTCTTGCAACAACCTATGGATTAAGTCTTTCCGGTAATTCTAGTTCCCATCTAGGCCAAACCTTCCATATCTTGAACTGGTCATGAGTTGAGGTCGTTGCCCGTTTAGGTTCTAAGTTATTATATATTATATAGCATGTAAAAAATCACTTGAATAACAAAACAATTCTTCCGCACCATGATCTAATGTGGTCATAGGTTAAGATTGCGCCCGTGTAGGATCCGGGGTAGGTATTAGTACCCTTTTAGCACTAGGTAGATACTTATGACAGATCTTCTATATTAGAGATCTGGTTGAATCAAGAAGTCATAGAACCCTGGCCGATACCCAAGCAGTTTGAGTATCTCACTTAAGCACCCATACTTTTGGAGCAGGGTCTTCTTTCTACATGTGTTAAGTTTACTTTAGAACCCGAGTAGTCTCCTGTGGCACACAAAGTTGCTGTGTGTCAACAAAAATCAACAAACAGCTGACAAAGAGTCAACGAATAGTCGGCAAATAGTCGGCGAACTCTACTCCCGCTAATATAAAAAATTTAAAAATAATTGTAGATAAAATTTGAATTGCCACAGCTTAGCTCAAAAGATTCAAATAAACAAATTTTCCTGGAAAAAAAACACTGAATCAAAACAAAACTTTACTAAAAACAAATTTTTGTGCAAAGATCAATTTAAAAAATAACACCTCTATCACAAGATTTGAACACTTGAAACTCAATTTAAAACCAACTATCCTTCTAACGTTTCTAAGCGTTTATTTTTAGAAATCAAATTAATTACCGGTTAGAAACACCAGCAAGAAAAACTCTTATAATAAAAAAATTTGTTATGTGCCTTAGTCATAAGCAAACCAATTTCTTCTTCATCTTATTAAATTAAAATGATCCAATTTAGATACGGATGAATGTCCATGTATCGATTAGTTTAGCTATAATAATGGATTTTTTCTGTGCGAAATTCGTCTTAATTTGGGCATTCTGTTAACGGTACGTGTTGATTTACTTACCTTACAGGCTGGACGTTAAAAACGAACACCGTTTACTCAATGTCTCGACACCGACCTGCTCTTAAATGAAGGTGCTGCATGCATGTATGTTAGAAAACTTTTTTCTCTCGTACAATCCTAACTTCTTTTTCGCAACGCCCTTTTTCCTTCCTACGGACCCTTTTGGGCCTCTCAACGCTACGTTTTTGGAGGGTTACTGTTGCTTCGACCATCTCGAACTGCTGAAAACTAACACTCCAAAATACTCATCAAAGGTTAGATTATTATCGCCTTACGCGAATCAACACTCTGCTTTGACGTGATACGAGGCTCTACGCTGGCTAGTATTATACATACACACCCAAACCATCCCTGCAATGTTCTTAGAAGTTAAAAGAGGTGATGAAGGCTTTGCCTCTACAAAACTCTGTTCATGATGTGATGCTATGCTACGAAAACAAACACGTAGTCATAGATGAGGTGTTTATTTAATCAACTTCCTTGAAAGTCTTTACGATTCATTTTCCGAGGTGAATCACTATTTGTTTTTTTTTTCTTTAAAACTCTAAATTTTTATTTGTGTTTTTGTTTCTGTTACTATACTTCTCCATATCACTCTATTTTCACATTTCTTCCTCCAGTCTGTCCGGCCCATAGCTTTGAGGTCATTTGTTACCTCATCTATCTATAGGTCTCTCGTTTTTTCTCTATTCCTTGTTTCTCCCGGTCTCCACTCCAATCTTCTTTGGTCCGGTGATAGTTCCGACAATATTTTCCTCTCAAAAACTCTTGATTTCTCCTCTTCGTTCTTAGTCAAGTTCAGTGTTTCCGCATCATAAGTGACTACTGTTCTTATGAATGTCCTGTAAACTCTTAGCTTTTTTCTTAAATTTCATGTATTTGGTTTTGCCTTCATGTATCCTCAGTCACATTTCTCTCGCATATTTCTCTATTTCTTTGAAAATCTGAATCATTCTTTTCCATATGATCTAGCTATAACAGCGATATCGTCTGCATAAGCTAATATTTACCATTCCTTCGTTGTTATCGTTGCTCCAGTTCCAAATTTTCTCACTATAAACTCGATCACCAAGTTGAACAAGACCGCCGACAGTGAATCACCCGGTCTCACGCCGCTGTTAATTCCAAACTCATTTATTTCGTCTGTCCCCACTTAAACCGTTGCACCCAAATCTCTCATAGTCGTTCGAATCAATTTTCCTGGGTATTTTCAATTCAAGCATCACTTCATATAATTTTTCTCGCTTGACGGTATCGAAAGCTTGCTGGAAGTCGACAAACAGCAAATGCAGCTCTCTACTGTCGATCGTTCCTTCCTGAATCCCTGCTGATATTCTCCAGTTCTGGCATCGACCATTGATTTTATTCTATTGTATAGAGTGTCGATAAAATCTTGTACGTCACTTGTAGACGAGTTATTCCTCTGTAGTTCTGGCAGTCTTCCATATTTCTGTTCTGTTCTGCCCATTTCTATTCTTTCGGTATTTCTTTTCTTCTCCATTCCTCCAGTATCTCTGATGTAATTTCTCCGCATATCTCATCTTTTCCCAGTGCTTTTCCCTTCTTCAGCTTCTTCAATATTGTTTCCACCTCATTAAATGTTGATTTCATCACTGTTTCTTCTTCCTTTCCTTCTCCGGTTTCTTCCGTAACATTTACTTTGTCATGATGCTGATTTAGCAGCTTCTGAAAGTGTCTCCTCCATATCTCTTTCACTTCTTACTCATTGTTACTCTGTCCTCCATTCTCATCCTTCATATAGTTCTATCTAGTTGTTACTCTGCTTTTTTTTGTGTTGTTTGATTCCAAAGTAGAATTTCTTAAAATTATTTCTATTGTAATTTTCTTCTATTTCATTCATCACATCATTTAAACATTTGTCTTTCTTCTCCTTGTACTTCTTGTATGCCTCTCTCTGTATTTAAAAAATATACAAACCATAATCGTCTTTTTCGCTCTTTTAATTATTTATAATGACTGTTGGTTGTTCAAATGCGTTTAATAAGGGCACAAGCGCCATGTTTGGTAACAGACGGAGGAGCTGCTGTTGCTTATTCGCAACAAAAGCAAAATAAAAAAAAACCAATTGCACAAATTTTTAAAAAATTTATTCTTTCGAAAAGTCAACAATTTCTCGACCACCTTAACCTTATTTAACATACTTAGCCCTTCCACGGTACCCCCCTGAAAATTAATATAAAACCGGATCGTTTTATTTACAAATTATTTGTCCGGCAATAAAAAATACACTTAAAAAATTTTAAAAAAAATTACCAGTATGTGCGTGATTCTAAACAAAACATTTTCATATTAATGTAATTATAACAATTATGTGCCTGACTTCTGTTAGATCTACCGTACAAACCGTTTATCACGCAAAAAATTGTTTATTTAGTGAAAAAACATGCAAAAGTCGTCCAGTGTTATAAAACCGATAATTCATTGCGAAACCAAAAACCACGATGGTTAATATTTCACAATTTGATAATAATAGTTATAATTTTTGTACCCACGATGATTTAAGTTCTTTTCAAAGCAAAAGAAAGTTTGATTAAATAACTTCATTAAGTAGATCTAGTGAAATAGTTTATTGTTTTAAATTGAAAGTATTTATTATTTGCTCGTAACAAACGGCAAAAAGCGTCGTTACAGAGATCAGTAAACGCATCAGACTATAACAAAAAAAAAACATTGTTCGTTTGACCCTTGCAGCCGAAAGCGTATTTGTGCATTTCGTGCAACGAGCCGCGTGCGAGCTTCAAATTTATGCAGTAATTATCAATTTATTATAGCAATTAATGTTCTTTCTAATGAAAACCATAAACACGTAACAAATTATCAATTTTTTATGTAAAAATAATATGTACTTAATGAATATTTATCGCATTATGATTTTATTGTGTATTACAAGCAAATACATCGAATTAACTGCATGCCAAATTAAAGTTAATTTACAAGGTGGAATGGAGAAATTAGAAAATAATTCTAACGATTTTCCTGCACGAATATTAAAATTTTAAAAAGTACCTACATTTCTGCAACTTTAACGTTAAAAATTACAGGACCAATTATTATTTAATAGTGACTTTCACTAAAACTGCAGAATAAAATTTTTCTTCTCAAGCCGCAATCAAATCACACCGTGCTGATTTTCAACATGAGTTTGTAATATTTTCTTTCTCTTACACTTGTAATCGCAGATTTGACATGAAAAATGCATTTTAGTTGAATGAACCCTCATGTGAATATATAAACTTGCCGTATGTGTAAACTTTACATCACAAACTTTACACGCGAAAGGTCTTTCTCCAGTGTGGATTCTTAAGTGATCCTTCAAATGGGCTTTCTCTTTAAATTTGAATCCACAACTGTCGCAGATGTAAAGCCTTTCGTCACTGTGGGTCTTTAAATGTTTCACAAAAGCCGCGTTAGTGGAGAAATTTGCACCACAAACCTCGCAAACGTACGGTTTTTCTCCTGTATGCGTTCTCATATGGTTCCTCGCAGTGGATTTTAACGCAAACTTTTGATCACAAAAATTACATTTGAATGGTTTTTCACCGGTATGAATTCGTAAGTGAAGACGCAAAGTCGTTTTTAGCGTAGTTTTAAAATCACAAACTTTACATGCAAATGGCTTTTCACCTGTGTGGACGTATAAATGTCGCTGTAGATGCGGCAATTGCGTGTATTTCATATCACAAAACTTGCACTTGTAGGGTTTCTCGCCCGAGTGAATTCTTAAGTGGATATTCAAATACCTCATTTGGGTGAACTTTTTATCACAAAATGTACACGAAAAGGGCTTTTCACCTGTGTGGGTTCTTATATGATAACGCAAAGTTGAACTTTGTGCAAATTTCATATCACAAAGTTTACATGCGAATGGTTTGACCCCAATGTGAGTTTTCAAATGCTTCGTCAGACTTAATTTGGTTGACAAATTTAAACCGCAACGGTCACAAAGTGTACTGTGTTGTGATTTGTTCATATCTTCCTGTTCAATTTTGGACAGATCCTAATCTTTTTCCATATTTTCTTTGAATGAGACACCAAGGCACTGATTTGTTAGGTTAGGTTAATCACTCGTTGAATATATTTATTTTAATAAATTTGTTGACACTGACAGCAGTCAGAGAGGTGAGCGTAGAAAACGCTTGTAGTAAGCGGTTTAATTTGCCCTCCCCCTACCCTAACCAGCTGTTCAAACAAAAAGAAATTTTAAATGTTAAATATTAATTTACTTATAGTACAATTAAAAACATTGTTAAACCAAAACATATTTCACTATTTTTATTCAAAAACAGAAATATTCTATTGTAGCAAGTGATCTTTGACCTTTTGTTTTGAACTCCTCAATGACGCGGAGTTACTGAAAATAATTTTTTTTTACACGAAATTAAATAATGGTAGTCTTATAATAGTCTTTTTTGTATACTAGACAATCTTGCTAGACCTCCCTGAAATGTGACAAACAGGGAGTAGCACCGGGGGGTCTGGGGAGTATGGAATACCCCCCAGCATAAAGAAGTAATGATATGACTCTTCGAAATTGATAAAGACGCAAATTTAAACCTTAAGAATACATCTGGTTCTTACTTACTTCTGGGGGGTATTGGTATTCTATACCCCCAGACTCCCCGGTTTTTCCGCGGATTACGTTTTATAGGAATACCCTCCAGATCAAGGGAAGATTTTTTTCAAGAACATAAACTACATCATACTTAATTTTATTTCAGTTTTAGGTGTTTTTTTAATTTTTCTAGTCTAGACGCTCCTAAATTGTGTTTTTTTTGTTTTTTTTTTCTATTTTAAAATGGCTGACCCCGTTAGATTTTTATAAAATGTGACAAAACAGGCATGTAACTGGGAAGTTTCTTGGGTTTAGAAAACCCCCCCTCAAGCATAAAAAATAAAAATAATTCCCTGAAATGTGACAAAGCGGGAATAACACCGGGGGGTCTGGGGGGTATGAAATACCCTCCAGCACAAGAAAGTAATGAGATGACCTTTCGAAATTGATAAAGACGCAAATGTAAATCTTAAGAATACATCTTTTTTTTACTTACGGCTTGTAAGTAAAAAAATTATTTTGTATTTCAGTTCCGGTATCAGATTACCTATATTTTGTTAACTAATATTTTTTTTAAAGCAAACATAAGATAGGTGATGAGATTTAATTTCCACTTGTTTACTTTTGAAAATACTTTCCGGGTAAAAATTTTTTCAGGAATTGCATATTTAATTTTACCTCATTAGTATAGGTTTTTCAACTTTTGCAAGATAAATAAGCTTGCTATACCCCCTTAAAATGTGAAGAAATTAGCGTAAAACTAAACGAGATGACTTCTCAAAGTTGATATCGACGCAAATTTAACCCTTGAGAAAACATCCTTTTGCTTACTTATGGCTGGGGGGTTTTCAGTACCCCCCAGACCCTCGGTTTTTCTATAGTTTACTTTTAAAGTACCCTCCAGATCACAGAAAGATTTTTTCAGAAACATGTAGTATTTTTTTCACTTTCTAGTTCAGGAGTGTTTAAATCCGCTAAACTTTTCTAAAATCTGAAGTAGAGGGCGTGAAACAAGAGTTCTGGTGAGCATTCTTTGTTTTTTTTTTATTTTTTATTTCAAGATGGCTAAGCCCGTTAGATCCTTCTAAAATGTGACAAAACGGGCACGTAACCAAGAAGTTCTATGGGTTATGAGACCCCCTAGCATAGAAAATAAGAGGATGACTTTCCAAAATTGATAAAGATACAAATTTAGATCTTAAGAATACTTCTTTTTCTTACTTACGTAAGACCTCCGGTTTTCTTATGGTTTTACTTTTTAAAGTACCCTCCAGATCAGGGAACGACTTTTTCAAGAACATAAACTACATAATACTTATTAAATTGTAGGTTACACCTTATTAAGGCCATAAAAGAAATATATCGAGATACGCAGATATGTATGGCGGGAAACGAGGAGAATTTGCAACACATTAACAGCGGATTGAGACAAGGCTGCAGCCTCTCACCAATACTGTTCAATATATACCTAGACGAAGCTCTGAGAGAGTGGAAAAACAGTATACACTTCTACTCCTCCAATATCAATAGACAAAAATGGGTTCTAACAATGCTGTTCGCGGATGATCAAATATTGATAGCAGACAGTGAAGACTCACTCCAGTATGCATTCCACAAACTCCAACAAATAATGAAAAAATACAATATGATGGTCTCAATACCAAAAACAAAAACGATGGCGTTTCTGGGACAAGACTTCATACGATCTAAAATAGTACTCGAAGACTCCCCTATCGAACAAGTAAACAACTTTAAATTTCTGGGCTGCACGCTAGACTTACACCAGGAGAAAGGCATACAAGAAAAAATCGAGAAGTTTAATTATCTAAATGGAACGATTAAGCGCACATTAAGTAAATGCACAAATAAAGCCACTCCTCTAAAATTTTATAAGGTGATGTCCGTGCCTACAGTTACTTATGGCAGCGAGACATGGGTAATGACGAAGAGATTACAAAGCAGATTACAACACGCTGAGATGAGATTTTTAAGAGCTATCATGGGCTACTCTCGAAGAAACCGAGTAAGAAACACAGATATCCGAAACGCCTTGGACATTTTCAACCTAAACGAAAAAATAGAGGAATACCGTGGAAAATGGAAAGAGCACCTAATGAGGATGAACGATACCCGCCTTCCAAAACAGCTATACATATACAAACCTAGAGGACGGCGCAGTGTCGGAAGACCGAGGAAAAGGTGGAGAGACCAATGATTGAGGGTGTCGTAACGGGTATTCAACCTAACACGTGCAGAAGAAGAAGAAGAAATTGTAGGTATTCATTTTAAGTGTTTTTTCTATTTTCTTGTCCAGGGTTGCTAAACAGTTGGATCCTCTTAAAATGTGTTGGCTTGAGCAGGAGGTCTGAGGGTATAAAGTATCATATTTTTTTAGTTATTTTTTTAATTTCTTGTCTAGGACGGCTAAGCCCACTAGGCCATCATAAAATTTGACAAGACGGGCATGTAATCTATAAGGTTGATAAGTAGGAACTCCCCCCCCCCCCCAAAGCATAAAAAACTAAAGAGATGACTTTCAAAAATTGTTCAACACCAAAATTTAATTCTTGAAAATACATCTGTTTTTTGCTTACGGCTGGGGGGTATTCCATACCCCCCAGACCTCCGGGTTTTTTTATGGTTTACTTTTTAATGTCCTTTCTAGATCAAGGAATGACTTTTCAAAAACATAAACTACATAATACTTAATTTTATCTCATTTTTTAAGTGCTTATTCAATTTTATACGGTAGGTATACCTCCCACCTTATTTTGCTCTCCAAATGTATGCGCCACCTTTGCCGCACCATAATATAATTACAAAAACATTAAACCCGAGAATTAAATATTGAGTGTAAATTTTATCATTTTTTTTTAAAGTTAATTTTAACTACAACGATTTCATTACCATAGCAATTACACCTGAGTTAAATGATAATCACAAAGCATTAACTTTTTGAATAAGCGAAATTAAAGTACATAAAATTGTTAAAAGATAAGAGATAACCACGTCACATGAATTACTTGTAAGAACATAATTTTATATAAAAATAAGTAAAATAGTTTTAAATACAACATAACGCGAGCGGCTGTACAGCTGCAGCTCTCATCAACTTTGATTGGACAAAATCTTCGATATTTCAAAATTGGTTAAAAGAATTATGATGAACTTGAATTTGGTAGAGAAAAGGAAGAAAATCAAATTTTTCGTAGAGAAAAAAACAAATTCCAGAAGGTATCGCTGTCAAGTAGGTACCTACTCTATAAATTTTTTGCCTTAGTTTTTTTTGCTCTCGGCTTCCCACTTCTGGATGTCTACACCTCTATGTCAGCTAGATTTTCAGTTGTTTTATTTTCTTCAATTTCCTCACCCACTAAAGAGCTATTTAGTTGCGCTTGGCCAGTTTCTTGAGATATTGTCTGCATTCCCATGTGGATAAAGACTCAAAACTATTGGCTTTGAATGCTTTTAACGCAACTTGGCTGTCAGGCATTATATTGACTTGTTTGCCCTCTAAATTCCTTTGCAAGCATTCATAGCCACAATAGTACATTTCTAAGTATTTCAGCTAGGCTCTTACCTAGGGCCGTAAATACTTATGCCTTTTTCCTGTTCAGTTTTTGATCCATCTGTAAATCACTTGAATAATTTTGTATACGCTTGTATTGTTTGACTTCTAGCCGTGTTGCGGTCCTGAATGACGACCTCAAACGGTTGTCAAAGTGAAAAAAGTTCTTAGAATGACATCCAAAGGTTTTTTAAACAGATCTAACTGTAGCAAATCCAATCTCTTTAGGTGACCTGTTTTGTCTCAATCTTTTCATTGCCTTTATCTCCGTGAAGAAAAGATTGTTCTAAAAGTGTCTCCAAAGCCGCAATTGCGGTCTACCATACAAACTACGTGTATATGAGAACGTGTCTATTATTGATGTAGTATATGACCAATAGATCATTTTTGGTTTTAACAACCAGGTCCAAAAAAATTTCGACAAGCCCAAAAGATTCATTTTACTTTGGTAAGAGTTCTAGTCTCATAAGATTTTTGGGTGAGTTTACCATGTAGACTAGAATTACCCCAAATACTTTACCACCTCGAAAAACAGTATCGACTAACTCTCAAGCTGTGGAGCTTTTAGGTCTGTCTGCTTACGCTTAATAAATGGAACAATAATACTTCCAAAAGCATTTACCACAAGTTTCTCCTTTCCACACCATTTTTTTATTTTGTTTAGAACAGTTTGCATTAGACTTAAGGTTACACTTTCATGCATGAATTATTATAGAAACAATGTCGTCCTTATACCCTTATACGCAGAATCCATCATCAGTTAATGTCTTTAGTAGGTCATCCACCACGATAGACCACAGAAAAAGTAATAAGACCTTACCTTGTGGAGTTGTAAGCATCCTCTTGATGTATCCATCAGGATCTCTTCCCATTGGCTTATTATTTTCACATTATTCAATGCTTTCCTAGCAATAACTTTTTAGTCTCTCCAGTTCTGCATTCCACCAAGATACATCTCGAAAGACACTTCTTTTCTTCAGTGGACAACTGACTTCATATGAGTTTATTTTGCACTAAGTTATGTGGTTAGAGGATGTTTTTAAGTCTTCTGTAGTAGCTACTTCACATTGGATATTTTCTAGCTCGGTCTTTAATGCCTTTTTGTGCTTTTTTGTAAAGGCACCAGTCCGTTCTTTTTGGACACTGTGTTTTACTGTTTCTATTTTTGTGTTATCTATATAAAATGTAATAGAGGCGTAATTTGATTAAAACGCATCCTCAATTACTTTTCAGTTTTTAAAACTTTGGTTTATAGCTAGAGAGGCCAATGTGAAGTCATGTACCTCTTGGCGCCTTATTGCGTTTATAAAGATCAGCTTTTTACCTTTGTTTATAATGTGTAAGTTATTAGAACAAATAACTCCTATGTGTTTGCAGTGTAATCAAACATTAAAGTCAGTTTATCTCAGAACTATCATTTTGGAGTTATCTTGTTTTGGCAGTAAGCCGATGATATTCAAGTGTGGTGAATGAACCATTGGTGAACCACCTTTGAATGGTGAAGGTTTATTTAGGTGTAACTCATGTGGTTGAACGCTTGTTTTTAGCCTCTTTATGCTCCGATTTGAAAGGGAGTCCTAGTGCCTCCCATTTTTTGTGGAAACTTTTTAGGGTTTTCCGCAGTATTTGACTTACGTTCCATATTTTTTGTATTAAGCACTTTGAGGCGCGCACTGGAGCACTCCTGATGCTATCCCTGAGCAGAATTACAAGACCTACTTGTACTTGTGCTTGATGGTTTAGATGTTGAGGCACTTGCACTTGTACCTGCACTTGTAGTTGTTTAGACTTTTTCTTGTTTGCCCTTTGGGCAAAATTGAATCTGCCCTATTCTATAGCCGATCTTGTAAATCAACTTTTTTATTAAACTTTCAGCTGGCTGAGTGTCTATTGAGAGAGTTATCTCTAAAATTTGGCTGATTCAACTTTATGTATGATCCGCCTACTGGGGACATTGGAGTCTTCGTTTTGGTCTTCTATGAGACGATTTTCAGTATGGCTTTACCATCCCATGGTTTAAATTTAGTCTCCAGGTTTCCCATTTATTTGTGACTGCATTATTAGTACACCTGATACCTATCCAACTTGATGGTCTTTTATAGATTTGCTGGAATTGTGACTTTATGGCAGCCAATGTTCCTTTCTTTATTATTTTTTTTATGTATTGCTTTGAGTTATTCCACTAGGAACACTTTTGGATTAGATTGAAAGACGATTTAGCATTAGCACCTTAGATCATATATATTACATAGATACCAAGTGCCCTATCCCAATGCATTGAAGCTAGTGAAATTAGATAGTTACGACATAATAAGTATGTCTATCTTTGTTATACTTATAGTCAACAGAGGCAATCTTGTATCTCTCTCAGAGTTCAAACCCGAACGGCGCATGTGCAAATTTTTACATTTGACAGTTTTTCTAATATTGCTTTTGTTATATTACAATAAAATTGCACATGCGCCGTTTGATTTTGGACTCTGAGAGAGATACAAGATGGCGAACTGTAGTGTTTAACAAAGACAGCTACAAATTATTATTTCGTAACGATCTGGATTCACTAACTTAGGAGGTACTTGGTATCTATGTAATATATATGATCTAAGATTAGCACCCTTGTCAGGTGTAGCTGTACCCTCATCAGTTTTTCTGATTTCTGTTTCTTTGTTAATGAGTTTGAGATAAGATTTACCAACTTGAAAAAAGTGTAAGAATAACTAGTTAGACGTATGCATCTGATTTGTCTTATTTACTCCTGAGTGAGACCGACGGCCGAACAACCACGTCAATTATGTATTAGAGCACTCTATTATTAGAGAAACATGTACATTCTTGTGAATGAGTTTATCTCACTCAAATAAAGGGTAGTTCACACTACATGATTTATCATATGACTTGTCACATGACTTCTCATATGAGGGATTTTTTTACGTTCACACTATATGATTTTTGATATTATAGAAGTTATAGCTTTCATGATTGGCTGTTGTGATGGTATGATTTTAGCCATGACTTTTCTTATGACTAAGTCATATGATAAATCATGTAGTGTGAACTACCCTTAAGTCATTGTACTTAACTCAATTTTGTGGTTTTTGAATTACGTAAAAATTTTAGAAGAAAAGGGCCGATGAAAAGTTTTACAAACTCTTAAGAAGAGTGAGACACGAATTAAAAGAGTAATTTTACAGAAATGTAATTTTTTACTTAATATCATTCCAAATTTTACATAAAATTTTCATCTTTGGATTTCAGATACGAGTAATTTAAATTTTGTTTTTTGTTTTTCGGATAATTATCTTACGCTTATTGAACCTCTGAACTGGTCACGTTGATTTATTGCGATTTATTGCGAAATTATTGGCACAGAACATTAAAAATATTGATTTAACTCTCTTAAGGGTTTAAAGTTCATCGACTATTTAGCTCCTATGTTATGTTAGTAAATGATAAAAAGGAGGCGGTCACGTTATGAAACTGTCAGGCCCGGAGCAGCTACCTTTTCAGTGGGCCCTCTCTGAGAGTCCCTTTGAATGTGGTTAAGAAAAGAGTAATTTAAGTCTTAATAACACACGAAGATTTATGACTAATGTGACCATTTATTTTGGGATTCAAAACCTATTGATGTACGAATAGGCTACATTTTTATTTTTTGCTCTACCTTCCCTAAAAGACCAACTTGCTGTGTTAGGAAAATGACTTTTATTTAAGTCCTTTTAGAAGGACGATTTCTTGTTACGGCTCGACGTTAAATATACAGAGACAATCATTGTAACGCTACCATGCCATTTTTTAAACTACTACTCTATTTCTCAAAATGGGACAATTTGATATTCTAAAGCTGCGCTTGGTGCCAACGGGACAAACTACCTAAAAGCGCAAATTGATATTTTTAAATTTCTGCTTCCCATTATAACGGATAAGAATGAAAAAGGTATCAATTTAAAATAATTATTTTTCTCCATCTAATGATAGGTACCCAACAACTGATATTTGGTTTTTTAATTTTAAGTTAAAAACTCAAAAAAAACAAGTGTTGACAGTTCAAATATCCAAATCAGGTTTGATTTTTCAAAATTCGCTTATTTTAATTTCACATTTTTAGCAAGAATTAAATAAAATATGCTAAAGTAAAAATATTAAGTGCTAGGTATCTTTAGACGCGGAAAATAAAACTTTTTTTTTCAGAATAGGGGGCATTAGAGTATATGCTGAGACACTTATTATCTCTTTAGGTTTGATTTATTTTTATTTAAAAAAAAACTGAATGAAAAATGATCGTAGGCTCCCCTTGTCGGAAATCCAATCAACTTCGATAAATTTTTAAAAAAATTTAGATATCGTTAGTAAATTTTGTTGTTTGTTCATTTCCTTGCTTACCTCGTCAGAGAATGGCATAATTAGGTATGTATGTAGGTTATTATTTATAATCTAATGGTAATTTAATATCAAATTAAAATAAATTAATTATTAGGTTGTAAAAATTACTATTAAATTAAAAACTTGTAAATTAAGTAAACGTTAAAAAAATGTATTTCATAAGCTTCCAGTAATCCTACATTTGTTTTTTATAATGTTTCCATTTTGTATACATATATTATTTATTTCTCAAATAAAAATATCGAAAGGAAATTGTTCTATTAAAGCTTACGAGATTGAGATTATTTCTAAAATATTTAGGATTACTTTTTTTTCGAGATTTTTGTTGCATCCCTACGATATAACCATGCTATTATTATTTAAAAAAAAATCCATATTAAAAATTTAAATAGCATTTGATTACATGTAAAAAGGGGAGAAATGATCTCTTAGTGATTAAGTGTAAACATTGACGTAAAATACGAGCTACGGTGCAAATAATTTAAGAGCCACTGTAGGATTCGAATCTCTGACCCTACGGTTCAAAGCTCAACTCCTTCACTACATAATCCACCTCTACATGTAATAATTCCCTGTAACATCGAAAGTAATAAAATAACACAGCGATAAATGAGAAAGTCCCTTCTTTAAACAAGAATCCAATTAACTAATTAAATTTAAAAATTTTATGCGTTTCCAATAATTATTTAAGTAAATTGAGTTAATTGCATATAAGGTAGAATACATACATGAGATAAGACGGCTTACTCCGTTTCACTTAATTAAGCTATTCGACTTAACAAGGTTTTGCACTTAAAAACAATCCTTGCTACCAACGAAAATCCAAAAAGAAAAAAATTGATTGAAATTGATTGTAGTAATTATTTTGTTAGGGTTAATAACCCTCATTCAATAAGACTTAACCCAGTTATGAGACGATTGCTTTTGTAATATAAACCAGTTTTATCAATCGATTATGCAAAATTATTAATTCCTTAGGAAACAAGAATTTTGTAGGACATAAAAATTTTTATTGAACCACTGCCATTGGTTATTTACATTAAATCATTTCCTGTTGGATTATTTACAAGGCGTTGATGTTTACAAGTGCGTGTAGTTTTATTTATTGCATAATATTTGTATCGTCCGCACTGCTTCCATAAAAGTTGCATCTGGGTAATTCTTCCTTATGTTTATTACCTCACGTAAAAGACGAGATTGTAAATTTTCTTTCATGTTCTCCATTCTAACAGGGTGATTCAAGCAACCCAAAACGCTATAATTTTATATTATTCGAGTTTCCTTAACCGTAATATTGGCGATCGGATACGCAATTCTTATGGAAGCTTTGGAAACAACTTATTGTTGATACCAACCAAGAATTGAAATGGTAAAGCAATTCAAAAGCTTCCGTTTCTTATAGAAACAAAAACGCATGTCGAAATGCAACATTTCACGGGCGCCAATTGCTACTTGTAATCAGTACAATTAAAATAATTAGCATAATACCTGATACACCTTTAGTTTAAGTTTTATAGACACCGTTATAATATTTTACAAAAAATGTTTAAAATGGGTAAACCTGCAATAAGCATTTTAATTACCTAGGTTCTTCATATATGGAATTTATGAAAGTACGGAAACTCCTTAAATTATAACCGATGAGTTAATTAATTTATCTAAGACACTTGATTACATTATTTTAATTTATTTTTAGATAATTATGGGCAACGCATAATGTGACAAAAAAACTTTTTATTTTTACATAAAAGAATTTAATATTGCAATCCTATTTGTTGTTGCATATCGTCCAGCAATTCTTGAAGTTCCTCGTCTGAGATTCGTTTGTTCAGCGATGGAATAATAGATTTGGCTTCTTCTGCTGATTCTGGACACAGATTTGCCAAAGAAGCGATTTCAAACTTATGTAGTGGCTTTTGGGACAACAAATTCCGTACGGCCATCATCGTCTCTTTATTTTTGAATTTTCCAAACCTCTCCGTATAATCTCGAACTTTAATGACTATTTCGGGAACTTCTTCGTCTTCGACATCTTCGTTTCCATGTTTTTGATGTGACTTCAAAAGTAAGGAAACTTCGGAAATAAGTAAAGGTTCAGCGTTTTCGAATAATTTAGGAAACGACAAGAAGGCGGCGTTCTCCACAGTATTATCAATTTTACTGGCACTCGTCATTTTTTATTCTTGTTCGAAAATAATAATTAATTTAACAACTGAATGCCTTTATATTGTCGTGAAACGACGTTAAAAAAAATCATTGTTTTTGGTAAAATTGAGTCGAAGTTGATAATTTAGTGTTCTTTTCAAATTTTTACAATATTTTTACGATTTATCAAAGAGACGCTCACACTTGTTTATCAAAGTGTCAAGTGTTTATCAAAAAATTTGATTTATCAAAGAGACGCTGCCGGCGCACTTTTGTGAGGTGTCTAGCTAAAAACACTTCAATATATACAAACGGATTTAAAAATAATACCAACTTAATGGAATCATTGGATTTTATCTATGATGATTAGACGTGCCACATTAGCTATTCCGTCAAAAGCTTCATGGGATTAAGTAGGATCCAATCGTTATCGCACACAAATTTACAATCTTCCTGGTTTAAGACGCAAGCAAAAATCCTTCATAATAATCTACTCGCTCCTAACCTGAAGGTTTTTAAACCCCAAACAAATTAAAATGATTCTCAAATGACTTCTTTCACGAAAATGACAACCACGACTCCAGCACAAAATAAGAACTACCTCCTGATGTCGAGATGAAAGAAGTAGTCATGAAAGATGAAGAAAAACTAAGGTTAAGGCTCAAACCAATACCGTGGCTATCTATTCAGAAACCGAAAATGACTTTTGTAACCTCAAAAAATTATTTTAAAAAACGGGAACACTAATGCACTCTTACAACGCCACCTAGTGAATAAACTGCTCAAAGTGGGGCTACTCAAACCCTCAAGATGGTTCAAAAAGACTTTATCAAAAAAGACCTCTTATAGCAAGAAAACTTTCAAGTTTAAGCATTACTTGCTTAATTAATGCGCCGTGGATTGAACTCAGCAATTCCAATATTCAACTTGGACGGTTTTGTAAAATCAAAACGATAACAAGTAACAATAACTCAATGCGTTATTAAAAAAATCAATGCGATATGACTTGAAGAAAGTTATTGGCTACGTTTACACCGTAAAATGCTTGGTTCGGTCCGATCGGACTAAACGGGAGGGGATAGTTCGATACGACACGCTTGGTTTACACCGTATATTGGGACCATATCCGAACTATATTTTTAGTCCGCCTGGTGTAAACATACAGGTACCAAGTTGGTCCGGCTTTAGTTCGGTCCTCTAAAATATGAGTACCAGACCAAATACGAACTAAATTGGTTCGACGGGTTCGACTGCATTCGACATCACTCGAGTATTTTTAATACCGAATGCGCTCATTTTTAATTTTTATAGGTTATAAAATAAAATTTATCAAGTTAGTAGATTATATTTATATATTTTGGTCACATTTTGGTCCTCGGTTCTCGTGTACGGTGTAAACACTTGCGAACTATATTTTGTCGCATCGAACTATCCCCTCCCGTTTAGTCCGATCGGACCGAACCAAGCATTTTACGGTGTAAACATACACTTACGGTTCTCACTTGGGACCTACGTACCATACATACAGGGTCGTGTAAAAGATATGAATTGAATTAAAAGCATACCAACCTAAGCTTCACTAAAGCATCACTATACAACTATCAGGTAACTATCTGTCAACCAATCAGAATAGCCTTTAGAAGCAAAAACCGAGCATACACAAAGTTGAAGCAATCAACTATTCATAGATGCAAAACACTTGGTGGAACGCTTTGAAGTTAATGCTTCTCTTGGCTTAAAATACTAAAAATACAAGTCAAGACTGGGCGGTTAACAATAAGTATTTTTACACAATCCAAAAAATATTAATTAGTTAAAACATAAAACTGTTTTGGTACAAGCTTAAAATTTTAAAATGAAAATTAATTTCAAAGTAATAATGTTTTTAAATATAACCAATCACAGTGCTTATAGTGCTGTTCAGATTATGGTTAACTTGTTCAAGCTTTAATTTTAAGCTACGAGAGAAGCACCTTAAATACTTGTTTAAAATTCGAATCGTGATTACTTAATCAACGATTTAATCAGAGCTAGTGGAACTGGCCCTAAATGTGAGGACCCACTAAAAAAAGTTATACCCCTAATCAGGACAAAACCATAAAGGGGTCATCAAAGAGGTAAATAAATTGCATCACTTACTATAGCTATGAAGACCACCCTCCTCAAAGTAATTCAAAACGCCGCTCTTCCAATGCTATCAAAGTATTCACCTCCGACATCCTAGACATTGCCGCCTTTAACCGCTAAATAAAGATTAAAAATTGCATATTTTAAGACTTTTCGTAAAGAAACCCCCACGCACTTATTACACCGCAATAATTTCTTTTTGGACCTCAACCTTTCTACTGCTTTCTAAATCAGCTCTGGCAAGCTCAATCTAGATTTAATAAGCTCTCAAATTTTAATGCCCGCAAAGCAGACAAAAGAGATATGAGAACCTAATCGATTGACCGCAAGGAGAGCTTGATCCAAAAGCATAATTTCTTGGTGTGGAGATTAGAAACTTGAGAATGAGTACTAAGTCTATGACTTGTCGACCGAACCATAGAGTGCTTTATCGGCTAACAGCCGGAGAAGTTTCTGCATGTAATAACTCCGAGCAAGGACCGTGTATGTGCTTGCACCAAACTTTGGCAGTAGAGTTAATCACAACGCCACTTGATCCTTTTAAGATAGAAAGAAGGTAGCTAAACTTTGGTATTTAACCACAGTCGGAGAATTTACGGGTTGCGCACTGTGCGTTTCGTGGATTTTTAGAAAATATCTAATGTATTTACCACGAGAAGCTCTTAGTGACTTCAGTGACACTATCTGCAAAAAATGAAAATTTGGTGGCCAGTTGATGATAAAAAACTTATCAAAAACAAAGTAGATTTTTGAAACTGCAGCTTAATGATGTTAAATAGAAAATGTGTAAAATCACTAACGTGAATACTCGAGAAAACTTTCACACCAAGTTAACATAGAAAAATGCAATCAAACAGGATCAATAGTCGATCCAAAAAAATCTCAAAGAAGAAATCACTTTCAAACTTTTTAACCACACTCCCCACTTGATCGATCTTGATTCCTGCCAACCGCTCTTTTCGAAAATCCCTAAGAAAAGATTTTTTGGTTGCATACTTTCAGGGGTAAAATATTATTCAAAATTCAATTTAATAAATAATAGCAACTGAAAGCACAGCGGGTGTTACATGCTCTATAGGCCAGTCATTATAGCAAAAAAAAGTACTTGTAGCATTCTATGTTTGTTTTCGGTGCGTAATAAGAAGCTAAATGGGTAAGACGTTTGTTGCGTTATCAATACATATACTTCTACAAAGAACGTTCGGTACCAGTTTTAACCTCTGGCAGCATTATTATAAATTATTTATGTTATAAATAAAGTTTTCTTATTAACACAGACGAGCATAAACCTACATATATAGCATATTATAAGGTACTGACTTCTGGTTATATTATTATAGTGGTACAGGGATGGCTAATTCTAGCAAAATTGAAATATTTATTTTCAAATATTAATTTGCTTTAAGTAGATTCTTGTATTATTTTATTAAACTAAGCGACGTGTAACATAAACTGCGGGAAATCTGTAAAAATTTAAACAAATTTTAAATTTAAGTTATAACATAAAATAAAGTAAAAAAAATGTTATAACGGTCACCTTTATACCTAATAACCCTAATAACGTGGTGATACATAATACCCCTAAATAGGTCTTAAATAATAATCTGCAAGTAGAAATTAAATTTTATACTTTTTTATATTGCTGAGATGGTTGAAAAGGATGAAGATAATATCGAAGAGGAAGATAGGGAACTAACTGCCTTTTTGACACAATCTGATATTGAGGTGCATGCCCCCCCCCCCCCAATTCGAATATTGACTCCAAAATAGTCTAAATCGTTTGTGCATCGTTTGTACCTGTTTGTGAAAACATTATTTTCGTTTGTACCCAAATAGTTTTTGAGAAATTTCAAAATTTTGCTGGGGGGGGTGGAGAAATGCTAGCCCCATGTCGAATTTTGACTCCAAAATAGTCTAAATCGTTTTTGCCTTGTTTGTGTTTGGGCAAGTTTTATTTTCATTTGTACCCAAATAGTTTTCGAGAAATTTTAAATTTCTCCAGTGATGTGATCGCTGGTTGAGTATAAAACGGAAATTTTGGGTTCAAATGGCGGATTGCACAGAATTTTTTGGCTCGGCGTGCATCCACACATCCAGCATCCGGTGGGCATCCACACTCCTGTGGTGATCCCTAATATTTGTGTCGACGTCATTACCGTTGATACGGCTACGTCACACACGAGAGTTTACAAGACAAGTTGTAGAGTTAACTGTAGAGCTTATATAGTAGATAATAAAGCGAAGAAGAAGAAATAAAACTTTACTTTTTTACATGTTTAATTTTTCCGATTAAGTATGATTTTTTATGTCTTTTTTACTTTAACATACTACATAGTATGAGTAGTGTGGGAGAGTATTTAATAAAAAAAAGAATTTCTGATTTTGACGGATTTATAATACTTGGGGTCCAAGGAGTTGAATGAGACCAAACATCAAAAAATGTATGTGCGAGTGTGTGTATGTATAATCTAAATTTTTTATGCGCTCTAGCTCCCAAACCATTAAAAATTTTACTACAAAATTTTATATTTAGTACTTTTATATTGAGACTTAGAGCTGACTATTTAAACTTGCATTTCATAATTATATCTTAAAAAGTAACCTATTGTTATTATTCCTACCTACCTACGCCTACCCTCGGGTCGGCTTATAAAAGTTCCAAAAATTCCTTTAACGGCTTTTTTCAGTTGTACGTAATGATTATACAACAAACGTTTTATGAATTTAACTGCGAGAACAAACATAGATGCTACAGTACGTCGAGCCTAACTTCATTATTTAAATAATAAGTAATTTAATTAAGTTCCGGAACACTTACGAGGTTGCAAATTCAGATTATGATATCTATTCGTGTCACAATCATTTGCAACCCGATTTTAAGACTATCAGAATTATATAGACACTTACTTATTGTTTAAACTGTCGAAATCGACGCCGCGTCAGATAAAAAAATTGTAAAAAAAATGTTCCGGGTTAAAAAAAGTTATGCAAAATTACAAGCGGATTTCTAACCCTTTTCTGTTGTATAAACAATTATTTGCATAACTTTACCTTTTTTTTCCGATAAGATATATCAAAATATAATTAATAAACAATTATTTGCAGTGTTCCGGTCATTGTAGCAGGGTGCAAATTTAATAGAAGATGTATAATAATCATTAAAATGTTCCGCCAAGTTTGCATAACTATCCGAATTTTTTTCAAAAAGTTATTGAAAATTTTCATTTATTTGTTAATTTAACAATGTTCCGGGGGGCGGAAAAGGGTGCAAAATCAGATTTATTACTTTTATAACTCCTCTAATGTTGTCCTAAAATTTAAAAACTTTTGGATACTTTGTCTAACTTTTCATTTTTGAAGTCCCCAGTGACTGGCCTACTAGCGCAAACCAGAGCAAGAAGAAGTGATCAAAACTCGATTCTATCGCTACGCTGCGCTCCAAGCAGACCGCTTATTAAATATCAACACTTCCACCAAAATGCTTCCATAGAATTTGAATTGTCTGCATTAAAATATTTGCATTAAATGCAAATAAAAATGCATAGACGTATTGAAGAATATCGTAAAATGAATTATTGGAAAGTAGAACTACGTAATAAATGCAAAAAATTGTTACAATTTCATTGTTCGTATAGTACTCTGTAAAAAAAAGCATGTAAATTTACAGTAAAATCCGAGTAATTTTAACAGTAAAATACATGTAAAAACTACATATTGTGTAATACTGCAGTAATGATAGTGTGACATTATGAATTTTATAGGTAATTTTATTTATATATGTGATTTTACTTTAAAAGTTACAAAATTTTATGAATAAGAGTAAAAAGTATACATAAGAATGTAAATTTACCAGTTTTTGGCATCACAAATGTAAAATTACATTAATTATAATAAATTTGTGTAAATTTACCTACTGTGCTTAGTAACATTCTAATTTTGTAATAGTACCTAATATCACTCATATGAACTGCAAAAATACAGAGAAGTATGTAATCACAATTTCACAAAAAAATTACTTTTTTATTATGTATAATCTTATAAATATAATAAAAATGTACATGATTCGTATGTAATATCACTTAAGTATATGAACTGTAAAAATACAGAGGATGTGTGTATAGTTATTATTTCACACAAAAATTACATTTCTATTATGTAATCTTAAATGTATAATAATAATTTACTTGATTCTTATGTAATATCACTCATATAAACTGTAAAAATACAGAGAAGGTATGTAATGACAAATTCACATAAAATTTACATTTCAATTGTGTAATCTTACACGCATAATAATAATTTACTTGATTTATACGCAATATTACTCATACAAGGTGACCCAAAAAAAATGATAACAAAACTTTTTATCATAAAAACTTTATTAAACGGAGGAAAAACTTTTTAGCAACAAATAATAATAACTAACATTATTGTTGACAAAAATAATTAACTAGTTTCAAAATGGCCGCCTTCTGCTGCTATACACAACGTCAAACGCTTCCGACAATTTAAGGCTACGCGCCGAAGCTCTTCCATAGATATCCGATCCCACTCACGGCACAACGACTGCTTTAACGCTTCCAAACTTTTGTGGGGTGTCCCACAGAGACACCTGGTCTCCAAAATTGACCATACGCTGTAATCTATCGGATTGAGATCTGGCGAGTAGGGAGGCCATTCCGCGGATGTGATGAAATCCGAGAAATGCGTTTTGCACCAATTTTGAGTGGCTTTTGCCCTATGCGCTGGAGCAAAATCTTGTTGAAACGTCCAATTCGCATCGCCAAAATGTTGATGAGCCCATGGAAAAACAACGGCTTCGAGAATGTCGCGTTGGTAAACTTCTTGGTTAATTTTCACACCCTGATCCACAAAAACCAAGAAAGTTTTTCCAGTTGAGCAAATTCTGGCCCAAACCATCACAGACTGTGGATATTGACGGTGCTCTACGACAACAGAAGTACCTGGAGCATTAGCAGACCAAATCCTGTCATTTTGACGGTTGTGCGCTTGCTCGACGGTGAAAACCTTCTCATCTGTAAACACAATCCGATTTCACAATAGAGAAGCAGCGCGACGAAGAAACTGACGACATCTTTGAAGTCGCACGAGTTTGTTACCGTCAGTCAACAGTTAAAACTCTTTGAAATTTGTAAGGTTTGACCTTAAGGTGCTCCTTGGCTATTCGGCGAGCCGATTCACGTGAAACACCGATCTCGCGGGCAATTTTTCTCATTGAGACCCTGAAATTTCGCAGGAGTCGTTTCTTGATGATCTGACGGACCCTCGGCGTGTTGACTGTTTGCTTTCTTCCGCTCCCTGGATGACGTCCGGTATGGCCACGCTTCTCAATTTGTTTGATTGTTTGGCTGATATTTGGTGCCGCTATGTCGAGCCTTCGCGCGATGTCACAATTGGGCATTCCCTGTTGATGTAACCTTAAAATTTGTTCTATTTGACTAGACATCTATAAAATAAGTAATAAAACACATAACCAAATTTGGTTGCAGGTTTGTATTTGGGACGCTAAAATGCAAATTTTACGATTGAAACCACGATGAATTCTGAATAAGCAAATATGAAATAAGAGAATTAACTATGACGGAAGGCCTTAAATCTACCAGTTTTTTCAAAAATCGATTTTAAAAACTTCGATTTTTACAGTAAATTTTAAGCGAAGTCACTCGGGATTGGTGAATCAATGCATTCTATTGACAGTCCGTGTAGTTTGAACTGGTCTTAGCTTTGCCCAGAGTGGCGATAACCGGAGCGACACTTGCATTGAGATGCTGCAATAGTGCACCTCGAGCGAAAATCATGGTTTTCAATAATAACTCCTCGCTGCGCTCGGGCGCTTTAAGCCATTTTTCCTTGCACAACCACCTTGCTTTTATAATCCACGCAAACGAGTTTTACCTCTCAAAGATCCACCTTTTCCTTAACCCACGGGCCTAGGGGTATTTTTATAATGAGTGTCGCACCCTTTGGGCGCTTCGGGTCATTTTGATGAAAACCACCATGGCACGAGGAGGATCCACGCGAAAAAGTAACAACCGTTCGTTAAATTTAAGCAACCTTTTTCTGAAGTACTTTTGGTCCTAAAATGAACCTTTTTCTCGTAACGTTACACAGGATACCGTTCCGCGATCTGATGGAGGAGTGCATTAAAAACGGCTTAAGGTGTGCGTCCAAACACGCCAATCCACAAAAACTGGTCCAGGTGACTCGCAAGTAAAGAAGAATGCATCACACCCAAGCGACGACAGAACCTCTTTAGCTGCGACCAGTAGCCTTCCACTGCATTTGTGCAAACCCCTGTAGTAGGGTCTACAAAATTTCGGCTGTGGTTCACCCATCTATGTTTGTAAGCCGGGCCAACTCCCTCTATCTCTTGCAAACCCCAGTAACTCCGCCAACCATTCGTCCAAATTTCGGTTCCGGGTTGTACTAAACGGACGATGAGTTTGTGCAGCGTTTTCTGCTTACGATCAGGAACGAAGGCAACAATCCCTCGCCTAGCAGTGAGACTGTAGATACCTACAATCTACTGTTGGGGAACAATTTTGCCAACGTTATGCTTCCGCTTCGCGACTACACTCTCGTCTATCTGTACCACTTCAGCCGGGCCGCCGAGTTGAACGAGTGCAAGGTTGCTACGGAGTTTCCAGGTGGAGATAGCACGGAATTTTCGGTGTAACCTATACACCGCGTAACGATCCATCTCGTTGATTATGGAGAGTTGCACGCCCAACTCCATAAAACACTGAACACCAGCACTGGTGGAACCCTAAGACCCGCAAAAAAGGTCTTGGCTCTTAGGGAATACTTTCTCTTGCACTTCGGACACCGGAAGCAGTATTTCAGATTGTACTTGTTGCTTCTCACCAATGTGCAAAAGCGTTTGCACGAAGGTTTCGAACAGCGCTTATTGTCTGGCAACAACCGAAGACCCTGCAAGAACTCCACTACCTCTGCATCGCTCACATTGAACAATGCAGACACGTCGAAAACAGACTTTACATCTAAATCAGGAATTGGGAACGGATTCGCTACTATTGCGTTGACTACTGAGTAATTTGTTAAGTGCCACACTATTATGCATTGCTGTACACGTACCGACAACTGAATGCTTTGATTCAGTTGAATGACCAATCACGAGCGATTTACCTTGAAATTTGCAGTGAAAATTGAGCTTTTTTAAATTCGATTTTTGAAAAAACAGGTGCATTTAAGGCATTCTGTCATAGTTAATTCTCTTATTTAAAATATATTCTTTCAGAATACATCGAGGTTTCAATCGTAAAATTTGTATTTTAGCGTCCCAAATACAAACCTTTCCCCCAAAAAACTTTTTTTGTTAAGACCGATTAAACTTTGTTATCATTTGTTTTTGGGTCACCCTGTATAAACTGCAAAAATGCAGAAAACGTATGTAATCACAATTTCATGAAAAATTACATTTCAATTGTGTAATTTTACATTTAAAGTGCAAGATCTTCAGTACACAAATGCATTGTAAAATTATAGAACAAGCTTGGAAAATTATTATTTTGATTACTCACATTACATTTATTGATGGTAATATTACTGAATACGTTAGGAAAGTTTCTTCATTGATTGGTAATTTTACACGTTTGGTGCAAAAATTTACATTGGATGATAGTAATACTACTGAATAAGTTTGTAAAGTTCCCACTTTGATTTGTAATATTACACATACATGGCAAACATTTACATTAAATTTGATGTTTAGAATGTTAAATTATTAACTCGTTGATATTAAATAATATTAAAACTTTATTAGGTACATCGAGTTATTAAAAATCAATTGAATTATTTATTTTGAAATCTTATTTTGATGACGGATGAAATAATCATCTGAAAGCTAAATAAATAATTTAATAGATTTTTAATAACTCGATATAATAAAGTTTTATTATTGTTAAATATTGATGTGTAGGTAACTTTGCACAACGCATAATTTTACATACCTTAAACTTCATTACTATGATAAATGATAATAAAAGAAGTAAAATTAGCTTATTATTATAATAATAAATTTACAAAATAAAATTTACAGTGTTTCTAGGTGCCGTTTCTAGCTTTAATTCAAAAAGCATCAATTGTAAATTAGATCAACTAGTACTTCCGGCTTCACGGTCATCCTTTTGGTTAACTCTTTAGATGGGCAGTGGTGAAGCAAGAAATATTGACTAATCTGAATTGCAATTCATGTTTTCTGAATTAAAGGTAGAAATAGTGTAGTGGTTCTTTAGAGTTTAGAGACTAATTGAAAACCTCTTTTGTCTTAATGGCACTGAGAAGGCAGGCGTTTACAACTTAGCGGATATTGCGTTGATCGTCAATGCTAAGAGTTTGAACCCGGGCGGGGTAAGACCCTTGATCTTCTCTTCTCGGTAGGCAATGGAAAACCACCAAGTCAATCTGCCTTCTAAATGAAGTAGTCACTAAATCTTCATTAAGGTAGAATCCGGTCCGTAGCCAGACATTGGTGATGGAGGGGAGGTTATGTGTAAACACAATAATAAAATATTCTTTTAATATTCATAATAATTCTTTGTTGCCATGAGGGGTTAAATTTTTAAAAAAATCTTATGTACAACCTTAGTTAAAAGACCGAAAAGTATGAAAACTTTAGTTATAATTTTTTCGGCCTCAGTCATTGATAAATCAACCGTATAGTTCAAAAGCCAGCGACAGTTTTCATTCCGGATTTTAGAATTTGTGAAAACTTGTGTACCTTTTTATTATAATTTTGTGCTGCTCTTAAAATTTTTACTATTTTAAAACGTTAATTACTCTTTTATCCGATCAAAAAATCGTCTGCCATTTTTGATTTTGCATTTAGAGGGTGTCTATCTTTAAAGCCATAAAAGCGAAACTGTCGCTGGCTTTTGGGCTAATATGTGAAAGCCATAGTTATTCAGCTTACGGTTTCACTCCTAAAGATTTTGACAAATCAGATGCATCTGCCTATTTTGTAAGTCTCAAACTTTTTTGCAAGTCGATAAAACTTTTTTGATTTGAGAAGAAAGAGGTTTATGGCAAATTATTTTGTTAAACATCAATTTTTTTATTTCAATGTCAAAGAAACAACTATTACGTTATGAAGCTATTAAAATGCAATTAAATTTTCTGCTCTGCTATCAAGAAGAACGGAAATTTTGCACTGAATTTCAAGGTCAAAGTAGTAAACTTGAACATTACTTATTAAATTGCAATAAAGACTTCATCATGAATTATTAGAATTGCTAGTTAGTCAAGGAGCTGCTTGTTCTAGCACTTTAAGGGGGGACAACACAGTAAGGTTTTTAAAAATTTGATTTTTTTTTTATTTCCCACATCGAAAGATACATGTTTAAAGAATGTTCTCTCAAAATATCAGAAAAAAAATCGTAAAATTGGCCAAGTTGTAGGGTTGTTTTGCGCCTGGGTTATAACATAGGTATAACATAGGTATAACATAGGTATAGGTATGATAACTAAACATCTGCACATTTTTAGCACCTCGATTTCTTTTTAGTTGTACTAATTGTAACATGATACAAAACAATTTTTCTAAAAAAAACAATAACATTTAAATTTTTACTGTATTGTGCTAAGAAATTAACAAATGTAAAGCAATAAAATTCATGGATTAGTAAAATTTATTACCCATGAAATATTAATTTTATGGTTCCCAATAAGTGTCATAGAAAACAAAACTAAAACCTTCTTTGAGTTTTAGGATACTAAATATTAAAAAGTATAAACATTTAACTCTTTAATTACACAAATATTGCACTAAAATTGATATGCAACGTATAGACGTAGTTGAATGCGCGCACACCTGAGGGTAGTTTGAAGACCATACGAGGGTATGACAGCAAAAACTACAATTTCTTTGCATGTGAGGAGTTATTATATGGTCCAGGTATAGCTGATTAGGGGTTAGTAAGGTATTTTTATTTTTTATTAATGAGTAATCTGCAACCAAAACTTTAGAAGCGAATATCTCAAAACTACAAATTTTTACCTGGTTGACAGCAAAACAACAAAACTATACATTCGATTTATATGATTTAAAAAACATTTTGTTTACAATATTCGTCGCTTCAGTTCGACGGGAGCTTTTTTTAATTTATCACTTCGTTTAGTTTCTAGGTACAAAAAAAACTCGTAAAAAGTGCTTTATTTGAAATTTTTTTTTCAAAGTTTTGAAATTTTGTTATTTTTTTAGATATCAAAATTTCCTCCCGTCGAACTGAAGCCATGAGTATGTACTTTAAAATATTTTTTGAAATTTTGATTTCGAAGTAACCATATGGCCGATTTGCTGTCAACCAGCCACCTACGTTTTTTTTAAAGAGCAAACTTTTACGTCCTGTACACTCGGTATATGGACTACAAACGAGCCAAAAAAATTTTTAATTATATATAATATAATAAATTATATGTATGTAAAATTTGAAAATGATTCGTTTTGTACTTTTTCTGTAAAAAAATTCCTAAAATACCTCTGTTTTTCGAGCTGTTACTGTGTTGTCCCCCCTTAATCTATAAAATGATGCCACTCATATCTGCAATAAATTATTGCCGAAATATTGCTCAAATAATGGAACAAGAGCATTTAAGTTTGAAACTAATGAATTATTTAACAGTAGCACCTATGAACTTCAATTTTCGTAAGTCACGGCTAGACATTGAAACCAACCGTTTATCTGATGATGTTATCGCGGAAACCTAAACTGGTTGCCAATTACCATCGATATCCAATTATGTAACCATCATTCCTAATAAATGATTGAATAAAGAAAGTCATTTAACTAATATTATGGTGATCTTCATAATAAAAACAGAGAAAATTTACAATAGGTACTAAACTACTGCCAATATACTAAACAAATAAATAAATAAGAACAGAATGGGTTGGCTGCAGCTGGTGCAGTGATGCATGCTCAATCGTGCTTTACAACCGCCAATTATTGTTATTTTCCGTCTAACATAATCGTATTAAAAAAACAACGCACGAATGTAGGTTACTTTGCATTTCCGTAAATTTACACGTGCCGGGCTTTACAAAGAAGCTCGCAATGGTCTGTTACTTGTTTTAATTGCTCTTTGAAAGGTGCAATAAAAATAAGAGTGGTTCCTACGTGTTTTTCTAGCCGATAAGTACCCAGCAACCAAAACCATTGATGGGATTGATGGAACTCACCAAACTCAGCCAATCGAGCGCTAGTGCTGATTTTCCCTATAAAGCAATCAAGCAATTATCATCGCTTGATTAAACACTTGAAGACTTGTATTTGAAGATGAAGTATACATACACAGTAAAAGTTGAAACCGGTCATGGTATAATTTCTTTATAAATAATAATTTAATTATTTGTTTTTATTGTTAACTTTCGATATTAGCACACATACCTACTACCCAGCTTTTTCCGTTACAGTTTTTATATTCAAAACAATCGAACTATCTAATACATGTAGGTATTGAGGAAAATGTGTAAGAAATAGGTACGTGAGATGTTGGAATACTTTTGTATTCACTTTCTGTTCCGATTTTTTACGGTTAATTGTTCAGCTCTTACAATTTTCGAAGCTTCTCGTGTTTATCATATTTTTTGAATGACTTTTCTCCGCTACATCAACCTGTCTATTAAATGAAGCGTTTCAGATTGACAGAAGAAAAGGGAAAGCAGCCGTTAACGTTGAAGTAATGTGTTTATGATACATTGTGATAAAGTATGCAATTTTCATGTTTTGTTGGAACTTAAAATTGTTGAGGCAGTAGCGTCAAATAAATCCCCGAAGGCCCCTTATTAGGTATTTGATAATTTCCTTTTGTGTTAATTTCTGAAACGACAGTTTAAGTATAGTTAATTTTATTTATTTTTTCTTCTTCTATTAACACGTAATTTCAGCTTAATCAATAATTTTGGTGGTGGTAGAAGAGATAAGATTGGACAACTCCAACTCATTCTATTTGACGATTCAGCATCAAGCGTTTTTTCTAAAGTCGTGTTCTCACGATATACAGCATCAAGAACTTCTATTTACCATAGTTGTTAATTGCGACTCTTTTCTTTCTTTTTCTCTCATTTTCATGATATTACCTAAGTTAAACATTTTGCTTTATCTAGACTAATGAAATGTAACTTTTCGCAAGTGATTTGCTTTTTTGTTAACTCAAAGTATGATTATTGTACTTTAGCTTTATCCTGAACAGGATTTAAGATGATAAATCGGACGAGCTGTGATTGAGTTTTCCCCATGAGTAAACTAAAACGAGAAAACGTTTTTGACTTGATTTGGAAGTTGAAACCTTCAATTTTTGATAACAAACTGCGCTACCGGTGCAATTGATATTATAATTATGCAGACTTTCTATATTTCTAACTAATTCTAAAAAAATTTGATTACATTTTCTATGCGTGTAAACCAATTTTTTCACATCAGTAATTCATTAGTTTTTTTTCAGATCAATTCATTAAGCTTAAACGTAATTTAAAAGCAATAAAAAAATTTAATTAATGTAATAACACTAACAGTAGATTAAACTAACTCTTCTCGCAATGGTTTTCTATTCTTTAAATGAATTGTTAATATTAATATAATATTAAATATTTTATAATCTAGTGAAAAGAAAGACTCCATTGTTTGGTTATCTTTTTAATTTTTAAATTACTATTAATAATAAATTAATTTAAATAATATATATAAAAGTTTAATTTATATAAGATTATGGCTAATACATACAATCAATTGTTTACTTTATTAATTTAGTATTAATACTAAATAATTTAGTATAATAAAATATAATTTTATTAATTTAATATTTTACTATTTTTTTAATTTAATTAATGAGGTTGCTCGGTCTTTGGCCTCATTGCAGGGGATTATAACAAATCACATTTGTGCATCAATTTTGTCTGCTGTATACTTCTTTTGAGTTGGTAAAGCTATACCTCCCAAACTCCATGATCACAAAGACCAACACGAATGAGCGTCCATTGTTCATAGCGTCCAAATTTTGATAGCCGAGCCGGCTTGAACGCATGGCGCAACTTTAAATTTAGTTCCCTGATAGCTAAATCAAAGAGCAAACGTAATTGCGTTTGGTCAGAACAACTTTTTGGGTGCCGATTGAGTTTTGTAATAAAAAATATTTTTAATTTCAACGATTTCTGCTTTTGGTGCCAAATCATTTATAACAAGTGGTCTAGCTTTTGGCTTCTGTAGAACATTTGGTGAGTAAAGATCAGGGAGGGTCCTTTATGCGCACGAGCGTTGGTGAGCCAATCTGACAACTATTTTCGATTCTTTAGGGATGGCAACGTTTTCCTAACTAACCTAGACGAACTTAACCTTCAAACATCGTTCTTTCTTGGAAGCTACGGATTTTTTTAGGGTATTCATTTAGAGCTTTAAACAGTAACTCTCTCGCTGGTCCAGCAACATCTACAAGCAGTGTTTTTTTTTGTCAGGTGTCACCTGTTGATTGGGATCAAGTATAACTAGCTGTCAATTTAGTATAGTCTTACGTCAAACATTTGGAATAATTTAATGTCATCTTGTTATTGTGTAAACTTACTACAGCTTGATGTAAGTAATATTTTTATCTTTGAAGTATTGTACGAGCTTTGGTTTAATTTATTGATAACCAATTTGTGGTTATAGTTCATTTCCTTCGCATTATTAGAACACCTTTTAACAACGTAACGTAATTACTTATACTGTGTGTATTGTTCTGCAGAATAATTCGTAAAGGGTCTCTCAATAAGAACGCCCCATTTTTAAAGTGACATTTCTCACGACTGCAGCTACATATATTAATTTTTCACGACTGCAGCTATATTTTTTTTATTTAATTATTCTAATTTATTATCAAAAACTTTACGTGCATTAACTTCAATTTTTGCTCAAAAGAATGAGAATGGTCAGTTAACCAAACATTCCGTTGTTTGTTACCAAACAGGAAACGCAGAGTTAGAGCACGTTCGACTAGAATGGTAAA
Organism: Rhagonycha fulva; assembly: GCA_905340355.1. Taxonomy (NCBI): domain Eukaryota; kingdom Metazoa; phylum Arthropoda; class Insecta; order Coleoptera; family Cantharidae; genus Rhagonycha; species Rhagonycha fulva. The sequence goes on from HG996559.1 coordinate 14,721,977, forward strand.
AGCGACACACATCTCAAAGAGAGCTAACGCAGATATTGTACTATAGAAAATTTTCTTCCACAATACATACCCAGTGCATTTTTTTGAGGAGAACAAAAATCTCGTTAATCCATTCATGCGTGTCAGTAAAGTAGATGAAGAGCTAAATGCACGGTGTGCTAAAAACAAGCACAGAAATGACACTCATATTATCAGTTTGCGCCTAAGCTGTGATTAAATTGCTTAGTCATCTTTACAAATTTTACTACTCATTATTCTGCATCCACCGCTCAAATACCTAGCTACGGACCTGTATTTGTAATATTAAAGACATAATCATTAATAAATACTAAACTTAAAAATCTCCGCTAATAACAAGTTTACGGAAGCAAAATGAAATTATCAATATAGGAAGATGAAAATTGGAAAGGACGAATCCTTTCACGCAGTTATTACGTTAATGCTATGGATAACCCACAATAATATATATGAAGATTTATAGCTACGATTAGAAACTGTAATCCGAAGTTACTGATACTACAATTTATCTATATAAGGCACATTATAAAAATTTATTTGCAGTTTAGGTAGATTAATATTATCGATTTTCTTACTCTTTAAGTTAAAGAAGAACACTCAAATCTGCTTAGATTTGTAAGTTTTAATTAACCGCAAATTTTTTAACGTTACAAATTCTACACTTGAAATCGGAAAATTATATTTGGTATGACATACCCCAACAATAAACAAATAATATGTAACTTTAATAAAATCTTTATTTGTTAAATGGTTAAAAATCCTACACCTTTTTTAAATTAATTTTTAAAAAATTCTGCGGGGAGGAGAAAATTTTGTCTGATGAGAATAAATTAAAGTTATTAAACTTTGTTTGCTTAAAGTTAATATTATAAGTATACTAAGAAATTTGTTTTTACATCGTAAATGTACGTAATAAATAAATCAAAATGTTGTATGCAAATTTAAATAGAATAAACACCCAAACAATAAACAAATAATATGCAACAACTTCAAAAAAACTTTTGTTTGCTGAATGGTTCAAAATCCTAGTTTTTTTAAATTAAAGTTATTGAACTTTGCTTTGAAAAACACCGTAAATGTAATAAATAAATCAAAAAGTTTTTAAATAATTTTTTCTATAATAGGTATATAAATACAAACCAAAATTAATATTTTTGAGAAATTGTTTCAGTAACAGTTTGCGAAAAATTAAAAAACGAAAGTTACTGGTGCAGCTTAATCCTGAACCCATTTGAAAAGAATCGACGCTATTTATGAATTAGGTGACGGAATTTTTCAAAAACTGACTTTACGCAATAAGAAAGTAAACTTTTTAATGTACAAAAAAAAGGTGGATTTTTTCTGACGAAATCGATCTGTGTAATGTTCAATCATGACAAAGCACAAAGTAACTTTCCTGTGGGTGATCAGGTTGCATCAAAAATTATCAATATGGTCTCTCTTCACATCATTTACCTCTCATATTGCAAAATCAAACATTTCTGTGCTGATCCGGTGTTCGTGACATACAATATTATTTTCTAATATGTAACATAGTTAAACTATTTCGTTAATTAATTGTTGGATGTCATGATATTACCTCTAACTTACCTAATTGAAAAAAAACAGATTTGGTAACTTTAAATGAGAGCTTTTAAAATTTTGAAAGTGTTAGGAAAAGTTTCATAAAAATCAATCACGAAATAGTAGTCAGGATTATCTATAAATCAGCGGGTGCAAAAACTTCATCAGCTACTTAATTTTTTAACTGAAGAAATTTTACTGCGAAGCTTCTTCTTATTAAACGTGCAGCTTTGACGTGGTTGCCCGGAAGCACTAATTATTAAAATTATGCCGAAGATCAATCAGTTTGGTTTTCAGTTTCAATAACGAACCGGTTTTCCCAGAAAAATGCTGACTGACAAATTCTAAGAAATTAAAGCACAAAATTAAGGATGTAGATGAAAGAATTTCGAAATTTTAACAATATTCAAGGATACCATCATATAGTCTCACCTCTGGAGGAAGAAATCCGGTAATCCTCCACAAACTTTTTCAGCTTCACAATCAAATTTCAAATGATTGATGACTCACAAAAGCAGAATGATGAATAATGACGAAAAGAAAAAGCCGACTAGGTTTTGGGCAAAGCCTAAATGGTCTTTCGTAATTCCCCTATTTCAAAACCCCAAATTCTTCCGATATTCCTTTAGAAAATTGTGATTTTGGCAAACAAAATTTCCAGTTACATCAACACCGAGCTAAATTACAGTAAAGCTAAAGATGGCCTTTATAACATAAAAAAAACTTTTATCTTCTCATTCAAGCGGTCTAGACTAGAACCAGGAAACCCCTTTATAATTCTGATCCTAATCAATTTTTTATTAAAAACAAAAAACCTTTCACAACTCAATAAATAATTGATCCAACTTTACTTCCTTCCATCCATTTCTGCAAAATATTTGTTGGCCACTTGCTTAATTTATACATAATAATGATTATTAATTCAATTCCATTGACGGATATTCGTCCACGGTCTAGACGCTACGAAAGTTTTATTTCATATCTCATTATAATACTCTTTGTGTAATTTTTACTAAATATGGCAATAATTTAAAATAAAATTTATAGTTGGAATCGTTATAAAATATTTAAAGTGTTTAGAATTGTAAATGAGTTTGGAAATTAAATGGAGAAGAAACATAAAATGAGGTATGTAGTGTTAATCGTTACAAATAAAGTTATTTTGAAAGTGGGTGAAATAAACTGTAATTTATTGTAAATTCAAGATAAAATTTTTTCCGAGAAGTATTGAAGCAAAATGTTCTTATTTCAGATTTATTTAGAAAAATGTCTTCTGAAGAAGTTTTACCAAATATGAAGATTTCAAAATATAATTTATGGTTTCAATGAACTAACGTGAAGAGACTGAATAATTATGATTTAAATATTGAATGAGCTTTGCTCAAAATCAAAACACGTAAACCGCAATATCAGATCCAAATTTTGGAACAAGAAGATCAGGAAAAAGAAGACTAAAGGCACCTTACATTAAAAGAAAATCAATAAATAAAATTGAAGAGACTCAAATTTAATGTTCCATTTATTCAAATTTTTTTAAAGTAGCTTTATCAAAAACAATCAAAAAATGAACTAAGGTTTGAAAGAGTAGCACACTTTCGACCATTTCGACGTTATTGTTTATAAGATTATTCCATAAATTAGGGAGTGTTTGCAGTTTGGTGATGCAAATTTGTGACGTTAATATTAAGATGTCAGAACAATAATTACCCAGCAATGAGTGATAACGTATAATTATTTATATTCTCACAAAGAAAGGTCTACTTCTTTCTAAAATATTTACACTACAGATTTTTCACACAGTAGGTGATGAATTTGTATCATAAGTATAGAATTTCAAGTAGGCCAATTAATTCTGAAAACAATTATTTCGTGACAAAATAAGCTGCTTAATCAAAACTGGAGTCCTGAAAAGCATGGAAAAGGTGCTAAATTCCTTTGTTTTACTGGAACTCGTGATGAGAAACCGAGTCCACTGCTTTTTTTTAATAACAAACTACAAGTTAAATGGGGTGAAGAATATCATTGTTAAAATCGCCCAATCCTCCACTCCAAAAAAGAACCAAACTGAAGAAGTAGACCGAATCCACTGCTTCTCTGATGTCATCAAGATTACCAGCTTATTTGCTTTTGAATTCAAGCATATCACGTAGTGAACAATAAAAGTACAACTGATCAAAATGTGCAATATATAACAAAATTGAAAATTTACATCAAGTTACATTTAGCTACGTAATTATTGGAAACTTTCAAATATTTTAATTTTATTTAATAATGCCTGTTTTTATATAGAAATTTTATAATCAAGTTTCATAAAAACAACCATTAATAAAGGTGCAAGTCTATTAATCATAGTTTAAAAATATTGGAAGCAACGAAACAGCAAATTATTTCAAAACCATTCATATTAAAAATGTTTATGGCATAACAACTTTATATTCCTTTCATGAACCTCATAAAAGTAATGTTTTAATTTTAATAAATCATTTTGGATAAATTAAATTTTTGAGCTTCTCGGTTTAAATATAAAATAACAATAATTTTTAAATTAAAATTTTTTTTATTTGCTGTTGCTTTTGGTATTCCATTTTGCTAAAGTTTTGAGGAAAGGTAGCTAGAAAGGCCCCGAAAATACAAATTTTACGATTGAAACCTCGAACTTTTCTGAAAGAGTATATATTAAATAAGAGAATTAGCTATGACAGAATGCCTTAAATGCACCTGTTTTTTCAAAAATCGAATTTAAAAAAGCTTGATTTTCGAAGGTAAATCGTTCGTGATTGGTTAATCAAGGCATTGTGTTGACGGTACGTGCGTTCCTATACATAAGAGTGTAGCTGTTGACAAATTTGTCAGTAACTCTTACGCTATGGTTAGATATCTCGGGGTTACCCTTGACAGCCGACTGTCGCTCACAAAGCACATCAAATCCTGCGTTGTCAAAGCCAGAGCCCTTAAAAGTAACCTTGCCCCGCTAATCGGTAAAAACAGCAAATTACCCCCAAAAGATAAAGTCACGATAGATAAGGCCATTATACGGCCAGTCCTTACTTACGCCGTCCCCGCATGGGGCTTTGAATCGAGCAACCAGATGAAGAAGTTCGATGCGATGCAGAATGCCTGTATCAGGCAAGCCATGGGGGCCCCATGGTTTGTCACGAATAGGCAACTGCAGGCCGCATCCGGCATCAAACCCCTTCGCGAACACATACAGGATCTTACCAAAAACTTGTACAAAAAGTGTCCCAATTGCCCAAACCCCCTAATCCAGTCGCTTGGTACATACGATGCCAAGCTTTTCCCTAAGACTCCCAGACCAAGAGACATTATCTCGCCTAAGGCCGCCACTCTGGTCAATCCCCCTCTCCCAGGACCTTCGGGACAAATTTCCGCCCCCCCTCTTTTCGACTCCGACTCTGACTCGGACTCCATTTTTCAATGAAACTGCGACGTGCTTGCCTACCAAACACTTGTTTTCCTAGTCAAGATATATCTCTTGCTTTTTGTTTACTTTGTTTGTTGTTTAATGTTGTTTAATTTTTCTTTCAGCACCTTTACTAGATCTGTAATTTGTTGTTAGTAATTTGTTTGTATATTTTTATATATTTAAATAAATATGGTAACGGTGTTGCTGGTGCTCGTTGCGCGTGGTATTAAGCCCAAGGTAAGCACTCTCGCGTCGCCTCGGCCTCGCTGTGCTTACCTTAACGCCCAATGTCAAGACTCGGCTCTAGGCCTCTCCTCGGATTTGAAATCCTTGTTAATAATTCCCAAACGCTAGTTTCATATACTAGGTGAAAAAGATAAGCGGGCTGCGCCCGCATCTGCTCCGCAGATGCCATGAAATGTTACCTGTTACAAATTTGTCAGTAACTCTTACGCTATGGTAGGAATGCGTTCTTCTTCTTTAGAACAAAAATTACTTCAAAAAAGGGTTACTTAAATTTAACGAACGGTAGTTACTTTTTCGCGTGGATCCTACTCTTGCGATGGTGGTTCTCATCAAAATTGACCCTCAGCACCCTTCGAGCGCTTCGGGCCATTTTGATGAAAACGACAACTAATTTAAAAATATCCCTAAGCCCGTGGATTAAGGAAATGGTGGATCTTTGAGGGGTGAAACTCGTGACAGTGGATTTTTAACGCAGGGTAGTTGTGCAATAAAAAATCGACTTAAAGCACCCTTCGCTGCGCTCGGGCGCTTTAAGCCATTTTTCCAGCACATTTAGGGTTGAAAACCATGATTTTCGTTCGGAGTGCACTGTTGCTGCATCCCAATGCAAGTGTCGCTCCGGTTATTCCCGCTCTGCGCAAAGCTAAAACCAGTTGAAAGTGCACGTACTGTCAATAGAATGAATTGATTCACTAATCCCGAGCGACTTTGCTTAAAATTCACTGTAAAAATCGAAGTTTTTAAATTCGATTTTTGAAAAAACAGTTGCATTTAAGGCATTTTGTCATAGCTAATTCTCTTATTTAATATATACTCTTTCAGAATTCATCGAGATTTCAATCGTAAAATTTGTATTTTCGGGGCCTCGATAGCTACCTGCATCCAAAGTTTTTTACTAAATAGTTTGCATTCGCTTGTATAACGAATTTTTCTATCCCATTTAGTCCAATCCGGCCGATTTGCATTACCTGAACCGTTTGAGACTCCAAGAAATATTTTTCTATAAATTGCAATGTACAGACATCACTAAAGCTACTGCTAATGAGTAAGAGCCCACTAATTATGGCTGAACAGTTCAATTCCTTCTCTTGCTTGTTGCTCCTTGGATGCATACAGTCCAAGCTTACCTTGCCCTTAAAAACTAATGTCTATCTGAATTACGTAGAATCCTGCATTTTTTGATGCCAAAGGGGGTCGTTATTGACAATTTTACAGATGATATCACCTTACTGGTGACAGCCAAAGACCAAGAAGAATTGAAAAAAAAAAGCAAACCAAGTCATTTCAATCGTAGAAAATTAGATAATCAAAAAATGTCTCCTGCAAGGTGGGTCAACATGTCTTTATCCCACAGAAGAGAGTGCACATGCAGAGAGAGTTATCAAAAAACAGAGACCAGTTGAGCAGTCCTCACCAGATTAATGTTAAATATGGAGGTCTCATCCTCCTCCAAGAAGCAAATACCCGCAGCGGTGATACAGTCAATATTTCTTTATGCCATCACAGTGGGGGTTATTAAAGCAACTAAAATTACAAAGGTATAGAAACAAAATGAACGGACTTCTCCAAATAGCAGCGTTGAGAATTTGCAGAGGTTGTCGTACGGCCTCCAAAGCTGCAAATATGGTCCTAGCAGAAACATTACTTATCGATCTTCTTGCTACAGAAAAACTGCAAACTTTGGTGTTGAGAATTTAAAAATCTTAGGAGAAGCTTGGCAAGACAAGTGGACAAAAGAAACCAAGCGGGCTGGACTAGAAGACTAATTAATATTTTTTAATAAAAATAGCATGGACATGCAATTCCGACTGATACGGCAAAGAAGGAGCACGTACCAGTCGTTCTAGAGGTAAAACACCTAAATATAGAAGAAGATTTTTAATGGGTGGACATTCACAACATTGTAGCGCGAGCATCCGGTGTTTTTAAAAAAAAAATTTCTCTTTTTCCGCAAACAAAAAGATGTCTTTACTTGGTCTTCTGTAAACCATGAGTAGATTGACTCCGGGAAATACGCCCCTATAGCCCATCTCTTTTTCCCATCTTTTCAAAAGTTTTGGAAAAAATTCTGAAAGATCTGTTAAATGACCATTTTCAAAAGTTGTACCTTCTCTTCAAGATTACAGTTTAGTTTTCGGTCGGACTCCTGCATGTTTTCGTTTATGAATTTATGCAAAACCTTCAAATATCTTCAGAGATCCTGCTGCAAAAGTGTTATACTTACAATCTTCATCCTTGATATTCCTGGAAGATTTGATCTTCTTTTTTTACCAGAAAAAATTATCGCGTGGAAGTTGGAGGGTGCTGTTTCCAATACAGTTTTTTAACAGTTGTTTTCTCCATCCTGCGACCGTAGCTTTTTCCAGAACATATTAATGGTCTTCCTTCTTGTATTTCTGGCATATGGACGTTCCCTTCGTCAATCTCCGGTTAGAATCTTGACCGAATTACTCAGCGTGTGAGCGATTGTGAGTGATTAAATTTATTTTCCAGTAATCGAAACTCCTCCAGGATATCAAAATGACACATACCTAATGAAGGTACCCAGCCACATGAAAATTTGGGAGTTGTTAACAAAAATAGTTTTAAATACTACTAGAAATAATTAGTTTCCGGACTTAATTCTTATATTATTATTATTTAATGTTGCAATAAATTGTTTAGTTAATAATTTTAAAACGAATTATCTTATTAGTTAGTTTCTTTTATTTAGTTTCTTTTTTATAATTTCCAGTTCAATAATTTATTATTATTTTAATTTTAATTTGATTCTATATAATTTAATGGAAACCAATTTTTTACCATTTGGTTACCGTGATATCGCTCAACAGATCTGCGCTTTCGGCGTTGAAATTACCATACGCTACCTGCATTTAATTTTTTTGAATCTTTTCGACGTGATTTATAAGTTTACTTTGTAAAATTAAGCTTCTTGTCATCCATATCTTTATATTTTATCAATTAACCTTTTGTTTCTTCAAGAATTTTGTTGTTATTCATACTTCACTGCATTACAATTTTTTGAATTTTTTCTTCCTAATGATAAACAAATCAAGAAATCACATCATATACCAATTTTGACTAGTACGCACCAGAATACAAATTAAAGTTTTATTTTAATGTTAAATGGGTGCTAGAGAAGCTAAAGTCCTATTTGAAGAAATGGGTAGGGAAACCCAGGAGGTTTGGGAGTATGAAATAGAATCTTTTCTCCCCCCCTCCATGAATCTTTTTCAAGAACCAAAATTGTCTTGTGCCGTTGTCAATTCTTGGATGAACTTCAATCCGATCAGGAGTCTAAACACAATGCTGAATAACTGCACACCTCCAATACTGTAATAGAGGAGCAACTCCAAAAAATATTATCAAATCTTGCTTTAAGACTGTGGGCATTGTTCTCTTTCAGAGAAACATTTACAGTGAAAATTACTATTATCTTCTGTAGTGTCATATCGTTCATCCGTGGATAAAGTGTACTAGCAAAAGTTCATCAACTTCTGGAAGAAACTCTGCCTAAAACAAGCTCTGTAACAAGGAATTCATCTTTGCTCCCTCGGCTTTTGGGGTAAAGTCTACACCCAAAATCCCCAGTTGGGTTGTTTTTATCTTTTCCAATTATCTTGTGAGATAAATAAACTTTTCATCATTCTAAAAAATACTCCCTTTGGTTTCGTTTCTAGGATAAGCATTTCTTTTCATTTTTCCATTAGTTTTTAGCCCGGTATAGAAATAAATGAGACATAATTTTTATGCCAAAATAAATAGCATAGATTCTGAGCTATCAGTAATCCAGTAACAGGGATATCTGGAGTACGCCCTGTACGTAAGAAAAAAACAGACGACTTTACAATAAAACAATTTTAAACCAATTTGATCCTTGAGAAGTGGTCCTGTTGTTTACTTGAGGTGTAGGAGGTATTCCATATGATTTGGTGACAGGTGGCCCTGAGCCACTTGGCCCTGCGACAACTCGCCTCGGACAACTGGCCTTGGCGAAAACTGGCCCTGGCGAAAACTGGCCCTGGCGACAAGTGGCCCTGGTGACAACTGACCCCGATGACAACTGACCTTGGCCAGTAGTATACTGTTTTACCAGCGGAGAAATATTTTGTCAAATATTGACCAGCGGAGAAATATTTTGTCAAATATTGACCAGCGGAGAAATATTTTGTCAAATATTGATTTTGTCTAAGTAGTTTGACAAAAATAGTACACATATCGGTGCCAATAACAATATATAAAATTATTTATTAAGAATACGAATTGTAACAATACAATAATAATAAAATGCAATTAAAAACTTACAAAGTAAAATTCATATTCTTTATAATAAAATTCATAATAACAATAAAATGAAATTAAAAACTTACAAAGTAAGATTCGTATTCTTCAGTTAATAAAGAGCTGTGATGAATACATTACAAGTGAGCTTTAATCGTCGCGTCATCTGTAGATCACTTATCTGCCAATATCAGGAACGTGCTCATGGGGGGAGTTTCCCCCTCCTAATGTTTCAGAAAGTTGGCAAAAAGTTGACAAAAACACTCAAAAGCTGGTCAATTTGGCATTTTTTATATCTAAATTTACTAAAACCTGCAAAACTTACAAAAAGTTAGAAATTTTGAATTAATTCAGTTGGCAAATTTAAAATTTCTCTTAACCCCCCCCAAAAAAGTTGGTTGGGCACGTCCCTGGTCGATATACTAATAGAAACAAAGATACATCTTCTTAGGTGATGTAAACTACCCTAATCCATAGATCAGGTAAAAATTGAAAGTTGTAAACTGCCCTCCGACCAAAAATAGCAACACTAATCCGAAATGTAAACTGCCCTAATATAGGTACGGTTTAGTAATTAATTTAGTGGAGATTTATTACCGGACCGGACTTGACCGGTGGATCTTTTTTTTAAAGATTTACTAATAAAAAATAAATTTTTTCCTAACACTAACCTAAACCCGTGGATATTTCTTTAATGATTAGTATTAAAAAAATCGTTTTGTAACCTAACCTAACCTTGCCCGGTAGATCTCTCTTTTAAAGATTCACTAATAAAAAATAAATTTTTATCACCGTCATATTGAAATTATTAAATTTTTAGTCATATCCTATCTGAATTCTCTAATTATGTGTTTTAGATGTTTGATTCTTTACCCTGTATAAATTATTACAATGACAAAATTCACCCTAAATGCGGTCCTCAAAAATATGATTTGGAAATCTATGTTACTTTCCACCCTGTATGATAAAATTGTTAGTACTTAGGGTCAGATGTATAAAAGAGGATCATCCTTGACCATGGATCAAGCTTCAATTTAAACCAATAGAAAACTTAAAATAAAATTTTAACTCTACTGATTGGTTTAAATTGGAGCTTGATCCATGGTCAAGGATGATCCTCTTTTATACAACTGGCCCTTAAGGAATTAATAAATTAAGCAGAATAACAAAAGAGAATAGTTTGGAGGGCACTTTACATCCCAGATTAGTGGCAACCTTTTTGCTTGGAGGGCAGTTTACAATTTATGGTCAAATTTGGAGGGCAGTTTACAAAACCCCAGTAGTATACTGTTTTACCAGCGGAGAAATATTTTGTCAAATATTGATTTTGTCCAAGTAGTTTGACAAAAATAGTACACATATCGGTGCCAATAACAATACATAAAATTATTTATTAAAAATACGACAAATGTGAAATATAGCTTTAATCGTCGCGTCATCTGTCGATGACCAGTTATACTAACAGAAACAAAGATACATCTTTTTAGGTGAATGTAAACTGACCTAATCCATAGATCAGGTAAAATTTGAAAGTTATAAACTGCCCTCCGACCAAAAATAGCAATACTAATCCGGAATGTAAACTGCCCATTTACATTTATATTTATTTTAAAAAAATATCGGTTTTTAAGAGTAACCTACCAACGGATCTCTGTTTTTAATAAAATGTAACTTATTACTACGCAGATTTTAATTTTACAAAATAAATAAATGAGTAAAAATTGGTAAAAAAAGCCAGTTGTCACCAGGGCCACTTGTCACCAGGGCCACTTGTTACCAGGGCCAGTTTTCGCCAGGGCCAGTTTTCGCCAAGGCCAGTTGTCCGAGGCGAGTTGTCGCGGGGCCAAGTGGCTCAGGGCCACCTGTCGGAACACCATTCCATATCTCCGAAACCCTCGGTTCCTGGAGAAGATTTAAAAGTGTACTTTTAGGTCTCAACGGATTTAAAAAAACCCAAAAGTCTGAAGTGAAAATTTTTGTTAATTTTTAATAATAATTATTGTCCGGTTACTTGTAAATAACAATGGTTCAACGAAAGTTTTAGATTTTTTTACATTAACATCCCTTTATAATTATTTATATATCCTTAACATTAAAGGTCAGCTCTTTAATACCATAAACCTTGCATGTTAAAATACTGACACTATACACATAAACGGAAATTAATTAAATTAAACATAAATTAAGTCCTTAGCTTCTCAGTTCTCATATCTCTATTATATAGTAAATTACTGGGTTCTCAAAAGGAAGTTCCTGGACACCTCAATTTTTTTATTAGAAAGGACAAAGGTAATTCGCTTGAACCTTTAGTAATTTTACATTCATTTTTTTATAAAATTTAAATTTTGAATTATTTTTTAAACAAAAAATCCCAAATTTTGTGAGGGGTCAATTAAATCAAAATTATCCTTGAAAGCTTCCAAAATTCGATATCTGTGTGGTACCTATTTGAGTTCTGGAAGGACCCGCGACCTTGACGGCGTATAAATCCGGATAACTATCGTATATGCATGAACACCCTCACCAAAATTTACCTTCCACCAATCGTAAGTCACGAGGTGGAGCACAAGGTTTTATAAGCATCGGAGAACGATTTATTCAGCGGTACCGTGGTAAAAATATAGGGCAGTGCAAAGAAGTGATTGTGCGAGTACGTTAGTGAACAAGCAGTGGTACTACCATGGACCTCTTCAAACGGTGTATCTTTGTGGCCGCGGCTACGTGCCTTCTTTTTATGGAATTTTCAACTGCTGTTCGTGTAGGTCCCAAAAAGAAGAAAGGTGAGTCGAGATGTTGAAGATAAAAAGTTTGTGTGATAATTGAAATGTGTGCTGGAAGAAAAGTTTACTAGTGTTTGAAAAAAAATAGCAAGTGCTTAGAGAAAAACGGTTAATTTTTATTGAAATCCAGTTAATGGTGCGTTTAATCAGCACTATGTCAGTGTGTCGAACGACATACAGGTACTTACAGATAGTCTAGAATGCTAGAATCTTGCTTAGACCTGTATCATTAGCAAATAACCTTCCAATTGTAGAATGAAAACATAACAGTTCAAAGACCTGCATACTAAAGTATTATTCAAAAAAATACTTCGGGATTTTCAGTTTCGAAAAATTAAGTTAAAACTATTAATTCAGTACATTTCTTACTTACGACTTCTTCTTCATGATTAATTAAGTGCGTTAATTACGCTTTCCCCAAGCAAGGTTAAATCGTTAGTTTTTCAAATTTAACTAATAATTTATTTCGTACCCCACGTGGGGTCCTTATTTTATGAACCCAATAATTGTCTCAGTGTTTCACTCTGTAGACAAACATAACATTCAATTTATCAAAAGGTCTCAGTTTTTATTAGAGCAGAATTTTTTATTATTTACAACTTTCACGTCTAAATTTATATGGTAATTTTTCTTCCAGTCGCATTCGTTCCAATCGGTTAATTTACTTATGTAGTTTAAGGCAAAACTTTTCATCTATTAATTATTTAGGAAAGTGCAGGAAAACTGAAACTTTTTAAATTTACGTTTCCTTCTTACTGTTACAATGTCATCGGGATGTACCAAGGAAAACGCTTATAATTGCAAATTTTTATTTAATAATAAGAAAAATTCCAAAAAATTTTAGCACAAGGTTTATTTATTGATTAATGGCCAGATAATTTTGATTTAACAAAAATAATTCCTTTTCTTCTTGCTGGTCATTAACAAAAATTTTTATATTTATTTTTCTAAGTTTTTCGGACAACTTACTACAATTTATTTGCTCATAGTCAAAGTTTCAGTGTTAAGCCTCCTTAAAATTAAAAATGTCTGAAAACTTTCAAACATTTTTCTTGAATTTTCTTAATTTTTCACAAAAGTTTCGTATTTTTTTTTACAGAAATTTATTATAAATCAAAATAATTAAAGCTTTTCCAAAAACTTTTTGCAATTTTTTTTGGAACACCGGTGCAAAACCGTACAAAAACTATAAGTTTTTCAAAAAAATTAACAAATTGAATTTTATAGTGTGACTCTTAGTCTGTGCAAAAAACAAAAAAAGATTAAAATCTGACCATTTTTACTGAAGATATCCACGTTTTAGTGATATTAATTGTAAAAATTGACTCAATGTTTTCTAGAACTTAAATGAGAGATAATTCAAAAACTATTACCTTTTTTGAAAATATTAATGAGTTAAGATATATAGATTGAAGAATTATCTTTTCAATGAGATAAGAAAAGTAAATATCTGATTACTGCTGCTGAAGTTATCAACGTATTAATGATTGAAAGTGTAAAATACTGAAATCAAAATTTTTAAAAATGAAATAAAGTAAATTTACCCCTAACACTGACAACTGAGATACTTTTTATAAAATTACAACCAAAATTTTTACTTGCGAAAGGGAAACGCATCATTAAGTAATTTAGACTTTCACGGTACCAAAAAACCTATCTGCGTAATCGTAAAATTGAATTGTCGGGTTATTCGTAAAATTCTTTTTAAAACCAAACATAAAAAATCCGTTCACTTTCTTCATTTTGCGTATCACCAGCCGCAGCCCCTCTACTAATGAAATAATTTAAATTAAACTTACAAGAAAGTAATTCTATTATTTTTGTGCATAATATTAATTTTATTGCATCTCAATATTATTTCGATTTTTTCGATTTTTTAATCGATTTTTTAATTAATCTTATTATTGTTGTTCATAACATTAATTTAAAAAATGTAATTGCATGTTAAGTTTATTTATACTAACTAATAATAATTCATCGACTTTTTAATTAAAAAATAACACCTTTTGTTCAAATTTTCGATTAATTACGTTGCATAATTTTAAACAAAAACTTACAATTAGTGAATAACAAATGAGAAACTTTGATTGAAGGAAAATTTCTTTCATCATTTCAAACGGAATTTTTACTTTTATATTATTTTATTATGGTAATTTCGAAAATTATTGGTCCTTCGATCTGGAAGATTTCTCATAAAAACTTGCGTGACGCACGTAAAAATTAAAAGTTTACCGATAGAAATTTCGTGCTTATTAATCACACAATTTACTGATAACTTAATGTTTGAATCAAAATTTTGAAAATTAATGAGGCAACGTTGCTGGGAGCGAAACAATCAGATACAGTGTGAACTCTTTACATTTTTAATATTTTTTCGCACAATGCGTAGTATGATAAATAATTAAGCTAAAAATTATTATTTTGTAATTTATTATTACGTAATTGTTAGTACAGTAGAGAATTTCCGTGTACTCAAAAATTTATTTTATTCGTTGCATAAAGCAAAATTATATAAAATGTTTTAACAATAAGTAATTAAAATTTTTTTATTTTATTACTTAACACGGCAAGTTTGCAAAAACTGAATTTTGCAATTTTCTGTTTAAAAGTAATTTAATTTATTTAGTTATATTTTTTATTTGATACTTTTTTAAGAACTACCGTAAATTTTTGTTTGTGCTCAACAATTCGTCGGTATTAAAATTTTAGTATTTCTTGTAATTAACTGTAATTTTCAAAAATTATAACAGATCTCTCGACAAAACCTGTTACAGACTTAAAATAATTATTTTTACATCGTAATCCGTTACATTGCTTACGCTTACAGTTTTTAAATAAAAAGTAGAAAATAAAAAGGCGAATAGGTCAGATCGACATACGAGGGGCGATCAAGTGAACGACAATTTTCCATTTCGGTTAGCATACATATTTACCTTAACTTTTAGATATCGAAAGTGAACCTGAAACCTTCATTCCTTATGCTATTAGTACCGACAATCTAATTTTATCGCACTTGTCACTTAAAGCGGTCACCGTTACATTTCAGCCGCTATATTAAGTCGATTTAAGGTGAATACATTAACAATCGAACACGACGGTTCTTGTACGACCTTCAATTAATAAAAATGTTTCTGCAAAAAGTAAGCAGAACTAAACGTTCTAATAATAATTGTAGCATAAATTTTAAATCACTACTTTTCTTGTTCACTTCCCACACAATTAGTGTGGACGACAGGTGCAATAGCACATTTGAACGGGAAAGTCCGCTTCATTTCATCTTCGCCTTGCCTGAGTTTCCTATGTATTATCTCAGATATTTAAACTAAAATCTACCACCCTGTTCTTTCAATATTCCCTTAAATTTCTCTGCCAAAAACGAACATTTTTAAAAGGTATTAAAAGAGTAAAAATAATAATCTGAATAGAATGTCCCTAAGCTAAGAGGGACGATGGATTTAACCTAACTTTTGTTATCAATAATAATAATCAGCGTCCATTCCATTATTAAATATCTTTCAAGGTCCATTTGTCTATATGGATTCATCCTAACCTCCTTTTAATTTCTCTATAATTCTATTCTGTTCTCACATTTCACTTTTCAATTTGATATGTCTATTTCCTAGCCTTCGTCGCTACTCTTCATTTATTCTCTGTGCTGATTAACTTAATTCATGGTTGATTCTTAAACTACGCCGCTGATTAGTACCTTTCATAGGTCCCAGAATTATTCTTCAATATTCAAACTGTTTTTTTAAATTTTTTAAATTTGAGTGTCCCGATCAAGCCACTAAGATTAGAAATTAAAAAAAAAAATTTGCATGTTGTAGTTGATAAATTTGTTAACCCAATAAGCCACGGTAGTTGAATGATGTGATTGCTGGTTGAGTTACAGGACATCACAGAATTTCTTAGCTCAGCCTTGGACATCTACATGCTGTGATGAAATCGGAGGTAGCACAAAGGGCTTGATTAAGTGGCTCAAGTGCGTGAGAGTTTATCTTGTCCTTCACACAATAAAAGTCCAAAAATAATCCAAACCTGAATTGTTTTCTTGGACGATATTTAAATAAAAGTGTCCCAAAAACGCTCCTAAATAAAAAATAATTTTTGAAACGTCATTTAAAATTTAATTCATAATAGGGACAACCAATAGATCATTAATTTAATAAATTTTGTTTTCCTAAATCTGAAATTAATAGGTGTCCCAAATAACCTCATGTGTGGGATAGAAAACACGTTGAGGGTTTTGTTTAAAACAACTATCGAATTATAAATCCTTCCCTCAAACCAAAATTGTGTTTTTATTTATCAAATTGTTTTTTTTCCTTTTAATTTTATAAATGTGGATGTCTCAACTAAGCCACTATAATCATAAAATCATTTGATGTTCCTGGATTTAGGTTAGGATCTAGAGGAAGTTGTTTAAAAACACAGAATTTATTGTTTATCTTTAACTCAAATTTGTTCTTATTTATTTTATAAATGTGGGTGTCCCATCTTAGCCACTATAAACTCAAAAATATTTTAGTTTCCAGTTTCTCGTATCAATCGAAACTTAATATTTGTTTCTAATTTTCTTAGGCGACGTTACCACAATAATCTTGTAGAAAATCATTTTCTAACAAATCCTGTTCAAATTGGTTACACCAAAAAGGAACTTTTAGAATTGAGTAATAATAAGAATATTTCAACACAATCAGAGACACCAAATTTCTGATCAAATCAAATGTTACAAATTATTTTCCATAAATTTTAAAAACGAGAATGCGAAGGTGGTGTAACATAAACATCCTTTACCGACCCACTCAAGCGCACCAAAATAAATGCACACTATTGACTGATTTTAAATTTGCATTTGATGTTTAGCAGTTTAATTTATTTTGTTAACTTCACTTTTGTGTTCACTTTCCATATGTCGATTAAAAAATTTGTTTTACCTTCTGTGCCCCAGTTACCAGTTAAAACTTTTCTAGTGTCATCAAAAAAGAAATTTTACTACTACAAATTTTCTTGTTTCATAAAAGTTCGAAAATCTCAATCTGTTTCTATATTACAAACTTTTCATTTGAAATTTTCTAATTGATCAAAAAAAAGTGGTTTTCATATGTCATTTCTGTAGAAATCAGAAAATAAAAAAATAATTATTCACTGGAATCGTATAAAGTTTTCACCGATTATTTTGTGAAACTTGGTGTTCTATGTTTTATCTGACCCGATTTTAGGGTTCAGTTACTTATGTAAATTATAAATTGCTGCCCTCCTAATTAATGCTTTTGTCCCACTTTACACCCTTTAAGAACTTTCGAAACAGTAAAAGCTTGCACGTTCATTCACATAAAATGTAATACAGAAATTTTTTTATGTTTACTGTAGGGTGGCAGTGTTACATTACCGTCTCGGTACGTTATTGTGCATTGCCCCAACTTACGTAACATTGTAATACAACAACATAATTTTCTCAAGTGACAACAACTTCTAACTAATGAAGTCGTAACGGTTTAAATTTCAAAATATAATCTTCAAGATTATTTAAAAAAAAAAAAAAACATTTTTCACTTATTTTTATTTTTGTAAATTCTAGAGCAGAACGGAACAACACAAAAATAAACATAATAAAATTGTTTTTAATTAGTTAATTACGTATCTGACAGGTATATTACGTTCTTTGTCATTTATCATTTTCGGGGACCGGGTTTTAAAAAAATCAGCAGAAAAAAGTGTTGTACAGAGATTGATTATTATCTAACTTTCTTTTTCAACCGAGCGCAAATTAAATCAAAATTCTAGACATGCAGATTTAATAGAAAATTATTGAAATTGCAAATTTTCACTTTACTGTTCTTTTTTAATCAAGTTACGTTCAATAATAATGATTTCTATCGCCAAACCGTACAATTAACATTTTTAGCGATGCATTAATTAATTATCTTTATAATTGCAAAATATGCATTATTAGAAGGCGCATTTTGCAAATTAAATATTCTAGAGGCATAATAATCTATTTAAAATATTCAAATTTTACTTTCATTTTTGCTATGCCTAAGATAATTATGCAATTATACACTTAATAGAAAATTCATTGATTCATTTTAAATATCTACTATATTGAATAATTCGAATTTTATGTTACTCATTTCCCGAATATTACAAAAATTAAAATAAGAAATTACATTCCGCGTAAAGTGAAAACTAAGATTCGGGGATGGAGCTTCCCATACTGTAATTTTTATTTTATGCAATATTCAAATTTCTTTTTTTTTTGTTTTGTACAATTCTGAAAGTACGGGTTGCTGAGAGAACTGCCTTAAATACGCACCTAATTTTTAAGTCTGCTTTAATTAATCTAAATTAAATATTTCAGGAAGTTTCGTGTCGATTATTAATCTGCAAGATTTCTTTTTATTTTCGTTGTGGGTCGATAACCTGGTATTCTAATCAAACTTGTTTAGTCTAAACAAGGTGCAGAAAAATCTCGTCCAATTAAGAGGATTCGCTGCACCGCGCCCCTGAAAATTAGGTTAATTTCTGATGCTACGTAACTAAAACAAAATTATATAAGTATCTTAACGCACTTTATATAACAAGAAAATAATAATAATTACGGTAACTTAACCTTAACTTGCGGTATCCTATGAAACCAAGAAACGGAAATAAGCGCCGTGAATAAAATTAACAATGCCATTGCAATGACCTTACTAATCTAGAAATTCGTTTTTTTTAAACCTAAAGAAAGCTAGGGAAATGATTTTAAAACTAATTTACTCGGACGATGGAACTCGCAGTGACAGTTTTTAGTCGAGAGTACAGGAACTGGTGAAGGACTTTTAAGCAGCTCGATCCAATCTTAATCTCCTTATAAGTATCAGCCAATTATTTCGCTAAAACGTTATTTTTCTTTGGGTAATTCATCAATTACCCTCTTAATTCCAATGTACGTTTTACCCAAAGCGGTCATTATTTTGTAGCCAAAGCTAGAAATTTAATTTGCAATTTAATACAAAATTAAACATGAAATTCTCTGAAGATTTCAAATTACAGGCTTGGAAATAGTAACCTCATGCATGCTTAGCTGCATATTATTTGTAAATTGCTTGTTTGCACCTTTTTCCAATTTAGATTCCACCTTTTTAGCTAATTTATCATCTTCTTTAACTACTTTCTCCGCCATTAGGCGTTATCAATACGAACAATTAAATTACTTACATTAATAAGCAACTTTCACGTTAATCGATAGTCTAATGAAATTTTTCGTTATTTAATTTATAGTTCTGTTTATATTTTTTAAACACATTAATGCAGCTTTTACCATGTATTTTGAATTCCAGTGGCAATAAATTGCCTATTGCACCTACAATTTATACATCTAACTATCAATTTCCTGTCAATTTAGAAATTTATTATTTATTATATTTAATCAAGCAAATAGAAAAAATGATTTCATCTTTTATTTTATTCAAATAATCGATGTATTTCCCACTGTTACTACATCACACCAGACCAAATTATATAACTCCCAACAAAACTTCAAGAGTTGGCCTAATTTAGAATTAACCCAAATTTACGCACAGGTGTTATTTGAGTGCGATGGAGATAAAGTCACCCAAATGTTTCAGCAAGTTGATAACAATCTGGCAGGTATTAATTTGATTATAGTAATCATCTCATCATCTGAATCTTTTTTGAGTTATACCCAAGGAGGTTACAGGTGTAATGTATTAAAATGAAATTCCACCTGGTACAAAATGTGAAAAAATGGGTGTGAATACCTACCAGATATAAGCAACGACTTTCCTAAATTGATAACTACAAAATTGTAATTTTGAAAAGTCGTCTTGTTACTAACTGGAGAGTGGAGAATATTTCCTATTTAAAATTTTAGAAAAATCAAAAGGGGTCGGATTCAAAAGTGATCGATTTGGTGTGGAATGCCCCATATATATTTCGGATTGCTTAATGCATTGCAAGATAAATAACAAATACATGCTAAACACATCACAATGCACCACGCTACAGCTAGAAACCGTTTTATCCGTTCCCAAACTACCAACCTTGCGATTGGAGTCTGGTTAGTAAGCTTTTTACTTTTTTTACCTACGACGAGGAGCTGGCCCGAAGGTAGAACCCCCAACCTGGAGGACCAGTGAGACGGCCAGTATACAGTTGTAACTTCACCCAGATTCGAACCGGGTATTAATAAACACTTAAGCGTTTGCAGTCAACTCCTTGACCATTGCTCTCCGACCGTCGAATGAGATGACTTAAATCTTAAAAATACATCTTTTTCTTACTTAATGCTGGGGGGTATTCCATACTCTCCAGACTCCCCGGTTTTCTTATGGTTTTCCTTTTTACAGTACCCTCCAAATCAAGAGAAGATTTTTTCAAAAGCATAAACTACATCATACTTCATTTTCTTTCATTTTTAGGCGTTTATTAGTCTAAGGTATGGCTAAACCCGCTAGACCTTCCTAAAATGTGAAGTAGCGCACGTGAAACAGGAGGTTTTGAAGTATAATATATCTCATTTTTTGTATTTTTTTTCTTATTTTTTAGTCTAAGATGGCTAACCCTGCTAGATCCTCATAAAATGTGACAAAATGGACTTGTAACTAGGGAGTCTTATGGGTATCTATAAATGGGGGGCAAAATGTTTTTCAAATGCAAATTTTAAAATACATTTAAAAACAAAATACAGTCAATATTTTAAGTATTTGAAGTTTTTTTTAATCGTAAAATTTGTATTTTAGGGTCCCTAATACGTACCTTTCCCCGTTGTCTGCTTTTTCTACTTGAAACTTAAAATACAAAATGTATTTTCTATACCCATGGGTATATAATACCTCCCCCCCCCAGCTCCCCAAGCATAAAAAATTGTTTCATAAAAAATTTTGTCTTTTCAAAATTGTTCATTAAGCTTTTACATTCTAAATAGAATATTACTTTCCCTTTCTGGGAATTACAGATCCGATTGGCGGGGTGGATTAGTCCCTATATTGCCTACATATTTCAGATAAATCAATATCGATTTATTTAAATTTCATCACCGCGTGTAGATGCCCACTAGAAGACAGAGCTAAGAAATTCTGTGTAGTCTGCAATTTGAACCCAGAATTTTCGCTCCGTACTCAACCAGCGGTCACATCACTCCACGGCTGTTGTTAAAACACCGAAATTTAATTCTTAAAAATACATCTGTTTTTCCTAAAAAGTGACAAAGCGGGAGTAGCACCGAGGGGTCTGGGGGTATGAAATACCTCCCAGCTTTAAGGGAGAAAAACGACTTTTCAAAATTAATACCTGAAAGTATTCCGTATTTCTACATCATTTGTGTGACTTCTAGGTTTCCATCCTTTTCTTCAATCAGTTATTCCAAATTCTAGATACATGCGTAGCCCATTTTTTTCTTAATCTGTTCAAACTCTTGAATTTCAAATTTTCAGTTTGATGATAATATTTGATATTTAACATGGGGATTTCTATCTTGGGCTACATTATCTGCAGGATGTAGTATTTTATGCTATTCCTTTAGAACTCACATTTCTATGTTGCTCTTGTAAGTAGCTTTGAAGTATTTTTTTTTGCTGAAAAACCTGCAAGTTTTAGAAAATCACTACATACCTTAATTTCGGAAATTAACTGATATGCACAATCTTTACATGTTAAACAAAGTTCTAGGTTTTAACTATCTATAATTTCGGTTGTACAAAAAATGGGTATACGTCCCATTCAAAAAGTACCTATTCTCTAATTCAAACACTCATAATTTGAATTCATGAAAAATTGAGAATTTTTGAAAACGTTTTCAAATAAAATAAAATAAGTGGTTGCCATGGCAACATGGAGAAAAATATTGAGAAAAATCACCTTCATTTACTTTAATTTATCAAATTCATTTCTGTTGTTTCCATTTTCAAGTGGACTAAGTTAGCAGGATGTAACTTTTTGACCAACGAGATGTCAAACTTTTGGCTCAATGTTATTAATTTTTACTTTAGTAAATTTTGTAAATGAAAAGGAAATTTTATGTCTAATGAAGTGCATCAGTTAACACAGCTTTTCAAGGTTTGAAGGAAATACATCTACAATCAAGTCGTAAAATATTTTAAAGATCCAGGAAGTAATTGTAAGTTTCAAAAACGCTGCAATATAGGAACTAGGGGAGCTGCATCCCCTTACAGGTGTAATTTTAAATTTACTGAATTTTGCTACCTTTGGTTCAAGTTTTTTCAAATTCATGACTGATTTTTTCTTTTTCTTGAACCACTGCTGATTTTGCTTCTTCAAAACTTCAAAACTGGAAAATCATTTCCAAAAAGCCAAACCTTACAAAATTCCAAATAAAAGGAATTTTAATGCTCATTATTGAACTGGTCTCATTATAAATAATTGGAACAGGAAAGCATAATCATAGAAAATGATTGAAATTGAGTAAATTGGGGTGTACCTCAAAAATCTAATAGTCTCACGTTCATTTATTTTGTCCAATTATTTGAATTTGTTAACTGAGTAGTGTCAGGAGTGCCTGTTCCAACTGTCAGAAGTGCACCATGGTCTGTTGGGTTGTCATTTTAAATTAACACCATAAAAAGGTGCATTTTAACCTTGTCAAAAAAATATTACTCAATTTAATTTAAAGGCACTCTTTTAAGGTCATTTCTGTATGCTTCATTAATTTTCCAAGTATTGTTATACATTCCTCAGACAATCAACATTGTATTACAAGCAAAAAGCTTTTATTTGGTTCTAACGGAAATCCTCTGAATTTACCATAACGAATTGATAATTTATTATTAATATTGAATATAAATTAATTAACAAAAGACTGCTAATCCCAACTTAACCTACATATTTTAACTCACTAAACATTACCGAACCAAGAAACTGTGTTATAAAATAGTGCAAATATTTACAACAAATTCCATCTCATCGCTGTTACTATTTGATATCATTAAATATTTTTAATAATAATTATGTATAATTATTTTCGCATTACGCGCTAATGATTTGAGTGCATTATGGTTATGCGGTTGTTTATCTTTTTTCTTCATTTTAGCGTAATAATATTTGGCAGATTGGATAAATTAAGGTCGCATCATGAAAAAAATCAAAAATTATCATTAAAAGTTGCACGAACCAGTGTTTAATTTTCAAAAAAACTGTCCAAACCGGGCAGCATTGGACGGAATCGTCGATTTCCAATAATAAAAAAATTAATTAAACTAATTCTTTCATCAGACGCATCTGCCATCATTTTAATTCACCAAAAGCGAAAGTGTCAAAAACTTCCAATTTTAATGTCTGCTATCAATCCGGCAATAAATTTCACTTCCATATTGCACCGGGTGCTTTTCATTTCGCATAATGCATAATAGAAGCTCGAGATATTTTTATTATTTTAGACTACTTTCACTCATTTTATGATCTCAATAAATGACATAAATATTCATCCTATTTTTTGTAGCAATAATTTCTAAAAAGTGAAATACACAAATTCTTAATGACAAATTTTTTTGCGGTCTTCTATTTCTGATCCGGTTTTGATATTGCAATTAGAAGATTTTTGTGCCAAGTTAAGTATTTAACCTTGCAGCAAAATCAAACAATGCAGACATTTTTGGCGCCCAACGTGGGGTAATTGAATGAATAATTGTGTTTCCAGCAACAATTGCATTATTGTAGCAAGTAAAACTTGCAAGGTTTAACTGATTAATACTTACAACCTTCTCCACGCTAATTTAATGAAATTAATAAACTTTTTTTTTTAATAATTAAACTTTCATAATGAATAACGGTTTTCGAATAATAAAACTTTTCCTGAAGTTTCAAATAAAGTTTATTTAAAATTTTCTGCAAAACTTTTTCTATGTTACTAAAACACGTAATTACCCTCCCACAAATAATTAGAACGTAAATATTTAACACCACACAGTTATTGTACTTAGTACAAAATTTGCATACTTTGAAAACTTTCGATTTCAATTTAATTGCAATTTTTTTAATTAGTATGCTAATTTTGGCTAATCTGATTTTATTTCCAAGTCCGTGTTCTAAATATCGTGAACTTTTTTATGAACGCAAAGCGTGGTTTTGCCTTTTACCTCTACATACAGAACCTTAGAAGTTAATGTATTAAAATTACTAATTACCAAATGACTTGAAAAAATTGACAGGTGTTTATTCCTTTAAGGACATTCGGTAACACGCAGACCAATCGCTCCGAATTTTATAACACTTTAAATCTGTAAATCACTTAAGGCGAGGTCGCAATTGCAACGTGCAATTACTTTACTTAGAAAAGGAAGGGTGGGACGATATCCTTATTAATATTTATAACAGAGAAGTGAATGTATGCGTTTCGTTGTGCGTTTAATTGCCATTCGAATGTGTAACAAGCAATCGGTTAATCCCTGAGCTTTCACGTAACCTTTAACCCCGACCTTGTAAAACCGTGACTGATTATTATTTGCTACAAATCTAATTACGATTTTCATTGTTGAGAAGTAATATACCACCAATTTGATACAATATCATAAACAATTCGTTATTTACATTTTAAATTGTAACTTTGAGATTAATAATTTACATTAGAAATTTTTTTAATTATGCAGAACGTGAATGAATGAACCTATTATTAGCTACATACGTAGGTACCTAAATTTTCATGTATGGAAATTACCACAGTATTTTATAAGTGTCAAGTTCATTGTGACAATAATCACAACAACTTTTAAATTTTTTTATGTTTTTCTTCTTTTCCTGTTATTGTATACAATTACAAATCAGAAATTGTTAAATTGAAATCGAAAATGCGAAGACATCCGTACACCTCGATAGTATGCAAGAAGCCCTACATTGTTTTCTGTGATAAATGGATTTATGCACTTAAAATGTACTATTACACTGTTTTTAACTTGTAAAATTAATAATAATATAAAAAATAGAAACTTTTTACAGTTGGTTGATCTCATTAATTTACTCTCGGCCAGATTTGCTTTAAAATCCAGGTCCATATTCAACATGATTTTAATTATAGCCATAACTTAATTTTTTCTTCATTTTAATTAATAACAATTTACATAATATTTCGTTCTTTGCCATCCATTTTATCAACAATATATTTTCGTGCTTGTATTTGCTGAAGGATTTCATTTTATTTGTAAAGCTTGTCAACATTTGTCGAGCAGCTTCCAATGTAACCCCTAATCGAAGAGCTTTGTCATTATTATCTTACTGTCATACTTTCATTTTTTAAAGAATTTTATTTTCACCTCCACCTCCCATTTGTAAAACTGCTTGTCGTACTTCGACTGCACTTGGAAGATGTTACCACATGGAGGTTTATCTATTTTTTATTTAAATCTGTTTATAACCAGCATTTGCTTGTTCATTCTTAAATAACTTAAAAATAGATCTAGTGCGGCCTTTAAGCCGCACACCCTGAACAATCTAAGTTATTGATATTAATTAACTTGTAAAACAATTATTATGTTTTTAATTTCTATATTCCATTTATTGGTGCGCTTCTGATTTATTCATTTGTTAAATTTTAACCAAAAAAATATTACAAATCTAATAAATAAAAAATAAAAATAGTTTGGGGGGTCTGGGGAATACGGGGTACCCTCCAAGCAAAGAGAAACATTTTTGAAATGAATAAACTACGTGTGTATATTATTTATTGCATATTTTTGAGAATATTTGAAAACTGAAAGTATTTAAAAAAATTATGATAAAATTAAATAAATCTAAATTTATATTCTCAACAAATTTTTCGTAAAAATTTCAAAAACCGGTAGTCTAATAGTATCTCTCAGTAGTAATGAAAACTTGATAACGGTAGTACAAATTTGATTTTTGATCGTCGTATTTTTTTGCCTAGTTATGCCAGGAGGGTATTCTATCCTATTTATGCCTGGGAGAAAAAGTAATTTTGAATTTTAAGTATTCTTACTTACAACTGGGAGGAATTTAAAATACAAACGTATTTTGCTCACCCTTAACCAACAGAGGGTGTACAATATTCTCTAAACGATAATAAAGCAACACGACGTATTTTCAAAATTAATAACTATTCAATTTGAATTATTAATTAATCTTACTTACAGCTGGGGTATTCCATACCCCCCAGACCCCCCGGTTCCCGGAAAAGGTTTTAAAATATACGTAATTTTAGATATCAAAAGATTTGAAGTAATTTTAAATTCTAAAAGTTTCATAAGAAGAAAATAAAATAGATGGTTACCATAGCAACGTCACTTAAAAAATAAATTAAAAGTAAACCTCATCAAAGTTTTTTTTTTTTTTTCATCAAAATTTTTAAGAATTAAAATTAGAACGTTACCAATTTAAAGAAAATTTTTTGTTACTTTCTTTTAGTTGGGAGTATTCCATAACCCTGAAACACCCGGTTCTTAAAAAGAAAATGCAAAATATAATTTTATATGAAAACATTTGAAAACTGAAACTTTAAAAAACTGTGTACCTACATTTAAAATAATTTGATTTTTAATCAATTTTATAACATGAATTACTTAAAAATTTTACATCTTTATTAAATTAAATATATAAATTATTAACTCGTTGATTAAGAATAAATCTTTTAATTAATTTTTAATTTATTAATAACTCGATATTTTGAAGTTTTAATATAATTTATTAAATTAAGTAGATCTAAATTTTAATTCTCTTAATTTATCTTTTAATTAATTTTTTGTGGAAATTTCAAACACCAGTGGTCTGGGAGTATCACTCTGTAGTAATAAAACAACAAGCACAAATTTGATTTTTGAAAAATCGTCTTATTGCTTATTTATGCCTCGGGAGTATTCCATTCTATTTTTGCCTGGAGGGGGGGAGGATTTTGATTCTTAAGTAGTGTTACTTACGACTGTGAAGTATTTCATACCGGTTCGTAGAAAAAATTTTAAAAATTTTCGATCGCAAAGAATTTGAAATGATTTTAAATTCCAAAAGTCTTAATTAAAAATAAAATAGGTGGTTACCATGGCAACGTCACTTGAAAAAAATAAATTAAAAATAAACCTCAACTGACAATCACACAGTTGAAAAACCTATAAATTTAAAGTTTGATGTGTTTAATTTTCCTTCACAGAAAATTAGGGACCGGGGGGTCTGGGGGGTATGGAATACCCTCCAGGCATAAGCAAGCAACGGTAGCAAAGCGACTTTTTAAGAATTCAAATTAAAACAATATCAATTTGAGAGGTATTTTATAACCTTTAGACCCCCAGTTCTTAAAAAAAACAAAATGTAATTTTAGATAAAAACAATTGAAAACTGAAAGTATTTTTTAAAAACGTTATAAAATTAAATAGATACTTACATCTAAATTTTTATTCTTATAAAATTTTTCGTAGACATTTCAAAAACCAGTGGTCTGGGAGTATCTCTCAGTAGTAATGAAACAGCCAGATGACTTTTCAAATTTGATAACAGTACCTACAAATTTTATTTTTGATATGTCGTCCTGTTTTTATTTATGCATGGGGATACTACATTCTAATTATGACTGGGGAGGGAGTAACTTTGAATCTCGGTAGTCTTACTTGCAACTTTCATATTTGATACCCCCCAGACCCCTCGGTTTTCGGAAGAAATTTTAAAATATAATTTTTGATCTCAAAGTTAAAATGATTTTGAATTACGAAAGACTTAAGTAAAAATAAAATTGATGGTTGCCATGACAACGTGTGAATAACAAGTGCAATGTGTTTAACTGATGAGATCAGTTACAGTTTCTTTAAGGTGCGACATGATGCCGCTACGGACTACAGCTTACAATGAATGAAATTGGAGAAACTTACATCATGTGACAAACTCGTCGAATTTCATTCATTTTAGTTATCCAAAATTCTGATTACATGTCCTGCCCAGTTCTATGTTAATCTGTTGAAACGACTCATCAGGTGGATGGATATCTCTTGATTTTCATTTTCTTATTTCCATTTCCCTCTCTTTTCTTCATTATTTGCAGTCTGTCTAGACTCTAAATTGTCGATAAATCTAAATTGTGTTAAAATTATGCACAGTTGTTCTCTTTTCCAGCATAACTTTAATTTTAATGAACGGTTTTTTATAGGGTACTGCTGTCAAATATTGAAGTCTTACTCTAAGTTTTGATTTTTGAAAAGTCACCACCAGCAACAATGCTTACCTACATACAGCTGGAAAAGAGAGGCATCCAGAGACAGAATTGGAGTATTCCATACCATCCAGACCCTGACCTTTAAGTTCTTAAAATTATAATTGCCGACAACACAAATTTTATTCTTGAAAGATCGTCACCAACAACAATGCCTACTTGTAGCTAGAAAGTATTCCGTACCTTCAGACCCCCGTTCTTTGAAAAATTTTTAGATTTTAGGGGATTTGAAATAAGAAAGGACGGATGTAACTGTACCCTGACTTTAATACATTTTTATTAAAATTATAGTAGTTTAGGGTGTAAATTACAAAATTTAGAAGCATTAAATTTGCCTATTGTTCCAAAATTAGGGTGAAATATGGTCAAAAGATTGTAAAAATAATTTGCAATTTTTGTATTAGCAATTTTAATAAGTTAGCTCCACCTACATATAACTCCAAAACCGAGATGTTTAATCTTAATAAATCTTGCTTAAGTATTTATGTCAAGTGCATGCACCGTCAATAAAATGGTGCAACTATAGACAGTTCTTACGTAAAAAATCAGAACTTTGCAATCGATTATTTCCTAAATTAATCAATATTTGACCTTCATCCGTAGCGTAAACGCTTCGTTTTAATGTTATCTTTTCTTCGAGGTACAGTTATCGTCCTCGAACTTGAAATGATTTTAAATTCCGAAGGACGTACATTAGTTAACATAAAACAAATGTTTCTTTTGTAGTAATTTTTTTGTATTAAAAATCTATGTCACGCTCACGTTAAGGTTGTGGTCGACAAAATTTAAACCCGGGAGTGTTTTAAATTTCTGTTCGAACCTGTAAACACGAAAATGAAACTCAATCCGATATACATATAAAAAATTATTCGGATTAAGTAGAATTACCCATAAAATTCCTAAATTGATTAGTATCTGAAAAACTAACAGTTCCATTATTTAGTTACGTTTTTTAGAAATTGAAAAGTACGACAAACCAATTTAGCTTACCTGGTGTACTTGAGTCACTTATCATTGTCCTAAGGCAATACACACATAATTGAAACACAATTATACATAGATATACTTTCAAAAGACACACGTCTAAAAAAGCCAAGTTATACGCTCTTACCATTTTTAGATATATTAATGATAGTGTAAATTTTAGAATTAACTGTGCTTAAGAGCCGTAAAAACTGTAACTACCGTCATTTTTTTGTTAGTGGGTACCATTTTTCTGCTCTACAAATCCACACTTTTAAAATGAAAGCGTGAATAAACCGAAATGCTTCCGATTATATCGATGAATCAAACTGTCAGAAAGTGTATGGTTTTTTATCCAAAAGTAAACAACCACTCGTTAGTTACGGTAATAACCAAAAATAATAGTAAATAGATTTTTTACAGCACCCCAAATTTCAGATTGTTTCAGAAGAACAATGGCATGCGGACCTTTAGTTTATTTTTTAATGGGGGTTTCTTGTAAAAAAAAAATTTTAAAGGATCACCGTCACCACCTGCAGAGTGTTAGTTAATTGTTTATTGCAGAAATAGGTGAAAATATATGGCATATAATTTACTTGGTTGTAATCACGACTTGTAATGGAATACTATCTAATCATGTCCCATTGTTCAATTTGTGCAAGAATTATGTTAGATATTGTTATGAGTTGTTATTTTATATTATGTAAACATATATCTACTAGAAAATAATTCTGAAATTGACATTTTACTTACGCTCAATCTAAAGAAAACCGAATTAGTGCGTTTTTCGGAACATGCTCGGAGATGAACAAGGATTTTGAAACGTCCTCGCGGTAATTATTGTTACTTGTAAAGGTTTCGTTATTGTAATGTGAAAAAGTAACGCGCCACACCTTTTTCAAATTAATTATTTCCATATAGGATATCAAAAGTGCACATCACCTTTATGTGAGCATACGTGGGCGTACAAAGCACACAAACGAAAGTTTTTTAAGGTTTTTGGAACAATGAAACCAACAAAATTGGTCGGCTAATTTAAGAAGAACGTTTTGTTTGGGAACCATTAAAAAGTTTACTATTCCGTTACAAGTGACTTAATATAATATGAAAGTGAAATTTGAATTCGTCACAAATAAAACTCAAAATGGAAAAATGGCTGCGGAATTGTTCTTCGCCGGTTCGCATTTTTTAGTTTATTAGCTTTTGACATTTAACATATTATTACGACATTGCTATGGGAATGTTGTCGTGAGGTTAATAATTCAGGTTTTAAATAAACAATTTATAGATTATTGAACTATAACAGTTTATACAGATAATTTAAGTTAAACATATGCGCGATTTTGTTGGGACAAGGATGACCACTTCTTTAAGAATGAGAATGATATTGTTCAAGTTCAAGTTTACACATTACAATTTCGAAGTTTCGCCATACGGTGAATAATTTTGATCGATCATTCATTTTTATTAATTAGCCTTGTGGAGATAATTTCACTTAAAGGTCGGTTTATCGTCGCACGTAAAAATTTCGATAAGTCATTTGATTTTTGTAACTCCACCATAACTGATTTGATTAAGTTTTTGTTATGTAACCTAAAATTACTTATTAGTAGTTGTGGTTTTAAATTTGCTAATTGGTTGTTACATGAAATTTAGAACGGAACTCGAAAAAATTGATCGAATTATGCTTAATTAGTGAGGTAACTGCAAGCCCTAAAGAGATTTGTTTTCGTGATTTACAAGGTAATCCAAAAGAACTGCGAAAAAATAGAAGTACTTTCGCGATAATAAACTTTGAAATTATAATAAATTATAGGCAGATGTTACCTGGAGTAAAAGCTTATAATCGATAATTTTTTATTGTTATAACAGTTGTTGAAAAGCGTAAAAGAATTCTGAAACCCTTATGTTCGGAAATTACTGTACATTTTTGAAAGTTTCTTATAATTGTTGACCGCATTTTTTAATTATTCAAATTATTGACTCTTATAAAAATTATTGATCTAAATACCAGGCCATTTAATTAGGGAAATATCTAGATAGTGCGTCAACAAAAACACGCTAGATTGAAATAGAAAGCACCAACTTTTATACCAAGTATTTTGAAACATTCGGTACCTCAGTTGTTACATAATTTAGGGGCGACTGCCTCATTAATTAGAATACTAGAGCGAAAAAGTCATTTTACGGGAGCTTTCAAGGCGGGCGGGCGGTAAGTTATCGTTACACACGTTCCTGCACGCTTGATCGTTATGATTTTAAAAATATGATCATGTCAATAGGAATAATGAACTTTTCGTGCAAATATGTACTACCTATACTACTTGAATGTGTAGCCGTTGGCAATATTGCGATAATAACCTACATGTAACGACGTATACATCTACCTGTCAAGGTCTTGTCTACAACAACTTAATATTGCACATTTACTCATATGTCTGTAATTAAATATTACTGCACATCGAGAACGAAACCATTTTGTTAATTAAGAAAAGAAAAATTAAACGATATTGCAAAATTAAACAGCGACCATTTATTAATTGTTAAATTAACCCCCGCAGCTACAAACAATTATTTTCAAAACAAAAAATTTGTAATGTGTTACGTCCCGGACACTTATACAACGTATTGATCATTTCAATAGCTGTGTCAGTTTCCACTATGAAAAAGTTTAGATCCTTTTATAAAGCTTGTATTACTAAGAGTATTACAAAAATGCATTTGCATAATAAATTAAAAGTTAAACTATTCTTGCATAATTTCTGCATTGTATTGTACTACTGCACTGTAATTTACATTCAATGGTGTTTCAATTTCATGCTAAGAAGTTTTTATGAATTGCATTTTCTTCTCAAATCTGTAATACAGAAAGAAGATTATATCATAAAATCTAATAACAACATTGCACTCCGAGCAAGTTCCGGGTATAAAAAAAATTTTAATAACGCATCTTCAAAATAGCAGACACACAATTACCCCACTTCCTGTTAATAATAAAATAAAATACCTTACTTTTAGTTGACCTTCCATTATAATAGAAATTATATATTGCAGTGATATTTCGCTCAATTAATTAACAAAACCAAATTTTTTTAAAATGCCTATCTTACTTTATTCACTGCAAATTACAAAATGTGCACTAATTTAATTGCAATTTCACTTTTAACCTTAATTTATATACGCCATGTTTAGTGCGATATTTATTAATTTTTGCAAATAAATTCTGGCAGTCCCATAAATTTCCAAACTACCAATTTTAAATTAAAAATAACACAGCATATCTCCCTTAAGCATCGTAAAATTGGTAATCTAAACTTAATTCGTTGTTAGGAATTAACTAGGAAACCAGACGTGACATGTTGCCATGGCAACCACTTGCTTTATTTTCACTTAACACTTTGATGATTTTCAATTACTTCAAAACCTTTAAGATCTAAAATATTTTACATTTTAAACTCTTTTTCGGAAACTGAGGGTTTAGAATTATGGAATGCTGATTTCGATGCACCTAGTGATATCTACTCATCGCGCTATCCACATCCTTGCTGTATTTGTACCTTAACATTGCTTATTTTTGGGTTATTAACTTCTAAAAATTATAAAGAAAAATTTAGAAAAAAAACTTTTAAAAAAAAGTTTACTACCAAGAAAAAAAACAAAAATTATTTTAATAATAAAATGTCTTTAAAATTACTAGAGGTAAATTAATTCGCAAAATAAGCTTTATTTATTACAATCAAATTAATAATAAACTTAAAATTTAAAAATATCGTTTTTTTTTCAACAGATTACATTTGAAAATCAGCTTAACAACAAAATAATTAAATATGAATGTATCACACTTGTCAATTTACTAGGCGAATGTAATTTGTTTGAGATTATATTAATTACTTGAAAGCACTACTTATAATTTGATAGAAATTAAATTTTGAAAAATTTTATACAGTTTTGGCCATTTAGCAGAAG
This sequence comes from Rhagonycha fulva, assembly GCA_905340355.1. NCBI lineage: Eukaryota > Metazoa > Arthropoda > Insecta > Coleoptera > Cantharidae > Rhagonycha > Rhagonycha fulva. The sequence goes on from HG996559.1 coordinate 14,755,380, forward strand.
TAGCAAATCTACGGGGGTCTCGCGCTATTTCCGCCTTGGTAAAATAAGCGTTTTTAATTAGGAAATCTCTAATTTGCCTAAAATATTTAAGTAGGCTGATTTCAGTGCAAATTATTAATTTATAAAACTTTTCGATAAAAATAAAATTTTATTAAGTATTCAGAAACTTCTTAAACATACCTACTAATATTAGCATTGGAAAGACAGAAAAAATAACCAAAAAAATCTAATTCCTAAATTACTTTAAATATTTAAGTATTAGCTTGATTTCAGTGCAATTTTTTAGGAAAGAGTAAAAAAAAAGCAATTTAAAAAAATTTCATTCAAAAAGGCTCAAATTTTGGCATCTCATAAAATATTTTAAATTTTTAAATTAGTTTCTTCTATTGCAGTTATCATTATTTATTATGTAATATTTTAATTTCGAATTAAAAATTAGAAAAGAGATACATTTAGATATAACATAATGTTTTTTTTTTTAATTTAAAAATATAAAATATTTTATAAAATGACGAACTATGTTCTACTTAGGATAGGTCCCCAAAATTATAAATTAATCTTGGGACTTAACGTCATTTAAAATCTTTTGAGATCTAAAATTACATTTTGCCTCTTTTTTAAGAACCGGACAGAGTCTAAGAGTTATGGAATACCTCCAGCTAAAAAAATAACAAGAAGATTTTTCAAAATAGATAATGTTTTAATTTTAATTCTTAAAAAGTCGTCAAATTACCGTTGTTTTCTTACGGCTGGGGGGTATTCCATACCCCCCAGACCCCCCGGTTCCAAATTTAAAAAAAAAATGGGCACATCACACTTTAAATTTGTAGGTTTTTCACCAGTCAAATTGTCACTTTGACTTTTATTTTTATTATCCAGTGACGTTACCATGGTAACCATTTATTTTATTTTTACTTACGATCTTCGGAATTTAAAATTATTTTAAATATTTTGAGATTTAACATTTGGTACATGTTAAAATTTTCTTTCTAAACCGGAGGGTCTGGGGTGGTATGGAATACCCTCCAGTCATAAGTAAAACTATTTAATAATCAAAATTGCATCGTTATTAAATTTGGTGGTTAGGGGTGGGCAAAATATATTTAAATTTCTGATTGAAAGTTTGAAAAAAACTTTTGATAACTGTGAATTCTTTGTTTTAAAAACAAAAAAATTAAGTACATAATTTTTTAAAATAAAAAATTTCGACAGTAGTTCGCATAAATTTAACCAATATTTGATTTAAATTTTAAGATAGATCCGAGATTTATCATAGTTGCGTTATCAAAATCAACTCTCCGCACCCTACACTTTGGTTCTCTCTACTCCAACAATTTGTGCCGTTTTGACTAACGCTGTACTAACCAAAAATATTCCCCTAGCCGGTCTTACTTGTCAAAGTGTGCTACTAGGAAGGGGGTGACTAGATTTTAATGTGGATTCGAGATTTGCTGTCGATCCTTTTTATTATTTTGGCAAATTTAAGCTACTTACTATAGTACAAGGTCTACTCTTGTGTACATTTGCCATACCTAGGCTGAAGCACAAGAAAATCTACACAGACGGGTAACAGAATGGTTTTTATGGTCAATTTTCGTGCAGAAATTAGAAACTATGGCTCCCATAGCATTTCAGGCTAAAGTACGGTTCTGATCAAATACCACAGCTTAAAATCAAAGTCAAGAGCTGAAATATGAAGCAGTGGAACAATGAAATTTTACTCCAGACTCAGAGTCCAGAAATATTTTCTTGCTCCACTTTTTTTATTAATAATTACATATAAATTACAGAATTACTAAAAAATTTTAAATTTTAAAAAATTGCTGTTTTACAGACTAAGTTACTTCTTATTTTTTATTCGCGAGATAAATAATACTTTTAATTTAAAAAATAATATTTTTAAATATTAGGTAGTATTTTAAATTATCATAAAGCGTAAAGGTTTTAGAATGGAAGGGTTTAGAAATTGGAAGAGGGTCAAAATATATTAACTGACGCAAGTTTCGGTGGTTAAAATTACTTTTTTAGGAGTAAAAGTGCAACTTTTCTTCCCGTAATACAAAATAAAGTAAAAGAGTGATGGGGTCACCTAACAGCGGAAATAAAGTCGAAAGGCTTCTTTAATAACAGGATAAAAGTAAGGGTTACCCCGGCAATAGTAATAAAAGTTAGGGTTTACCTTAGCAAGAGGAATAAAGCAGAGAACCCACCTTATAAACGGTAATAAAGTATTGGGTTTTTATAGTTAATTTATAGTTCAGATGTCTCTCTATGAAAGAGGAGCTAAACAAAACCGACTCAAAAAACCTTATAGGGGATACCGGAGTGAGGCAAAATAAAATTAAAGAACGTTTGTAACGTCACAAAAAGTACTTAAGGGTCAATATAAAATTAGTAATATTATTAAATAAAAAAATAATAGTTCCAGTTATTGCTCAGATTTACTAAACTCTTAAAGCATAAACTTGCAGATTTGGTATATGATATGATATATTGTCATTTACTTGCACTACAACAAGAAATTTACTTACTTTCTCTATCTGGACGTTAACTGAATAATTTGGCAATTTGGGTGTTCCTTCTTCCGAGCAATTGGAGTTACGCTTGTTACAGATGAGAAGTTTTGCTGTTATAGTGTCAAGGAACGCACAACAGCTTATTTTCCACTTGAAAGCAAGAATTCCAGTAAGTAAATAAAAGAAAGTAGAACAGCCACAAAACATCTTAAAATTTGACATTGAGGAAATTGTTTAACCAAACACTTGATTGATCCTGGATGAAGTGACTGGGCTGAAATGGAAGGATATCTAATTTTCCTTTATATTAATTTAAAATTGTATTGCTAAATTGGAACATTATTTCCTCATTGGAAACCTTCAGGATTGAATAATCCGGCCAATGTCACTGCTAGATCTCACAACGATGGTGCTCCTTGAGATAATTGAATACTACAAAACTATCAAATTGCAAAATGGTTATAAAAACCGAACTCTGGAAAATTGCTATTCAAAATATGAAGAAAGGTATCTACTAAATCAGTAGCGTAGCTATGAGAGTAGCTAATGAACTTTAGCCCCCCCCCCCCCCGTTATCTAGATAACGCAAGTTTAACCAACCCTTAGAAAAATCCTTGCTGCGTGACTACACCGAAGGACTTTTAACAATCTTGAAAGGTATTCAGCAATATAAAAAATTAGTTAACCATAACTAATAAAGTGCAAATTTGCTAAAAATATAAAATATTATCGCGCTTCGTTCGGTATAGCATGCAACGTAAGTAATTGAACTAAAATTGGATTACCTATTAATTTTACTTATTTCATACCACAAACGTAATTAAGTTAAATAAGATTTAATTACTGTAATTTTATAATGATATTTACAAAAAAATTTGTTTGTATACAAAAATTAATACATCTCGTGCAATAGCACTTAGGGATTATTTTCTCAAAATGTATATCCTTCAATTAAAATAAAGTTGTGTAATTATTGGAAATTGGAATACCAGGACAAATCAAGAAGTTTTTTCAAGTTTGCCAATTTTTCCGAAAGTAAACTAAGTAAGGCGAGACTTATTGCACATTTCTTGTAGATATTAAAAAGAGTATCAATTAAACGGAAATGATTACCTTAAATATTGCAGAACTTGATGTCAAAACGTTGCGTTGCTAATGAGGAGTCTTGTTAAATAACTCGAAGTTAAGTTGAAGCACACGATTATAAAAAAATTATGTAAAAAATGAATTAGAAATAATTGCATCGTGCAAGCATGAAGGTGTTGAAAATTTATTTATTTGCGATAAATATTTGCGCAGCAACTCTTTTGACTTGTTCAGTTTTACATAAATTAATGTAACTTTATTAAATGTTCATTGTGTTACAGAACGTGTAATTTGAATAAGTTTGTATGTCTGAATCTGTCGAAACAATGCCATAATATTGCATAAATGCATCCATAATATATTCCCAGCCTTCTGAAAATTGAGATATACCCAAGAATTATAGAGCAATTATTAGTTTGTTGCTTTATTTTTTACCTGTAATTTAAGGAAATTAGATACTCAAACGGTGTAATTAACAACACTAAGCGGATTTGTACCGCCTCTTCATTTGAAAGCTCTTGTTCTGCAAACAGTGTCGTCCGAGCAACACCCGAGTTTTATAATAGTCTATTTGCCACCTTAATAATAAATTGAAAGTTAATTTATTAATTACCATTCTAATTATTATAAAATTTATTAACCATGAAACTCAGCTACGCCCTCAATACAATTTACAATGACTGATTTTAGTTTTTTTAATTAATTCTTTATATTATCGACTTTTACTCGTTAGAAAATATTGGTTATGTAAATTTTTACACCTAATTTTTATGTAATTGCAATTTAATTTATGCACTTAAAAATTAAACCCATTATTATTGGTACGATGTTACCAAACCTGGTATACATTTCAATTTTATTGTTTCGCAGATTGACTTTGAAAGTTTACTGTTGCCGAATTTAATAGTTTTGTAATTTTCTTACCATAATGGTACGGTATAGCTGAAAATAATATCCTTGAGGCAAACAATAGCTGAGTGACATTTGAGAAAAATATCATCAAAATAGTATAGGTACTTTTATATGGTAACGTCCCATATAAAATCTATTGCAAGTGGTGGCTAGCCTGTTCAGATGGTACGAAGGGAGTGGATTCGTAATACAGGCTTTGTTATCCGACAATAAAATATAGTAATCTCAAGACAACTTTATGTTTATTGTCGCATGCAAAGAAATTATTATGGTATCTTAATAGGTAGCAATTTCTTGTATACATTGCATGTATTATGTCGTTTAAGGACTGACTGAACTGTAGTGTATTATAATTACGTTTTCTTGAGAAATTTTGTTTGATATTCTAAAGAAATTGCTTGACTACTTCGTGAGGTCGTCAGCAAAAACTACATTTCTTTGCTTTTCTTATGCGTCTTGTTTTTTTACCCAGTTCTAAATTTTTTTAAATTCTGTCTGCACGAAAATAACTTTCAATTCGGGAAGTACTTTTTCGTAATTGTATCGAATTGTTGCCATTAGCACCGGACGTCGTTAAACTAGAATGCAGAAAAAACGATAAAAATCAATTCATTCGTTCTCGGCGTAAAGTTTAAATTAGGTAACATATCGTGTACAATAGTTTTTATTAGATGGTAGTAATAAAACAGCAATTTTTTTATATAAAATAAGTTGCGATAATAATTAACCCATTCACAATCACAACATAATACTGCAACATGTCCACGCTTCGAACAATAAATACACCCAAGGCTTAAAATAGCCATTTATAGAAGTAAACGCTCCATTATATCATAATAAAAGTGCTTTATATTATAATAAGTAATTAAATTTGTTGTTATTGTTACAAAAGTTTCTTTTAAAATAGATTTGTTGACTTTCTAATATATTAAATGCATTAAATTGGGCCTGCTTAAAAGTTTTGCGGTAAAGTAAAAAAATTGCGGTGCGATCGCGAAATACCAGAAAATGTTGAAAAATAAAAAAAAAGATGAGAAAGGAAAACTTTTCATATTCTTAACATTCATTAACGCCTCTGTAATTTTGCAATAAATTTTAATGTATTTTGTAAAATCGCGTTTGGGTTACTAATTATTATCAAGAAACTGTTAGAAAGAAAAAGTTGTGAATTTCAAATTTTTGGTAAGATTATAAATTTCCCTCATCCTATCATCTGCAATTTAATACTTGAATTTATTATTTTCTCTAGAAATGCATAACTAACGACAAATTTCACTTTCAAATTTGCGGTTTTTGAATATTGCTAATCCGCTAGAAAGCAAAATTCGACCGACGCCTTTACTTTTACCCTTCATCTTCACCTCACGCGGGGTGTTCGATAAGCTAATTAATTACGAAACATATCTATTTTAATTAGTTAAACGATCGACACATTTTTAATTCGTCTAATAATATCCTAAGGTTGTTTCAATTAAAACAACTTTTTTTACTGGAAAAAGTAAATAAAAGTAAAGTAAGAACATTCAGAACGCATGAACGTTCGTAAGAGAACCAGATTGTATACCAACAAAAAAATTAATTGCAATAAGTATTACTTTTAGTTTTACTAAAACAAAAAAATTAATTATGAAATCTATAATTTATAAATAATGCATAAACTAGTATTTCTATTTTATCACTAACGTCCTAGTAGTAGAAAGTTAATATTATAGCTTAGTAATTGCGTCTGGTGACTCATTTTTCTGCTTTATTTCATAATATCGAGTGAGTAATTTAGAATTTAAATTTTTGAAAAACTTTAAAATATGTAACCGCATTGTAATAATAATAAAAATTATAATTATTGAGAAAGCGGTTATTGCTTTCGATTCATTCATGCGTTTTTTCCATTACACGTTGAAATAACGTGTTTTTAACGTGGAAAACACCTAGTCTATTTAACGTTGTTATAACGTAAAACGTTCAAAATTTTTTGATTCAACCAACATTTTAAGGTGAATTCAACGTAGTTTTTTAGTAACTTTTGAAAAGAAAATATGGGTTTAGTGACAAACCCAACCAATTTGGGGGGAGGATTCTCTTCAATTTTGTAACACAAATTTTTCAGCAAAATTTTTTCACATTGGTAACTTGGTTTGTTTAAGTTTTTTCTGTTTCCTATTATATTTAATGGATAAGGATGAAAATTGTAAGGCACTTTACGATTAGACAACTGTCAAGCTTTAACGTTTATTTTATGTTGCCATGGCAACCCTTTATTTTGCTTTCACTAAAGTTATTAATAAGTCAGCCGCATGCAAGGATATCCAAGAATCAAAATTGCCTCAATATTGCCCATTAGTACTCGAGGTAATCACCTAGTACGCCCCTGCTAACTATACAAAAAAATAGCAAGTAATCAAAAAGGTAATCAAATGTAAACATTAGGGCTCGTAGCAAGAAATTGTAAACCTGCTTTCTTTCTCTTTGTTCCTTTAGAGCTTAGACAAACGATTTCAAAAGACTGCTTTAACGAGAGCTTATTGCAATTTGCGTTTTACATTACCGTTGGTGGCGCCACTGTCAATAACAACATTACGTCTTTCAGCAGTTCCAATTATTTCGTGTGGTGGCGTTTTATTAATGTAAACAAAAGAAAATGTTTATTTGCGGTGTTTATGTTGGTACTTACTATACGTTACAAACGAGTTTGAAATTATTCCGCATGGTGGCGTTTTGTTAATGTAAAACGCGAATAGGTTTATTTGTTATTATTGTTCCTTTCAAATAATTTTCTTGGCTTGGAGGTTCGCTTAGGAACATGGAGCTTTGGGGAGAATGGTAAATGGTAACAAGGTAACCTTTCAAAAGCAAAATTTCGTTGTTGTCAATTTTGAAAAGTGGTTTTGTTGCTTCTTCCTCCCAGCTCCCCCCCTCCCCCAGTCTATCTTTTCACATTTTACACACAAGTCCTGCAATAACAGGCATCTTCTTAAAACTGAAGGCCAGCTACTTTTTTGATTACTACAGCGTCAAAATAAACTCTAAATTTGTGACACAATGAGAGTTTTTCTGAGGCTTGGAGCGGAACCGGAACGCAAAATTTTTTGCTAGTCTACACTTTTTATTAATATTACAAAACCACTGAAAAGAATTAAATTATTGATTTACAAAACAAATTACGCTTTGGTGTCGTTCATATTATTACGTACGCAAAAAGTTGAGAAGGAGCAATTGTCTAGCCGCTCTAGCGTGATGAAGTGTGACAAAGTAGGGGGGGGGGTCCAAGCAAACATTACGTGACGCAAGGTGAAACAAAAGCTACTCTCTGATCCGCAATCTCTAATAAGAGGATTGATCAAAGCAAACACCAGAGACTGTCGTGATCTAAAGAGAAGCTCTCTAGTTTGTTTACTCACAATGTTAATAAACCAGCTCTCAATTTATGCGAAAGCAATGCCGTAGATTCTGAAAAAAAGGGTAGCTTAGGGGAACTCCAATGAGACATTGGTGACGGTAAATGCTTTAATGACACAATTCTAACAGTTATTGCAATGTACATTACCGTGCATGATAATATAAACAAGTCTGCCAAAGTAAATAATAAAGTCAATAATACACATCAGTAAACACGAATAAGAAAGAGTAAAAAATTACTTACTCGATATCTCATAAATTTACACAATGTGAAAAGTGTTGATAACTTCCTTCTTATCACTTTCTAACGTAGGGCTTCAAAAAGTGATAGTCGAAGATGTTATTACCAATAAATAATGATGCTACCAAGCAACAGTTGGATGACTGGCTACATGCGACCTAGACACAATAACAATGGATTTAATTTTACGTTTAACTAAATCGGCAGTCAAAAATTATTGAAACCAAACATAAATCAAATTGCCTGTTTCAATCGCTCGTAAGGCACTAACTTTCTAGCAACATTGCAGCATATCAATACTTGCACTAAGTTCACATATAAATTGTGCAAACCCAAATAACTATGTAGGGTCGGAATGAGGAATATCGGGAAATAAAAAGTAGAACCACGTAACAAATGCAAAAATTTGTTCCATGGGTTTTGTATATTTTACTGGAAATCTTAAAAACTAATTATTTATTAAGGGAGGGGGAGAAACGTCTAGGATTTGTAACACAATATTAACCCCCCTATTCTGTAACTTTTCGTTATCGTTTGTTATCGTTATGAAATCGTTAAGAACCGTAAAGTTCGGTTTCTATTTACATACCATTACATTACTATTTAATGCAATTCTGAGTGTAAACCAAACTTTACGGCTTTTAACGATTTCATAACGATAACGAACGATAACGAAAAGTTACAGAATAGGGGTGTAAGTAGAGGGTTGATAAAAATGTTATGCAGCGTGACTAAGAGGAAGGGAAGAGATAAAACGCTGGAATTTTGCTGTAGTAATTTATGAATAACCTTTGGTGCTTTTTTATTACTGGATCGTACTCAGTTACATCCCCCCTCCCCCCCCCCCGGTTTCACTAATATTTTTTAATTTTTTATATACGGTTTTATACCCATGTACATGACCGACACCAATGCCATTTATGTGTATTTCGGCGCACGAGTTATGTCATAAGCGTGACGACGTCAACGACGTGTCGCTATTTTATTATTCTGTATGTGCTTTCTGAAGGGTTTCGTTCTTACGCTTCAATTTTACAACCTATTGTTGTGTCCGGCACACTTGGGGAAATCGTAGGAAATCAGAAATGCGTCAATTTTGTAAGTTGTAAACTTTTTCTCGGTTTCATAATAAGGGAAATAGACCGACAGAAATTTCTAGGACATTTCTATAATTATAAAGTGGACTAATTTAGGACTAGTTTTTCCAAATATTAGTAGCTTCAAAATAGTTCCGTTGCGGCCTTCGGGCGCCACAGTCTAAAAAATCTATATAATTCTTGTTAAATTGTTTGAAGTCAGTGTAAAGGGTAGTTCACACTACATGATTTATCATATGACTTAGTCATAAGAAAAGTCATGGCTAAAATCATATCATCGCAACAGCCAATCATAAAAGCCATAACTTCTATAATATCAAAAATCATATAGTGTGAACGTAAAAAAATCTCTCATATGAGTAGTCATGTGACAAGTCATATGATAAATCATGTAGTGTGAACTACCCTTAAAACGAGTGGTCTGTAGGGCAAGGATCTTAGCAGATGTCATCACTAATATACTCAATTGAGCGCTTTAAACCGCTTACTTGCCGCTCAAAGAAAAAATCGTTCAAAACCTGCACTAATCAAGCACGACGTTTGAACGCAATTGTTTGTATGCGTCTGATTAAAGTTAGGAACGTTTAAACTCAAATAATTAAAATTGTCAAAAAATCTCGGTTTACAGCTTAGGTTATATGTTATTTTATGTTATTTATTCAGTAATAGAAAATATCTTGTTAAAATGGCAGCTTTATAAAAAAGTTAATTTTTTAGTAAAAACTTTAACAAAAAGGGCCGACTGTAATTGCTAGCGTTCAAACGTTTTGCTTCCCAAAGTCCCTGAGTTCAAACGTCTTAGACCGCCATGTCAAATCCAAAATTTTGCTAGTATTTACTAGTTAGTTTACTGCCTTTTGATTGGCTACCAAAAAACTGTAATAATTAATAAAAAAAACAAACAAATAAACATAAATTTCATACCTACATAAATACATAACTCATTATTCAATCGGAAGCTGCAAAAAAATGCTATATTTTCTTTTAAAGTTGGGTAGGGTTATGATGCATCGTTGCACTTTTTCTTTGGTTTAATTAACACATTAAATTGTACTTAATAATGATTAATGTTCACGTTTAACAAACTTTTTTTCCATCATAATTATTATGCACCATGTCGTGTTCTCAGTGGGTAATTTTTGTACGTAATTAATGCAGATTGTTGGTTTTAATGATTTGTATTGCGTATGTTTAATTGGACGAATCTTAAATTAAGCGCTTTAGTGTCATTAATAAATAAAAATGTGCAATATACTTTGACACAAGTTTGAGGAAGGAAAGTAATACGTAATCGCATAGTAGTAGGTACAATAATTCAAACCCATTCATAATTTGTTGCGTTTGACAAATTTTTTCTTCCGATTACCTTACGTAATGATAATAATAATTTACGAGAATAATATAAAATAATTAGAAAACGTCGAAAATTATAAACAAATAATAATTAATGGTCTGATGAATAAAATTCTGCCGAATGTCAAGTGGAACCGATGTAGTTACTCACCGTGCCATTTATTAAAATCCTAAGATGCGCAGTGTCATCAATTACAAATTAACTTTTCTCGACTTCCGACAGTTCAATTTTGAAAATCTTTATAAAAAAATTTTCTATCTTAAAAATTACCAAACGATTCTAATTTTTTCTTTTGTTTCAGTGTCTGACCAATCGATGTCAGCATCATGGTGGCAAGAAGATATAATAAATCCTTCAAGTATACCGGATACGTCAGATTTTCTTTCGTCCACTCACGGTTTAGTACAAACGCATCCTAGTCTTAGTTTAGGACCTAGCATAGGACACACGAGAGGTCCTGGAAAACTTCAAAATGGAAAGGGTTTAACAGGTTCCAAACATTTAGATTATAGAACGTCTGCAACAGCAGAATTGAGGAGAAATCCAAATTTGTCAGCACCAGATGAGTGTGCAAGAGCTTGCAGAGAAGGAGAACCCCCTAGGACATGTTATTACCACTTCACGTTGGAATATTATACCGTTCTTGGAGCGTAAGTTTTCTTGAATTTGTACACGACCTTGTCATCTCAAAAAAAACTCAATGTGAGTTTCCTAACGCGGATCTCTTTTTGTGAGATTTAGCAACCGGTAATCTTTGTGGTTTTTAAAAATTAAAACTTTAATAATATTTCCAACCCAATGAACACTGATTATAGGGTTACCAATCCGCATTATTTGATGTTTTCTATTAAGTGATGACGGAAAAAATTAGTGGACTTTTTTTACCAATTAAAAAAATTATGAGTGTCTGGTATTTGCACACCACTCCTTTACCAGTTAGTCATTGGAGTGTGTATACCTGTGACAAAAACAACTAATTTATTAAAAAAATTTTGTCTTAATTTGTTCGCATGTAGGAATTTAAATATTATATGGTATACTTTACCTACCCACGTTGCATATTACGCAGCAGGGCGTTAAGTTACAGTCGATGTTGAAATAGAAAGTTATTCAAATAAGTAAACGACACTAGTACATTCTATGAGTACTCTTTTTCTTGAAGTTATTTATACAGGAAGTTCCTTAAATAACTGGAAATAATTTTTCAGAGCTTGCCAAGTTTGCACACCAAACGCAACCAACACCGTATGGTCTTCGTGCCAGTGTATCTTAGCTGACGGTGTGGAACGAGGAGTCCTGTCAGCCAATCGTATGATTCCCGGTCCTAGTATACAAGTATGCGAAGGAGATAAAGTAGTCGTTGATGTCGAAAACCATATGGAAGGCATGGAAGTAACTATCCATTGGCACGGAATCTGGCAACGTGGTACCCAATACTACGACGGTGTACCTTTCGTAACTCAATGTCCCATCCAACAAGGAAATACTTTCAGATATCAATGGGTTGCTGGAAACGCAGGTACTCACTTTTGGCACGCTCACACCGGTCTCCAAAAAATGGACGGTCTCTACGGAAGTATCGTCATCCGACAGGCTCCATCAAGAGATCCCAACAGTCACTTGTACGACTACGATTTAACCACACACGTCATGTTACTCAGCGATTGGTTGCACGAAGATGCTGCCGAACGGTTCCCTGGAAGACTGGCTGTTAACGTTGGGCAAGACCCCGAAAGTATGTTAATCAACGGAAAAGGTCAATTTAGAGACCCCAATACTGGATTCATGACTAACACGCCGCTCGAAGTTTTTACCATCACACCAGGAAGACGATACAGATTCAGAATGATCAATTCCTTTGCATCCGTTTGTCCTGCACAGCTTACCATTCAAGGGCACGATTTAACGCTTATAGCTACAGATGGAGAACCTGTACATCCTGTTCAAGTCAATACGGTTATTTCGTTTTCAGGTAAGTGACGTTTTGGTTTTTCATGTTTCCGGAATTGCAAAATGAATTTTAGGAGAGAGATACGATTTTGTTATTAACGCTAATCAACCCGTTGGAGCTTACTGGATCCAACTTAGAGGTCTTGGAGAGTGCGGTATCAGAAGAGCTCAACAGTTGGCTATTTTGAGGTACGCTCGAGGTCCATATCAACCAAGTTCCGCAGCTCCCACGTACGATTTTGGTTTACCTCAAGGAGTGGTAAGTTTTGATCGTTGTAAATAAAATTAGCAGCTCATTTAGACTTTGGAATCAAAATTTTGTAAAGGGTTATGTAAATATTTGGCATAACTGTAAATAGTCACGATTACTGTATATATCTCCTGTAATCTTACCAGATTTAGTTACATATTTGTGGTTTAGTTGGAAAAAAATGATGGATTAGTTTCTTTATAAGCGGAAGTGGTGTAGGAATTTAGATTAGAAATAGTAATTTGTACAAATTGTACAAAAAGTTAGCTCAGTTTCACAAAATGATCAGATTTGCCATATTGCGGCTGGTAAGTTTCACAGTGAAAATTTTTCTAATTTGTCCAAAACGTAAAGAAAATTAATAAATTACTGGAATAGGTTCTTAATCCATTGGATGCAAGATGTAACGAAATAAGAAATGATGCTATTTGCGTAAATCAGTTAAAATGCGCTAGAGACATCGACCAAGGTATTTTGCAAGAAAAACCCGATGTAAAAATTTTCCTTCCTTTCCGATTCCACGTTTACACACCTGAAGATCTTTTTATGCCAAACACGTACAACAGGCATTTAGGTAAGATTTTTGATTAAAATGTATGGAGAAGTTGCATTTTGGGTGTTTTAGTGGCTCCTAACGGTGATCATGTAATCAGTTTGATCGACGAAATATCTTATTTGGCTCCACCGGTTCCATTGATTTCGCAATACGACGATATAGATCCTGAACAATTCTGTAACGGAGACAACAGACCTGAAAATTGTGGTCCAAACTGCATGTGCACCCATAAAATCGATATTCCACTAAATGCTGTTGTGGAAATTGTACTGGTAGATGAAGGTAAGTTTCAAAATGCTTTTTCACTTATTGGTTAGTTGACAATCATTTTGAATGTTCTTGACCTTGACCTTCAAACCATCAAACTTTATTATTTGGAAAAACTTTGAAAAAGATGTAAAAGTGTGAAAGAACCGTTAATTAAATTCTGTCTTGGTACAGCAAGCACGTGAAGTTTGTTCGTACCGCTTCTTCTTCCAAATAAAATCATCAGTGGTATAGTTTTACAGATTTCTAAAAATATTCAAGAAATATAATCCATCCATGAAGGTGGTTATGCTTCACCCTCTATTGCTTACAAAATCTTTCAAATGGTGTGAAAATATTATCTTCTGTTTAGTTCTAATCAAAAGAAATTAATTCAACAGCTTCTTCATTTAATTTTTGTCATCGAATTTAAAACTTTTTAGCTGTGGTTAACCAAATCCATAAACACATCTATATTTTACATACAATGAAATCCGTTTATAATGGACTTCAGTGTCATTCAATTAAAAATCACATTAACCCACAGAACTTGGAACCCCTGAATTATTCTGGGTTAAAAATGTCCCTTTATTTTTCTAATTTCTACAAGCAAATCTAAAACCATGGTTATTTTTCAGTTCAACAACCAAACTTAAGTCATCCCTTCCATTTGCACGGTAATGCTTTCCAAGTGATTGGTATCGGCCGTTCTCCAGACCAAAACGTGAAGAAAATCAATCTCAAACACGCATTGGACCTCGACAGACAAGGTTTGCTACACAGACAGTTTAATCTACCACCTGGTAAAGACACAGTAGCAGTACCAAACAATGGCTACGTAGTACTCAGATTTAGAGCAAACAATCCAGGTTTCTGGTTGTTCCATTGTCACTTTTTATTCCACATAGTAATAGGCATGAATTTGGTCCTCCAAGTGGGAACTCATGCCGATTTGCCACCAGTACCTCCAAACTTCCCAACTTGCGGAGACCATCTGCCTGATATCGATTTACATATAAACAACCTTTATTAATTTTCTAATTATTTACAAAATTATTTAATTGTTTCGGACTCTTTCTTGCCATTTTCCAAATTTAGTTTCTATTTTTTTGTTTGTTTTACATTTTTTATTTTATGTTTTGTAATTTATGATATTCGACTCAGTGGTTGTTTAAACGCCATAATTAAGTAAGGTAAGTATAAGTTTTCTAGAATATCTTCCAAGTACACCTTTTTACTTATTCAAAGTTGTATCGATTATCATGGTGCTAGTATACTGATTTTTGAATTTGCATGTCTGTCTGTCTGTATATAGAGCCTACATTTGAAAGCGCATCGCTCCTTGTAAATAACCGTAAAATGCGTAGATTTTAGTGTACATTTTGTAAAATATTTTATAAGATAAAATTTTTTATTTATGCTGTATATACGGCGTACTTGTAAAAATGTCGACCTTCGTATTAAATCATTTCATTCGTAGATTCTTAAGATCATTGTTACATTATTTTTACTTCTTGCATGTTGTGACTTTCATTTTCTAAATTTTATTAAGTATTATAAATAATGTATTTATGTGTTACCAAATGCGATATAATCCAATCTACTACTAGTGACTGCCACCGTAACAACTGTTATATTATCCTAGTCGTTTGCAGTCCTTAATAACAATCAAACGAAACATTTTACTGTTATGTTTTTATAGATTTATATTATTGTGTATTATATTAATAAAAATTACAAATTAAATAAAAATATTTAAAAGTTGTACATACACTTTCTGAACGACATTTGTAACTATCATTTTGTTTGCACACATCGAAGCTTTAAATTTAGCATTTCAAACGCTCCGAGCAAGTCGCGTCTGCACCATGCTTTTTTTTTATAAAGACTATAATTTTCTTGTAGCCAGTTGATCGGGCAGGTACTAACTAATAAGGTATTGTATATAATAGAATTATGTAAATATAGCAATATCGGATCTATGTAGCCGCATTGTAAATAACATAAAATAGTGTAGTGTCCGGTAGGTATAAAATTTACAAGAAAAAGGTCCAAAACTAACAATTTTTGCTATAGGTACTCAATCCTTTAGATGCGATATGTAACCGACCTAGAGAAGATGCGGTGTGCGTGAGTCAATTACAAAATGCCAAAAAAGTTGACGAAGCTATTTTGAGGGAAAGACCCGACGTAAAAATCTTCTTACCGTTCAGATTTTTATTCTACAGACCAGAAGAACTCTTCGCTCCAAACTCTTACAACAGATTTTTAGGTAAGAAGCTTTCCCATTTTGTTTCAAGGCTGAAGTTTTTTGTTTGTTTATATTCGGGATAAATCTACAATTTAACGTGGAATCTAAACCATGGTATAAATAATTGAAAATTAAATCCATATCATTAGAAAAAACACAATTCAATCGGATTTACCATGTAGTCTAATTTCAGCATTTCTAATTTTCCTCATAGTTACAAACGGTCAACAAAATTAATATAAAAAATAGTTAAACTTTAAATGAGAAATTCATGTGTTGTCACGTCAATCTTTTTTAAAAGATAAACAAGATTTTCTTCAGATCAGAAATGAGAGATTTTGAATCTCTTACTTGCATAAAGCTCCAAAAAGGAAAATATTAACAACTTCAGATGTTTAAACAGCCATCTAAAATAAGCGGTCTTAGGCCGCATCTACACTACTTAAATTGATGGTGTTCTTCGACCCTTATTCTCACTTACCAATTCTCTACAGTATAGTATTGATTTAATCTCAACTAATCAGAGGTGCACTACAAACGTATGCACAGCTACACAGAACTTTTACACCTTTATGTGTATGACTAGCCATCTTTAATGCTTTGTTAATGCGGTTGTTTGGCCTTCGGTCTCACACAGAGAGAATTATAACAGTTTAACTCAATACATCTACATATTTATGAAAAAAAACTCGACGGAATCTAATAGAAAATATTAAAATGAAGTGTTTTAAATATAGAGGAACGTTGTACTATATCGATTAGTTTTGCTAATAATTAATTTTAATGTTTGGAATTTTTGTTCAATTTTCACCTATATTGAGGCATTGTGTTGGCGGCACTTGTGGATTTAGCTATACATTAGCTGTCAAAGAAAAATATATAAAAAAAGAACCGGATCTTTCTGGGCGTCCCGACGTTATCGAGGGTTACCGTTGCTTCGACCATCTCAAACCGCGGAAAACTTACACTTTCAATTATTTATCAGAGGTTGATTATTGCCTTACGCGAATCAACACTCGACTTTGTGGCGTGCTGAGGCTCTATGCTCGCTTTAGTACATTATATACTTATTAAACCATCCACGTGATGTTTTCAGAAGTTGAAGGAGGTGATGGAAGCTTTGCTTCCAAATAAAGTCTGTTCACGAAGTGATGCTATGCTATAAAATATATAATTTACAAAAGAGAACTTACCGTAATTTTATAGATAATATTAAAATGAAGCGTTTAAAGTGAGGATGAATCCCCAATATCTATTATTTTAGCCAATAATTTATTTTAAAGTTTGCAATTTTCATGCAATTTTGACCTCTGTTGACTCTATTGTGTTGGCGGTACATGGGTGGACAACTACACTAACGGTCAGAAAAAAGGGATCTCACTTTTTAGGGGTATTTCTGACTTAAATTTGACGGAAAAAATAGTAACAACCACCTCTTTCTTAAGAGCACCTTTTGGAAGGTTACATGGAAGTCGAAAAAAAAGTTATGTTCACCCCTTCATAGTAGCACCTTTTTCGAGTTAGAAGTCTCTAGGAGATATTATTACCTAGTAAGCTTTAGTCAAAATAGCCCGGTTGCGTCCAGAGCAGAGCGGGGCGCAATAGAGTCAATTTTGACAAATCAACTGTATCCGACAATGATCCATTATCGATAAATTAATTTTAAACCTTAAATACTTTACACGGAGAAGACGTAGAGTCGATTTAACAACGCTTTTGTATCCGATTCCGATTTTAATTTAATTCAAGTATTACCAACTAGGGGCTAGTACTGCACTGCCTCTACTACTGGAAATAGGCAAAGTTTACTTTTACCATCAACCAATAGAAAGGCTCAAACCGCAACAACCGACTTGATCATACCTGATTTTCTTAAATTTGGAAAAATAATGCTTATTTGCAACAGTTCATATTTTTTATGTTTTATTATTACTCTTTGGTTTATTTTATTTCATATTATGCTTCAGAAATTTTTAAAATCGGAGCTCTGGTTGTCGTCCGACTTCCAAAGATTCTACTTAACCTATAGAAAGCGTGCTTTAACTATAACAAGCCAATGGGAATCCACTGCTATTTTTAACGGCTTGTTAAGCCGTTAATTATTAAACTAAAATCATTAGTAAACCAAAATCCTGTAACTTTGTATATGCTTGGGGGGTATTCCATACCCCCCAAACCCCCCAGTCAAGAAAGCCAATGTAATATATGTTCTTGTAATTAAAATTATTAAATTGTAAGTATTCCAAATAAATAATCAAGTATGACATTTCAAACTTTAATTCAGAAAGCATCAATTGTGAATCAGATTAATTAGTACTTTCGGTCTCACGGCCACCCTTCTAGTTAACTCTGAGAGACCTTTATAGTTCAAATTTAACTCTTCTGACTAGCTTTGCGATGCTGCTCGATATCCGACCTCGTACAACTATCTAGATGTGGATTGACTAATCAGCAATTGATGCTTTCTGAATTAAAAGTTAAAATAGTATGGTCATAGAATTTGAACCCGGCGAGAGGTGTGGATAACTCAAGAACAAAGTTAACTTTTGTATTGCTCAAGAAATATAATAATACCCTCGGCTTCGCCTCGGGAATTAGATTTTATAACTATAAAAAATGATTATTTTTACATTATTTATAATATAGAACATATTATAATTCAAATTAAAAAATTCTCACTGGTGTTTTAATCTTCTGGATTTGCAATAATAGGTTAACCATATTTTCAATAGATTAATAGACCAGTGGCTTAAATTAACCCATTGGATTCGTAGAACAGCGGGAATCTAGTTAATCTTTACTCTTTATTAGTTATATCTAAACTAAATCAATTTTATTTTTTGATTTTTGATGCCCAAAATTTTTTTACCGCTCTCTTAACTACCTAATGGGAAAGAAGAGTTAAAAAATAGATGTGAGATGTGTAAAAAAAAAATTAAATAAATCTTAACGATATAAACCAGGGATCTAGGAGGAAATCACAGAATCAAAACGCCTAAGTATAGGCCAACCGAACCACATAAGATTGAAAGACACTGATTCAATTTATTATGAATCGTGTATATTAAATTGCAGCCCCTTCAGGGGTTACTTCCATAATTTTATTGTTTGCTTTTGTGGTTTTCTCATCATGGCCAATAGCAAAGACCAGGGTCTTCGAAAATCTGTGGTCTTCGTAACCTAAGTAGAATCAAATCAAAACACAAAATTTATCGGCTGGATAATTCAGTTCTATTTACAAAATTGTCCGCATTAAACGTGTAACAATTGATTTTATAAATTTTTTGTAAAAGTAGTAAATATTTATTTATAAGTGAAAAAAAGTGACTAGTAGAATATAATTCTTATTTTCTAATATAAGAGTGGAGTTCATCCAAAAAATCTTCATATAAAGCGCGTGGAAGTATAACATCCGAGAAGTATCGGAAAAAATAAGGAATAAAGTCCACTGAAATTAGACTGTAAATTTCATTCTTGGTGGTGCTCAAACCATAAGAATGCAAATCATAATAAATTTTTGGATCTTCCTTCATGCTAAAAGAACATTTATATTGTCCACCACGTAATTCGGTAATTTTTTTCCATATATGCATAATGGAAGAATTCTGTAACCTTGCCAAGTGCATCATATCATACATTGTGATATAAAATTTGTTACGAATATATACTACATGTACCGTCTGTTCGAATAATCGAGTCCTAAGAACAAATTGGTCTTTTCTACAGGTTTCCGTAACTACCTCAGCTACTTTTCTTTGGGAGCTTTTCCATTGGCCCATAATATCCTTTTGCGCTAAAGGAGGTGTTGTCAAATCTTCTTCTATTTCTTCAAACGATGGACTCGTGCATACATCGTCACCAGAACCTAAAGTATTCCTTTCGGCAACCTTTAGTTCTACTAATTTCTTATTTACAAAAATTCGCCCACCATTTGAATAATCCAACATAAAAAATTCCAGAACTTGATGCTTTTCATCTAGTTTACACTTTTCAACATTTAAAACTTTACTATTAACTAGGTCAATGAAGCAATCCCTAGCTTCGATAGACCATGGCGTTCCCGGAATAAGTGGATGAATTTCGCTTAATTTAGCCCTAATAGCTTGCTGAGGGAATTTGGCAAAAATCTTTTTTAAAAAATAAATTTCATTAGTATCCACTGCGTCCATTATCCCATAATCGACAAAGAAAATGTTGGCTTTACGTTTTTCACGTATAATTTTCTTTACCAAACCACGGTGGTATTCTCCGTTGTAGACAGAAACGCAAAAAATACCTTTTTTCAAGTCTTGCTCATCAATCCTCAACGCACGGTTCTGTTTTGCGTACGCTTGCTGCATATCGTCCATCATTTCATCCAAAGCTTGAAAATTTTCGTTTAAAATAATATAAAATTTGGAAGGATCATATACGGATCCAATATTTACTTGGATCCCATCTGGGCAACGGACAATTTCTGAAACCATTAATTTTGGAATGCTTTCATCAAAGCGCAGCACATTGTGCGGATATTTAGTTTTATATTCCACAGATGCATTTTTATCATAATTATCATTTAAAAATCTTACACTTGCAGAAGTAGACAAACTTCTCGAACTACTTTTGATGCGTCCAGAAGAGCTTCGTTCGTTCTCGTAGTGCCTAATTCTACTTCCATGAACTGAAGAAGATCGGCTTCGACTTTTATGGGTTTGAATCGGATCCGCGTGTCTTCTTGAAGGCTGATCGTCATATTTTACGGTAACTCTTTGCTTTTGTATAAGCTTATCAAGATGAGCAACTTTCTTGCTTACTACAACACTTAAAGTCGCATTATTTCCACTTCCCTGTACCTCAAGAATTTCTGGAAGACTTCTCAGAAATTCCTCTAACGATGAAAAACCAAACTTACGAAATGGAATTTCTTCTCCAATTTCATCGAGATAATATTTACGACAAGCTTTAATGGAAGTTTCTAAAGGATTTGATACCAATATGCTTGAAATTATAAGTTTAACTTCTTGTAAGGACGACATCTTGTAATGTTTTTTCAAATTATTTTTATGTGAATTTTTCTACTTTCTTATTTATATAAGTTTACAAATTTACCAACTGCAAAAATAATATTATTAACTGATGATCTCAATAAATGCAAAATTATGCAATTTTACAAGTCATAAACCTAAAATAATATATTTATAGATCATCTGTTTTTATTTTTATTTCATCCAATAAAAAACTTGGAAACATTGTTTATAACACAATTCAACTTAAATATTTCTCTTGCATTGAATATTTAGAAAACTTTATTTGGAAATCGTCATTATTATGTAAGTGGGCAAACGAATTTAGACCCTAACCCAATTTTTTAGGTCTATAACTAAAAAATTAACCAATGAAAGATGTGTTACGAACAGATAGATAAACAGAATTGGTATTTTATTTTATTGGGGCGGAATAAAAATTCATTGGTGTTTCTTAAATTTTTTAATGATGAGAGATTACGAATAAAACTTTTATTTCTGTAATTTATTTTTGATTGGTTCGTTTAATTATCAACAACTTAAAAACAGGAAGTCTAATCAAATGGCGCTAAACCTAGTGATGATTTGTCGCTGGAAGTGAGTGGTTAAGAGTGACTGACGCCATTTGATTGGCTGCCAATTTTTGTTGATAAAATATTGATCCAGTAAAACTTTAAACTTACAGGTAATTGACTGATCCAGTATATTTGCGTTCCTTAATCGCAATCGTTTCTTATTTCTGTATATTCATCAGCAACAGTGGTTCGATTGTAGTGATTCGACTAGGACTGTGATACCAAACAAAGCTTTTATCTGCTGCTCTTTTGTTTGTAATATCATGGTGATTTTATCTAGTAGTTGTCAGTCACTTCTCGCCTAGTACCAACATTAACGCAAGAGGCGCTACATTCTTAAATTGAAACGCCTATTGGATAAAAGATATAAAAATTTAAATTAAATTCATTGATTTCAAGGTTGGTACAATTTCAAAGCTGCATATAACTATTCCCGTTATTTTTTACAGTCTTAAAATAATTTTATACAAATATTTGAAAATGGCTGACTTGGAAGAAGTAAAAGTGTTAATTTCCAGTGTTTTACTAGCAAATCCGCTGGAAACAACAATTAATACTTTGTCTAGAACTTATCTAAACGAAATTGGTGAAAAAATTCCATTTTCTAATTTTGGTTTTTCATCGTTGGAAGAATTTCTGAGAAGTATTCCACAAATTCTTGAAGTCCACGGATCTGGAAATAACGCGATTTTGAAAGTAGTGGTGAACGAAAAAGTTGCTCATCTAGACAAACTTATACAAAACCAAAGAATATCCAAAAAGGGTAAACGGGACAGATCAAGAAGACGCAGTGAATCAATTCATATTCCCACCCGCCGGTCTTCTTCATGTAAAGGAAGAATAAATAATTATTACAACCAAGACACAAAATTTTATGAAAACCGTGACGGTTTGTCTACTTCAGAACGACCGAAGTTTGTAAATGATTATGCTGGTAATTCGTATTTTAAATACAAAACTAAATATCCGCACAATGTGCTGCGCTTTGATGAAAGCATTCCTAAATTAATGGTTTCCGAAATTGTCCGTTGCCCAGATGGGACCCAAGTAAATATTGGATCCGTATATGATCCTTCCAAATTTTATATTATTTTAAACGAAAATTTCCAAGCTTTGGACGAAATGATGGACGATATGCAGCAAGCGTACGCAAAACAGAACCATGCGTTGAGGATTGATGAACGAGACTTGAAAAAAGGTATTTTTTGCGTTTCTGTCTACAACGGAGAATACCATCGTGGTTTGGTAAAGAAAGTTACTCCTGAAAAACATAAAGCCAACATTTTCTTTGTCGATTATGGAATAATGGACGTAGTCGATACCAATCA
Source organism: Rhagonycha fulva (assembly GCA_905340355.1). NCBI lineage: Eukaryota > Metazoa > Arthropoda > Insecta > Coleoptera > Cantharidae > Rhagonycha > Rhagonycha fulva. Next base: position 14,778,141 of record HG996559.1, read on the forward strand.
AATTTACTTTTTAAAGAAAATTTTTTCCAAATTTCCTCGACAAGCTATTAGGGCTACATTGAGCCAAATTGTTCCAGTTATTCCAGGAACGCCATGGTCTATCGAAGCTAGGAATTGTTTTATTGACATAGTTAATAGTAAAATTTTGAATATTGAAAAGTGTAAACTAGATGAAAAGCATCAAGTTCTGGAATTTTTTATGTTTGATAATACAAATGGTGAACAAATTTTTGTAAATAAGGAATTAGTGAACCAAAAGTTTGCAGAAAGGAATACATCATGTTCTGGTGACGGTGTATGCACGCATCCTTCGTTTGAAGAAATAGAAGAAGATTTGACAACACCTCCTTTATCGCAAAAGGATATTATGACCCAATTTCAAATTTCCAAAAGCAAAATAGCTGAGACGATTATCAAAGCCCACTGGAAAGATAAATTTATTTTTGAGACCCAATTATTCGAACATACTGTGCACGTGGTTTGTATACATAAAAAGTTCTATATCGCCTTATTTGAAGTTATGATCTTAGCAAAGTTACAAAATACTCCCATTTCGCTTATATGGAGAAAAATTACCGACTTACGAGGTGGAAACATCAAATTTTCTCTTAACTTAAATAATCATCCAAAACTTTATTACGATTTGCAATCCTGCGGTTTGAAAAGTGGCCAAAATGAAAGTTTTAGTTTAATTTCAGTTGACTTTGTTCCTCAATTTTTTCGATACTTTTCGGATGCTATATTTCCATCCTCTTTGTTTGAAAATTTTTTGCGTGAACTTAACTCTTGTACTCTATAGAAAATAGCTTACATTTATTTATTTTCAAGGAGCAATTTTTTGTTATGATTTTTTTAAATAAATTGATACAATTTTAATACAACTACTGGAATAGTAGTGCGACCTGTTGGCCTTATAATCCTGTTGTCCAACCAGAAGCACGTAAACTTTTTTATGATAATTTTAGAGGAACCAATCAAAAGCTTAAGTGACGTTACGAAAAGTGCGACACATTAAGTTTTCTGCAACATTCTTATGTTTATATGATGTTAAGAGGGGCATTTTTTCAGGGCCCTTTTAATTTAATCAACAGATGGCGCCTACTTAAATATTTTTATAAAATGAGAGGAATTTGCTATATTTAAAATATAGCAAATTCGTTGAGATAATACTATTCTATAAACAATAATCTTGATCTTAAGCTATTTTGAGTTCGTAATATTTATTTATAAAAACACAATTCATAATTAAAGTTTAATTATCATTTTTTGTAAGTGAGTGTGTTTTGATATACTCAATACGAACTCCAAATAGCTTAAGATCAAGAATATTGTTTTTAGAATAGTATTATCTCAACGAATTTGCTATATTTTAGATATAGCAAATTCCTCTTATTTTATAAAAATATTTAAGTAGGCGCCATCTGTTGATTAAATTAAAAGGGCCCTGAAAAAATGCCCCTCTGAAAATGTTATATTATTAACATTAACTCGTTGATATTAAATAATATTAAAAGTTTAACTTTACTTGTCTACTTTTATCATAATTTTGAAACTTGTTGACTTTATTCTGATGATAGAATGAAATAATCTTCCAAAAACTCAATAAATAATTTAATTGAATTTTTAATTTATAGTAAATTGAAATAATTAAAGTTTTAATTATGATGTATTAGTTAATCACTGTTTTGCTTGATTTGGTTGTTTGGCATTTGGCCTAGTTGAATTTAAGCGTGTACGGCTTCTTGATGACGTCATTCCGTGCCTCTAACTTGAAATTTGAAGTTTTATTGGTACACAAGCGTGTTCTTTTTAAAAGCTCTTATTTAACTTGGGGAGAGCGTTGTCTGTCGTCCATCGTCCGTCGTTCGTGTGGGTGGATTGCTTTGAGGCCATTTTTAAGCAACTTCCCGACATCCTAAAGATCTGAAATTTGATACATAGTTTTCACTTGCAGAACATGTTCATATTTTAATTTTGTTGTTTTGAAATTCTAAAAAATAAGCGAAAAATCAAGAAAAAACTGAAAATCATAAAGCGCATGCGTCGATGCGCATTAAACAATTTTATCATACAGGGTAGAAAGTAACATAGAATTTCAAATGTCATTTTTAAGTTTTTAACGTTTTAAGTTTTTTATACAGAGTGAAGTATCAAACATCTAAAACACATAAATAAAGAAATCTGATAGTATGAACTTATATTAGTTAAAATACATAAACTGTATTTGAACAAATATGACTAAAAAATTAGAAAATAAAAAATTAAAAATTTTTAAAAAAAACCTTCGATTTAAAATTACAAAAATGCACTAAAAAGTAAAAAATAATTTTAATAAGAACAAACAAAGCTTTTTGAAAACATCAATATAAAAGCGTGGAGCTATGAATTTTGTACACCAATAGTCAGTCAGCTTATCCACCTTTAAACAGCCCCACGCTTTTATATTGATGTTTTCAAGAAGCTTTCTTTGCTCTTATTAAAATTATTTTTTACTTTTTAGTACACTTTTGTAATTTTAAATAAAAGGTTTTTTTTAAATTTTATTTTTTATTTTTATTGAGTGATGGGTCACTGACATGAGTGACGTCATGCGCCGCAGAGTCTAAAATGCGTTCAACAAGGGCGCTTAGCACTATGATATTTGGATTTTACATTACCGTTGATGGCGCCACTGTCAATAACAACATTACGTCCATCAGCAGTTTGAAAGTATTTCGTGTGGTGGCGTTAGGTTAATGTAAAATTCTAATGAAGTCTGTTAGCTTATCAGCTCCGACCTACTCTGAGCAAGTAATGTAGAAAATTACAAAAATTAATTGGTCCTCAGATCCCATAACTCTGTGTAAGCTTGGGGGTATTCCATACCTCCCAAACCCCCGGTTACAAACACTAACTTAAGGCATGTTTTATCATTGATTTTATTAATTCACAACTGTTCTAACTATGTAATCAACCTGTTTACGGTATATGATTTAAAAGGCATAGTTAGAAGAATATGGAGATGGAGGTATCCCATACCCCTCAGTGTTAAAATTTAACCTAGAAATCGGCTTTCTCATTTTACCTGATGTTCCTGTATACTGTTCTCACAATGGTCTTTAGTTTAAAACTCAAACACTGGCAGATTAACTATCTTATTTTTTGAGTTATAGGAGGAGGGAGTTGCAGTTAGGGGTTGTCCATAAAGAGCGTTGATGCCGAAAGGTATAAAACGTGATGAACATAATGTAACTAAGAGGGAAGGGAATTTGCTAATTAAGATGTCAACTAAAACGTCCTGAGGAGAGGACCAAGATTGAGGCCAGCTGTGACAAAGAGTAAAGGGGTAAAAAGGTCCTTCATGAATGACTCTTTATCAAAACCTTACTTAGGATTGGAAGGGTAAAATTATAGCAATAAGAATATATATCTAGCAAAATAAATAAAACAAGGGCCACAGGCGATTCATCTTAATTAGATTGTGTCAAAATTTCACCTGATTTAAAACTGAAACACAAACTGCTTTGTTTTTAGAAAAAGAAAAGCTAATATAATATGAAGATTATTATTATAATCTTGATCAGATAATTGTAATATAATCTGTCTCACGAGAGCTCGAGTGTACCTCAATTAAGTTTTTCTGCAATAACTAGAAAATGGTGAAAGATATCACAAATGTCAAAGAGGCAAAAAATGTTTAGTAGATAAAGACAATTATTTTTTTGGTTGAAATATTTTTTATGTAATTTACCATTTTTACCACAGATAAATTAATTTTAGTCATACTCGAGCTCTTGTAGGATAGACTATAATAAAGATTAGTTTAGAATATTAATGAACAAACCAAATATTTTGTTTTCTGAATGCGCAATAACAGATCCAGATTTGTTTTAATAGGGGGGAGATGATTAACTACAGTCTTATTACTACTACTGGTAGTCAATGTACTGCACCGCACCTTTAAGCATCTCCAAATTTATAGAAAAATTCATGCAACTGCTACTTGACACGTGCATAATCAAGTAATCCAAGAATACCTAGAAGAACTCTCACATTCCGAAGTAAATGGTAAATCTTTTTTGGAAAGCAATGCAATAATTATTATTAGTTACAATATTGCAGAATGGACAAAAATACAATATAAAAATAATTCATGTGCGGCCTTTGAGCCGCACCGAAAGTTTCCTAAAAACTACAGATAACCATCCTGATTATTTTTTCTCAGTCAACTGGGAAGTAAGTAAAAGCTAATCCAAATAAAATAAAGGCAAAAATTGCTCAACTATTTACGAGTAAATGATGATTAAGTATAAAAAAAATTTTAAAATTGTTGGTAAAGAAATTAACTCAAAGAAAACATTCGGGATCCAATCTAAATAGGAGCAAAATTTTCCGAAAGTCAACAAAGAAGACTTAAACAGAAATTTGAAAAATTTGATCAGTAAAGAATTTTGCTATTGGAACTACAGGAAAGCAGATTTGACCAATAGAAGAAATGCATACGGTAGCCATTTTGTTAGGGTGACTAAACGTATTGTTTCTTATTTCCACAGTAAATATTTGTTGATCTCGCCGACGTTATTTAAAAGTCGCCACACACTCCTTCAAAAAAAATCTGGATTGGTTTACCCTAAAGCAATCAATAAGCTTTGGCTTGTATGTGTTGTAACCACACCAATCAAAAACTTTTAAATAGATAAAAGCGGCTGGAAGTCTCCAATCCACGTTATAATTCTAAAAGAATAAAGGTAGAAAAATGTCAATACTTTGAGCAACAACAGGTGCAGATTTAATACAGGGTGGTATGAAGTTATTGTCCTCCCCCCCCCATCTAAACAGCTCTGTATTTAACTGTTTTGAGTTCCCCTAAGTATGGCTATAGTTGCTCTACATCAAAGTAAATTACATTAGACTGAAATCACTGCTAATCTCGTGTATTTGACTTTTATACGTTTTATTGGGCCCATAACCTGTTATTCCACTGTGCGAGAAAACGTGCAATAATAGCTTGACAAAAAACTGCAATCAAAATATCGTAGATCCATCACTGCTTCTCATATCTTACCACTTATTTTGACCGTTATGTGAATAACACTTTAAAACCTATTTTTAGTGTTTAAATATTTTTTTCCTTAAACGTGTCATAAAAATATTTCTCCTTCAAAAATACCTCCTGCCGTTATATACCCATATTTTTGTATGCTTACGAATTCTTCAAATTGCAAAACAGGCGCATTTTGTAATATTTAATTATTTACAAGGTTTCTTATCCGAATTGTTAGATGTCAGAATGCAAATTTTAGCAATTTATACTACACAATTTAGTTATTCGTTATTACATTTCAGGTAGAAAAATATATTTTGTACAAAGGAACGAACGGCTGTATTTCGTTGTAACCGAAATCCAAAAGTACCTACCATTGCGGCATGTACTTTATTTTTAAAAATTTACAATTGCTGATAAAGTCATAAAATTTTCGCTTGAGATTCGGTGCAAGAAAATTTTGCATGAATATTTATTTTTACATAATAAATTAGAAATTTTCCAAAATTTTTAAAAAAATCTTGAAAGATTTTATCTGTATTATTTGAATACTAATTACTTTTAACGCAATGTACTCAAACACCACGATGCTAAGCCATTAAATCCAGCATGAAATTTCTTTCAAACTTGTAACAATAGAAATTCATTCTTTTAGCTTTGAAACGAAAATCTTGCACCTTCAAGTCTTAAATTTATGGCCTAAAATCCTCTTACACTTGAAATTAGTAAACAAGATTTTAAAATGCTTTATTGAATTTTAGTTGCACCAGGAGGAGACCACGTAATCAGCTTGGTAGATGAAATATCTTACGTATCCGCACCTTCACCCCCAATATCTCAATTAGATGATATTCCACCAGAACAGTTTTGCAACGGTGATAACAGACCTCCCAGCTGCGGCCAAAACTGCATGTGCACTCATACAATCGACATCCCATTAAATGCAATCGTGGAAGTCGTATTAGTCGACGAAGGTTTGAAATAAAAAAAATTAATCAAACCCAAAACTAACTGATAAATAAAAAATTTTTAGTTCAATCTCCAAATTTGAGCCATCCATTTCACTTGCATGGTTATGCTTTCAACGTTATTGGAATTGGAAGATCGCCGGATCAAAATGTTAAAAAAATTAATTTGAAACACGCTTTGGATTTAGACAGGAGAGGATTGTTGCACCGACAATTTAATTTACCACCTTCTAAAGATACAATTGCAGTTCCAAATAACGGTTACGTTATATTTAGATTTAGAGCCGACAATCCAGGTAAATTTTCTGAAAAAAACTTAAAATGTCAATCCCAGTTATAAAATTATGACCCTAACCCTTAAGTAATAAATCCTAAAATAATTCGGCCCAAACTTTTTGTAAAATTCGAAAAGATGCAAAATGATAAGTTCAAAAATAATTAATTTTTTTTCTAGGTTGGTGGTTATTCCATTGTCATTTTCTATTCCACATTGCGATTGGAATGAATTTGATAATTCATGTTGGAACACAGAGCGACTTACCTCCGGTACCGCCACATTTTCCGAGATGCGGAAATCATTTACCTCCCATATTGGGGTCAAATACTGGACATTGGTGATAGTGATAAAAAATGTGCTGAAACTAATTGTTAAAAATGCATCGTGCATTTCGAACTTTTAAATTTAAAAATCCAAAGGTTAATTCGATTTATTATTTATTCTACGCTGTATTACAATTAAGTGCAAATTTAACGCCAATTTGGCATTCAAAGTAGAAATATTTACCTATCAATAATGCCATTTTTCGTATTTTTTAGTATGTATTAACTAAAAAGAAATTTCATTTTTTGTCCCTTATGCAGTGGAAGCCATTAAGTTTAATCGGCCATTAAGTTTTTGTAACCGCAGGATGTTTTTGGGTAAAGCCAAAATTCAAAATTTGCTATTATGTCACTGTATTTAGCTTGCACTTTACATTGAATTGTTAATTAATATTTAAGTGCCAGATATATTTTGTTAATAATTTAAACAAAATTGATAATAATAAAAGCTCAATTTTTGTAAGTACTTTTAGTAATTTTTTGGTGTTTTTTAATCGCCAATTGTCATTCTTAAATTATATTAGTCTTGATCATACTATGATTCTATAATTTCTTTAAAACTAGAGCAAAAATGTGGTTAGGGTCGGAATGAATTGGAAGTTTGGTGCTTCAAGTGCTTATTTACCTAAACCAGCCCTGAACAACCAAGAAAACTATTTTTGAAGTTCTAAGTTTAAACAATAAAATTAAATAGAATAGTGAGTGTCTTATTATTAATAAAATACACGGAAGCAATAATTTTCTAGTCATCATGAATTGTTTATGGAAATGAATAGAAGATGGTTAGACTAGAGTTCTTAGGAAATTAATTTTTTTAAATGCTGATGACTTTTGTAGAATGGTATTGATATACTAGATGTTTTAGAGTAAGACATTACCAATTTTGTAGTAGTTAATTTAAGAAACACTTTATAATCGTTAATAAATAATTTATGTTTTAGCAATTTCTTTTATTAAAAGTGGTTTGCGAGTTACATACCAATTAAGTTAAATTTTTGATTGCCATGTTACGTTGGCTAGCTGCCCGTTCGTAGACGGGCTTTCTAGCCAGTGTTTTCATTTTTATGCAGAAATATTTTGATTATTAAATTTTGGTCTTCTGTCTATAGAAGTCACGACCCACCACGAGCAAAAGTTTTTATCACATCTCACCTAGAGTTCCCCATGGAAGCATTGTCATTTGCAGCAAGTGTAACAAAAATAGCATTTAAAGAAATTTACAAAAAAACCTACACGTCAACTAAAATCGTCTTAAAAAGCAAAAATATTTATTGTTAAAACTTGAACTTATATTACATAAGGTTTGTTCCAACAAGACAAGAAATCGTACAATGCACGGTCAAGCTCGTGCGCAATAGCTAAAAAGAACGCTTTTTACCTATTGCACATAATTTTTACCTATTACGCACGAGCGTCACCGTACATTGTACGGTTTCTCAGCTGGTTGAAACAAATCTAATGTCACTTCGAAAAGAATGGAATAGAGAGCGAGAAAGTTTCCTTCCCTCACGAAAAAGTTCACGACAAAAGTTCCTAAAAATAATTTTTTTGTTCATGCCATGGGAGGGGTTTTACAAAAAAAAAAACTTTTTGACGCCAGCCCACCTTTTTTGAAATTGCAATTTTTTTTGGCTGTTCTCAATTGTGCTCAAGTTGTGCTTAAAAAAATTTTTTAATTTTGAACAAAAATAACCGCGTAAAGCGCGAAATAAGAGCAAAAAAAGCTGAGCATTGAACAATTTTATCATACAGGGTGGAAAGTAAAATAGATTTTTGAATTTTATTTTTACGTCGTAATGATTTATACAGGGTTAAATCGTAAGGCTGTTTATTTTTAGGTGGGTAAGCAGGCTCAGGTACATGTCGCTGCCCTCCCCCTTGTGAATTTTTCAAATTTGAAAAATTGAATTTTAGGATAAAATTAGTGTCAATCGTTAGGGCTTAAATGAGCTTCCATTTTTTCGTTTGAACCTCAACCGTCTCAAAGATATTTGCTAAAACTGGAGGGGGGGCGGTAGACACGTTAGATCCCCCCAAGGTGAATTTTGAGATGAAAATATGTCAAACGTTAGAGCTTCGTTTGAGCCTGAATAACCTTCAGTGAGCGAGATGTTAAGTTAATTTTTTAAAATGTTATGAACAGTTGAAATTTTTGACTAAGCTCCGAGCAATATGCGTTTAATCGTAAATTTTTTTAAAGTTTTGTTAGAACCAGAATGAGCTTCAGTGAGCGAGATTTTGAGTTAATATTTTGCAAAGTTGGGGATAGTTGAAATTTTCGTCTAAACTCCGAGCCTTAAAAAATCTGGCTATTAAACGCATGTTGCTCGGAGTGTAGTCGAAAATTTTAACTATCCATAACATTTAAAAAGATTAACTTAAAATCTCGCTTACTGACGCTCATTCAGGCTCAAACGAGGATCTAACGTTTGACACCATTTTCATCCCAAAATTCAACTTGGGGGGATCCAACGTGTCTACCACCCTCCCTGAAAACGTTTTAGCAAATATCTTTGCGATGGTTGAGGCTCAAACGAAAAAATGGAAGCTCATTTAAGCTCCAAGGATTTTCTAACGATTGACACTAATTTTATCCTAAAATTCAATTAGGGGGGGGGGGGCAGCGACATGCACCTGAGCCTTCTTACCCACCTATAAATTAATAAACAACCTTACGCTTTTAGATTGATGTTTTTAAGAAGCTTTGTTAGCTCTTATTAAAATTATTTTTTACTATTTAATGCACTTTGTAATTTTAAATAAAAGGTTTCCTTTAAAAATTTAATTTTTTAGTCATATCTTTACACATACAGCTCCTGTATTTAAACTAATAAGATCTGTTTGGTACCACAGTCCTAGTGCTACACGAACTACACTACTACAAATTGATTGGTGGTACAATTACAAACCCACTTTTTACACCAATCAATTTGTAGTAGTGTAGTTAGTGTAGCACTAGGACTGTGGTACCAAACAGACCTAATAGTTCTATCAGAATTCTCTATTTATGTGTTTTAGATGTTTAATACTTAACCCTGTATAAATCATTACGACAAAAAACTTTACCCTGAATGCGGTCATTAAAAATGAAATTTGGAAATCTATTTTACTTTCCACCCTGTATGATAAAATTGTTCAAAACGCAGCTTTTTTTGGTCTTATTTCGCGCTTTACGCAGGTATTTTTGTTCAAAATTAAAAAATTTTTTTAAGCACAACTTGAGTACAATTGAGTACAAATTAAAAAAATTGCAATTTAAAAAAAAGGGGGTTAACTTCACGCACGTACACGTCAGCGAAAATCGTCGTAAAAAGCAAAAATATTTATTGCTAAAATTTGAACTTATATTAAATAAGGTTTCTTCCAACAAGAGAAGAAACCGTACAATGTACGGTCACGCTCGTGCGCAATAGCTAAAAAGAATGCTTTTTATCTATTGCACATGATTTTTACCTATTACGCACGAGCGTCACCGTACATTGTACGGTTCCTCAGCTGGTTGAAACAAATCTAATGTCACTTCAAAAAGAATGGAATAGAGAGTGAGAAAGTTTCCTTCCCTCACGAAAAAGTTCATGACAAAAGTTCCTAAAAAAAATTTTTTGTTTATGCTTTGGGAGGGGTTTTACAAAAAAAAAGTTTTTAGATTCTTTTTTTAACTCTTTCGTTATGCCATGGGGGAGGAGTGTTTGAATCCCCAAAACCACCTCCTTATTGGCGTTTTACATTAGAGAAACGCCACGTAGTGTCCTAAATGGTAACTAACTTAAGTAATATTTAGCGTGTACTTATCGTTAAATATGAACAAATCAGAGGTTATATAATTAACTAATACGAACTAAATTGATTTAAAAACACGATTTCCAATGTAAACAAAGTAAAATGCAATGTTTAACACAGGTTTAATTTAGCAGATGTACTATTTATGTCGTCCATGTTGTTGAATTACAACGCCATCTGTACGTAATGTAAAACGCCAATAATATTAATTTGACAACACTGCTGCTGTCGTGCCTCGTAGCACTACACGTTCCGGTTCCTATGCATTTGAGCCACTCACAGCCAATGTGAAATTTTTGAAAAAGCTTTTGTTTTATTATTGCTTTCTGGATCATTTTTTATCATTCGTAGTTTCTTTGAATACATTTTTTGAATTTTGTAAATATTTTTGTTAGTTAGCGCTCCGTTTTTTAGGGTTTTCCATGCCCGGGGAGAGGGGATTATTATCCAAATGTGACATCTACATAAAAATCCCATTTTTCAAATTAATAAGAAAATTATGGATTAAATATTTTTTTTGATATTTTTTAAAGGTCACTAGTGCATGAGGTGTTTACAATGCCCTTTAGCCGACCAAAGTCAATTCATCTCAAAAAGCTGCACTGGTAGTATAGGAATATTAGGGTAAATTTTGACTGTCAAACGAAAAATTTTTTTTTTTTAATTACTTTTATTGTATGTTTTATGGCACCCCCTCGACTTATTTCAAAAAATTCTCTCAAATTCCTCGTGGGGAACATGCAAAAATTTTGAAATTCTAAAAAATTGTTAAAACTTTGGTATGGTTGATTGCACTGTTTTGTGGTTTGCGCGGAATCGATGAAAAATCAAAGAACACTTTACCAGATTACAACCGGATAACGATGAAATTAAAACATTCTATTCGTCAACTCTAAATTTTGTTGCATTGTTATTATTATTAGCTTAAGGTCGACTCTTGGAGAAATTGTGTCAGACAGTGGACTCGAGAAATTTTGGAAGTAAGTTTTTGCAAAAAATTTATTGGTGCTTACTCACTATCTCAGATTACTACCATAGGCACTGTTCTTTACAAGAGACTTATTGGAAGATGAACTGAATTTGTAATCAGAATGTAGTTTGTGAACCAAGTTTTCACCTGAAAAAATTGAGTTACTTTGCAGCTTAAGCCACCCTGCGAGACTTTAGTTGCAATAATGCAAACCAGGTACAAATCATCCACGATTTTGTAAAAAAATATTGGCGCTTACACTTGTATGTACGTCGTTCAACGCAGGGCCGTAGCCAAGGGGACTCCTGAAGGAATAAAATGTAAAAAAAAAAAAAAAATTGAAAGTAAAAAAAAATTGTTTATAATACTAAAAATTCTCGAAAGGGGAACCATCGAAAATTTTACTTTTTACAAGTTTCCCCCTCTCCCCCCGAAATTAAATACTACCTGCGGGTCTGGTTCAACGTATACAGTCGGACAACCTCCATGCAGTTGGACATCTATGTTACGCAAAATCTGCGCATTTGTATCTGCAGAATATGGTGAAACTGAAATCAGTCTTCTCGACAGAGAAGTTTCAGCAATTTGTGGCACAGGGATTTTCACAATTCGCTCGTCAGAGATCAACCATGCCGAAGTTATAGCGATATGAGTTATAGCAGTAGACATTTTTAGAAATTTAGGCATTTTTTTATGAGGCAAATTGTGGGTGCCATAGAACATAATAAACAATAGAAGAAAATAAAAAAAATGTTTCTTTTTCTTAACTAAATTTCCGATAATATGGGTATAAAATGTGTAAGTAATTTTTCCAGTTTGAGTTTATGCCTGCTCGATTTACGCTTGAACCGCCTGCGAGTTGAAGTAGTATTTTCCTAACTACTAGGTAAAGCGAGCTTTGCTTGCACAATACTCCATTCATTCATCATAAAATTTCATATAAAATTTTTAATTACACCCATACATATTTTTAAAAGAAAATTTATGAACATCAAACTTTTGGGGGGGGGCGAAGTTACATTTTAAAGCTGAATTGTATCAATTTGTTTTAAAAAATTGCCATAAGGGTTCCGGTGGCTTTAGCAACAGTAGAATATCGGTTTTTTGTTCTTTTACAAATTAAACTCCATATTTGAAAAAAAATTTTCGTTATTTCGGGTGTAAAGTGATGACTTTACGACCTGTTTTGCGGTTGTAAAGAAGGTCTTTTCGTCACAGTTTGTTCGGGTGGCTACCCGAAGGGGTTCGGGCTATTATTTCCCTCGCCGCTGCGCGGCTCGTCTCATAAACTACGCCCTCAGGGGTGAAAAACGACCCTTTACGTCCTTGTGATATAAACTACTATTTTAGCCTTGTAGAGATAAGTCAAACAAGTTAATTTTTTTAACACTTTGTGGGGGTGGTAGACCCTTGATGGCAAACCTTTTGACGTAATTATTTCGTAAAAAGTTTCAGTCTTATAGATACATTTATATATGTTATTTATTTGTATGTTTTAAAATTTTTTATCAATATCTGCAACAGCACTGTCGCGAAAGACTGCCATTTTCTTTACTTACGATGTCAAAACAACAAAATGAAAAAGAACCAGCTATTTTGGAATAATGACATTTAATATGTAGCTGCCTCCCGTTCTATTTGGCAGATAATAGGTCTGTTTGGTACCACAGTCCTAGTGCTACACTAACTACACTACTACAAATTGATTGGTGTAAAAAGTGAGTTGGTAATTGTACCACCAATCAATTTGTAGGAGTGTAGTTAGTGTAGCACTAGGACTCTGGTACCAAACAGACCTAATAATTGATATAATATAGTAGAAGTTATTACTGAGTATCAAGCAAGACTACTTCTCAAGAAAACCTATCGACAGATTCTGCAAGAATCGATGGCAATTTAATTTATAGTCAAGTTTTATAAAACTTTCGATCAGATGTTAAGTTGGTGATTGTCGATCAAGTGTACAATGAAGCAATTCTATTGGTCAACCTAACAGCTAATCAAAATTTTTATGAAACTAGCTCTAAGTCGTCCGTGGACGGACCTTTCAGCTAGATACTAAATAATAAAAATTTATAAGAAAATCGTCTGTGGCGCTTTTTTTTATCGTTAGTGAATTTATTATACTAATAAAAAATTTGCTAGTTTTGATTAATAATGAATTTTTTCTCTTTATTACTTCTTACTAATGCAGAGTTTTCGTCGCTTTCACTCAATTTTTCAACACAAATTGTGACTTTTAGGTTTTCTACGACAAAAATTGAAAATTTTTTGAAATTTGGTCAATTTTAACAATCAAAATTTAGATTCACAAAAATAAAAATTCATATTTTGATTGCGAAATCTGAAAAAAAAGATTGAATCAGGAGTATACTCTTTTTATTCCCAAGAAAAATGGAAAACAAGAATTTTGAATATCTTTTCAAAATGCAATGACAAACTTAATATTTTCGCCAATTCAAAAGTTAAAATTTGAGGTTATTAAGGGGGAAAGCCACTGTGACGGTCGAAGAAGTAACCTAGTTTTTAAGAATTATTTTCACAAAGGTAACTAATTAATTAAAGAATCGGATTATCGTTATTTTATTAAGTATACATTGAACTTGTTCTATTTAAATTTTTATCTAATTATTTTAAATATTAACAAAAATATGAGCCGTTATGTAATGACTGATAAAAAAAATTCTCTCTCCATGGTGGCATCGATATCTCGGTGAAGAGTTATCCGAAAATAAAAATGAAAAAATCTTCAAAATTTAAATGAATGTAGCTATCGTTGTACGTAGTCGATTTTAAAAATTTTAATAATTACTATGTTAATAAACTGCTTGAATGAAAAAAAAGAGTTTTAAAATTGAAATAGATTTCAATTTGTTGCCATTTTGTAAATAATCAAAAATATAAAAAACGGCTACGTACAACGACATTTATTTAAATTTTGATAATTGTTTCATTTTTATTTTCGGATAACTCATTCACCGAGATATCGATGCCACCATGGAAATAGAATTTTTTTTATCAGTCTTTACATAACGGCCCATAGTTTTGTTAATATTTAAAATAATTAGATACAAATTTATATAAAGCAAGTTCAATGTACACTTAATAAAATAACAATCATCCGATTCCTTAAATAATTAGTTACCTTTATGAAAATAAATCTTAAAGACTAGGCTACTTTTTCGACCTTCACAGTGGCTTTCCCCCTTAAATTGTCAGATACGGAGAACACAGGTAACACTTTTTGGTAAATATTGCCATATAAATAAATTCGTTTTGGTTTAATTTTTTATTTGATATTAATATAAAACTACAATGTACAATAAATTATATATATAATATTATATAACATTATATAATAAATTTTTCTTATTCCCACCTTTGATCTGGATTTCTTGAAACTTGAAAAATAACAAAAAAATATTTAAAAGTTCTATTTTTAAAACGTTTCTCTTGGCTTAAAATGCTAAAAATACAAGACTGTGCAGATAATTTGACTTATTTAAACGCTGCATTTTAAGCTAATAGAGAAGCGCCTTAAAAAGGCAAAGTTGAATTCTTTACAAAAATTATTTCAAACTTACTAAGTAGTAGAACGTTTTCATTTGTTGGAATTTTTTTTTGCTTCTTGCGTTAATAATAGTGAAAAAATTCAGATGATATTAATGGCTTTTAACCAAGCAATTATTAATGTGATGTGAATCAATTAACACTGGTCACACTAATAATTACCTGGTTTTGGCACAAAAAGTTTAGCAAGTGCGGTATATACTAAAACTTTCCGATGACTTACAGAAAGTACAGTAAGTACTACAGAAAACAAACACACGGTAGTACAGATCGTACTAACTGTAAGATTTTCGATGAACTTCAATCATGCGAATATGGACCACTATAAGTGAAACACTTATTAGAAGTATAATACGTACTACTGCGTAATATACAGGAGTACAAATCGTACAACTAAAAGATTTTCTTAAATGCCGTGATTTCAAATCACTGCATGTCCATATCGGTGTTTATGTTTGAATGCAGCATTTCCAAACTTTCACGAGTGTTTCATCTAGTCACAATTACAATTCCCGTGACTACAAGAAAACACTCGGGAAAGGCTTGAATTATTTTGAAAAATCGATGATACGATGATAACGGATTCGCTATTTACATTTGATAGAACAGCCGTCGGAGTTTCAAATAACCGACAGCTTATCCACCAAAGTAAATAACTCACCCTGTATAAACAAGTACGAATTTTTGCAGAAGTTGTCAAAAATGACACGTTTTGGATTTGATCGAAGATTAATTCAACATTGTTGCGAGTGTTTAATCTAGTCACAATTTCATTAACCAATGAAACTAAATCAAACACCCTCAGCAATGCTGACCTTGAGTAAAAATTTTAATTTTGTCCTAATAATCTTTAAGAAGCAATTATCAATGTGATGTGATATGAAATTACACAATCACGCCAAAAATCACTTAATAAAAATTACCGACAAGTAGAAATTTGTTTTACAAAATGACTGACCGACAATGGCTTAAAAGGAGCTTGACCAGCGTCATTACAACCCTTTACGAAATTACTACCAACTGTGATACGATTACAAAACAACGCATCCAGCTAGTAGCAATTTCAAAAAAAGTCGCTTTTTGCCAGTCAAAAAGTGTACCTACTAAAATATGCAAATGACTTTCCAAGCTTGCACCAAAATTTAAGGCGGCAAATGCGCTTCCATTTTAACAAAAACGTGGAAAAAACGCATAAAAAAATGCAAAAACGTAAAAAAGAGCTAATAAATTTTGAAATTAAAATTATGTGCTTACTTACCCCACTTTTTATCCAAAAAGTTTGTTTTCATTAAATTTTATCACTAAACCGATGAACGAACAAACTGGTAAGCGTCTAATACAGAAACGACCAAAATTATATTTGTGCCTTTTATGCAGCTTTAGTTATTTTAAGTAGGGGTATTTTCACCCACCAATAAATAGGAATGGTCAGCAACACAACAAAACAAAATTACCGTTAAGCAAGAGCAGGTACATAACATTTCAAAGAATTGCAACAGCCGGAGCCGAAAAGGACTTTTAACTGTTTGACAAATTGAAAAATTTAAATTTTTAATTTTGACCCTAAGAAATATCTCACCAAATAAAATATTTTCAATTTGCTTGCAAAATATTGCCTTTCATGATGTTTTATTTCGTGAATAAAATATTTGATGCTGAATTTCTATTGACTGAATGAGGTTCCTAAATAAAACAGGGGTGCACCTAAGAAATAAAATGCAAAGTGAAATTTAACAAAAATTTGATTGAATGGAGAAAATGTCAGAATAATTATTAATCTGCATTAAAACCAATTTGATGTGGTGATGCTGATATTACAGATGACAAAAGATAATATGAAGATACAGTGGAAAAACAAAGGCAAAGACATCACAGCCGTTCTCCCCAATCCTAATAGATTTTTATTTTTGATGTACTTCAAAACACCTAAAGTTTTGAGATGTCCTCATCCACTTCCAGCGGCTTCTGACCGCTACCCCAATTTAATGTGTCTAGGATACATCTAAAAGACATAAAATATACTAGATGATACTCCTGAAGAGCTGGATCAATACTTTAATAAATTTCTCTCGTATTTTTCAATCCTACCCAGTGCTCTTTGCGGTTCCCACACAATTGAAAAATTGAAATAACCCAACAAAGAGAAGACAAGCCGAAAAACCTCGCCCAGCGCACTCTTCATCCTGACAACAAGCAAAGTTATGCTATAAACCAACTAAAAGAATAAGTTAAAAATTAAATAAAAAACCACAACGATGAAAAATAAACTGACAAGCCTGAATAATCCTCTCCTTCGACAAATCAGTAACCTAGAAACTGGTTAAATAATCCTCATGAAAAAACTTCCTGTGCCAGCTATCAACAAGATAAGGAAAAAACTGCCCGAACTCCGATTGCATGGATATGGAATACATCGACAGACATACAACTGATGAAGATCCCAATACTTCACCGCACATGCCAAAATGGTTTTCTCCATTAAATCATTCAAAACCAACCGCTCCCTTAAAGAACTACATAACTCCATCCGTCTTTGACATCCCTATCTCAAAGTTATTGTTCATTTAGACTCCTTCCATTTATTGGAAAACTGGCAGAAAAAAATGAGAAAAGTTCTATTAACAACAAAGTTACAATGAATGAACCATCTGGCTTCCACGTAGGACACAGTACAGAACAAGAGTCATCAAATACTGCAACTTGTCAAGCAAATCATTTCAGCCTTTAATATAAAAAAATTTATTAGCGACAGACTTGCACCGATTGACGTTTTGCCAGATTCATATGTAGAATGGTAAACCGGTAACATGTAAAATGACAAAAATCAGACGCCCGTTTATCCAACTCAAGGATATCTTCCTCTCCGACCACAAATTTTACATCATCTTCAAATGACCTTGATCTTAAATATAACCTGGCGCATCGGAGTCAACTCAAAAAAGAGCTCGTCATCGCGTTTTCAAGAAGAGAAAACATCCCCAAAAAAATATCTGGATGTTGAAAAAGAGATTATGTGGAAGAACTCTGCAAAATACATGATGGGTGCTATAATAGCAAGACCGCATCACATCTTTCGCCAAAGAAATTTCTTCTAAATTGTACCCGCTTATATTCCGCTATAATAATATCTCACTAGAGAGCACTCTCCACATTTACAAAGTAATCATCTGACCAATAATTACATCAAATATGATGTTGCCACATCACGAAATTAAACTGTGTGCTCCAATAGGAATAACTAGAAGTAATCACCCGGAAAGCTCTCAAGTGCACCACCGATTCTTTACCGATTCCAAGATCCTAACCATGAACTTGAATATTTAAGACGACTCCACACTTTACGAAAAATGAACCATTAGCACAAATCCACTGATATAGATAGTAAAACCCAAAGGATTACCCTAAATACAAAAGACTAAAAGCTTTCAAAGAACCACCAACACAAAAAAGAAGAAGAGCAGATACAGCAAACTGCAGGACCGAGTTTTTCCCTTACAAGCGCCATCACCTACAAAAACGCCCAACTTTGAACCATTGCTCCCCATTTTTTTCACATTTTTCCTGATTGAACTCTTGCAAGCACGACCTTACACAATATCCGCTTTGCCCATCAGAAGAAAAAGACGTAGCCCAGAACCCTTAACACTCTGCAGTAATCGTTGTTTCTCCACAACAGCACAAAACCAAGACAAAACTGAAGTTCAGCTTAAAACCCTCTCTTTGCACAAATGCTAAATTGGACTCAAAAAATGCCACCACTAAAATTCAATTTCCAAAATTTTGAGACGATCCCTAACAAAGCAGTTTCATCAAGAAAAGCCTCCATCGCCAAAAAAAGTACATGAACCTCTCCAAACCGCACCTCAATGTGCTATACGCAGTGATGAAATTGAAAAAAATGACATTCAATCTAAAAAATCCTGTAAAAAATGAGACAGTCATTTGCCTTGCAGGTAACGCGATCAAATGCGAATGTGAGGTACCGGGTTCAAATCTGGAGAAGGGTAACTTTTTTATGACTAGTCTCTGTGCTTCGGAAGACACGTTAAGCCGGTGATCCTCCTGGGTTAATAAATTGCCGACATTTACATTAACATAAAAACCAGGGTTACGGGCTCATCTGGAGACAAGTCTAGCAAACTATCTATCAGACGTTAAACAATTTATATGCTCAAGAATCAGGCACTGCCAAGGAAACGACGCAGTGGCTGTTTAAGGCAAACAGGGTTGACCCTAGCCAAAAGTAGAAAAAGAAGAATCTAAAAAAACCGTAGGTACAAGTTTTTTATTTGTTTCCTCACTAATTCAAAACTTAAAAAATTCCAAGATTCTAAAGCAATCTTAGCAACCATTCAAGACTGATTCATGGACCACAAAGAAGAACCAAGCTGACAAAGAATAGAAATTTGATTTATTCACCTCTCTCAGAGGGTGGCTCTTATTTTACCATTATTTCATATTTTTTCTAAAAACCCTAGCGATTATCACTGTACGACCATGGATAATGTGATCACACTGCTAAAAATTAGAGAAATTCTTTTTTTATTTACACAAAATTATTTATCACAACTGACGCTAAATTTTTTTGACACTTTTGTATTAAATTCTTGAAGAAAAGCAAGTGAGAAAATTCCAATTGATATATTTTTAAAGTAAATATGAAAAATTTTAAAACAAAGTTTTACACTTTGTCGAAACTTGAAACGATAAGAAATATCATGGTAACGGACAGTTGACCATATTGGTAAAATTAGAAGTCAAAAACAAATAAAGTCAATAGAAATTCCATAATGACAGAGCAAATTCGTGATAATTAAGTTGAGACGGTAAAATGGTAAGTAAACGCATTATTGAAATTAATCATTTAATTATTGAATCTGAGCGAGGTGGACTTTGAAAAGAAAACTAACCAAGTAGAGAAAAATTAGGGTTTGTAGAAAACTTTCTATTTTGACACCATAAAATATGGTTAATTTTGATTCCAAAAAGTTCATGTGCGGATAGGACTATCAGAAAACTCCATAATACGGAGATGTTTGATTTGCTAAACATTCCCTAAACTCCGAAAAAAGCTGTACAAATTCCACTGACGTTGGTCCAGAACCACCTCATGTGTCCGTCTGCCATCGGTTTTGCAATTTATCAATCCACCTTTGTCCACCTCGTAATTGCACCTCATTTTTTATTTGATGAATAAAACAAACATTTTAATTTTAGCTTGCTTTTAATGTGCTTAATACTTTTACATATTTAATTAACATTCAGCAGAAGCGTCACAAATAAAGCAAACAAAATCAAGATTTTTAGAGCATTTCTTCCATTATAAAAATAAACCAAGCAAAACTTTTTACAATTTTTTTTAAATTTTATTACAGCAAACCCATTGATCTAAAACGAATACAATGCTACTACTGCTCAGGTTCCACACCATCACAGAATCAACATATAAATTCTTCTTGAAAATATAACCCCAAAAATCAATGCTTTTATCTTTACAAACGAAACAAGATCATATTTACAATCAAAATTATAAAAAAATTAATATCAAGCATTTTATAAATTTTACACTGCATTCAGAAAGACTGCAAATAATTAACAAAATTTAAAGCCGAGTTTATTCAGACGCCGTGACGCAACGCCACGATTCTCATTGGCTAAATGTCGTGTAGTGTTGCGTCACGTTACGGCGTCTGCATAAAATAATCTCGAAATTATTTTTTATACATTATAAATATTTTTAATTTGGTTTTTGCCAAGAATATTAAAAAATTGAAAAGAACTTTTCATGCAGGAGAAAATCAAGAAAGAAAGTGAAACAAAAAAAAGGTTTTTGGCATTTATTGAATGATACATAAAATTGTGTAAATTTTGCTGTAATTTTCAAAACATTTTCATTGCGTTGCATTCATGGTAAAAAGCGATAAAAAGTTATCAAGGCAGCAGACTTTTTTAAAATACGGATTTTCACTTATGAAATTCAATTTAGATTGTCGTAAGCGCTTACCGCGCGAAAAATGCTTTTTTTACTGTTCTTTTGTTTTATTTTAAATAGCCGAGAAACCGTACACTGTACGGTCACGCTCCTGCGCAATATCTAAGTGCGCATAATTTTTATCTATTGCGCATGAGCGTAACCGTACATTGTACGGTTTATCGGCTGGTTGGAACAAACTTCTTATGTTAGTGATGGTTGCCAGTAATGCATGCATTAGTACAATTGGACATGAATTGCAAATAAAATTGCAAGATTGTGATTCCGCATTTAAAAATTCTGAAATCGTCATTAAAAAATTTTGGACTTTGCAATTGATTTAAACAAAATAATACAATAAAAAAAATTTAATAAGATTATTATTTAGGTACATAAAGTTTAATTAATTGATGGGGCCCATTTTGTCAGTTATCTTAATTTGTAAGAAAAATAAATTCAATATGAAGATAAATAATTAGGAAAAAAATCCCTGCTTTCAGTGAATTTTTTGATACGAGGGGCTTTACCGAAAAGCAGCAAACTGCTGTTATATTGATGGATTCTTGTTGCGAATTTCAATGTTTCGGAAAAGAAATTAATTTTATCATTAATTTATATTTTGAATTTTCATTCGGTATTTTTTCTAAAAATTAATTGACAGCAAAAAATTTGTTTGTTTAACATTTGATCAAATTAATTAATTAAGGGTTTTAATTAAAAATTTTTCAACATTTTTTCAAAAATAAAATTTTTTTAAAAATCCAAAATTTTCGAAAAATCATCACAAATATAAAATACCTAACGTTGTTATTTAATTGCTTTTATTTGTTTTACAAATTATTTAAAATAGAAAAAAAATTGTGGTACATCGACAGATTTGTATTGAAAAGGTTTTCTGTTGTTGGTGTTGCCAGAACTATTAAATATAATTTTTTTTTAATTTACAGAATTGCTTTTTAAGACAGATTTTTATGCAAGTTTGACCAGGATGATTTCTTCGTAAACTTTGTATTTTTTTATTATTATTAATTTATGAGACTTTTATTTTTTACTTCTCTCTAGAAAATGATTTTCAAGCATATTTTATTTTTACTTTTAAACAGTTATTTTCATGCAGTTAAAAGAAACAGGCACGTGTACCCACTTTTCTTTTAATTTCATTTTGTTTTTTAAAAAATTTCCATTGCATATCCAAAATTTTTCCAAGTAATCCAGTCCACATTTAAAAAAAAATTAGTCGCATTGCGAATTAATAGATCAAAAAATCAAGAAAACTTTTTTTGCAATTTTCAGCCATCACTAACTAAGAATATTTCAAAAATAAATACCAGGTTAATTTTTGTGGAAGTTGAAAATATTTTATTTAAACTTGTTAAAACTTTTTTAAAATTGTATGGTTTATGGATCTAATAAAACCACGCATCCATAGAAGAGACGATCCAGATGATAATTTAAATGTAAAATTTGAAAAATATTTAATTTATTATCTAAAAAAGTCACGTTTATAAATTTTTGTTGTAAAAAATTCCGTTTGGCTTGTAATAAAGTTAAATAAAAAATGTAAAAAATCTCAAACTCTGTTTACGAAATAGGTGACTTACATCTTTTTTTAATATTTAGTTTCGTTTTTGAAGGACAGCATCATCAAAAAGAAATTTGACTTATGTTAGTTCTACATCGGAAAAATTCTTGTTTTATCTCTTTTATGTAAACCAATTTGAATTTTGATTAATTTCAGAGGTTTTCAATTCTTGAGAAGATACTTTAGATGCCTAAAAATAAAACAAATAAAAATATTATAAATTTCCTGCCCCCCACACCCCTCTATGAGATGCCTTTTTCAAAGTTTAATGAATAATAACACGCACCTTGCATTTTATTTGGTAAGTAAATTGGTGAGCGAAGAAATAAAACTTTGAATATAAAAATTTCAATCCAAAAAGAAAATCGACATATCTTGATTGTGAACACTGTGTATATATCAAAATACCTATTAATATCTTTATAAAACCGCGAACAAAATTTTTGTAGAACCAGAATTTTTAAGAACAAATTTTCTATATGTGACAATCACTGTTATTGTTTTATCCCATAGGAGTCTTTATAAACTAATAATAAATTAGAAAATTTTATATAACAGGAAACTTACTAATTCAATTTTATGAGAATTACAAAAAGCATGCCAATTCTTTCAACACTAAATCCACACCACAGTAATCAATCAGACTTATCAGACCTACCAATTCACCCATCAATCGATTCCCTATAATATACAAACCCCAAAACCAAAAATTGCTCTGGTCCTTAACGACACAAGAAAATAGGACGACATCCACAAAGCACCTAAGTCCAAAAACATTAAATTGACTAACGTCAAGCTCATTGGGGGTGGTTTTAGAATCATCCTGGCTCCCAAAGGGCACTACAAGACCACCTCCAAAGAAGGTGGTTGTCATTTCTACCACTTTTGTGAAGATAAGCCACTTAAGGCCACTTAAGCCACCTAACTTAAGTTAGAAGTATCCACAACGAAATAACAGACATTAAACTCTTACATAATGATCTCACAACAAAAGATTACGACTGCACAGTGACCAGGATGAAGAGAAGCTAGGTCAAAAGACTCACCTCCCCTTCCTCCCTCATCATGGTTGCAATGAGTAAATCAGATTTTTTGCTTACCACCTTTAAGGCCGATTTATCAATCTCTAGTTAGTGTCCCAAGCAAGTAAATCCGACAAGTAAGTATGAAATCGAATCGATTATTATCGGTTATAGTAGGACACTAACTAGAGATTAATAAATCGGCCCTTAAAGAAGTTCAAATCCTTCACATCAATATTAAACTGGAAATAATTCATACAAAAAAAAGATAGGGCAATGTCATCGTTGCAGAGCAAATTGCTGCAGGGTCGCCCCACGATGTGTGAAGTGCCTCGGCCTAAAATCCGGATGAAACACAAACTGCTTTGTGTGACGCAACCCCTAACGAGAAGGTTGCTCAATACAAAAATCCAGATTCTGTTGCAATCCGGAAAAAATCTGGAGTTTAGGTAGCATCGATGCTGTGAACTAACCCTTATTCTTTTGGAAGCAGCAAGGTGGTGAATTCTGGAAAAAGATAGTTTGAGAACTACAATAAAACGCCGGTGGTGGTAAAATTGCTTTAATTAAAAATAATTAAGAGATGTAGCACAATTCTAGCAATTCCAATTGTATGAATACTGTGCTAAGCTTTAATTCAGAAAGCATCAATAGTAAATCAGACTAACTAGTATTTTTGATCTCACGCTCACTCTTCTGGTTAACTCTGAGAAACCGTTCTAAATTCAACTTTAAGCCTTCTGGCTAGCTCTACGATGCTGCTCGGTAGTCGACCTCGTACAACTCTCTTAGATAGGCGGTGGTGAGCCAAGAAATATTGACTAATCTGAAATAAAATTGATACTTCTAAATTAATGGTTGAAATAGTGTAGATGCGCATCATTTTCGCTGCACATACCATAAAAATTCTAAACTCATTTTGCTTGTAACGAATGACTTTTAAAATTTAAACTTGATAAAATCCTACTTATGGTCTACATGTCCAGTGATAATGGATCAAATCGGTAATTCCAATGTGGAACTTTCTTCTTGCTAGAGTGAAAAAGACCTTTTGTAGAGCAAGCACGATGAATTAAGACTGTGGGATGTGGCCACAATTGCGCTGTGGATGTGGAGGGCAACAGCAGCAGCATATTATTGGTACCTCCCATTTATTGAAGCTTGGAGCAGTTGGATCCAAGCTCTGAGCTAGCAGTGGTAGTCTGATGTAATCACTGGTTGAGTTATATAATATATGACAGCTTTACAGGCCTAGAAGGCCCATGGCAATTCACTGCTTACTTAACCATCCTTGTAAACTTTGCGTGTGTGACGCAGCCGTATTTACGGTAATGACGTCGACACAAATATCAGGGATCACCACAGAGTGTGGATGTCCACCAGAAGGCCGAGCCAAGAAATTCTGTACAAACCGCGATTTGAACCCAGAATTTCCGCTCTATACTCAACCAACGATCACATCACTCCACTGCTGTGGCTCACTGGTTGAGTTACGGAGCGGAAATTCTGAGCTCAAATCGAAGACGGGCTGAAGTGGACACTGTGGAATCAAACCTGTGCTTCTGGGATATAGTATGACCAAGTTAAACTACACCTACAAAATCTTGCGTCGTGGCGGGGGAAGGAGACGCAAAAAGAAGGCGGCCCCATAATAAAACCAAATATAATATAAACATTATACCCTCTATTCTTTGCCTTCTTCTCCACTTCCGTTTTCCACCTAACCTTCGACCTTCCGACTTTTCGTGTACCCATCTTCTGTTGCCTTTTAAGGATCATTTTCAGTATTCTGTCCTTTTCCATTCTCTCAATATGTCCCATCCATCTTAATCTGTTTGATCTCACCACTGCGACTATGTCGGGTTCTCCATAAAGTTCTCTCAGTTCCTCATTCTTTCTTCTTCTCCACCCTTCATCAGTGTTGACTCCTCCAAATATCTTTCTTAGGACCTTTCGCCCCCACGTCTCTATTCTCTTCTGATCAGTGATGCTGAGTGTTCATATCTCGGAACCAAATAGAATTGTTGGTCTGATGATCGTTTTGTAATGCGCAGTTTGGCCTTTCTAGATACATGCACCAATCTTTGGCAGTAAAGATGGTCACAATGCCACTTGATCCTTTTAAGATATAAAAAAGGTAGCTAACTACGGATATTTAGTCCACAGTCGAAAAGCAAACGGGTCGCGCATTAGCGCGTTTCGTGAGATTCTTGAAGATGTTGACCTAACGTATTTATACCACAAGAAGCTCTTAATGCACACAGATGACACAATCTGCAATGATGGAAATTGGGGATAAAGAACTTATCATCAACAAAATAGATTTTTTTAATTTGCAGCCAAAAGATGTTAGTTGGATAAATGTGTAAAATTACTTACGTAATTATTCAAACAGAAACTTCACCAAGCTACCACAAAAATTCAAATCACACAACTGGATCAAGAATTGATCCAGAAAAATCACAAAAAAAGAAGACACTTCTAGAAAATTCGACCAAACCGCTTCCTTGTTCGATTTCAGAATCCTTTTGTTGCCAACCTTTGTTTTTAAAATTCCCAAAGTTACTAAAGTAACCATGGTTGTTGCATACAAGGTGTTACATACATCCTCTATGATAAGATATGTCTCTTTGCCGCTGTACTTTTCAATGCTCTAGCTATTCTTGCCTTTATCTCTATACCTTCTTTGCATTTGTCTGTCAATTGTACACCGAGATATGTTAAGGTTGACACCCTCTCAAAATTAAGATGTTGTTCTTCCTCGGTTATCATCTCTAGGTAGTCTTCTTTCTCCTGCCCCTCTGTGTTGTTCTAGATAGTCTCATATATTTTGTTTTATTTGCGATATTTTAGTTCGCGATATTTTAGTTCTTCTGATTGCCACTTTCAACGCTATATTAAACAACAAGACAAAAAGTGGGTCGCCCTGTCTCAAACCGTTTGTGACTTGGAATTCTGTTGATGTGTCATTATTTACATAATATACTTTGCTTTTGGTTTCCTCTAATGCCATCTTTGTCAATTCTATAAGTTTTTCGGGTATGTCGATCTTCCTCATAGCTTGGTACAACGCTCTTTTCTTTATTCTATCATAGACCCGTTTGAAGTCCACAAAAAGTACATAGAGATGTATCTTATAGTCATTTCATAAATATTGTATTTCCTAGATAGTAAAAATCTGATCTGTAGTGGACCTTCCCTTTCTGAAGCCCGCCTGGTATTCCCCTGTGAGTTTCTCTGCATATGAATAAAATAAAGCGTTTTAGAAATTAAGAAATGTCATAATATTGATTAATTTAGCTAATACACAATCGATGTTAAACTTTCCAACTTCTGCACGAAAAGCGACTATATTAACCATTCTGTCACCCGTCCATGTAGATTTACTTACGTTTCAGACTGGGCGTGCCAAACAAACACGAGGAGAGCATCAGTAGAACTGTGGTAGCGTTAACATCAAATTAAAATCACTATTTAAAGTTTTTTGGCTTGAATTTGCCGAAATAGAAAAATAAATCTATCCCCTTCCTAGTAGCACACTTTGCCAAGTAGGATCAATCTAGGAGATATTTTTAGTTAGTACAGCATTATTCAAAACTAACTAAAATCGATTTCAACAACACAACCACGGTAAATCTTGAATCCACCCTAAAAAAGTACCGAACGGGCCTATAAAATTTCATAAAATCAAGGGTTAGTCATCTAGACCAAGCATCTAGTGCTTGGTATGGTTGTTCGGCCTTTGCACACACTGACAAATTTTTTTTATTTTTTTTTAAATGTCAGTTTTACCAGTAATAGTCTTAAACGAAGGGCATAAACCTACCAATCCTAGTTTTAATCAAAATGTTGTTGAGAAAAATTTCAGAATTTGGACTCTGTCACTATACCAATCCAGAAATTGTACATCCTGAAAGCCACAATAAGTAATCCTCATAATCATAAACCATGGATATGGTGATATCTGCAAATATTGGGAAAATAAAGTATTGACCCAAAATTATTTAAAAAAGCAACCCGCGCTTAACTTTTGTTTAAATAAATAAATTTTAATTGACACTTTTCTGTGAATTATTTTCGAAATGCCAATTTGAATTGATTTTTGCCATCGCAGAAAGCAAAATACAAAGTTTTATGTGAAAAATCAACGTTCATATCCTTTGAAAATAACAAATAAAAAAATTTAAGAACGAAATTTTATAGTTTGCCAAAAAGCACCAAAATTCTAGCCCATCGTAAAATATTTAACTATGTTGATAAAATGAGAAAGAAAAACATGAAGAGTGTCAGTTTGTCTCCTGATGTGATGGCGCCACTGAAGCAATCATATGGTAAATAAACGCTTTTTTTAATCCAAAATGTACATTTGTTTCTGGTGGTCAATTCTTATCAGTGACGGTAATAATACTTCCGCAGGCCCACAGTGCAGGGGGTAGCATACAAAAACTTGAAGAGAAAGTTAAAGTATGACCTTTACTGTAGCCTTTCGATTTCCCGAAACATCTCTAGTTTAGGACAAATCTTTAGGAGTCTTGGAAACCATAGAACTAATAATATTTGTCAGGGCGGAAGGTCCCTCCAAATGAATCTTCCTGGACAGTGACAAATCACATGCCTGACAAACTCAGGCAAATATGGGTATGTTGGGAAAAAATTCTTTGGGATGGGGAGAAAGTCTTATCGTCGTCACTGAATCTATCCACGAGTCTTAATAAAACAAACAATTAATTTCAACTTCCTTTTAATATGTTTAATATTTCTACATAGTACTTTAATTTCAATACAAACAAAGCAAACCAAATTGAGATTTTTCAAAAATTTGAAAAATTGATTTTCCGCATTCAAACCAGACAAAACTTTTTACAATTTTTTTTATATTTTTATAGCAAAACTATTGGAAGCTGAGTTACCACAATGCTGTCGGCGTACCTACAAATCTACACCATCACAGAATCATTAATCATTCTTAATAATTGACTAATTTGGGCAAACAGTAAAGTGACCTGCAAATTTTCTCCTTTTGACCCATTTAAATGTACTGCCGCATATTTACATTCCAACTAAATTACTTTTATCATTTCCGGCATTATTACTTTAAATATTTTTAATTTGCATTTTTGAATAATATTAGGAATTAAAAGACTCAGATTTCACATAGCAAAACATTCAAACCTATTGTGCAATTTTAATTACCGTACAATTTCAATATCGTACTAATGGTTTTAATTTTGCTAATCTTTTTAAAATCAGAGTTTTCGTTTTCAAACTTTAAATTTAATGTAACGAATTCTAGTTTTGTGGAAGTTTTGTATAAATAAAACCAGACAGTTTTCCTGTTCATAACTAAGATGGGGGTAATCAAGATATTCTCAAAATTATCCGAACGGATAATTAAATTATTTGTTTTTTTAGTGATGATTGAAAGCAACAAATACCGCAAACTTAGAAAAATTCAATTCTTTGTCTAATTCCTGATTTTCATCCTGAAATTGTCGCGGAAAAACAATTTAAAAATTAAATTCTATACCTAGTTAATTTGCATTGTAGAATTTATTGAACTACGGCTGGTAAAACGTGTAGGAAAAAAATTTTAGACTAAAAAAATTTTTTTTAATGGTTTTTATTTCAATAATTTGTTATTATGAACAAATGTATTTCGAAATCATTACTAATTTAAATGCCACTATCGTTTGGTACGAAGGACCTTACAGAAATATAAACAAATTTTTATAAAACCGGGTTTATGAAGCTCTCTTAAAAAGCTGAGTTTCTGAAAAAGAAATTAATTTTATCATTAATTTGAGTTTCACTTCCTGTAAACAAACACTTGAAAACAAATTTGTTTTTTCTTGTGTTACCCAATCCTTACTGCGTTTATACGAAGATTAGCAGGGTTAGAAGATTCAGTTGATTGAAATTAGAGGGTTGGCAATTTTTGACAAGTTGGAGTTTTTCGAAGTTCCTTTTAGGAACAAATTTGTCGCTGGATTTGTACCTAAAAGAGTTTCTGAAATTCCGAAATTTTCGAATCATTCATTTTAAAAATTAAAACTTCACATCTAAATCAAATTGTGGTTTAGGAAATCATTGAAATTGGGGATTCCGTTTATTTGGAAGATAACTTTTCTGCTTTTTACACAAGGAAATTTGCAAATTTATTATGGAATCGGTTCTTTGTTTATTGGTTTTGGAGAATATTATTTTTCAACAGATTTTTGTGCAACAGTTTGATCGTATTTTATTTGTAAACTTTGTATTTTTAATTCTTTTTTCGAGAATAATTTTTTTGTTTAGTAAAACTTGCAGAAATTTTAATACAGCTGGAACATCATTTAGTTTTCATTAAACTTTGAATTCTTCATTGTTTATATAATAATTTTACCTTAAATTTCAAACCAAGAAAATTTGAAAATATTTTAACTTGCAATATCAAACAAACAATAATATAATACAGCTTTTCCATGATACAGCAACATCCCACTTTGTGTGATTTACTCAAGATTGGATATACCAAGCAAAAATATAAAAAAAAGTTCAAAAAATTGAGAAATGAGCCAATCTCCAGAACTATCAATTTAAGCAGCCCGTATCTGAATTTTTTAGCAAAATCGAAAAAAATAAAAATTGTTTTTCCAACTAAATGCAGATTTGTATTTTATCCTTATTATTTTGTCTAGTTCCTTAAAAGTTGCCGTGAAATATAAGTATCAAACTAAATCGAAAAATTCTGCTACTCCAAGTTTAACACAATTTTCCGATTAATAATAAATTACCAAAAAAATAAGAAATACAATAAGTTTAGAACGCTTTGTATTCCATCAAAAATTTTGATCATATCTATTAATTCATCATGTATTCCATCTTCATAATACAAAGCGTTCTAAACTATTCTTGATAAAAACTTTTCAGCTCTATAAATGTATCAACAACAATAATAGAAAAATCAGTAGAATCAAGTAAAGTAAGTTCCCAACTGTTGGGTTGCTGGGTTAGCGGTTCCGGCTAGCATACCTAGCTGCTTTACAGTTGGTACCAACCATCGATCTTATATTACACATAAAATAAAAGATCGATGGTACCGACTGAACGTGCCCAATAATGTTGTACATAACCCTGCGCAACCTTCGCTACGCTGCGCTTCACTTCGGGCCATCTATAGTTCAAGCAAAATTGTCCTTTGGCACGAGTTAGATACTGAAAAGCTTTACACCATTTTTTCCCACTGCGAAATTATTATCACTGTATCCACGTAACATTTCACATTAAATGCGAAATAAATTTGGACCAAAGCATCGTAAAACCGATCAGGCAAAATTTCAACCAATGTAAATCAAATATGCATACAAAATTTAAACAACAATCAACGTTCATTTTTCGAATTTCTGATTATTAATTGCATTCTATCGAGAAAGATAGGATTGAGCTGGCCTGAAGATGATTTAATAAGATGAAAACAATTGTCGCAACCAATCGTTTCTCCGATTTTATTAAATCCCTCTTCCGGATTTTCCTTATCTTAATTTCAGTGGGGTTTTGATTAAACTTTGTATTCATTTTTAATTTATCAGTTTTTTTTCCAAATGATTTAATTTTTGTAATAATTTTAATTCTCATATTTTGACCCAGACCCAGAGTTGGCAAATCTAAGCATATTAACTAAGGAAAAACTAGAAGAAAAGTAAAAATATAGGAAAAAAAATCACCTTTTGTGATTTTTCTGTAATAATTCAGTTTTTCAAATCTTTTAATTTCATATAATTAATAAATTGATAAATACTTTTTTTTCAAAGTTACGACTTCAGAGACTTACACTTTAAACTTGACTGGTAAGTGGAGAATATCTACACAAGTAAATACATTTGAACCAAAAATAAGAAAATTCAAAATTCAAATTTTTTGTTTCTAAAATTTTAAATTTCAAACTATATCAACTAAAAACGTTGTTTCTTTTTGTTTGGGTAAATCAAACGGCTTCAGATTCGTAAACCATCAGGTTGATTTATACCATGTCGAAAATTTCAGAATGAAAATTTTGTTCGTAATTTCAACCATGCAAAAATTGTCCATAAATAAATAAAAATCTTTCGATATTTGCAATTTAATAGTTCACAAAAAACTCGATTATGGTCAACAAAAGTAAATGATTAAAATGTTTGCGTTATTATTTTCCATTCATTTTCAACCACCTTAGAAATCATACAAAAGTTCTCCAAAAATAAATAGCAAAATGATTTTGAAACTTGAACTTGAAAAAGTCGTGATCAATTTTTTTAAATTTTGATAGTTTAAAAAAACTTCAATTTTGGATGAGGAAATTAAAATACTTAACTTTTTCGAGAAATCTATACAAAATTCAAAACAAATTCAAAAATCCTAATTAAAAATATCGGTTAATCAGGTTTTAAAAACTGATACCTAATCGAGTCGATTTTTCTAAAAACAAAGTTTATGAATAAATATTTATCACCCATGTTCGACCTAACTTAGTTTGTGTCCCTTATTTTTACTACATAAGTTTCTTCACCACTTCTAAGGATCTCGAATAGGATTCTAACTGTGAATCTAACAAAACCACGCATCCTTAGAAGGAATGATTCCGATGATAATTTAAATGTAAAATTTGAAAAATGTCTAATTTAATATTTCCTTATAAATTTTTGTTGTAAAAAATTTCGTTTGGCTTGTAATTAAATTAAATAAAGAAATGTACAAAATCTCAAAATGTTACTAAATTTGTTTACAAAAAATTAATGACTCACGCATATTTCGATAAATTTAGTTTGTTTTCAAAGCACAGGATCAGGATGAAAAACTCACGAGAGAAGTTCTAGATTGTTATTTTCAAGACAGGAAAATTCTTCGGATATAGAAACCAATTTAAATTTTGGTGATCTTCAATTCTTGAGATGATACTTTCGAAACCTGAAAATAAAACAAGGATATTGCAGTTACTGGAAGGTTGAACCTCTTGGAATGCAGTCAACCTAATAAATTTCGTCCAAAATCAAAAAATTAATACGCACCTTGCATTTTAAGGACGATCCTTGATATTTTCTTAAAAATAAAACGCAAAAAATAAACGGCATTAAGAATTTCAATCTAAAACGAAAACCAATAAGTACATCTAGATTGTGAACACACTGTATGTATCAAAATTACCTGATCCGATGTTTATTAAAACTTTGAACAACATTTTTATAAGAGTAGAATTCTTTTTAAATTAGGAAATTTTGTAAACAGTGACAATTATTATTGTTATTGTTTTATCTCATAGGAGTCTTTATAAATTGATGTGATAAATCTGAAAAATTTAATTTGTCCAGCTTCAGTAAAGAAGAGATGGAGATGTGTTTTTCTCATCAGAAGTTAATATCTCTAAATAAATAATTTCCATGGCGTCACTCTTTGATGCGTGGCGCACAGGACCCCTTCAAAATTACTACCAATGGTTTCATAAAATCACTAACATTTCGGTTATTTATGAACCGATTTTAACTTTTAATCACTGTAATTAAAAATTCTACGAGTTATAATAGTAACTTAGTTGTGGTACTTTATTATTATTCTTATTCAAATTTAAGAGAGATGAGAATACTTTGGATGCGTTCCACTTAAAGCCCACGACAACCACGGTCGATCGTCAGTCCAATCAAATAACCGCGCTCTATCTTTAGTCCAATCAAAAAGCCACGGGACCACGCTGCGGTCGCCCATGAACATGAACTGAAGTAAAATACACTGTTTAAAAAAACGAACCTCTTAAGAGATGAATTTTTGATAAATCAAAAAAATTTATTTGAAAAAAGGACAAGCGTTCGATAGTCCCAAAAAATGTTATGGAATTTACAGCAGCAGATTATTGTTTTTCTCACTTTGTCTTGCAATTTCTCTACTAATTCGTTCTGAATGATCGATGACAACCAAATAAGTGCTTTACTATGGTGGTATTTAGCCACCAAGTCAACAAGCTCCAAAAAATTTCCTCTATTTTTCATTGAATTGGTGGCTTTCTGATGAACTCCTTCACGGTGACCTCAGAACCCCAAATTATCAATTTTTTGATGGACAATTTCTATCCAGGATCTATGCCGAAAATGGTAAACGTTTTTCTGGTCGGATAAAAGAGTAATTAGGGTTTTAAAATTGTAAGAATTTGTTGAGTCCTAACTAAATGGTCCTACCCCCCAACACACATGCCGAGAGGGGGTTTTGTAAACTGCCCTCCAAATTTGACCATAAACTGCCCTCCAAACTATTCTCTTTTGTTATTCGGCTTAATTTATTAATTCCTTAAGTACTAACAATTTTATCATACAGGGTGGAAAGTAACATAGATTTCCAAATCATATTTTTAAAGACCGCATTCAGGGTGAATTTTTTCGTTGTAATGATTTATACAGGGTGAAGAATCAAACATCTGAAACACATAATTAGAGAATTCTGATAGGATATGACTAAAAAATTAATAATTTCAATATGACGGTGATAAAAATTTATTTTTTATTAGTGAATCTTTAAAAGAGAGATCTACCGGGCAAGGATAGGTTAGTGTTACAAAACGATTTTTTAAAGCAAACCATTAAAGAAAAATCCACAAGTTGAGCTCAGGTTAGTGTTACAAAACATTTTTTTTTTTTAATAAGGGGGGACCACTAAAATAAAGATTCACCGGTCGAGTTTAGGTTAATGTTAGAAAACAATTTATTTTTTATTAATGAATCTTTAAAAGAGAGATCTACCGGTCAAGGTTAGGTTAGTGTTACAAAACAATTCTTTTTAGAGCAAACCATTAAAGAAGTATCCACGAGTTGAGCTTAGGTTAGTGTTACAAAACATATTTTTTCTTAATGAAGGAGGACCATTAAAAGAGAGATTCACCTTTCGAGCTTAGGTTAATGTTAGAAAACAATTTATTTTTTATTTGCGGATCTTGAAAAGATTTTTTTAGAGCAAACCATTAAAGAAATATCCACGGGTTGAGATTAAGTTAGTGTTAAAAAACATTTTTTTTAATGAGGGGGGACATTAAAAGAAGGATTTACCGTTCGAGCTTATGTTAATGTTAGAAAACAGTTTATTTTCAATTAGTGGATCTTTAAAAGAGAGATCAACCGGTCCATTTTGTTTTAATAAAATTAATAATTTTTTCCGATTTATTTATTTTGTAAAATTAAAATCTGGGTAATAAGTTACATTTTATTAAAAACAGGGATCCGTTGGTAGGTTACTCTTAAAAACCGATACTTTTTTTTAAATAAATATCGTAATAAACATAAAATTTGTAATAAATCCCCACTAAATTGGGTAACTGCCCTAATCCCTTGATCAGGTAAAAAGTATGTAATAAACATAAAATTTGTTTTCTCCCCTGTATTATAATCCCCTATCAATTACCATTAGGATTGAAATTTTACTCGGGCAAACAGTGTAATGCGTGTCCTAAAAAAATACACGCTGAAGCAGGAGCAGTGTTCTGACCATCATCGTGACCATTAATTTTAATATTAAGTGGTTCTCTTGTCAGATTACTCTCGGTGTTTACCATTGCCTTCCGAATGGAGAGAGCCAATGAATAAATTTTTGAGCCGTTGAGTTGAATAAATTTTGTAGCCGAGTTGGGGATCTAGGGCTTCTAGCCTAAAGTCCGGTCCTTAGCCCGTCCACTTAGATCAATTCTCGAATATATAAATTCAATATAATCTGCTAAAAACCTCCTCCTTAGTGTCAATCATCGGTGCGCCTCTGATTCGTGACGCTTTCCTCAGAAGACCACCATTCGATTTACGACACATTGCCAACTTGTGAAAACCAGCTATTTCGGATGTCCAAAATCTCAGTGCCAAAATGTAATTAATGCAAATACCGACAGAAACAGAGATAGGTGAAATGTAATAACAACTCAAACTTTCTGTTTATCATAAGTCGGTTAAATTTACGATTTTGGTGTCATTTAGGTGCCTAAAGCTTTTAGTTTGTTGGAGTTGCTCCTTAAGAGCCAACCAACACAATGTCTTTTATTGAGCTGTTCCTTAAGAGCCACTTTAAATACCTTTGATATCCTGAATTTTAAAATTTTAAATATTTCATGTCCTAGAAATACACACCACAGGTTTGTTTTCAGATAGTTGAAAATTCAGTAGTTTCCACGCTCTCGACGCTGGAAAGAAACGTTAGCCGCCCTTCACAAAAAAAATTAATAAAAATATGTGTTAAAATGTAAAATTTATTTGACTAAAGTAGGTCTACATATATTAAAAATAACTTAGTAATCATTTTGTTTCAAAAACACATCATCTGCATTTGTCATAAATCGATTCCACAGGAAAATAACATGAAATTTTAATCCTTACCACTGTCAGTTAACGAAAATTAAATTAAGCGGGTTAGTTACAATGTAAATGTCACGACACAAACTATTTTGAAAAACCTCGAACTTACATTAACTCATGTATATGATAAATTTTTTAGGTTACGATCAGTTAGTTTTCGAAAGTCAGTTAATATCTTCCGCTGCGTCGATGACGAGGCGAACGACTGCGTCCTCTAGACCGCGATCTTTTCCTCGGTGAATGAGATCTTGACCGTCGACCACCTGGGGCAGCCAAACTGGGGGTGCCACCGGCACCTCGCTTTCTCCGCGAATACAAATATCTTCTCAATTCCCGAGAAATTGGTTTCAGGTGCATAAAATTACAGAAACCTGATCGTGTGCATTCACCCATTTCGTACTGACGACAGCAGGCTTCGCGAAAATCGGTTACCGGACTCAATTCTGCGTAAACTGGACGGCCGCCAAACCAACGATTATTTAAATCACTTACGGCACGCTCGGCATCTTCTTCACGTCTAAACTGAAAATAATCAACTTCTTTAATTCGGCTACATACAAACAGGAACAGTAATGCCCGCTGATTGGTTAAATAATATTAAAGAAAATGTATTGCGTTAGGCGGGCGATTATAAAGCATTTTATAAATAAAAAGAAGCACCAAATTACAGGGTGCCCTTAAATACAGACAAAAACATGCAAACATGGTGAATTTTTTTAAAAATTGGACAGGGAAGTTCAACGTACGAAGTGATAGCAATCGATTGGTACCATCTTTGTTTAATAGGTTCTATACCTATGTACCCTCCGTCAGGTATAGTCAAAAAAACTATGTCACCAAGTATTCATCCTCACTAACGCTCTCTACACATCCCTATCGTTTCATACTTCTTCTGTTTTGACCTTTTAATGTTTCTCTTTTTCGCACATTCGTCTACATTCTACAATATTTCACCTTGTCTTACTTGGTGTACCCTTTTCTTTTGATTCACACACTCTTTCATCATATCGGTGGTAGAAAGGTAAAACATCTTAAGCGCCATAACTCTAATGCTCGTTTTCCTGTCTGACACGTCCACTCTAAAGCGTACCGTGTCCTTGCTTAATGTACTGTAAGAGTGTAGATGTAATTAATGTGTATGTCTCATCCTTGCTTAACACTCACAATGACGCTTAAAAAGTTCTGCCTTTCCAACGTTGATATAGTAACCACATTCATCTCCAATCCGTATTAATTTCGCATCACCCATTCGTTACCGAATAAGTCATTAAAATTTACATGAAGAAAGCATCTACATTGTAGACACGGATTTCTACAAAGCACCATCACAGAAACTTATAGTCCGTATCCAAAATTAGTAAGAAAATATATAAAATTTAAAATCCTTAAAGATTACAGCGTTGTTTCAACCTTACTGGCAATTTCACTCGTGACATTGGTATCGTCAGATCTATACTGGCAAAAATTAAAGGAATATAAAAACTCACCAATTTTCATGTATTCCTAAAGCTTTCAACGATCCCGAACCATAAATTGATTTTGTAACGGTGTTTGTAGAAAATGCAGTTCTTTTTAATAGGATAGGGGCAATGTTTGCCAATAATAACATGCAGTTTTTCCAATTCTTATAATATCGAGTAGTTTAAAATTCGCATTCTTTTTACAATGAAGAAAAACGAAATTTACTAACAGATGACCAAATTTTAATCAAAACATTTAAAAAACAAACAAATCTGAATTGTAGATATTGATTAAAATTCGATCAACTATTACTAAATTTGGTTTTTTTCTTATGATTCAAAAAAACCGCATTTTAAAGAACTCGATATTATAAGTTTTACAAAGCTTGTCTTCAAAAAACTTTCGTACCCAGCAGAGGTGGATTTTTCATCAACTCATATCATTCAACATCGTCTGAAAACAGAAAAGGATATAGAAGAGGCAGTTAACAAATTAACAACCAACATACAACAAGCGGCATGATGGGCAACTTCCGATGAAAAAGGTAAGGAAATAAAATGAAAATACGCCAATATTTGAAAAGTCTAAGCGTATCAGAAGTTATTGATTATTTTCTGAGAAAAATGCAATTAACAAGTTAAGTAGAAGAATGTAAATAACCAAATGAAATTATATAGGTAAAGCTGGCGCATTTAAAATTCATCTAGAAAATGAATTGACCTTGAGAAAATGAGAACTTTCCTATACATTACGTACACGCGATGTTACATATTCTAGCAAGCTCACCTGATTGGCCATTGCATTTTTCCAAGCTAATCGAGAAGCTACATCATGATTACGTAATGTCTACTGCCAACAATCTCTAGCGTAGTGCTCTTTATATCAGAGCACCAGGTCCACCTAGTAATATAATATCAGACAGATTCCTAATTATTAAATTGAGATGGTTTAAATAGAAAAATCTTAAATTTTTTAGCTCCTCAGAAACCCTAAGCGTCAAAGTTAATGCTGTAACGCATTTTTTTTTAATCCTTGCTTCTAAATTAAGTTCATAGTTATCTGAGTAAGTGTGAATATCCTTTTAGTCGGTGAGTGAATTACAAAATGAGAGTGACTGACAGACAACGTCCAGCCTAAATCTGAAACTAATCCTGAAAGCGAGAAATTTGGCACATGAGCTCCTTATGTGACGTAGGTGAGCACTAAGAACGGATTTTATGGAAATCCTATCCAAAAGAAATGTATTCGTTTTTTTTTTAATTAGCGATGCGCATGAATAGATTAAAGAGAATTTTATGAACGGGTGGACTTTTCCCAATAAAATTAGGAATATGCGCACGTGTATCAAGCGATGTTGGGAAAAATATATTGAGACTTTACAAGAAGTTAGTTTGCTAAAAGTGTGTCCCAAAATGAACGGATATTTTTAATTTTACCATAATTTCTTATCGTGATAAAGCCAAAGTAGTTCTTTTTAAGTATCTCACACACCAGAGCGATCACGGTGGCGGTGGCAAGCGTAAAAATTCTAATTCTTATACATTAGGGGTATTCACACTGGGTCGTGTATTGGTGTTGTATTTATACACCGTTGTAATATCCTAGCAACGTCTAGTAATACACAACTTTATTTGGCGTTACTAAGATAAATACAACGGTGTAAATATACAAGGGTATATACACGTCAGTGTGAATACTCCTATTGTCTTAAATTTATGATTTAAATTTTGTGCGATTTTTGATTTAAAATTTTGGATAAAAAAATAAAGATTGTTCAAATATTCTGAAATTACATGAAAATATTAAAAATATCATAGAAAAGCCAGGAAACATAACAAATAAACTTTAAGCTCTACGTTGTCATAAATTTATGGATAAAAAAATAAAGGGCAACTAAATTTTTGGTCAGTATTTTTATCATTAAATGGTCAGTATATTTTAAAATAAATGGTCAGTATTTAATAATATTTTGGTCAGTATAAATATTTAAGTCTCAGTATTAAATTGAACTTTGGTCAGTATAATTTATTATTTTGGTCAGTATTATTTATTAATTTGGTCAGTATATTTTT
The DNA here is from genome assembly GCA_905340355.1 of Rhagonycha fulva. Lineage (NCBI taxonomy): Eukaryota > Metazoa > Arthropoda > Insecta > Coleoptera > Cantharidae > Rhagonycha > Rhagonycha fulva. The sequence continues at coordinate 14,817,489 of HG996559.1, forward strand.
GTTATTTGGTCAGTACACTCTACTGTAAGTTGCAGTAAGATTTTGTTTGATTATTAGGTATATTTTTATTTTATTACTTAGCTAATTTTTGTTGTCAGTAATCATTTTTAATAATATAAGAAATTTAAATAAGTATTGTAAAAATTTTATTTCATTAATTTATAAATTGAAATACGGAATTACTTTTTTTTATTTTTATAATTTATTATAATATAGAAATTATACATAAAATATTTAGAAGATTACAATTAAAAAATATATACAAATAAATTATAATAGTAAAGGAAATGTTATATAATTAATCCACTAGAAGAGCTCGAGTAGCTAATTTTGACCTTCTCCTTGAACGCTTTTCACCTATAGGTATTTGTTTAGCTGCTGGGGGAGGTTTAACATATTTTAAACGTATAGCCAAGCTTATTATATGCTTGCATATATATTTCTTAAAGAAACCTGGACAAGTGCAGCGGCCATGGATCCAGTTTTGGGAGATTCACAAACCATACTTTAAATGCTCTTCGTTTGAACTGATCAAAAGTGTTCCAGCGCATTTCTGATACGGCTGAAATTTCCTCCTCCGTAACAGTAAGTTCTTCATTGGATGGACAAAAATATTGAATTGAATCTTCGTATGTCATTGATGAAATTCGGATCTAGAAGAGGGGGGGAGACTGCAAAGGTGTCTGTCCGGAGTGGTAGCTAAAAGAGCTCCAAATTCATATATTTGAACTTTAAAATTTATTTGATCTTCAAACTCAAATGATGGAGAAAAGAGAAGCCAATAAATGGGAAAAAATATTTAAAAAATGAGAAATAATATTTCGCAAGTAGTGGCCATTTTCTGTTCCGCACATTCATGCTCATTTCATACGTTTTCCATATCTTCTGCTTTTTATGTGTTTTTAATTTAAATGTTGTTTTTTCAGCTCGGGCATGGTCGCTGGCTTATTGACGTACAACTGTTTCTTTCAAATAAAAGCATTCAAACCATAACAATCGTTTTGCGTCACCCTGTATTTACTGATATGTTTAAAATAATGACCACTTATTTAAAATACTGACCATTTATTTAAAATACTGACCATTTATTAAAAATAGTACTGACCAAAAGTATTATAAAATACTGACCAAGTAAATACAAGCCTTTGAAAAATCAATGATTTTTTCAAAAAAAGAGAAAAATTTTGTAAAATACGAATTTTAATATTTTTTTTTTGTATTTTTCGCTGAAAATGCAATTAATAATTTAACATTTAATTTATTAATTAATAATAGTTAATAATTTAACATTTTAAATATTTTATTACATCTAGTTTAATTTATGACTATTTATTTAAAATACTGACCATTTATTTAAATTACTGACCATTTAATTTAAAATACTAACCATTTAATTTAAAATACTGACCATTTATTTAAAATAAGGGTGACTTGTATCGATCTAGTTTAAAATTTTAAACTGTAGATTAACCAATCACAATAGTTAAAATCAGAGTTTAAACCACAGTTACCGGTTAAACTTGGACTATACAAATGACCCTGACAGTTTTTATACTGACCGTTTATTAAAAATACTGACCATTTGTTAAAAATACTGACTAAAAGTATTTTAAAATACTGACTAAATAAATACAAGCCTTTTTCAAATTTCGCCACTTTTGAAATTTGATTTTTTTATTTCAAAAAAAACTCAAACAAAACGGCAAACAGAAATGAAATAAATTGTTTATTATTTATATCAAAAATTTAATGATCGTTTACTGAATTATTTCTGTAATATTCCTAATTATTACAATGTTAGATTGCGAATAAACAAAAAAAATATTTTTCAATTAAACAAACAAAATAGAATAAAATGTCGGCCCATTATGGGTTTTGCGGTTATACGCGGAATAAATCCGAGTTTTTTTTTAAATAAAAAAATCAAATTTCAAAAGTGGCGAAATTTAAAAAATCAACGATGTTTTCCAAAAAAATGAAAAATTTTGTAGAATACAAGTTTTAATACTTTTTTGTATTTTTCCCTGAAAAGTACGCTTAAAGACAAAAAAAGTCTCCGATTAGTCAATTTTTGAAATAGTTATGATCGTTTGAAAAAAGAAAACATCAGTTGAGGAGCAGACATTCTATATGCAGTATGTCCATTTTCTGAAATTTTCACGAGAGCAGTAAAACTACCACAAGTTTAAATGATAAGTTATTAAAAAAGTAATTTTTGCAATAACACAGTGTAAATTACACTATGAAGTATCCATAAATAAAACAAATATTCGATTGGCGGTTTTGCAAAACAGCTAAAAAATGTATTGAACAAACTGCACTTTGCATTTTCTATATTGGACAAACTGCATATAGAATGTCTGCTCCTCAGTTATTCTAAAAATTCATAATTTTTTTTCGGTTGAGTAAAAAATTTTGAAAAAATTCACAAAACTATTTTTGGTGAGATAGTATAAATATGTAAAAATTTCAGGCAAATCAAAAAGGATCGGGTTCAACAATGGTCGATTTGGTGTGGAATGCCTCATATTGAGTCTAAAATATTTTTGAATGACCATTTCAACCAAGGGATAGCTACTAAAAGAACTCTACTGTACTATGCCTATAACATACCTGTTCCTTTAAGTTTATCAAAGATTTGTGAAAAAAACTTCTCTGAAGAAGCAGCAAGAAAAACAGTGATCATACAAAATTTACCAGGCAAACTCCAAATGTCAGAAGTAATTGATCATAAATAATCGTTGTACATACCAAAAAAAAAAGTAGTGGCTGGTGTATATTTTCCAAAAGAAAAGAAAAAAGCAGATGAGTTAAAAGTGACCTTTCTACACCATCATTTTCATATCCTCCGAGAAATCCACATGTATATTGTGGATATCCTTGACAAGAGTGCCAAGTATTCAAAAAAGTGAATAAGTAATATAATTTTTCTATAAATAAAAAGCTCTTACATTTTATCTTCACTGTCTGAAGTTCAAATTTGAATACAACAAAATAAATATATTTAAAAAAAAATTGTATACTCTTCATTTTTTGTCTGATTGTAATTTTCCCAAGAAGTGAAAGTAAACGAGTTATATGAGAGAAACCGAATTGGGGAGATCAAATTTGCAATCAAGAAAGATTTTATTACAGTACTTTTGAGGGGTTTACTAAATAAATCAAAAACATGGCTCATCAACATCAATAAAAAACTTTTAAATGATACAACACTTAATTTCTACGAGTAAAAATCGGAGCAAGAAAATTTTAATAGTAAGGACGAACTAATTATCGAAATTCAATTATTCCTAAGCTAACACACAAGAAATACTGTAGCACACCACTAAAAGACTTCCCCCCTGAAATATCTATAATTTAAAACAAACACAAAAAAGCAAAGTACATACAAGACATACCAATAGTTCTAAATCATATTGTAAATGAACACATGATAAAAGGGATCTTTCCGAACCCTTATATAAAGACGAAAACCAACAGCCCTGCAGGGACTGATCTCCAATTTTTAATAAAATTATAATTTATAAGTGTAGATGATATGCTTTGCATTGGAGAATTTTAGGTAAATCCAAAAGTTGTAATTTATTATAAGTTAGTTTTCCATTTTGTAATTTATTATTCCAATATATGGTGTAAATAGGTCTGATTCCATAAAGGTTAAAAATAACTTATAGCTTCCATACAAGACCATATTAGGTGATACGAAAAGTGTCTCAATAAAATAAAAAATGTCCACTATAAAACTGCTCAAGAGAGTACTTCAGTCGACATGAATCGCTGCAAATTAAAAGTACGTTTAGATCCGTACGTTGAACGCCCCTGACGAATATAAAAAGAACGAATGTTTAAACAGGAGTGAACTTACCTTTATGTAAACATTTCCTACCAAGTGATCACCTAAATTATCACACACGTTCATTTCTTCAATTTCACCGTACTTGTCTTCACATTCTACAAAAACATCTTCAAAAAAGTTATCATAATGTTCTTGCATTTCTTCATCCGATACATTAGCAACCAAGTGACTACCGTCAGCTGATTTGGCTGAGTTTTGTGGATTGACGTATAAATTTTGCAGAAGACATGTTTGCGAAAACGTTGGCTTGTTGTGGATACGTGAACAACGGTCGCCGTGTCGACAAGCACCGATTTTAAAATAAAAAGAACAATTTACCCTAAAAATAAAAAATCGTAACCTCACTTTTCGGAACAAGCACAAATAAGGCACTCACTTGTCCTTTTCTGTACCAAAAATCGAAGCCAAATATTCGGCCATCGTTGGTTAATACTTTACACAACTATTCTATACAAACTTAAATTCTATTTCACTATTGATTAATCAAAACGGCATACAAAAGCGGCACATCAAAGCGTCACCGCTGATTGTCAAAATTTTCCACAAACTTCAAAAAATCGAATGCACCAACATCTATACACACGGTGAGTCAAATAATTTTGTAATAACTTTTTTACATTTTGAATATATTATCATCATCAGTACAGTTCCTTAATCCCATCGAATCTTTTAGAAAATGAACGAGTAAGAATTAATGCTCAAATTCAGAAACTGAGGTAGGTAGGTGACTTCGATACAAAGTTTTCCATTTTATCAAATACAATAGAGTAATAATTATTAGCATAGAAATAATAGGATTATTAGTCTATTGTATTTGATTTCATACTCCTAGCACCTCCAAAGTGGGGAGATTGGAAATCTCGTGTTTGCCCAATGTTACTCATTATGCGTTTTGGCCGTACCGCTACCGTTCAACGCCCTTCTTGAAAGTCAGGTACCTCACAATTTTGCATTCAAATATGTCGTTAGGCTGTTTGACTCCTTGTTCGAAAGATCTTAAAAGTCCTTCCGGTTAGAGTCACTCCCTATTGCCTGCTTCTTACTTCAGTTTTGCATTACATTCTGTCTTGTTAAAGCCCTCAATTACTAACAGTTGGTGTTTAAAAGTGTCCAGGTTGCTTAGGCCTGTAAGCTCTAATTCCCTACACTAAGAAAGCCTTCTCATGCTGCCATACTTTCGTTTGGGATTAATAAACGATACACACCTATGGCGTCTAACAGCTGCTTATTAAAGTTTATACTTACTGTTGAGGCAAAAGCTGAGAATATAAAGAATTTCTCCAAATTTCATTGAAAAAAAGAATGTTTTTATTTATCTTCTGCCTTTCGAGCACCTGAAGGTCACCGATTTGGTGAAAAGTGGCCAATAATTGTACAGTGATATATAAGCATAGATAAGTGAGAAATACATCAAAGTAGTCACTTCAGCAGAGCGAATGAAAATGAGCATAAATTTGTTTTTATCAATCAAAATTATGTTTTATTAATTGATTTTGTGATTGATATTCATAAATGCAATGAATGCATTATGCAATCTTATTGTAATGTTTTTAACCTTATATCCATTACCTCATTTAAACATAATGGTTGTCAATTGTTTTCATTATTGGATAATAATTTTTTATACATAATTTATTATTGTGTGGACATTTATTAATACATATCATAACACCCAATTCCTTTGAACGATATTGTTATTTTTGACAGTCACAAAAATGCTAGGAACAGTTTTAATTTTAGTTTTTGTCATTTTAATAGCCTGCAAGATTATTTCAAAATTAACACTAGGCAGATGTACGAGCCCTGTTTGTCTACTTGGAAAAACAGCGTTAATCACTGGTGGAAATTCTGGTAAAACTGTATAATATAATTTATTTGTTTCCGTGCGAAAAAACCTACTTTTCCCACTCATTTGTGTTAGGAAAAGTTACTTTTTCGCATCGAGTACGAAAAAAGTATAAAAATTTTATTCTACTCTTTTCGGAATACATAAGGTAAAATTTTACACGCAACAAGATAATATGAAAAGTTTCCCTTTTCACACTTGTTGCATAAATAACTATTATTTCCTAAACTTTCAAAATAAATCATTTTCAGGAATTGGATATGAAACGGCTTTACAATTGGCAGGACGAGGATGTCGTGTAATTATTGCCGACAAAGATAACTGTGATAAATCAAAAGAAAGCATCATAAAAAAAACTAACAACAAAAATATTGTTACAATGCAGTTTGACTTGGCATCTTTGAGTTCGGTAAGGAAATTAGCTCAAAACATCATCCAGAATGAAGCACGTTTGGATATTTTAATAAACAACGCTGGAACTATAGAATTTTCATCCACTTACTCGGAAGACGGATTAGAACATCAAATGCAAGTTAATCATTTTGGATCATTTTTATTGACGCATTTGCTTGTCGGTAATTTATGGTGTCGATCAAAAACAAAACTACTAAATTAATAATAATATTCAAATTCTTAGATTTGTTGAAAAAATCTGCACCCAGTCGAATAATTTTCGTTAGCTCCATTGCTGCTTTTTTTCATAATTTGTCAATAGAATATTTAAATTCTCGACCTGAACAATCAAAAATTTTTGAAATCGGATATTGCAATTCCAAACTATGCAATGTAATTACTGCCAGAGGATTTGCAAACAAATTAAAAGGAACCGGAGTTACTTCTAATTCTCTTTATCCAGGTCTGGTTTATACTCCAATAGTCTTGAAGTTCGTTAAGAATATTTCTTCGCAAGTTGGACTAGAGTACGCATTAGAATATCTAAAACTGGTCTGGTTTAAAATCATTGCTAAGGTAAAAAAATTAATTCAAGTGCACCAACTTGAATTTAATATCTATATTTTTAGAATCCATCTGAAGGAGCTCAAACAACCTTACATTTAGCTATGGCAAAAGAAGTTGAAAACATTACAGGAGAATACTTTATCGACTGTCAAATATTTTACACGCCCCCTAAAGCTCAAGATGAGGATTTTGCGAATCAAATTTGGAAATTAAGTGAAAAATATGTAAAACTATCCGATAGTGAAAAATTATCATAATTTATTGCATAATTTAAAAATTATGTAGTTAAAACAATAAAAAATTCTTTGGAAAATGGAACAATAAAAATTTTTGTTTTACGGTTTCAGCTCCAGGCAAAAACAATAATTACTCTAAAATCTTGGAGTGTAATTTAGATAAACTTGGAAAATTTTATTGTAAACACCGGATGAATTATTTTTCAATATAGCTGTGCGCCCAGTAACGGATCATTTTCGAGGCTCGGCCAGTTATATAGTATTACGTTGCAGGGGGGGGGGATAACCCAGTACCGGTAGTAGATGGCTGTGCCGGATCAGGAGCCACACGACCGTCATCCAGCGACTGCAACAACATGCGACTGACGAAGATAAAAAAGGTGGATCAAGGAGGAACTCAGTGTCGGAGGATCCTCCCAAGAAAAGTTCTAGGAGTAATTCTCTGACCGAAGACCCAGTCGGAGCTCAGATGGAGGACTCCATAAAGCAGATTACTGACGATCTCAACACCCCTCAGACCAGGTCGATATACTTGCCTTACAAGACCCTACTGATTAAGCAGCTTCAATTAATCAAACGAGCGCACAAGCGTGAGCACGAGTTGCATCAGCAACAAGGCCTGACCAACTCAGGCAAGTCTTGGACTTGCTCAAGCGCCAAGATTCGACAGGACAAGAAAAAGATACAGCAGCAACAGCAATTTCCATATCCCCAACAGACTTAGAGGGGATCTACGAAATAATTGCCAAAACAACAACAAAAAATCGAAAAAGCGATTGAAACTATCAAGACCCATAGAGAAACTATAAAAAGCCTCCAAAGCCAGAACGTAAAACTGATGGAAGAGATCAAGATGACAAAGACTAAGCAAAATAAGACTGCCAAAAACACCCTCAACAAAATGAAAAAAATCGAGGCCACCCTACAAAAAACAATCAAAACCACAGAAGCAAAAACTCCCGAAGTGCCCAAACCTTCAATGACACAGGTGGTGAAGACCACGAATCAAGCGGTAGATCCAAAGGGGCTAAGCCACTTAGACCTCCTAAAATGTGATAAAACGGATATTCCCCCCCCAAAATTAAGAAGTAACCAGATGACTTTTCAAAACTGATGATTTAATTCTTGAGAAAACATTATTTTGCTTGCTTAGTGTTAGAGAGTGGTCCGTATCCCCCAGACCATCAAAGTTTCCAATTACATACTTACTGTTAAAAGCACTCTCCAGGTCTAGAGAAGATCTTATCTCGTTTTTTAAGTATTTTTTATGTTTTCTAAGGTAACTTACCCCCCCTAGCTTATTTTACACCTCAAATCTGTGCACCCATGATCTGCGCTACCTTTTCCACATCCTAGTTACGGCTCTATAATGTTAAGCGAAGAGCAGCGAAGTACGAGGCCAGAGGCCGAGCTATGTTTTACGATAGAGAAAGCCTCAGAAAACTAAATAAGAATAGTGGTTATTTTTTTAGTGCAAACGTGTTTACCAGAAAATTACAAACACAACTCAAAAACGTCGATCTAACGGTCACAAATCAATGCCCCCCCCTCTTATTTTGCCAAAATCGAACTTGATTCATTAATTTAAAATAATTTTTTTAATTTTTATTTATAATTTCTAAAATTAGAATTACACATCAGGTAAGAATTTTTGAAAACAGAAAAAAAATGGGATTCTTAAGTGGCATTCGCATTCACATAGAAGATTGTATTTGGATGGTAGAATCGGTAAGTTAAAAAGCATTAACTCACGTAGAAGCGTTCAGATACTTAATTCTTGCCCAGTGCTTACACTGTTGGAACGACCTGTGAAAGAGTTACCAAACTTTTACAATCCTCAAGACAAGAAATTCTTACCAGCGCCAATCAGCGGCGTCAAAGAGCGGTGCTTGTGACTGTTATTTGATAATAGGTTAATAACATAACCTAATTATGTTTGTTTGGTTTCGTCATATCAACCATCCTGGTCACACTTATAGTCACGTTTTGTGACCCCCTCAAATCAATAGGCTTGGACAACCCCTAATTACACATTTTTTTAATGTTAATGTGCAAATCCGACTTGATGATCATGCACCCTCTTTTGATAGATTCAATAATCTTTCATAATTACATTTCTTTAATAAAAATCAATTTTTTTAACGGACAACATCCATTCATGCGCGTCTTTAATTTAAAAAATCAAGACTTTTTTTTATTGACTTCGTCGTTTCCTTGATGATGTAACGTTCATTTTAATGTCCATGCAGAAGTAATCACAGTATTTTAAAAACAAAAAAAATTTTTAACAAAAAATTAAACCGACCTCAAAAAGGAAACTAAAAAGCATAAAATAATAAATATATTACATTTTGAGTCTTAATAAGTAATAATAATAATAATAATAATAATAATAATAATAATATATATTTACGGATGAACCATTTTACAAAAATACATATACAAAAATACTAATGAAAAATTTACACAATAACCAGACAATAAATAAACTATAGTTCGATCGCTGCAAACTCCATGGATTTTAAAGCACGCTTAAACGCCACTAATGACTCTGTGGATAAATCGAACGATTTATCATCACTTAAGCGATTAGCAGAGCGTATCATTCGACTAATTGGGCTGTTGAATCCGTAATTAGTCCTATGGAAACCTTCTTCAAAAATCTTCGTGGATCTAGTGAATCTAGATGGATTCCAAACTCTAAAATGATCGCGAAGATAGCTGCAGTCAATTTTGTGATTCACCAATCTATGGATAAAACACAAATCCGAGATTATTCTTCTATCTGCCAATGTTCGAGTGTTACAAAACTCGAGGCAGCCACTGTCAGAGAAGTCGTCAACTAAAAGCCCGCGTTTATAATGCAAGTACTTGAAAAACTTGTGCTGAACACGTTCAAGCTGGTTTATGTAGGTCAAGTAATAAGGAGACCAAACACAAGATGCATATTCCAGTAGCGAACGAACCAACGAGAAATACAGTAGTTTCACTGTGCCGGCCGAGAAGTGCTCCGATTGGCGCTTAATAAAGCCAAGTGTGCGAAAAGCTTGCCCACATATCTTAGCGATGTGACTTTTAAAAGTCAAGCCAACATCCAAACGAACACCAAGGTCGTCAATTTCAGTTACTCTTTTTACTGGTGTACCGTGTAAGTGATACACATACTGAATACTTTGTCCTTTGGAGAAGGAGATAGTATAGCACTTATCCAAATTAAGATCCAACCCATTTATGGAACACCAGTGACACAAGTTGTCGAGATCTTCTTGCAACAATATACAATCACCGATCGACTTGATAATCCTGTAAATTTTCAGATCATCGGCAAACAACAAATATCGAGAATTTCGGAAAAATTTAGCAATATCATTGATGAACAACAAGAATAAAATAGGACCGCAGTGGGAACCCTGCGGAACACCCGAAGTCACCTCGATAACGAAAGAGAGAAAGTTATCGATTCTGACTCTTTGTGTTCTGCCCAATAGATAACTGATGAACCACTTTATAACTACTAAACTGAAGCCAAGAGACCTAAGTTTCGCTATAAGAGCTGGTAGATTAATTCGATCAAAGGCCTTTGAAAAATCAGTATAGGTTGCATCAACCTGTAAATGATTTTCAAATGCCTCCAAGGAGAAGGTCACAAATGACAACAAATTCGAAGTTGTAGATCGACCAGGAAAAAATCCATGTTGGTAATCTACAATGAACTCTTTACATGCAATGCTCAACTGATTAGCAACTAATTTATCGAGCATTTTGGGTATTGTCGATTGAATCGAGATGCCTCTGTAATTACGGATGTCACATCTATCACCTTTCTTAAAAATGGGCGTAATGAAACTTTCTTTCCATAATTTTGGGAAGCAACCACTTTGTAAAGATAGATAAAAGATTTTGTAAATGGGACTGCATATACCATACAGACACCGTTTTACAAAGTAAGGTGGAATGCCATCTGGTCCAGAACTGAAGCTGTCAGATAAGCCATTGATGGCATCAAAAACACATGCTTCTGACACGTTCAGGTGACAGTCAATCGAATTCACAGAATGATACTGGAAGGAAGAGTTGCCACTATCGCTATATACTGCCGAGAAGTGTTTGGCAAATAAATCTACACATTGCTGACCTGAAGTAGATTTTTGACCCTCTAAAAACATATAAGCTGGATAACCCATGCTATTTTTTGAGTTGTCGACGTGACGCCAAAATTTCTTAGGATTTATATGAATTTCTCTTTCCATATTAGAAATATATGTTTGATAAAGTTCAGAACGAAGAATCTTAACCTTATCACGTAGAGTGCAAAAACATAAGTAATCCTGCTCGCACAGAGTACGCCTAAATGTTCTGTGAGCCTGTTTTTTATTTTTAATCAAAGAAATCAATTCATTAGAGAACCAAGCAGGGTATTTAGACCTATAGATTCTCTTAAGAGGAACATGAATGTCGATAATATACCACAATATAGAATAGAATTCATCCACAATATCATTAATATTGTCCAGTTTCCAAATTTCTGTCCAATTGACAGAAAGTAAGGCGTCATTAATTTTGTCAAAGTCAGCTACTTTAAAGTTGTATATAACCTTATCAACCGGGAGACCAGCTTGAGGAGAACTACCTAACAAGAAAGAAGGTGCATACGCTTCGTGATGAATTGACGAACCACACAGCTTGTCGGCAGCGACCACGATTGAGATGTCAAAATTAGCAAAAATCAAATCCAATAGCACACCTCGACTATTGGGTATCTGATTAAACTGAACCAAACCATGAAAGGAAAGGCACTCACTTAAAGATAGTGCCTTAGAGCAGTTGTTTTCGTAAGAAATCACACCAGATCCATCGAAAGCCCATTTTGCATTAGGTAAATTGAAGTCGCCACAAATTGCAAGCTTGGATTGAGGAAACCTATCACAAACGTCGTCTACTATGCTACCAAACTCTTGATAGGACAAAATATTGGTGTCAGGTGGCAAATACACAGCACCAATAATAGTGTTACATATTTGAACAAATATATTTTCAATTGCATTAGTAGTATTAATAATGCTACAACAACCAAGTCTATTGTGAACAGCAATAAGTACTCCACCACCTTTTACTTTACTACTGGAATTGACTGATCTGTCACAACGGAAGACATTATAATTGTGAAAACCAAGTTCGGAAGATAAGATATTCTCATCAAGAAAGGTCTCGATTAATATGATAATATCATAGAAACTGCTGTTAACGTTGTTACCAATACTGACTAATTTCGTTCTTATACCACCGCAATTTTGAAAATAAACGTTGAATTTCTTTATATTTTTTGCTGAACGTTGCTTGTTGAGAAAAAATTTCTTTTGCGTATCACGAAGTCACGAACCGATACACCACATGGCCATAAATTTTCGTTAAAGAGTGCATCAAAGTCCTGTTCAAACACACCAACCTTAAATGAAGTACAGTATTCGTTAGAGGATAATCTGTAACAAATTATATCAACTTTTAGTTGGTCACTTAGATACCTTTTCAGTGAAAGATGAGAGGTATTCGGAGCAACGCCTGAAACAAATGCCCATCGCCTTTCACGCCTAGCAGCAGCAGCCAATGTAATTTCTGCAACATCACCTCGACCTGTAATTTTTCGTAATGTAATGTAAAGTAATGTAAGTAACTAAGTTTGAGTCGGTGCAGAGTGGGTGACTTTTGTTTTAATAATTTTTTTAAGAAGGGCATTTTTTTCAGGGCCCTTTTAATTTAATCAACAGATGGCGCCTACTTAAATATTTTTATAAAATAAGAGGAATTTGCTATATTTAAAATAGAGCAAATTCGTTGAGATAATACTATTCTATAAACAATATTCTTGATCTTAAGCTATTTTGAGTTCGTAATATTTATTTATAAAAACACAATTCATAATTAAAGTTTAATTATCTTTTTTTGTAAGTGAGTGTGTTTTGACATACTCAATACAAACTCAAAATAGCTTAAGATCAAGAATATTGTTTATAGAATAGTATTATCTCAACGAATTTGCTATATTTTAAATATAGCAAATTCCTCTTATTTTATAAAAATATTTAAGTAGGCGCCATCTGTTGATTAAATTAAAAGGGCCCTGAAAAAAATGCCCCTCTTAAAGTAATTTAGTAATCGTTGATTTTTGCACCGACTCAAAATTAGTTACTTACATTACTTATTAAGACTCAAAATGTAATATATTTATTATTTTATGCTTTTTAGTTTCCTTTTTGAGGTCGGTTTAATTTTTTGTTAAAAAGTTTTTTATTTTTTAATTTTTAGTGATTAAAATCTACTAATTACTACCTTAATTAATTAATTTGCTCGATATAAAGTTTTTCTCCACCCCAACTTTCAACAGAATAAGTCGACAAGTAAAAATCAATAAATGAAAAACAATCATTCCCTATTTTCTACCCTTACGGGTGCAATTTTCCCTTATTTTTTACCCTTACAAATGGAATTTTTTTGTGAAATTTAAATGGGACCACCATGGAGGTATACTCTATCGAATAAAAAAAAATTCATCAAAATCGGATCACTCTGTAAAAAGTTATGCCCGAACATACATAAGAAAAAAAAAAAACATACAAACAGACGAATTGAGAAACTCCTCCTTTTTTTGAAGTCGGTTTAAAAAAAACATTTAATTGGTAAAATAAATTTTCAAATCAATTCTGGAACTGAATTATACATTTGTTTTATATTTTGATAGATTCAAAATCTGGTACGTGCATAGAGGGAGCTCCCCCCAACATTTTAAGAATTTAGCGAAAAGTTGACAAAATCACTCAAAAGTTGGTCAAGTTGGCAATTTTTTTTATGTCCCAGTTCACAAAAAATTATAAAACTTACAGAAGTTGACAATTTTTAATTAATTCAGTTGGCAAATTTGGGATAACTCCCCCCCCCTGAAAAAAGTTGATTGGGAACGTCCCTGTTCAACATCTTCTGTTTTTTTCCTCTCAACCTTGCTTTTGAATTTCTGTGCAAAAATAATCACAGAATTGCAAAAGCAAAACTTTGAAATAGTAAAAATATTTAAAGAGCCAAAACAAACTATTAAAATTAAATTTTACGTTACAACCAAAAGCTGCATAGGAAACAAAACAAAAATATCGAATATGAGGAATCTGGGTGTATGGAATACCCCCCAATAGTGGGCAAGCAAAACAATGTTTTCTTAAGAATTAAATTTCCTTTACCTATCAATTTTAAAGTCATCTGGTTACTTCCTTATGCGGGGGGAATACCCCCCCCCCCGATTTTATGCCTGACCCTGATACCTTATAATGAAAGTAGTCATACCCATTACCTTTATATTATAAAAAAAATACAAATTTTCAAAACAAAAAAACAGCGGAATCTCGTTAATCCCGTTATGCGCGTCACTCACACACAATTCAGAATTGAGCCGAATTCAACCAAACTAATATTAATGACAAATTTAAAATAAATAATAATTGCGCACAGCGGTCATTTGACCCCGCGATAAGTAGTCACTCGTAGTCAGTCTCCAATTCAGGCTCGAAAAACGCCAAATTACTGGCAGGACCGAAGAACTGAAGTGCCGGATTAACAAGAAACCACTGTATAAAATTAAGTTAAGAAATTCTTAATATTTTGGGTGCTAGAGAGCACACAAAATTCAGTGACACAGACATTTCTTGATGTTCTCTTTCAACTTGCTTGACCTCAAGAACTGTAAATCCATCAAAATATAAAGAAAAAAATTCCTATCGATTACAATACTTTCACGTACTTTACCATATATGATAAAGTAAAAATGATATTTTGAAAAGAATAAATTGAGATAACTGGCAAAGAAACACAAAACAAAAAATATTATTTTTTACATTTCACTATTGGCCCCCTCAATATTTTAGGCGCTCCTATGCGCTTGTTCTTACCTTATATCTCTACACCAATAAGTAAAAAGAACCTAAGTCAAAAATTATAAAGAAAATTTTTACAGGAGGTTTTTCAGATTAGCAGGAATATAATAAATAATTCTGAAAAGTGATTTCGACTTACTACATTTGAGGAGCAGACATTCTATATGCAGTATGTCCATTTTCTGAAATTTTCACGAGAGCAGTAAAACTACCACAGGTTTAAATGATAAGTTATTAAAAAAGTAATTTTTGCAATAACACAGTGTAAATTACACTATGAAGTATCCATAAATGAAGCAAATATTCGATTGGCGGTTTTGCAAAACAGCTAAAAAATGTATTGAACAAACTGCACTTTGTATTTTCTACATTGGACAAACTGCATATAGAATGTCTGCTCCTCATTTACTCTTGAAATATTTTTTCAGCGAGAGAGCGAAGCAATGTAATATAATAATTATATAATTAATTAGCAATCAAACTAGTCCAAAATCACAAAACTATCAAAATAGCTAAAATATCTTCAAAAATTATACGTTAAAAAAAATGTTTTGATAGAAACTTGAATAATTTAATAGAAAAATTTACATTTTTAACAGTGAACAGTTCAGAAACTACCTATACAACAAATAAATTAATGAATAAATAGAGAAGCAACCAAAAAAATATTAAAATTAAAAAAAAAATTAAGAACTATAATCACCACGGTCAGATTTCCCAACAAAGGTAATTGCTGCATCTTTTTCAACGCATTGTACCTGACTGCATTGATTTCCAAACGAGACTCCATAAAACTTATTGGCATATTTTAACAATTCAGGTCTAAAAGTAGTGGTAATAAACTGATTCGCATCGGACAGCTCATGAATCAAAGAGGCAAGACCCTTCCTGTATTCTTTATCCAAGGCTTGGTCAATTTCGTCAAATAAGTAAAACGGAGCTGGATTAAATTTTTGAATTGCAAAAATAAGCCCCAATGCAACCAACGACTTTTGCCCACCAGAAAGCTGCATCATTTCCACCATTTCAACTTCCTTTCGGTGAAAAGAAACTTTTAAAGAAACCCCAATTAAATCATCAATATTTACGTCAGAAGGTAAAGATTTGTACACGTCCGTCGCTTCTGTACCCATAATCACCATACTAGCTTTTCCATCTGGAACTAATTTCTTGAAAACTTCCGCAAAGTTTTTGGATATCTTATTGAAAGCGTTGCACATGGCAGAGGTTTTACAACCATTTAATAAGACTAATAAATTCTGCACGTCCTTCAAGCACAAATCGACATCTTTTTTACCGTTCACAAAATTATTCACTTCTGTAGAATAATCCTCAATCTGCATGATAGCTTTTTTATTCACGTAGCTGTACTTCTTAAGTTTTTCGGTAATCTGGCTCATTTCTTTCAACAACTAAAATATTAATAAAGATATTATTATTAACGAAATTAATTAATAAAGTTACAGAAGTGAGAAATCTTGAAAACAATAAAATAACTTACCGCAGAAAGTGATAGACGTGTGTATCGTTGGTACATGTCATGTGAGAACACAGCACCAGCTTCGTCTATTTTTAAGCTCACTTCGGCTAATTTTCGTTCAAGTAAAATTTGTTTCGGTACAAATGTGTCCAAAATTTTAGCATGTTTGTCGATTTCATTTTGAATTTCCTGTTTAGTGTTGGTGTACTTTTCCAACTCTTCTCGATATTGCTTCTGTTTTTCTGACACACCTACGATGAGCAAATCCATTCTTGCCACATCACTTTCAACATACTCCACCTTATCTTCAACTTCTTCCAATTCGGTATAAAGAGTACCAAGTTGATTCTTACGCTTGCTAAATGAAATTTCTTTTAAGAAGTTAAGTAATTGACTGCGTTTCTTGAATAAATTGTTAGTGCACAAATTATCGAGTTTATTTATTGTTTGTTCTAGCATGATGACTTCGTTAGAATAAATTTTATTATTTTTCTGTAAGTTACGTATATCTTCATTTATAGTTTTTAATTTGGTTTGCTCAGCTTCCGATAATTGAGATAACACATCCTGAAACAAAAGAAAGTTAGAAAAAGAAATTTGTAATTAATCACAAAGAATCATTTGATTAAAATGTTAATCTATAAGTTTGATCTTTAATAGATTAAGAAAAAATTAAAATCTCGATGATGCTCATAAATGGATTAACGAGTAATCAAAATTATAATGATATTCAAAACAACTACCCATGAGAATTGTAGCAGTCATTGTATAACATCTGCTCAATTCACATCTAAAAAACATTTTTTTTATGTCATTTCAGTAATTGTTAAGAAACAGAAATTTACTTAATTTATGAAAATTTCATAGCAGTAATGAAAAGTTCTTTGGATTTATGAACATGTTCATTGTATTTATGAACATTACAAAAAAATAAGTGATTTTCAACATAGGGGTGAGTCATCTTAGGAAGTGCATTTCGTATATCTAAAACTGTGGTACTTTCAGCATACCTTTACTTTTAGAACAGCGATTTCCATACTGTAAAAATAGTAAAAAAAAAGTTTAAACGGAGAGAGGGTGATTTTTGAAAGGGGTATATTATTGATTTAATAAAAATTTTGTTTAAAATTTTGAGAACTTTGTGAATATATTATTATTACTTTTAAACTTGTGAAAATTACAAAAACAGTGAAAAATTCAAAGCGCTTAGGGATGCGGGTTGGTGTAAACTCCACAAATTCGGCAGGTACCAAAAAAAAATGAAAACTCCACTCCAAGCAAAAAGGTCGCCGGTAATCTTAGATGAAAACTCCGCAAATGTATTAGTGGAGTCTACATACTAAAGATTAAGGGATTTTTATATGGGGTGCAACATAAATTATTTTTAATATAAATAGTAGTTTTACGTCCTTGTGATCCCGTCACAACGAAAAGCAGTTTACGCCACTTGTGACGAAAACTACTATTATTAAATTCATATGGGGTGCAATAACAGTTATTTTTAATTTAAATTTTTTTTATTTAATTATCATATTAAAAAAAAAACTTTGTAACAGTAACCTACCGGGAAATTTCTGTTTTTAAACCGACTTAATACAAAATCATTAAATAGTACATTAAATTTTTTTTTTAATTTAAAAAATATTATCATAGGTATATATTATTAGCAAATATTATTACAAAATCGTTTTGGAACACTAACCTAACCTTGACTGGTAGATCTCTCTTTTAAAGATTTACTAATAAAAAATAAATTGTTTCCCAACATTAACCTAAGCTTGACCGGCGAATTTTTCTTTTAATGATCCCCCCTCATTTTAAAAAAAATGTTTCCTTAACACTAACCTAAGCTCAACCCGTGGATATTTCTTCAATGATTTACTAATAAAAAATAAATTGTTTCCCAACATTAACCTAAGCTTGATCGGTAAATTTCTCTTTTAATGGTCCCCCCTCATTTCCTTAACACTAACCTAAGCTCAACCCGTGGATATTTCTTCAATGATTTACTAATAAAATAGATATATTCGATACTAGTTAGGAAAACTAAGATTTTTCCATTCAAGGCGAAGTTTTACGATCGAAGCCGAAGGCCGAGAGTTCGTAAACCAAAGCCGAGAATGTAAATATATAGTTTTCCACTAGTATCAAACAATATTTTTTGTTATTTCGGTCATGTTTGAGGTATTTTTCATACCTGTTTTTCGGACGTAAAGAGGCTCTTTTGTCACTCCTTTTTTCAGCCACGCCCCATGAGCGTTTTGAGGTTTTTTCGTATCATGGGGCGTAGCCGAAAAGCTTTTTCATATTATGGGGCGTAGCCAAACAAATTTTTTTGAATAAAAATTGTAAATTTTGTCGGATATAATTCCGGAATAACGAAAAATATTTCATATCACACGGACGTTAGGGTCTTTTCAGCACTCGGCTATTCTTATTCCCCTCGCCATTTGTCTCGGGTCATAAACCACGCCTCATGATGAAAAAAGACCCTTTACGTCCTTATGATATAAACTACTATTTTCTAATTATGTTTCGAAAAGAACCAATTCGCGATTTTTTCGCATATATAATGTAATAGCTCTGAAATAACTATCGATAGATGGCGTGAAGGTTGAAAGTCATTTGTCAAGTTTGTCTCTTTGGTGAGATAAAGAATGATATTCATGAAGTTTATCATAAACAGTGTGTGTGTGAAGACAGTAGAAAAACCTAGAAATAGAAAATCGAGAAGAAAATTATTTTAGCTTAATTTATTGCAAATATTTTGGCTCACGCTAACAAATATATTCTTTGGTGACAGTTACAAAGGGAACAGGTTAGTGATTACACGTTTTTTTTAATTTATGTTTTTACAATTCGTGTTTTTAGAATAGTTGAAAAATGTTAGATTTATCGGAGTGTTCGGATGTTGAGGAATCTGCGGCATTAGCGGTTCAAGTGGATTTATGATTTTGAACTTTTCCTTTCTTTCCCGCACACTTTTGAATAACACAAAGTAAGACTTTTTGAAACATAATTAGAAAAAATAAATTGTTTCTCAACATTAACCTAAGCTTGACCGGCGAATTTCTCTTTTAATGGTCCCCCCTCATTTAAAAAAAAATGTTTCCTTAACACTAACCTAAGCTCAACCCGTGGATATTTCTTCAATGATTTAATAATAAAAAATAAATTGTTTCCCAACATTAACCTAAGCTTGACCGGCGAATTTCTTTTTAATGGTCCCCCCTCATTTAAAAAAAAATGTTTCCTTAACACTAACCTAAGCTCAACCCGTGGATATTTCTTCAATGATTTACTAATAAAAAATAAATTGTTTCCCAACATTAAACTAAGCTTGATCGGTAAATTTCTCTTTTAATGGTCCCCACTCATTTAAAAAAAAATGTTTCCTTAACACTAACCTAAGCTCAACCCGTGGATATTTCTTCAATGATTTAATAATAAAAAATAAATTGTTTCCCAACATTAACCTAAGCTTGACCGGCGAATTTCTTTTTTAATGGTTCCCCCTCATTTAAAAAAAAATGTTTCCTTAACACTAACCTAAGCTCAACCCGTGGATATTTCTTCAATGATTTACTAATAAAAAATAAATTGATTCCCAACATTAACCTAAGCTTGACCGGCAAATTTCTTTTTTAATGGTCCCCCCTCATTTAAAAAAAATGTTTCCTTAACACTAACCTAAGCTCAACCCGTGGATATTTCTTCAATGATTTACTAATAAAAAATAAATTGATTCCCAACATTAACCTAAGCTTGACCGGCAAATTTCTTTTTTAATGGCCCCCCTCATTTAAAAAAAATGTTTCCTTAACACTAACCTAAGCTCAACCCGTGGATATTTCTTCAATGATTTACTAATAAAAAATAAATTGTTTCCCAACATTAACCTAAGCTTGACCGGCGAATTTCTCTTTTAATGGTCCCCCCTCATTTAAAAAAAATGTTTCCTTAACACTAACCTAAGCTCAACCCGTGGATATTTCTTCAATGATTTACTAATAAAAAATAAATTGTTTCCCAACATTAACCTAAGCTTGACCGGCGAATTTCTCTTTTAATGGTCCCCCCTCATTTAAAAAAAAATGTTTCCTTAACACTAACCTAAGCTCAACCCGTGGATATTTCTTCAATGATTTACTAATAAAAAAAAATTGTTTCCCAACATTAACCTAAGCTTGACCGGCAAATTTCTTTTTTAATGGTCCCCCCTCATTAAAAAAAAAATGTTTCCTTAACACTAACCTACGCTCAACCCGTGGATATTTCTTCAATGATTTTTATTCTTAAATAGTACCTATATTAAAATTAAAAATTGTATTTAATTTAAAAAATATTAATAATTAACAGAAAACGCCATAAGCGTCCACATGACTTATTTCGATGGGGGTGGGGATCAATTTCATATTGAAATTATTAATTTTTTAGTCATATCTTTTCAAATACAGTTTCTCTAATCATGTGTGTCATCACCCTGTATAAATCATTACAACAAAAAACTTCACCCTGAATGCAGTCCTTAAAAATATAATTTGGAAATCTGTTACTTTCCACCCTGTATGGTAAAATTGTTAGTACATTGTTGTTGAATTACCATACCTTAATCTCCTGCTTACAACGTAAGTAGGTGACCTATTGTTAAATGGTTGCGAGTAGAGTTTTCAAGTTGGATTAAAAAATAAAGTAGCAAAAAACGAAGTTCAGGTAGCTTGGAGTGGAGCTTACATTACCCCAGGGATGCATTTAAGTGGGGGGGGGGGCGAGTAAACTATAAAAATGTTGTTTAAAATTTTTTAAACTTGGTAAATTTTACTGTTAAATTTGTGAATAATACTTCTGAACGGAAATGGAGTAGCTTTTGAGAGGGGTAAATATTTGACATTATTATGTAAATTTATTAATCTTAAATCCGTGAAAAATATTTAAAATGTTGTATTATTAACTCGTTAAAATTAAATAAACTTTAAGTTTTCAAACAGTTTTCTACATTAGAAGTCAATTTATTTACTCATTACATCACAAGCATAAAGTAATAAACAGCATTAATATTTTATCAGTTTATACAATATTAATCAATTAGGTTCATTGTTAGATTCAGTTCTAAAATCCTTAATTTTTAATTTCTTTGGGTGTTGTGAGTCGATTAATTCCGGTAACACGCACTTAAAATAAAAATTTCTTAATGAATTGATCATTTGATTCCAAAATGCTTCGTCTTTATATATAATATCTCGTTCCAATCCATGAGGAGTCCAGATTATAAACATGCAATATTCTCGATTTGTAATGTTCAGTTGACCCCGAACTTGATAATAATATGGATGATGTTGGATTAACTTCACTTTGTTGTCTTTAATTTTTTTGTTAATAATCCTTTCTCTGTGAGACATATTTTTATCTGCAGCAAATTTGGGACATTTAATTTCAATTATACCATTTTTTTCAATTAGGCCATCTGGAGATTCACCAAAAAATTAGGTTTGCTGATCGATAAATAAACTGCACTCTTTAACACGTACTTATACAAATTTTAATACTCCTTAATTGCAATAACTTCGTGATCCTTTCCCCATTTTGTAAACTCATATAAAAGGGTTTTAACTATATTTTCAGTAGGTGGTTACTTTCATACGACATATTCTTCCAAAGTCATGGCATAAATGTTGCAATTCTTCGGAAGTCTGGTCGAAAAGTCTTCTCGAATTTTGTATTCCTCCTCTGATAAATTTAGTTGCTCCACGTCTCCCCCATAATCAGCATCAGGTGGTGCAATTCTTTTATCTTTACCAGGATTCTTCTTGAATAATCTTTTTTTAACATTTGCTCTACGACTTCTCGCCGTTAAAAAATTCATATATTTTTTGTCAAGTACCCTGAACTGCGATTACTTATTTTGCTATGAAGAATTAATTACATTAAAAGAAATCAAGGCAGCTTCACATCGAGTTTCATATGATCTTCTTAAGGAAAAGTTTATACACTTGCAGTCTACGAATTTACAGAGAACAGAATTATAGCGTTCTGCAACACTGCAATTATTCATATTGAACAGCAAACTTTCAGCTTGATATAATCCGCATTCAATTATTTCTGGTAGTCAATTTTTTTCATTTGGCTCTTTGGCACCTGTACAAAAATAGCTTTCACAGTTTTTATGATCCCCAAATGCGTGGTGAGATCCATTTAATATATCTTTTCGCAGTTGTTTTATTTTTTCCAGGTGAACCAAATCAGCGCAATTTTCAATTGCATGCTTTGCAGCATATATAATTCCGTAACAAAGTCTCTTAATTTTATTATTTAATAAATTTCTTTGAACTACAGTCACTTTTATTCCTTTACCCTATAAGAACGCTTGCTCCATGCGCAATCAGCTATTATGGTAATCATTGGAATACCATCCACATCGATCTTGTTTTCGGAAACTGCTAAATCATACTCTTCTTTTCCAGCATCTTTTATAACTTCCCACGCAATGTCGTGTATAGATGTTGCAATTTCATTTTGGTGGGTACTAAATACATTCGAGCTCATGCATAGAATATTGCAATAAACAAGGAATTCACGCATTTGGCTATAACCTCCTCCAGTTAAAATGGTTACAAGTACTGCTACTTTGTTAATATCTAATGTAGAAACAGATTCGTCTAAATATATCTGCTTTTCAACATGACACATTGAGCAAAAAAGCCAATCAAATTAACAACACGCCTTCCGGTTGCTTCACATTGCTGCTGTTCTTTTTTGTATATTCAATTGAAGACAAATCTGATGTTGATGTCGATGATTTAGAAAAAGGGATTCTTTTGAAGCCCATCATAAAACATTTCATTTTAATGTTATTTATCAAATTCTGTTGAGTTAGACCCTAGACCCAATTTATTAATCTTAAATCTGCAAATACTACACAAATAATTTTAAAAAAATCTAATCACAAGGAATCATTTTTGAGGAAGATCGGGTCAGC
Organism: Rhagonycha fulva; assembly: GCA_905340355.1. Classification (NCBI taxonomy): domain Eukaryota; kingdom Metazoa; phylum Arthropoda; class Insecta; order Coleoptera; family Cantharidae; genus Rhagonycha; species Rhagonycha fulva. Next base: position 14,840,759 of record HG996559.1, read on the forward strand.
AACAAAAATTTTCTTTAAAATTCATGAATCTTTGTAAATGTTATACTTGTGAACATTTCAAAAATAGTGAAACAATTCTAAACAAAAAGTGGTGATTTTGAGAAGGGGAGGGATTAAACAATAAAAATTTTGTTTAAAATCTTCAAATTTTTGTAAATATATTACTGTCAAGTACTGGAGGTTATTATTATAGCAATTAAGTGCACTGACTATTAATGCTGAAAAAACCTGGTTCAATTCTGGGTGAAGTAAGAATCTTATTTTGACCGTCTCCCCCTGAAGGCAGTGGCAAACCACTGGGGTGTAATCTACCATAAAATCAACGGAACTTCATTTTTCAAGAAATATCGTCGACGCGGCGATATCCAGCGACGCGCTGGACGCTTTATAAATCCATTTTTTAAGGTGGATTAATCGTCTGTTGTTTTCTCTACGTGTTGCTGCATTTTTTCCTTTACAACTTCACATGAATTTTTGCTACCTCTACACTCTTTCTCCAAAGCGATCTGTCCAGCGCTCTCTCTCAAGTCACTGATCTTCATTTTCTTCAAGTCACTCTCCACTTTTATTATTGTTGTTTATTTGCATGCCCAAATACTTGAAGGCTTTCACCTCTTCAAAGCTATATTCCCGTATTTGTAGTGGTTCGGTTCGTTCATTTCTTCACTGTGGCATCTCATGTATTTTGTTTTCTTCTCGTTCACTTCAAGATCTGCTCTTTGTGCTTCTCTATCCAGTATTGTAAACATTTCAATAAGAGCTCTGCGTGTTCTTGCTAATATTACAATGTCGTCTGCGTATGCTACCATCTGGACTTTCTTATTTATCACTGTTCCAGTGCATTCAGCTCTTCTTATAATGCCATCAAGTACGATGCTGAATAGTATTGCTGATACTGTGTCTCCCTGTCTCACTCCCGAGTTCATAGTGAGTTCTTAGGTTAATCACTTCCCAGTTTCAACCACCGCCGCACAGTGTGGTTTAGGTGGACAAACACCATTTTGTAAAATATTTTATTTTGAATATCTATTCATAGATTCTTGTTAGGCACATTTCAAACAATAACAAGCACAATTTTTTTTTATAAATCTTTTTAGTAAGAGTCGAAAAACGTGAAAATGTGAATTTAACTGATTTTTTTAAATCATTGTAAAAACACAACGTATGTTTTAATATTGCTGAAAATAAGATTGGATGTATATTACTTCAGGAACATACATTTTTAATGGTTTGTGGGTCTAATTTGTTAAAAACTCGATTTTTATTTAATTTTAACTTCTCTTAAACTTTAAGTTGTGTGAGAACGCACGAGACACACCGAAAAAAATTTTGTAGTATCATTGATATCTCTAGTACTTGCCCTCCAAATTTCAGCTGCAGATGCGAACACAGGAGCGTTTTTACTGAAGCTTATCCAATTTTTACCAAAGGGATTATCAGATTATTGGATAATCTTTTGATCCAGAATTAACAAAATTAACAATATTGCGACTTAAAAATGATTTGTTACTATCACCAGAGGCCGTAAAATTGTTGAAACATCAGAATTTGGATCCAGAGGAAGATGAATGATAAATTAAGGTACAATATTTTAAATAAATTTTGCGCCATCTATTGACGGTATTTAAGGCTCTCAAAACCGGATCTTCTAATAAAAATGATATTTTTAAATTCAGAAATAAAAAAATTAAGAATATTGCGACACAAAAAGAATTCGTTACTGTCACCAGAAGCCGTAAAATTGTTGGAATACCAGAATTTGGATTCAGAGAAAGATATGAATGACATTATAGTCAATAATTTAAAGAATTTCGTGCCATCTGTTGAAGGCATTTTAAGTCTCTTAAAACAGGATTTTTTAATAAAAATTATTTTTTTTAATTCCGGCTTTAGTTTTAATTATTTTTTTGTTTTAACGTATTAAGGATATAATAAGGCATCTTCCTGATTTTTTTCAGATTTTTTGCCCTGAAATTGAAGGCTCAGCTACCGTTTGTCCACAAAAACCCCATTTTACCACACTGTGCGCCGTTGTGTCATCAATTGTCATCTTGGCCAATCTCACAAGCTTCTCCGGTATTCCCATTTCTCACAGTAGGAGAGCTCTTATAACTCGATCAAACGCCTTCTTGAAGTCCACAAATAATATCTCCATCCGTATGTCGTGTTCGTAGCATTTTTCCATTATTTGTGTTACTATAAACAACGCATCTACTGTAGACCTTCCAGGTCTAAATCCCTGCTGATAATCTCCTATCTTGCTGTTTACATGCTCTTGAAGTATTCTATGTATCATTTTGGATAGAGCTTTATAACTATTGTTAAGCAGAGATATTCCTCTATAATTGTCACATTCTCTTCTGTCACCCTTCTTGTAAATTGGTATAATTTTTGCTTTATTCCACTCCAATGGCATCTTCTCCTCTCTCCACACTTGTATCATCATTTGGTATAGTCTATTCATCGTTGTCTCCTCTGCCATTTTTATTAGTTCAGTATTTATACCGTCTACTCCCGGAACTTTATGGTTTTTCTTCTATTATTTCTTCTTCTGTGGTTGTTGACCTTATATTTTCTCTGTTTCGGTCACTTATTTCTTCCACCAATAGTTTCTCAAAGTGCTCCCTCCATATTATTTTAATCTCTTCTTCTAGGTATGTTATTGTACCGTTTTTGTTTTTTAATCCTCTTATTTTGGTTTCTTTTTAATTTCTTTGATCTTTTATTTTTTTGTAGAATTCTTGTGATATTTCTATTTCTCCCATCATCTCCTCAACCCATCGGTTCTTCTTATTTCTGCACAAGTTCACTACTTGTCTTCTCTTTTTTTTGTATTTGTTTTGTCTGGTTCAGTCTGGGTACTCATCCGTTTCAGTTTGGCCTCTCTTTTCTGTTGTATCAACATTTCGCATTCACAGTCAAACCATTCTTTTCTATTGTATATCTTTCTATAGCCGATTGCTTTCTCCGATGCTTTAATTATACTGTTCTTAATGTTAGCCCATTCTTTCTCAATGTTCTGGCTTTGTTGGGTGCTCCGTGTTTCTCTTAATAGTTGCTGATTCTTCTTCTTCGTAAGATGCCGTCTCCTATCGAAGGTTGGCGAGCATTTGAAATGCTACATCTTGGCAGATTACTCTCGGTGGTTTGCCATTGCCTTCCAAGAGAAGAGGATCATAATGAAGTTGGATAAATTTTGTAGCCGGGTTGGGGATCGAACTTAGGGCTTCTAGCCTAGAGTCCGGTTCTTAGCCCGTTCACTTATCTCATCTCCCATGATTGCATTTCCTCAATGTTTTCTCATTTTTTAGTTTTTCTATTGCTATTCTGTTATTCTCAGTTTTCTCCTTCTTTTCATCCATTTCGACTTTATCCATTTCAATTTTCATTATAACCATATTGTGATCTGTGTCTACGCTGGTGCCTCTGTATGATCTTGCATCTCTTACTTTGAATGTTCTTTTTTTGGACACCATTATGTGGTCTATCTGATTTCCTATACCACTCCCAGGTCTCATCCAAGTTTCCTTATGCAATCTCTTATGTATAAAATCTGTTGTTACTATTCTTGAGTGGACATTGTTGCTAGGTTACACAGCTTCTCTCCATTATCATTGGTTCTGTCATGTATGATGTGCTTTCCTGCCACTGCTTCAAAGTAATCCTACTTTCCTATCTGGGCGTTAAAGTCTCCTAGTATAATTATGTCATCTCTTTTTGGGTATTTTTTCGTATATTTCCTCAATTTCCTCATACATCATTTCTTTTTCATCCTCGTTTGCCTCTTCTGTAGATGCATATGCATTTATCACTGTTAAATTTGCGCGCTTTCCCTTAATTCTAATATACGCCACTCTTCCGCTCACCGGTTCAAACTCCAGGATGTTATCTGCGTGCTCTCTTGCTATCATCATAAATGCAGCCCCGTTTCTACCCCGTTTCTCATTCTTTATATTGGCTAGTTTTTTGGATCCAGCTTTTCACGTTCTGGTCGTCCTTTTATAACTTCTTGCAAGGCCTTTCATTCATACACCACGTTGTTAATTGTTAATTTCTGGTATCCAACTCGAGTGCTACTTCCCTTTTCATTCTCGCTTCTCGCAATACCATAAAAGCCTTTGTTAAAAAAAGTGACGACGCTGCTGTCAAGAAGCATACGACTAAGAAGAAGATTACCGTTAAACTTGTAAATACAGCAATAATAGTGAAAAAAGTCGAAGTGCTTGTGGGAAGGCTTTGAGGGGGAGAGACAACAAAAATTTTCTTTAAATTAACATTAAATAGTAACATGTAAAATTGATAATTATCAATAGTGAAATCTATCGTAAGTTGAGAGTCATAAGTTCGCTCAGTGTAGTCATAAGTAATTTGATGACTAACCTATGTGTGAAAAACTGTTCATAGAGTAAAGTTGTGAGCTTCCAAGTGTTACTCCTTAACTACCCTTAGGGGGTAATTACGATAGCATTATTTTATTAAATAAAGAAGGAAAGCGCCAAGATTAGATTTCTTTTCAAGGGGAGGGTAGAAACATAAAGTTTAGAAATCACTGATCTAAATAGTGTACTTATTTAAGTCAAGGGGCTATGGGGTTTCTAACCAAATTCTTTCAAATATTTTCTAAGTTGGAATTTAATTAATTGAAATTTTCATTCGCGGATTTTTCATGAATTTCATCTCGATTAATACATTGATGACGATCTACAATGGCAATCGTCTTAATCCAAATACACGTACAGACACCCTCTATTGTTAGTTATATTGATATTGATTGATAAACAGAGAAGTGAGCATGGAAAATAACATGGTCTATTATAAATTAAAGAAACGTACCTGGTCCAATTCCAAATTCAGTGATTGCTTTGCAGCTTCCAAAACTTGTAGATCTGCTTGCAATACGACCGTCGATCTCTTCTTCAAAAGATCATCAAAACCAAGCATCTCACTTTCAGAAACTTTCATCTTGTCATCCAGATGATCAGAATTTCCTCTGTAATTAAAAAAAAAAATAAACGTAATAAAATAAAAACTCGAAATCTTCATCACTCACTGAACTTTGACGATTTTGCTTTTATTTGCTTGAATTTCATATTCGATTTTATCAATTTTTGCATCGATTCTCTCCAATTCTTTTCTGAGGATCATCACCTTCTCTGTAGTACCATCAATTTGTTGAGATAATCCAGTACGAGCTCGGTAAATCTCCAAACGTAACTTTGAAGTGTCAATATAACCACCACTAAGGGCTCCTGTAGGAGCAACCTTATCGCCTTCTACAGTCACACATTCAAAACCAGTTAAACGTGCCATTTTAGTGGCCACAACAAAATTGCGACAAATTAACTTCCTACCAAACAAAAAGCAAAAAACTCGATCATACTTAGATTCGTACTTCAACTTTTTGACCATAGGAATTGCATCCTAAAAATTTAATTTTTAATTGCAAGACAAACGCAAACAAATTTAATCTTACCTGATGATCCTGATAAGTAACGTCCTTAACGTCCAAACGGTTTATTGGCAAAAAATTTACTTCGCCTTTTAGTTTCATGCGATTCATTTCATTTAAAATTCTTGTGGCTACCTGATCTGAATCGACAATATGATAAAGTAATCTATTGCCACTAACAACTTCTACTGCGGTGTACACATTTTTATCACATTCAAAGTTATCCATTACAATTCCGTGGTAACCTTTTAATATATGATTAGAACCACCGTGTTCCTTCAAAGTGTCGAGAACCTTAAGAACGCTTTCACACCCATTTACCACAGCTCGACCTGCTTTAGAAATTAAGCGTTGATTTGCTATTACTAATTCTTCCTTCATGGATAACAAATTGCGTTGTTCCATATTTTCTTGACGCCATAATTCACTACAAACGAAGTTCTCATAACCGAACATTTTTATAAAAAAATTAAGACTAAATCCTCCACTAAGAGGATTATCGGGTCGGTTATCTTGAAAAGATAACGGTCGTAGCACCATGATATAAAAGACCCTACAGTTTAACATAATATAAGGTCTTTGAAGGATGGTCAAAACCACCAGTATTTTGGCAGGTCAACCAAACCGAGAATTATTACGCTTTTTTACGTTTACCGCCCTTCCGAATATTTTATGCTCGTATTTTAATTTAACTTTTAATTTCACTTACTTCCGTATACATTGCTGTTGTTCTTTATTTTTATCAAATTCCCGGCACTGTTTATTACAATCTTCAATACAAACACGATTTTCTTCTAATTTCCGGGCCCATTCTTCTCTATTTTGGACAAGTTCGTCCTTCTTTTCGGTGATTATATTAGTTTCATTAGTTAAATCATCAACGTGTTTGCATTTATCACTTATTTGTTTATTAAGCAACCTATTTGAGAAAAAAAATTTTACCGAAAAATAAACTTTAAAAGAAAATACCCCGTACTGAAGTTCATTACGGATCCAAATGTCGCGTTCTTCTTTACTCGAAAATTGATTACCGCGATTTAATTTTCCGTACAGATTTTTACATTCTTGTTCTTTTAACACTATCTCACGACAATTATTATATTGTTGCTGTTTCACATTTTCATACTGGCGATTGACCTGGCAAACGAAAATAAAAGAAACGCGATCGTTTTAAAAACGCGAATAAGTTTAGAATAAGGAAAAGACCTACTTTTTCTAACTCTGCTTCCCTTTCTTGAATTTCACTTGTCAAACAAACCAATTCCTTTTCTGCTTTTTCCTTAGCTTTGACGTCGTTTTCTAGTTCGGCCGCTAAATCCTTAACTGTGAGTTTAAATTTCTCTTTCTCTTTGATCAAACGCTGATAGTTGTCGTTGTAAATGTCTCTTTCTTCTTGCAAAGAGGCTAACTCCATTTTAGTCTCTTTCAACAAGCGGTAAGAACGTTTTATATCATCCTGTGTGCTTTGCATTTTTTGTCGTAGTGGAACTTGCAGATGACTCGCTTCCTTACGTGATTTTTCCAACTAAAACTAAAATTTTCACACAAAATAAAGAATTTAAAAATTACTCACATTTGCCAATTTTCTCGTTGTATTATTCTGTTCGTCTTCGAAAATTAGTAATTCTATAGTAGAACGTAGTTTATCGTGCTTTTGGTATTGACGCAAGTCTTCTTGCTCCTGCTCTAATACATCCAGTCGCTCCTTGAAGTCCTTTAATACATCGTCAATTTTATCTATGTTAGCTGAAGCGATGTCCAATAGATCTGAACTCTTTGCCGCCTTTTTTTCATACAGGTCCATGCCAATAGCTTTCTTAAGCAATTTCAAAAGGTCACGATCACGAAATGTAGCCAATTCATTAACCTGCAGATGTTAAGGGTGCTTGTAAAAGTTGCATAAAATAGTAAACAAATCATTTGTTTAGTTTAGTGCAATACGGTCAATATTGGAAAATTATCACAAATTAGTAGTGCAGATACATAAGCAGAGAAGCAAAAGACAAATTCAATATAATATTAAAATTGGTAGACGATTGCATATAATTTAAAGTAAAGAAACGCAAGAAGAATTAAGTTTCCATAATTTGTTCAAGTGAAGAAACACTAAAAAAAAATCAAGTTTTGTGAATTTACATTTAAGGTAGTTTGTAAAACACAGGGCAACGTAAACTAAGGCACACGGATATCTACACAATTCGTTTGAATATACAGTCGAGTCGTGGAATAGTGAATACCGTATAAAATGAACTACCGGAAATAATACACAAATTGTAGTGTATTATATGGGATCTCTATATAACGAACAGCGATAACCCAATACAGCAAACTGAGTATTAAATCGTGTAGTTAAAAGCAGTTTGAATAACGTAATTTTTAGGGACTTCCCCAAGATTCAGAATTTACATTAGGTATTATCAAATTTACACCTCATTTTACTCGAAATGAAAATAAAGTTAGCGACAGATTTCACCCAGGATTTCTGGAGTCCTGAAAATGGAATTGCTTAAGAGGGGCATTTTTTTCAAGGCCCTTTTAATTTAATCAACAGATAGCGCCTACTTAAATATTTTTATAAAATAAGAGGATTCTTTTGTATTTAAAATATAGCAAATTCGTTGAGATAATACTATTCTATGAACAATTTTCTTGATCTTAAGCTATTTTGAGTTCGTATTGAGTATGCCATAAAACACTCACTTACAAAAAAAAGATAATTAAACTTTAATTATGAATTGTGTTTTTATAAATAAATATTACAAACTCAAAATAGCTTAAGATCAAGAATATTGTTCATAGAATAGTATTATCTCAACGAATTTGCTATATTTTAAATACAAAAGCCTCCTCTTATTTTATAAAAATACTAGCTGAACCCGGCCACGCGTTGCTGTGGCTCAGTCTGATATTAATTATTATTAGGGAAATAAATAAACGTATTGTAGCAAACATAGATTTACCAAGAGATAAAAAACATTTAAATCAATACTCTCTTTTGAGTTGCTGTGGTATGAAAAAAAATAATTTTACACCACTCGGTGCGGTTTGTGCGCCTCGGCTTCGCTACGCTCGCCTCGTCTTCCAAAACTTCGCCCTCGGGTGTAAAATCTCGTTTTACGTCCTTGTGACGAAAGCTACGTATGTGTGCATATATATTTTTGCGCACAGTACACATAAATTTGCTCCGAGCAACATGCGCGAGCGTTATTTGCTCCGAGCAACATGCGGGTCAGGTAGTACATGTATAAATGGTTTTTCATTGGTTAATTACCATGTACTACATGAAAATGTTGTGTAAAATCCAATGAATGGGTTGTTTTTAATAATTATAACTTTATTAAGACTTTTCGGGTGGAGGGGGGCGGTGCAAAGTTTTATTGAACTGAGTTCCAAAGACTACCATAATATCTACGCTAAAGTGTTCTTTATTACTTTATTAAGACTTTTTTGGGGGAGGAGACTTATTGAATCGAGTTCCAAAGAGTACCATAGTAATATGTAGGCTAAAGTTTTCTGCGTCGATTTACTATTGCACCGAAATGGGCCTATGCCAAACTGTACTCGCTCCGAATTGTGTCTGCGCCAAACAGTACTTGCGCCAAAAAAATTTTGCCGAAATGTGCTCTCGCCGAAGCGAGGTATGTGTTGCCCCTGCCAAACACATTTCGAGAACAATGAATGGATAGTTTTTAATTATTATAAATTTATTAAGATTTTTCGGTAGGTGGGGAGCAAAGTTTTATTGAAGTGGATTACAAAGATTACCATAATATCGCTAAAGTGTTCTGCGGTTTTTTTTGTAAATTTGTAGAAAAAAAATAAAATAAAAAAAGGAATAAAATAAAAAGTATATAAAAACACTCTGCGTATATATATTGTCAATGAATGGATAACTTTTCGTTATCGTTATGAATTCGTTAAGATCCGTAAAGTTTGGTTTACACTTAGAATTGCTTGAAATAGTAATGTAATGGTATGTGGAAACCAAACTTTACGGTTCATAACGATAACGAAAAGTTACAGAATAGGGGGGTTAATTGTTATGACTTTTTTGTTGGGAGAGGGGGGAGGGGGAAATTTTATTAAACTGAGTTCCAAAGAGTACCATAGTAATATGTACGCTAAAGTTTTCTGCGCCCTACTATTACACCGAAATGGGCCTATGCTGAACTGTACTCGCACCGAATTGGGTCCGCCGGTCTGCGTCGAACTGTACTTGCGCCAAAAAAATTTTGCCGAAGTATGCTCTTGCCGAACCGACCCATGTATGCTAAACACATTCCGGGAACACATTCTCGATGACGACAATTCAAAAACTGATCGAAGGTTTCATTCGATGATTTTTTCTTGTTGGTGAATGGACTTATGTCGACAGTTGCACATAACATAACTTACAACATATGTAGGTATCGCCCTCTACCGAACACAGTACGAAACACAGAGCAAGAAATGAATTTTCTTCATAAATGGTTTTTTTTGTACATTTTTAGGAATAAAAAGTATATAAAAACACTCTTCTATTCAAATGCAACGTTGTGTGAAAATTTGAAGTAAATCCATCGAGTACTTTTTGAGTTTTGACGACACAAACATACGGTCTCTGCATTTTTATATATATAGATTTAAGTAGGCGCCATCTGTTGATTAAATTAAAAAGGCCCTGAAAAAAATGCCCCTCTTAAAGACAGAGATACCCCTAAATACAAAGCCGTAAACAGCAGAGGTTTTCCCTGTCAAACAACTTCACCAAACGGTTAGGTATATAAGGTTTGTTCCAACCAGCTAAAAAAACCGTACAATGTACTCTTACACTTATGCCCAATAGATAAAAAAAGAAAGATTTGTATCTACTGCGCATAATTTTCACCTATTGCGCATGAGCATGACTGTACATTGTACGCTTTCTCGGCTGGTTGGAACAAACCCATATGCCCGGTTTCATAAAACTTTAATTCAAATTAAGCTAAACTTTAAATTTAACAAACCAATAGAAAACGTTGATTTGAATTCAAGAAAAGTGTTTGTTTAATAAAAATTAATAGTGTGATTTTAAAGACTATTTCAAATCTTCATTTATATCTCAAAGTTATAGATACAGTGATGATTTACTTTAACGGAAAGAGGAAAATTTTTGACCGGTTTTGATAACGGATTAAGATTTTAATTATGTTAATTATCGATTTTATATCAAAAACGCGCAATTAAAATATATCATGACACAGTTAAAATAACGCAATCTTCAATATTCTGCATTAGAATTATTAATTATTAATAATTTTATCTGCGACGAATGAAAAAAGTAACGATGACGATGAGGACGATACATCAGAACCTTTGGCAGAGGTGTCAGTTAACACTTAATAATTCGAAGTTTTATTTATTTTCTCTCACAAATTTCGAACTATTTGATATTTCAAACACTCGATAATTAGTAATATTTTAAGAGTCCCTCGAGTTTCGAATTAACGAGAGTCGACTGTACCATTATCTGCGTTCGCCCCGACTCTTACTAAGCCTTGCTGTAAGTATTTACGTCGAGCGACGTATCGTCAACGATATCTTTAATTAGTACAGCGTTAGTCAAAATGGCCTGGAGCGGAGATGACGAAACGGAACGCGCGGAGGGTCGATTTTAATAACGCAACTACGTCCAATCTCGGATCCACACTAACCATATAGGACACAATAGCCTGTGGACGTCCGTTAAAAATCCATTTTAAATACGTACATCCATGGACTACAAATGGACATACTTAAAACCTATTTTACTGTACGTTTGTAGACCGTCCAAAGCAAGACGTTCGATGTATGTCCATTTAAGTACGTACATTCATGGACTATAAATTTTTATTATTTTATTATTATCAGTAGAGGTGAGATTTTTAGGTCGTATAAAATCAAAAAAAGAAACCTAAAAAGGTTCTAAAAAAGCGATTTTAGGTTCTATAAACACAAAAAAAAGGTCCTATAAAAGTACTAAAAAAAAGATTTTATACCTAAGCATTCTTAGATACCCACTAAAAATTTGTAATTTTTCTTAGGTTGGCACATATGGTAAGCTGCCACCACCGAGCAACAAATTCAAATTTAAAAAACAATAAAAAAATTTTAATTTAGGTTAGGGGCGTCGTAAGGGTGAGATTTTTTTTTTATTTAAACTGAAAATTCAAATAGTAGTTTATATCACGAGGGCGTAAGGGGTTGTTTTTCGTCACGAGACGTAGTTTATGACACGAGCCGCAAGGCGGCGAGGGGAATAATAGTCGAGATAATAATAGTAATAATAGTGCGGTTCGTACGCCTCGGCTTCGCTAAGCTCGCCTCGTCTTCAAAACTCCGCCCTCGAGTGTAAAATCTCGTTTTACGTCCTTGTGACAAAAACTACTATTTCGCGAGTCGATAATGAAATTTTATCGTCGTGTGTAGAATTTAATTTTTTTCTATAGCAGATGTTATAGAAAACATTTATAAAAAATTCAAATTATAAATTAAATTATTGACAGGTTTTATTTTACAGTAAATCAAACACACTTTGGAATCTTCATCAGTTGCTAAAGTTTTATTGTAATTAATTTGAGTAAAAATAAAGTACTTTATCTACCCTTGCTGTTAAAATGCTATTAAAGTGTTACTTTTTCAATTATTTTCAGTCGAACAAATCGCACTTTAACATCTGCTATAAAAAAAATAACTATTTGTGAATTAGCCCAGTCAAATAAGCAAAACACAGAAGTAAACCTCAGAATGAAAAATAATCAGATATAAACTTGTATAAATCTTTGTTTTGACATTTTATAAGTTAGCTCAAAAGTCTCATAGAATCTCGTGTCCGCGTCCTAAGATATTCAAGGTCAAAAATCGGTGTTTTGTAGATATTTTCTTTCCTTTGCTCTAAATGACATTTGGAGTTATTAGAGAAGTTGTAGAGCACAAAAATCTCTACAAATTTGGTCTTAAGCAATATTTTATACAATTAACGTTTCTGGAAAAAAACGAATGCAACCTACAAGACATCATAAAATAGAGCAAAGAAAGGAGAAGAAATTGGAGAGACCACGTAATTTATAAAAATGAACGACCTAAGAGAAAAGACTGCCAGGACGACTGCCCAAAGAGATGGGCACCGAGCTGGCATTCCTCTTCCACTGAATAATCCGAAGGCCAGAAAAACAGGGTTAACCCTAGCCAAAATCAGAAGAAGAAGAAAAACCGTTCTTGAGATAGAGCGCAAAGAGTGGGAAAAATATAAGACTTTTAGAGAGGATATTCGATCATTTGAATTTGTTGAACTTGTGAATACTGCAAAAATAATTAAAAAAATTAAAGTGCTTGGGGATGGCTTAAAGGAGGTGGTAAGCGATAAAAATTTTATTTAAAATTTTTGAAATTTGGTAAAGATATTATTGTTAAACATGTGAATACTACAAAAAATTCTTAACAGAACAGGGTGCATTTTGGGTAGATTAAATTGTAATATTTGATCTAAAATTATTGAAACTGTAAATTTATTAATGTTAAATCTGCAAATACCGCAAAAATAATGAAAAAATTTTTATTGCAAAGAGGAAGTCTGAGGTCAGCAATAAAAGTTTTGTTTAAAATATTTGAAACTAATAAATTAAATATAAATTATTATTAATTTAATATGAATAATTAATATCAAATATAGCCAAGCAGTTGTAATTTTATATTGGTTAATTTTCAATGTTATTTTTCTCGCGTTTTTAATAATTAAATAAAATAATTTTTTTATTTCATCATCCTGTATAACAATTTTAAATGAGGGATCTGTAATGTGAATATACTGACATTAGTCATAGGTGGAGTTATAATCTCAAATTTGACTAGAAATAAAATTATAATTCCCCAAAGTAACTCCATCAATGTTAATAGATTTCCTTGTAAAGATTACTTTTCATGAAACATTACAACATGATAAATTATTTTCATACCTTTCCTTGCTGCACAATATAGTACGGGTTGCGTGTGGTTAAACCAGCAGACTCCAAGACATCCATAACTTCGTTACGAGAAGTAATCTTTTTATTTAAAATGTAGTCGTCCTTGTCCACGGTAAACTGACGCCTAACGGACACCTCGTCTTCTGCAATCTGAGTACAAAAAGTTAACAAAAAAAGACCAAACCAAGTGAAGGTAACTCACCAGAAAACGCCTGTTTAAATTATCAAAAATTATTTCGACAAAACCGGATTGAGCTCGAACGTCCTGGCCATCATGCAACCAACTTTTACGTTGCTTGCGCTTCACGTAAGAAAACTCATCACTGAGCACAAATTGAATGGCTAAAATATAACAGTAGTAAAAAGGAAATTGCATATTAAATAAATATACCGCTAAATAAGTTAGATTTTCCTGCGCCATTGGGTCCCACTATAACGTTATGTCCTTGGTCAAATGGTTCAAGTACAGTGCGCTCCCCATAACTTTTGAAATTTTCAATAACAACCTAAAACAATTTATTCATTATTAAAAGTGATAATCTCGTAATTAAAATTTATTGTGTTTACCTGTTTGATATACATATTGAAGGAAAACGGTGAAAACAAAAATTGGGATGCTGTAATGGAGGTCTACCGTTTGTGTGACAAACCGCGGTTACAGATCCGCGACAGTTACGAATCAAATTTAAAAACAATTGCCAACTTAATTAGAGTAGAGTAGAGGCGCTGAATTTCACCGCCCATCATCTCGCGATTTGAATTATTTACTGATTATTTTTTGTTTTATTTTAAACAAAAATTAACTTTGTTTACTTTTTGATAAGACTAGTATAGAAGTATTAAGGTTTATATTGCTTTGTAGCACCCGAAAGAAAAATTCAAAACTGCTTGTTTCTTGCGTTTATATTAAATTGACAACTCTTTGGACAAATACATAATTTTTGTGGTAAAAAAACCGCCGCGCCTCTGTAACAACACTTCTTTTGAATGTCTTCAAAAAATTTGAGGTTAGGTGTATTTCGAAATTAGTTTGCAAAGTTTTCAAAGTTATATTAATTAATCAGATTAACCACGGTATCAAAAGTTTCAGTCTTTCAAGAAGACTTAATATTATGCAAGATGAGTTCTAACAGTGCGGAAATTCTACCTACACAAGAAGAACTTGAGTTATTCGATGGTTGGTGTAAAACTCGGGTTAAATCTGTAAAATATACTTACATCTGGACTGTAAATAATTTTAGTTTGCGTCCTGAAGGTATAGGTCAATGGAGGCAGTCCCCGCTATTCCCAGATGGACCAGAAAATAAAGTGAAATGGCGTTTGAAATTGTATCCTGCAGGATACGACAAGGGAAGTCAAGAATATGTATCGCTCTTTTTAGGTGTAGTTTCGTGTGATGACAATGGAATTAAGGCTAACTGTAAGTTGAACGTTTTAAATTTAAATGATCGTGTATGTGTACCAAATGAGGGTTCTCATCTTTTTACCAAAGGGACCGAGTGGGGTTTTAAAAAAATTATTTTACAAAAGGAAATACGAAATGATACGTTAACTGTATCTTGTGAAATTGTTGCTGGAGTAGAAACTGTAGATATTTCACATCAATTTATCATAAGTAGTACAGCTCCACAGTGCGACTTGTCTGCTGATTATCGGATTTTGTTTGAAAATCAAGAACTTAGTGATGTTATACTTGTGGCTGATGAAAAAGAGTTTAAAGCTCATAAGGTTATTTTAGGGGCTAGAAGTCCGGTGTTTAAGGCCATGTTTCTGCACCAAATGAAGGAAAGTGAGTTAAACCAGGTAGAAATATTGGACGTTGACCACACAGTATTGAATGAAATGTTACGTTTTATTTATACCGGTGAAGTCCAAAACTTAAAAAGCATTGCAAGTGGTTTGTTATCTGCAGCCGATAAGTATGCATTAGAAAGTTTAAAGGTCATGTGTGAAGAAGAACTGTGCAAAAATATATCGGTTAAAAATGCTGCCGAAATGTTGATACTCTCCGATTTACATAATACAAGTAAATTAAAGCTTCAAACAAAAAGATATATTACTACTTATGCTCAGAAAATAACTGAAACACCTGGATGGAAGTCTATGATTCAGTCATATCCTCATCTTATTACAGAAGTTTTTTGTGATCTTGCAACTCATTATAATTCTGTTCCTGACCTCCAAAAAGAATAATTTTCTGTCATATTTCATCTAATCGTTTCATTTTATAATATTTGATACTTAACTAGTTTTATTACTCTTATAACTTGTTAATACCTTTAAAAAATATTTTATTTTAGAGTAATTGACTGCTTTGTACCACTTTTTTCTGAATAAATAATTTTAAGGCTCCTTTCTCCCTGCTTCAAATGCAAAAATTGCGAAAGTTTTTAAATTTTGAGACAACATTGAAGGAGGTAAAAAAAGTAATAAATCCGATTTTGCACCCTTTTCCACCCCCTGGAACATTGATAAATTAACAAAAAAAAACGTAAATTTGCAATTAGTAATTATTGGACAGCTATCAACTTTGCACCCCCCTTACGATGACTGGGATACCGTAAATAATTGTTTAGTAATTTAATTTGATATATGGGTACTTCTACAAAACTTGGGTAACTTAATGTTTTCTAATTTAGAAAACAAACAAATATATTTTAATTTTTATATTAGGGGTTGCAATTTAAGGGTGGAATGTATTATGGTAATATTTAGGAAGGCCCATCTGTGGACGGGCAGCTCGCCAAACTGCGACAAATTAGAGCATTAACTTGGGAAAAATCGTTCTGTATTCTACCACAAGTGAAGTGGTTCATCTGTTTTTAATTTTTTCTAGTTGAACTACTCCTTTAGGTCCTTTGTGCTCGTCATGAGAGTCTTAATGTCCCTGATTGGGATGGAGAAAGTTTTTTCGACTACAGTGTGTTCACGAAAAGTGGTAACAGTGAATAATTCTTAAATATTACTAGATACAAAAAAAAGTTTAAATAGTTTTTTATTCAACTCCAAATTTTCTATTGGAAACTATCAAAGTATATTTTTTTATACTTCAAATTCAACCGGAAGTAAACATAAATTTTTTTTTTAAATGGCAACAAGTCTTTTTTTAACATTTTTGTAATCTGCAATTTTTTCTCTATAAATACATATAAAATTTTCATAAGGTTACATAAGAAAAAATTCGAGAAAACACAAGATTTAAACAAACAATAATAATTTATTAATTACGTATAAAGAGTGCTATGAAAAACAAAACACCATTATTATGATATGACACCATTAGACTCTTTCTATGGAGTCATTTAAAAATAGTAATTTAGGCAAATCTATCTTTAAATTTAAAAAATTTAAAACCAAAATTAATTTAGCATCTATCAATTATCACCAAATCGCCAGAACTTCTGCGAAAATTAGAATCATATCTTGAACAAACCGGTGGCAATTTTGAAAAATTTATTAGATAAAGGAAATGTTGTGTTTTCGGTGCCGTGATGTTTTGTTTTTCATGGCACTCTACATACCTATGTGTAAATAATCAGTAAATTATTATTGCTTGTTTAAATCTTACATTTTCTCAAATATTTTCTTATGTAACCTTATGAAAATTTTATAGGTATTTATAGAGAAAAAATTGCAGCTTGCCAAAATGTTAAAAAAAAGACATGTTGCTATTCGAAAAAAATTTTATGCTTACTTCCGGTTAAATTTGAAGAATAAAATAATGTACTTTGGCAGTTTCCAATAGAAAATTTGGAGTTGAATAAAAAACTATTTAAACTTTTATTTGTATCTAGTAAGATTTAAGAATTATTCACTGTTACCACTTTTTGTGAACACACTGTATATGGGGCATTCCACACCAAATCGACCACTTTTGAACCCGACCCTTTTTGATTTTCTTGAAATTTTTACATATTATACTATCTCATCAACAACAGTTCTGTGAATTTTTTCAAAATTTTTTACTCAACCCAAAAAAAGTTACGAATTTTTAGAAAAACTGCTGTTTTTTTTTCAAACGATCGTAACTATTTCAAAAATTGACTAATCGGAACGTTTTTTTTTGTTTTGTTTGTATTTAAACGTACTTTTCAGGAAAAAATACAAAAAAAATTTTCAAACTTAGATTCTACAAAATTTTTCATTTTTTCGGAGAAAATCATTGATTTTTCAAATTTCGACACTTTTGATTTTTTTATTTCAAAAACAACTCTGATTTATTCCGCGTATAACAACGCAAACCCCATAATGGGCCGACATTTCTTTCTATTTCTTTTGTTTAATTGAAAAATATAATTTGCGTAAAAATAAAACAAAATATTTTTTAATTAAACAAAAAAAATTGAAAAAAATTTCGGCCCATTATGGGGTTTGCGTTGTTATACGCGGAATAAATCAGAGTTGTTTTTGAAATAAAAAAATCAAAAATCGAAAGTGGAAAAATTTGAAAAATTAATGATTTTCTCCGAAAAAATAAAAAATTTTGTAGAATCCAAGTTTGAATATTTTTTTTGTATTTTTTCCTGAAAAGTACGTTTAAAGACAAACAAAAACAAAAAAAGAACGTTTTGATTAGTCAATTTTTGAAAAAGTTACGATCGTTTGAAGAAAAAAAACATCAGTTTTTCTAAAAATTCTTAACTTTGTAAACAATTTTGAAAAAATTTACAGCTGTTTTTGATGGGATAGTATAATACGTAAAATCAGTTGTGTAATTTTTTTCAAAATTTTTTACAAAGTTAAAATTTTTTAGAAAAACTGATGTTTTTTTTTCTTCAAACCATCGTAACTACTATTTCAAAAATTGACTAATCAAAACGTTCTTGTTTTTGTTTATTTTTAAACGTACTTTTCAGGAAAAAATACAAAACAAATATTCAAACTTGGATTCTACAAAATTTTTCATTTTTTCGGAGAAAATCATTGATTTTTCAAATTTGTCCACTTTTGATTTTTGATTTTTTTTATTTCAAAAGAAACTATTTATTTCTCGTATAACAACGCAAACCCCTTAATGGGCCCACATTTCTTTCTATTTTTTTTGTTTAATTAAAAAATATTTTGTTTTATTTTTACGCAAATAATATTTTTTAATTAAACAAAAGAAATAGAAAGAAATGTCGGCCTATTATGGGGTTTGCGTTGTTATACGCGGAATAAATCAGATTTTTTTTTAAATAAAAAAATCAAAAGTGTCGAAATTTGAAAAATTAATGATTTTCTCCGAAAAAATGAAAAATTTTGTAGAATCCAAGTTTGAATATTTTTTTTGTATTTTTTCCTGAAAAGTACGTTTAAAGACAAACAAAAACAAAAAAAAACGTTCCGATTAGTCAATTTTTGACATAGTTACGATCGTTTGAAGAAAAACAACATCAGTTTTTCTAAAAATTCGCAACTCTTTTTGGGTTGAATAAAAAATTTTGAAAAAATTCACAGAAGTGTTTTTGGTGAGATAGTATAATATGTAAAAATTTCAGGAAAATCAAAGGGGTCAGGTTCAAAAGTGGTCGATTTGGTGTGGAATGCCCCATATGCATATTTGGCTTGAAAATTGAGAAGTGGGATATTTGATTTTTGTTCTTATTGAGTATAAGGGGTGAATATTAAAAAAAGGCTCCAATAATTTCGTGGAAAAGAAACACTTAAAGATCAACTTTTCCTCTTATGTGGGACATTTCATCCCCAACCATGACAGACATGATCTAATCTTATCGGGTGTATGCATTGATTTCCAGATTTCTCTTAAAATGAAAAAAAAACACATTATTTTAAGAGAAAAACTAAAAATGCTTTATTCAAAGAATTTTCCATCGCTAGCTACATATTTTCCCCATCTATCTGGCACTTTGTGGATGCCACACCAAAAAAACAGTTCATCCTTTGAAGAAAATCTTTCAGATAACCAATTTTCCACTTTCTCGGCTATTTTGAAGTGGTGCTCTTTTAAGTGCATATCCTACATGTCCAAAGGGTTAATAACAGTATTGTCTTTCTTTCCAATGTAACAACCACCCTCCTTTCTTAATTTTAAATGAATTTTGAAGAAATAAATTGAATAGAAGGGACTGAGTTACCCAATTTACCATTTCAATGAAATTGAAAACAAAACTAAAACTTTTATTTAAAAAAAAAAAAATAACAAACCCTTCTTACAATCACACAATCCCCTTTAGTTCACTTTTAGCTTCCTCCAAACTTGCAATAAGTTGATCCACCTGTTGCAGATTCATTTCAAAGTTAATGGTTTTCCTGACACTATCACCATCATTCTTAAAACAATGCAAGTCAAACTGTAACAAGGGCTCTCTCAAAGTAGCCAATTTTGAACTTCCCATTATCCACTTTAACTTCCAATCGATATTTTCTACCAATAACTTTCCACCTTCACTCAAACTACCTTTAGTTACAGACCGTAAAATTTCTTCCTTTCGGATCTCGTAGCAATCTTGAATGAACTGCAGGGTTCTTTCGTTTAAATTCTCAACCTGGGAGGCATTGAAGGCGCCTTCGTTGTTAACATTTTCAAGGTATAAATTTTGAATGAAAGCTGTAGCAGTTTGATAGTCTTGTTTCGTCCACTCAATATCGGAACAAATGTTATCAAAATTTATATGGTTACAGCCCACCAAGTCATCAACGCAGCTGTGAAGAAACTGAAACGTTTTTACTTTTACCTCTTACGTATTTACATATCCTTTTGTTTTACCTGCTGTAACTTTTGGTTATTCGAAATTTTGAGAAGAATCTGAGCCATTATTTATTTTCGTGTAACATAACCTCACTTCAATCTTTCAAAAGTTTGGTGTGCAACTTTGGAACTGCTGTGTTACCATAGACAACTTTGAATAAAAACCATAGATTATGTTATTAAAGTTTGCAAAAAAAAACAGTCGTGTACAAAATTTTAGGCTGTGATTTTTATGTGAATTTCTAGAGAAAACCGTGAAAATTATGAGTTCCAACATTCAAAACTTTAACGGTAGATTTTTTGTACTTTGTAGGGATACCTAAACAGAATTACATAAAATTTTCATATTTCTTAGGACATTTTTGAGTTTTCCGAATATTTTATTACAAAAGAAGAAATATGAAAAAATCGATTTTCCTTCTAAAGTCAAGCGCATGAGAATTGAGCCCACAAATTTAATAATTTTCTATTAACAGGGTAAGGGCACGGACTTCTTAAATAAAATTTATATTGCACTGAATCATTATTTGTATTTTATACCTCGACAACGAGATATATGCCCTAAGGCGTATAAATCATAATGTCCGCTTATTATGCCCTCTCATTCATAAAACAAACAAATCGTCGTAGATACAAAGCCACCGCAAACCAGGAAATTTAGCAAAATCAAATTCAAAATTTATAAAAATGTTAAATGTTCACTAATTCAAATACAGTGAAATATAAAACGTTGTATGCATCACAGGCATTACTCGATGTTTATGCTCTCGGGCAACTTAAAATAACTATCAAGAAGTCCGTGGGTAAGGGTAAATGATTTAAAAATCAATTATGAAACAAAATTTTTGAGGACCATTGAAAACAAGTTCTAATTTTATTCAAAAATTCAAAAACAATGTCCTCAAAAGACCTAACGGTCTTCTAATAAAAAAAATTCTTCCCTAACACTAACCTAAGCTCGACCGGTGGATCTACTTTTAAGGGTAAAATTACCCCAAAACCGTGATGTTATTAGCTGATATTAACGCTACCATGGTTTAGGTACTACTCCTCTTGCAGTCGCTTGCTATCACCCAAGGTATATAGATTACAAGGTATGATCTGCACTTGAACGAAAACTCGTCTTATTCTGCGAATTGAAAAAATGGCCGCCAGATGATACTTGCTTTGACGTTTCTTATTGTTTATTTTAGAATTTTTGTTAATTTAAGTAAATTATAAAATGTAAAAATGTATAATTTATAAATTTAAATCAAAAATCTATTTGAATTTTTATAATATTATTTAAATTCGTAATTGACGTTTCCAAGGCAAGTCGCATTTGGCCGCCATTTTGAATTATTAAACGTCACAACATGCGCAAGAGCATACCTTGTAATCTATATACCTTGGCTATCACCAGCCTCAAGCTAAACTAAATGCACACAGACGGGTAATATAATGCGGTGATTACGGTTGCTTTCTGCATAAAATTGTAAATTTAAAAATTGATTTTTGATAATTAATTTAATATCTTCTGAGCTAGGTTCTCGTGCCAGTATACCATCAACAGGAATTCAATTAAAACTCTGTTGAAAGGCTTAAATTTTGATCACGACTGTATTTTTACATAAATAACAAACTTTGTAAAAAATGGCCACCATACAATCTTGGACCAGTTGTTTCCTAACATTTTTTGTGCCATGCTCCATCTAACCTTTTCTAAAATTTATATGGCCCCTATGTGACATTCATAATTTTTAATATTAAAAAATTCAGTAACTGAGAGTCGCCATAAGGTTAAAACCCTGGACGAGTCCATATTTGAATTTACCTATTTAGCAATCAAATTGATACCCGTGGGACATGCGCCCCAAGTTGGGAAATACTGGATTAGAACCCTGCAAAAATAATGAAAAAATTCTAAACGAAAAGAGGTAGTTTTTAAAGGGATTAAATTGTAACATTTTGTCTAAATTTATTAATGTTAAATCTGTAAATATTGCAAAAATAGTAAATTAATTCTAACTGTAAGCAGGCGCGAATACATGGTGACAATGGGTGCAATTAGCCCCCCCCCACCCAGCCGAAGAAAAGCGATACGCTATCTGGTGGCAAGTTTTGTACTAGAGGGAATGAGCTGAAATGGTTGTTTACCATCAATTTTATTCAGCATAAGTGCGCAATTGTGTACTGATTATGCTTTTAATATAATAGATATCTTATCTGCTGCTCGTTAGCTTGTAATTTATTTATTTATTAATTGCCTCTTCACCTCTAGTACCAACATGGCCACTAGCAGCGCTGCAATCTTAAATTAAAACGCCTATAAATTGCCCCCCCCCCAAAACAAAATTACCCTTTCTTTAAACGAAATTCTGGATCCACGCCAGGGGTGATTTTTGAGGGACTGGGGGTTAAAGCAATAAAAATTTTAAAACTGTTAAATTTGTCATCACTGGAGTCAGGAACAAGAATTTTTTAAATTTTTAAAACTTGGTAAATAGCGTATATTACTGTTATACTTGCGGATACTGTACAAGTAGTAAAAATTTTAAAACGCTTAGTGGCTTTTGGGGGGGGGGGGAGTAACAAATAAAAATAATTTTAAAATTTGTGGAACTTTGCAAATCCGAGTATATTACTGTTAAATATGCGAATACTACAAAAATAGCAAAACAAATTTTAATGGAAAAGGGTGATTTTTGAGGAGATGGGGGGTAAAACAAAAACAATCATGTTTAAAATTTTTGAAACTTTGGAAATATATTACTGTTTAACGTTTAACTCGTGAACTGGTAAAAAAATTTGAAACGCTTAAGGTAGCTTTAAGGGGGGAGGGGGTTAGTAATAAAATTTTGTTTATTATTTCTGAAACTTGGCGAATATATTATCATTAAACATGTGAATGCTACAAAAATTGAGAAAAAATTTTAAATGCAAGGAATGACTTTTGAGGGGAAGTCAACAACAAAAATTTTGTTAAAAAAAATCATTTTTTAAAAGCTAGTTCACACTACATGATTTATCATATGACTTATCAGTTATCACATGACTTCTCACATGAGAGATTTTTTTACGTTCACACTATATGATTTTTGATATTATAGAAGTTATAGCTTTTATGATTGGCTGTTGTGATGGTATGATTTTAGCCATGATTTTCTTATGAGTAAGTCATACGATAAATCATGTAGTGTGAACTAGCTTTAACACTAACCTAAGCTCGACCTGTGGATCTCTCTTTTAACAGTTCACTAATAAAAAAATCGTTTTCGTTGTTCCGGCCGTAAAATGAGTGGTTTCCGGCCTGTGCAGGGACGGCTTCCATACAGTCACAAATAAAAATGAGATGGTCCCGTCCACAACGAAAAGCAGTTTACGCCACTCGGACGCCGCTTGTGACGAAAACTACTATTTCTAACACTAGCCTAAGCTTGATCTGTGGATCTGTTTTTTAACGCCCCACTAATTTAAAGAAATCGAAGGATCATTACGTAACTGGGACTGTAAATTTAAAAATCTTTGTTAGACAGAATGATAGAAAACGGTTCAAAAAGCAATAATAAAACAAAAATTTTGCGGATCATTGACCAATTGATCTTTTTTTTTTTCGTACTCAAACGTAGGTTTCTTGTGCCCCTCTCCCCGAAAAATAAAATAAGTTTATAAGCAAATAGAGGGTTGTATTTGAGGGGGTTAAATAGTAACAATTTGTCTTACATTTTTGAAATTACGTCAATTTATTAATCCTAAATCTGTAAATACTGCCAAAATAGTAAAAAAATCTATTATCAAAAGGGGGAGTTTTGAAGTAGGTCAGCAATAAAAATTTTGTTTAAAATATTCAGTAGTTATATCCAGAGTGCAAGCATGCCAAATACCTGAATATTTTCGCGAATGCGCACTAGCGAAAATGCTCAGGTATGGCATGCAAGATGGGTATATTGGACGAGTATTTTTTCCCTCCGAAAATTTCTATATATTTTCCAAATTGTGGAAAAAAGTAAAATTTAAAGTTTTTCAAATGTCAGTTTGACAGTTTTAATTTGAACAAAATGTAAAATAAAACTTTATTTTTAACGAAAATTAAAATACTCGAGTATTTTGCACTCTGCTGATATTTGCCTATCATTTGTTGAAATTAAAAAAATACAGTGATTTTATTAGTAGAAATTTTCGGAGGGAAATACTCATTGAAACTTTGAATTTCAAAAATATTTCAATTTGTGAACAGTGCTAAAAGAGTATTAGTGTATCGTGGTATTAGTAGTAAAAAAACAATTTACAAAATTTTTGAAACTATGTAAATATTTACTAAATCCAGAAATACTACAAAAGTAATAAAACAATTTTATTCCCAAGGGAAGTGACTTTCAAACTGGGACTGGCGCTAAGGGAGGCAAGAAATTTGGTTGTTAAAAAAAAAGATTTTATGTGTACTAGGTCTGACCTCTTATGAGCATCGGATGTGGTTGTTTGGCCTTCAAGCTTACCCGTTCATAAAAATCTCGTTAATCCATTCATGCGCATTACTAATTAGATGGTAGGTGAAAAATCCCTTAAAACCCTTTCTTATTAGTGCTAACCATCGATCTTATATTACACAGTGAAATAACTGATTTAAGGTGCTAACCTACGTAATATAAGGAGCTCATATGCCAAATTTCACACTTCTGGATCTAGACCCACCAGTTTAGGCTGTGCGTTGTCTGTCAGTCAACCTAATTTTTTTATTACTTAGATTATTTAGGAAATAAAGGCAGGAAGCGCTAAGATTAGATTTTAGTAGGCGTAGTCAGGGCTGGGCAATATCTCAAATACATGTATTTGAAATACATTTTGTATTTTCGATGTCAAATACAAAATACTGCACAAAATCCTTTAAAATCGATAAGGTTATTGAATTTTGAAAAAAAATTTATTTAAATTTAAATAATTATGTTGATAATAGGAAGGTTGGTATATTCGGGGCTGGAAAAATACATTTTTTGTATTTGAAATGCAAAATCATGAAAATAGAGTATTTAAAATACAATTGAAAAATATGCCAAAATACTCAAAATGCATTTGTATTTAGAATACTTTATTAAAGTACATTATTTTCCATAATAATTGCTGTTCCCGTTTTCAAAGACTGCTTCAAATTTTATTAACAGCTCAAAATTGGTTACAGATACAGCGACGATTTCCTTGTAACGAAAGAAGAAGAATTTTCCGAAGGTCATGTCATGATATAATTTTTAATCGGTTTCAACAACGGGTTAACATTTTGATAGTGTTAATTAGCCATTTTATATCAAAAACGCACAATTAATTAAAATTGTTTAAATTTCAAGTTTTGCAAGTGCTGCAAATGAAGTATCACTTTGACCATAATTTTTTTTTTATCTACATTTTATTGTTTATAAAATACATATTTTTGTTTGCTATATGTTCTTTGGATTGGGTATTTTGTTTGGTCGGTTTTTTGGTTCACCACGGCATGAGAATGTCCACTGGAAGGCCGAGCTAAAAATTTCTGAAGCGTCCTTGATTCAAACTCAGAATTCCCGCTGTGTAACGCAACCAGTAATCCCATCACTCCACTGCCGTGGCTTGACCATAATTTGAATAATTTCAAAAGAAAATTAAGGAAAAGAAAGGAAGAGACCTGCGGCAAAAGCATTTTGGAACATGTACAAATTTGGCGGAAAATTTTTAAATTTTTTTTTATAACGCCTGTATGACACGGTGCTAAATTTTGCATAAAATTTACGTTACAATATTGAAAGTTCTGAAAATATATCCACTTAAAAATTAACCAAAAAGTTATAAATCATTGTCTGCAGAACAACAGATGATTTACCCAAAATAGTGAAATATTAATAAAAAAAGCCCTCTCCTCAACTTTTGCACATCACATAACAAAATTTTACTTTCTTAGAACTTTTTCTTGCTTTCCTTTTCGGCTATTTATTAAATTTGCACTAACAAACCTAATCATATTCTTTAATTTAGGTGTAAAAAATTGATTTAATTTTTGCCTAGATCTGGACTGCTAATACTTACCAACTAACACCTTTAATAATTTTAATGTGACCTGGAATAAAAAAATATTTCCTGCTTGGTGTTGAGAGAAAAACAAAAATAAAAGACAAAAAATTAGGAAACATCCTAAATATAATATTTATTCATATTGGACACATTCACACATACATCAGATAGATATGAATTTGAGAGCAATTTTGATACACCACAAGAGTGGGTGGTATATCAAAAAAGCATAAACAAACTATTTTATAGAGCAGGTTGGATGAAAGGGTATTTAATGTAGGTATAGGAAACTAAATGTCATATGTAAAAAAATAATAGGCTAACTAACATATTAAAATTTAGATACACCAAAAAAACAATTTTTTTCGTTGTAATAAATGTACAAATTTTAAATTTTGTAACTTTGCCTATATATACCTATTATACAATTTCGAGTATTAACATCCAAATTCGTTTCGTTCTTAAACCTACGAGGGGGTGAAAAAACGAATCGAGTTGAGCGTTAGCTGCCTAATATAATAATCGAGATAAAGAGGATATACACTTAACACACTTAGATTCTAAGAAATAACTAATATGAGACAGCCGTTATATTCTACACAACTTTTCTTTACTTTTTCTTTTTTATAAACGAATCTCTATACAAAATTGAAAATCACCAGCTGTCGTTAAGAAAACTATTATAAATGTATTCATATTTTTATACAAAAGTACAACCTCCTACATTCACATTTCACTTAAATTAAAAAAATTGTCCAGTTGTACCTTTGTAAAACTAAATTATTAATATCGGAGGAAAAAAAACAACATTAAATAAAGCAAAAAAAATGTGACCAAAAAGAGAAGAGTGAAAAACCAATGTTGTGATGATGTAATAATCAATCATAATAATTATAAAGGTGTATATGAGATTATTTGTGAAGCTTTCTCTAAGATTACTAAAAACTACCGTAATATTACTTTACAAATTGTATACGTTTTTTCATGTTTTTGTATTAAAAAGAGTCGGATCAACAATAAGTATAAAAAGTGTCCAAAAAACTTCACTGCTACTGACGGCTTTTTAGATATTTTTTTAAATGTACCGAGTATTAAAACCGACGATAATTATTGGTGCGGCTCAATTAATTGAAGACAGGCAGTGTCGAGTGAGAGGATATGGTTGCATATTTGGTCGAAACTTTCACTGCCCTGAGGAATGATCCTTAAATATTTTTTTAACACATTTAAAAAAAGTCCATATTTATATTATATAAAAATTTAATATTAAACGACGAATTTATTCCTCTGCTTTGGCTGCAATTGGCTCCTGAAATTAAACGTAAAAGTTAAGTTTTGCTGCTATTCTTTAAAACAGTTTTATTATAATTAAAATTGTAAAAAAAATTGAGTATTTTGTAATTGAATTTTAACAAAATTTGAGTACCTTTTGAGTAAAATTTTACCTCTAACTGAAACAGATCCACTAAATCCAATTTTTTTATCGAAGATGAACGATTTTTTCAACCTTTAAAATGATGTATCGCAAGGTAGGGGGTGCTATTTAAAATTTCAAAGCGGGAAAATTTCAAAACTGGAAGGGGGAAGTAGACTTAAAATTCAAATATGTAGTATTGGTTTTTTTGGCTACTTTTGAAATGAACACCCGGTATATACGCACTCTAGTTCTATCTATTTGGTATACTAGTGTAATTTTTCGTGGAAGGCAGTGATGACGCGATGTGCATCCACTGCACATAAATCGCCACACCTCTGCCATATACAAAAAATTACGCTCTAGCAATTAAATTAAAACTAAAAATTTAGCTTCATGAATAGCCGATTATAGCACAAATTTATTACGTCGTAAAAACTCAACCCAAACAAACATTAAGAGCCTATTACAGTGGTAGCCATCTTACCGATTCTTTATTCGCATATTTCTCAGTTGTTTCGCAATGAATTAAAAAAATTTTTAGACAAAAAATATAGGAAAAAAAATAAGCTTTTTCGGAAAGTCAATGAAACTTTTTTTTGTTTTAAATAGCAAAATTTTTCATAGTAAATGTGTAGTTTTTATAAAGTTATTGGCTTTCCGCGAAAGAATATTTTTATTTAAGAATTTACAGACTGATTGGAACTTTTTCAAGGCTATGGTTTTTAAATAAAATGCGAAAAACTGATTTTGTGTAAAATTTTCGATTTCCAACGCCCTCGACGGAAATATTATGAACTCGCTTCATAGCTCCGCCTAAATGTTACCCATGGTCATGGAACATGTGACAGAGGAACATTATCGCACATCGGCACATTCTTTAAAAAAAAACAGACTATAGAGCGCATTTTTAAATGAATAGACGTACTACCTACTCGTATAGGTAATCTTTTGCTTTGCAGCACTTATCACTAGAGCCCGGATTTATAAACACTTATAATTCCAAAATAAGTGCTTTAAAAAGTTTTAAAAAATGGAAAAAAAGTCAAATAAAATTGAAAAAAAGCACTAAAAATCAAACATCAAAATATAATTTTTAGTAAATAATAATTAGACATTCGATTTATAATTATAAAAAAATTAATTATCATATATTTTTCCAAATTTTCCATTTTGAAAGGTTGTCGTCTGTCATTATCACATGCTTATAAATAAAAAAACTTCCATCCAAAGTTCTCTTTTTAAAATTATTTTACCGATTCCACTAAAGTCAAATATCTTTTTTTCGATGGTCGATGGAACGTATGAGAAGTTAGCTATGATATAATTTAATTGTTGTCGAATTAATGTATTCTTAAAAATTTCTTGACATTATTTTATAGCTGCCGACGACGATTCTGACAATTCAGAAATAAATGTTTAAAAATTCTTAAAATTTTTTGAATAATATATGGCAGAATTGAGCCACTTTCTCCACCTGTAAGCACTGCTTCGGGAGGAAGAAGTGTATCAGGAAAATTTTCTTTAAAAACTTGCACTCTAAGGCGCCTTGACAATAATTCTTTTTCCATTCGAAAATAAATTATTAATTTTTAGAATTATTATTCCAAATCTCCAAAAAAACATTTAAAAAACGCTCTAATAAGCACTAACATGCGTTTTAAGCAAAATCTTGGAAAAAAAGCACTATCAACATTAGCTGATTAGCTCAAATCACTGCAATTTTTAAGAATCGTCAAGATCCAAAAAGAATATCTTCTGCTTATAATTCAGAGCAATAAGCAAAAGCTTAGAATCCGGGCTCTACTTATCACAAAACACTGGGCTTCTTTCTTTGTTTTTTTTTAAATGTAATTGAAAATAAAGGCTTATTTTATAAAACTGAATGAAATAATAAAATGATGTACTGTGTGATTTTAGCCACATAGTGCTACTGAATGCTACGGTGCTGGTAGATACTGTGTATTGTAGTGTTAGTGTGAGTGCGGTATTTAGTATTCTTGTGATAATTTTGCATTTGAAAGACAATATTTAGTAATGGAGTATCCACATGGCCTGCGTAAAAAAACGGTGCATTATTCCAAACGTCGTAATCGCCGATTAGCGCAAAAGCGAAGGTAAGTAACTTGTTATATAACTTGTGAATCCACGAGGCAAGAGAACAACAGCCCTCACAAAAAAAATTTTTATTTTTCATTTCCCATAAAATGCTGGCGGCATCACTATACCTAATCTATAATACTTGATCCAGTTCCAGAAGGTAGTAGTGAAAAGCATAGGGAAAGGTTATTTTGTCGGAGCTATTTTGTCATCGAGTTATTTTGTCGAAGCTGTTTTGTCATTGGGCTATTTTGCCGGAGCTGTTTAGACGGGGCTATTTTGACGGGGTACCACTGGGCCATGATTGGTTGGATTTAGTATACAATTCCTGTAATGTCAATTAATTGTTTGCTTTCCCGTCTTAGAACTAATAAGAATGAAACGTCCCTATCGGCTGTCAACAATTTACAAGACGATAATATTATATCGTTAGTAGAGAGTAACACAGAACGTAATATTCCTTCCGAACAAAATTTATCGCCAGTAAGTGTTTCTGGAGTGGACAATTTACAAGACGATATATCGATGGTAGAAAGGAACACACACTGTACTATTTATTCTGAACAAAGTACTACATCTTCGATAACTGTTCCTGGAGTAAATATACAAGAACACCTTCCCAGCGTTAGGTTGGTTCTGGAAATGCTAGCACAAGGTATGGCAGAAGAAACGAGATAAGGGCAATACATGCGTTTGAAAGCCATTATCAAACAGAGGTGAAACCTTGTGGATTTTATATTGATTTAGATAATTTTATGTTAGGAGCCAGTCCTGATGGGATAATAAATAAAATAGTTGGGACTGAAGCTTTAATTGAAGTAAAGTGTCCATCAAATGCCGAGAAACTAAAACCTGAAGATGCTATTCGACAAAAAATTATTAAATTTGCTGTAATTGAAAATAATAAATTGATATTAAAGCGAAACCACCAATACTATTTTCAGATACAAGGCCAATTGCAGGTTACCAAAAAGAGTATGTGCTATTTTGTTATCTGGACACCACTTGGAATATTAGTTGAAGAGGTATGTAATTCACGAAATTTATTCGTTTCAGGGGATGTCATGATTTTTTTTAGATTCCCAGAGATACTCTATTTTGGAAAGAGAAAATGGAAAGCCAATTAAAAAATTTTTATTTTAAATGCCTCCTTCCTGAAATAATTGATTCCAGACAGAAAAGAGGAATGGAAATTAGAAACCCACCAAGGGAATAGTTATTTAAAAATTAGTTTAATTTTTTGTTAAAAATTTTTGTTTTGTAAATTATTTTCAGCAATAGTTATTATTAAATGTTTTCAATTTAAAACAAGTGGAAAAATCGTCGCATACAAAAGCTAGCGCAGCGCTACCAATTGTTTATTATTTTTTATACGATTATAAAGTGGCAGTAATCTGTTTCTTATCGCTAGAAACGAAACAACTTAGAAACGCGTATAAAAATACTTTTGTTTCTCTCATTCTAATGTTTTATTGAAAACGTTAGTGTATTATGATATCGTTTTGAACACGCCTATCGTTTAAGTTTTTCTTCTTCCGACCACACGTTTGCCCCTCAGGAGAAACTATCGAGCTGGTATAGTAGCCTCTTAATTTACAAAACAGACATTGGAATAATAATTTTTAAAACATCTTCATTATTCATTTCTTATAGCATCGCAAATAAAATTTCTAAATTTCAAATTAAAAAGTTCTGTTTATAATATTTCCTTTTTTATTACAATCACAAATAAAGTAAACTCACCACATTTTCGCCTTTTTCGGCAACTTCGTGCCTTTCTTCAGTTGCACTTTCCGTTTTTGATAATTCGGCTGGTTGAACAATCTGAAAATATACGGCATATAGAACAAGCAACACGGAAGGTAAAATAAATTATTGTTATGGTCAAACAACACGGGTTTATTTAACAAACAAAAAACAACACAAAACTTGTTAACACAAACGCCAAGACGAATTATCAACAAAAAAGTTATTGTTAGTAGAGGCAAGAGTGTTAATTAAACAATTGGAAAAAAATGGAAACGAGAGCGCACAATTTTTTGTTAACATAAAGAAAACGTATGGAAAAGGAGGGTTATGTGCGATGCGCGACTAAAAAAGACAAAATAAAAGGGAATGTTAATACAAGGCACGTTCCATTACGATTGCACTATTCACCTGTTTGATTGGTCGTTCAACAGATTGAAGCGTAACCTCGGCGGCGTCAGGTGAAGGTGGCAGGCCGTTGGTGTTTCCATTTGTTACTATTGCTTCCCCATTTGTGCATGGAAGAGGGATATCTG
The DNA here is from genome assembly GCA_905340355.1 of Rhagonycha fulva. Classification (NCBI taxonomy): domain Eukaryota; kingdom Metazoa; phylum Arthropoda; class Insecta; order Coleoptera; family Cantharidae; genus Rhagonycha; species Rhagonycha fulva. The sequence continues at coordinate 14,872,671 of HG996559.1, forward strand.
CAACGGTTTCACTTTTCGGAGGAATAGGATCAGATATGCATGAAGGTTCCGTCGTCGAAATTTCGACCGTTGTGATGGGTTCGGGCACGCAATCGACGGGTGGAAGAGACATGGGTTCGGGAAGACTTTCAGAGACGGGTTCGGGCAACGATGGTAAAGATTCCGTTGAGATGTCGGGCAAAGAATCGGCGTTTATTACTTGGTCGGTTCCGTTCACGATCGGTTCGGCAGGAAGAGATGTGGGTTCGGTTAAGCTTTCTTCCGCTAGTGGAGGTGGGGGTGGTAAACTTTCTGGGTCTACGACTTCGTTTGAAACTTCGGGAACTTCTGGGGTTGGTATTTGTTCTAATACGGGACTAATTGGAGCCGATTCAGATTTTTGTGGAGATGCAATAGGACAAGATGTTTCAGTTTCAATAACGGGTGCTACTATAGTTTCCAAAACGGATTCGACTACAGCGGCAACGGATGCAGGTAAAGATTCGACGACGGATTCGACAGGGGGTGGTTTGATTGGAGATTCAACAACGGGTTCGACCTTAGATTCAACAATAGGTTCAACTGACTCAACAGCTGGGGATTCAATTTTAGATGCGGGTTCCACGACCGATTCAACGAGAGGTTTTGGAGCATCAACGGGTTCCGAGATTGGGGTGGATTGAGCAACAGGCGACGCAGGTGTGTCGCTTTTAATGGGCGATTGTTCTAATGGTTGGACGGGAGATTGAGCAGAAACACTTTCGGTAATTGCGGCCGGAAGTTCTGGGGTGTTCTCCACAGTGGGAGAGGAAACCGCGGCAGCGGGAACAGTTTCTGATGGTGGTGGTGGTTCGGGAATCGTTTCTACGACTGGAGTTGCAATTGGAGATTGGGGTTCCTTGGGAGGCACATCAGCCATGGTGGATTCAGCAAATACCGTCACCTGAGATGGAGGGTTTGAGGATGGTAAAGGAGGAGGAACTTCTTCACTACGCACCTCTTTGGGCTCTTCGATCACAGGCTCTACGGGTTTAGATTCCTCAACAGATTTTACTTCTTCTACTTTAGGTTCCTCAACAGCTGGAACTTCTTCCTTTACGGGAGCCGGTGTTTCTACGGGTTTTTCTGGTTCAGCCAGAACTTTTGGTGCTTCCTCCACTTTTGATTCTTCTGCAGGTTTGACGGGTTCGGCAACTTCGGTTGCTTTCACTTCTTCGGCTTTCGCTTCGCCGTTCGTTACAGGAGACGATTCTTCTACTTTAGCTTCTTCCGCTTTTTGGGCTTCTGTGGCGGGTACTTCGGCATTTTCCTATAAAAAGAAAATTAAATAACAAAAGTATTTTTAAAAATTAGTGTTTATTTTTCCGTTACGTTCGGTGAAGTGCTCACTAATTTAAAAAATATTGAATCAACATAAAAATCAAGCGGTTAAAACTTCTCATGCCGGTTAAAGACTGCTACAATAAATTAAAGCAAATTGGACGACAATAAGAACACAAATTGTCAGAAGTATTCGTCAATTGGTGGCCCTACCAGGATGAGTTCTTTATGGACGGTGGGTGAATAAAAAACCGAATTAATGAAACAATTTTTAAAAGAATGTTCGTGTGCCTTTAAACGAAAAAAAAATAAATGAGAGTGTGACTAAGCGAGAGTTAATTAAACAAACCGGCCAGGAATTCGAACAAAAAAGAAATCAACGCCGGAAGCGACGAGTACCCTCCCTAATAAAAGTGTGGGAATATTTAAAAATTGTGGCTGTGGGTTAAAAATAAAAATTTTAATTTTACTACCATTTAAGTGTAAAAAGTCGCATATTTAAACGGCGACGCAGTTATTTATACGCAAAATTTTCTTTCATGTTGAGCTAAATTTAAAATTATTTTCAAGTGCATAAAATTTATAACCGGGGTTATTAATCTAACTTGGCCAAATTCCAAAATTGCTCCGCTTTTCGATATAAAAAAATAAACGCATCGGATTAAGCTGAACTTCGATACCCAAAAATCTAAAATTAACTTTTGAATTAAACGCAAAAAAAATTAAATAAAAAGCAAAATTGAACTTTTCGAAGGTACAACATCCACAAAACATGCGATTTTTTTGAAAAATGAAATACCGTTCGATCACCATTATTCACTATTTCTGGAACCCCATTGAGCAATTTTGCACAAAAATCTAAAATCGCCGAAAAACCGGAACAAATAAACACCACAAACCAATTTGAGTAAAACCACTTAGGAGCGCCGAAATTTACCTGGCGATCCATTTTTCCCGAATGAAAATCAAATTAATTATTTGCAGAAAAAAATATTTGCAAACTGGTCACGTCTTTCTTTCAGGCTCTCAGTAAACACTGAGAGTGATTTGCAACTCGGGTTGTATTTATAGGTACTTCTTATTCAGTCTTCAGATATGCACACACAGTACGTGGGGGACACTACGTAGCCATACCCTCGCCTGGTTTCAGAGTAGGAAAGGCAAAAAAACTGAAAAAAATCGCAATCGATAAGCGGAACGCCTCACGAACGTACTCACTTTTTAGACTAAACATTGCAAATTTTCGCATGATGACAACAAATTAAACGAAAATGTAAAAATAAAATTTTGCTCAAACAACGAGTTGGCGTTTGGATGATTTCAAAAATTATTTCTCAATAGGAAATTTTCATAAAACGAGGAAAAATTGCGTAGCTAATTTATTTTTGATGACACCAAGACCTGTAAATTAAAAAAAGTTGACGGTGTCCTTCCCGGGTATTTTTATAACACGTATTAATTTAAAAATTGTAAACTGGAAAAAGAATTTTGGCACACAAATATGGAAGTTAATTCGCTAAAAATTCCTGTTTGAAAAAAAAAACCGTCGTCGTAATGTTATTACAAGATCAAAAGCACCCACAAAGAATATTATGTATTGCAAATTGAGAAGGACGTATTGAAAATTGAGCGGGGTTCATTCATGTGTGTATTTAGATAAATCGAAGCCCGAATCGTATTTCAATATTATATCGTCATGAAAAAATTACAGGTGACTTTGACGGTCTGCTGTATAAGAATTTAATTTAGACGTCCAAGGTTAAAATTATTTTTACTCTAGGCGTCTCCGGTGCAAGAGATGTTAAGTCGCACCTCGACATTCCTCGTTGTACTTACTTGTAAAATTGTCTCAAAATAAACTCAGACTATTTTTGATAAAAAGTAAATCTTTGTAGGGAATTGTCAAAATATCGCTTAAATCAAACCGATCGTTTCTGGTGAGGGGTAAACGTTTCCTTTGCTTAGCCAGAATTTTACGAGTGGAATGAGATGTCCGCCTCGTTTGAAGAAAAACAAATCATTAATCAAAAATTAGAATTGGATATTTATTGGGTGATAAATTATGAACACTATGAGGGAAGTTCAAGTTCAAAGTGGGGTTATCTGAGCTGAGAAAGGCGATTATTCATTTTCTACAATTGTGTCCAAAAATTATCGTGAAAAGTTTTGGTTTTCCAAATTTCCTTTTAGGGCAACAATCCTGAACAGGCAAAAAATTGCTGGATCTGATGTCAAATTAAATGCAGTAGTTTAGTGATCACCCGCATGTAAGTCCTTCGTTACGTTAAATACCGTAAGCCAAATTAAAGTGTGATGTATGAGTCATGGGCACCCGCAGAATTTTTTGCAAGATGATGCATGTAACAAAATTAATGTAAGAAAATTAATGTAAGGAAAGTAACACATATGTAATTAGCATAAGGGTAGGTATGAATACTTGTTAGATCGCAAGAGTTAAGGAAGTTTGGAACTTGGATGGGTGACCGATTTAAGAACACTGCGCGTAGCACTGCTCTTATATCGAACCCCACTGGATAACGTCGTAGAATATTGATATTATTTATATTGAACAATTATCATAATTGTAAGATTTCACTTGACATTTTGACCTTTGAACATGATACGTTAAACAAAGTACCGGTGTATCATCAGGGGCGTTTTCAGCCATCTGGCTTAGGGGGGTTAATTTACCTATATCAATGTAAATTTCAACATAAATTGATCTTTTTTGTTGAAAAATAAAGGGTAAATAATAATTCTTAGGAAACCGCCAGTGTGTATCATGAGGATGACGCGACAACACAGCTTAAACACAATTTTATAAAATGTAATAAATTTGCACGTTATGCATTATTCCTCAAGTTCGCCCATCACATTTCTAAAAAAGTGAACGAGTCATCATTGGCAAACACTGTGAACAAAATGAGTAACTGAACGAAAAAAAAATCATTTTCCGACAATTAACCCATGAAGGCTAAAATACATAAAAAGTAATTAAATCTCAGATTTAATAAAAAATCTTGTTAAGCATTGCAGATGCGGATGCACTTTTTAAATTACAATTTAAAAGTTGCGAAACGCAAAAAAGAAAAACAACAGACTTGTAAAACAAGATTAACGCCAGCAGCAGCTTTTGCAGAAGAGAAAATCTCCCCGTCGAAGTGCGAAGAATGTGGCATCAAGGAGCTACCACTTTACTTTGAGTATGAAATTTCGTGTGAAATTTCCACGCTCCAGCAAATTACAAAGAGAAATACAATTAATTCAACTTGTTACGATCTAGGAAAACTTATGCAAAGTGGGATCGATCGATGTGGCAGAACAAAAGCGCACACAGTTCCAAATGTTTCTCCAAGAACGATCCAAAAACAATATTTTTGTTAATAAAAAATAAACACGCAGTTGGCTACGATGAAGTCGTCATTAATAATGCGCACCAACAAACAACAAACTATCTAATGCAAATAACTCGAGAATCAATTCGGAATTTTGAGGTGACGCAAAAATATTCTGACTTGATAAATTTGTTTTCGACGCACAATAGAATTCATAGCCATATTTGCATGTTTGGCCAGAGAAAAGGTTTCCAATCACCTTCATGCTTGGCCCTTCAGATATCTTTGACAATTCATTTCTTTACGTTTAATTTTCGAATTTTCGTCTAGAAAAATCGGTTGCCACATATCTGACAAGCCAAGCATGAAAATGTATAGTAGTTATATCGACCTATAGGGTGAAACCTGGGTTTCCTATACAGAGGATGCGGGTTGGTGCGTAGGTTAGATCGTAAATTAAGAAGTAAATAACTCAATTGGACTATCGCTCGATGTACCGACTCAAAAACACATAAAAAAATTATTACACAAGCGTGCAATTTATCATAATCATATGGGTACATTTGGCAAAACTTGAAGTTATAAATGCGTATATAATTTTCAACGAGAAATTTACAAGTGAAAAATGCGTAGGGTTTAAGAGGAGAGCAAGTGTTTTCAAGTTGATATTTATTAATAGTAGCAAATATTTACTCAATTTTAATAACAAAATTCCCGACAGAACAAAAAACTGTATTAATCCAACTTCCATTAAAAAAAAACGGAAGCTCTTAAATCTGAACAAGCATTTCGCCTACACACCAACCAACCCCTAGTGGCGTACATTCATTCCTCCCTCAACTGAAAGTTACTTATCAGCCAAAACAGGGGTAAAAATATAAATCGATACTTCATTGCCCCCATCGTTTACAAAGAGAACGTGAAGGCAGGTCAAGTTTTCCAATTTTATATTATTCTTGCAAGGCTGATTTGTCTGGACGCCCACCAAAACAACAAAAATGCGTAGTTTAGGAGTAAATTATTCATAATAATTACGCTCCGGTCACGGTGCCGCCCTCAGTGTGTGACTACAAACATCAGAAAATTTCAAGCAGAAAACGTCGGTTCACGTTACGGCTGAGTGAGTCCACGCATAATCGCCACCAACATAAAAATATTTATAGAAAGCCACAAATTTAATTACGGAGTTTATAAATACCCCTAATTCATCATTCCATGTTAAAATGCCTGCCGCATCTGAAAACTGTCAAAATTATAAATTAAAACTGTCCAATTTCTCAAGCTAATTATCGTTATTGTTACGATGCGTGCATTCCATCAAAATTTTCATCGAGAGAAAGTTAATAATTTATTGTAATGAACTGAGCGTGTGTGGTCCCCTTTATAATCTGTCCTGTGCCCTATTACACAACTAAAAAATGATAAAATCGTGTTTCGTGATTTTCTAGCCCAAAATGATAACGCCTAGTCACAAGACAATAAATAAAACTGTTATAATTATTATCTGTCAAGCGCGCGAGCGTAAAAAAAGATGTTTTGAACAATAAAAAACCGGCATTGTAGTTTCGGTCGACAAAAATTATAATACACAGTCCTAAATAAACTGTTATGAAATTTATATTATACAAAGACCATTAAAAAATTAGCATAACAAGCGTTTGAATATTTAACCGTCTTTTCGAGATGGTGAAGAATAAACAAAAACCACAGGGTCGGCGTTATAGATAGGCACAGGTACGAAAATGAATAACCTACATTGGATGCTTTTATGACATTTTTGGCAAATGTCAAAAAATGGTTACATTTCACAGCTGTAATCTATTTTCTACCGAAGTTGCAGTTAGTCCGGTAATGCTCAGTTATTGAGGCAATAAAAGCTAAAAAAATGACGTGGTTTGGTCACGTTCAACGAATGAGTACGTATCGACGGGAGCAAATGTGGGACTGAACCCCCAAATTTAGGGAAAAGTCAAAAAAAGTTCAAAATGTTTTGTGTGTCGGTTAAAACAAACCGTTCGGAGAATAATAATATAATAGGTATGAAACCCAACCCACACCATCGCAGAAAGCCGACTCGCTTCATGTTTCAAATTGATAGAAAGAGCGATCGCTCAACTAGACACCATTGCTTTGTCTGCTCACCTCTAAAATTCAGTACCAGCGGCCACCGCGTTCAATAAAGCGAATTTTAAGAAAAATGAATCACCGATAAATCTGTCAAATGCACAACACTCCATGATGTGTCATTCAGAAGATACAACCAACTCGGAAGTAGGCTGAAGTTCAATCCTACAGTTATTTATCAAAAAACCTCGAAGTCATTCCGAAACTCTCAACAAAAGACCTAAAAATTTCTCCCTAAATTACCAAATTTTGACAAGTGAAATGCATTATTCATGCACTAAAATATAAATAATAGAAGTGGATTAGGTCTGAAAAATTCTTATAGTAAGTTAATGAACTGAATCGGTTACAAATTCCGATCATCTATTCTTCTATCTATCTACCTTTGCAAAATCTGTGGGCGAATGCCGGTTTGGTCAAGTGGGAGTGCCCCTCACATGTGAACGGGTGAGTCACACTTTATCCAAAGGAAATGCAGGACAACGAAAGATTCTTCGTTTTTTAAAACTCATCCATTTATTCAATGCGTCATCAAATTAAAATATTCGCGAGACTGGGGTGGTGCTGCTGCTTCTGACTCGACAAGTTAAAACAAATTCTACAATAAAACATTTTCCATCCGCAACCTTCATTCACACATTTTTAAGTAAACGGAAGTCGCTAATTCTGAATCATTGATTAAATATTTGTGTTTCTACTTCGACGTATGTATGCTAATGGCTTGTTCGATTTAAATTTTTTTCTCGAAAAAATGTCAGGAATTTTATTCTTGTTTGTTTTAAACTTTGAACTGTTGATAAGTGTAAAATAAACCAGAGATTAAGTTGGATGTTTACTGTAACTGATTCCTCTTTGTGTATATTAAATTATTAATCGTTTTCCAAACGAAACGTAAATGAAATATCGAATTCAAAAAATTTCCTTTCAATTTATGTAAAGCGAATTCGTGCGAGGAAGGTACACAATCAAACAGACTAATTTTTTCGATCATTATTATTCCACTAGCTTAAAACCTGCCCGTTAATTACCGATTAATTATTATGCAACAAATTTTTTCTATGGCCAATTAATTCACACTAATTTTCAAGTTTTTAATTAACTGCATTGAGACAAAATACTTTGCATTTAATTTGGTTTGCAAAAAAGATTCATTGTGAAAAAGAAATATCGGTGCTTTTTAAATTATTAAAGTACGAGGGACGGTCAAGAATTTCGTAGGATAAATCAAATTATTATCAATTTTTCTCCCCTTCTTAGTTGCAATCTTCTAACCAGAGACTTGTGTTGATGAATTATGTAATGATAATGGAAATTCGCCTATAATGGACGAATTCTTCGACTAAACTTCTGTATTACCCATGTTAAAAGGAACTTCCGGTTATAATGAACTAAATTCTTTTATCCTCATAAGTAGACCTATTAAACGGTTAAAACAATAAATAAATCTTGGTCTTCTCCTTGTAAGATATTTGTAAAAATAATTCATACAATAAATTCCAGTTTATGGATAAACCATTGAACTACGTGCTGCATAACTGGAAGGGGCACACAATGTTGTGAGTATTTGAGGAAAATAAAATTAACCTGTTATTTTTCAAAATTACCCTATACTCGTGTGTCACTTCCAATTTTGTTTCGTTTTAGTGGACTGTTAGTAAGTCCATTATAAGCGGAAGTTTATTTTACATTTTTATAAATTGATAACAAATTTAGTCTAATATGAGTATCCATTACAAGCGAGTACTCGATATATCTACCGGCTCTGATGTGTCGACATTGTGATTGGCTAAATGATACTTTTGCTATGAATCAGTAGATTGGCTCTGCTAAGGGCGTTTAATGTTTAATTTTCGAATTTAAATTTAATGCAATTGACACCCAAAAGTAGCTTATCCAATTTCACCCTTCGTGATTACCCTTCGAGAAATCTCCAATAAGTTCGCAATGATCACAAATAAATTGTTCGGCACGTTTTGGTCATGAAGTACGCCGGAAATAGGAAGAAGTGGATGGACGCCCATTCGTCCTTGCTATGCATAACTACGGACAACCGTCAAGTTCTTCACCACATTTCATTGACAAATGAACACTTCTCATCATCTGCGAATGGATAAGTTAAAATTGCATCACGGCTCGCCACAAAATCAGCCTTTTAAATTACAAAACCATACACAACTGTTTTGTATTTTTTCGAAAATTATATACTTCACCACCTAACAACAAAAAACAAACCTAAAAACAAACATGAAATTTTGTGGGGTTTTGAATGGAATCCATTGATACGTTTCAAATGACGAGGAGCTCCATTTTCGTTTCAATGGGCTTGCTAACGATAATGATCACGGGATTTTGTCTCTAAATTAAAAAGTTTTCTAACTGAAAGGGGAGCAGAAAAGCAAGATCGCCACTATCTCACCTGTTTTAACTAATTGAAAACGAACAAGGTGGTTGGTTCCCTCGAAAGTCATGTAAAGCTGCGTGCGATAGTAATTACTTAACGGGGGGGCAAACTTCTATTGCCTTCGTGGTATTTTGGTTTGATCTGTTTCCAACGCCAATAGCGTCCTGTTACAAAGACAGGAAGGGTTTGCCCTTTTGCATCTTTAAACCCCCAATTTTATAAGCGGGGTAGGTAACCCTGAAGTAATCGCGTGCCGAATCTGAATGACGCTAATTCACACGAAAGATAATCTTTCAGGAGGAATTATTAAGAGCTAGAATCAAAAATTCAGTATGGCAATAAAATAATGACGGCGAGAACTTAATAATGGTAATAAAACGATAATTCACGCACAAAATGGACCAACTCCCTCACTTACAATCAATTTTCCACAAACATCCCCGAAGTAGCTGCAATAAAAAGCACACGTCGAATCCACACGCCAATTTTTATAAAACAAATTGTAACTGCCGCATCATATAACGCAAACTCCCTAATTTTGGAGAAAGAAAATTTTTTGTTTACTTCTATAAAAATGTGGCCAAATCTCCTCGATACGTTACGAAGATGTCGCAGTAACTTTTTAATAAATGCCTTCTTCCTACGAGAAACTTAATATTGCAAGACGTAATAAATGTCCAACCCCAATAAAAACAGAAACTTAACCTGGGAAATGAAAAAATTATGGATAGAAAGAAGCACCACCACCATCATAACATACGAAAAAAAATAATGAAACGAGAATTCCTCCCTGGTTCCAGGAATGATAATTACCTTCACTTTTTCTGAATAGGTGTTACGATAATTGCGCCTTAGGCGCTACCGTTCCGGCGCAGCATTCTTCTCATTATGGAACCTCGAGAGGTGTAATTATGTAAGTCATTTTCAAGACGCTCGAATCTTGGTAAACGCATAATTAGAAGTTTTGTTGTTACAAAATTTGTACTTCTTACGCACACCGTCTTAACTAGAAAACATTCGGCATTGTACTTCGTGAGAAATTGGGTTATTAGTACTACTAACAATTTCACTTGGGCAACAGTCGTAGCAATTCGTTAATTAACCTATACATCTGTTTTCTCATTTGGAAGTTTGATGATTGAGTGTTGTGTGAATGAACGTCATTAGACTAAGAGCTTTGTCTGAAATAGTCCTTTCATTTTGAGCACCTTCCGTAAGCAAATCGATTATCATTTCCAAAATCAATCAGTCTTCTTCGAGCAGCCGAAATTTTTGATCGATGAAGCGAGGTAAAATTTATTGCAGCATTGTTTCGAGAAATATTCGGCCAATTTTTTACCGTCATTGTAAAATTATCGATTTGATTGACTGTAGTATATGTAACCAACGAAAGCCGAATATGTGGATGTAAGCAAGTGGAAGGATTGCAATAAAGCCTTTAGCGTGAGAGATAACGTCTTAAGAGGGTTGCCAATAGCGTGAATAACACGGTTTAAAGCGGGGAAGCCGCAAGGTATTACGTGCCACGCTCGCGTTACCTTTATTAAATGAAGTGACAAGCCGATGAGATTAACCGATTATACTACTAAGGGCTGAAAAGATAATCGCAATCCCATCAAACCTTTCAAACGCTGATTCATCTTAATTGCAGATAATTCAAAAAAAAAATACAAAACAATCATTGAACGCTTAAAAGCTTCTCTTCGCATTTAGGTGAATTACCCCTGAGATTTGTATAGAAAACAGAAAACAAAATGGAAACAAAACCCATCTCATTTAACTTATTAGAACCTTTCAGTGATATAAAACAAGGAATTTCCCACTTCGCCATTTTGCGTCGGAAATAAAAAATGATGCCGCATTAAAACAAAGAATAGCAAACATATCTCGCGCCCTTTGAGAGCCCGTGCCCTTAAACGTATAAATAATGAAACCGAGAACAAGAAGAAAAATATGCTCTCTACTGAAACAACATAAATTAATTGCCGTTGTGTAAATATTCATATCTTTTCAAAATCGCTCCATAAAATAATATTAATATTATCAAATTCAACTTAATTAGATAGAGCACGCATACTTTCGGGGGTGGTTTTTGGAACTTCACGGATGCCGTATCCATAGCGACCGCCGTTTGCGTCTCCCTATCGATCCCGATTTTCCGTTGCATAGTGAATAGAACGACTTCGTGTCCAAACGCACCCTCAGGGTTCAGTTGCAATATAATAATTATCCTGATTTGACCAATTACAATAATTATTGTTGTTGGTATAAGTACCAAAGCCCGCTTATCTAAAAGTATCGGTTCGACTATAAAATTCCCCGGTTCCGAAATTGAAACTATAAAAGTCCTTCCTCCGCCTCTCAACAAGTAGTACTAAAAAAAGAAGTCATCACAAAATTTAAATCCATTAGTAATAGCAATGTGACTCTATTCAGCAAGTTTCAACCCCCTAACGCGAGTGTTCGACAACCACCTAAGGGTACATAAAACGAACGAGGGATAATCGAGTTAAAATTGATTATTCAGCCTGTTTAGAATTATTTTGATCAACACCACACAAAGAAGTATCGAAAAAAAAATCTTGACGAAAAACTTTTACCATTGTACATCCCGAAGGATTTCGCTTGAACGACACAATCGGTTCCTTAGTTTGGTATCATAAAAACTCTTTTCTAATTCACTAGATGCGACGAACAATAAAAATTACAAGTTTTTACGGTAAACCGGAAATTACATTTATATCACGTCATCGAGCAGGAAACGTGTCCATCTTAAACGAACATTTAAAATCCTCCAATGAGAAAATTCGAGTTTTAATATGCAAGAGGAAGCAGATGGATTCGATCGAAAGTCGCGTATTTTCAAAATGGAAATTGTGATGCGTGGGTATTAAAGAAAAAAATGGGAAGAGAGCACTTACTTCTTCGGCAACTTCTTTAACATCTCCATTTTTTTCCGCATCCTTATTAGGTTTCGATTTATCCTTTCTCGAAAACGAGATTGACCTAAACGACCACTTCTTCTTTTTCTTATCTTTATTTTTCTTATTTTCGCACGTCTCTTCCACTTTCTCCGTCGATTCTGCAGATTTTTCTTCTGCAACGGTTTCGCTTTCGTTTAGGTGATCTCCGTTCGTCAGGGCTACTTCGGGTGCTTTGACTTCTGACTCTTCCGCAACACCATTCTCCTTGATCGTTTCAGGTTCCGTTTCCGCTTCGTCTTTATCCTAAAAAGTGAAAATAATTAGTTAAAAAATTAATGGCAGATGAATTCGTTAATGTAACAATGCATTTGACAGAAGCGCGAGTTCGACCTTGAAATCGGCCTGTAACCTAGCCTAACCCTCCAAACAATGGACGAGACCCCTCTATAAATTCAATTCTGCGTTCCGAGAACGATGTTGGTTAGTAATAACTAATAATAATAATTAAGCAACAAAATTTATATTATTATGTTTCGAGCAAATTTACAGATAGATACAAAGTAACTTTCGACAAATTTGAAAACGTGAGAAACATAAAGAAAAAATTAACATTTCCAGCGATCGATGGGCGTTCTTCGTGTATCGTACGGTATTCAAGACGCAAGCACACCACCAACTGAGAAAACAAATTAGATCTGACAAATAAAAGTCATTTTCTTCATTGATTGTAACAGACGTTCATGATAAATTGAAAATGTTATGTCTATTGTACTGAAATGTAGGTACAAGAAGTGTCAGAAAGATGCGTGAGACTATGAGATAATTACGCATCAATTTTGACACCTTAAAGGGTTCCATACACGTAATTTTACTGATTATTTTTTTTCTAATATACTGGAAGGTAATATACCCCCCCCCCCCCGCCTTTGTCATTGTACGTACCACGTTCATATTATAATAAAGAGAAAGACGACAGGAAATATGGAGTTGAGTAGTTTCTGAATGGAAAATGATAGAAGAAGAATGCATACTCGCAGAAGATCACCTCATGGATCAAAGGTCGGCAACCGATGGTCCATGGCGTAATTTTAGTGGTCCACAAAGCAATTCTGACATTATTTAAATTTTTTGAGTTCTCTTAATAAAAATTTTAATTAAAAAATAAATTGTATTTGAAGTTGTAAAAAATGTGTTGCTCGGAGCAAATATAGGTGATATATTCAAGAAGTTTGTTATGAAACTAGAAATAGAGTAAAAAAAAAGATAATTAAAAACAATTAAGAAGTTAGTGGTCCTCAAAACCTAAAAGGTTGTCAACCGCTGGCATGGACAGTAAGTCGACGACCATTTTAATTGGATTATAATTATTACAATATGACTTATAATTATAATTTTTATATATAAAAATTTGTAATGCTGTAATCGTCAAAACGACATGACATGGACTATGTGACCAACGCTGAAGCAACTAATTCTGGTAGTCCAAATTTAATTGGGGGAAGGGGGCAGCAAAAGCATTTAATTTTAGAAATGTAGTAATTGAATGTATGTCACGTCAAATTTTTGACAATCGACATTATTCAAACAACATGGCCTAAATCTTTTGCAGAGTGTCGACTTGACATTATACGCAAGCTTGAATGATTTGTATAGGTTGCCTGTTTCTGGCTACTGGTGCCAGATTTTCGGCGCCAGCAGCCAGTAAACATGTAACCTGCTTCAGTCCATGCGCATTAGTTATGTGACTTTCAATTCAAAATGGTTTTCCGTATCTTTCTGAGTAATAAATCTAAAAATTATTTTTATCACACTTAGACAATATTATAATGTAGGTTACATTACTAATACCATAGACCCTTTATCTATGACTAATACATTCCTTATCTGTGTTATTAAAATGTTTACGACATTTAAAGAAATCTGTCTATCCGACTACATTTTAGTTTCTGAATAGCCATGGCGCGTCTGAGTAAGAACCACAGAGATATTAAGAATGCGCAGCGCCACCTTTCAGAATAATAGAAAATTTAAGAATCTAGTTCGTTCTCAACTGGGCGGCGACACTCTCAAAGGACCTGAAATTATCCCGGTAAACCAACGAATTTAGTATTAACTAATACAGACGACATTTTATCTGCTTACGAAAAATATGGAATTTGTTTATAAATACGAATGAATATTAATATTATATTTACATTATTACATATTATTTACAGTTGTTATTTTTTGAAACAAGAAACCAAACATCACGTGAAATCAAAACCATTTACTTCGTAGTTATTTTTAAACTTCGTATGAGGATCTACTGTAGTATAACAATTATTAGTAGTATTAATAAAAAATAGTAAATATTTATAATGATAAAAATGGGTACTAGTTCTCCGAACCCCCCCCCCGGCCTCGTTCTAAAAAACAGTTTTGTTTGTTAACACTAAGATTCCTGCTCACTTATAATTCTAGTGGTTCGGATTTCAGCAATTTTTCCAAGTATTAGGTGAAAACACCTAGAAAGTGTGGTAGGGTTCATTCAACGTAAGATGACTGGACAGGAACGCAGTAAATAAGGAGGAAGAACGTGCCAGTGTCGTTAATTTTCGTTTCTGCACATTACCTCCGCCCAGTCATCTTATTTTGAATGAACCCTAGACTGTTATTTGTTCATATTTTACACACAGCCCGACGGTAGCTACGCCCTTAGTGGCAGTGACAAAGGACGCATCCAATACAGAGTTCCTACTCGAAAACATGGAAGGGTGGGATTTAAAACTTGAGAGGCGGCGGTTAAAATTTGAATCTTAAAAAAAAATTTATAAAAATCGCATTTTTGGTTCTTCGTATATCTTTAGTTTAAGATTCATTGAATTAACAAACGAAAAATTTTAATTTTAGGCCTGGAACATAGTCTGGGAATTTGATTTGGAAAATTCAGGAAGAACTTGGAATTAAAATAATATGATATTAAATATCTGAATTGTTCGAGGCTTCTAAAAATTCCGGATCCTGATGGTTCGACCGAACTATTGTAACCCCGGTAGTTACGCACGCTCCTGATGCTGCAACCAATCATACACAATTCTTCAGACCAGAGGTAGGTCAAAATTTAAAATGAATCTAAACATTTTTTGTCTTTCGAACGTAACATCATCCAAACTTAACTTTAGTGCTAAGGAGAATATTAACGGTATACATGCAGCATTAGGTCAGGCTAACGTTAGATCGATTTAAGATAGGTCGGTTTTAATTTTACCATTTACTGAAAGCAGTATTCCCAGCCGGGCGTCTACATTCAATTTTAAGAGCGACCTAACCTCCGAGCCCGCTTTTAGCTCGATTTAATTCGGATCGATCTATACCGTTAGGTCGGCTTATCTGACTGTATACATGAAAGGACTAATTATCTCAAGCCGAGTTAGGTCGACCTAACCACTGTATGTATTCGGGGTAGGTATATATGATAGATAAAACAATTCCATGAGAAGGATATACGGTTATACGGAGGGGGTCTGGAGGGTATGGAGTACTCCCCAGTCAGGAACTTGAAAGTTATATAAGTTTTAAATCTGCACATTAAACTTTGTCAAATGAATCTTAATCAAAATTATCTAAATAGAATGAATCTTCACTATTATCTTTTATGTGGTTGCTTAACTCATGAGAGTCCACAAGTGAAGATCAAGTTATTCGGCTACGGATTTACTGGTAACCATTTTTGGTTGGTAATAAATTAGCAAAGCAATCAGAAGTACGCATATAAATAACACGGAAGAGGGGGACCTTCCTAGCAAATTATAAAATTGAATATTTATGGGTAAGTGGAAAATTCTACGGTATGTCTGGAGTTCAAAGTAGTAAGTCATAGGGTTAATTGTTGTTTTGACCTGAAGAGACTGTTTATAATGGAATTATTACAAAAATTGATTTTGAAGGTTTCCAATTTTTGCAATATAAAAAAACAGTCTGCACAAAGCCGACGAGCATTCCTACCATTACAAAGTTTCGTAGTGCATTAATATCATGTTAGCGTAATGGCAAAACATGTAATTATCCATAATGAATTTACAACTAAACGTGAAGCGAAACTGACAGGACGTGTCAAACAAATAAAAACAATTGAACCTGTAACTTGGAAATGATGTGTTTCCGGACATGGATTTGTTATTAAAAGTTAAACCCCCTATTACATACCCTATAAGTTTCACTCACGTTTCTGTAGTAAAATTGCTATTGCTGCCTCCACATATCGCCGAACATTCATTCCCAATATTTGGGACGACCGTGAGCAGATGCACGTACACGGCGAGTCATTTCCTCACCTCTGCACACTAAAGGCAAGATAGCGGTCAATCTAAACCAATGGTTTTAGTTTCTTTCTAGAGAAAAATGTTTTCCTTTAAGAAGTTAAAAAAGTAATTCAGGCAAACAAAAGCTTCCGTTTGGATGAACTCAGTTCGTGTAGAAAGAATCCTAACGACATCAAAGCAGCAGCTGAAATTTCTTCGTGTTTATTTTCAGAATGAAGCCCGGTTTGCAGTAAAAATTTGAGAGAACAAGGTCGTTCATAAAATTAAATCCAATTTACAAAAAGCTTTCAAAAAAACACAAAAATTTGTAATGGTCTCTTTCCTGTCGTTTAAAAAGCATCAGGTTTCGAAGTGAACATTTTTTAACTTTTAAACGGGTTGTGGTGCAAGCATATACGAGAGATCAATAAACTCGATCACCCTAAAAACGAACTGGATGAGACTTTAGCACCTTATAAATAATGAACCAAACGAAAGGGTTGGGCAAAAATTGATAGTTCGAAAGGTGTGACAGGACCCAAAAGAATTGCATTATCGATTATAATAATATAGAATAATAGTTTAATGTTTTCGTCTACTCAGGCTTGTTAATAATTAATTATATCGTTAAAAACTTTCAAGAAGAATTCTCACCCAGACAACAATAATTATCATTAAATTGTGCAATTTAAAAGTCTCATCATGAATTCTAAAGTGTGTGAGTTTCGCATCAGTTAATTACTTCAAATTTTAAAATAACAACATCAAACAACCATAAATTTTGGTAACAAGAGGATAGTCGTAAAAAAATCAAGGAGCAGCATTTCTACCATATAACGGTCATAAAAAACCAAACATCTTAAAATACAGCTGTTGCAACCAACCCACATCAAGGTCGAAAGAGCTTGATGCCCTTAATCATTTCGACCACATTCCACCCTTGCCGCGGCACCAGGCCATCCTCTACATTCTTAAAAATAAAGTAAAAACAACAAAGTTTTAAAATGGAAATGGAATTCAGTAAAACAAATTTGCAAATAAAATTTATTCCAATTTGGAGAACATAAATCGAAAACGAAATTACAAAACGGAAAAACCTGTTTTAGTCGTCCTTCGTTTGATTTACCCAGTTAACCAAATTTAGAAGTAAGATTTTCACTAATTACACCGTTAAAAGAATTAAATAGTATACGGAGACAAAAACCGATACAAAATAATAAAATAACGAAGATGCGACCCTTGTAGGGTGTTAGGGTTTTTTAACTCGTAAAATGCACGTAAACGGTTCGTCTTGAGAAGGTTCAAGTTTTAACTCATTACTTACGGCAAATTCGATTTCTGTGTGAATTCCACCATTAGTTGTGACTTTGGCTTCGATTTCGGCTATTTTTTCTAGTTTAACTTCACCCTCGACTGCGTTTTCACATTCTCCCTTCTTAGGGGTCGTCGTTATGTCCACCGACCTCCTCGACTGTTTTGCGCCCATTGCTTATATAATAATAAATAGAAAATCTAAAACAAAAAGAAAAATTAGTATCGAAATTGATAAAAGTTAAATTAAATTAACCTAAAGGCGAACGAAATGCAAATTACTTTCACTTTTATGCACGACTATTGGAAAATGAATCACGTCAACTGTGATACGCTCAAGTAATGACTCACGCCTTATTTATCTTAATTATTACACAAATTCGAAGAAAATTTAAAGGAAATGAGCAAAGATTACCCGATTAAATTTAAGGTGTTAAACTAACGTCAAAAAGGTGGTTAAAGTGACAGATGCTGTTTGTCTCCACTATACGTCTCCACGGCCTACCGTGTTTTGTTTATTTAAGGGGCAATTTCAAATTTATGTCACCAAATCGTGAAAAATGGCTACTTGTTGGCAAGTGCGACACAAGTCATAAAATTGTTTGTTTATTCAACAAGTCGTTACAATGTTACGGTTTTACGGCTTCTGAATTCAACAAAAACAAAACTCTATTGACCGAAACCGAACTTTCATAAAATTTACCGCTCAAATTTGAAACAAAAAATAGAAATAGGTTGAGTATTATTTGATACAGTAGTAAGTAATGTTTTTGTAAGTTCAAGGAAAGCGGTCTAAAAATAACACATTTACGATAAATTAAAATAGAATGAAGATATCGAAATATTGAGAGACTCAAATTTGTGGGGATTCAGAGAGTCAAATTACAGCAAAACAAGTAGGTAATTCAGTAAAAACGTCGATGATTTATACGATAAATAAATTCATTTATATCTTAAAATAAATATAAAAATTTAAATTAATTAGTGATTACTAATGACCGATAAAGAGTTCTTAGAATGCAATAACATTTTTTAAATATTGATGACGCCTGATAATAACAGTGCAATGATTGGAAACAAGGTTAAAATAAAAACTGCAAGTTTAAAAACCGACGATATTTTATATTACTACCACACAAATTTTTGAAAAAAAAATTACCTCTTAAAAATATTCCAAACAAAAAACTTTACACGAACACCATGCAGAACTAGTTTAAGAAGCACGACGAAATAGTTGCACGCAACCAACCACCCAAACTGTTGACTACAATGAGAATACTAGTAAAAGACCCACTAACAATATCGGCTACACTTACAATAGTTAACCATAAACCGGCTAAGGAAGAGGGGAACGAACTACACACATATTTAAGCCACTATAATGTAGGTACGTAAGCACTATTCAAGGCCTTTCGTTTCAATATGACAAGAACTACGAGACAATGAAAATTGAAAAATGGAACCACGTTATTTACAAG
The DNA here is from genome assembly GCA_905340355.1 of Rhagonycha fulva. Classification (NCBI taxonomy): domain Eukaryota; kingdom Metazoa; phylum Arthropoda; class Insecta; order Coleoptera; family Cantharidae; genus Rhagonycha; species Rhagonycha fulva. Next base: position 14,891,823 of record HG996559.1, read on the forward strand.
ACAAGGGATCATCAATTGAAAAATTGACCGGATCACAAACTTTCTCTGGAAAAAAACTTTTTGTTGATTTCGAATATTTTATGCATCCTCAGATGCATATCTTCGAAAAAGAATTAAACGAAAATAAAATTGAATAAAACTCGGTAGCTTAATCGTGTCACGATAAATCACTAAGCCAGTAGTACGAAGTTAAAGAATGTTAAGTAAATCCAGATTAAGGCAGGCCAACTTTTTATTGAAAAAAGAGAGAATGCGGCAATCTTGTTACCTGTAACTTACAAACACAAAAATGTTCAGAATTCCAAGCGAAACGCCAAGAAATTTGGTTTATCTAATCGGGAATATTAAGAGTAACGTAATAAAACTTTAAAATGAGGCGCCTTCCGTTTTCGATAGGAAACAATTCAATTGTAGTATTGCAGGTGAAGATGGGTATAGACACCTGTCAAGCGAGGTAATCCATACATAGCAAACAAATCAGACTTGAACAGGTTTACCATCCTGTGCAGTTTTAAAATCTTATCACCTGCCAGTTTCTCTTCTTTTATAGAGGAAATCTCGGAATTGTTATCCAAACGATAACAAATTTTAAATTTCTAATTGCGCACAAAAATAAAGGTTTTTCATATTACGAGGGTGATATGGCCGAACGCCTACAAAATACAAAACGCCAGCGGATGTTTCCGTGTCACTTGAATGATTTAAATTTATTTCCTGACAGATATTAGATATGAATTTTGTCAATAACCAGACCATTGTTTATGAAATTAACCAAAGTAATTTATTTGGGGGAATCACGAATAACAGTTACGTGTCCATTATCGCTCGGGAAATTTATTATATTCAATCTGTCTTTGTACTTTTTGTATCTGTAATGCTACCTCTACACATCGCCGAACATTCTGCGCGCGAAGTAGAACCGGTACCGTACGCTCATTTGGACAGTACGTGAAGAGGTGAAACAGTTTATATAATATGCAGAAAAAGAAAATCTAACGATCAGCATGGTGGTTGCCTGGTGGGAGAAAACAAAATAACTCTCCAAATTTCCACGGAGTGTAGATTTAGCTTTATATAAAACTGCTAAGGCACAAATCGGAAAATCTCCAACAGAAATCATCAGGAAATGACAAACACGCCATGGGGTGCACAACCAAACATCCTGTGTACTTCGGCCTTTGCAATACAGTCCTACATGTGAAAATATCGATCGATCGATGAAATAGAGCGCCTCGTCATAACAGGTCAGGCACAAATCCCGAAGTACTTTATTTTGATCCAACAATTTTTTTGGAAGATAGATAAAATCACCCAAAATTTCCCCCCCCCCCTAAACGAAATTCCGTATCCACGCCCGCAGAAGGTTGCATATAACAAACAACACAAAAATAGGTATAAAATCGACAGTTTTTAATCACCCTCCAAGATCAAAATTAAATTTTTGGAGAAAAATAACCCTCATGGACGAAAAAACGAAGGATCCCACATTAAAACAAATTTTGAACAATTTTAAAATAGGGGTAAAAAAAGAGAAAAAGTATAAAAATTAAAAAAAAAATTGCATAAGTCTGTGTCTAGGACAGGCATTTCGAAAACTTGCATCATCATCGTATTATTATTATCTATCGTCCTAACCAACAATTATAATTTTTAATGAATTTTGCTTAAGGAACCTGAAGATTGCCGTCTGATCATTCTGCTCCTATACGCTTGAGTTTATATAATAACATCCATGATAGTGTAGGTGATCCTCAAAAGCTCAGTAACAGAAAATTTCAAAATCGCAAATTTTAACTCGTTAGTTGCTATCAAAGGTAGTAATTACTAATGACCCAAAAGGTTGTACTTTAATTGTTTAAAAATTCAATAAAAAATTTTCAAAAATATTGTATGTACCCCTCCCTTTAGAGCCGTAACAAGCGTCTGTGGCAAGCAATACCCCTTCCCCCGGTCCCGTTGAAACAAAAGATTTTTTAAATATTAATCCCTACAATAAATTAAAAATATCGTTAAACCAAAACAAATTTATTCCCCTAAAATGTAAAGAAATGTGAGTGAAACCGGGGGGCCTGGGGGGTATGGAATACCCCCCGCACCAAGAAGTTATGTTATGGGTTTTCAAAATTGATAAAGACGCAAATTTAATAATTGAGAATATAATATTTTGCTTACTTACGGCTGGGGAGTATTACACAGTGTTGCCATCGTCAGTACATTATGTACTTTTTCAGTAGGTACTTTTTAGCCTCAAATAAAAGTTAGTGCTACTAACTACCCCAGCCGTAAGTAAGCAAAATATTATATTTTCAATTATTAAATTTGGGTCTTTATCAATTTTGAAAACCCATAACGTAACTTCTTGGTGGAATACCCCCCGGTTTCACGCCCGTTTCTTAAATTTTTGGAGAGAGAATCCAGACACTTTAGAAAATAGAAACAATTTTTGAAAATTATATCAAATATATCTCATTAAAAAATTAGATAAAATTAAGTATTGTGTAGTTTATTTTCCTTACAAAATCTGTCTCTGACCTGAAGGATGGCAGCTGCCCAAAAACGTAATGTTGTTATTGACAGTGGCGCCACCAACGGTAATGTAAAACGCGAATTCCATAGCTCCCGCTTTTTCAATTGTTTACCCTCCAGGTCGCAGAAAGTTTTTTTCGGAAACATAAACTAAACCAAATACTTCATTTTATCTCATTTTTAAGTGTTTTTTCTATTTTCTAAGGTGGATAAGCACGCCAAACACCCTAAGATGTGAAGAAATGAGCGTGCAACCCAGGTTCTGGGGAGATATAAACAATGGTGTAAATACCGGGGTGGAAAGGGGGGGAGGCAGAGAATGGAATAGTCCCGGGACCAATGCTTTGAATTCCCTTCAACTGCATTATATTGCGACCAAATTTTGTTTTAGTTTTAAATCGTAGGTATATCTTTCAATCAAGTGGCTCGTCAAAGCTCTTGCTCCCGATCCCAAAATTTGAAGTTACGCTACTTGACAGTGTAAATGACGCGCACAACGTGATTAACGAGATTCTCGTACATAATACACTAGGAATCATGTTAATCCATTTGTGCACGTCAGTTTTTTAAGCTCTCTGTACATCTACTCTATCTCATTGTCAGTCCCATTAGATGTCAGAAAGCAGGAGTCGCGAATTCAGACGATATAGAAGAGCAGACCAATCGCGATGGGTTAGCATTTTTTGGACGAATCTATGGTTTGTCAGTGCCATGACCTCGTTAGGTCAGGTCATTAACGTAGATGAGAGTAAATAAGAAAATCGTCAGCGTAAATTATAAATTGGTAAATTACCGAGCACCAATGAGTGTACGGAAATGAATGGCCCAACTTATAGGGATAATTTTTATCTAAACATATAATACGAAATTTCCTCAATTGTACTGGAACTTACCGCAAGAGTACAAAAATTGAATTCCATATTTTAACCCCCCCCCCCCCAGGTAACTTTCTTGTGGCTTATGATTATTATCGTTCAAACATCCTGCATGGATATGAAATATTAGAAGATTTGTACTTAAATCAAATTGCAAAAGTTCTCTTTGAATAAAAATTACCCGAAAAAGCTAAATTGTCAATAATTGAGAAGAACCAAAAGGAAGAAGATAAGGCCGGAAAATGATATAAACCGTCAAGATAAATAATTACAGATACTCTATTTTAAGTTTCCATATCATTACATATTTCAAAAATATCCCAATTGATTAATATTTTTCCCCAATAGTCATTTTAAACGATGATATTTATTCAAAAATAGCTGAGATAACCATACTTCCTGAAGCAACCCCGTAACTCTCATCAACTAATTTGAAGAATTTCAATAATTTCAGTTAATATCAACAAACTAATAAAATTTAATTTTTGAAGTTATTTGACCTTAAATTAGAGATCTTAGTAATAGAACAATCGACATATCTAAATTATGAATCAGATGAAAAGTTATGCATTCAGCATAGTAATTATAGGTAAAGTTAATCATCAATAATCTTCAGAATTAATGGGCGGACGTTTCGAATCAAAAAATTAAATAATTTTCGTGACGAACGAACGATTAATTACTACGCAAAATTAGTTCGACCACGGTGTTATCACTCCTGTCTGGTTGGACTGCAAAGATTGATAAAGCTATAAATAGCTGCAAGTTTATAATTTTATTAAAAGTGATAAACGAGAAAAAAATCCATGATTAATACAAATTCCTGCGACGCATTTGTCGTACGACAAATATTTTGCAAAGCAAACAAAAAAAATTAAATGTCCCTAATTAATGACAAACGATGACAGCACAATGCGAATTTTTAATATTGCTAATTTTTAAGCTCCTCTTAGAAGAAGTTGTCGCCAACGCAATTATTAAACCACAATGCGACCGAAGAAGTTTGAACAACGATAATCGCCACATTTTAACAAGTCCAAATTATCCAAAACCGTACCCTTCGGGAACCGAGTGCGTTTGGAGCGTGACGAGAACTGAAGACGTTCGTGTCACAATCCTCATCACCGAATTGGACATTGAAACGGAAGTTAACTGTGACAAGAATTGTTGTTCAAATAACTCCTTGATAATTTCAGACGAAGGCAAGATAAGTAAAAAATTCTGTGGAAGATTCCGGTTCTTCCATGCACCCCTTACGTTTCCTCCCAGTAACACCACCATCAAGATTTTATTCAAAACGACGAAAAACAAAAAGAGCCACGGTTTTCGATTGATTTTACACAAACGGAACAGTAGCGTGTGTGAAAATTTTCACTTCTCCTGTTTGGACGAAAGCGGTTGTTATAATTACGATGATATATGCGATTCAAATTTCAAGTGCTTGGACCATTCAGATGAAATCAACTGTGCGAATTACCAAAATGGGAGAGCTAATTGTAATTCATATTCAAATTATCATTTCGAGCCATTACACGAACGTTGTGATGGAATAAAGCAGTGCCCGGATGGGGAGGATGAAATCGGTTGTGACAAACTGTGCAAATTTAGAATGCCGTGTAATAATGGCAGAGGTTGCTATTTGAAAAACGAAATATGTGATAGGAAATTACAGTGTGAAGATAAGTCGGACGAACTTAATTGTACTGAAAAGTTGTGTGGTGGACAGGCGTACTTCCTGTGTAATAATTACAAATGTATAAATGTTACGTTGGTGAATAACGGATTGGACGATTGCGGTGATCGCAGTGATGAGGTGGGGTACAGAAGAAACTTGGGCTTTCTTAATTTGCTGTTATGTATAACAATATTTTTGTCTATTTGCTTTTTTGGGATAGTTTTTCGATGGCACGGTAGTAGGCGCGACATACGTTACTTTATGAACAATATGCCTCAGTTTCCTCTACCACAGTTTCGTGCACCTGATGAAAATCGTGTGGGGTGTCTTATTCAATATTCTGAGTCGGATTTTCTTAATGGAGGAGAAATTTATGAGGCTTATGTACGTTCTAGGCGCAGACCGAGAATACTAAGCAGCAGATATATAAACGTAATTGGGTACGGACACATACAACGGGAAGTCGTAAGAACTCACGACCTTACTTGTGGAGCGTTGGCTTTAGGTTCACTGGGAATCAATTGTATGGAGAATATTACAGAATTATGCGAGAATTGTCAGAAAAAAGAAAATGCAAATACAAATTTCGATTCGGTTGACTGTGTAGTGAAGTAAACACTGTCGTCATTCGAGTCAAGTTAAACGATAAAACTTGAGAGGAATAATTTCAGAATAAAAGCAAATATAACTCGGTAGATAAAACAAAACTAAATGATAGGGCCTAAGTCTTACTGTCGGATTTTGCAGATAGATAAACCGAGGGTTTACTAAAACAAAGTTGAAAGGATTTAAGTACCTCGGATTTGTGTTTTCATACAAATTGAAGGTATTTATATGATTCAATTAAAACGGAGAACGAGAATTTTTGGAAGATAATATAAAAAGTACGAGTTCAGCGGTACCTGGTGGACCAAGTCCGAAACAATAGCCTATATAACCTTCATTTCTTGAACCACCCTCGTAACCACATTCACAGTTACTTTTATTATTAATAACATTTTTTTATTAAAGGAAGTAATTTGCTTTTACATCAAACTTTAATTGCAGACTTTCTACGTGTCAACATTTTTTATATGCATTATGTTTTATATAGTTATGCATGATATATGTAAAAATATTTGCAGAAAAAGTTATGAAAGGTCATTTACTGACGTTCCACATAAAAATATTTATTATTCGTTTTATCTGTTTACCAGTCACGATCAATAAACAATAAAATGTTGAAAAGCAAAAAATTACACAATCTGAATTATGTTGGATTCAACATCACTCGAAATGTGATGAGGGACCGGTTAAATTACAGTTTAGTGTTATGCAAAAGGATCAAATTAAAAGCCCTTGTTTGGTGTTTACTTTCAGAATTGAAATAACTGATAGTTGATGGTTTATGCTATTGTTATGAAAACACGAAAGAAAAATTCAATCGGGCCATTTCCTACTGACGAACCAAATTAATCCTTCACTTCAGCATATAACCCTACTATAAATATATGGTAACTCATATAAAAATATATGAGATTTGATTCAAATTTAAATTTTAACTTAGCTAATTAAAAGCTCAATACGCAAAACGACAAGTTCGCTGGAGGGTCACCCATCCGAGTATTAAAGATGCTCCACATTGGTTAATTAATAATTACAATGTACCAAAACCGGTATTATCCATCTGCACGGCGTTTAACAACAAAAAAAAGTGCACGTAAATCACCACACCTCGATGAAAACAATAAACCACATGAAATTTCCTAACTATACAACTTCTTCTCGAGAGGTCACAGGCTCCGGAAATTAATCAATAGCATGGATGATATGAAAATCCATTATCGATATTTCCATATTAGAATTAAAAAACCAATATACTAATTGGATATCGTAATTAATGTAGTAGAAACAAAAACATTTTATCAAAAGTAATTAAAATTTTGATTGAGTGGTTTTGAAACTCGGGGAATTTTCTAATCAATAGCATAAACCCCTTTTGGATGATCTACTGTCAGTAACGCTACCTCACTCGAACATTTAGTATGGTAGTACACAGCCAATTGTCTGAATGTGACCAAAGAAAGTTTGAAGTGAGAGGGAAAACATCTATAAATAAAGCTGTCGCCTTTCTTCCCCAAAAATTGAATTTCATCCTAAATTGCTTTTATTTCAAGGACAGTTCAACATAAGAGCACTTTAATTAAAAAAAAAAGTTAAGTTACATCAATCTGCTGGGTCAATTCGGAGTACGACGTGTAAATTACATCTTTCCGTAGTAAATAATCAACAAGTACAAAAATTATGCATTCTATCACGAGTGACCTTAAAAAAATGCAAATTTTACGTTATAACTTCAAGTACATAGCCTGCATATCATTTAAAAATCAATTTCTACAGGTACATTTTATTCCTAAACAAAAGAAGCTTTGAAAACGCGACCACCAAAACTGGCGCCCTGTCTGAAAAACGACATGGAATCGTGAAGGCTGTCGGTGTCATTCCTCCTGATGACAAGTGACACGCAAAGCTTTGCAAGAAATGTGGACAAAATACAGATCATCCACACATTTGGGCGCCATCGTAAGGATGAAATTTATAATTTCCTCTCTCATCGGTGTCCATGACCACCAACGAGTATCGTTGACGTTCGAAAATAGCTCGGGCACATTGACAGTGAAAAATATCAAATTGTCTCTAGTGACCTTGACTTTGCAATAGAGCGTTCTATTGCGGTAATTAGTAAAACATACACATTAAACTTTTTGAATAAATTCTCGATCTGAAGTTCTTCTGCCCTCGACAACGTTTTTTCAAATGAAAGGTAACTTTTTAAAAATGAAACGGATATCCTGAATTTCACATTTTTGGAAGTACACCAATGCAATTTCATTTTAAATTAATTCATGCGATGCTCTTGACAAGTACAAGAAGCACTCGGAAAAATTAAATTAAAACCACAAAAGTTTTAAGGAAATGATACCCGAGTAAGGAAAATTATAACAATTAAAAGTTACCACTTCCAGAATTTTATTTCGCTTACAACATCAATTATGAAAGTGCAACAAATAATTTTCGTAATTTCCTTAATTGAAACTCCTATTTTTGATGAAGATAATGGAAAATATTCCCTTAAGAATTATTTAATGTAATTAAAATAAAAAATTATAATTAACTTATTATGTCTTAATTATTAAAATTATATACCGTGTAAACGGACACTCAATTTATAATTGCCACAGTAAGCTAATTACTCATGGTGAAACCAACACGAAACAATTTTAAATTGCAATAATTTTCCAAAAATTGAACGGGGATTTCAAGGTCGTGCAAGATATTCGAAAAGCAATTTGGACAAAAACAGTGTATGGTATGCTTTATCAGTTTTTTCAAGATCATTCAATCCACATTATTAACTTGGCTTATTTAAAAATAAATTAGCAATTTACATTCCTCACTCAACTGCTTATAATAAAAAACATTTTGTAAACATGTAAATACTACTAATTTACAAATTAAATTTGTTTGGAGTGAATCATCAAGAGCAATTAAATCGTAGAAATGATATTATTTGAGCGCGTAAACGGAAAAATTTTGGAAATCTTAGAAAACAAAGAGAATTTGTTGGATCCAATTTTAATCGTATGAGTTATTCCAGTTTATTTTTAACCGAGAAAAAAACTCAACCTGCTAACATGAAGTTCAACATTCTTTGCATAAAAACAACAAAGTTAAAATGATACCGTGAATGTCACTTGAGCAAAATTTATATGAAAACTTTTGGATGGTTAAATCGGAAGCCAGGAGAAATGAGGTGTGAATTGCCCTCGCGGGTTGTACACCTTCCCGGGCCAAATTCAAATTTGCCAGTTAAAAATAAAATGGCTGCAGTAATCGTGGTTAATGCCTCACATGCTCAACACATGTGAATTTACTCCGGGAGTCAAGTGATCATGAAAATGTTGGTTTGTTGCAGTTCGACGAACTAAGAAACAACGACAATTTATTCCAACAGTTAGATGATACTTAAAAATCTTGAAAACTAATGCACGTATGGTCGATTATATTTTCATAAAACAAGAATTTTAAAAGCTTTGTAAACAATACGTTCGTTGCAAATATTTAACGTTCAAATTAACTAAGCGCTTACTCGCTACACGCTCCCCCCCCTTGCGTGGACTAATGTAATAACAATTTGTAGGGTGTTGTAGTTGGCATACACATACGGAATAATAATAGAAGTACACAAAGGAAACATCATTATTTATCCATACGCAGACAATTTCCGGCTACAGTATTCAGTATTTTTACCAACATCTTTATTATTCATTCTGTTTACGCACCAGCACACGAAGCTACTAAAGTGATTAAAGTTTCAATGCGAACTTAACAGGTAATAAAATTTTAAAAATAGAAGTACTGCAAATTAACATTGTAAAATTTCAAATAGAATGACGAAAAATTAGCCCATCCCTGTTAAATGAGATGTTGATGGTAGCGACGTCTGTGTAGTCGTGCGGTTGTACATCATAATAATTAGATGAATTTAATCACAAAATCATTTCATAATAATCAAAACAAGAAGTGAAATACTTCTTTTTCAACCGATGAAAACGTTTTCGCCTTTGGTGGTGGTGATGAATCCATCCATCAATCTTTTCTTAAACATGTCGAAAAATATGATTCCACTGTTGCTCAACTAAATATTAGTAAACCGGGCACCCAATTCGCATGACAGTAATCTCTCTAATCTTCATTCGGCGGTCTGCTAACAAAATTTCATGAATTTTATTGACCACATCATCAATACCTCCATTGCACGGCCTGGGGGGTCTTCAGTAATACCGGATGTTTTCGTTTGAATTCGTTAAACCGATATCTGATCCAAATCCGATCAGCTTGATAATCTGTCTGAAACTTGAACAGGCATCGTTCGATAGAGGGCGCTAGCAAGTAAATGCAGATTTTGTGATAGTGGCGCTATCAGTCGTTAAATGTGAGTCTTATCCTTATCAGTAAAAAGCGAGCATATAGAAATACTCAAATGATGGGTCATGTGGTCACTTTGCGGAAATGTATTTTTAGGGCGGCAGCTAATGCCAGAAAAGAAAATTAGAGCAAAGCAAAGAAATCAAAAAACGCCAATTCATTAATCGGGAACACAAACCAAAAGCTAAAAAAAACATCAAATCCCAGTATAAAGTAGAATTTCCCGGAGTAATATCCTGAGCCAGTAAGATTTTCCCCTTCTTTTGGAACGGAATGAAAGTGCATTCGCAGTTCATTGTGAGTGCTTCTTTTTCAAGCAGATGCAAAATCGAAGGTCAGCCTCGCCAGACCAAACTTTAATTTAAAAAAAAAACACGAATCTTTCTTGACCGGAAACCACAAAACGGGGGAGGGGATTACTTTCAGATGTGACCCTGTAGAGTGGTTCCTTCCAATTCAAACAAAATACCGTATACTCAAGTTACTTAATCGCTCTTCTCAAGTGATTACTGCAATTTTGTTCCAAAATGTAACAGCTTCTTTCAAAACGAGGCAATTTTCTGCATGTGATGCACAAAATTAAAAACGTGTTCGTGTTTATTTACCATAACAATGAAAATTAATGATGTTTCTAGTCTTATCGAAATAAGGAACTAACAACAAACTGGTTGAACTCACTCTTCTAGTGTAAAGCAGGGTGTGATAAATTCTCATATTGTATTTAGCTAATTACTCCCAGCATCAGAGAAAATGAAGCGTAATCTCATCTAACGCTCTGCAAGAACAAGTTATGGTTTTAATTAATTGTGGAATTTTTGCTCTAATACCCGAAGTGCATTAGCAGGTTTGCAAATGTAGGCTACAGATGTAAGAGGACGGAGAAAAGATTTGAGTTCGGATTAATGTTTAATTGATCTGCTTTGAGGTTGCAAGGAGTGGTCGCATAATTTTGCAATAATTTCCGTTCAAAATAAAATAAGTTGCATGTCGAACTTAAGCATAAAGAAACTTGGTAGTTTTGTTTTAATAATTTCATTGAGAATGGTCGGGAACGACCTTTTAAATCGACGTTGTTGTAATTTTCTTTAGGTAAAGGGTCAACGCGAATTCAATAGCTCCAACAAGCGTCTGGCCCACGTTCTCGTTTCTGGTGTGTGATTCTCACAAAAAAAACTAATGCATAACCTAATTAACTTGTTACTTCTAGATTGGGTAATTTTTCTAATATAAATTGTACTGTTAATGGTCCAAATTAAATACAAAGAAACAAATCGGTTAAAAGGTTATCAGAAATGATCTGTAATTACATGTTAGGTTACCTTTCCAACCAATAATTACTATGAACTTGAAGTTCGAACCAACGGGGCTCAGTAAGAGACCGGCGTGCATGTTATTCAAGCATAAAAATAACAGGACAACTAACTTGCCTAAACAAAAGAAGACAAAAACCAATGCTGGAGGTTATAGCAGCTTCATCACGACACAGATAAAATTTAAATGATAAAATCATCGTTGCATTTGTAATTAATTGAAAACAATTAAAGTGGAACAAAGTTGTAATTTCATTATTGCATTTTACATCCAAATATACACGAAGCCATTTATAGAGGTTCAAGGTCTTCAGTGATGAAAACCTTGTAGTAACTGAAACAAGTTAAGAACTACCTATAAAATTTCTGACAAATTATCCCACTGTTCAGCCCTGTTGACTTACAAAGTTAACAACAGACGGATTATTGGATATTTTCCGACTCATTTAATCAATCTTAATCGAGATGATTAAATTTATTCTTTTGAATAATTCAAAGCGTGAAACGATTAAACAGTTGACAAAAGATTGCAATTAGGGCCTCTACGGGTTAAACTACGCCGACATCTTTAAAATTTAAACTCGAAAAAAACTAATAATTGGATTAACTTTTTTTTGAAACGAATTAAAGTTAAAATACTCGGCTTATGTATCATATTTCATTTCTACACGTATTAATATTTATTTTCTGATAAAAATGTGTACACAACAAACATTCTTGAAGTACAAGCCAACATTAAACACTATCAACATGAGACAGGCTAGTCGATATAAATTTGTGTACAAATGGTGTTTACCAAATATTAAAAAAATTGAAGCATTTTGTTGTTATCGAAATGTTTCCACAAAATAATAAATTTAAATATTCGTTGACGCCCGAGATCGAATGAAGGGTTGGGCTGTTTTATGCTGGCCTATAAAACTTACAACGGAGTCCCCTTGAAAGAAAAACTTCAGTGTCTTTGCGGAATATCAATTTCACTCTCAACCACAGTAACGAGACACCAGAAAAGACGTTAACCATATTTCCAATCCCATAAGTATGTTTACAAAGTTACTACTACCGTCGTAATTAATTAAGTAAACAAATCAACTCAAAATTAGCCGTCGAGTGCTTCTGAATAAAAAATAAAGCGGGCGATTCGCCCCTCTTAAACGTTTCCGTTTTGATACAATAAAAACATTTAAAGAAAACGTTAAGATATCAAAGACAAATAAAATCCACAAATAAATACCTAAAAATAGCAAAGTTATCAAAAAAATTAGTCAAGTTCTCGAATTTAACTAAAACAAAATTTATCTCGTCTTGGTAAACCGACAAACAATTAAAATAATCAAAGATTATTGACACAAATGACGTTGTTTTCAATTGCTTATCGAAATAATTAATAAATTATTTATACTAACTAATCAACAAAATGAAATTTTTTCAGTTGGTTGGATGTTATTTCAGTACAAGAGGTTTCACTTACAGAAAATATTTGATCAACAAGTTTTTCACCCTGAGTATGGATTTTGATCTAACATCAGCACAGTATTTTTTAAATATAATAAAAAGACCTAATATACAGCCAATTAATTTCGAGAAAATCTTCGTAAGTGGGCGACGCGCACCTATAGATTAACGAGATAGTAAGATCATGTGGAAGCCAATACAATTTGTTTCCTGTAGGGTCAAACGTTTGCCATTGATTTCACCAAAAAATACCTGTTCCAACAGAAACTTTTAATTTTTGAAAATTTCAACCCCCCCTCCCATACGGAAGATTTTGAAAATCGGCTTCTCGTGCTGCGTAGTCATTCGGAATAGAGGCAGTTTAATTATAACCTAACCTAAGTTATAAAAACAATTAGGGGCATCGAAAAATTTAAAGATACTTAGAGGAGAGGGGAGGGCTATTAAAAGGTTAAGAATCACTGGGCACTTTCTATGTGGTTTGACGAATTCTATCAACTCCTGAAATGTTTATAAATAAACACCTTACAAAACTTAATTATATAACCTAACCGAACCAAGTCGTCCCCCCCCCAACAAAAAATTATACAGAGCGAGAAAGCTGACGATAGAAGCTTTTTCATAAAAAAGTTCACTTTTTTAACGATAGAGGCGCTAACGTCAAACTTTCTCACTCTCATATTGGACAATTAGGGAGAAATCTCGACGATAGCGTCTCTAGCGTTAAGAAAGTGAACTTTTATCATAAACTTTCTCGCTCCCCATACAGACGCCCATGCAACCATTCCAGTGAAATAATAATTGGACACCATAAAACTAATCAAATAATAACTTAGTTAAATAAATAAAAAAAATTCAAATAATAACCGCCCATAGAAATCATAATATGAAGCCCTCGATCCTCGGGTAAGATTACATGACAGTAGGAGGAATTTACAAACGCCGATCATGTGGTAGGAGTATAATATAACCAATCTAATTTTCTCTTCAATACTAATTGAATATCTGGGTACTATAAGCTCTCTCGCATGTTGCTCGGAGACTAAATTAAATATAACCCACAACAGAGTTGACTTTCTTATGAGGAAAAGCAAGAGTTTTCAAATCCAGACGAAAAACGAACTATTCTCTGGTGCAAAATCATATAATTGAATTGATCATTTGAACCGGCAAACGTTCCATTTTACAGCCCTAAACGTTGATAAAAACTCATTGTTCAACCGGGTGACAATGTCCCAAATTCTCTTCGTCAAAGTAATATACGCCCACAACACCACAGCTGTCCCATTAGGACCATTGTACACAATGTTTATTGGTCGGCATTTTTACGTTCCAAAAATCTATGGATTACCTTTCATTATAGATCACCTCCATAACAAAAAATCTCAGCTGTATTTTATGTGTAGTACGTATTATCAAAAGTTACAAGAAAGTAAAGAAGGCTCCGTTCGTCTTATCTCAATGCAGAATGACCTGACCATGCTTTCATCGTAAAAACTTGTTGGTTAATAAATTTTCCCCCTTTTATAATATGAAAATATATTCCGACTTAGAAAAACCCTTACCCCAATAGATCGACGACCTTTTCAACGCACTGAAAAACGAATTTATTTATAGACGAAATTCCTACACCACCAAAAAATTTATTGGTGGGCATGTAAAAATATTAAAATTAAAATAACCCTCGACTGAAAATTTTACACCCTAATGAAAATTCTAGTATTCGAAATGATAATTTTATTTATTCAAGTAGATACTGATAGTATTTATAGAAGCTGAATTTTAAGAGCTGTCTGTCTGGGCATATTGATAAACTCATGTTTTATGGACTTCCAGTTTTATTCGCTTGAAGTGATAACTAGAAAATGATGTTTCAATTTTTGTTCAATCTGAAAGTAAATGACAGTTACCGAGGTTAGCACAGGACAACGTTCCCAAGGGGATTGGTCAGTGGGTCACCTTCACGATTTGAACAAATTGTTCGACCCTAGGTTAGAGTTACCTGACGTCTAAATGCTGGTTAATTTTTTTAAATAGCAAAATAAACAGATTTAAGAACGCTGCATCGCAAAGCCTCTATCATCCGACATTGAGAAATTGCCTAGTAGAAGGTATTTCCGGATGCGCACAGACAATGTTTGATTATGCTTACATTTTGTATGCTCAAGAACTTAGTGACCACCAATAAGAAGCATTGTATTTTCAATGCCGCCAATCAAGCTAAATTTAGATAATACGATTCTACTTCATTGTATGTTAATTTTTATTTTAAAAGAATTTAAACTCCAGCTTCACTGTCAGAACCATGTTCAGGTTGTTTAAAAATCTCTACATGCATTCGAGTGCAGAAAATGTTGTTCAAAAGTTCAAAACAAATACGCAATTAACACTGAAGAACCCAGAAAATAGGAAATATTTCCAATAGTGGAAGTTTTCGCTTCCGTTTCTTTCCAATCTGGTGAGCGACATGCTCACAGCAGTATACGCTCGATGCTCACCAAAATTTTATGCAAGTGCGTAAAATATCGCCACATCCTCGTGTAACAATGGCTAACGGGACCACAAAAAACTAATGTTAGGGTTCTAAAAATTTCTACTCCAAATAATTTTATTTAAATATCTTCACAGTACAATAATAGCAGTACGTTGACATTTAATTGCGATTGACATGGTGAATAGATTGCAAATAGTAAGCCAACAAAATATAGACTTGTAAAAATTAGAATACAAGGAGTTATCCCACCGTAACGGTATAATTTCAAAACTTGCTTTCATTTTCATTCATAATTAAGCAAAATGATAAGAAACGGTTGTTTACTTGCTAATGATAGCAATAATTTATTAAACATTCGAAATAACAGCCGGTTACATAATGGTTAACGGAAACAACTGCCTCATTAGCATAATGCGTCTTGTCTCGCACAGCAAATCGAAGTTGACTTAATAAATTTTTAGAATATTGATAAAACTTGCAAAACACATCATGGGGTTATCCATTGACGGATGTTCATGAGAATCAAAATTTATGCATTAACGAAAAAATATTCATGATGTTATGGTCAAATAGATAACATTACTCTTTTCGAAGTTTACTGAAAATGATGGAGAGCTCATGATCATGGAAAAACTGAATAAAAATCTTCTACGGGTGAACGAGTCTTTATCGTGACTACAATTTATTAAAATTATAAATTACTTTGCAACAAACTAACTAGCTTGGCTCGTCTCCAAAAAAAAGTCAAGATTAGAAAATGTTCTGCTTATTGTCTTAATTGCAATCGACAGTGCGTACAGCCTTGACTTCCACCAGTGCAGTTACGAATAAGTCGTCCGAATAAACTCCGTAGTCCATACCCAATTTGAAAATAATAAATTAAAGGTTAAGAAATCAGGAAAACTTGGAAGACTAAAATTTGGATCAGTGGTCCTCGAAGAGATTCGATTTCCTAGCCATAACCAGATGCTCAGAAAAAGAATTAAAAGTTTCCAGTGAAAAATGGAGTTATTACTACTGTATAATTATTCTTTACAGACCTACACTGCTGGACCAAACTGCAAGCATGCAATTGGTTTTTGAAAGTACTACATGATTTCAGCATATTCTCTTTACATTTTTTTTCAAACTTGCAATAAATTCATGTGCGTGGAATAGAAATGAGCTACAAATTTAATTAATATTTTTTATATTATTTAAATAACTCCGCCTTAATGTAAACAATGTAAGGTTTTGCTAAGTGAAGTGGATTTGCGTGAGTCCATTGTTATACATTATATTTTGAAAACAACTTTGAACCACTTAAATTCATTATAAATAGTAAACTACAGTTTGCCTTAATTACAATTTAGATTTATTAGGATATAAAAACGAAATAAAATTGGGAATCCGTTGATAAAGTAATAAAATCGTATCACTGATTACGCTTATCAAACGTAGTGTAACTAAATACATGCAAATACGTAAAAAATGTTGTTAATGATGGTAATAAAATAATTAATAGATGCAATATTTCCGTTTAAACATAAATTTATTAGGTATAATAAAAAGTTACCACAGTTCCTTAGTCATTTTTACCTAGAAGATTTGTCAATTAAATCAAATGAATGATGAGGCCGTGCGGCCTAAACGCCGCACTAATTTGTGCCGGGTTGAAAGAAAAACCTTCCTGAATTATTTTATCCAATTTATTACATATTTTACGAGTCCACTGTGTAGTATCAGAGTGGTAAGCTTACTATAGCAATACTATTATGTACTTCAAAACAAAATCAATAGATGGCACTATTACACAATTGGAATCGCAAAAAAACAACAATTATTACTGAAATTAAAGAAATTCGGCATCTGTTGACAGTTTTTTTAATAGATCAGGTGTTTCTAAAATGAACAATCAATCAATACTGTAATTATTAAATATTTAAGACAGTGAGAATCTCGTTAATCCATGCTGATGCGTCACTAATTAATTAAGTCATACTAACGCTGCCTGTTAAAGATAAATCAATCTAAGTTGGACCAACAATTTCGTAAAAACCATTTTTGTAATTTTTGATTAAGGACTACTATTAAAAAAAAAAAATTTATTTTCACCCCTTCCCCATTTTTAACTACCGAATTATGCAAGGCGAACTCTTTACGCGTGCAGCACTTACTTCAGTGTTTTTTTATAACCTGTTATCCAAATTTTTATTTTTTAACCCCTCGTCTACATATTCCGCTTTTTCCGACCTGTTTTTAAATCCCCTAACCTGAATTTTCGCCATTTGTTTCGAACAACATTGCGTACCTGGATATTAAGAAATGACCAACCTTATGTTGTAAAAAAGAAAAAAATTACATTTTGTTTTTAGGATACATACGTAAGGAATACGTCGACCCCCCCTCACGTAAGGGTCTGTAAGATTTCTGATACCATCCAACTCTTAATGTAATCAATGGACGCTCCCAAAGATAAATATCGACGCAGGAGATGGTAGGAGGAAGAACGTGCTATTGCCGTCGTGATTTAATTTACTTCTGAAATTATGTACGCTTCGAATTGACATTCCTCAAATACAAAGATGGGGTCGACCAGACGAACTGTTGAATCTACACATGATCACCGCTGGTTTAACTTATTAGTTTCATTGAGGACCAGACTTTCTAAATGCAGTTTGTCCAATGTAGAAAAAATAAAGTGCAGTTTGTTCAATACATTTTTTTAGCTGTTTTGTAAAGCCGTCAATCGAATATTTCCCCCTTCATGGATACTTCACAGTGTAATTTTTTCTGTATTTTCGCAAAAATTACTTTTTTGATAACTTATCATATAAACCTGTGACATACTGCATACAGAAAGTCTGCTCCTCAAGTTATCTTTACAGATAAAATAATGATAAATCAGTTAAAGTCTCATGAAAATAAGTTCAGTATTTGTGGGAATCTCGTTAATCCATTTATGCGCGTCACCAATAAGTTGTGTTTTGTTTAGTTGCTGCTTATCAGGAGCGGATGGGCCCACTGGGCTACCGGGAAATTTCCCGGTGGGCCGTCGGTCAATGGGACCGTGGGCCTTTAATAAAATAAAAATTTCGCCTGCGGCGCTGTTGTGGGCCGCCGACCGCCAATTGCCCGGTAGATTTTTGATAACCCATCCGCCCCTGCTGATTATCGTACGAATTAAGTAGTGTAATAATTATTTTACGCACAAAAAATAGCTATCAAACGGGCAAATGACGTACTAAAACAGGCCACTAATCAAATAATACTTTACCCCGTTTCCCGACTCTCCCGTTTATGTTGGATTCGACTGTAATTATTCAGTACCAAATTCTCCAAATGCACCTTTTCGGCATAAGTGTGAAAAATTAGAGTCTCATAAAAGCTCGAGTGTGGCTCAACCTAGTTTTTCTCCTCTAACTCGAAAACGGTGAAAGATAACAAAAATGTTGAAAAGACCAAAAGTGTTCAGCATAAACTGATTTATATTTCTGGTTTTAAATATTTTTTATATCTGTCACCTTTGTCGAGTTATTAAAGAAAAATTAAGACAGTCGCACTCGAGCTCTCGTGGCAGACTATACAGATCGACGCAAAACTGGCGTGATGTGTATAACCAGGTTCATACCGAAATGATAAGTTGAAGGACGGGGTGCATACATTTACTATAATATGGAATCGAAAGAAAATCAACAACGTGAGACGTAATTCTTTGAAATGTAAATGATCTTATCATAAATCTTATGGTTCGTGTAACTTTTCCTTTCAAAAATTCAGACATTTTGCATGAAAATTTCTTTAAACAAACATACTAGAAAGAGAAAGATTTGACAGTGACAATACTGACTTCACCCAATGAGCAAATATTATGTGTAAAATCCAAAGATGCAATTTGTAGGCTAAAAAAAGACAGACCGCACAGGTTGAGCAATCTAGTAATTATTACAATATTATGGATGACGCACATGAATGGATTAACGAGATTTTCATTTGTCTGCTGAATGTAGATTAGATAGAAATAGACAAAATAATGTCGACACTAAATGACCTTGATCCTATTTAAACTAAGATAAGATTGTTTTTCCCTGTATATAATGGTCAATTTAAAACAATTGAAACAAGGCAAATGGGTTAATAAAAAGTGCGGCTAGGAGAAACAAAGAAATTTAAAAATTAATAATTCTACAGAAATGGTGATTCAGCGTTAAGAACATAAAAGAAAGCTAAAATTATCGATAATTATCAAGGGTAATGTACACTAAGAGTAGATTACTTGTAATCACATTATTCAGACATTAAATATTCATTATTATTCGTAATTGCATGAATGACAATAACAATTTGAGTACCTAATTGAGTCATGTTGCAAGAATTTGCAGTTTGAAAATGCAAAATAATTTGAAAATCCCCTTGTCCTGAACACAACGCTACAATTTTTGCAGAAGCCGGGGGAACAATAAACAAAGTTTCTGCAGGTAGAAAAAAACCTGAAAGTGCAAAATTCAATACGGTTCTTATTTACCTGAACGGGTGGTAAATGCAAGTACAGCAATCACGAAGACTAAAATTTGGTAATTTTACGGTTAAAAGCCAGAAAGTTTGGTAAAATTGAGTTAGTGCTTTCATAATTAATGGAAGATATTTTAGGGCGAAATTTGTATTTTTAAGCATGGCAGACATGTGGGGACCAACACCCTACTACTTACATATCAAAGGCCAGCTGTCTCTTTGCAAGGGCAGACGACAACTCAAACAACGACCCCCATTTCGCCATATGCTCAAGAAATCGACTCTACACCCACTAAATTTATCGATACATTAAAAAAGAAAACAAAAAAATTCCTGCGAAATCAACGTGATTACAGCGCGCGTGTGGCCCTTCAAAATAATCGGAAATTTATAAAACATAAAGAAAGTTAAAGTTCTCAAATCAATTCAATTACGATAAAAATTTGCATGGGTTAACAAAAATTTAATGTTTAAATTTTGTTGTTCGTGGGTAAATACAAATGTCGCCTACCGGTTTTTTTGAAATAGCGTACAGATGTAAAGTCGCTTCAATCTCGAATAATACGCACCGAATGACTTCGAAAACTGACATAAATACACACCACAAACATAAAATAGTAAGTTTAATTGATAGATTTCAGTGATTCTTACCTAAATGGAAGGTATTCCAGTAAAATACACAAGACAAAACTAAGTTGGCACACACGACAGCACAAAACGACTGAGAAGTTTGCGCGAATAACTAACGGAAAACAATGGCGACAACAAATCCCCCACTATAATACGAAACAACAAATACTTCAATTTGATTGGTCCGTTTGATTTTGGACGCGCTCAAGCCGACAACTGCACAAATATCCCTACAAATTTAACAGGGTGTGGTAAAAAGTTTATTTTGAATTTTTTAAATTTTTATCTTGAATTTATTGGGTTTATCTGTTAAGATAACTTAAAATGCATTTCTTGCGAAAATAAATTAAATTTTATAAATGTTTGACAGCAAATTTGAATATTTCAAGAAATAAGAATTTTTAATTAATAATTTTGTTATTAAAAATATTAGTTCAGGGCAAAAAGATTATGGTTTTAAACTTTTATTATGAAGAAAATTATAACATGGACTCATTTTAGTCCGCTTTCAAAATTTATCAAATCAAAAATTCAGAGGTTCTCAACCCATGGTACTTATGAGTGTTATATTATGTGTGGCGAATCTGTCCTTTGACGGACCAGCCAGTAAAAGTCATTTTTTTATTATCTAAAAAGATTTTTTGCCGCACCCTGTGTATCGGTACAGTGCCGTAACAAAGCGATATGTAACAGTGTTTTAAATTTTGGATTCTTCTCTTCTCTCGCAAAAATAATATTAATAAAATTTTTTATATGAACTGCCAAATTCATTTGCAAACTTTTTTTTGAATATTTGCCAACTGAAAATCCTAGTTCCAATGCTATCTCAATTTGGTTTGTTTATTTATTACCAATCAAAAGTTTTGGTTCCTAAACAAACATTTCTTTAAACTTCCTCTTGGTTTCTATTCAAAGTTCTGAAAAAATGTGAAAGTGTTCCAAACTTATGTCACATTTTCCTAGTTACGCCAATGGGTTTCATAATACGCTTATCACTTCTGCATATTTAATCAATGATTTGATAACAGTAAATTATTCTTACATTGTTTTCTTGACTTTCATAGGAAAACTTGTTAATATTATTTAACCATATATTCATGGGTTAAAATTAAAAAATTTCTTAGTTCATAAAATTCATTAGTGAATTTGTATAAGCCGGAACTGCTTGAGACCCCCAGATTGTGCGGCCTGAAGGTCGCAGTAAAAATATTTTCGAGTTAGTGATACATAAACGAACAAATCCCGATTGAATGTTAAAGATTGAGCGTCACGTACAGACAGAGATAAGTTGATAAATAAATAAACAAATCAACCCTAAATATATCATGAACCAAGCGTAACGCTTTTTATTTTATCGGTTATAGAAAGCGAAAAAACTCCCTTCTAGAGCAACCGGAGCAAGAACTTGAAATTGTTCTTCTTTTTACTCAGCATTTGAGTTTGAAGATTTCAAAAAACTCGTAAAACAAATATTCTGAAAAATATAATTTTCGTGAATTTGGCGCTCTTTGAATTGCTGCCCGGGGCAGGTACTTCAGATTGCCCCCCCCACACTAAGTCCGGGGCTGATAACAGCAATATATTTTCTAAAAAATCATATAGCTAGACAATAGATCAAGTGATTGGACATTGCATTTCTTCAAGGCAGTGGTTCTCAAACTATTTGAAGTTAAGATAGGGACATCACACTGTCAGTTTCTTTGCGTGAAACAATTACGAAATGAGAATTACTTCTCCAAAGCAATCTTGACGTCACACTATATAATCACATGATCTATATGAACATTATAAATAATGTCTAGTTTATAGAACAATAAATTCTATGATGATAAATAAAAAAATAAATAGTTATATCAGTTTGGTGGTTAGTGATGTCGTGTGATCTATTTAAGCGTCGAATCATAGTATCCAAAGTCGAGTCTATTATTCTATGGTCGAGACTGAAACTTTACGACTCGGAATCTTTTGGTGACTAAACCTTTAAATATCCTGTTGCAAAATTCTTATATTCTTCGATTTTTATAAAATTCTTAATAACAGTGCTCTTATAAACCTATTTTTTTCTGCGTACTCCTTAGATCAGTAGTTCTCAAAGTGGTTCCTACAAATCCCCTAAGGGCCTAAGAGTCTTTGTGACCGCTGAGGGGGTCCGTAGCAAATTAAAACTGATTTGAGGGTACGCTTTTATATTGATGTTTTCAAGAAGCTTTGTTTGCTTTTATTAAAATTATTTTTTACTTTTTAGTGCACTTTTGTAATTTTAAAAAAAGTTTTTTTTTAAATTTTTTATTTAATTTTTTTTTATTTTTTATTTTATTTGTACCAAAATTAGTTTAATAAAAAACTACATCATATAAAAACTACTTATTTTTTACCTTATTTGTCTTTTTTTCTTTTATGTAATTTTTACTACCGATTTTAGCATTTTGAAAACTTTTTTTTTTATTTTCAGTTTAAATAGAAAGAAAATCTTACCATTACGATGCCCCTAAATTAAAATTTTTTTATTGTTTTTCCTAGTCCAAAAGAAGTCCTAAAAACAAATTGGTTTTTCCCATAGGGTTCAGTAACTACCTCAGCTAGTTTCTTATAGAGTTTTTCCATTGAGCTGTAATATCATTTTGTGATAAAAGAGGCTCTGTCACATTTTCTTCTATTTCTTCAAACGATGGACCCGTGTATACATCGTCACCAGAACCTAAAGTATTCCTTTTGGCCAACTTTTGGTTCACTAATTCCTTATTTAGGAAAATTCGCACACCATTTGTAAAACCAAACATAAAAAATTCCAAAACTTGACACTTTTCATCGAATTTGCACTTTTGAATATTCAAAGCTTTACTATTAACCACGTGAATAAAACAATTTTTAGCTTCGATGGACCATGGCGTTCCTGGAATAAGTGGAACAATTTGGCTCAATGTAGCCCTAATAGCTTGTCGAGGAAATTTAGCAAAAATTTTCTTCAAAAAGTAAATTTCACGGATATCCACTACGTCCATTATTCCATAGTCCACAAAGAAAATGTTGGCATTACGTTTTTCAGGTGTAATTTTCTTTACCAAACCACGATGGTATTTTCCGTTGTAGACCGAAACGCAGTGGATACCATTTTTCAAGTCTCGCTCTTTAATCCTCAATGAATGGTTCTCTTTTGCGTACGCTTGCTGCATGTCATCCATCATTTCGTTTAAAGCTTGGAAATTTTCATTCAAAATTACATAAAATTTGGTAGGATCATATACGGATCCAATATTTACTTGGGTCCCATATGGGCAACGAACAATTTTGGAAACCATTAGTTTAGGAATGCTTTCATTAAAGCGCAGCACATTGTGAGGATATTTAGTTAAAGATGAATTTTTATGAGAACAACCATTACTTCCAAAAGTAGACACACTTCTCGAACTACTTTTGCGGTGTCCATCATAAGCGCTTTGTTTGTTCTCGTAGTGCCTAATTGTACTTCCATAAACTGAAGAAGTTCGGTTTCGGCTTTTGTGGGTTTGGATTGGTTCCGTGTGTCTTCCTGACGGTTGATCGTCATATTTTACGGTAACTTTTTGCTTTTGCATAAGCTTATCGAGATGTGCAACGTTCTTCCTCACTACATCACTATAAGTCGCTTTATTTCCACTTCCCTGTACCTCAAGAATTTCTGGAAAACTTTTAACTTCTTGTAAGGACGACATATTTTAATATTTGTTTTTACTAATTATTTTTATTTGAATTTTTCTACTTATTTTCCTTATATAAGTTTTCAAGTTTACCAACTGAAAAAATAATATGATTATCTACGACAACTGGGCGAATCTCACCGGGCGACGGGCAACCGGACGATGGGTAAACTGGACGCCAAAAAAAATTTTTTTTTTTTTTGATACGATACAACTTTTTAGCTTTGTTTGGTACCATAGTCCTAGTGCTACACTAACTACACTACTACAAATTGATTGGTGTACAATTACCATCCCACTTTTTACACCAATCAATTTTTGCAATTTTTTACACTTACTTACTCCGAGTAGTTCGGTGTAGCATACCAAACAGACCTTATTTTTGAGAACACTTCATAATCATACATGGTGATCTAAAAAAGAACACATCAGTTGTTCGGAGTCGACATTAAGCAAGAGTTACTAATATTTTTTCGTCAAAGTATTTGATTGAAGTTAACAATAGTAACTCATAACCTAATTAAGGGATGATGAATGATTGTCGGATACAGTTGCGTTGTGAAAATTGACTCTACGCCTCCTCTGCTTTGCTCCGCTTTGCTCCGAGCCATTTTGACCAACGCTTTATTAGCTAATAATATCCCTTAGGGCCTTCCAACTCTAAAAAGGTGCTACTATAGTAGCACCTATAGGAAAGGGGTGGATATAAATTTTTTTTCAATATCTCTAGGAGATATGATTTTATAGAAAATTACCAGTATTATATAAATGTATGTATATCACAAAGGTTATCATAATAATTCTCTTTTTTAAATGCCCGAAATTTACAGTAGCGTCGCCTACTTATACGTCGCGACGTTTAACTGGGCGATGCGTCGTCCAGTTTACCAATCGCCCAGTTTACTCATCGCCCAGTTGTCCGGTTCCGATCTTTTATCGTTCACGTCGGAGTCAAAACTCGGAGTTTAGTCAAAAATTTCAACTATCCATAATTTTGTAAAAAATTAACTTAAATTCTTCCTCACTGAAGCTCATTTGACATTTTGAATTGATTGACATCAATTCATACACACATAAATTCAAAATAAGAAGAAAAACTGCAAACTCCCCCCCGCAGTAGTTTTTCTAGTTTTTCTCGAATAACTACGCGACCTTTGAGAATCAAACAAAAATAATGGAAGCTCATTCAAGTTCAAACGATGCTCTAAGGTTTGACGCTAAATTCAATTTGGAAGCTTTAAAGCTCTTCCTGTGTTTTTGCGGATAAATTAATTTTTTTCAAATAAACTCATGTTTTAAGTAAAAAAATGTGCAAACAATTATGGAATAGCAGTTTTCGTCACAAGGACGTAAAACATGATTTTACACCCAAGGGGCGGAGTTTTTGGAAACCGACGCGTAGCGAAGCAAAACCGAGGCGCACAAACCGCACCGCACCCCTCTATATATTTTCTTTGCCGCACCCCGTATAATATTGAAATTATATATTATAATATACAGGGTGGCTTAAAATTAAAATCAACCTGTCCAAGCGTTTTTCCCTTTTTTATTCTTAAATGTATTGAAATATCGGATTTATTTCGCATTTCTGCAGCTTCAATTTTTTTGTTTAATAATTGATAAAACTTTAAAAAAATTACAGCAATGAATTCAGGGAAGCAAGACCTTTCAAATAAGGTGTCGCTTGCCATATCATCCCTATTAACATTTTAGGAGTTGTCATCACAGCGCGGAGGGATGAAACAATACGGGAGTGACATTAGTCGCAAAAGTTGTCCCCCTCGATAATAAAATTGACGTGTTTTTGCATTTCTTAAAAAAATATTTTGCCGGCCACAATTCCGTCTGTTTCGTTTTCAAAGGGCCACCCTGTATAATATAAATAATATGAACCTCCCAGTTTATAATACAAACCTTATATGTATTATACTATGGTTATACTTTAGCAAGCATAGAGCCTCAGCACGCAACAAAGTCGAGTGTTGACTCGCGCAAAGGCGATAATCAACCTTTGTTTGAATTTAATTGAGTAGTTTTTCCGAAGTTTTAAAATGAGTGACGTAAAGATAACTCTGAACTTGGCGTCGGGACGCCCCAAAAAGTCCGACAGAAGAGAAAGGCGACACCAGCATCAAAAACGCAAAGGCAGGAATGTACGAGAGAAAAATAAGAAAGCTGTTCTAGGTTGGTGCCTAGATATTGAGTAAAATCGATCCCAACTCTCCAACCATTAGTGTACTTTAAAGTACACGTTCCGTCGATACAATGTGTCATTAGTCATTACAGGCAGTAGCATAGCTAGTGGGGGCGGAGAGGCGGATCGCCTCGGGAAGCACATTTTTAATAGCGGCATTAAGGGCAGCAAAAGAATTTTTTTTTGATATAAGCGTTTCAAGAAAAGCGATACGCTATCTGGTGGCAAGTTTTGTACTAAAGGGAATGAGCTGAAATGGTTGTTTACCATCAATTTTATTCAGCATACGTGCGTAATTATGATTTTAATGATTATGTTGATATACTGATTATGTTTTTAATTTAATAGATATCTTATCTGCTGCTCGTTTGCTTGTAATATCATGGTTAATTAATTCATTTATTTCTTAATTGCCTCTTCACCTCTAGTACCAACATGGCCACTAGCGGCGCTGCAATCTTAAATTGAAACGCCTATTTCATCAATAATTAGGAAACAGAATTTAGAAAATGGTTATTAAAAAAATTATTAGGAGCAAAAGAAATTTTTTTTGATATTTCATCAATTAGAAAATAGGGTTAAGAAAAAGATCATTCAAAAGCTTTTTTAGAAAAGGGCGGAATATTTAAAAACCGCCCCGGGTAGCAAAAGTTTTAGTTACGCCACTGATTAAAAGTAAATATTTAACAAAAATTGCAAAATTTAAACTAATCGATGTACAACATTCCTCCATATCTAAAACTTTTTATTTTAATGTTTTCTATCAGATTCCGTCGAATTTTCTTTCATAAATATTATACTTTCGAGTCTTGGTTGTTGTCCTAGATCCGTTCCTCCTTAAGTTATTTTTATTAAAATTCCTAACGTTTATATTTTACCTGGCATTTCTTGTCGAAAACATTACTCTGCGCAAACGTGGATGGTTAGGAAGTCTTGCGAGGAGAGCGATTGCAAGCGACTATGTTATGATGGATTTGATTACTTTTAAGTCCTGTTAAATTAGATAGTAGTTTTAGTAATATTCACTTCTGTTTTAGGATATCGTTTTGTATATACAGTTATGTCCAGTCATCTCTACCTGACTTTAAAATCTGTTTGTATATCGTATGTTTTTTTTAACCACTTGGCAAGACTTTTGTCGGCACACGTTTTCTGGATTTGGTGCGCAAGTTTAACAACTTTTTCCAAGCAGACACTATTAATTATACGTTAACGAATTCTGTTCATTATCGAAAAACCAAACAGTAATATTCAACTTTCGGTTATTATCATTGAGACGTACTGAATTTGCTACGTTAGAAATTATTTAACATCTAGATGAGTTGAAATTGCTACTTGCTACCACAGAGATTGCTCCTCTACGGTTCTAGCATATCTCAGTGCAGTTTTTGTTTCCGATGCGCGGTCAGCGAGTCAGGTGCTTCTGTTTATTTGGAACAAGTTTAACAATTTGACATCTTTTAAATTGAAAGAAAACTGTTGTCACTTTTTATTTTGTAAACTTACCAGAGCTCAAAGTATGTCTGATCTTCTTAATTTCAAACCTTAAAAATTACCAAGAGTTGGTAAATTTATTGATATTTGGCGACTTATTAAATATGGATTAATTAATTAATATAATTAAAATTATATACCAACATTTTTCAGTTCCTATTTTTTACAAAACCAATCTGGTTAAAGCATTGAAAGAAATTATTGCAAAAAATCGATTTTTAACGTTCATCTTCAAGAACAGATAATCATTGTTGAGCTATCTCCGTGAAAATTTTTTATCCAAATCCAAACTTATGATCTTATTTTCACTAGACGTACTTAAATTCGAGAGATTGCGCACCATTTCCGAGACATCCTGTATAGATATGAAAACGGCTAACGGCCAAGTTGAGAACCGCTGACTGCTGAATAGTTTGTTCCGCAGTGTACATCGAACATAAATCTAACCGCGCCAATTTTAAACCGATCGATAAAAAAAATTTCAAACTTTTATAGAAATATTTATCACCTTATCTTTTTAATTTTTTTGTGCCACTCCGATAAAGACGTATTTTGGCCCACCTTATCTGCAATTGGTCTGCATTGCAGATAGACACTCAGACGTCACCGACACCGGATGATTATTAGTTGAAGTTTTCTAACCTCTCTAATCTCGTTATTAGTGATAAATTATTTAATGAGGAAGTATGGAGCTGATTGAGTATTTGAAGCAGCCGCAACTTGTTGCCAATATACAGAGGTTTTTCGGGATAAAACTTAAAAGTGTTGGTGCGAAAAATGGGCTGTCAAAGAAAAGTGAATCTAATAAAAACGAGTATGAAATTACAAATAAATTTTGGTATTATTTGTTTACTTTTGGTACGGCGTTAGGCGACGAGGTGTTTTATTCCTGCTTTATTCCGTTTTGGTTTTGGAATGTTGATGGTGCAGTCGGAAGGAGGATGGTTATGGTTTGGATGATTGTTATGTATATCGGTAAGATTGAGGCCCGTTAAAGGTTTTTATTATGTCATTTTCTTGGGTTGTAGGACAGGCTTTTAAAGATATTATAAGGTGGGAGAGACCGGGACACCCAGTAGTCAAGTTACAAACGAAGTGGGCTCTGGAGTACGGAATGCCATCTACCCATGCCATGGTCGGTGTTTCGATACCGTTTTCTGTGTTCCTATACACGATGAGTCGTTATCAGTATTGCACCTGTATTGGTTTAACAGTGGCCATCAGTTGGTGCTCTATAATATGCGTTAGTCGCCTCTATTTGGGAATGCACACAATTTTAGTGAGTTTCTGCTGATATTTTAAGGAAATTGGTTGGAATTTAAAAAGCAAATTTGGATATTTTTTAGGATATAATTGCTGGGTTATTGTTGGCTGTAATTTTAATGGTTCCTGCTGTTCCTCTAGTCGATAGAATAGATAATTATTTATTAACAAATACTTTATCACCGTTAATTGTTGTTGTTGTTTCTATTTTAATGATAGTTTATTACCCAAATAGTGGAAAGTGGACACCTACCAGGTAAATTTTTTTGTAACCAATTATTGATTTATAGTTTTAATCTAGTGAAACTCGATAGTAGTAACCGTACGATATTTTAGGATCGCTAAACACTTTTCTCCTCAATGTTTACCGTTAAATGTGTTGAACATTTGTTGGTCCGTTCAGTTCCTGATTTTACTTGTAAAAACTTTTCATTTTAGTTCTAAAAAATTTTTAATGCATTTTTTGGTGATTATAAAATACTGATATAGTTAAATTTCTTATCTCGACATACTTAACCCTTGGTTCAAGTAGACTTGAGAGAACTCGAAAATGACCTTCGAAATATAGAAATGAAACTGATAGGCATAAAATTTAAGAATTAAATTTCTAAAATCATTGCAGATACTTGAAAGAAATTTTATATTGAGATAATTTAGAATAGTTAAAATTTGAAGCTGTAAATTACTGCCTTTTAGTCCAGTGCAGTTAGCTATTACAAATGAAAAATGGAATTTCTAATACCATAAACTAAAAAGTTTACCCATTAAAAATTACCGCTATTTTGAAAATCCGTAAATTAAAAAAAAAATCAAAATTTTAATAAATAATTATACAAATTTTTATAAAAACGATGATCATGTAAATATTCCGAAGCTAATGGAATTTTGACAGGTTGTTTGGGGGTATTCAAGGATGTCTATTCTAAGTTTTTGACCTCAAGGACCCTGTGCTAACTTAGGAGGGGGACAGAAACCTCAAAATTTTTGAACTTTGTTTAGTTTTTTGCTTATATCTCTTAAACTAAACATATTTTGGGTACCATAGATCTTTACAAAGTTGTAGAGCACTAAATTTGCTAAAATTTGGTTGGTAAAGCGAACCTTTAGACCCAATATTAACCGAGATACAGCCGATCAAAGTTAGACAAAGTTTCTCAAAATGTAAAAAAATGGCCAAAAAACGAAGGCTATGCCTCTATAACTATTTATTACCATCATTTACATGATAATTATGTTAATCACTCATTATAATATCAACATCTTGAAACACCTATGACCACCCTCTCTTCACCCCTCTCCCTCTCATTCCAACAAACGTGAAGATGCCTCATTTTGCCTAATTAATATGAGGTTTGAGGTATCTTCATGTTTGTGGGAAAGGCGTTTGGGGAGGATAGTCATAGATGTTCCAAGATGTTCATATTGATGAGTGTCAACATAATTAACATGGTAATGATTTTAAATAATAGCTATAGATAGGAGCAAATCTTTCGTTTTTTGTTTATTTTTTTACATTTTGAGAAACTTTGTCTAACTTTGATTAGCTGTATCTCGGTTAATATTGGGTCTAAAAATTTGGTTTACCAATCAAATTTTATCAAAGTTACTGCTCTATAACTTTGTAATGAACTATGGTACCTCAAATATGCTTAGTTTACGAGATATAAGCAAAAAACTGAAAAAAGTCTAAAATTTTTGATGTTTTTGCCCCCCCCCCTTTAAGTTAGCACAGGGTCTTTGAAGTCAAAAATTTAGGATAAACATCCTAGAGTACCCCCAAACAACCAGTCAAAATTCCATTAACTTTGGAATATTTTCCAGTTAAAAGGGGATTACAACCTTCAGAAAAAACATTAGCGGAAGATTTCAAAAGGTAGACTTTTTACTTTTTAATATAAGAAATTCAAAAAATCTAAAAACATCCAAATCCATTTACTATAGGTGGGTTCTGAGGTATAAACCTCGACTATTTGGTGAATCCTTGGGCCTTCAGCTTCATAACCGCAACTAATGAGCCTATCCCCCCAAAATCCCAAAAATGATTAGTTTTTAATGGCGATATTATGATGAATGGATTAGCTTAATATTCGCAGCCTTTACCTTCTTACAGTGGCGTAATTACCAAGAGGCAGAGTAGGCAATCGCTTCCAGGCCGGGAAGTCTTGGGGGCCATGAAGTTGGCCCTAATGATTTTATTCATCACGTTTATGAACACCTTCATTATAATTATGAATGTAATTATCAATTGGATGAAAGATTACTTCATAACATCACATTCAAAATATCATATTCATAATATCAGGGTACTTTTAAAAGTAAACTAATTGAAATCCGGGGGGTTTGGGGGGCATGGAATACCCCCCAGTCGTAAATAAGCAAATGGATGTTATTTTAAGAATTAAATTTCCGTCTTTGTCAATTTTGAATAGTCATCTCGTTAATTCTTTGCACTGGGGTGTATTCCATACCCCCCTGACCCCCCGGTTTCCTAACATTTTAAGGGGTCGAGCGAGTTTAGCCACCCTAGACTAGAAAATAGAAAAATCACTTAAAAATGATCAAATTAAGTATCATTATAGTTTATATTCCTGAAGAAATCTTCTTTTAATATGGGGGGGGGGGTCAAGCGCAAATTAAACCGCTTTTGTTACAAAAGATAATAATAATCTATTACAATTTTGCCATGCCACTTATTACCATTCTTAAAAATTGCTGGAAACACTTGGATGTGGTCCAAGGCCGTGGTATCGGCGCTCTTCTTATTGTATTTTTTTATGTTGATAGCAACTTTTGTTTATTGTTGGCAACAACAAAGGAAGGTGAAAATAATTTTTTGGAAAAAAAAGGAAAGCAAAATGAAACAGCGTTATCGTACATATGGTTAAGCGCTCTATCTTAAGAACGGTTAATTGTATAAAATATTGCGTAAGACCAAATTTGTAGAGAATTTTATGTTTTACAACTTTTCTAATGACTGTTATTTAGAGCAAAGGAAACGAGATATCTACAAAAAATTGCGACCATTAATTTAACATTATCACGTAGTTAAACCACTTGATTATTAATTTTCAAAATTTTATAATTTTTGAACGTGTTGCAGATGGAATTTTGAGAGCTTTTTTTTAATTTGCAGAATTACGTTAAATTTTCTTAGTGGTCTAAAAATGCTAACATGGTTTTTTCAATCATTTTTTTCAAGTTGATCATTTCTTATTTTGTTGAATTTAATTGCAAAGGAATTCCAAAAAATTGTCTTCATCTTACGACATTTTTGAGTTTTCTGAATTTTTTGAGATTTTTTGGTGTAGTACAAAAGAAATGAAAGAATGTGAAAAATGTTTTTTCCTTCTAAAGTCAACAGGAATTAAGCACACGATTGATAAATTAGTTAACTGGAATCTTTATCCATTATTTATGGGATCTGGAAGGCGTTTCAAGAGAAGCGATACGCTATCTGGTGGCAAGTTTTGTACTAGAGGGAATGAGCTGAAATGGTTGTTTACGATCAATTTTTTTCAGCATAAGTGTGCAATTGTGTACTGATTATGTTTTTAATATAATAAATATCTTATCTGCTGCTTGTTTGCTTGTAATATCATGGTTAATTAATTCATTTATTTATTAAATGCCTCTTCCCTCTAATACCAACATGGCCACTAGAGGCGCTGCAATCTTAAATTGAAACGCCTATAGTTCAACTTATTAAAAATTTACTTCTAACCCAAAAAATAACCTAACTCGGAATCTTACAAAATGTGAATCTTTGAGACGATTCAGCTTATTAAAAATATTTCTGAAAGCCACACACCTCCCCGACCGGAATCCTAGAAGATATGGATTTATGAGACAGTTCAACTTATTAAAATTATTCCTCTGGGCTAACAAATAACCTTAATTGGGATATTTAAGTCAAAAAAACTCTTAAACCGTGTTGAGTGGGTGAACCTTGATGTTCACTCTAACACGGCATAGGAACAACTACGGCAGCCGCACTCTTTTTTTCCACGCCCCATTACAAAGAATAACCGAAAGTACACTTACCGTCGTCAGAATGCTGCAATAAGGTCGAAATTTGCTTAAAAATATAAACTTTCAAATCGATTTTAGGCTAAACTATTGATATTTTACATTCATCTTCACCTTAAACGTTTACTTTTAAAGTTGTTCTAAGTTCTAACCTTGTTGAGGTTTTTCAAATAAAATAACTAGATTATCTTTGGGTCCCTTTTTCGTACTCAAACCTAAAATTGAGAACGCGCAGCATGAATGGATTAACAAAATTCCTGAAATTTTGCCAATTTAATGTTTTTGTTTGCTTTTATGAGTATCAAGATCAAGCCATCTATAGCTTGCCCTGGCTAGCTAAATAATAATTTTATATTATTCGCTCTAACCATATAGAAATTTGAATTTGTACAAGCGGCAGTTAATATGATAATGTTTTTAATTTACATGGGTTGATTTGCCTTCTTTCTCCTCCCAAATTACATCTTCCTGTTTTCTCTCTTCAATTTCATCTTTACCCTCTAATTCTTCCTCTTTGCATCCCATAATTACTCATCATGACTACACAAATAACTACCAAGTTTTTCACTAGTAACCGATCTTTATTTTTAACTTAAATTTTTTCTACAATTTAAAAAAATATATGAAATTTTTGTTTTATGTTGCAGAGGTGACACCACCATGATTGTATCAGTATGCGTCGGTCTTCATTTTGGATCGTGGTTAAACTACCAATCTGGAATAATGACGGTATCGGAATTACGTCCACCTTACACAATTTTATGGCCTTCTATGGTAATGCTAGGCTACTTATTTTTAAGAACTCTGATAGGTTTCTCCTGTGTGCTAATAACTCGCATATTAGCATCACACATATCATACAATTTTTTGTGCACTTTGTTGCGCGAAAACGTCGACAATATAAGAAAATCGGAAAATTCACTACACAATAAGCATAAAAATTTTGTAGAACTGGGCTGTAAGTATCTCACTTGCGCCCTTATTGGCTTTAACATGGTTTATTTGTTGCCCCATTTGTTTAGGGTGTTAAGAATCGAAAGACCAACTTTTTACACTGAAATATAAATATTTATTTATATTTGTGATAGTTAAATTTAAACAAAGTTATATGAAAAACGATTTTTTTGCAAGTGTTAATGAAATTTCTGTGTCAAACTTTTGCATTACATAAAATTATTGTACAGTTTAACGAGCACAGGTCTTCAACAGTTTTTATTTTAATTTAAATTTGTGTATCTCAAACTTGTTGTAGACTTGTGTAACATAATTGCATACCGATTAACACTGCCATGTGAATGGTGATACGTTTTTAATTCTTTATTAGACATTTTATGTATAAATATTTAAAACAAAATGCTTAATGTAAAAACATCACATTTTATAATAGATTTAGTATTTACTACTATACAAATATTGTTATCAAATGATTTCGTACAAATTTTAGAAATAAATTATCAGTATATCAAAATAAGCTTGCTCATGAGGATGATATAAAATTAAGTAGCCAATGATGTTATGATAGCATAAGAATATTTTTTTACTGGCTGCCAGCATGAAATTTTGGTAAGGGTGCAGAAAACCTCAATCAAACCAAGAACTTTTAATAATTTTAAACACTTAAAATTTTGATATTATCTGTAAACAATCTGTGGAAAATTTCATGCTGGTTTTGACGTCGAAAAAATACTCTTACACTATTTTAATTCAAGATACTGCACTATGAGTGATAGTAGGATTAAGATTTTATAGTTAAGTGTATCAGGTAGTTTAATTGTTAAAATTTTGGTGCAATAATCAATATTTAATCATGACAATCTTTCCTTCATATTTACCAACAAGAAAAAATAATTTACATGTTAAAAAGTGTTGGTGCTTTTTATTAAAATTTCAGGATTAAAAAAAGCTTTACCAGTACTAAATACATACATAATCAATCGTCTTGTACGTTTCAGTATTAAGATGTTATTGCCATTACTGCTAAAAAGTTGTACAAAAAAAAATCTGTTTGTTTACCTGCTTCACAATTATGTTCAGTTTATAACTCAGAAACGATCACTTTTGTGTCAAAAATTAATGAGAGTTAATTTGTAGGAAATTAAATGTCCTTTAAAATATTTTATATACATCTTCTTGTAATGGCGACGGATTTTCCAATAGCGAGCATCAAACTGGAACAAAGACTTTCTTGTGACTGAGTAGTTAAACTAGGCTGGAGCTGGACCACTTTACCCATAGGAAATGCATGGAAAGATTTTGAATTGCTTGCACTTTAGGTTTACAAATGCGATGTGAGGAAGGAGCTGGCTGCGATTTAATAATTAACTTGTTGATCTATGATTATATTATTTTTAAAGATGTAATTACACTAATCAAATTACAGAAACAAATAAGAATTCTGCAAAGTTGACATAATTTGTAATGTGTGCCAAAAGCTGGGCACTGCTTATAATTGACTATTTCTGAATTACAAACAGCTTGTAAGTCAACTTTACACTGCTATTTTAACCAAAAACAGTTGAAGCATGCTGGACTTGTAATGATAATTGATTTTGCTATTAAATATCTTACAGAAGTCGAAATCCTATAAATGGTTACGTTGCTTCATTGCAAAATATGGTTGAACTTTATTAAATATTTATTAAGTTAAATGTGTCATGTAACACCAATTTATAATTAAAATAAATTAAGTAAAAATAATGGCAATTGAATTATTATGAGACAGCTTTTGAGGTGCTTAAAAAAACTGTTTTTATTAGTTTATTTTTCCAACTCAAATTAAGTTTTAAAACTAGTCCACCCACACGGACGACGAACAATGCTCACACTAATAAGTTAAATAAAAACTCTTAAAAAGCAAACAAATTTTTATTTTTTTAAATAGGACATCTTGAGGGTGGTAGTGAGCGTTCCACCCACTAAAACTTACTTTCAGTAATACCACCCATTCAGCTGAACTTTGCAAATTAGTTTCTCTCTGTCTTGTCCACTTCTGGACTATTTCTCAGTCCCCTCGTCGTTAAACCTATGATGGGCATAAGTTTGTTTAACACCACCATTGCTTTCAGTACTATTTGATTCATGGGGAAGCCACATATGTTTATTGGCGCTGATAAATGACAATAATAATAATGCGCATATTTATAATAAACTGGCAGTTTTTATTATGTAATAAATATAGACAAGTTTTAAAATTACATTATAACTAAAATATTATCCATCGATTTGAAGATGCATTGTCACTGTTAATATCTGAAACAAAAAATTTAGCTATAGTCAAAATAGAAGATGTTAATTATTCAAACACTTGGGTAGGTTTTTACCCAATATTTTTCAATATGATCCATATAAAGCTTTGAGTTTGAGCTTTGATCCCGCTAGATCTGCCTTATTGAAAGTTACTTTAGCGGTAAAAAAGTAGCATTTAGCGGCTAACGTAAATCCTAGCTGAATTAAAGGATATCTAACGGAAAATGTGACGATTTGTAAAAATTACTGAAAGTCCGGCACTGATTCCTACTAAAAGACTTCGTAAATTTAAGAGTTAGCAACGCTGGTTTGAAAATTTGTCATAAAAAATTGCACACATTGCATACGAAAAATTATTTTTAGCTGCAATATGAGCAAATTTAGCGACGTATCATCCAGGCTTTGGAATTAAATAACACGTAATCTACTGTTACAAAAATATTTCTCACAGCTTCCATGAGTAACATATTGAAATATGGGACCAAAAAACACAATTACTTTCAAAAGAAGTACCAACCTTGGTAAGTTTACTAAAAGTAGACGAAACATCGTCCTGATCAATATTGTACGGAATGAAGATATCCAAAAAGTATTTCTTCTCTTTGGATTCTAATATAATTCGATCCTCTCCCACGTCCAACACAATTTCGCTCGAATCTGAAACGTTGGGTAACTTAAACTCTCCAATTAAATACTCAGGATTCCCAATTCTCTTGAAAAGTCTGTAAATCGGCGTTACATTTTCGTTATCGCTGAAAGTAACGCTGGACAGTGTTTCAATCTTGGGTCTAGCATTTGGTTCAGAAGTTCCTTTCAATTCTTCTATCGGCGATTTTTTTTTAAACTCCGAAATTCCCATTTTTTCCGCAATTTCGCGTTGTTTAATTCTGTGTAACTGTAATTCACCGTAGGCCTTACGATTTCTCAGGATAATACGATCTTCCGTTAGTAATAATTGATATTTGTCGCTAATTCCTTCAAACGCAATAGCAATAAAGAAACTCTTAAACAACGAGTTGGTTTCTATTTTGGTGTAGAATTTTGGGTTTATAGCAATGTCAATCTTTTTCGCTTCGTTTCCTTTTTTGTCGACTTCCGTTTGCATTTCACCAATGCTCATGGGTACCCTAAAGTTGGACGGCTCGTCAGAGTTTAATAATTCGACTAAGGCCTCATCGCTGATTTCTTCTGGTGGTGGAATCGCATCCGTTTGGCATATATTCACAAAGACTTTTATGTCCGTCCCAATTTCTTTTGTTTTGACGCAGAAACCTGTAACAAAAAAGTTCCTATTTTTAGTTTTACAATAACTTTATAATAAATAGCGACGCGCACGATTGGATAAAAATCAGGTGAGCGCAAGAAAGCCTCTATTCAATTTTAAATTGATTTCGTAATCGCTTCCTTCAACCCTCAGGGAGCAAAATGCAATCGCCAATTACGAATAAAAATTAATAAAACAAAACTTAATTGAGCGTAAAAATCCTTCGAAGCATGCAAATCGTCAAATTTATATAACATTGCGTAACCGAATAATTTTTGTAAATATGTACATTAATAAAATTAAATAATTTGTTGTAAATTAATTGTGTACCAAGTTTAGTTATGCGAGAACTTCAAAAAAATGTACCTAATTATGGCTAAAAATAATCATCGTAAGTTCAGGACCGGATTAGCCCATTTATTTTCAATTACTACGATTTCGCATTTAAAATGTAATTGGATTTTAGATTTAGAAATAAATTTGAACCCACATTCAAAATAATACACATTTTATCGTATTTTCTACAACCTTGTTATTTGATCAAACGGGAAATTATTTTGATTACAGAAAAAGATTAAAGAATCCCGTGGGTGGGTGTGGGTTTATTACCATTTTATAAGTTCATTTATACTGGAATTATGTCCAAATAAGGAAAGTATTTTTTGGTTGAATAACTTCAGATGGTCTTTAAAATTC
Source organism: Rhagonycha fulva (assembly GCA_905340355.1). NCBI lineage: Eukaryota > Metazoa > Arthropoda > Insecta > Coleoptera > Cantharidae > Rhagonycha > Rhagonycha fulva. The sequence goes on from HG996559.1 coordinate 14,930,107, forward strand.
CTAAAAGAAATTTTTTAATAGTATAAAGCCAATCCTGTAAATTATTTAAACATTAAATAATAAATTTATCTGTACATTTGTTGCTTTGTTATCTAAGGTTACACATAGATTATTTAAAAATGTTAATAATTAGGTAAATATTTCATGAATGAATAATATAGGTATATGTATTTTACAAATTACATTTCGATTACAAAGTCAAGTTGATTTGCACTTTTAAAATTAGACGAAGAAGAATCCACGTAATACCTAACTGTATTTTATTGATGTGCATAAACACATTAACATGGATAGGTCAATCAGGAAACATTTATTTTTTCGACTTCAGACATTCAATAAAAATGAATTTAATGAATATAAAATTATAGCAGAACAATAAAAAAAAACTTTGTAGTTCACTGAACTATGTTATATCGATACTTTCTCCATGATGCGAATTATTACCTCGATTTGCTATCTATTTAGGTTTTACTACTCAAAATATTTGCTAATTAATATTTCCAATAAGAAGATTCACTTCTGAAAAAGTATTGATTAACCTCAAAATGCTCTTCTTTCTCTATTCTACCAATTTCATGAACGATGGGATAGTATAAGTAAAGGTACGAACAGAAAGAAAGCAAGTTACCTACTTCTGGTCTCCTCAATGAAATATATTCAAGTGGATCGACAAGCGCCGGTAGACAGAAGCAGGAAACCTGTTCTCTTCCTGTAAGACTTTCTCCTTTACATGGTACGCGTACGGACTTTTTTTATTCATATTATCAACCGCTAAGCAAGAAAAATAAATATTTTAAGTATCTGATTAATTGATAACCTAATTCTATTGCGATGCGATAAGATACAAAATTTAAAAGTTTTGTTTTGGCTTGTTTGGAATAGAGTGGACTAGTGAACATAACAAACAGCGGTACTTTATTTAACATAATCATGTAAGAAACTTCAGACTTTCAAGCATAACGATTTTGATATCATTTATCATTGAGAATACCTTATTATACCACTATTAGATGTGGTTAGTATTTGGATGGGTTACCCTTCAGGGATTATGTAGAATTGTTTCTAATTTAGTAGTCATAATTTTAGACTTTTAGCAGAAAGAAATGAAGCACACATACCCTTAAGGCGCCTCTCTCGTAGCGTAAAATGAAGGTCTTGAATAAGTCAAAATTGTTCTGTTAATAATAAATATTTGTAAATGATTCCAAAAGAATTACTAAAGTAAAACATAAAACTATTTTGGTACAACCTTAAAATTTTAATTAATTTCAAAGCAATATTGTGACCAGCACTACAAGCGCTGTGATTGGTCATATTTGAAGATTCTATTGCTTCAAAATTAATTTTAATTTCAAAATTTTAAGCCTGTACTAATTAATTAAGTATTAATTAATATTTTTTGAATCGTGTAAAAATACTTTTTATTAACAGCACAGTTTTGACTTGTATTTTTAGGATTTTAAGTCAATAAAGTCAATAGAAGCACCTGTGGTCCAATCATAGGATTGGACTTAAGATTGAATACGGTTATTTGATTGGACTGACGATCGACCGCGGTCGTCATGGGCTGTAAGTTGAACGCACCCTAAATAGTGTGTGATTCCGACGACTTCGCCTCTAAAAATTAAAAAACCACCTTCCTAACGCTGTATCAGAGTTTTTTCACAAATGATGCATTTCATGAAAAATTTTATAATTACTATAAACAAAAATTGATGAGAACAAAATTTTGAACAAAAACGATAAAATACAATTTTTTGAAAGAGGTATACTTAGAGCGGTACAGTAGCCCAAAGATGAGGGGGGGGGGGTTGATTCTAGCAGGCAGCGTAAAATTCGTTTCTCGCGCTGTAGTTTCGTGAATAACAACGAAATGGTTAAGTTTTTCGTTAAAAATTAGCATAACTGAAGTTTTATAACAGAAAATTCACTATTAGAGTACTCAAATAAAAAATTTTATTTAAAATATTGTCAGATCTTTGATGACTTTGCGAATGAGGTCAAAATTTGAATGCATTTTAATTTATGGTAAAATAAATTATAAATTTTTGAAATTTGGCATACATTCTTGAGTAGCGAAGAATTAAAAATTCGCAGTTTCCCCTCATACGGCGACTGTTTCGCCCCAGAAAAAACCACCTCTAGACGATAGAGCCAAGTTGTTTTTCGTATTTATCTTCTTTGAGAAGAAATAGGTGTAAAGGCTTCAAAAAATTTAAATATTTTTTCTTTTATAAATCGATTGTAAAACTATTCTAAAATATACTCTGAAAATTTCAAAATAAAATTCTAAGCCGTTTAAAAGTTATAAGCGTGTGAGTAAGTGTCCCTCGTTCGAACGGTCGCATGTAGTGCGGAGCACTCTTATTTTCAATAGCGATTTTCTCAAAACTACATTTTTCGAATTTGTGTACACTCTAGCTCCTACAGTTTTTGATCAATTGTTTTCAAACTTACCACATAGCAGGCCCGTAGCTAGGATTTAATTTCGAGGGGGGGGGCACTTGTAAAAAGTAAAATTTTTTGGTGGTTCCCCTTCCGAGAATTTTTATTATTATAAACAAATTTAACCTTTTGGTACTTTCAAAAAAAATTTTTTTTCTAAACATTTCGGGGGTGAGGGGCACGTGCCCCCAGGTGCCTTCCCCCCTGGCTACGGACCTGCCACATAGTTCCTTATATAAGTGCGCTCTATTTGAACCTCAATCCTAAACAATATTATTATTTTAACTAATTTTTTATTGCAAGAAATAGTACAAAAAAATGGTAAAAACTCATACAAAATTTTCACATTCCTCAAAAATATTGACATGGACCGTGGTAATTGCCCATTTTTAAAGTTTCCACAATTAAAATTTTCATTAGTCATGAATTTTCGTTTTATGAATATTTTTTTTTATTTAATTGGACGAATGATTTGTAACCTGTTGTTTTTTTTCAATTTTGTACAGATGTGGGTACATGCAGAGACGAAATTTTTATGGTTGGAAATTGTCCAAAAACCTAAAAGTTAAACAATTCAAAAATAGAAAAACGTTGCAATTTAGTTTAATTTATTTATTTTAAAATTTGTTTGTTTACTTACCTTTTAACTAAAGCGGTGCGAAGGTAGCATACGATCGTTGATACGTTTTTAAATTAAAGTGATGTTCGCAGTAGTTTAAATTTTGGTGACTTCGAAATGTTAATTTTGGCAGGAAGAAATTCAAATTTGGCTGGCGAATTGAACCAATCGGCGTAAGACACGATTTTCCAAAAAGTTTGACAGGAAGTGAGATTGGTGAAGAAGTGAGTTACGATATAGATGAGCGAGCAGGGAGTCGTCAACTCAACGACCTCGCATAGAAATTTTCTAATGTCTGGAAAATTAGCGAATTTTGCAATTAATTCGCAATAATTATGAGCAACTAGAGATTTGTTTTATTGTGAGTGCCATGTAAGAAGTGTTATGGAATCTATTGTGAATTATGAAGATTTTGAAATTTTACCGATTCATTGTGGCATGAGGTCGTCCATTTTGTCAATTCGTGGATGTAGGATATTCGTCAGGTTTAATCCTGTATTCTTGAAGCCATCTATTTGGTAATTACCATTTGAATTATTTGTTCACTTATTTTCAACGATTGCAATTAATATTTCGATGAAATGCGAGCGACCATATTTGAGGTTGGTTACGTTCAACTTATAAAAGTTGAAATTCAGCATGTGTGTAATAAACGGATGTTTACACTCAACTAATTAAATTCACTAGTGGAACAATTATAATAACTAATTTGGTTTAATTGTTTAAGAAGATTAAAACTTTTTCACGTGTTTGATATCGCTATGCACTTGCAACTGTTTGATAACCGGGTTTAAAGCTACCAACTACTAGAACTACCGTATGTGGTGCCAGATTTTGAAATCAAACAATTTTTTTTATTTTGTACACAATTTATTTCAGATTCTTGTATTAATTTTATTGAAACGTTTAATTATCTTACAAGTTGGAGATAATATTTTACAATTTAAATGTGTAAATTTGTAGGATAATTTTTCATGATTTTTGAATTATCAACTGTGTTGATGAATTTTAACAAAGATTTCGTCTCATATGATTTGTCAATTTAATTATGAATACAAAGTTCGTCAAATTAAATTACTGTTCATCCCCTGAATTTTTGTTTCATTTTTAATTGTGGTTAATTTAAGAATACCCTTGAATTCGCAAACTGAGAGAGTCTTGTGTTTCCAAGTTATCTGATTAGCTGGACCTTAAGAAGCCGTTATTCATCAGAACACGACAATATATTAATTTTTAGTTTTTTTGTGGGGCGTGAGGTTCACATAGAAGAGACACTTATAAAGAAAGTAAATTTTTTTGGAAAACTAATTTCCGATAAAAATTGCGACCTCCAGGATGTACACAAACTGCCGAGTCGGATGGCGACTTACAATGCGCGGCAGCTGATATCTCCGTTAGTTTTTGATGAAAATGTTTGAAAATTTCACAATTATACTCTTGAATATATGAATAAAATGATGCCAAGATATAAATAAAAAATATGTATTCCTTATATGTTACAAAAATTCATGAAAATCACTATAAATACGCCGTCCTACACCTATTTCCCCCTTAAATGGGCATTCCATGAAAATATTTATACAAGGTAAAATTAATGGTAACAAAAATGATACAATCCGATTTAGAGGTGCGGAGGGGGGGACCAAGCAGTTAAAAATTTGAGAGTAGTTCATCAACCGTTACTCCGATTTTAAAAATTTCTAAAGCAAATAATGACAGAAAATGGTCCAAAAATCAATAATAAAACAAAAAATTTGTGAACCATTGCAAATAGGGCATTACGCTTAGGGCCCCTTCTTAGTCAAATATGTGAAATTCATCGGTCAGGTAGTTCTTAGCTATGCTGCAATATTTTTAACAGACGGAAGTAATAATTAATCGGAACCGCACATCTATTGGATATGATAAAAATATCCTTTTTAGAACCAACAATTCTTGAAAAGAATTGATTTAACAATGTTGGATCGGACGTAGTTGCGTTGCCAAAATCGACTCTTCACGCGCTTTGCTCCGTCCCATAGCTACGCATGCTCCGAGCTGTTTTGACTAACGCTGTACTAATTAATGATATCCCTGGAGCCCATCCAATTCGGCAAAGGTGCTACTAGCAAGGGGGTGGATCTCTCTTTTTCAAATTTAAGCTAAAAATATCTCTAAAAAGTAAAATTTGCTCAATGTTAACACTTTCCACGGTTAAGACCTAGGCTGGGTACACGAACCGCCAATGCAATAAAGCCGAATTTCGAACAGAAATTGTAAACTTTAAGATCAATTATTAGCTAAACTGATCGATATACAACATTCTACCTCACCGTAAACACTTAATTTTAATGTTATCTATTGAATTCCGTTGAGGTTTCTTTGACAAATTTAATATTTTCAAGTACCGGTTAATGAACTTGATTCAACAATTGTTGTACATTAAATTAATTGTAAATTGCTTTAGCAAGAAAAATCGCCAACATCCGGAATTGAATAGGCATCTGACGAATAAAATGGTTTCACCTGCTCACCCTTTGGAAACTAATTGGCCTCACTCAGCAGTCGAAATAATAATGTTTGCCCACCTCTACACTCCTCCGAGAGCAAAAATTTTGCACACGAGTGGGGTTTTGATAAAGGGAGAGAAATTGAAAAGTTTTCCGTATTTCCATTTAGGATTGAATTAACTCTTCTGGAGTTGATGTGTAGCCTCTTAATCGGGATTTTCTTTTGGGGCCCTCTAGTCCAGTGCAATTAGGTTTATACCTCGGAACCCAGTTATAGTGAATGGATTTGAATGTTTTTGAATTTCTTATACTAAGAAGTAAAAAGTTTACCTTTTGAAACTTTCCGCTGTTTTTTTAAGGGTTGTAATCCCCTTTTTAACTGGAAAATATTCCAAAGTTAATGAAATTTTGACCGGTTGTTTGCGGGTGCTCTAAGATGTCAATCCTAAGTTTTTGACCTGAAGGACCCCGTGATAACTTAGCGGGGGGAGCGGCAGAAACCTCAACATTTTTGGACTTTTTTCAGTTTTTTCCTTATATCTTGTAAACTGAGTATATTTTAGGTACCATAGTTTATAACAAAGTTATAGAGCAGAAAAATTTGCTAAAATTTGGTGGGCAAAGCAAATTCTTAAACCCAATATTAACCGAGACACAGCCAATCACAGTTAGACCAAGTTTCTCAAAATGTAAAGAAATAGACAAAAAACGAAGGTTTTGCCCTTATAACTATTTATTAACATCATTTCCATATTAATTATGTTGATATTAATGAGTGGAATAAATAGTTATAGGGACAAAACCTTCGTTTCAGCCAATTTTTTACATTTTAAAAAACTTTGTCTAACTTTAATCGTTTGTATTTCGGTTAATATTGGGTTTAAAAATTTGATTTACCAACCAAATTTTATTAAATCAGTGCTCTACAACTTTGTAATGAACTATAGTACCAAAATATGCTTAGTTTACGAGACATAAGCAAAAAACTAAAAAAAGTCCAAAAATTTTGAAGTTTTTACCGCCAAACAATCTGTCAAAATTCCATTAACTTCGGAATATTCACATGATCATCGTTTTTATAAAAATTTAAAATTATTTACATTAAATTTTGATTAAAAAATAAATAAATTTAATTTTAATTTTTTTACAGATTTTCAAAACGAGTAAATTTTAATGGGTAAACTTTTAGTTTATAGTACACTATTAGAAATACAAAAAAAATCATTCAAATCCATTCACTACAACTGAGTTCCGTCATTTTGCATTTATAATGGCTAATTGCACTGGACTACTCATGATTTTCAAAAATAGCGATATACATATACGTGGAAAATAAATTGCAATGCTGTAGCCAGATTTTTTTGTTTTTTAGGAAGGAACCAATAGCTAGCAACTTAAGATTCTAAATAAGTCAAATTGTTACTCGTACAGAAACCAACATTGCTTTGGTGTTTCTAAAGGGTAGTTCACACTACATGATTTATCATATGACTTAGTCATAAGAAAAGTCATGGCTAAAATCATACCATCGCAACAGCCAATCATAAAAGCCATAACTTCTATAATATCAAAAATCATATAGTGTGAACGTAAAAAAATCCGTCATATGAGAAGTCATGTGACAAGTCATATGATAAATCATGTAGTGTGAACTACCCTTAACACAATAAAATCGCCGAAGGCGCTATAAAAGGTAAGGATCTATGGATGAAGTTGAACTAACTGCCTGCTGATGTGTACGTTTTTTATCGAATGTAAAGAAAGAGTCACCGTCGTCAAGGACTGTTCGTAGTCTTGAAAAGTACTTAAAACACGCTTAATTTGTTATTTAACTTTTCCAAGTTCCAAGTTTTGGGCTTCGCTCCAAAGCTATGTTTAAATTGAATTTGAGTCTTACAAAGCTGGACGATTCAGAGTCGTGATTTTTTTCGTAACACTAATACTTTGGAAGCAATTATTGTAATTTTAAACAAAATCTAAAATTTGGCAGTGAATTTGATCATACGAATCTTCAGTAATTCGGACTGACTTTTTCTGTGCTAACTAAGTTATGAGGCCACCTCCTGATTTGAAAACTTGATTAAATTGAGAGAAAGACGTGGAAGCAAATATATTATTCATTCGTTCACTACTCACGTTAGAATTAATTTGTTTCCGTTCTTGCGATTCGACTCCCAAAGCAAAACAAATTTTAAATAGAGCCATTTTCAAAACCTTTACAAACTGCCAACTTAGATAATAAGAATAATTTCATTATCATACATCAAGTTACTGATATTATCTGCCACTTTTCGGTACTTGGTGGGGAAACAACACAATGCATGTTACAATAAATTTAATTGCTACTTGATGCGATAAGACGGCAAGTGACGATAATAAGTTAATTGAAATATTGATTTGATGTTGAAAGTACCTCAAACTAAAATGATTACAAAATATTATCATCAGTGACATAGCAGAAAGTTTCGGCGTGTAATATAACCGTAGTATCTATACTCAATTTAACAAAATTTAATCGGAGTGTACTGTAGTGGAGCAGTGTGTCATTACCACCTAAAAAAAAGTTCGATAAAACACAAAACGTGTAAATAAAATAATACAATTCTGGTTATCGCGTACAGTCAATCATAGTGAAAACATTTAAAGGATGAGCAGTTATAATATTAATATTATACTATCGTCGAAAAACTGAAGAATTTAACCTGAGGTGAGCCAACTTTTTTCTTCAATGTTGTAAAAGCTCCATTTGACCTTAAAATATCTTGATGGTATTAATTCGATTTTTTATTGGAAGCCCAATGTTCGACTAGAATAACCGGTTTGATTATTTCAGAAAAAAATTAGCAAAATTGCTGATGGATGAGTAAAAGATCGTGGCAAACCACAATTACCTTGAAAAACTTTGTAAATAATTATTAAGGTGCAGATGAACCCACAAATTTTGCCAAATGTATTTTTCACGTTCCAATAAAAATCCATACGTTGTAATTATCCAAGCATGAGTTTAATTCAGGTAAATTTATCGAGTTGGGTGTAATTGAGTTTATTTATAACTAAATATTTCACCGCGATATTTAAAGCTACCTAACATAGCAACAATAATAGAAATATTGTGATTACGGTGTTTTCTAAACCGCTGCTCAGTTTTGTGAAAAAAATTTTTAACAGTGAAGTGAGTTTGTCTAGTTCAGAAAATCATTTATTCTATTCCAGCGTGTAAGGGCCCTAGTTCTTCGGCCTCATTCGGAATATTAATTTTAAAAAATTTTCTTTTAATCAATTGGGTATCTGAATTTAATATAAAAACAAAATCATCGAAATTAGTGACTCAGCAGTTATACGTTCCCCTTATTAGTTCAGGTTTGGATTAGCAGTGGGCAATGTTGACTTTCCCCAAGGATGCAATAATTATAAAAAATGTAGTATGGAAAAAATCGTTGCAATCTTTATATAAAATTCTTGTGTAACAGCTAACACATTGTTAATGTAATAATCATCGAGTAGAACGATAAATAATGCATAACCATTTTATCGCAAGAGTAATCAGTTTTAGATAATTTCACTTCATATGGAGGCTTATCAATGAAATAGAAAATTGCAGAAAATTATGATTAAACTAGGAATCAACCGGTTAAATCTCGATTGTTTATAATTTGCCCTTCAGTAGGTATAAATAGGATCTCAATCTGATAAACTTTTTTTTTTGTCAAATTCAGCAATAACAAACAATTGATAAATGAAACTCGTGGGGATTATGATGTACTATGTATAAGTGGGTCAAAATAGCACGGAAATTTCTCATTACGGATAATCGGGTGTTCTATACTTTTTGTTTTAAAAATCCTGGATATAATTTTTACTGAAGTGCTTGTTGACAAAAACCCATCTACATCCGAATAGATTCTTTGATTACTCAAACAATCGCCTGCGGCACATTGCTAAGTTTCCCTAAGAATTTAAGATCGAAATGAACGAATTAAACAAACAATTTTTTCATTATAATTATTTTCTGGTTATTCCATTATCACAGTTGTGAACATTTTAATTAGGACAAATGCATTACGTACGCTATCTCATTAAAGCAGTATAAACAGTCTCTTTAAAAGGTCAACAAGATTCATTAATAAAAAAGCAGTTGATTGTTCAATGCCTTCATCAGTAATTATGTCAGCATGTGCAGTAATTAACCAAAAACGTAATTGGTCAAATATTTCAGAATTGATCAAAGTCCATTTAATTCTAATAAATTTAAAGAATTTATTGTAAATATTTCTTTAAAACGATTCATTTTATGAGTTGTACAGAATACTAAATTTCTGCAAAGCTACGATGTCTTTGAGATGAAAAAAAATTTCAAGGAAGCTCCGCTCACAATTATACTCTGAATAGTCATTTATGATATGCTATTAACCTTTGTCAAAATAAAAGTATGCAAAATTACGCAAAAAAACAGCAAAATCAACTTCTTTTTTCGAGTTACTAGGTAATTCGGTTGCACGTGAGTGCTGCCACCCTACAACACAGAGTCCCAAGTGACAATCTATTTTTGGGAATTGTCATGAAAGTGTGCTTCTAAATTTTCTAATTTTCTGGGTGAGCCAAAAATTGTGACCAACTGAGGCAAAAAAGGGGGGAGAGGTCGGAACAAATTGTAGACATGGTTTTTGCCATGCTCAGGAAATAATGCATCAAAAATAAAGAGTTAAAAATACTTTTAAGATTGGGAATTACATATTTTGGATGAAATTATGTAAATAACATAATTATAAAAAATTAATCCATAGAGTTAATGGTTTATACCACGCTATATGCTTACGAAACATATGAAACGAATTGTTAAAAATACATTTCAAGTTAAGTAATGTAGTTAAAATTAATGATAATAATACACAACTCATTTATTGTCACGTCTTTTGTACGATTTGGATAATGAGATTGAATAAGATCGAAACATGTAGTATGTTGTTAAAATTTCTGGTTGCGATTTTTCAATTGTTGAATTCCTTAGTAAATGGGCAAGTTACGACTCTGTGTAGAATTTAGAAAAACAAAATCACCAAAAACTCCCACATCAACAAACCTACAAAAAATTTTTGAAAAAAACAGAAGCGATGACCGTGATCAAAAAATTTTCTTTTGATTTGCACTCAGCATTTTGTAGATTAGCAAATCAATTTTTAGAAAAAACAAGGATGTATTGATTATTGAAAGAAGAAAATTCACTTCTACACGTGTATTTATACAATAAAATAAAGTAGGTAAATTATTTATATTTAGAGAAAAACAAATTGATCCACCAATACATTACAATATTACTACATTTCAAATCAATAACCTGGAATATTAAAATTCAAGGTTGTACAAATTAATTTCATAAAATATTAATTTGTCCTTTTTGAAAGTTTCCCGATAGTCAAATTTCTATAAATCATCAAAGTTGTAATGTATTATTATATTTATTTTACTTTTTTAAATTGCAATAAAAAAATCCACAAATTATTATTTTAAAATATAGAACTGCTGATTAAATAAGAATATCAAAATGTAATTTTGACAGCTGTCAAATTCCATAAACTGGCGTTCATAATAAACTTCAAAAAGTGTACATCGTCATTTTCAAACTTGAATTAATTTTTAAATAAATTATACCATCTTTAAATTGGTAAATGTCGGATTAATTTAATACAAAGGAATGCAAAGTTAGGTTAGATGTCAAAATTATTTTTATGTCTAAACTTTTGTGTTTTTGCAAAACAGTTTTTCGTGAGTGAATAATAATAAAATTAACAAATATTGCAATATCCAAGATAACCAAGTAAAACAAAATCAAATTCTTCCTTAAAATTTTTATTTCTCTTCACAAAAGTTTAGACATTATAATAATTTTGACACCTAACCTAACTTTACGTTCATTAATATTAAATTGATCAGACATTTATACAAATTCAAAGATCGTATAATTAATTGCAAGTTTAAATTATATTTTATTTATAAATATTTTTTTTAAAGTTTATTATGAATGCCAGTTCATAGAAAGACATAATTTAAATGATTAAGATATGACACTTGAAGAAATTTGACAGCTGTCAAAAGTAACAAAACAGAAGAAAATGTGCATGCTTGGATTCAGGTTCGAAATATAAAATTCCTGTTTCTATTCGCCAGTCAATGATTGTACCAGTACTTTTAATCATGATAAATCAAAGCTGTAAGGGGTCCTACAGTTTAACGTAGAATCCAAACTTTGCACAAAATATTTTAGCTTACGATGAGATTCGAATCCTGAACACTTCGTTCACTCTATTTGTACTTGTAATCATAAGGGGACGTCCATTAATCACGTAAAGTCAAAATGGGGAAGAGGGGGTCCGGTAAAATTTTGTCTAACGTGAGATTAAAGCTCTCTGAATTGAGATTTACACTGATTCCGCCCTTTCGCTTGATGAAATTTTGCCGAACCCCCCATTTTCATCTCACGTGATTAATAGACCCTTAATTTTTCCAAAAATAGATTGGTAAAACCCCTTAATAAATAATAAAATAGGGCCATCTATTCGCTTAAGGTTTTACTAAAATTGTTCACTACAAAACAAAATACCGCGCCGCGCTGGCGTGAATAAATTTAAAAAATAACCTGCTTTCTAAAAAATTTAAATACTAACCTGGAAATGGTTTAATAGTTTTAGTTGGATATTCCGGTCCACCAGCGAATAAATTATTGAAATCATCCTCGCTTGGTTCGTCCTAGAAGAAAATTACGTTTTGAGTAATATTATCGATTTATAACAATTATATTGTGACGCATCCTGTATGTATGTTATAATCGAACAATTGCGATGGGAGGAGCTTAACTTAACCTCACTTAAATTTGAAACCAGAAAGTTAAAATAAAGATATAATTACCGTTATTCTCAAGCGTTTTTCTATGATTGTCGGATCGACATCCAAAAACGCCGACCTTGAACTCATTTTTTGCTGACTCGCAAGAACACGAAACAGGAAATACGGTATTCGCACAAGTTTTACTATAAGCGAATTTTCGTAGCTGAAAATTGTTCACTTATCACTGTCACTTGCTGTTATGTCACAATTTATTTACTTAATTGATTTTTAGTGATCGAATGTGGTTTAAAAATGTTTTGAGTGTGGAAGTACCAACAAGGATAAACATTTCACAACAAATAAAATCACTCAACGCAGGCGTATATTAAATATCAAAAATGGCGAGTTCTGCACTGGACAAATATTGTGGCTCTCCGTTTTGGGTGAGTTTTTTAAATTTTAAAAGTCAAATTAATTTTTTTCCTAACTTACAATCACCTACTTGGGTGTCTTAGTTTTAATTTTTACGCTCCTTTTTAATTGTTATCTTTTACTTCCGCAGGACACGGCGCTAACTTGGAATACAACTGATCCAGATTTGACAAAGTGTTTTGAAAAAACAGTGCTTGTGTGGGCCCCGTGCATATTTTTGTGGATATTTTCGAGTTTAGAAGTGTTTTATGTAGTTAATAGTAAAAATAAGGATATACCGTGGAACTTTTTAAACGTGTCTAAGCTTTTAATTAATTGTTTGTTAATAATTTTGTCGGTAATAGATTTTGCTACAGCAATAAAATTTGTAAATGATGGACACGAGGGAGTACATAACGTGGATATATATACGCCAGTTGTGAAAATATTAAGTTTTGTAAGTATCACTTTTTTTATCTCTTATTTTTTTCTTTTTGAAGGCCAACGACTTGCTTATTTATGTCCGCAAAGTACTGCGGTTTTATCTTATTTATAATTTTTGTATTTATAAATCATCATTAAAATTTATCGTGTCATTGTTCACGCGTTTGCTACATTACTAATTGATAACATTTTAAACACTTGTTTTTAAATTTGTGATAATTGCCGCGTTTTTATCTTGCTGCGTCTCCTGACTGGCAAATTTTCAGATGATTTTGTAAAAATCTCGGCTTTTTTTATTTTCTACGGTTGGTAGATTGCCGGCTTTCAGGAGCGGCTCTAGCGCCGGATGAGTTGTTTCAATTGTCTAAATTCGAAGGTTAACCAGTCTTTTTTTTAGGTGATAAATTACTGCAAAAATTGTAGTATATTTGATGGAAGAAATTCGACCTTGACTAATTAAAGATATCAAAGCGTTTAATATGACCCCCCCCATTATTTCCATATACCAAAACAATTGGCGTTAGTTTTCTTTAAAACAAATATTTGAAAATTCTTGGAGGTTTATAGCTCCAGGATCCAGTTTTACTGTTTAATTAAAGTGTTCCACCTGCGATTTTCAATTTGTGGTTATGCGCCCTCATCATTAAAATTGAAAATGTTACAATGTAATTGGTGTAGTATACCTATCAATTTAGACCAATCAAAAATGTTTTAAAAGTTAGGCATCAATTTCATTGGTTTGAGTCAATTAAGTTAATTTGTTTAAATTAAAGGGGAAGGACTCTCGAAGTATTGAAATTATTTGATGTACGTTGAATTCGGTTCTGGAATTTGGCACCTTATGAATGTTGAAGAGATTTTTTTACGGTTTAAGAGGATCGTTCGGAAAATACAAAGCGTAAAACAGAGATTACGCTAATTTGGCGAGATTTTCAGAGCCATCCCTTTATTAGGTCACATCATAGGTACTCAGCATCTACCTAACTGTAGTAACAGGTTTTAAAAAAAATGCTGTGAAGTAATCTTGATTCGTTACTAGGAAAACACAAAAACAATTTACACAGATTTTTTGGGCTGATAGACGAAACTGACCGTTTAAGCGTTACGAACAGATAGATAGGACGTGATAGAACTATAGGACTGGTGTTTATACCAGCCATTTCATTCGACGAGATCTGAAAATAAATTGATCCGGTTTTTTTCTGTTGCCCAAATTTTCAAATGAAGAAGCTAACCTCACACATCATGTTGAATGAATATATCTAATTTTTAGTTTGGAAAGGGTAAAAAAAGGTTATTCAAAACAATTGGAGGGCTGGCGCTGGTTTAATCCGGCACTGATTTTGTTATAATCTCAAGTACCTACGCATTATCTGGAAATTTACATATGTTCAGCTTCGCTAGTCGATTATTTTAATCGCTCTTGACTTGATTTATAAAAATGAAGGACTTTTTTGATGTTATAGTGTCTATTTTTTGTGAGAATATTTTCTTTGAAGGTTCCCGGAATCTGTAGCTTTTGACATAGATTACACTAGGTTTGTTCCAACCAGCCTAGGAACAGTACAATGTACGGTCACGTTCATGCGCGCTATAAATAAAAGTTTTTTTTTTAACCGTAGTCAGGGGCGGATGGGCTACTAAAAATTTACTGGGAAATTAGCAGCCGGCGGCTCAAAAATTAATTGTCACGGCCCAAAATAGCGCCGCAGGCAAAATTTTTATTTTCATTGACCGACGCCGACGGTCCACTGGAAAATTTCCCGGTGGGCCCATCCGGCCCTGATCGTGGTTTTGATTCTTATTTCGATGGAATGATTCAATTTGTGCCCTTTTCCATGAAATAAATCGAATAGTTTACATCGTAATGGGATCTATAAAACTTGTGGTTAAATACAGAGGCGTGGCGAAGGTGGTGCAGGCCATGGTTGCACAGATTTGAGGCGCAAAATAAGGTAGGCTGCTTAGTTACACTAGAAAATAAAAAAAAAAAAACTTAAAAATGAGATAAAATTAAGATAATGTTTATGTTCCTGAATACATTTTTCATTGACCTGGAGGACACTTTTAAAAGTAAACTAGCGGAAAAGTCAGCAGTAAGTAAGCAAAAAGGTAATCTGTCAAGACTTAAACTTGCATCTTTTTTATAAACTTTTAAAAGTCATCTCGTTACTTTCTTATGACCCCCGGTTTCACGCCCCGTTTCTTCACATTTTAGGGGGTTTTGCGGGCTTAGAAACCCTAGGAAATAGAAAAAACACTTAAAAATAAGATAAAATTAAGTATTTTTTACTTTGTCTGTCGTCGATACGTGTAATTTAGACTACTCTTAGCTTTTACACTAGAAAAGTGAATAGGGTCTAATCCTCAGCGCCGACCTAGATTAGTTCTCCTCCAGAAGTTGCACTGGGTATGTGTTGTGGAAGTAATTTTTCTGCAACGCAATGCCTGCCTAGCAATTTTTGAGCCGCACCCGTCTTTACCTTTCTCGTCGATTTTCGATTCTGCGCTTTTTGGGGACGACTCAGCGTTTGCCTTCTTGCTTCCCGCAGCTGCTTTTACCTTAAATTCTCCAGTATAGTCCTGTTGGAACCGCTTGTTTTTCTATTTCAATTATTTAAATTTTCCAGTTACCGCGTAGCCGGTCTCATAATATAATTCGAGATTTGGCAGCAGAGCAAGTAGCAGAGAGAGCGCGCGGAGGGCGCAAGCCATAGAAGCGACCGTTTGGGGCGACGTTATCAAATTTTTTTTAATTCAAAGTGATTGTAGATCCTGATGGACTTGGGTGGGAATACAACAAACAGTTATAACTAAAACTCGCCCCCGTCTAGTACAGATTTCGGCCAATCCACATCACTACTTTACAACCAGAAAATGACCCCCCCCCCAATTGCATCAGGAGTAAAGTAGTAATTCATATAACAAGCAATTATTTGTAACATATTCAGCTCATTAAATTAAATGCAATACAGTTTTTCTGTGTGATTATTTTTTGCGTCTTAGGTTCAGATTTGAAGTTACTATGATAGTTCGAAGGTCCCGTTATGTATACGTATAATCGTAACAAGAGTGTAGTATTTTGTTTTAAGTTTATTAATTGAATGCATTTTTAAAATTAAACTCAAGGAGTTACCTTATTTTTGAATCTAGTGGTTGCTCGATTGCTCTTGGGGATTGCAACAAATCAGATGCGTGCGTCTATTTCATAATAGACGAAATAAGTGAAGGAGGAAATCTTGGAACATTTATAAATGATACGGAGGAGGAGCTTTCTAGCAAATTAATATATTGGATTCAATTACACAACATGATTAAGGTCCTAGATCAATAGGAATAGATAATAAAATTCAACAGATGTCACTAGTTGCTTAATGATATTTTATTGGTGTATTTTATTGATATTGATTGATCCTTTACTTCTGATTGGTTAAAATTTGAAATTTTATGTACATTGCTTCAATTCTAGTGTCAAGTTCATCTCAAAAACGAATAACCGTAGAAAGTTGAAATTTTCAGAATACAAATACAAATTTTTAGGGAGAAAGGGTATATTATAAAAGGATTCGAAAATTTTTTTTCTATTTTTTGTATGACGCCATATTGTATTTTTATTCTATTTTACTCTATATTTTTAAATTTTAGTTTACAAATTACAAAACCTGCAGTTTTTAAAGATTTAAATAAAAAATATTATTACTCATAATTTGAAGTTGATCGTTCACTGTTATGTAAACCCCATTAACTGCAAATTATTACAACTGTAAAAGTAATATACTGATGCTAAATATGATAATAAAATAGTAGTTACATAAAATGAATTATAAAGATACAGAGTATATTATTATCAATATCATTCATATACGTATTATATTTTAATATTTAGTACAGCCCCGAATCTACGTTTTTTTCGAACCGGGGCAGGAACTTGACATTGGCGCCCCTTTCTTCCAGCATTTGAGTTTAAAGATCAAATAAGTTTAAGATTTCACATATGCATATGAATTTGATGCTCTTTGAGCTGCCATTCGGGACAGACACCCAGGCAGCCCCCTCCCCCTCTGGATCCGGAGCTGATTGATATTATCTCTTTGAACATCAATGCATTTGTTAGGTATTAGAATTCTATATATAGACATCAATTTTTCCAACCTCCAATTAAAAAAATAAAAAAACTTAATCGCTGGAAATTAGAATGCTATCTCGACTAACTCAGTCCCAACTATCATACGCCGGTTATCAGGCGACCTTGCACTTTTCTGCTACAACTAATTCTCACATCAATAAAATTACTTTATTGAAAATTTTCTAATATTCTTCTCTATTTTTATTTTAAAAATCTCTAAAATAAAGAAAACGCACACTTTTCGCATAATTTTTATTTAAACTCAATAAAATTCAAATTTAAACCATTTTTTAATTCGCAAAGATTAAAAACTAGACCGTGCGACTCGAAAGGTCGCACATCTCTCCCTTATCAAAAACCTTGACCTCCTACCTCGACTATTTCCAGAGACGTCTCATACATTTTTATAAAAATTTTATAAATCATATTTATCAAAATAATAATAGAAATTAAATAACTTAGCTCAAATCTTCTTCATCCCAAAAATAATACGACAATATAAATATAGAAAAATTATTTTTATTTTTTTTGTATAAAATGCTTATCTATACTGGTGATTGAACTGACTCATCGCTCTCAAAATGTCTTCCACAAAGTTATTTTTTCAAATTTGGAACCTGCTAGTAATCACTGGGTACCAAATTTGGACATACGGTGGGTGACCAATTTCTTGGAAACCTCAAGACTTCTAGACACTTATTGCAATATCAGCTTAGTATGGGCCTATTATTTTGGTAGTGCCTTTATTTTTATAACGAATTCAAAAAATTTCTTTAAAATCTTAAAATTTTAAACCTTTCCAGCAGAAACAAAATTTTTAAATTTACGGCTTACAATACTTTTTTTCTATTTGTTAGATATTTCTACCTCACTTTCAGACAGAACTTGAACAGTTTAATTCACTGGGCAAAAGTTACATTATATCATAGCGGTGAATTTGTGGCTGGGAGTATATTTACCACAGAAAGGAGATTTTTTTCCGGATATGTCCCGTTTTTGCACTACATGACAATTTAATCAGTGGTCCGCATTAATACCCAGAAAACTATATATGTAATTTATGCAGTAAAAATGTCATCAAACAGTAAGCGATTCATAATTTTATATAGGTTTTACAAAAAAAATTGAATTGCACACTGTTAGCTTTTTTGATAAACATTTACTTCCACTTGCCAGAGATGTAATTTGATTAGTCAATTTTCTGTTTATCATTCATAGTTTTTGTATATTTTCTGATGGTCAAAATAAAAATATGCAAAACAGGAACTTAAATATAAAATTTTTTAGAAAAATTTGGAGAGGAAACGAACTAACGAATAAACAAAATATGAACTTAAAAAAGATAATAAATATACTATTTTTATTTTAA
Organism: Rhagonycha fulva; assembly: GCA_905340355.1. Classification (NCBI taxonomy): domain Eukaryota; kingdom Metazoa; phylum Arthropoda; class Insecta; order Coleoptera; family Cantharidae; genus Rhagonycha; species Rhagonycha fulva. Next base: position 14,948,832 of record HG996559.1, read on the forward strand.
ATTAAAAATGCGCGTTGCCATGGTGAAAATGGTAAAAAAATTATTGATTTTTTTTGTTACCTTAAATTTGCCTGCCTTCATTCTTTATTATAAAAAAAAGCGATTTGAAATTTTAGAAATTCAAAATTTTCAAATTGCTATGTACACTGAAAAAATAATATAGGTGAAAAAGTATTTTTTATACAGTGTGTTCACCGATAGTGGTAACAGTGAATAATTCTTCAATCTTACTATATAGATACAAAAAAAGTTTAAATAGTTTTTTATTCTTTAAATTCAACCGGAAGTCAACATTAAATTTTTTTTCAAATGGCAACTTGTCTTTTTTTAAAACATTTTTGCAATCTGCAATTTTTTCTCTATAAATACCTATAAAATTTTCATAAGGCTACATAAAAAATTATTCGAGAAAATGTAAGATTTAAGCAAGCAATAATAATTTACTAATTATTTACATATAGATGTAAATATGTATCAATTAGTCCAGTCACTTGAGACAAAAATATGGCTTCTGATCTAAAATATTAGATCCTTCATTTTTTTTTCTTTAATCGATTTGGTTTGATGGTTTAAATAAAATATCAAAAATCGAGAACGAGATCACTGCGGCGTAAAAAGTTATTCAAGGTCAAAGTTTACAAAAACCAGTTTTTTGCAAATATCGCGCTTGTTACGGCTCGGAGGCTAATTGAGGTTATTATAAAAATAAAAGATAATAAAATTCTGCACAAAAATGATCTTACATTTTTTTATGTACAACAAACGGTTTAGACAAAAATGTGCTTCAAGTTTCCGCGTAAGGCATATTATGCTTCATTTCATAATAGGCCATGCATAGAATACGTGCTTCAAAATTATTGAGTTTTTTAAAAATTCGAGCCTACAATTTCTCCAAGCAACATGTTTCGAGATCGGATTAAAGGATTACCACGTATCCCGGAATTCCCTTTTTGTATTCCGGAATCCGTTATCCCAGGAGATAAAATCGGGATCTCGAGATACGTGGTGATCCTTTAATCCGGCTTGGACATGTGTTGCTTGGAGAAATTGTAGCCTAGAGATTTTAAAAAACAGTTATTCAAAATAATTTTTAAGCACGTATTCTATGCACGGCCTATTATGAAATGGAGCATAAAATGCCTTACGCGGAAACTTTGAAGCACATTTTTGTCTAAACCGTTTGTTGTACGTAAAAAAATGTGATATCATTTTTGTGCGGAATTTTATTATCTTTTATTTTTATAATAACCTCAATTGGCCTCCGAGCCATAACAAGCGCAATATTCGCAAAAAACTGGTTTTTGTGAACTTTGACCTTGAATAACTTTTTACGCCGCAGTGATCTCGTTCTCGATTTTTAATATTTTATTTAAACCATCAAACTAAATCAATTAAAGAAAAAAAAATTAAGGATCTAATTTTTTGGATTAAAAAGTCTAATTTCACTGGACTAAATGTAGAGTGCTATTAAAAAAACTTTTTAACAAAAAATTAAACCGACCTCAAAAAGGAAACTAATAAAAAGCATAAAATAAATATATTACATTTTGAGTCTTAATAAGTAATGTAAGTAACTAAGTTTGAGTCGGTGCAGAATGGGTGACTTGTTTTAATTAATTAATTTGCTCGATATAAAGTTTTTTTCCACGCCAAGTTTCAACAGAATAGGTTGACAAGTGAAAAATCAATAAATGAAAAACAATCATTCCCTATTTTCTACCTTTACGGGTGCAATTTTCCCTTATTTTTTACCCTTACAAATGGAATTTTTTTGTGAAATTTAAATGGGACCACCATGGAGGTATACTCTATCGAATAAAAAAAAATTCATCAAAATCGGATCACTCTGTAAAAAGTTATGCCCGAACATACATAAAAAAAAAACATACAAACAGACGAATTGAGAAACTCCTCCTTTTTTTGAAGTCGGTTTAAAAATAAAACATCACGGCACAGAAAACATAACATTTTATTTATCTGATAAATTTTTCTAAATTTTTGGGGCCGTTTTGTTCAAGATATGATTCTAATCTTCGCAGAAGTTTTGGTGATTTGGTGATAATTGATAGCATGCTAAATTAATTTTGGTTTTTAAATTTTCTAAATTTAAAAATAGATTTGCGTAAACTACCGTTTTAAAGCGACCAAAGAAAAATTTAATGGTGTTCTGTTTTTCATAGCACTCTACATACCCGTGTGTAAATTATTATATAAAATTATTATTGTTTGTTTTCTCGAATATTTTTTTATGTAACCTTATGAAAATTTTACATGTATTTACAGAGTAAAAATTGCAGATTGTGAAAATGTTCAAAAAAGACATGTTGCCATTTGAAAAAAAAATATTTTATGTTCACTTCCGGTTAAGTTCAAGTATAAAAAAATATAAAAAATATTTACTGTTACCACTATTGGTGAACACACTGTATATTCGTCGGATTAAAAAATCCAGGCGGAAACCAAAGAGAGCGTCAAAGAAATCTAAAATCAAGAATAAAGGGACGCCACTGAAATTTGTGTGTAACAAAATAAACCACTCAGGGACGTGCCCAACCAACTTTTTTTGGGGGGGGAGAAATTATAAATTTGCATATTTGCCAACTGAATTAATTCAAAATTGCCAACTTTTTGTAAGTTTTGCAGGTTTTAGTAAATTTAGACATAAAAAATGCCAAATTGACCAACTTTTAGGTGTTTTTGCCAACTTTCTGCAACATTGGGGGGGGGGGGAAGATCCCCCCCATGGGCACGTCCCTGAAACCACTTATGTCTATCGTGTACGTGGCTAGGTTTGATAGGAAAATACAAAAATGGTACAATAAATTCGATTCAGGCACCATAATTGAATAAAAACAAAACAAATATTCACAGTCATGAAAATATTTGAATAATTTATTTGATAATCATTTGTCAAAATTATAAGGGAATCACTTGGAATAATTGTGGACACATAAGAGTTATATTTAAATTGTTTTTAATAATTTAAAATTTACGTGGTGAACTGAAGTAATGTAAATTAAATAACACATGCATATTTTAATTAATAAGAAATAAAAATATTTGGTTTGGTCAATAACCACAATTTGTCATTAATTGAATGTGTCATCTTTTCAATAAACATAAATTAGTATCTTAATTTATGGTAACAAAACCTCAGGTCGGTGGTTTCATTCAAAACAACAAATATCAATAAAACAAAATAATACAGGGGGTTAACTACTCAAGAGGATTACCTAAAATAATCGGGTCAAAAAATGCCATTTGTGAGCAATCTTTTTAATTGAAGATCTATGTACAGAAAAGATGAAAATTATGCAAGGAACTTGGAGTTATTGTTTGAGAAGGAAGAAGAATATCTGGGGATAACCGAAGATAAAGTAACCGATTTGGTTTTTAGGATAGGAATAAGAAGGGATTCAGGAGCTCGACAGTATAATTCATTTAAGTTTATGTAGGGGGGGGGGTATTAAAATAAAATTCCATCTCAGCTTTCTCGTCTTTGTACCTATGTACTTTACACACTCCAAGAGTCTATGGATGGGGTCATCAATCAAAGTCACTCAGGGCAGAATGTAGGAATTTCCCCAATCGCTTGAAGAATTTCCCTAATTCTCCCTGTTCTGCGAGTATTTGAGCCATTTTAAAGGAGATGGTTACTGACTGGGGAGGTGGGACCTCCGGAAAAATTGCGGTAAACACATTGTACCCATGAATGGTATGCCCCTGAAAATAGTTTAGGGTTCTGGTCGCCCGCGCCCCTATGGTTCAACAAATTTTCATTCAACAACATTGTGTACAAGAAGGCGGCGCTACTTGAACTATGCAGCTAGCGCGTATCACAATGCAATATACAAATACGAATGGAAGTTTACTAAACAAAATTCTATTAATTTTATTTACATTTCAGGGTTTAGCCGCTGCATTTATATTTTACAACCGAAAACATGGTCTCAGAACGTCGGGTTTACTGTTCCTCTTTTGGTTCCTCATGGCCCTGTGCAGTATACCTCAGTTTCGAACGGAAATCATGCATGCCGGCATCCAGACCCCCGATCCATTTTATTTGTACATCAGTTACTTGATATATTTTCCGTTGTTGGTTTTATTGGTATTCATCAATTGTTTTGCCGATGCTCCACCAAGATATATAGAAAATGCGAAGACTAAAGTAAGTTTTAAATATTTTAAACCAAAATTTTCACCATTATCGCGTTGTTTTTAGAATCCCTCTCCAGAAGAAGGTTCCAGCTTTCTTAATCGACTTTTTTACCAATGGTTCGATGCAATGGCGTGGAAAGGTTTCAGAAAACCGTTGGAAAATTCGGATCTATGGGACATGAAACACGAAGATTCGGCTCACTCCGTTGTGCCTCTCTTTGATAAATATTGGCAAAATTCTGTGAAAAAAGCGGCGGAAGCGTAAGCAATTTTATTTCTTTTGATTTGTTTACATTTTAAATGTGACCTTTTGTTGTGTAGATCTGCCTCTCAATATCCACGAGCAGCGTTTAAATCGGACGACGCTCAGGTAGATTTTGTGGGTGGTCCTAAGAAAAAGGAAGCTTCAGTTTTACCAGCTTTATGCAAAGCGTTTGGGCCGACGTTTCTTTTCGGTGCCATGTTAAAATTGTCTCAGGATATCATGACTTTTGTTAATCCTCAAATTTTGTCGTAAGTATCAGATTGTTGCTCATTTCGTTTCTTAAATGCTTTTTTTTAGGTTGTTAATAAGTTTCGTCGAAAATAAGGAACCGCAGTGGAAGGGCTACTTATACGCTGGTTTGTTGTTTGGAACAGCCGCGATTCAAACTCTCGTTCTGTCTCAGTATTTCCACAGAATGTTCATCGTTGGAATGCGTATTCGTACGGCATTAATATCTGCTATTTATAGGAAAGCGTTACGAATGTCGAATTCCGCTAAAAAAGAACGAACGGTTGGAGAAATAGTAAATTTAATGTCGGTTGATGCCCAAAAGTTTATAGAATTAACAGCTTACATTAACATGATTTGGTCGGCACCAATACAAATCGTTTTGGCGTTATATTTTCTCTGGCAAGTTTTGGGGGCATCGGTTTTGGCCGGTTTAGCGGTGATGATCTTTTTGATTCCTGTAAATGCGGTGATCGCAAATCGCGTTAAAAATTTGCAAATCAAGCAGATGAAAAATAAGGACGAGAGGGTTAAATTGATGAACGAGGTGCTTAGTGGAATTAAAGTTTTAAAATTGTATGCATGGGAGCCAAGTTTTGAATCGCAAATTTTGAAGATTCGGGATAAAGAAATTAAGGTGTTGAAGCAGGCCGCCTATTTAAATGCAGGAACGTCGTTTATTTGGTCGTGTGCGCCGTTTTTGGTAAGAAACTTTGTGTTTGTATGAAATGAAATTTGAAATGAATAATTATAACATTGTTGAGTTTTTATTTCAGTTTAAAATTTGATTTTCTGGTTCAGTTCAGTTTAAGAAAGTCATGAAAGAATTCTTCAATTAAAATTTTAAAAATAACAAATAAGTACCTACATGGGCGTCCATGGGGGGGGGGACAAAAAGGTCAGCTGCCCCCCCCCCCCGACTATTGGCTGTTTAAGTTTATTTTAGATATTTAATATTTCACTAGCCCAAGTTTTTAAAATTTTCTAAAACTCATGGTTTTAAATGATTAAAATTTTTTTATTTTGCCTTCCCTGAAAATGATCTTATGGACGCCCATGAGTACCTACATTGAGTAACAAACAAATTATGTTGGAAAATAAAAGTTTTTAGATCTTTTTGATTATGAGGGCTCAATAGCCATATCAAAATACAATTTTCAGTTTATTGAAATTTCTTTTTATTATTAACAGATAATTTTGTTTGTCACTCTAAAGCAGTGGTTTCCAAACTTTATGTTATTACGCTCTCTGGAAAAAATCTAATTTTGACGCCGCTCTCCTTTGTTTCATAAAATAAAAGACACATTTTTAAACTGCAAAAAATGTATCTAGGAACAATAAGTTACTAAAATAAAATTTCGTCCTCCTTTTGCACTCGTTCGCGCTCTTCGTTTGGAAATTGCTGCTCTAAAGCATTTTGGTACATACTTGAAAAAATGGCGAGATTAATCATTGTAATCAGACCCGTAGCTAGGATTTAATTTCGGGGGGGGGGGGGCACCAGTAAAAAGTAAAATTTTAAATAAAGGAAAATTTGCTTATAACTACACTAACTACAGTGTTACAAATTGATTGGTGTAAAAAGTGGGTTGGTAATTGTACCACCAATCAATTTGTAGTAGTGTAGTTAGTGTAGCACTAGAACTGTGGTACCAAACAGACCTATTATAAGCAAATTTTTCTTTATTTAAAATTTTTTTTTGAACATTTTGCGTGCCCTCCCTCTGGCTACGGGCCTGATTGTAATTTTCAAATAAATTAGAAGAATTAATAAAATGTTCAGAAGACTAAATTGAATTCAACTTTACCAAAATGTACCTACTTTTGGTTCAAATTTCTTTGAATTTCAGGAAATAATTGGAGGTGTATAATATTTTATTTTTTTTTGTGTTGGATAGTACGGGGGGTGTGGGGGGGGGGGTTCGATAATAATATTTTGAAGTTTAGAATAGAGATGAGGTCACAGTTGTATAATTTAAAAAATTTTAAAATTGTATTCAGTTGATGCATATTTAAGTATTCCATTCAATTTTGAACTGAAAAATTGAATTTTTATTTAATAGTATTTTACAACATAGGTCTCCTTGGTTTCGTTTGGTACATACATCTACATAGACCCAACACACGTCCTCACACCACAAATTGTATTTGTTTCTTTGTCACTATTTTCAACAGTACATTTTGTGATGGGAGTATTTCCATTGATTATGGTTTGGGCAGTCGAGGTACAAAATTTTCTCCACGATATAATTTTAATAACAAAACTATCGGAGTACAGGGTACTTTTTGGCTTAAATCATAAAAGGCTCTCTCTAACTTTATTAGTTTAAATTTCACAATCTGATTTAATATTTCAATCATGAATATTGCATGCATAGGTATCGTTAGTTTCCTTTGCTACATTTGTGCTGGTGGATGAGAATCACGTGCTTGATGCTAAGACGGCTTTCGTATCTTTGTCTCTCTTCAATGTACTACGTTTCCCACTCAGCATGTTACCCATGATGATCTCCAATATGGTGCAAGTAAGAAACTACATTTTTTTAAAAATTTTCAAGCACTTTTTTTTAGTAGTGGTTAATTTTCAGCTTCTATAATCATTCGAAATGACATAATAACATTCTTAGAATGCTGTAGAATTAATTTCAGGGTCACGAAAATTTGACCCACACATAAAAAATTCATTATTAGCAATTTAACATTAAAGGGTGAGAAAATTTTATAGATTTTGCAGACTAGGTACTTCGAGTTATGCTTAAAACATTTCTATTAATTTCTTAACGTTACAACATACAAAGAATCCACGTAACTGGGGAGGATCGACCACAACCTAGTCTATTCCCCAACATGGACCATCGAGGCAGCGGATCAAATTTACAGCAATTCGTTCTTCACTTTTATGACTTTCTAAAAAATACTAAATTCGATAATAATAATCGAGTCAGCCTGCAAAAGCAACGAAATTTTCCCACCCTATTCATCAGTTAATAATAATTGCATTTTCAAAATTAACCCACTAACATTAATGTTCAAGTTGGTGCAAATTTTTATTGCAAAAAGTTATCGAACGCTAATTTTTAACTCTATATTTTGGAATGATTGCATTCTTTTGCAGTGTAACTAAATTTCCGCGAGTTTCACTCAATATTTGATTGCAATAACTTTGGATCTTCTTTCACTTCATTTCGTTTTCGCAAACAATAATAATACAAAATTAAACTTTATAGGCGTGGGTATCAGTAAAAAGAATTAACAAATTTATGAATTGTGAGGAACTCGATCCGGATAATGTGCAACACGATCCAGCTGAAAGTAAGTCGCGTTCAACTTAAAATTTGTGTTACTGATTCATCTTGTGTCCTAGAAATTCCGATTGTGATCGAAAATGGTAACTTTACCTGGGGCGAAGAACCGGTTTTAAAAAATATAAATGCGCAGTTCGAAAAGGGAAGTTTAACTGCAGTGGTTGGAAGCGTAGGTTCGGGTAAAAGCAGCATGATTTCTGCACTTTTAGGGGAAATGGATAAAATTTCCGGTAGGGTGAACACAGTCGGTTCCATTGCGTACGTCTCGCAACAGGCTTGGATTCAAAATGCTACCCTACAAGAAAACATCACGTTTGGGAAAAACTTGGAGAAGAAAACGTACGACAAGGTTATCGAATCATGCGCCCTTAAACCCGATTTTGAAATGTTGCCTGCTGGTGATCAAACTGAAATCGGTGAGAAGGGGATCAATTTGTCTGGGGGTCAAAAGCAGAGAGTCAGTTTGGCGAGGGCGGTTTATTCGGAATCGGAAATTTACTTGTTGGATGATCCTTTAAGTGCTGTGGACAGTCACGTCGGAAAACATATTTTTGATCATGTTATTGGACCCACCGGGCTCTTGCAGAATTCCACTCGCGTGTTGGTCACGCATGGAATCACTTACTTACCTCTAGTGGATAAAATTATCGTGCTGAAAGATGGACAGGTGTCGGAAGTTGGAACTTACCGTGAATTGCTGGATAAGAAGGGCGCGTTTTCGGAATTTTTGATTCATCATTTGAACGAAATCGTCGAAAACAACGACGACGAACGTATGGTTTAAGTTATTTTATCTCTTGAGTTTTACTAATAAGTAAATCTTTTTAGATATTGATGAGCTAAAGAATCAACTGAGCGGTACCTCCATTGTGGAAGAGTTTGCAAAGAAATTGACACGGCATCGGTCACGAGTGTCGGAGTCAAAATCAGAAACGGGATCTGAAAAGGTTAATGGTACTTTACAAAGGCAAATGTCGACTGATAGCGCAAATGATCGGAGTTTGAGGCAGCGATCGAGTTCGATCGAATCGATGAAGAAAGATTCCGAAAAAGTTGGCGAAAAGTTGATAGAAGCAGAGAAGGCAGAAACTGGAAGTGTTAAGTGGGATGTTTATAAGCATTACTTGAGATCCATTGGTGTATTTTTAAGCATTATGACCATACTGCTTAATGTGCTATTTCAAGGATTTAATATTGGTTCAAACATTTGGTTAAGTATCTGGTCAGAAGATAAAGAAATGACGACGGGGAAAAGGGATATGTATTTAGGCGTTTATGGTGCTTTAGGATTTGGCCAAGGTAAGATTTTATTTATTATTGCATGTGGCTTGGTTTTTAATTCTTCCAAGTAAAATGCATTTTTCTTTGCTAAAATTTTTATCTTAATGCTTATTTAATTTCAGTTTTGGTAAGCACTATGATTAACGCTTTTAAATAATTAATTTTAGCGTCGCTTTCTTAGGTTTTGAGAAAAATTAAATTTTTATTTATAGGTATTGCTGTAATTTGCATTGCATTTGTAAATGCAATTGGTACATTAAATGCAACAAAAATCATGCATATACGATTATTGACTCAAGTGTTACGCTTGCCTCTCTCCTTCTTTGATGTAACACCTTTAGGTCGTATTTTAAATAGATTTTCAAACGACATTCAAATTATAGATGTTGTTTTACCAGCAATTCTTTACATGTCGGTCAATATGTTGTTCACGGTAAATATTATTAACATTAATGAAGGGAATGATGTTGTGTTTGTCTCACAAACATTAGTTATAAGAGCTGCAATTTTGCTTCCTGTTTTTGTGATTTGTTGGGTGACAAAAATTTATATTTTGAAATAATATTTAGAATTGAGATTTTTTATTCTTTTCTGTTTATGTTGCAGTTCTAATTTTCTTTATTTTCAAATTTTGATCGACACTTTTTGTAGTGTGTTATTTTAATGTGGATCACTATCTCAAAATTCCTCACTAAAACAACGTCGTCGGCACAAATATTTTGATTTTTGTTTTTTTAATACTTGGTTTTTAGTGTCTTCTGAGTTGAGGATACCATGGAACACAATTAGAAATAAATGTGTTTGTTTATTCAAAGGTTACTTTCAAACAAGAAAGCTGAATTTGTTTAATTTGGGGGATTACCAAATTCTTTTTTACATTTTTTATTTTGTCAATAGTTTTCACTCAAGGTTAGGTTGATTTTTAACCCATAGAACTCAATTTTTTCCCAATCTAAGGATTTCAAATACACTAGGATGAAAATTTGGTATTTTTAGTTCAAGTGATACTTTTTAGAATTTCTTGGGTACAAAAAATGGTGTGATGCTGACTGTTTTAATGAAAGTTAATGGAATTTTGACAGATTGTTTGGGGCTACTCTAGGATGTTTATCCTAAGTTTTTGACCTCGAAGACTCTGTGCTAACTTAGGGGAGGGAGCAAAAACCTCAAAATTTTTGGACTTTTTTTAGTTTTTTGCTTATGTCTCGTAAACTAAGCATATTTTGGGTAGCATAGTTTATTACAAAGTTGTAGAGCACTACATTTACTAATATTTGGTTGGTAAAAAAAATTTTAAACCTAATATTAACCGAGATACAACCGATCAAAGTTAGACAAAGTTTTTCAAAATGCAAAAAAAAATGATCGAGAAACGAAGGTTTTGCTCCTATAACTATTTATTCTCAACATTTCCATGATAATTATGTTAATCACTCATAAATATGAACTTCTTGGAACATCTATGACCATACTCCCCCCTCCCCTCCGTCTTTTATTCTTACAAACGTAAAGATGCAAAAATGAGAACATCTTCATGTTTGTGGTAGGGGGAGGGGTGGTCATAGATTTTCCAAGAAGTTCATATTGATGAGTGATTAACATAATTAATATGGAAATGATGGTAATAAATAGTTATAAGGGCAAAACCTTCCTTTTTTGTCTGTTTTTTACAATTTGAGAAACTTTGTCTAACTTTGATTGACTGTGTCTCGGTTAAGAGGGGCATTTTTTTCAGGGCCCTTTTAAATTAATCAACAGATGGCGCCTACTTAAATATTTTTATAAAATAAGAGGAATTTGCTATATTTAAAATATAGCAAATTCGTTGAGATAATACCATTCTATAAACAATATTCTTGATCTTAAGCTATTTTGAGTTCGTAATATTTATTTATAAAAACACAATTCGTAATTAAAGTTTAATTATATTTTTTTGTAAGTGAGTGTGTTTTGACATACTCAATACAAACTCAAAATAGCTTAAAATCAAGAATATTGTTTATAGAATAGTATTATCTCAACGAATTTGCTATATTTTAAATATAGCAAATTCCTCTTATTTTATAAAAATAGTTAAGTAGGCGCCATCTGTTGATTAAATTAAAAGAGCCCTAAAAAAATGCCCCTCTTAATATTGGGTTTAAAAATTTACTTTACTTACCAAATTGTAAAAAATTTGCTGCTCTATAACTTTGTAATAAACTATGGTACCTAAAATAAACTTAGTTTACGAGATTTAAGCAAAAAAACTGAAAAAAGTCCAAAAATTTTGAGGTTTCTGCCCCTCCCCCCAAGTTAATACGGAGTTTTTGAGGTCAAAAACTTAGGATAGACTTCCTAGAGTACCCCCAAACAATCTGTCAAAATTCCATTAGCTTTGGAATATTTTCCAGTTGAAAAGGGGATTACAACCCTTAAAAAAATAAAAAACATTAGCGGAAAGTTTCAAAAGGTAAACTTTTTAGTATAAGAAATTCAAAAAATTTAAAACATCCAAATTCATTCACTATGACTGGGCTTCGAGGTATAACCCTAATTGTACTGGACTATTAGGCATAAAATCATAACATATCCCACTTGAAAAATCTTATAATTGACTAGCAGAAATTTCTTACTCCTACCCCAGTGCTACGTTTTTATTTATAACCATAAGTAAAATTTGCCATTGAATCTCATTGTTATTGTGTTTATTTCAACAAAACATTTTTTCAACAAAACAACAATTTACATAAAAAATAAACTTTTTGTTATCTAATCAATTTTTTAACTAATTTAAATTATTTACAAGCTAATTTAATTTAATTTCATAATTAAAAATCACATTATCATCTCTTGAATATAATATCCAAATAAGATTTCAATTTTTGATGTTATACCATTTAGGCCTTTTGAAAAGACTGCAGTGGAAATAGTTATGGACAAGCTGAAATAAATTTTATTTCCTATATCTCCTATACCTCTAGAAAAGCTTACTAATTTTTCACGGTTTAGCTATCCCTGATTTGGCCAAAAAAACCACTCGAATAATTAATCAAAGGGTGTGATAAGCTCATTTTTAGAGGGTTGTTCACCCCTTTTGATCATAATCTTCATGTTCGAATTTTTTTTTAATTTTACTTACAAAATACAACTTATGAAAAAACTTCTTCACATCAAAATAATACGATATTTATCCTCCCTAGCAATTATCAAATTTTAAAATTAAAAAAAAATCATTTTATGCTTTTATTTTCAGGTAAATACCAAGATGACAATATACGGGGTGTCACTGTGACCGTGGAGAACCTTTGAGGTGGTGATAAAGGACACTTTTATAAGACAAATTTTCAAATTAAGATTTTGTCCAAATCCAAACCCTTGGGGGGGCACCTCCTCTTAAAGCAATTTTTTGAATTTCTGATTTCAAACGGCTATATCTCCGGTATTATTGATTTTTTAGGCTTAATGGATTAGAACTTTTTTGAAAATCATTTGCTTATCTACAAATTAGGTTATAATTCCTTATTGTCTATAATCAACGGATTTCGAGTTATAAATTAAATTAAGGGAAAAAATGTTAAAAAAATTCAGGTTTTATTTTTTTACTTTTCTTGCGAACTGCGTATCTCTTAAACAAAACGTCTTAGTTAAAAACTGACGGCCTAAACCGGATAGGAAATTTAACGGGCTACAACTTTGGTCAAATAAATTTTTTTGGGAAACCAACTATTTTCACAGAAATTCTGAAAATAATGAACAAGGTGTAGGTAAAAAAAATAAATTCACAAAATTTATTTTAATAAATTTTCAAAGTGGCCTCTAAAACTTTTTAGAAGAAAATCTTCCATTATTGCTAGATGATATTTCACTGTCATTAAGACAAAGAATGTCTAACCAATAGGGAGCATATTAGTAGCCAACGGACGTTTTTCATTGGTTAGTTACCATTTACGTGTAAATTTTATACAAAATTATGCATCGTGTCATACAGGCTTTAAAGGGAGGTACCTCTTAAGGGTTTGGACTTGGATAAAAATTTTATTTGAAAATTTGTCTTAAAAAAGCGTCTTTTATCACCACCTCAAAGGTTTTCCATGGTCACAGGGACACCCTGTATATTTGTCAATATCACTTGAATTACAAAATATCAAATTTTTATCCAGCTTAGCCATAGGCCATACGTCAAGTTTATTTTTCTTTTTTGGTTGATTCTCTCCCTATATTCTCAATTTTTTTGGATCTAATTTCCTGTTTTATCTGCACTTCTTGCGTTTTGAAAACGAGTGATGGCTACAGTTTAAGGTTGATTTCAAACCATGGGAATAGACTAATCTATTCGTTATCAAAGAAGCACTTAGACCATGTATAATGTTACCTGGTACAGGTAATAGAATAATAGGTACCAAAATTCCCTTAACTTATACAATTATTAGTTTAGAAAACCCTGTTTATTTTAGCGGGACCACACCTTAACTATTCTGACACTTTTTTTTTGATTATAGGTGTTTCGGTGGTGTTTATATCTACCATCAATGCCGTAGGCACGCTTAGAGCGGCTAAGCAAATGCACGAAACGTTAGTAACAATTGTTTTACGATTACCTTTATCTTTTTTCGAAGCCACGCCAGTTGGTCGCATTTTAAATATATTTTCCAGCGATGTTCACATTTTGGACGTTATTATGCTTCCAGTGGTGTATATGTTAGTAACTAAAGCATTTATGGTAATAGATTTCACTATTTTTCTATTCAGAAATCAAAATCGTGCCGTTTTACATCTTCTACATAATAATAAAACATTAAAATTACATTAGGTGAATGGGGTTTGTGCTTTGAGGATAGTGATCATATGAAACTAATACTTGAATTAATCGAACATGCATTACAAATTACATTTCATTAATTATTTCCATATAAATCACCACTAAATGTTTCAATAAGTAAAATTTTTAAGTGGTATTGGTAACATATTATACTAGCAGGGCTTTCCCCCAAAATCAAAATCGCTATTTTATTTTTTTAGTTTTTCCTAACAAGGGGACATCACAGTGAGAATATCAGCAATTGAGATCCCAATTTTTTGGGTGATTTTAAGAACTAAATAAATTAGCGTTTAGTCCATTGGGCCTTAGTTTTTGAGTTATCAATTTTTGAAAATAGACATGTTCAGTAGGTCAGGAGTTCGATCCTCACATGAGGCAACTTTTTTTTTGAAAATTTTGTAATTTATTATCAGAATTAATACATTTTGTAATTTTTATTTATGTTTATTTTTATAAATAAACGTCTATTTTTAAAAATTTATAACTCAAAAACTAAGGCCCAATGGACTAAATGCCGAAAAAGTGATAATTTTTTTGGCTTCTAAAATTACCAAAAAAATTATGATCTTCATTTGCGATTTACTCACTGTAATGTCCCCTTGTAAGTTGAACTGTCAATCACCCTGAGGGCCCCCTTTTAATTTTTTCTCGGAATTGCTGGGTTAAGGGAGGGAGGCTTATTCTATTTCCCCATTCACCAGCACAGCACTTAGGAGTTCATCTTTACCTTTTCTCACCTTCTCTCACTTGTATTTTTTTGGGTAAAACTCTCGCTTTTGTTTATTTGAGTTTTCTTAAATTTTTATATTACATCTGAAATTTTATTGTCGGAAAACTTCTTGCTGGAATATCCACCATATCCATTTCCCTTTAGTTATCCACTTAGCCACCCAACTTTAGTTACTACAACCCTGAGTTGTGCAATTCACCAGCGGTCATTCAGTCAAATTAGAATTTTAAATGAAACTAAATTAGGATCAAAAACAAAAAATACTCAAAACTGAAAAAAAAACCTCGCGACCTTGTATTCAGAATGCTGCTATAACGGTAAGAAATATCAATAATTGATATTTTGAAAGGTCGTTTGATTATTTTGCGTATTGTTTGAATTCAATTTTTTTGTAACTTTGTTATGAAATGATAACAATGATTTAAAATAAAGTTTATACAGGGTGGCCCTTTGAAAACGAAACAGACGGGATTGTGGCTAGCAGAATTTTTTTTTAAGATTTCGTCAATTTTTTTTGTCAATCAATTCGTCAATTTTATCATCAAGGGGGACAACTTTTGCGACCAATGTCACTCCCGTATTGTTTCATCCCTTCACGTTGCGATGACAACCCTTAAAATGTTAATAGGGATGATATGGCAAGTAACACCTCATTTGAAAGGTATTGTTTCCCTGAATTCAGTTCTATAATTTTTTTAAAGTTTTATCAATTATTTAACAAAAAAATTGAAGCTGCAAAAATGCGAAATAAATCCGATATTTCAAGACATTTAAGAATAAAAAAAAGAAAAACGCTTGGACAGGTTGATTTTAATTTCAAGGGGGTTACTTTTACTGTTATTCATAAACATTGAAAGTTCAACCCAAGGTAAAGGGCAAACCACCCTTAGAATTTTGAATGAAAAAATGGGTCTATTTTTTATCAGAAAAGTGAAATGCGTTTTTGAAACTTTAGCTTTGATACTTACAGAAATTTATGAAATGATGAAAGAATTGTTTCAATTCCTGATTGCATTCAAGACTGTAAGGGTGGTTCACCCTTCACTTCAAGGGTTGAACTGTCAATGTTTATAAATAGCACTATAGCAGTAAAAGTAGCCCCCTTAAAATTAAAATCAACCTGTACAAGCGTTTTTTCTTTTTTTATTCTTAAATATGTGTTGAAATATCGGATTTATTTCGCATTTTTTCAGCTTCAATTTTTTTGTTGAATAATTGATAAAACTTTAAAAAAATTATAGAACTGAATTCAGGGAAGCAAGACCTATCAAATGAGGTGTTACTTGCCATATCATCTCTATTAACATTTTAGGGGTTGTCATCGCAACGCGAAGGGATGAAACAATACGGTAGTGACATTGGTCGCAAAAGTTGTCCCCCTCGATGATAAAATTGACGTGTTTTTGCATTTCTTAAAAAAAAAATTCTGCTGGCCACAATCCCGTCTGTTTCGTTTTCAAAGGGCCATCCTGTATAATTTGAAAATTTTGTCTATTTACTAGCTTAGGTTTGATTTAGTTCCATTTTAATGCTAAAATCAGTTTAATTTTTAATACAGACATATCATCGTATAGTCAATGTTTTTGATATTAACAGATTGAAATAGAAAGTGTGCACCACTGCATCTTACTGCAGTTTTAGGCGACGGGTAAAGGTACGGTTTGCAAACCGCGACTAGTCTCTTCCGTTTCCCCGTCCGCTACGACACACTGAAAAGTATTTCAGTATTATCCCAAAGATGTTATTTTTACACGTACGACTAGAAACTGAAACTTTGCATCAGGTAGATTAAAATAAATTGAAAAATCGTGTACCTTTCTAGTAATTGCTCCGATATTTTACATTCGTTCGCTTTAGGTTTTTTATCAATCAAATTTTGATTATATGGTTTTCTTTTAATCCGTTCAAAATTACAATTGATTTTTTACACGGACGTAAAAATCAAGATTGCAATTGTCAAGAAAAAGAAAAATCTTCCTGCTTTTTAATAATAATTTTTTTTTTTTAATTATAGCAATTACTATAGTATCCTACACTGGTATCATTGCATATGGTACAATTAGAGCAGCTAAACACATACACGAATCATTACTAACTATAGTTTTTCGATTACCGTTATCATTTTTTGACACAACACCTCTGGGTCGCATTTTAAACAGATTTGCTAGCGACGTTCAAGTCGTGGACATTTTGTTACCGAGTCTTCTCTTCACACTAACGCGCTTAGTATTTATGGTAAAAGAAAAATAATTACTAACTAAAATTTCTTAGCGAATGTATTTTTTATGTTTTGTTGCGTATTTTGCTTTCTGTGTTTGCTTAAACTGTTGCACTCTTATTTATTTGGGTTTGGTTGTGGTGTGCAATTATCGACTGCCTAATTTTTTCTATTACAAAAATTTGCACTACTACCTAGTGGTTTTTTTATGTTTAACAAGAATTTGTAACTCTTAAGTATAATTAGGTGCGGGAACTTAACTCACACAAAATTTAACAAATTTTTTTTAACTATTTGTGTCGGTTTTCAGCTGTTACAGTTTTTTTGTCGTCTCTGGCATTATTTGTTGGTTCGTTAGATGGATCTTATCTCTTACATAATTTGTTGCTAAGCAACGTACTTAGAGCACCTTGCAATACTTTCTTTGATGTTACGCCTGTTGGTAGAATTTTAAATCGATTTTCAAAAGACGTCGATACCATGGATAACGTTTTACCAATGACTATGCGAGGATTGTTGACTTGTTTCTTTGCGGTAATGTTTTATTTTCTCTTATTTCTCTAATTTACTTTTAATAAAAGAGACCAAGCAGTTATATTTAAAACAAATTGTTCAATACCGACGCAAACTATGCCAGAAATTTAAAAAATGGTTGAGCGGTTCCTACACCAAATCGGGTTTTTGATGTGCGACCCGTCTTAATTCATGATTTTAATTTTCATTTATCAAGGAGCGAGAAAATTGAGTGTAAATCGGAAAAAACTGACAATGATTCTCTTCATTTTATCCAATTGCCCTTCTTTTTAAACGAAGAATAAAATCCAAAATATTGTGTTTTTTCGACCAATTTCAAACTTAGGGTAAATTTTGATCGTCAAACAGTAGATTTTCCTTTTAAAATTTTTGCTTAGCTTTAATTCCATTAGATTTATTTTTATTTGCATCGTGACTAAAAAAGTTTGCTATTTTTTTCTCAAAATTGAAGCATGACTGCTAAATTAACCAACCCCTTTTTTTTGGTATGCTAAATTGTTATTGTGTTATGGTAGAATTTTCTAGTTTTTTTAATGAAACAAAATTTTTGATTTAACTTTTGTTTTTTGGTAAACTTTTAGCAGTATCAGTTTGTTCATCCGAATTAATATTGTGATTGTCAGCGTTAGAAGCTGCAAGTGATATACATAAAAATTTATTAAAAAATATCGTCAGATATCCCGTATATTTTTTCGAATGTACTCCAATTGGTAGAATTATTTCACGATTTGCCAGAGATATTGAAAGCATAGACGATGAACTTGCATTCAATTTATATGAAGTCATTGAAAGTTCATGTTTGGTACGTGCAATCACTTTTATTTTTGGTTTAAATTAAAGAGGCAGTTATATTTAAAAAAAATATTTTCAACAAGCTCAGTGGCAGAAATAAATTCAGATTTTTCAAAATATTTCGTGCATGTCGTACAATTTTATTGCAAGTACATTATGGAGTCTCTCTGAAATTATTATCAAAAACGCTCAATAGTTTGCAACCAGATTTTTTTTTTTTTGAAAAAATGTTAGAACTGCTAGGTTATCTTAACTTTTTTCTGCATGCCATAATTATTATGAATTTAAAAAAAAATGTTTGTAATTTTAATACTGTTCCTATTCAAACCAGTGATAATTTTCTTTTTTGTGTAATCTTCAACAATTTTCTGCGTGTTTTTTTTTGCTTAAGCCTTAATATGCATCGATTTTATTAGGTACTACTTGTAGAATTTTAGTTATTCGAGATGTCCGTACTTTCAGGATGGCAGAGAAGCCGAAAACAACGAACAAGGTTTTTTTATAAACGTACGCCTGAGTATCATTTAACGCGCGGTTTTAAAAATAAATATTTTTTAAAAAAAATTATTATTATGAAAAATGTATAAGTAGGTATGTAAAATTGTAAAGTAATTAATGACGCGCAAAATGGATTAACGAGATTCCTACAAATATTAAACCAATTCTGACCGAACTTTCATTAATAGAAAAAATTAATATTCTCATTTTGAAGAAATTATATGGGATTGTTGAATACAACACAATATTTTTGAAAAGGGACTGTTGTGAACTTGAAAAAGTGGGTAAGGGATGTTATTTGGGAGTTTAGTACTTCTGCGGGGGGGGGGGGGGGGCACGAGGATATTATCAACCTTACAAAACAAAATTTGAAATCAACAATACAAAATCGAAAAGTTACGGTAACAAAAGATGATCCTATTTAAAAACTGTAAAATGACGAATGTAGGGGAGACCGGGGTCATCTTATAGAGATGTGTTTGATTTTTAGGCTTACAGTAATATTTTAGTTAAATCTATGTGCAAAAGCTTAAGTTTATATAATGTAATGAATATAATATTTTCAGTACAAAAGAAACTTCTAATTTTTCATGAAAATGGAACCACATCAAGAGACCATTTTTGCGATTTTTAATTTCAAAACTGAATAGGAATCCTAATGTAACGAAAAGAGTCCAAAAGGGTTCAACAATATTTTTTGGTAAAAACATTTTTTGATATCTTGCACTGTTTATGAGCTACAAGAGAAAAATTTGTGTTTGATACTTTCGTTCATCCACAATTCAAAAATTGTTTCTTCTTCAAAAACAATTTTAAATTGGGACTTACGTTTATAAAAACAGAAGTTCTCGTTTTCAGATTTTCAATACATCTTGAAAGTGCATTTTCGCGTGCCTAATGTAACAACATTTTTGTTTTAGTAATTTTTATACTTGCCTGGGAATTAATATATGCGAGAGGCACTAAGGATGCTGCTAACCAACTTCATTTAAAATTGCTTCATAATGTACTTCGTTTACCTATGTCATTTTTTGATACCACTCTTACTGGTCGAATATTAGCTCGTTTTTCGAACGATATGCATACGCTTGACATTCAGCTCCCCTGGAATGTCAGAAATTTTTTCCCAAATTTTTTTAGGGTACGTTAATACTAATTTTTATTTTATGTTTATCTTTGCTTTATTCTTGAAAAAATTTCCCTTTCATATCGCACGTTAGTGTTGTTCTGAATGGTAGTGCTGATTATTTTTTCCGTTTTTAATTTTTTTTGCACAAAGTGAGCTTTTTTCTTGAAAAATGCTTGATAAGTTGTACGTACTTTTTAAAGTTCTAGGCCCATATTTTTTAAGACTTTTCTCTCCACTTTTTAGTTTCCTTATTAAAAATTTAAATATTTTTTTTTGTTAGACGAACATTTTTCTCCTTTGATTGTCAATTTTTACAAATTTTTTTTACCACTATAAAATCTACATTGATGGCAGCGGTGGGATTTTAATTATTTTTTATTGCGTGTAAAATGCGGTTCACAGATTAATTTCTCTGGATTGTTAGGAAGAAGTACATACATGCCATATTTGAATTTTGAAACAAAAACTTGTAATAATATTAACAGTACTTTTACTAAAACCACAGCGCTAATTTTGATTTTTATGTGATCTTCAACAATTTTCTGCGTGGTTTTTGTTTCAACCTTAATCTGCATCGGTATCGTGTAGTTTGTACAATTTTGGTGATACGAGGAGTTCCGCACTTTCAGGATGGGAGAGAAATCGAAAACATTGAATAATTTTTTATAAACGTACGCCTGAAATCCCCAACATTTTGTAAAATAAATATTTTTCACAATAAAAATTTTTTTTTTGTGATTTTGTTGTGAAATAAAATTCTTGCTCTGATTTCTCTTGTTCAAAAACTCTCAGAAATTACAATTTATTTTCTTTGTACACCGTAAAAATTAAAGTTCTAAATTTTCTTTCTATTGTAAAAATGGAAGGTAACATTTTAATATTAGCAAAAATTGCAAAGAAAAATTTATGAGTAGGTATGTAAAATTTTAAAGTAAAAAAAAATGTTGAATTAATGTAATAGGGTTCGAGAAAGCTGACGTTAGCGTACTCTAGAGTTAAAAAATGTCACAATTGAAGTTCACTTTTTTAACATTAGAGGCACTAACGTCTAATTTTCTTGCTCCCTTATTGGAGAATTAGCGAGGAAGCTTGACGGTAGCGCTTCTAGCATTAAAAAAGTGAACTTTTTTTACGGGGGAGGGGAACTTTCTCGCTCCCTATACCTTAAAATAAAAAAACAAAATTTGGAATTAACAATACAAAATCGAAAAATTATGGCAACAAATGTTGATCCTATTTAAAAACTGTAAAATGGAGAAAATTATGTAGGGGAGACCGGGGTTGTGTATATAATTTAATGAATATAATAGTGGAAATACAAAAGAAACTTTTAATCTCTATATATAAAAATGGATCCACGTCAAGTAGCCATTTTTAATCTCAAAACTAAACAGGAATCCTAATGACTTCCCTCATATGAATGTAAACTTCCATTATGAGGCTTTCAATCTGATGCAGTATATTTGCAATAAAATTTGGACCTACGTTTATAAAAAAAAAGTTCTCGTTTTCAGGTTTCGAATGTATCTTGAAAGTGCGTTTTCGCGTGCCTAATGAAAAAAGTTTTTGTTTTAGTAATTTTTATACTTGCCTGGGAATTATTATATGGGAGAGGCACTAAGGATGCTGCCAACCAACTTCATTTAAAATTACTTCATAATGTACTTCGTTTACCTATGTCATTTTTTGATACCACCCTTACTGGTCGAATATTAGCTCGTTTTTCGAACGATATGCATACACTTGACATTCAACTACCCCAGAATGTCAGAAATTTTTTTCCAATGTTTTTTAGGGTACGTTAATGCAATTTTTTTTTTATTTTATGTTTATCTCTGATTTATCATTCAAAGATTTTCCGTTTCATATTGCACGTTAGTATTCTTCTGAACACTGCTGACTATTTCTACCGTTTTTAATTTTTTTGCACAAAGAACGCTGTCTTTTCTTTGTACTTTTGAAAGTTAGGTCCATACTTTTTAAAACTTCAGTTTCTTAATTAAAAAATTTTTCTTCTTTGATTGCCAATTTTTAGCAATTTCTTTTTTACCACTATAAAATCCACATTGGTGGCAGCGGTGGGATTTCACTTATGTAACCAAGATATTTTTTACGAGTAAAATGTGATTCACAGATTAATTTTTCCGAATTGTTAGGAAGAAGTACAATACATTTATAACACTTGCATGCCATATTTGAATTTTGAAACAAAAACTTGTAATAATATTAATAGTGTTCTTACTAAAACCATTGATGATTTTGATTTTTGTGATTTTCAACAATTTTCTGCGTGGTTTTTGCTTCAACCTTAATGTGCATCGATATTAAGTAATTTGTACAATTTTGATGATACTAGGCGTTTCGCACTTTCAGGATGACAGAGAAATCGAAAACAGTGAATAATTTTTTATAAACACACGTCTATGAAGTTAGCAGTCATATTTTTAAAATTAATTTTTTTGTACTGTGTTGTATTCAATTCTAAAATTGAATTTCTTTAAAATTGAGGTGCTAATTGTTAGCAATCTGAGCGGTAGCGCGGGTAAGGGATGTTATGTGGGAGTCGAGTAGCAACGGTGTTATCAAATTTGCAGAAAAAAACTCACGAAAAAATGTTGAATTAGTTTAGTAATACGGAAGTATTACACAATTAAAAAAACACGCACTTTTAGGAAGTCCTCTAGCGACATCTTTTGGAAACACATTGTTGGGCGTATTTCAAAGAATATTTAGGACTTATCCTGTTTGAAAATAAACTTGTACAGACTGGCAAAGTGTGACGTCATAAATGGGTAAAAATTTGGTTAAACACACCAACATTGATATCAATCAATGAGTGCAATCCAATGTTTTTACCTATATATGACGTCATCACTTTGCCTCCAGACTTTGTTGGAATTATGTTTTAAAATATATTTCGGACCACAAATTAAATTTATTTCCATGAAATAGTTCCGCATTAAACGTGTCACAATTGATTTTATTGCGACACTGCCGTTCATTGATAATTTAAAAGATTTTGACTTACGTTTATAAAAAAGTGTTCCCAGGTTTTGATTACATCTTGAAAGAACGTTTCCCATGTTCTTAATATACTAAAATTTTTGTTTTAGTATTTTTAATTTTTGCTTGGGAATTATTATATGCAAAAGGCACTAAGGATGCTGCGAACAAACTTCATTTTAAATTACTTCATAATGTACTTCGTTTACCTATGACATTTTTTTTTACCACCCTCACTGGTCGAATATTAGCTCGTTTTTCAAACGATATGAACACGCTTGACCTTAGGCTACCCCGGAATATCAGAAATTTTTTTCCGAATATTTTTAGGGTACGTTAATACAAGTTTTTATTTTAATTTTCTGTTGTGGCCCTGCTTTATCTTTGAAAATAATTTTTAGTTGCAATTTTTCCCTTCATCGCACGTTAATGTTGATCTGAAGCGTACTGCTGATAGTTTTTAATTATTGTTTTTGCACCAAGTAGACTGATTATTCTTTTCTCGAAAAATGCTTGTTTAATTTTAGTACCTACTTTTAAAAGTTCTTTGCCCATATTTTTCAAAATTGTTGCTCTAGACTTCTCAGTTTCTTTGAATTTTCAATTTTTTAGTTAGACGAAAATTTTTGCCACGGAGCCACTTCTCTGATTGTCAATTTTTAGTAATTTCTTTTTTACTATTATGTATACTTTTATTATACTATTTAGAAATGTTTCATTTTCTTCTTAGCATATAAAAATTCACATTGGTGGCAGCGGTGTGTCTTGAATTATGTGCTTAAGAAGTTCGTTTTTAAGTGTAAAGTTCTGTTCACATAGTTTGTTTGTACTGGAATGTAAGGTAGAAGCAGCATAATACCATAGTTCTCAGAAACTTGCAAGAACCAATCAAATTGAAGATACTTCTTCTTCTTGCAAACTTCTATCTTACAATCTAATACAACTTTTTGTGAATAGGGCTTAAGTATGGAACACAATTACGGTTCTTGCAAGAATACGGAATTATAATATAAGCAGGTGCAAAAAACTTCATGCAAATTTTTATTTTTATATACATTTTTTTTATTTGCACCAAAACGTCATGCGACTGTATGCATTATTAACAGAAAACGAAGACCCTAATACCCTAGACACACTGAAAATGAATGATCATTAAATTTTTTAAAGGATCCTTAATGATCATTAACTTGGCAGTGTATCGAAGACATAAATCGGTTGTAGAGGCGACTTAAAGGAATGACCAGAATCGACTAGAAAAATTTCTTCTCTCTAAGATCTCAACCTGACCTTTAAATGTTTTAAAACCTCAACACACCAGCATAGTTCTTTTAACATTTAGTTAAACGCTTTTTTAATATTTCAAGACGAGAATTTTTCATTCTTGTTTTTTAACTAACGTATTTCACGTACCGGTACCGCAAAATTAGTAAATTAGCACCAAGTTATCTAAAATTTGTTGTATTTTTGTAGTTGCTTTAGCTAATTTTGAAAAATGCTTAGATAACATGGTGATCATATTTGTTATCAATCATTTTAGGTATTTTATCGGCTGGAACCGATCTCGTGCCCCGTTTAGGTTTTTGGAATGCTGGACGTAGAATGCATAATTTAATGTTGAAGAATTTGTTTCGTGTTCCTTTAGCCTTTTTTGAAGTTACCCCTATTGGTAGAATTTTGTCTAGATTTAGTAAAGATGTTGATGTATTGGATTCAAGTTTGCCTTTCTACATTATTGATGGAGTTTATTGCTTATTTGAGGTATTTTTTTTTATTTAGATCGTAAGAGTTATTTTTTTGTTAAGTATAAAGCAAAATTTGGCGGTTTCGGTAATTGTGTTCCATGAATTTAAGAAAAATTGGTTGAAAAGTTGGGAGATTGCTTAATGTTATTTAAATATGACTGCTTTTACGTGCAGATTACTTTTTCAAACTAAGTAAACTGTTTATTTTTTCTAATGTTTACGTAGTTTGAGGAGATAAATCTGAATATGATGTTAGTTTGTGTTGTTGCTACATCATTATTTGTCTTTGTTGTTATCAACAACATGTTATGACTTTGTCGGCCAATTTAATTGTAACGTATGCCAGTTTGTGAAATTTTAGAATTTTTTTGAATTCTTATTTAGGCGCTGGAACCGCGGTGTAAGTACTAATCTAACAGTTCAGTTAACACCCGACTCCTGAAGTTTTGGTAAGGCAGTCATGACGTCTGAATCGACCTTGGATGTGGTGATATAAATTTGAAGAAGGAAAGTAAATATAAAACAGTGGCGTAAATACCGAGAGAGACCCAATATTTTGGGCCCCTTCATTTATTAAGCTTTTTACGTTCTAAGTAGAACATGGCTTTTCCCTTTTTGGGAATTACAAATCCGATTAGTGGGGTGGATTAGTCCCCATATTACCTATTTCCGATAAATCAATATCTATTTCACCACACCGTGTGGATGTCCACTGAAAGGCCGAGCTAAGAAATTCTGTATGGTGCGCGATTTGAACCCAGAATTTCCGCTCTATACTCAACCAGCCCCTTAAACTGCATTATATTGCAACAAATTTTTTTTTTTTAAATTTTAAATTGCACAGCACTAATTCGGGGGGGGGGTCGAAACTCTTGCTCCAGTGTTCAAAATTTGAAGTTACGCCAGTGATAATTCTACATATACACAGCTGGACCTCGTCGTTCAATTTTGTCTGTTTTTGCTTACGAAAAACGATTTAAAATTATCGTTTGCATTTACAGGAGGAACTGTGGATTGAAAACTGCAGTACTCAGACAATTATTGTCCGATTAGTTTCAGTCCAGGTTTAGGGGATTGCTAAGCCCTTGGTACCTATCAACTGATTCCCCCCTAAATTTCAACAATTAATTCTTTTATCACCTGAGCTCAATCACATTATTATTTTAGGTATTCGCAAGAATTTGCTGAATCGCGTTTTAGTCTTCTAGATTCGCACCGCGGAGCCTAGTTTTATTATCTATCTTTTCTGACCAGGGACGGATCCAGCAACTTTTCCGAGATAGATTGTTAAGAAAAATTGATAGCCCCTTCTATACTTTTTTCCAGTAATTTTTGTTTTTACGTTATATTTACATATAATGCATAATTTTTCCAAGGGGGGGGCCGATCGCCCCCTTTCCCTGGATCCGCCCCGATCTGCCCTTGTTTCTGACCAATTTATATCTTTCGTGTTCCCATAGGTCAGTGGTTTCCAAACTTTAGTTTTTCACCATTT
The DNA here is from genome assembly GCA_905340355.1 of Rhagonycha fulva. Classification (NCBI taxonomy): domain Eukaryota; kingdom Metazoa; phylum Arthropoda; class Insecta; order Coleoptera; family Cantharidae; genus Rhagonycha; species Rhagonycha fulva. The sequence continues at coordinate 14,975,011 of HG996559.1, forward strand.
TACGGTATTTACAGATTTAAAATTAATAAATTTACATAGCTTCAAAACGTTACAATTTAACTCCCTTTCCGCTTAGAATATTTACAAAGTTTCAAAAATTTTAAACAAAGTTTATTGTATTCTCTTTTCAGAGTCCCCCTCCTCAAACACTGAATTTTTTCACTATTTTTGAATTATTCACATGTTTAACAGTAATATAATCAGGGGTGGGCAAAATAAAGGACCCCGCTACGGCCTTATGGGTTTTGGGTCCCAGTCAAATTTAACCATAATGTAGGATATTGTAGTTTATAACATGCTGATAAAAAGTGTCCATGGGCACAAAGTCAAAAAATGGACAGTTTTCGAGATATAAGGCATTACAAAGTTTGTCCAGTCATTCTACGAAAGACACAATGATAAAGTCAAAATTGATACTACCCGGAAACAAAAAATAGGGCTGTGTAGATGAAAGAATTTTAAAAAAGATAGAGTTTTTTGCATCACTCTAGCTAGAGTATTACATAACCTAAAAAATTAAACAAAGTCGAAAATGCGGTTTCTTGCGATTTAAGAAAAAAAACAACAACGGCAAATTTTGACGGCATTTTTTGTTTTTCTCAGAAAATAAATAATGAATCAGTATTTTAACTTTCTACAACTTATTTTCTACAACTTTTTCATTTAACTTTTTTTTTGTTGGAAAATTCTTTTTTTTTTTAATTTCAAGAAACCGCTATTTCGACTTTGTTTAATTTTTTAGGTTATGTAATACACTAGCTAGAGCGATGCAAAAAACGCTATCTTCTTTAGAATTTTATCTTCTACACGGCAGTATTTTTTTTTTCTAGGTGGTATCGTTTTTGACTTTATTATTGTGTGTTTCATAGAATGACTAGATTAACTCTTTAATGCCGTATATCTCGAAAACTGTCCATTTTTTGGCTTTGTGCCCATTGACACTTTTTATCAGCATATTATGAACTACAATATCCTAAATTTTGGTTAAATTTGACTGGGACCCAAAACCCATAAGGCCGTAGCGGGGTCCTTTGTATTTTGAATTGAAAATAGAAAAAAACCTCACGATAACTTTGAATTTTTTGTTCTAAATTTAAAATAAAGTGCACAGTCTTATGCATTATATTTCATATTTTGAATTAAAAATTTCGAAATATTTTGCATTTTGTACTTAAAATACAATACATATGAAAAGACAATTTCATTTTTTTTCATATTTGAAGTTTAAAATGCAAAATATTTTGATATTTTTTTATTTTAAATACAAAATATGAGATACAATGTATAAGACTGGCACTTTATTTTGAATTTCAAAGTTATCTTGTATTTTCTTTCTATTTTCAATTCAAAATACAAATGTATTTTGCCCACCTCTGAATATAATATAATAGAAAGTTTTAAAAATTTTAAACACAATTTTTATGATTTAACCCAGGGCTGTAATTAGACATCGGTCATAGGGGGTGTCTCGATGACAGGGGGTGAAAAGTGCCTGTTTACGTCCTAGGGAGTAAAAAAAGGGGGTCTTTTTACTTTTCACGTCCTAGGGAGTAAAAAAGGGGTCACAAATAAAAATGAGGTAGTCCCGTCACAACGAAAAGCAGTTTACACCACTTGTGACGAAAACTACTATTAATTATCTTTTTTTTTACACTCTATTTTATAAGTGTTGAATTCCTCGCCTACATTTGCTTTTGGGGAATAAAATTTTTACTTTATTTTAATTCCTTGCTATGCAGGCTATGCTATGGGGGTGGCTTGAACCCCAAAATCTCTCTTTCTTATATACGGTCTTAGTTTACCTTCCCCCGTTTTTTTACTATTTTTGCAGTGTTCACAAATTTTACATTAATACATTTAATTTACCAAGTTTGAAATAATTCAAACAAAATTTTTATTGCTTATTCTTGCTCAAAAAATCACTCCTTTGCTATTAGAATTTTTTCACCATTTTTGCAGTATTCACAGTCTTAATATTAATTAATTTAGATAGTTCCAACATTTTACGACAAAATGTTATATTTTAACCCCCTCAGAACTACCCCCTTTCCGCTTAGAATTTTTTCATTATTTTTGTAGTATTTGCAAGTGTATCGGTAATATATTTACCAAGTTTCAAAAAGTTTTAACAAAATTTTTATCACTTACCCCCTTAAAACCATCCCCTAAATATTTTGAATCTTTTCACTATTTTTGTAAGGTTGACAAGTTGAACGGTAATATATTTACAAAGTTTTAAAAAGTTTAAGCAAAATCGAAAAGAATTTTAACTTTCTGAAAAAATACCTCCCCCCTTTTCTTTATAATTTTTTTATTATTTTTGCAGTGTTGGCAAATTTAACACTAATATATTTATAGGGAGGCGCGTCTCTGAGTTTGGAAGTTGCTGCCCTAGATAGAATTGCCCTGAATCAGGCCCGTAGCTAGGATTTCATTTCGGGGGGGGGGGGGGCACTTGTAAAAAGTAAAATTTTTGGTGGTTCCCTTTCCGAGAATTTTTATTATGATAAACAAATTTTCTTTTACTTTCAAAAAAATAAATTTTTTTGAACATTTTAGGGGGTACGTGCCTCCTCTTGGCTACGGGCCTGCCCCGAATGATCTTGTTTAGAATATTTCTTTCCCCTCACAATTGGAGGAAATTATACTAGACGTATTGGGCTAGAGGCAAAACTTCTTTTGTCAACTCAATGCTTCTGTAGAAAAATGCGGTTGTAAAATCACACAATTGGGGTAAAAATCTGGGAAGTATGTAATCTTCAGCAGAAGCACTCACTGCTTCCTCGAAGAGTGAAGCTGAGACTTCATCCGGATTTTTTACAAAAAAATTACAAAATCTTCTCACAAAACTGGCAGTGTTTGCATGAAAAATTGGCCGACAATAAATTTCACCTTAAACACTGAAATGAACTTATGAAAATTTTTAGGTATTTTCTACCCTCTTTGTTATAAGCTATACGACACCTATATTTGTTGCTGTGATAATACCCATTGGATTTGTGTATTATTTAATACAAAGGTTTTACGTCGCAACGTCACGTCAATTAAAGAGACTGGAATCGGTGTCTCGTTCTCCAATTTATTCGCATTTTGGTGAAACCGTTACTGGTTCTGCTGCAATTAGAGCGTACGGCGTAACGGATCGATTTATAAGAGAATCCGAGGGTAAAGTTGACTTTAACCAAATTTCTTATTATCCCAGTATAATTGCTAATCGATGGCTCGCTGTGAGATTAGAAATGGTAGGCAATTTGATCATTTTATTTGCCGCTTTGTTTGCCGTAATCGATCGAGAACAAAATCCCGGTCTGGTGGGTCTATCAGTCACTTACGCGCTCCAGGTAAATTCTCGACGTTAAATTTCAGCGCAGTCTACAAACGGAAGCTTTTTTTTTTTTTTAGATAACTCAAACTTTGAATTGGTTAGTACGGATGACTTCCGATGTAGAGACGAATATTGTCGCAGTGGAGCGAATTAAAGAGTATGGAGAGAGTACTCAAGAGGCGGCGTGGGATATTCCCAACAGAACTCCCCCTGTCAGTTGGCCGGATGCAGGAACGGTTGTTTTTCAGAACTTTGCCGTGCGGTATCGGCCCGGTCTGGATTTGGTACTTAAGGGCGTTAATTTTTCCGTCAGTGGTGGCGAGAAAATTGGAATTGTGGGTCGAACTGGTGCGGGAAAATCGAGTCTTACGTTGGCCCTGTTCAGGTACTTGGAATTTTTGGTTTTTTTCTTGTTTAATTTAGACTTCTTCGTAGAATAATTGAGGCTGCGCAAGGTGAAATTTTGATTGATGGAATCAATATTGCTGGAATAGGCCTTCACGCATTGCGATCGCGTCTGACCATCATTCCCCAGGATGCCGTCCTCTTTTCTGGTAGTTTACGAATGAATTTGGATCCGTTTGATAAGCATAGTGACGATGATATCTGGCGTTCTTTGGAACACGCTCATCTTAAAGAATTCGTTAAAGGTTGGTAACGGAGGTTAGGTAAACAAACATATTTTAAAATTGGTAAATTTTGTAGGTTTAGCGTCTGGATTGAATCATGAAGTAACCGAAGGTGGTGAAAATTTATCTGTAGGTCAAAGACAGTTGATCTGTTTGAGTAGGGCATTGTTGAGAAAAACTAAGGTTTTGATATTGGACGAAGCAACAGCGGCGGTTGATTTAGAAACAGATGATTTGATTCAGAGAACTATTAGGACGGAATTCCGTGATTGCACCGTTCTTACCATTGCTCATAGGTTAAACACAATCATGGATTCAGATCGAGTAATTGTTTTAGATAAGGGATACATTGTCGAATTTGATTCGCCTTCTAATCTACTACAAAATAAGAATTCTATATTTTATGGTATGGCAAAGGATGCTGGTTTAGTGTAATATTTCTAAAAGTATTAAATAATAGCGAAATGTTTTGTTTTTGCACTCTCCTTTAAGTTGTTATTTTTTAAATAATTATCAGTACTTAGAGGGGAAACTATCAGGTGGCCTCTACTGAGTAGACCTATTTTCATTATATGTGTAGGATTGCTAACAATTAAAATCGCTTTTTCCGAAATTGACTTTAAATTGCATCTTATAATTTGCATCTATTAAAGTCATTGTTATGGTCTACATATATAGTAGATACGAATCAAATTGTTAGGGACCACGTGATAGTCTCCTTTGTTAGTTTTATTTGAAAGTTTTATTCAATTTTTGGTTTGTTTTGTTTGTATATAATTGTAGGTTACGTGTTTTCTTTCTCTTAATTTTAGTACTTAATTTTACCTTTAATAATATAGCAAACTTGCCTTACATTGTATACTTTTATATACGTAAAATAAGAACAACAGAAATACTCAGTGGAACAAACGGTTTCTAATTGTTATACTTAAATAAAATTAGCTTAATTTTTACTTTACTTTCTAAATTATACAAATTGTTTTGTATGATTAGTAGAACCCCACAAATCTAGTAATAAATATTAAAATGTTTTATTTAATACTTGGTGATTTTTTTTCCTCCCTATTGACGATACCTTGTCTATACCTTGTCTGTTCAACAGATGCACGTAAGCCACTCCCCCAAAAATTTAAGTCAATCTTTGCATCTACCAGTTTCACATGCTACAAATATGCTTTTTGTGTTAAGTGTTGTAAAGAGAAGTTTCAAATTACCAACAATAAAAAAATTTATTAGAATATTGCACAATTTTTTAGGAAGACCTTAGATGCATTTGTCGAACAGATCATGTAATTATGTGAAAAACTTAAATATTACTAACAAAGCTCTCTGGAAAGGTTTTATGCAGATAAAATGACTCAGATGACTGCAGTCTTGAGGTTCAATATGTTACAACGGAACCGCAACTAGGGCGTGAAAATGGTAGTGTCAAGCCACGGGCGCACAGATTTGAGGCGCAAAATAGGCTGGGTGGCTTAGCCACCCTAAAAAGAGTGTTGCCAGTGCCAATTATGTACGAGTAACTCAAGCCAGCTAGTGTGATTCGCTCACCATAAAAAGACTTTAATTGGAACACAAATTTTAATATATTAAATTAATAAAAGGATAATTTTGAGCAATTTACTTCCAATTTTTATCTAAAGGTAGGATTTTCAAATCTTTAACCTCTAATGCGGCTAATGAAATTTGACATGGTTGTTGGAAATGATATTTTAAAGGTAGGATTTTCTAACCCTTAGCTTCTAATGCGGCTAATGAAATTTGACATGGCGGTTGGTAATGATATTTTAAACATGTGCACTAAAATTTATGAGGGGATCTTATAAGATGCGGCTGGTACACGCAATTTACTTACGATTTTTATATAAAGGTAGGATTTTCAAACTTTTAGCCTCTAATGCGGCTAATGAAATTTGACATGGCGGTTGGTAATGATATTTTAAACATGTGCACCAAAATTTATGAGGGGATCTTAAAAAGAGCGGCTGGTACACGAAATTTACTTCCGATTTTTATCTAAAGGTAGGATTTTCAAACCCTTAGATTCTAATGCGGTTGATGAAATTTGACGTGGTTATTGGTAATGATATTTTAAACATGTGTAATAAAATTTATGAGGGTATCTTAAAAGATGCGGCTCGTACAAAAAATTTACTTTTGTTATCTAAGGGTAGGTTTTTCAGACACTTAGTTTTGAGTTTGAGTTCGTGTACAACTTTAGCCACGCCATAGTGGGTAAGCTTAAAGTTAAAATGAACATATCGACGCTCCCAACGAAAACTATAGTAATAACTCAAGAAATTCAATTTTTGAGCTATCATATTAAAAACATCTGTTATAAAGATTAAGATGTCCCTAGTAAAATATCGTAACTTTGTAGATACTCCAGACAACCAACAGTAGACCCTGAAATGTATAAATTATGAAATTCTCCGATTTATAGTGACTATTTAAATATTGAATTGTGTTTTTCTTGAAACTGTAAATACTGAGTTACTATAATTTTTAGTTTGATTTTGCCGTTTTATAGTTTGTTAGTACAAAAGTTGAAAGTATTTTTTTAAGTGCAATTATATGTACCCCATATAAAATGTGAAAAATAATTCATCACCTCGGTTACGTTAATGTTTAAATAAAGCGAACATAGTTTAAAACCAACAATTGCTCTTATTGCACATGTAAGCAGATATTTACTGATGAATATTTCTTGCCTTGCCACTTACAGAAACAAAAGAGAAAAATAAAGTTTTTGACAAAAATAAGAAAGTACTTTCGTTGATCTTCTTTCAGGAAATTACTGCACTGTTAACAGCGTTGCCATAGTTTAAACAATAAAAGGTAATTTTTGGAAACTAAAAAGGTATTAAAAAATTTTATTGCAGCCATTCGATATCAATTTTCTAAAAGCTTAAATACATAAATAAATGAAACACATTTATTTTTAATTATTTTTTATTAGCATATTCCACAGTTTTATTAATGTGAAATATATTAAGAAGGGCATTTTTTTCAGGGCCCTTTTAATTTAATCAACAGATGGCGCCTACTTAAATATTTTTATAAAATAAGAGAAATCTGCTATATTTAAAATATAGCAAATTCGTTGAGATAATACTATTCTATAAACAATATTCTTGATCTTAAGCTATTTTGAGTTTGTAATATTTATTTATAAAAACACAATTCATAATTAAAGTTTAATTATCTTTTTTTGTAAGTGAGTGTGTTTTGACATACTCAATACGAACTCAAAATAGCTTAAGATCAAGAATATTGTTTATAGAATAGTATTATCTCAACGAATTTGCTATATTTTAAATACAGCAAATTCCTCTTATTTTATAAAAATATTTAAGTAGGCGCCATCTGTTGATTAAATTAAAAGGGCCCTGAAAAAAGTGCCCCTCTTAAATGTTTCAAAAAAAATTAAACGGCAAAGAGCCGAAGGGGGGGGGGCGAAAGCAAATGAAGCAGCTGTTCTCTGTAATTTTTCAGGTCAGAAAAAGATTTTGTAAGGAAAATAAACTACAGAATACTTAATTTTATCTCATTTTTCAAAAGCGTCTGAACCATAGAATAATAGATATAAAGAGGTAGGATACAGAGGGTCTGGACCCTCTCTCTCAAAATGTAAAAAAAACGGGCGTAAACCCGGGGGGTTTGGAGGGTATGGAATACCCTCCAGCACAAGGAAGTAACGAGAAGGCTTCTCAAAAATGATAACGACACAAATGTAATTCCAAAGAAAACATATTTTTCTTTATTATACCTGACCTCCCACACACTCCGGTTTTCCGATTGTTTTCTTTTAAAACAATAGATCAGGTAAAACAAACCCTTCAGATGAGGGGAAGATTTTTTAAAAACAATATTGAAATAATCCTACAGAAAATAAAATAAAAAGAAAGCAGGAAGTAAAAACCGATTAATTTTCTTGTACACCTCTTAAAAGTGACAAAAAAATTGTGCAACAACCTGTATAAACGACATTCTTGAAAACAGAGTTCAATAACCCTACAGCGTAGTTTAATAAAATTGTCATGTGGGTAAATAATCTTAATTTTTATCTAAAATTTTAAAAAGTTCAATAATCAGTTTCATTTTTTATTTAATTTAAATTTTCTAAATATAATTTTTTCCAAGAAGTGTGACATTTTGTAGGTTAAAATTCTAGGGATTTTAGTAACATTCTGGTGACTTTCGTTGAAAATTTATTCAAGTGTCTCCATTTTGGCGTGATCGTTTGTGGTGTTGTGTCGGTTCGATAGGTGATTGCAAAAGCTTCACTGAATAATGGACGAGGTGTCGATTGACGATTTGTTTAGTTGCATGGACGATGTTGATGAGTCGGAGGAAGTATGTACAGAAACACAAAGGTAAATCAAACCGCTAATTTAACCATGTTTGGTCACGCTAAATTTTTATCGTTTCAGCAATAATGATTCCGCCAAGCAAGTTTCAAAGCGTGAACACGAGGACAAGGGCGCCGTCGATTCCCCCGCAAAGCGGTTCAAAAGTGACGAGGAAGTTAATGTGGATGGTATCAAGTAAGTTGCATTTTACTTTTTCATGGAATTGCAGTGAAAGACCATTTTGTTTGCCTAATGGTGGGAACGTAATTGTTGGTTAAAAAATGTTGGCTAATTACGGTTGAAGTTTTTGTTTTTTTTTATAAGCTGGAGGAAGGGTAACCTTGAAAACGGTCTTGCATTCACGAAATTTGTTAATTTTATTGTTTAATTAAGGAGATATTTTATTGTTTAATTAATTATTTTATTATATGCACATGTAAATTGCGAAGAGGTCAAACTGCTAGGGCAATGCACTTTGTAAAAATTAGCAATTTTTCAGAAATTGTTTGTCTTGTAAAGTTAAACTTCTCTCTCTTTTTCTCACTCTTTCTATTAGAATTTTAATCATTTACCTGAGCATCTTTTGTGCTTGGGTATTATTCATCTTGCAACTACAAACATGCAGCTGCTTTTAATATTTAAAATTTTATTTTGGTTTACATATTTTTAGTTTTTATATTGGTTTCAGTTTGTAATTGTTGTTTACTTGCTTGTATTACAACAATTTTAATTAGGTGATGTCCCAATTACACAATTTGCATTATTTCTTTTGATCATAAATATTTATATCAGAACTTCAACTCAATTGGCTTGGTAAGGGGGGGAATAGCATGTAATTTTGGCACCCTTAAAATTTCAGTTCAATAGTGTTGGAACTTTATTTTCCCATAACTCATTTATTTTTATAAAAGGTTAATAAAATATTTAGAATACGGGGGGGGAGGGCATTCAAATGATATCAATTCATACCGTACTTTTAAACGTAATGTATTGATTCTCAGGGTTAGAGAATCAAAGTGCAGTAAACAACCTGTGGCAATGACTTAAATGTGCGTGCTTAGGGGGAGGGAACAAAGTAATAATTATTTCTTTCAAAACTTTTGCAAACACTGTAAGATAAACAAACACCAGGTGCATTGTACTTATTGCCAGGCGATGAGCAATGAGTTCCAAAAGAACATCAAATATTATTTAATTTTTTTTTTTTTTTTTAATTATAAGTTATACCAACCATATTTTGGAAATGCCTAGTGTAATGTTCAAAAGGCTCAATACAGATTAATTTTTTTTTTCTACTTTACACATTTAAAGATGTCGAGTAAATAAATTGTACATACATGAAATTTTCTAATTCAATAATCTTAACCTTGAATGCTTCTGATTATCAAGGTTTAACTATATTTCTTTAGCACCAATACAATTAAAAAATTTGATGTGATTTCCTATTTAAAAATGTAAAAATAAGTGGAAACAAATTACATTTTTAAATTTCTACTACTATTATTTTTCATTTCGTAGGTAGAGCGTAATTTTTTGTGGAAGGCAGTGACGTCACGATGCGCACAAGCGAAATTTTTTGCGGTCCATTCCAAGTACGTTCTCTTACCAATTTGGGGGAGAAATATTGCCTTCCACCAAAAATTACGCTCTACATTCTGCTTATTTTTTATTGGTTCACTAGTAAACGATTTTTAAGCACTTTCAGATGAGAAATGGCGTTTAGACATTTTATCCATTTGTACTGTCAATCAGGGTAACTTGGAACTATGGGGCCTAACTTTTGTACTAAATACGAAATTATGTGAACGCAATTTATTACCTGTAACTCATCAGCTAATAACAATCAGCGATCACACCAAGCCATTGCTGTGATTGAGATGGTAAATACTAGGTATTACAGTAAATACAAGTGATTCAAAGTTAGACCCCATGGTTCGAAGTTATCCTGATTGATTGTATGACAATACAATAAACTGTAAATTTTTATAAATAAATATTTTGAGACGAACGGAATCTCGCTAATCCATTAATGTAGGTCTGTAAAAATCAACAAAACGAAAATAAAAAAGATTTCAAAGGAGGGGTTTCAGCCTTGGATCATTTAAATTTCTGTTTCTTCAAGCAGAGTTTGAAACCGTCATACGTATGCGCATATTAAGAATGATGACTTAAATTTAAAACTGCGCGTGCGTCTGACAGTTTCAAACTGCTGAAAGAACAGCGCTTTGACTAATGCTAAGACACAGCTGTATATTATCAATTATAACTGAGAGAACCGTGTACAAGTTTAAATGGTCTCAGATTTCAACCAAAATCTAATCAGTTCTAAGTTCTCCACGCCCCATTTTAAGGCCCTCTTTTGTTGCTCTACTGGTCAACACCTAAAACGATTTTCAAGCACTTGGATCAGTAATTGTGTTGAGACATTTGTATTTTAAAAGATTGTAGAATAGTCTGTGTTAATTTTTTTTATAAAGGAATTTGTTGAGATCGAAATTTCAAGTCAATTGGTGCACGCGTTTGTTTATAATCAATCATAGCTAAAAAAATGTTCACACCAACGAACAGACATTGTTTCAAAAATTGTTCACGATTAAATGATACCTTGGAATCAACGCGAAGTTAGTTTTTGACTATTACAATATTTGACTACGTAAGTGGGAGAGTAATATTAGAGATTGTAAAGTCTGTTTATTAGTCAGGTGCAGCTAAGCTTATGGCGTTATTATTTTCCATTCTATTCTATTCGAAATGGCGCGTGCTCTATTTGGGAGAGGCTTCACTGCAGCTAACTAATGGACAGGGTATAGGTCTGTTTGTCTACTTCAAACTACTCCGAGTAAGATAGTGTAGAAAATAGCGAAAATTTATTGATTTAATATCACCTACCGCTTTTTAAAACTAAACAATTTTACAGTACAGAATAAGACAAACGAACAAATTATTCGGCCTCACCCATTCATTAAAATCTCGTTAATCTATCCATGCGCGTCAGAAAATTCAGTGGATATCTCCTTAACTAATTCATGCACGTCACTAATTAGTTGAAAAATCTCTTTTGGATAGGATTTCCATAAAACCCGTTCTTAGTGCTCACTTACGTCATATAAGGAGCTCATGTGCCAAATTTCACACTTCCATACTCACTGGTTTAGGCTGGGCGTTGTCTGTCAGTCGCTCTCATTTTTTTTATTAAGTAGATTATTCAGCCAATTAGTTTTTGTCTGACATTTGGTGAACGTAAAAGTCTGAAACAGATGAAAAAACATGGCTTATAATAAAAAGCTAGATGAAATGTGTTCAGAAAAATCACATCTTTTGGAATCGAAGACCACACCAATTTTCCGGTAATCTATGTTTTGCAAAAATGCTAAAAAGATCTCAAATGCTTTTTCAGGGTTGCCACAGATTCACTTTTTTAAAAATCTTGCACTTTTCTTCACTTTTTAAAGGGTAGTTCACACTACATGATTTATCATATGACTTGTCACATGACTTCTCATATGAGGGATTTTTTTACGTTTACACTATGATTTTTGCTATTATAGAAGTTATGGCTTTTATGATTGGCTATTGTGATGGTATGATTTTAGCCATGACTTTTCTTATGACTAAGTCATATGATAAATCATGTAGTGTAAACTACCCTTTAAAAAATTCACTATTTTCACTTTTTTTACGATTTCACTTACAAAAATTAAATTTTTTGATACATTTAAAAATTAGTAACTAGAATTTAAAAATTGTCGGCGCAAGTTGCTTGGAGCAAATGTAGACTAGCTAATCAACAAGTAAATTATGCAATAAAGTTAAAAAAAAGTCATTTAAAAAAATTTTCTGGGAAAAAATGAGATTGGGAAAGGGGTAAAGGGTAGTTCACACTACATGATTTATCATATGACTTGTCACATGACTTCTCATATGAGTGATTTTTTTACGTTCACACTATATGATTTTTGATATTATAGAAGTTTTGGCTTTTATGATTGGCTGTTGCGATGGTATGATTTTAGCCATGACTTTCCTTATGACTAAGTCATATGATAAATCATGTAGTGTGAACTACCCTTAAAACAATCGTTTGTGCCACCCGTAAAAATTTTGCTTGGAGGAAGTGGCCCACGGCTGGAATGATTTTGACACCTCTGTACACGCAAAATAAAGAATCTTGTAAATTCATTCATGCGCGTCAGCAGTGGCGTAACTACTGGTGTGCAAAAGCATGCGGTCCGTGAACTCCTGGGGCCCCAAAAGCAGTGACGTAACAGGAGGTGGTGCCGGACCACCGAGAAAATTAAGCAATCACGTTAGAGTGTAATTTCTTGTGAAAGGCAGAGGTATGGTCATTTATATGCAGTAGACATATGTGAAAATCGAGTCGGCACTGTCTTCCACAAAAAATTACGCCGAACAAATATTGGAGTAGTACGCATGTTGCTCGGAGAAAATTTAAACTGGTTAAAAATAAATAATTTTTTCGGAAAAAAAGGCCGAGAGGTACAAAATGTGTAAAAAAATTGAACCATTTGCAAGTTTTGGTTCGCAAATTTAGCTAGGGAGTCAAAAATGGTCTTTCAAAAAAATTTTGGAAAAAAGTTCTCAAATGCCCAAAGAACAGTTCGAAACACTGATTCTAAAAAAAAGGGGCCCCGCTGTGGGTCTTGCCCCAGGATCTGTGGTGTTGGCTTGCTACGTTACTGCCCGAAATAAAATATTTTTACACTATTGGTCTTTTTTTTCAAAATTTCTATACACTTTTTTTTGAAAATTTTCACACTTTTTTCACTCACTTCTTGTTTAGAACTCTGTGGCAACTCTGTTTTTTTGTTCTCAAAAAAATTGAGTTTTTATAGCTAGTTTTGCATAATTCTTCATGGTCTTAGATTAGAATCTTCTCAATTTTGTAAGTAAAAAGAACTCCATTTTTATTTACCTAAAGGGTGCGTTCCACTTATAGCCCACGACAACCACGGTTGATCGTTAATCCAATCAAACAACCGCGTTCGATCTTTAGTCCAATCAAGGAACCATGAAACCACGCCGCGGTCACTCATGGCATTAAGTGGAACGCACTGTAAATACTACTTTGAATATCTGGAAGAGTCGGGGAATTTATTAATTTTGTCATGGAAAAGTCACGCAATTTTTGATTTTTTGATATCAGAAACAACCAATAGTATTGGACTAAATAAGTTACATAGTTATTATATAATGGGGCTCTATATTGCTAACTTAGTGGTTGGAAAATTATCCGATGAAGGATTTTTTATTATTTTTAATTTTTTAATTAAGGCCATTAAAATTTTAATACTTAATTGGTGGGTTTTGTTACCAAAAACGATAAAATACCAACGTAAAATAGCAGTTTCAGTATCTTTTTAGTTATCTTTTTTTGAATTCATACGACCTAAAGATCTCATCTTGAGTAATTTTATCATATTTAGGGGGTAATCTATAAGTCATAATATTTTAACGACTCGTGAAATTCGGGATGAAAACCGTCAGTAGCTTTTATTATTAAATTGATCGAATGAAATTTTTTTTTCAAAACTAACAATTTCATTGAATTACAAATTCAAAAAAAAAATCAAAAATGTTGAAATTAAAATAATGTACTTCAATCCAATTATACAATTTCACTAGTTAATGACCCAAAATTATTTTAATTTTAAATTGATTAGGTTGAGAAGCTTAACGAAACTGAAACTAGGGAGAATATTCTCCCCCTCAAGATTCTACGATAGTCGAGACTCAAATAATTTGAAAGGAAGCGCAAATCAATAATTGAGAAGTTTATTTGACTTGACTGAAAGAAGAAACATATTATATTAAACTAGATGCCCACCTTTGGTCGATTAACTTGGGGGGTTTGAATCATACACAAATTTATTTGTTGGTGAAGGTTATTTCTTTTCAGCTTTCAAGAAGCTTTTTCATCAAGAGCTACTCTTGATTATCCTACAAGAACCACTTACCGAAGACCATCTCTCTTTATCAATGCTTGATGTGACTGTCTTGTAAAATGTGCTACCTCTACAGCATAACCCCCAAATTCCCCTGAATATAAAAATTAATAAATATGTAAAACATAATTTAATAAAAATAAAGCATCAGGACTAATCGACATTTCGGCGGAGTTCTTGGAGAGTTTTTGAAAATATGCTGCTTTATTCTGCTTTTTAATTGGGACTGAGGATCTACTTTATTATTATTATTCACTTCAAAATAAAAAAAGGGGGTCCCCAGTTTGCATTTTCAATTTTTCTGACAAGTTCTCATTGATTAGCATGCAAGATGTAATTGGAACTCGTTTAATTTTTTAATACAATTACTATTGAATTTTTAAATAAATTTTGTTATTTGTTTTGAGATAAAAAGGTAAATAAATATTGATTGTAATTGAAGGATTGCTAAATAATAAACTATCGTTAATCATAAGTACAAAGTTGCCAACTGACTGAGTCATCACCATACATAATAAAATTGTAAAAGTTTAGATTTCATGAATTAGTTTTAATTTAGTTCACCTAAAATAATCGTTTCTTTTTGTTAGTACCTACCTATCACTAATTATAATCATCAACTAACTATTGGCTGTGGCAATGTTTGGGCAATATTAGTTCGACGTTAACTCGACGACGGAGTACACACAGAGACACAAACACACGGACGAGTAACAGATTGTGTAGAACAGGTCGAAATTTGCGTAGAAAATGGAAACTTTAAAATCGATTTTTGGTAAACTAATCGATATGTAACATTCCTTCATATGGGGCCGTCCATTAATCACGTGATGTTTTTTTTGGCATTTTTTAACCCCCCCTCCCCCTTGGTGATACATGGTGAGGTTTAGGACTAACCCCCCCTCCCCCACGCCATATCACGTGTATTTTTTAGTACCTATAAAAAATCTTAATTTTTTATAAATATTTCTAAAATACAGGTATAAGTATCATATAATTGTATTATAGAAAATTAAAGACTACAATAATAACGTTTAGAGGTAGACAGAAAGGTTGCAGGTTGTTTTTTACTAACATAAAAATAATGAAAGAAATGCGAAAAATAAATACACGTGATATATTATTAGACCCCTCTCCCCCCTTGTGATATTTCGTGATTTTTTTTGGACCCCTCCCCCCCCCTTTGGAGCCTCACGTGATTAATGGACAGCCCCTATCTAAAACGCTTCATTTTAATGTTATCCATCAAATTCCGTTGGGTTTTCATTAATAAAATTAATACCTTCTGTAGTCTGTATCCGGTTAACGTGGTACTACCCATTTTGTATTTGTTTTGATATCTACATAAATTATATAAATATTTACTCTGTTCCTTGTGAATGTGAAATTGCGGTATTTCCCTCAAATTGGCAACCTCGTCGAGAATTTTGATAAAATATAACTTTCAATGTTCTCCACGCCACCATTGTGCGTCAGACTTGCAAACGTTGATTTGTTTTCGTCACTGTCCACTGCTTCCGCCTATTTTTTTTTGGGATTCCCAAGTTTTTCAATTAAGTTACTGTATTACTAATAATTGTATGAAGATAATGAAAATTATTATTATAATTAGTTAAAAATTCCCCCAAAAAATGAAAATTGTCTTATTGTATTTTTCTTTCAGATTCGAAGAATTTCGTAACCGAATAGTAGTGCACAATATACAAGCACTCGAGTCATGCACTCACGAAGTTGCGTGTCCTCCGGGTCAAGATTACGAACCTTTGACTCCACGAGTGGCAGAACCAGCAAAACAATATCCTTTCGCTCTTGATCCGTTTCAGAAGGAATCGATCTTATGTATTGACAACAATCAATCTGTTTTGGTTTCTGCACATACGTCCGCCGGCAAAACTGTGGTAGCAGAGTAAGTTCTACTTTTCCTAAATAAAAAGAATTTGCTTGATCAATTTTATTTTAACTTACAGATATGCTGTTGCCTTATCGTTAAAAAATAAACAAAGAGTAATATACACAACACCCATTAAGGCTTTATCTAACCAAAAATATCGCGAATTTTACGACGAATTCAAAGACGTTGGGTTAATCACTGGCGACGTCACGATTAATCCAAGTGCTTCTTGCCTGATCATGACCACGGAGATTTTGCGTAACATGTTGTATCGGGGATCGGAAATAATGCGGGAAGTCGGTTGGGTAGTTTTTGACGAAATTCATTACATGAGAGACAAAGAACGTGGTGTGGTTTGGGAGGAGACTATTATTTTGTTACCCCGTAACGCGCACTTTGTATTTTTGTCTGCTACGATTCCAAACGCACGACAATTTGCGGAATGGGTTGCACATTTGCATCAACAGCCATGTCACGTGGTCTACACCGATTACAGACCCACCCCGCTCCAACATTTTATATTTCCTGCTGGTGGTCAAGGAATTCATATGGTGGTCGATTTAAACGTGAGTTGTCCAAAATTGTTTTTAGAGGCGAAGTAACACTTTTTTTGCTGTTTTTAGGGCACCTTCAAGGAAGACAATTATAACACGGCGATGTCTGTGTTGCAGAATGCAGGTGAAGCGGCTAAAGGTGACCAGAAAGGTCGTAAAGGCGGCGTGGCTGGAAAAGATCCGCAACAAACCGATATTTTTAAGGTGGTCAAGATGATAATGGATCGGGAGTTTGCGCCCGTTATCGTTTTTAGTTTTAGTAAGAAAAGTTGTGAAATTTACGCCAAACATATGACGAAATTGGATTTTAACAGTCGTAAGAAACTCGTAGGTTTCACTTTTTGCACAAATTTAAAATTAATTTTTATTTACAGAGGAAGAAAAAGATTTAGTAAACGAAGTTTTCACAAACGCAACTAACGTGTTGTCAGAAGAAGATCGTAATTTACAGCAAGTTAAAAATATTTTGCCTCTTTTGCAACGTGGAATTGGGATCCATCACGGTGGGCTGCTGCCGATTCTAAAGGAGACTATTGAGATTTTGTTTGGTGAGGGTTTACTGAAAGTTTTGTTTGCAACGGAAACTTTTGCCATGGGTCTTAACATGCCGGCAAGAACGGTACTTTTCACGGGTATGAGGAAGTTTGATGGAAAAAATTATCGATTTATTACTCCCGGCGAGTATGTTCAAATGTCTGGTCGTGCCGGAAGGAGAGGTATCGATAGTAAAGGAATCGTTATTTTGATGGTGGACGAAAAAATGCCAACTGCTGCCGGTAGGGACATCATCAAAGGGCTACCGGATCCCATCAATTCTTCTTTTCATTTAACCTACAATATGGTGTTGAATTTACTGAGGATTGAGGATATTAATCCTGAATATTTGTTGGAGCGATCCTTCTTTCAGTTTCAGAATCAAGCTTCGATACCTGATTTGTACGAAAGTGAGTATTGTTGGAGTGCACTTTTTATTCATCTAAATTTGATTTTACTTTTAGAATATCAACAAAAATTGCTGGAGTACAAGAAAATCACGGTGGAAAATGAAGGTGAAATTGCGTCGTATTACGACTTACGGCAACTTTTGGATTCTTTTGTTTTAAAATTTAGGAACTACATCACTCAACCCAAATATCTCGTTCCGTTTTTGCAAAATGGACGTTTGGTTAAGGTAAGCAGTATATCATTACTTTGGATATGACCAGAAAGGTTTTGGTGAAATTAATCACAAAGTTATTTTATAATAATCAAAACAAAAATTGTGATTGTGGATTTATGTCGGCAAGACCAGCCAATTTTATAACTTGGAAGACGTTAATACTAATTTGTTTTGGCAGATTAAAGTGGAAAATGACGAATATGATTGGGGTATGATTGTGACGTTCAAGAAGGTGAATAAAGCTGGTCCTAAAGGAAGGCCAAGCCCAATTGACAGTTCGAGTAAAGTAAATGTGGATATTTTGTTACGAATTTTACCTAGTAGTGTTGATGGCAACAATCCTGAAGTTGGTGCAATTCCCAAACCCTGTCCAGCAGACAAGGAAGGCGAAATTGAAGTTGTAACTGTTTCTTCTTCAATGATAACACACTTATCATCCATAAGAATTAGCGCTCCTTATGATTTACGCCCAGTGGAAAACAGGAAATTAGCATACAGGACGTTGCAGAAAGTTAAGAACCAGTTCAACAACAACCCACTTTTGCTCAAACCAAAAGAAGACATGAAAATTAACGACCCTGATTTTGACGATATTGTACAAAAAATTGAAAATTTAGAGAAGAGGTATTTTTGCTGTCACTTTTTCGTTCTTAGTTTCCTAACGAGCTCTTTTTGTTTAGGTTAGAAAATCATTCGATGAAAGATAATCCTCAGTTAGAATCGATCTACACAGATTACGAAAAGAAAAAAACTAGCGAAAACGAATTGGACGTGGCAACTAAAAAGTTGACAGATGCAAAGTCGGTGTTACAATTGGACGAACTGAAACGAAGAAAACGTGTCTTACGGAGGCTCGGCTATTGTACCAATACAGACGTTATTCAACTGAAAGGACGTGTCGGTTGCGAATTGAGCTGGTAATATTAAAATTGTGGTTTTTTTGTTTAAATCTTGAGAACCAACCATCAGTGTTAGATTCATTAGATTACATTTTTGTTTTTTTTTGTTACAGTTCGGATGAAATTCTGTTGACGGAATTGCTTTTAAATGGTGTTTTTAATCCGTTAAATTCGGCTCAGTGTTGTGCATTGTTAAGCTGTTTTATTTGTGATGAGAAGAGTAACAGCAGTTTTACAGTGTCGGACGAGTTGTCTGGACCTTTGAGGCAAATGCAGGTAAGAAGAATTTTTCTTTTTTATTAAATAATTAATAAGTAATTATTAAAAATTACTTTTTGAACATTTTAACACAAATTAGAATTTCCTTTTTCTCCGTATCTACTACATCCATAACCTTGGTTTTGGTGTCTTTGTTCACTCACCACATTCTATGAATTATAGTAGTGGGGTGTCGGTGGTTTTTAGTTGGGTCAGGTTTTGGTACGATTGTAAATGGAGTGAATTAATTACTTAAATTCACAAAAAAAATGATGCAGCACTAATATATAGCATATTAGATTAGTTCTTCTTTGATATTTATTTGAGTATTTTATTTGTTGGTTGAGTATCTTCTCATGCAATACAACTGATTTCTATTTAAATTTGGACACTCTGAATGAACACCAAATGCTAAGCAAAGATTTTTTTTTGTGATTTTAATTTACTTCATTTTTTTCAATTCTTTTTATTTTAGCATCTCTGATCTAGATCGAAATGGAAGGACTCATTCTCGACTTCTTTCTTTTGTTTTTATCTAATAATTTTTACTTTTTTTGCACGGTTCTTAGTTCATTTACTGTTTCGATGGGTTCTGTAAAATTTCAATACAAAGTAAAAATGCATAATGTAAACTTATTCACATTATTTGTTATTGGAATTAGGTGAACCATTTGGCCTCGAGCCACCTGTAGATTTATTGCGTGTTGGTTATAGTTCTTTTGCTTTAATAAGGGGAGGGGGGCTAAGACCATACCCAAAGTTTTTGTTGGTAATGCCCTGCCAATTTTTTAAGAGTTGTTGAGGGCTTTTCTTTTCATATGTATTTATAAGATTATTAAAATCACTTTATAAAAACTTACTGACGGACTAGCTAGAAAAAGGTACTCTTTAACTTCAGCACGGTATGTTTATAATGATTAATGAGTGTGGGAGGTGGCGGCAGTATTTAAAATTTTTAATTGACAACTTTATAATTATACAATTTCACTAATCGAATTCTTAAGGCGCCTCTCTACTACTAGCGTAAAGTGGAGGTCTTGAACAAGTTAAAATTGTGCTGTTAATAATAAATATTTTTAAATGATTCCAAAAAAATTACGCAGGTAAAACATAAAACTATTTTGGTATAGGATTAAAATTTTAAAATTTGATTAATTTCAACGCAATAATGTGATCACTACAAGCGCTGTGATTGGCCATATTGCTTCAAAATTAATTTTAATTTCGAAATTTTAAGCCTGTACTGAAATAGTTTTATGTTTTACTTAATTAATATTTTTTGAATCATGTAAAAATCTTTTTTTTTATTAACAGCACAGTTTTGACTTGTATTTTTAGGATTTTAAACCAAGAGAGGCACCTTAAAGCCTTAGACCATTTAAACTTATAGACACGCCTTGATTTGCAAACAGTGAAGCAAACATAAGTGACGTCACTGGTGGGGTAAATGCTAAGATATACCTGTAAATACCAACTATAAATGAAGAAAATAATTTATTTTAGTATACCGTTAATATAAATCTAGATACAACCCCACCAGTGACGTCACACATGTTTGCTTCAGTTTCTATTCAAGGAGAGATAGGAAAGGGCGTGTCTATAAGTTTAAATGGTCTAAGCTTAAAGCAATGTATTAAATTGCATTTATAAAGTGCTTACATAAAGGGTGTCTCAATAAGAGTGCATTATTTAAATTTTTTGTAATTTTTTTTAGTGCAAGTGGCAGCTCTGAAATTTTACCACTGTCACCTAAGATTGTTTTGATAACATTAAAATTAAGCGTTTAAGGAGTGATAGAATGTTGCATATTGATTAGTTTGGCTAATAATTGATTTTAAAGTTTCTAATTTTCGTTCAATATTCGCCTCTATTGACTTATTTTGTCGTCGGTCTGTACTCGGACTTACTCTTACGCGCGGAGAGTGGACACTGATGCAGTACCTTGTTGTATCTACATCATCATACAGTTAACATGGAGCAAATTTCATTTTTTAGAGGTAGTTTTGCTTTACAGTTGACAAAAAAAAAAGAGATTTACCCCTTTCTTAATAGCACCTTTGCCGAGTTGGATGGGCCCTAGGGATATTAATTAGTACAGCGTTAGTCAAAACTTCTGATTAGGATCCATCACCAATAAATTAATTTAAAACTTTAAATTAAATTGATATGTTTGATAAAGCAGGGGCTAGTGACTGCATGCGCTGCTGCTGCCCCATCTCGTTATACATTCTGTTGCTATTTATTCGAGGTGGGCGGGGCTAACTTTACATTACTGCTAATGAATTGTTCTTGTATGCTACTAACCGCTCCTTCATGTAGCATTTTAGAAAATATTAAATAATAAGCCCTATTGGCAATGGTTCACTCTTTTTTTGTTTTATTATTGTTTTTTGGACTATTTTCTATCAGAAAATTTGCTTCAGAAATTTTTAAAATCGGCATTGATGACTTTTCCCAATTTTTTATTCACTCTTTGCTAGTTCATGAATTAATGATCAAATTATTTTTTCGTTATTTCAGGTTATAAATGACCCCTTTACGTATCTGTTTTGAACCCTATAAAAGGGGTCTTTTCTCAAAAGGTCACCTCAAGGGGGACCAACCCGACCATAAAACTAAGTTTTATAAGGTCCTAGTACCTATAAAACTTAACTTTATAAGGTCCCAGGACCTATAAAAGCAGTCCTTGTTGAGATACCTGCCCGAACGATTCATCCGTTCGGGTGAACTCCTGTTTTTCGCTTATGTTGTCAATAACTTGACTAACAACTTGCGATCTTCACGCCATCTACCGATAGTTTTTCAGAGCAAACAAATCGTGAATTTTGTGGGATATTATCCCCAAAATAACGAAATTAAGACACCTTTAGTT
Organism: Rhagonycha fulva; assembly: GCA_905340355.1. NCBI lineage: Eukaryota > Metazoa > Arthropoda > Insecta > Coleoptera > Cantharidae > Rhagonycha > Rhagonycha fulva. Next base: position 14,996,913 of record HG996559.1, read on the forward strand.
AAAAAATTGGCAATTAAATTAAGTGTTACTTTATATTTATTTACAAAATCATAGATTTAGATAAAATCCGACAAAATCCGAGATTTTATTGCAATAATTGCATAACGTGACCCATCCGTCCGTTATTTCAACATGCTGTCCGTCAGACCAAATTGTCCGTCGTTCGGAAATTTCAAAAGAAAATCAACCTTTTTCGCTCCAAAGAGACAAACATTGATCAACGACTTGCAAGCTTCACGCCATCTATCGATTGTTATTTTAGAGCTATTATATAAAATCGCGAATTTTGTAGGATATTTTTCCTGAAATAACGAAAAATTGTTCATATCACTCGGGCGATAAGGGTTTTCATCCTTCGGTCGATTATTCACTCGCCGCTGCGCGGCTCGTTTCATAAACTTTCGCCCGGCGGATGAAAAGATCCCCTTTATCGCCCTTGTGATATAAACTACTATTAATGATGTAGTTATATTAGGGCTATTTACACTGACGTTTATTTGTTCTTTTATTTCTACACCGTTGTATTACTAAAGTAAAGTTGTATATTACTAGGCGTTGCTAGGATATTATAACGGTGTATAAATACAACATCAATACACGAGCCAGTGTGAATACCCCTATTATAGAACCACAAAAAACTAGAAAGAGCTGCAGTTTGGTCAGTTGGTATAGCCCCAGGTATAGAACCTGAAGTTAATTTTTTTCTTTTTTCTCATGTTTTTTGCATAGTGTTATTCTGGATAATTACCCCCCCCCCCCGCTCTCCCTTTTGCTGTATTTTATAAATAATTTTGAAAGTTAAGTGTCCATTAGCATCAAAATTACAACCATAATTATTTTGTTGGTTGGTTTTTCCTCTAGTGGGAAAAACTTGTATAGACAATCGTTTAGACTTTGGAGAATTACATTTCATACAAAAAAAAGTCCACGACAGCATTTTATATTTACATGCAGTGGATGGCATGTCAGAGTCACAGAATTTAACTCTTTGGTTATTATCTGCCTCTTGTAATGTATCTCATCTTTAAATTTTTGAGGATAAGTATAATCTGCTGTCTGGGACTTTTTTTTGTAGGAAATCAGTATTACGTTTTTCTTTTGGTTTTTTAACTAAAAAGCATTTTTAATTAATTTTTTAATATCTACCTTTTCCAGAGTGTCTGAATAAAATAATCTTTAAAAATAAGTTTTACTTCTTATCTTTCTCGGATTTTTTCCCAAAATTCTCTATTTTTTGTTTGCTTTTAATTTTTAACATCAACAAGTTTTGTTTAAATATTCTTCGGGCATTTAAATTTTTAATTATACAAAAAATTTACAGTTTTATGAACTTCTAAATTATTCAATCTACTTTTACCACATCCTTGTTTCTTTTCAGTTGATCTGCAGTTGAATTGCATTTTGTTGTCGGTTACCAAGTTTTCTAGTTTTGTTTAAAACTTTTCTTCTTAATTATTTAACACTTTTGCAGTAATTTTTTAATCAGGTTTTCATTGCTTATATTGCATAAGCACAGTTTATTCCCCTGCACTAAAGTTCAAGTCTTGGCTGCGTTATTGAAAATTGAGTATCTGCTGAACTGCATTTTGACAGACAAAAAAAGTCCCCCCCTTACTTCATGTTACCTTGAAGTCTTATTTGTGTGGTGTATTTAAAATGTTAAAAACTATTCTTCTCTAACACATTAATATAAACAACAACGTTTTCTTGTCAGGATCTGGCTAGAAAAATCGCGAAAGTTAGTACGGAATCAAAACTCCCATTAGATGAAGATTCGTACGTGGAGCAATTCAGACCCTGTCTGATGGAAGTGGTGTATGCTTGGTGTAACGGCGCTTCCTTTAGTAAATTATGTGACATGACCGACATATTTGAAGGTTCAATTATTCGCTGTATGAGGCGGTTGGAAGAATTGTTACGAGAGATGGTCCAAGCTTCAAAAACTATGGGTAATGGAATGGAGGAAAAATTTAATGATTGCATTAGGATAATCAAAAGAGACATCGTTTTTGCTGCCAGTTTATATTTGTAAATATTTTGTTCATATTTACCAAAATTGTTATTTTTCTGTAAATAAAATTTATTTAAATGTACATAACAAAGAAATCAATTTTTAAAATTGAGTGCCCTGTGATTTACAATTAGTAAAAATGTGCACAAGTGCGTTCCAAAAAATTTTGTGTGCGTTTTTGTTTCAAAATTGAATTGAACAGTTTTAGAATATTTTATTTAGTTTTTATTTTTTCTTTAATTTTGAAAACAGACGGGCACAATGCTTTTTTGGCGGATTACTTGTGTACTTGTAAAAAAATTGTTGATCAACATAATTTATTGATTTTTTATAATTTAAACGGTTTTTCATTTTTTCATTGTAAAAAATTCACGTTTGTGTTGTATATTTTTAATAAATAAATAAATTGTGTAGACTTGGTTGTTGGATTCTCCTTGATTTTGTAAAAAGTGTTTGTCGAGGTGAGTTATATGTGCTTAATTTTTTTTTTATAAGTAGTGCACGCAAATTTGAACTTTTTTTTATTTATTTTTTGGTGTGTTGTTCTCTTTGGTGATCTAGCCGTGTGAATCTATTTATACCTCACACGGTTAAATTACCAATTGTACAATGCATGAATTAGCCTGCTATGTGTTGTATCATTTTTGTAAAATTTTGTCACGAATGGAGATCTTGGATTTGTCTATTGTTGTGCAGTAACTTTGGTTGTGTTGCGTTGTTTTTTGTCGTATCACAGCCAGTAGTTACTTCATAAAGGTAGTTAAGACATCGACGTTATGGGATTGCATCAAAAAGTTAAAAATCTTTTCTCGTTGCGGGTGATTCGTTGTAGTCTCATGTTTTTGCTGGTGTGACTAGATCGAACATTCGCAAGGAGTTAGATTTGATTTCTGCCAAGGAATTGGACAGATGTTGGTTTACTATGCGGATGACACACTTTTCGTTGTTGGTTTGGCTTTATGGCTAATTTAAACTCTTAAAGCTAAGTCAGCAATGCATAATGTGTCGAAGTTTCACCTTCTCACAAGAAGTACAATTTTTATTTAACATAAAAACTGGAGCTTTTTGTTTCAGTGGCAGATCTGGAATGTGAGTTCCCTATGGGTTGTTTTAGATTGATGATGGGTCTTCAAATTTTTTAGCCTGCTGGCCACACCGAATTATTTACAAAGTTTTGTAGTTCATCATACCAACTAATGCCCCCCTTCTCTTGTTTTAACAATACGTTTTGGCTCTGGTCTGCAAACAATGTAATTTTGAAAAAATTAAACTTTTCAAACATGGAATTTTTCAACACCGATATTTAATTAGTGATCGATATGCAATGCAAAAAGCGAAAAAAGTTTTAGAAAATTGTTTTCACATCATCCAAATTTTTAACAAAATGTAATTTCCAACTTTGGGAAAAAAGTTAAACTTTTCCAATATGGACTTTTTAGCATGGATATTTATTTAGCGATTTATTTGCACTGCAAAAAGCGAAAATTGTTATTGCATCATATTATAATTTTTAACAATATATAATTTCAAAATTTGAAGAAAAATTAAACTTTCCAAACATGGAATTTTTAGCATGAATATTTTTTATTTATTGATTCATTTGCATTGCAAAAAGCGAAAATTGTTATCACATTCTAAGTTTTAATAAAATTTATTTCAAAATTTGGAGAAAATTAAACTTCCAAGGCCATAGTTTTCAAATCCATGAGAAAGATTGATTCTCAAACTTTGGAAACTGAAGAAATTGTTTGAATTGCATTTTCTTTCTGGGTTACTAGAAGTAAGTATTGGTTTAAGAACTTACAAGGGGACATTCGGTTGGCGGTTGTTAGCATAGCGATTAAGCGCACAGACTGCTAATACAGAATACCCGGTTCGACTCCGGGCGAAGTAAAAATATTATTCTGACCGTCTCCACTCTGAAGGCAACGGCAAACCACCGAAGTGTAATTTGCCTAGAGAACATTTGAAAAAATGTCACTATGTCCTTTCGTAGGACGAAGGCATCTGAGAGAGAAGTAAGTATTGGTTTAAGAACTTACAAGGGGACATCCAATCTGGTGAGTCACCAATTTTTGCAAATTGTATTAAATTAGTAGGTACAATAATTACATAGTACATTGTACATAGTATAAAAGAACAAAATATTTGCGGCCTGTGGTAAATATCTAGGAAAAAAATTTACTCTATGTACTATCAATGGGTTAACGAGATCGCCCACGGTCATTTAGATTTAGTGACGCGTATGAATGGATACGCGTAAAGAACTGAGACTAGGCCAGAGGCCCTAGGCTCGATCCCCAGCCCGGCTACAAAATTTAACCAACTTATTTATGACTCTCTCTCCCTTGGAAGGAAATGGCAAACCATCGAGGTGTAATGTGCCATGACAGTCTTTGTTAAAAAGGTCACGATGCTTCTGTCAAGAAGGATATGATTATGCTCCTTATATACGGCACTGGACATGCAGAAGAGACGTGTAAGTAATGAAAACCATTACACGTCTCTTTTTCATTACACGTCTGTTTTTAAAGTGACTAGAGAATGTTGTGTTTTTTCACTCTGTTAGCTAAAGTTAAAGGTAGATAATCAGAACGAAAATTTAATACGTATTTTCTCGAAAATGACTGAAAAGTGCGTCATATAATTTGGAGCTATTGAAGTTCCAATTATGCCCTACACGCACAGTAAAAAGAAATCAAATTGGGTGATGGCTAAAGTTGGCGCTTCTCTTGTTAGTCACGTTTTGCGACCCCCCCCCCCCCGATACGGGCGACTCTTAATTAAATATTTTTTTTATACTGAATGTGCAAATTTGATATTAGTGCCGAATTTAACCAGCGTGAGGATCGTAGCAAATGTTGTCGCGGGGGCCCCCTGTTATGGCTGGGCGATTGTTGAAGTTAAAAATTAAAAATCGATTTTAAATATTAAGTATTGTTGTGTTGTAAGTGCTGTAAATGAAGTTTCGTTTCGATTATAATTTGAATGATTTCAAAAGACGCACCTTCTGAAACCAATCAAATCTTTCTTTCATTCTTTCCAACCAATAAAGGATGTCATTTATAAATTTAGGTAACTGTGCCACATATTGAAAAATTTCTCGTCCTAATGATAGATCGGGCTCTTAAAAATGAAAAAAAAGGTATTGTGTAGTTTATGTTTCTAAAAAACCTGGAGGGTACTTTTTAACCCCCGACCCAAAAATAGGAGTGTATTTAACGTGTGTATCTGTGTGTCTATCTGTGGGGTTGTAGCTCCTAAACGAATGAACCGATTTTGATTTAGTTTTTTTGTTTTAAAGGTGACTTGATCAAAAGTGTTCTTAGCTATGATTCAAAAAAATCTGTTTATACTTGTAATATAAAAAGTTGATGAAGGCAGGGCCGTGCTAGTAATATTTAAATTATTAATTATTTTATATTATAATAAATTATTAATTAAAATAATTAATATTAAAAGCATCAAATAAAACTTAATTTAAAAAAACCCCGACAAAGAAAATCTTTAAAAAATAAAATCCAAGCGTCGTCGCATCGGGGACCCTCTAAATAAAATAATAAAAACAGAATACAATTAAAAATGATACAGTATGAAATTTAAATACACGTCAGCTACCTACTAGGTCTCCCAACGCGACGCCGCCGCCGCTTGGATTTTATTTTTTACTTTTTAAAGATTTTCTTTGTCGGGGGTTTTTAAAATTTTTAATTTATAAAAGTAAACAAATAGAAAACCGGGTGCTAGGGGGTATGAAGTCATCCATTGGGCAAGGAGGGTGGACGAAAAGTTATAAGTTCTTTAGTTTCATGTAATAAAAATAATTAATTTTTAATATCTCTGCGACAATGGGTTAAAATAAAAGGTCAAAGATTACTTCTTAAAATAGAATACCTTATCAAAAAAATATTAAATCTTACAATAGAATTTGTTCGTTGTTGAATAAAATCTGTGAAAGTTTTGGTTTAACGATGTTTTTATTAGTCCATAAATAAATACCTATTTAAAATTTAAATAAATTTGGTTTCAACGGGTAGGGGGGGAGCTCATATTAAAACGTCTGTCGCAAGCACTTTTTATCCCCGTTACGGCTCTGCATTCATGCGCGTCCCAAATTTCATAATAACAATTATTATTTTTTACGAAAAAAGTTAAGACATCTTTTTTTTGTTAGTCTCACCGTTTCCTTCATGATAATAATGACCTTTTTCTAGATTTTTGTGCAAAAATTAATAATCGTAGCACCTTAAAAGCAAAACTTCTCTAGTGATTAGTAAGAAGGGTTTAAGTCAAAAATTGTCAAATTATTATTGTAGCCATTGGAATTAAGTAAATTTTGTGTGCTCTTTCGATTGGGTAATAACTAATAAAGACTTTGGAAAAGAAAATGTAGCCTTCTACAAACAGATGATTGCCCCCCCCCTTCTTTTCTTGAGTTTATGAACGAAATGTACTTGTGGTTTTCTTTGTTAAAGAAAAAGACCGAGAAAAAGGTGGAGAGACCAATGATTGAGGGTGTCGTAACGGGTATTCAGCCTAATACGTGCAGAAGAAGAAGAAAATGTTATTTTACAAGACAAAACACAGATTTACATACTGTTGAAAATTACATTTTTTTACATTTGATTTTTGGCTTCTTCAATATTTTTTTTCTACCATTTTTTCCATTAATTTGCAGGTTTAGTTCTATATACAAATTCAAAGTTTCAGGATTTTATTCAATGTTTTCAAGTCAATAATAATGACAACCCAAGAAGTGTTTACAAAAAAATACAGGAACTTCGGCAAAAAAACTAAGCAACCGAAAGTCTACCCTGTATTTACAAAATGTAATTTGGAATTTGAGATTGAAGTAGATCTATGAGAAGATTGACTTAGGCTTCTCCCCATGGATGATGAAAAAGCTTAAAAATTAGCATAGAAATTTTGAAATATTCATTCTACTCGCAAATGCATTCTCTTCTTTATTCACTCACGCCACCCCTTGAATTTTTTTGAAATCTGTCACTGATGATTAACACCAACTTTTAAAAATTTAGTTAGTGGTACCAATATATGCTACAATTTCTCTAGTAGGTGTATATATTAGTACAAAAAATATAACAAAAATTAGAAGTTTTCACAATTTGAAACACAAATTATCAAGTAAAGATGGCTTACCGATATAACAATGAATCTGAAAGATTGCAAAGATTTAGGGACAATGGATCCAGACAAGAAAGAAATACGATGAACGAAGACGAATATTGGAATGTTCCGAACATTGCTGCTCCCAGGGAATCTGAAAATTCGCAAAGATGTAGGGACAATGGATCCAGATCAAATAGAAATTTAAGCAACAACGCCAATACGATCTACGAAGAAGAATGTTGGAATGTCCCTAATCAACATATTGCCGCTCCCAAGGTATGGCAAAATATTGAAAAAATAAGTTCTTTTGAACCAAAAAATAATGTAGTAGAGAAGAAAGAACTCGTCAATCAAGATATAATCACCGATAAGGAAATTAACAGCTCAGAAGACATTTGGGATATGGGACCGAAAATTCGATTCTTCAAGAAATTTACCCTAGTTAACCAGAATTATCCGGTGGAGAATCCAATCCAAGAGAAGGAATTCAGTGAAAGTAAACATGAAGAAACAAATATAGAAAATGTAATCGAAAGCAACAATAATTGGAATTCCGTAATTGAAGCTGAAAGTTATGTTCCAATTAAACCTTCAACTAACGAAAACGACCATTTCGGCAGTGCAATTCAAGATAATTTTGAGAAGGAATTTAATGAAAGTAGATACAACTGCGACGGAGCAAATATTGAAAATGCAATCGAAAGCAATGAATATTGGAATACCGACACTCCAGCTGAAAGTTATGATCCAATCAAACCTTTAACTAACGAAAACGACAATTTCGGCAGTGGAATTCAAGATAATTTCGAGAAGGAATTTAATGAAAATAGACACGACGGAGCAAATATTGAAAATACTTTCGAAAGCAATGAATATTGGAATACCGACACTCCAGCTGAAAGTTATGATCCAATCAAAACTTCAACTAATGAAAACGATTTTGAACATAACTACGATCAGTCAAATGATAAAGAAATGGTTAAAAGCACCAAAAACATCGAACCGGAACGTGAAAATTACATTCCACCTGAACCTTCCAATGACGAAAACGAAATTTTTGGTACCGGAATTCCACTGGGAGTAAATTTCGAAAAACTCAATCAAGTTGAAGTTAACCTTAGTGGCGAAAACCTTACCACTTCAGTAGCCTCATTCGAAGATTTGAGTTTAAATGCTACTCTTATGGAGAATATTAGAAAGTCAGGATACACCAAGCCCACAAAAATCCAAAAGTATTCCATTCCGGTCGTAATGGCTGATCGTGATTTAATCGCATGTGGGCAGACTGGATCAGGAAAAACAGCCGCGTTTTTGATTCCAATCTTGAACAACATCATAAGCCACCCAAAAGATGTCATCGGAGGAGAACATATCGAACCTCAAGTGGTTATAATTTCGCCAACTAGGGAACTTGCGCTTCAAATCTTCCACGAAGCACGCAAATTTTCTTTCAACTGTGCGATCAAGACTTCAATTGTGTATGGAGGAACGGCTGTTTGGCACCAATTTGCGCAAATTCAAAAAGGTTGTCACATCTTAGTTGCCACACCGGGCCGTTTGAATGCTTTCGTCAAACGAGGTGTCATTAAGTTTTCTTCCACCCGGTTTGTCGTTTTGGACGAAGCGGATCGAATGTTAGATATGGGATTTTCGTCTGAGATGCAGTCGATTTTAAACCATCCTACTATGGTTCCAACTGGAGAAAGAAGAACGTTGATGTTTTCGGCTACCTTCCCAGAAGATATTCAAACTTTGGCTAGAAAATATTTGAAGGATTATATTTTTGTGACGGTCGGTAATGTTGGAAGTGCTTCTACGGACGTGGAACAAGTGGTTTACAATGTCGAAAAGGCGAAAAAGAGGAATAAGTTGCTCGAAATTTTGAGTGGAGGTGAAACTAGTGGAACGTTGGTTTTCGTGGAAACAAAACTCAACGCAGATTTTATCGCGGCGTTTTTAAACCAAAAGAATTTCAGGACCACCAGTATTCATGGAGATCGGCTTCAAAGTGGTCGGGAAGAAGCGCTACGTGATTTCAGGAGCGGAAAGAGTCACGTTATGGTAGCTACTTCTGTTGCAGCTAGAGGTTTGGACATACGAAGTGTTCGACATGTCATTAATTACGATTTACCCCAAAGTATTGATGACTATGTTCATCGAATTGGTCGTACTGGAAGAATTGGAAATTTGGGTAAATCTACTAGCTTTTACGATGAAGATCGAGATTTCAGAATTGCTTCTAAATTGGCGGGAATTTTAAAACAAGCAGGTCAAAATGTACCAGATTTCTTGCTGCATGGCAAAGGGGAAGCCCAAAATAATGTTCCTTCGTTTGGTGGTTACGATACGAGGGATAACTGTGATCAAATGACTGTTTACGAAGAAGAACAGTGGAATGTTTAATTTGTTTTTGAATGTTATTTTAAAAATATTTAAAAAATAAACACTTTTACATATTATATTAAATTTTCGCGTTTGCTTGAGGTGCGGTGAAATCAATTTGCTTGAAGTGGCTAAAATTATTCATTTATCTAGCCCTCCGTCATATATTTTATGAACAGCTGTGGTTTGAAAAGCTGTTTTGACTACAATTTTGTTTGAGTTCTTATTTTTGTGATTCATTTTCAGCTTAAATGTTTATTTTAAAGGGTTAATCAATTTCTCTTGTTCCTTAATAACACGCCATAGATTTTTTCTAAGCTTCCCATTTTTAGCACCGCGGGTTTTTTTTAATCGCAAATAAGGATCGAACTCTGCTGCGCTAGTAGTTGAGGCAGTGGAAGACGAAATATAATACATAACCAATGAGGTCCCTGCTTTCGACGCTGGAGGTAAAAGCTGGCCGTCTTTTTTGGAACAAAAGAGCAATTTTAAGCCTGTAGCGCCATTTTTAGAACCTGCCTTTATTCAAATTTGAAAGAAAATTTTATATACTCATGGAACTGTCGAGTAAAAATAAATTTACCGTTTGGGGAATCTCCTTAGATTACGGAATATTTTGCCAAATTTCTTTGTACATGATATTCTTTTGATGTCATCAAAATTCTTTTTCACATTTGCATAAATAAAGTCGTAAAGTATGACGATAAAGAGCGATTATTTAAATTTTTGTAATATTTTGAATATAAACCGCATAAAACGAGAACAACTCGTCATATTATTCAAGAGGACCCATAAGCAGTGCATAAAGAAACTTTAGGTTTTGTTATACGTCTGTCAGCAAAGCTTGGTTAAATTGAAATGTAAAATTATCTAATAATGACGGGTAAGAATTATGCAAACATATCCCGAGCTTTAATTGTGCTTTCGGTGTCTGTTTGTATTTGGAACCTCTTTAGTTCGATTGTTTAAGGGCAACGAAGTATCCCAAGTTAAATATTAATGTACATGAATAATCATGAATATTGAAGTGTTTCCTTACTTTCATGCGATAGGATGAGCTTTTCCACGATACGGAGAAAAACGTATTATCCGAATTTATATTAGCAATATCGCAATTAATCTTCAAATGAAGTTACGGAGAGTTGGTTATCTAAATACTTAAAGTCACTTGTATGAATTTCTCGTGGGTCCTCTGCAAATCTAAACTTTGTGGTGGAATTATTAACATACCGATACTTGAAGTGGTTAGCGGTAGTTATAAACTTGATCAAATATTTAAGCCAGGCATCAAATGAAAAAGTGAAGCGTTATAATAGAAGGAAAAATAAAAAAAGGTTATTTAGATTTCTCCTTAATTTAAAATTTATGAAAGTTGAAATTGTTTCGTTTCTGTATATTTTAAAATTTTTTAATATCAGTTTGGTTTTACACTAAATTATTTACACTAATTCTAAATAAATTAAATAATGCTACACAATGGAAGCTTTTCAATTACTCGCCATAGAAACGCTAATTTAATTTGTTTCATAGAATGGGATATAATAATAATTACTTAGGGTATCATTTTTAGAGGTCTTCTCCATTTGTTATATTATATTGATAATGAAAATTATAAATATCTACAAAAATTTAGAAGTAACACGTAAATGAAGCAGAGCCTGCATTCAGTAGGTACACAAACTTCCCTAATTAGATGTTTTTAAACTTGCGAAAATTTGACTATAATCTTGAGCAGATTTGCTACTATTGAATTATGCAAGATTTGCGTAATTTCTGCATTGGATGCTTTCATCTCTAAATAGGTTCTAGGACTATGCTATGTTCACTCATCCAAATATGTTTTCCAAGTGTTATGAAATTAATTTTTAATTCCAATTTCTTAATGATAATAATCGATTTTCTGGCGCTTTTCAAATATTATTTACTAATTACAAAGGTTTTTTTTTAATATTTTATAATCATTATAATTAATGATCAATTATTATTGTATGTATGTTGATGGTGAAGGGGTTAACGCACCGCACCATACACGAATTCAGTTTTTCTTTTTGAATTTATTGATGAAGTACTGTAACTAACTATTCATAATTAATTTAAAAAAAAAAACCAAAATTTAAAGAAAGTTCTATGTTGAAATGAGAGGAATTAAAATTACTATCGAGAGCCTGCAAGCTAAAAGGTTTTTTTTCTAAAAAACAATTTCAGATGGAACATTAAAATATTTCGAAACCAAATGACTGTTTAGTAAATTAGAAAATAACAGCGGCGTGCAAATTTATTAAGTGGAAGACTGAAAATCGCCTTTGGGAGTTAGTGATTTTTTTTGCATAATCAATAAAAAAAAATTGGCTAGAAAACTCCTCCTTGTAACTTATAAAAATAGCAGCACCTCCGATAGCCAATCGGAGCCAGAAAGTTGGATAGCCAACTTTTTTTTTTTTTAAGTTTACGAGGTGCATCTGATTTATTACAATTCTACTGAGTGAGATCAAATTACATATAAATTCAGCTAAAATCTGTTAATTTTTAATAATGTTAGTACGTAAGTACCGCCATTGGTTATTTTAGCTAAGTAGCGTCTATGATTGGTTAAGTTATAATTACGTAACATCAGAGTTCAAGAGCTCTAAGAGAGCTGTATGATAATGCTATTGTGAAATGCCTCCCGGAAAATAGATGGAATTACTAATTTTCTTCCTTATTTGCAGATGGTACTATCGATTGAAGGTTTGGATCTTCAGTTTATTTGTTAAGAGGGGCATTTTTTTCAGAGCCCTTTTAATTTAATCAACAGATGGCGCCTACTTAAATATTTTTATAAAATAAGAAGAATTTGCTATATTTAAAATACAGCAAATTCGTTGAGATAATACTATTCTATAAACAATATTCTTGATCTTAAGCTATTTTGAGTTCGTAATATTTATTTATAAAAACACAATTCATAATTAAAGTTTAATTATCTTTTTTTGTAAGTGAGTGTGTTTTGACATACTCAATTCGAACTCAAAATAACTTAAGATCAAGAATATTGTTTATAGAATAGTATTATCTCAACGAATTTGCTCTATTTTAAATATAGCAAATTCCTCTTATTTTATAAAAATATTTAAGTAGGCGCCATTTGTTGATTAAATTAAAAAGGCCCTGAAAAAATGCCCCTCTTAATAACAAAGTAGTAACTCCAAATCAGTAGCGTCATCTTTAACCCGCTAAATGAGAGAAAAAATTAGTAACGCCATTTTTTTTTAGGAAAAAGCAACCATATAATCATTACAAACAAATTAAAAAATTACATTACAAATACAGCAACCAATTAATCATTCAAATATAACAGCCCCATCTGTTGACAGTTCTATACAATAGATTAGGTTTTCCAAAACCCAAAATGCTTAGTAAAAAGCATAATATTTAAAAATATTTGTTAATTTGAAAAGGTTTATTGTGTAACATAGTTTCGTAAAAAGAGTTTGAATATTACAAGCTAATAAAAATTTAAAAAGCATTGCATAATTGAATTTTAAGCACAAAATAATATTAGCTATTATAAAATATAAATAACACAATTTTACCGAAGTTAACCAATTTTATGTAAAATTTATGATTTTTTTATTGTTTTAATTTGTTATACCTGCATTCATAATATTATACGTATTTTATTGCGTTGTAAGGGGGTATATACATTATACACCTAGCTGGATGAAATAAGGGTAGTCTTTAAGATTTTTCTTGGAATAGATTGGAATTATAGGATTAGGGATTTTTATAATTAAAAATATGCATTTTCAAGAACTTTTAAGTACAAATTGCTCTCAATTTGATCCACTATACCTTTATGATTCACTAATGTTTTGATGGACAGACTACAGAATATCATCATATTGAATGAAAAACCGTTTATCAAAATCTGGACTGGATAGAATGGGCGCTGAAACTAATAGCTCTTTTAAACGTTCAAAAAACTCAATGGCGTTAGAAGTCTAAGTCATAGTTTGGTGCTTAACACAACTTTTAATGAGCACGGTTATTGGAGCTGAAAGTGACAAAAAATCAGGTACAAATCGTTTGTACCAACCGATCATCCCGATAAAACGTTTAACGTCAGTACCGGTTGTGGATCTAGCCAGCTTTGTGATAACATCATCCAGATAAACAAAAAAGCGTCCCACGCTGGGCGCCAGTATAACGAATTCCTAATCTTCCCCAAAAGAAAAACGCGGTCTGCGTTAAACCAAAATTAATAGATTAAAATGATCTACCAACTTTGTTTGATTTCTAAATGTCATCAACTCGCGACCCTTTGCATACCGCTATTGTAGTAGCTGGCCGGATGATCATTGGTCCTGCGTTAAAAATAAAGAAAGTTAGTAGATCATTTTAATCTATTAATTTTGGTTTAACGCAGACCGCGTTTTCCTTTTGGGGAAGATTAGGAATTCGTTCTAGGTTTTGGTGGTGGTATATTTCATCTAACGTTGTGGACTTTTTTGGATAAATTAAGACAAATTTAAAAAACTTTGAATTTTTTCAATTCAAAAAAAATTGAAAACGTTCAATTTTTTGAATGAAAAAAAATGCATGGCTAGAACATGCACCTCATAAAAAAGGCCGCGGTACGAAGCAGCTGATTCTCGAATTTTGGCGAAGGTAACCAATTATAATTTTATTAATATTATAGAATATCTTTGCGATATAATAGCTTATAATAATTATTATAACATGGATTAAAATTTGTTTAATTATTGCTAAAAAGTATAATGTATAATAATATGATATCTGTGTATGTATGTAAATAAATATTTAATTTAAAAATAAAAAATAATTTTTTTCAATATTTTTAATTTAAAAATTTTTAATAAATTTTAACACTTAAATAAATTTCTCGTCGTCGAATCGACGTAGTCGAATTTACTGTCGCTGAATGGGAATCGCCGAAATGCCGGTGCCGAATTGGAATCGCCGAAACTAGCATAGCCGAACATCGGGTCGCCGAAAATACGGTGCCGAATCGCTTTCGCCGAACTGCGGTCGCCGAAACGACGTGTACCGTTATATTTTGTATTTAGGTTGTATTTTTATGTTTAGTTTATAATTTTGGTTTATTATTGTCATTGCTAATGCCATGTAGCAAATACTATAGATTATAATACGTACAACTCAGCCGAGAATTTGTAGCGCAGCACACTAGCGCCAACTATCTGTAGGAGTTTCAACCAAATCATTTTGACAGTAGATTTCGTTCTTGTCGTATCTCGTACAAAGTGCAATATAAATGTTTTTGTTGAAATAAATTAATATTTGATAGAAAAACAGTGCTTGTCACATAGGTATATCTTGAATTAAATATTTAAGTGAATTTTTATCAATATGTCTGGAACTACCTTTAGCGGAGAAAAATTCCGAAATGTATGTATTGGGTTGGGTCTGCAGCAGACTGCCGCATGAAAATTGCAGAATAGCCTTATGCGACTTGAACAATAATTGCGATATTTTAAATAATTTTATAGAACTGGTATTGATACATGTAAATGCTAACTAACCAATAAAAAGAGCTTATTGGTAGCCATCGAATGTTTTTCATTGGTTAGTTACCATTTACATGTAAATTTTAAGTAAAATTATGCAGCGTGTTATACAGGCTTTAGCTTTAGTACTAACTCCTGCAAACAGATAGCGCACTTTTTCGTGCTACGAAAATTTTATTGTTATAGGCCTAAGTTGTACGTATTATAATCTATAGTATTTGCATGTAGTTATTATCTGGGTTATTAAGTTGCGGGTAAGTCAATTTTTTATGATTTACTGTGGCTTATAGGGCTGACCCATCTAAGATTGTTACTTCGGGCGGTTGTGGTTGCAGTACACAACCATAACCGATCGAGTTGTTTGTTATTATTTTTTGTTCGTTGCCTAATCGTGGTAGCAATATCATCGAAGGGTGCCAAGATAACGACTGTAGAGTCAACTTGAATCCAGGTTTCTATGACTAGTCTTTGTGCTTTGAAAGGCACGTTAAGTTGGGGGACTTTCTGGGTTAGTGAATTACCATCATTACCATAAAAGTCAGCATACAGGCACATCTAAAGGCCAGCCCAGCAAGCTACCTATTGGATGTAAAATATTTATAATGTTAATAGATCTAACACTGCCAAGAAAACAACGCAAATGCTAGAAATAACAAGCCTTATACGGTTTAAACTAGGAAGCAGTAATATTTTATGATTTTCCAAATTGGAAAACACGTGAATTGAATGTTTGTTGATTAATTTAAATTGTATCACGTTTACTAAAAATTAAGAATATTAAACATTTCAAATAAAAGTTTATTGTAGAATGTAAAGGTTAATTTTTATAAAATTTTATACTCGATTAAAATTTACTTGGTTTGGTAATGATGAGCGCTTTAAAACTACAATTAATAAATTAAAAACACTTTAGTATTTAGTTTAAGTGTTCAGTAACGCACTAATTGATAAAATTTATTTTATAAGTTAGCGAGCTTGGATTATTACAGCAGTAAATGTGCTTTGTGAAGTTGTCCAGTACAACAATTGAAAAGGCGGTGTCCTTTACTATTTTCAACCATACAAATTTGAAAAAGTTAAGTTTGTTGTTAATAGGTGTAAAAGCAAGCAATTATTATCGGTTTTCAAAGACTGAAAATAAAAATTATTGTTTTGTGTGTAAAAAGGGATTTTATTATTTATTCTGAATTCTACAACAAGCAGATATTTTCACAATACTTATGAAGTCTTATGCATTACCGACCAAGTTTAGCTTATAATTTTGTAAACTGAAAGAGTCTACAATCCCCCTCTTTCATAATATTTTCAATTAATTAACATTATAGGTGAACTTAGAAAATTAGGTATTGTCGTGTTCTGATGAACAACACTTTAAAGTCCGTGCTCAATTTGTCGGAGTTGCAATAAAAGACTCTCCCAGATAGTGAGTTCAATTGAGATTTCAAAATTTCCACAATTAAATAAAACAAAACTATGCAGGGCATTAACAAAATTTTACTTAGACGAATGTTGGTGCTAATTAATGTCTTGATTACAAATAAAAACGAAATTTTTTGCAATTAAATTAATTTCCACACAGAAATAAGTCAAATTTGAACACAATTCCCCTACAAGTTCACACATTTAATTCAAATCTACTACTGTAACTTGTAAGTAAATTGGACATTTCAATAAAATAATAATCTGAAGTAAAAATTCTTCACACAGCAAAATAAAATTGTCTGGTTTAAATATTCGCGCCGAACTGTAAAATTACGCAAGCAGTTATTGTATGCACTCATAATCTAAAACGGTAGTCGATGGTAAGTCAATTGTTCACCACGCGCAACGGTTACAATCGCTTGTAGAAAGTTTATTTTATGAAGCCGAATAAACTTTGTATGACAATATCCTTCAGCATAAAAAGAACATGGTATGTAAAGTAAAACATGACTGCATGGTATAAGTTCCATTAACGTTTAAATTTCAAATCAATAATGATGGATTCGCGTAAATTAATAAAAATCTCTTATTAATTACCAAATTGAAGCAATGATGATCAGATACAAATTGGACGCTTTTCATGTTGGATTCCTCTACAAAAAATGGAAGGTTACTAATTTCCATATCCAAACTCCAGTTAAAATTTAAATTTCCATTCCATTATCTAAAATTTCACTAAACTATTGCCATTGCTCTGACAATTTAATCGAAACCAAAACCATTGTGTCACAAACTCGTAAAATTCCAAAAAGTTAAATTTATCAAACATTAAATTATTTGAAAAACGTTGTTGAGCTCTCGACTTCCTACCATCATGGTCCGCCAGTCACCTTTATCTTTTTTTTTCACTTCCTCTTCCTTTTCGTGCTTTCGAAATCGTGTCCGTTGCCAATTGGTCAATTTTAACAGCCAAATTTGAAACTTTCCAACAAAAATTAAATGTTACCAATTTCGTTTAATTTTGCACTTTATCCAACTCCATCTAGTTTGATTTGCACGAATCACAAATTTACAGTTCTCTGTAACGCACTCACTTTATTTAAATCCTCTGCCGTGTTAACAATATAAAAAATAATTAAATAAAAATGTCGTTCAACTTGACTAATTTAATTTCAGGTTCCAGAACAATCCTCCACCTATAAAAATTTCGTTTTCAACATACTGAACTATTGGTATAACAATTAAACGCAAATCAACCTCAATTCGTCCAAGTAAAACAAAATTATCTCAAAAACAAGAAAATATTAAATTGAAATTTTAATTGTGGAAATTCTCAAATAGATAAATGAACCGGGTCACAACAATATATTATGTTAGAATAAATTGAGGAGGTCGCTTGCAAAACCGGTTAAATCCATATTTTACCAAAATAGAGTAAAACATGTTTTCTATATAAACTTTGTGCCCTCTACACGATTCTGAAGTTATTTTTGAGAAAAATCGATTACATCTTGCTTAAAAAGCCTATCAAAGTTGATGTTTTGTGGCAAAATCGGTTAAATCTCAAATTTGATGAAGATGAAGTACAAATAATGAGACGGACAGAAGAGGGACAAACTGAGTTTGTTGATGATAGTCCATTTGTGACTGCCTTTAATTTTTTTAATTTTTTTTTATTAATTTTTTTCATAAATTTATAAAAAAATTTGAGTTTTTTTTTCAAGTTTTTGTTTTTTTATGTACTTTGTAAAGCCTTTTATTAAACTAATTTGCGTTTAAAAAAAGAATAAATTCATTTTTTAAAAGAATTTATTAATTTGCGTGCAAAACCGGTTATATCCATTTATTTTTTTACGTTTGGGTGAAAACCTTTGGACATATATGTCGATTAGTTTAACGTGTTCGGTTGGACTAACTAGAGTATTCCAAACACGCCCCCCAGGGGAAGGAGTCCGGATACGCCGGACCAACGCGGCGGCCACGTGCAGACGACAATGCCGTATACATGCAGCCGCCTACCCGTTTAGGTTCCAGCTGTAAGGCCTTCCCCCACTCCGGGTCTGGAGCCGAGTCACTTTCCAAAACTCTTATCATCTTTGCAGGATGACACCCGAGTTGATTAAGCGCAACTCACACGCCGAAGGGGGACTATAAAGTCACCCCCTCTGGCCAGCATGCGGCCTACCACAGCCACTACGAGTCCAACACCATGGCGGTAGGGAGAAGTAAACCTCTCCCTGGGCAACCGCCCCCGTAGTACCAGTTAATGCAGGGCCACACTGGTCACACCCCTCGACGTGCAAGCACGTCTACCACGATTGAATCTTACACTTCGGCTCGTGGTCGGCCAGTTAGCAGGTATGTGGGTTCACCACGCCCTTAGATACCCAAGGTGTCCCGAGGGGCACCTCAGGTATCTCCTGCACATACCCCACTCACGCCTGCATTCGTACTTCCCGCCGTCGGAATACTCCAATGGCAAAAGCCGAGAGTCGACGGCAGGATTCCACGTCTACTATCAAACGGCTCAGATCGTCCACAGGACCGTCCAGAACTAGTGCCGCTCTCAGATCTTGGTAGAGCGCACAATCAAACAAGACGTGGTTCCAGGTCTCGACCCCCCCACAATCGCACAACTCAGTCTCAGACAGTCCACGCCCGAAAAGAAAGGCATTCAGACTGCCATGCCCTGTCAGCAAGAACCCCAAGTGCAGACCGAAGTCAAACCAAGGATTGAGAAGAAGATGACCAACATCCGGGATGAAAAGCCGCGTGACCCCACCTACGTCGGAGTTTGTCCACCGCTCCTGCCATACCGCAATGGAGCGCTCCCTTAGCAGACGCTTAAAGCGTGCTTTTGGGAGATTACGATCTGCCGTTGACATCAGATCGTGGGGCATAGATGTCTTGCCCCTGGTGGCCCGAAAATACTCCGATCGTTCGGAGGCCAGCAAGTCCCAAGGAATGGCTCCTCCCAGAACCTGCATAGCCTCGGTAGAGACCGTGCGGCATACCCGAAGTGTGGCATAGAGCGCCACGCGTTGGCAGCGGTTAACCGCCTCTCGCGCGTACGCCAAACGCATGGTTTCTCCCCATACGCCCGCACCATACACCACACAGGCGACAAGTAATCCCTCATAAAGGGTCTTTATCGCCTTCCTTCCCAACCCCCAGTCCTTCCTTAGAATTCTTCTCAGCATACCAACCGTAGAGGCCATACGGTCTCTTAGCATGATGAAATGAGGACGGAAATTCATCCGTTCACTCATCACCAATCCCAAGTACTTAGCCTCCTGCCTGTACGCGATTGTTCCAGAGCCATAACGAACCGTTGGGCGCCTGTGCGGAGACAGGGCACCCTTCAGTAGCATCTGGAACGTTTTAGGGATCGAAACCAATCTCCAATCTCTTCGCCCCACGATGACACGACACCAAGACACCTCTCGGACAAGAACTCAAGTTCCTGCCTACTGTCGCCCTCCACAGCAACGAGTAAATCGTCGGCGAACGCGACTACAAAGAAGCCTAGCGCTATGAGCCTTTTGAGTAGAACGTCGAACAAGGCCACCCATATAGCAGGGCCCCCAATAGAGCCCTGCGGGCATCCCCTGCTCACACGCTTCCACAGCTCAGCGGTTCTCCCCATCGCGCACACCATCCTGTCATCGAAGAAGCTGTCCCAGAGAAGAATCTCCGGACATTTAAGTTCGATTAATCTCCTCACGATGACAGGCCATAGAGGGCCGTCGAACGCTCCCTTAAAGTCGACAAAGACTCCGAGTACGTATTTCCTAGCGGTTGTTCTGACACGGGCAATAATTGAGTGCCACGCGTCCTCGGTACATACACCCTTCCTAAAACCGAATTGGCTAGGACTTAGGTCGCCGGACAGAGAGTCAGAAAGTCGGTTGACCATGACCCTCTCAAGTAGTTTTCCCATGACCGGTAACAGACTTATAGGCCTATAAGAGGCCGGATCGGTCTTGATCTTATCCGGAGACTTTAGGAGAATAACCAACTTGGCTACTTTCCATCTCCTTGGGAAAACACTCGAGTTAACACACTTGGACAAAGCAGAAAACACGTACTCGGGTATCGCACCCCACACCGCACGAAGTGTCTCAGGTCGAACCCCATCGATACCGGGCGCCTTCCCCATGCGCATGCTCGCGAGAGCACTCTCGACTTCCTCCAGCCTCAACGCAGGCGCAGGACGAAACTCCCCCAAATCAGGAGCCTCCACTGGATCAGCGGGAGGAAAGAAGACGTTCAACAAGTGTTCGACTCCCTCCTCCCAGCTGGCAGTCAAGCGACCACCGACACGCAAGGAGCCCACATCTCCAGACTTACCGCGGCCGCTGCAGATCTTATACACTCGGCCCCATGGATCCGCGTTGCCCTCCTTCTCGACAAATTTCCTCCAATCGAGGAGCTTAGCCTTCTTAATCTCGGCCTTGTACACATGGCACAAGGCGAGATAACGACGCCAATACTCGTCGCAGCGACTGTCCCCACGGATGCGGGAACGCTGGAACCGCTTTTTGGCCGTGCGAGCAGCGGAACGTGATTTGCTCAAGGCAGGCGACCACCAAGAGGCATTCCGAAAGGTGGCAGACGTAATCTTTTTGAGAGATTTCCTGGACGCATCGGCCACCCAAGCATCCAGCATGTCAAGCTGCGACTCCAATTCTAACTGACCAAAATCCCACGCATCCATCGAAGCCGTAGATTGTAACAGCTCCGAGGAGAAAGTGTCCCAATCCGCACCCCTTACAGAGTAACGGTCCGGCTGCCCCTCCTCAAATGAGGGCAGGGCACATTGATGCGTTAGTGAAAATAGTATGGGATTGTGGTCACTGAGGCAATTACCATACTCAATATTCCAGGCAACGTTAAAAGATCCACAGATACCGTTGTTTGCCAACGTCACGTCTATGTCAGACTGGCCCCTAGCGCCACTGAACGTATAGTGCTCCGAGGGGATGTTCAAGGCATGGAGATCCCTCTCCATGATGTACTCCTCAATAAGGAGCCCTCTGGCACTATTTTGGCTACCGGGATGAATGTTTTTACTATGCCAGACCGGAGACGTGGCGTTAGCATCGACCCCCAATACAGCGGGCCTACCGGCCGCGAACTGGAAGAACGCATCCATGCGTGCCAGGTCCTCAACTACCGGGTTATCCCTCTTCATGTATAAGGAACCTATGAAGAGGTCCCCGAAGTCCCCGTGCAGCTGTACAGGCACCAAGAACTCGTCCAGACAGCTTTCCACCGTGATCGCGGTCAAGCCATCGTTTAGGACTACGATGGCCGCGGACGGGTTTTCCCCAGCAAAGACTCTCATCCTGCCCGGGACCCCCCTGATGTTGCCGTCGATACCGCGACCTGGCTCCTGCATTAGGAGAGCGTCCACACGCTCGCGGGACGCCCACTGAAGCGCCTCCGACACCACCAGCTGCGAACCGTGACAGTTGAGCTGAACGACGCGGATCATAAGTTCGATCGCGATCGCTCAACCGCCCGACGATACTCCGGACACTCCGCCGCAAAAGCAGAGTGCCCAGAAGGATGACCTCGTCTCTTACAGTTGATGCAGCTAGGCGCATCCACCTTGCACTGCGCGCCAGTGTGACCGGACTGGGCACACCTGCCGCACACCCTCAGCCTTTCTCGGCAGTCCCGGGATACGTGACCATATCCCAGGCACTGGTAACATCTAAGGACGTTAGCCACCAGTACTACCTTGTGGGAACCGAATCCCACAAAGCACCTCTGCTGCCGAACCAGTTTCGAAGCCACCTCCTTGGGAAGATCGATGACAGCATTCCCAAGGGCGCCCTTGCTCTTATCGCGCTTAACAACTCTCGACTTAACGTCGTAAGTTGCGCGGTCAACTGTCTCCGGACAGTTCTTTGCACGAATTCCCGCCAAAAGGTCTTTGTCGGCCATAGAGTTAGGGATGTCGAAGATACATACCCTAGGCAAGGGCTCTGAGGGAGCGCCGGTCCTAAGACCCAGCTCCTCAAAACCTGGGAATTCCTCCACACTCCGCTTTTCGTCCTCAGTGAGGGTTTCCAGGACCACTCCCGGTCCCCCACTTCTCAAGAGCTTCAAGGACTTAACTCGAACGTTTAACTCCTTGGAGACCCGGTCCACGAGAACCTTCTTAATTGCCTCGCTGGAAACGCCACCCCTGGTCGACCGAATAACGATCGGGAAACCCGCGGGAGGCGCACCAGAAGAAGGGCGCGGCGATTGACGGCCAGCGCTCTCTGCACAACGGCTAGGCGGAGCCGCTCGGGACCGAACGACAGGTGTGGTCCGGGAAGAACCCGAAACCGCCGCAGAGTATGTGGCAGCCGGAGAGGCCACCGGCAGAACAGTAGCCCCCCCAGTGCCATCAGCAGCGACAATACCGTCACGGCCCCGCCTTCTTGCCTCATGCAGCTGCCCCGTCAAGGTCTTGTTCGAGCAGATGAGATCGAAAACCAGGTCCTCCATCTCCGAGAACCTGCCCAGAATGAACTCTTGCTCAGCACGCGTCGTTCTTGAGGTGTAGAACGACCTACGGAGAGATTCCGTGATCGTCCTCATCTTCAACACGTGGTTGATGTTCTCACCAATCGTACCGCCTACTTCAGGTGTCGCAGGACGATCCTGTACACCGGCCTCCGAAGAAGTCGAAGGAGGACGGGTAGAATTCTGGGCCCCAAGCGTGTCCGAACTAACGGCGCAGTCGCCCGAGGCGGGAAGACCCACCACATCCTCGACAAGCAAAGCCGAGGCCATCTCACTCTGCTGACTGATGATGTTGCCAGCAGCGAGCGCCTTTCCTTCAAGGGGACTAGGGTCAATTCCCCTGATCAGTCTCCTCTCCACATCCCTCTTGACTTTCCGTTCCTTGTCCAGAGCAAGTCTCGGAACCTTTTTTATAGCTCCTTTGGATCTGGTGGACTCCGCAATGGAAGCCACAGAACCCGCTGCATCCTTCTGCGGCACCACAGCAGCAGTCCGTCGGCGCCGAGCAGCGCCCCCCACCACCTTCTCCTCCCTTCCCGAGTCCGAAGACTCCTCCCCACCACCTCTCTTCCCCGTCTGTTTAATTATAGGATTCATGAATGTTCCCACGAGTCGGGACGAAAAACACTCCCCCGGTACCTTCGCCCATATACCGGGGGGGCCCATACAACAGTTCCATCGCCAGGCGGACTGAGGTCGGGAACGCTAGGTGCTGGTATTACCCCCCAGCCATCCATCCCATCGGCACGCCCCTTAGAACCTTGGGATTAGGCGCTTTTTATAGAGGTGTGCTCCTCGCGGTCAGCCGGTTAAGGCAAGCCCCCGGACGAGGGAGAACCCCCCGCTTTACGGTATGGTGTGCGATCCGCCCTGACTTAGTAAAAACAGCGCCACCACGTGAAGGTGTCAGGTACGGTCTTAATGTCACAGATTACTCTGTGACATTCTGGAGTTACTACTCCTTTGGACCCTGCCAAGGCAGGGCGGAGCTGAAGGAGTACGGATACACCCCCAACTCCCGCCGAAAACCTTTGGACAATTTATAAAAATTATTTTAGATATACTATGCGCCGGGATGGAACGTTTCGGCGCGACCGTTTCGGCGCGGCCGGTTCGGCGCGAGCCGGTTTGGCGCGAAGACTTTTCGGCGCGAGCCGGTTGGGCGCAAAGGTTTTTCGGCGCAAGCCCATTTTGGCGCAAACCAGTTTGGAGCGAAGACTTTTTGGAGCAAATAATTACAAACATTTAATTTTCCTTGAATTTTAGTCTTTGAATTTTTTTCTTTGAATTTTAGTCAGGCAGACATTAGATACAAAAAGATACAACTATTCATCTAATAGTTACAAAATAATCATTTGAGTTTGACTTTAATCGCACTTGGTTAAGTTTTTTTCTGATAAAGACTAGAAGTTCTATGAGCGTGGAATCGTTGCCAGAAAGATGGCAAAAGGTCATCAGACAAAATGGAAAATATATAATAAATTGATTGAAGTTTATTTTTAGTACAAAAACAAATTGCAGCAGAGACGTGCTCAAGGGGAGGGGGTTGAGGAAATACTAGAAAGCCGGCAGTTTTTAATCTAGAATTGGGTTTTTTCAATGTCAATACAGAGCATTATATAAGGGGGGGAGTTTGGGGGTTTAAACCCCTTGTATGACATAGCTATGAAATAAAAAATTTTTTTTTGGTAAAACCCTTCTCGTAGCATAAAAAAAAATTTGTTTTAGGTAACCCCCCCACATGACTTATGTCTAGCTACGGTCCTGTGTCAATATGACATCCATAGTTTTCTGTAAGTTAAAATGCATATATGATTAATTGAATAAACCATTAATTAAACCGACCGATCAGATAAAAGTTAAATAATAAATAATTTTCTACATCCGCATAAATAATGATTTATGTTTATAAAAAGTATTTTATGCTTATGATATTAAATTCTCGCGCCGAATCTGTTTGCGCCGAATTGGCTCGCGCCGAACCGGCTCGCGCCAAACCGTCTTTGCGCCGAACCGTTCTCGCGCCGAACCGTCTTTGCGCCCAACCGTCCTCGCGCCGAACCGGCTCGCGCCGAACCGGCTGCGCCGAAACGTCCTAGACCGACTATGCGCAGCCATAATCCCAACAACTCCACGTTTGAACTGTTCAATTATTCCTTTGGGCCAGAAGAGAAACGTTTTTTTGCTTTCCTGAACATTTTACAAGAATGGATTTAACCGGTTATGCACGCGACCTCCTCAATTGTTCAGTTGCTGTGGGGGAGTTTGTAAAGGTCAATATATTGCCCATCTACTAAAAGTTACCCTAAGAGTTGACTAATTAAAAAAAAATTGATTCTTTTTTTTGGGTATTTTAGCATAGGTAATTCTTGCCTGCTATTTGTAAATGATACAACAAAAAGAAAAAAAAATAAGAAAGAAAGGAAAGAAAAGTTAGACGTTATTAAAATTTGAAGTTTAGGTTACCACATGGGTTTTTGGTAGGACGCACTTCTGGACATGGGTATTTTAGAAAGGTCAAAAGGGGCAGCTACCTCCCCTGGCTCTTTGCCGTTTAATATATTTTTTTAAAACATTTAAATATTTTACCAGAGCAAGTTTTTTAATTTTCTAAAACTTTTGTTTTTAAATTATTACAATTCTTTCGTAATAAATTTTTTCATTCCCTCTTCCTTTCTTGAAAATGATCTTATGGACGCCCATTTTTCTAGAGGATTGGTAAATTAACTTGTGAACTACCTAATTTAAGAATTTTCTCAAATCTGAGACTTGTACCATTTTCCTTCATGAGTTAGTTAACTATAACTGATTCAGGAAGAGACCCTTCAGATCTTAGTTAGATTACTCATCAACGTATTTTGCTGGCTATTAAAATTTGAATTTTGAAATCCTGTATATAAAATTATCTGCATTCTACACTTTACAGTATTTAGTTTGAGTAATATGGATGGACGAAATATTTCGTCCAGAAAGCTTTTGAGAAGATAAATATTAAAAGTGCATTATTCCATTTATACATTTCGCTTCTGCAACTGACCTACCTTATCCTACACTTAAGGGTAGTTCACACTACATGATTTATCATATGACTTAGTCATAAGAAAAGTCATGGCTAAAATCATACCATCACAACAGCTAATCATAAAAGCCATAACTTCTATAATAGCAAAAATCATATAGTGTGAACGTAAAAATATCCCTCATATGAGAAGTCATGTGACAAGTCATATGATAAATCATGTAGTGTGAACTACCCTTTACTTAGTTCTGTTATTTCCTTTAAATTGAAAAATTTCCCTAAGAATTTTCAGCTTGAAAATTTTATTATTAAAAAATAACAATACCTATAAAACAACACATACAAAAAAAATTATAAAATACTTTAGTCGGTATGAAAATTGATGAGAAAGTTATTTCGTTATCATGGATATTTCATAATCTCCATTACATTATGCGCAAATAAGAAAAAAACTACATAATAGCTTTTAGTTTGAATAGCTTTTAATAACCGAGTCAGTCATATCTAATTTATAATGTCATTGTCATGCATGAATGCAGGTGATATGGTTATCGAATATTTAGTGCCATTGAATGGAATATTGAATATTGGCCTGCTTTTGGCGTTAAGAAATAGAATCCATACTTGAGGTGGAAAAATGTTAGTCTGGCACTTCAAATCATTCAATGGTAATTCCTTTTATCTTGCAAAACAGAAACTGTGAGGTGTCGGATTGTTCATATAATAAATAGTTGAGTTTTACCATTCAGCCACTGCTGACTAACGTTGAAACGATAATTCAGTTCAATACAAGAATAACTGCAGCTTTGGAGACTACATTTGCGTTGTGTGTGAACTTCACTTCGATTTCGAACAAAATTTTGTAAAAAAGCTAAAAGCTTTTGAAGACTTTTTCTCAAATCTTTTCAAAAAGAGAAATACTGCGAAATAAACTATTACGATAAAAAATATTTCAGATATAATTTGATCAAATTTGACAGCTGAAATTTGCTGAATCTATTAATTATTTTAAATTGATAAATAAACAACGAAGTTCAACGCTGGAAATGCAAGTTAGTTAGCAATTCAAATTTGAGCATATTAAGTGAAATATCGCTTTGTGATATTCTCTTAACATTTACTATTAGATTTTCATTTGGAAATTTTGAGTGAAGTAAATTAGTTTTGAGAAACGCAACATACTTAGGTGGATGTTTCCATTAATTTTCCACTAAATCACCTTGACTTTCAAAATTTCCAATTTGAAATGTCCGTCCAACAAAGAGCAAGTTAAACTATCTAATTAGGTAAGTTGGTATACGTAACCGTACGCACAGATGCGTTAATAATGTTAGTTAACGAAGGATGATGATGGTTAGGCACATCTGCATGAAAACAAAGACAATGTAAATTTAACTGCGATCTGTTTGTTAAGTCTAATAATCCCGATTGCAATCTGCAATATTGCAAAGATCATCGTGGATTTTGCACTTAGATAACATCATAAATACATATTAGCGGTGTGGCATATACACATTACCATATTACACCCTGCAAGCTTCTGATAATGTTTGACACTCTAGAGGGGTGTTTGTAGGGTTGTGACAAATAAAGGGAGTCGCGATGACTGATATTGCAGAGAAATGGACTTATTTGAAGGTTGGACAAACACAACCCAAGTGTCAGAAAGCATACTAAAACGTATTAAATTCATTGTTCATTTCAACCATCCAAAACCAAACAAATTACATTCTCACCATTATTTATCTAGCACCTAAATTTTCCCACCATTTCAATGCACGTATTAGTATTTTTTTAATTTAAAAATTATTTTATTTTATACTGTTCAAATCACCAAAGATGATTTTTACGTTATCACCTAATTGTAATTGCTAAATTTTCACTATAAAATAAAAGTATCTTCTTAATTATTACATTATTTATCTGCTAAATATTCGTACTTTTGATGTTGAGAAGGAAACTTAGAAGTTGTAAGTTACAATTTAAAAATTTTTATTTTGAATTATTAGATTGCCCAAGTTGTGCGGCCGGAAGGCCGCATTATAATAATTTATATGTTTCCTTACGATATTTTTTAAAATCTTTTATTGGATGGTAAAATCGAGCTCAGGATCGTGATGCATAGAAAGCATTGAAAGAGGCCTAAATCCAGCGTTGAGATATGAAATTTTTTTGTCTGCGATGCATATAAAAAAATTGACCTTTTTCACGAAATGATAATAAAAAAACTGACTTGTAGGTGCATCATCAAACCAAAAAATATATCGTGGTATTCATTTGGGTTCAAGAGATTTGGACATCATTTTATTGTAAATTTTAATAATTTTGTGCATTTAAATTTATGCTGCCTCTGGTGTGATAGCCGAGATAAGAAAAATTTTAATTTTGCAGTTACCCAAGTGAGAAGATCGCAAGATTTTGATGTTGTGAGTTTTAGTGTAAAAATTGGATATTAAATTTGAGTACAAAAGATTTTTATTTAGTGTTATATTTCTTTTAATATAATTTGGAAAATAAAAAATTAAAGATTCTTGAAAATAACTAAATTAGAATTCTATAGGAAAATTATTTTGAAGTGGACAAGGTCACATTATCCATTATACAATGAGTAATCTTATCAGGGATGGTTTCCTGTTTATGAATTATGAGTAAACATACATAACTATGCCCAGTTTTTGAGGATGTACCTACTAGCAAATTTGAATTGAAAATTTTTTTCTGAGTTTCTCCTTACTGAAAAAATCGATTATCATCTTGGTTTATTTTTCAAGACGAATATATTCTCCATCGATAGTTTTATGTATTACTAACCCAAAACCAGCATCAATCACATTACTTTGCCTCACACCACTCTTACACTTATTTTGATGCCTTTTCAGTTGTTTTGGATATACAAATTCACTCCCGCAATCATTACACTTTATAGATTTTTTGGCCCCATGCTTCATCTGATTGTGAAAGTTTAACAATCTCATTCTTTTGAAACTTTTGTCACACTCGGAACATTTAAACGGTGTTTTGTTCTCGTGAGTGTCGTTTATGTGTGATCTTAAATTTGAGAGTTGATTAAAACGTTTATCGCACGTTTTGCATTTGTACGGTTTTACTGTTGTGTGAATGACTGAATGGACTATCAATGCTGATTTGCTATGAAATGCTTTCCCGCAGTGAGTACAAACATGATGCTTTCCGTAAGCTGCTTCACCTGTATGTACTTCGTAATGTTTTTGTAAATTATATTTTGAAAAAAATACTTTGTTGCACAGATCACATATGGGCTGTTCAAAAGAATTATGCGTCTTTAAATGTAACATTAAATTGTAAGCAACTAAGTAAGTATTTCCGCAGTAATCGCACCGATGCGATGGTGTTTCGTTTTGACTCATTTTAAATCTTCGTGGTAAAATAATAGAATGCGAATAATATAACTAATAGCTCATCTTAATTAGACTTTTCAAAACCTTTATACCCGGTTTTATATCCGATAAGTCGATGATCCGTTGAACTCATAATCCGATCATCCGTTAAGTCTTGCAAACTTTTTCTTGTTAGGTTGGTAATAAATGAATGAACCAATCAGAGATGGTTGCAGATATCAGATATACTTAACTTAAAATTGTTCAATTTATGTAAATTAAGCTAGAAAAACCATTAACCCTCACGTATTTACAAAATCAAAAGAAATCACAGATTACTATAGCATTACTGCCGGTTTCAGGGGAGGGTAATTACCCCCCCCCCCTAAGAATTATTATTTAACCCTTTATTTATCATTTTTTAACAAATAAAAACCAATCTATGTTGAAATTTACATTGATATAGATAAATTACTCCCCCCCCCCTTAAACCAGTTGGCTGAATACGCGAGGTGCTAATTCTTATTTTACCTGTGCTTAGCGAACCCAAACTCCATCTATGCATAAAATGTATTCTATACGCCCCTTATTTGTGACTATAAAATAGATTTTTTTTTTTAAAATAGATTTATCAATATGACGATTTGATACTACAATCGGGGGCTGGGAAGGGGGGAGGTATGGAATACCCAGCAACATAAATCAGAAGGTTAAAAGTTATGTTAAATGAATCTTAATAAAAATTATGTATCTGTAGGTATATTTAGAATACATCTTCCAGATCCTATCATTTAGTTGTTTAGCATTCGACCCCATTTCTTTTTAGAAATTAGACCATAGTGAAGGCCATAGTTGTTCGGTCGATGGCTTCATTCAGGGAGATTGTGGAAAATAAGATGAATTGGTTTATTTTTAGGCCCTTAAGTTAATTTTAAATTGGTAAACGTTTTGTTTAACGCTGAACAGGGCTTGGGACTTTATGTGCTTGTGGCTGCTCTGTAGGAGTTTTCAGTGGCGGATTTCCCATTAGGCGCAGGAAGCGCGCGCTTCGGGTCTTGAAAATCCAAAGGGCCTCAAAATTCAGCTCTCAAAATAAAATTATTTTATTTAATTTTTTTTTGTGTGAAAAGCTGTTAATAAGTACATCGTATTGGACATTGCAATAAAATTAGGTACCTTTATTATTGGTCGCTACATTTAGGATTGTAAATTAATAATTAATAATTGGGAATAGGTCATTGAAACAATAATTTGTATTGCCGACGTTTCGGACTTTAAACTTTAATTAGTCCATCTTCAGGGCTTTTCGGAGAAAATGTAAAGATATCCTCGGTTAGGTTTTTTTGTTTTAAATGAAATAGTAGTTTATATCACGAGGGCGTAAGGGGTTGTTTTTCGTCACGAGACGTAGTTTATGACACGAGCCGCAAGACGGCGAGGGGAATAATAGTCGAGAGATGAAAAAACCCTGGAGCCCGAGTATTATGAACTGCTTTTCGTGAATATATTGTCGTGTTCTGACGAACAAGCACTTAAGAGGTCCGTAGCTCGTTGTTTGGAGTTTACACTTTTGAGACAATCTCAAGGAGTAGGTTCCATAAAAACTTTGAAAACTTTCCCAACCAAAATAAAACTCAAATGCAGGGAATGAACAAATCTTTACTTAGACGAATGTTGTATTCAAATCTAAAGGAATTATACAAATGAAACGTAATCTTATCGTTAATGTCATTTAACTTAGTTGGAATATCAAATATTTCACATAATTGTTCTACAAATTTACACATTTAATTTCCAAATAATTTCTACAACTTGTAAGACAATTATAGCGTTCAATAAAATTTTATAAATCTGGAATAAATTTGTACAAAAAAAAAATTATAATTTGTTCTCATTTAAATTTAAGTCGGTCGCCGAATCAAATAGTTTAAATTGATGGTAGTTTTGGAACCACTGATACGAAATTGGTAGCAACTACTAACACGCATATAACACATCGAAAAGTTAAACACATTAATTAATCTTCTTTATAACCGAACAAAATGGAGTAGTGATTATAAAAGTTTCAGTGAATTTAATTAGTAAAGTGAGATAAATTAATTATTAGCTGCACACGAATATTCAAATTTTCCATAACGTGCATCTTGTTTAACCTCAAATTCTCAAATTGCATTGTAACGAAATTGTTGAAAACAATTGTTGAAAACGTTCATAATAAAGAATTGAAATATTATTTACCAACAAGATATTCCAAAGAAGCCAAAATTGAGCCATATAAAATTTACATCCATGACTTAACAAAATGGTCGGGCAGATTATACAGCATGACAGGTAAGTCGCCTTTTCGATGTTTCTTCAATCATCCTATCACATGAAATTATTCTTGCACTCACAATTCTCTTTTTAGTTGGTCAACATTATTATAAAACTACTTGCAAATTATTTAATTTATCCAACATCTGAAAAACTACGACGATGTGGTTGAGCTTACGACTCCATCATTGCTCATCGTCCTCTAACCTTCTTATCCCCCTTGCTAATTTTTCACTTCCTGTCCTCTTCAGATTTGGAAATTCGTGTCAAATGCCTATTGGTCAATCTCACCCGCTAAATTTGAAGAGTCCATTGCCAAGTTAAACATTTCAAAGTTTCCACACAACAAATTTTTACACCATTTTGTAGTTCTCCGGCGTACCAACTATTGCAGAAGCTACCACCGCACAACACTTTAATTTAAAATTAGGTAAGTAAACAAAACATAAAAAAATTACATTTCCAAAATTAAACGCTTTTTCATCTTTGATTAATCCAACTCTTTCAGGTTCCAGAACAAAGAATCCACCTATAAAATTACGTTTCTGCGCACCATAACTATTAGTGCAATAAATGACTGCAAATAATTCCATTCGTCCAAGCAAAAGTTAAAAACATTCAAATTTAAGAAATTATAAAATTAAATTTTCAATTGTGGAAATTTTCAAATCTTTCATTTATCACGGCTCATGTCAACATATATATAGTCGGTTTTAAACGTCTTGCGACGTTGTCCGATACCAAACTACCAACCTTGCGAATTGGCGCTTGGTTTTTTTAGCATTTTACATTTTTTACCTACGACGAGGAGCCAGCCCGTCGGTAGAACCCCCAACCTGGAGGACCAAACGAGACGGCCAGAAGTTGTTACTTACCCGGATTCGAACCGGGTATTGAGCGTTCGTAGTCAACTCGCTTGACCATTGCTCTCCGACCGTCTCTCTTTTCGTGAATTTGGGAATAATATCCGACAAAATTCACGATTTTTTTGCAATAATTGCATAAATTTCATAAATTTATAACACGTTTTAATTGACATCGTGGTAGTGTAAAACCAACTTCTACTTGTAACCATGGTGTTTTTCTTGGCACCAGTTGGTACTCTGGAGAGCGGCCATGTTGGAGCGCCATGTTTATTTTGATTTCTGCTCTTGTGAAGTTTACATGTTTGTGTATTGTGTCGTGTGTTTTCAATTAAAAATGCTTAAAAACTAAGAAATAATCGTTAAATAATCAATAAATACGACATTGTGGTCGTATCTATCGATGTTCATGGACATGGCAAAAAAATCGCAAATTCGATATCGATGGATCACGTGGTAGGTACTATCGAACTCAGCAAAAAGCGGTATTTATGGGGCGAATTTTTACATTATTTCCTATTTCAGGCTACAAAGCCACGATTTTTTATGCGCCGACAGGCGCATATTTTGAAGATAAAAAATGAAAACGACGAAAAGCACGTTCGCCGAAGACAACCACAAAACGTTGTAGATACGCAAGACAGGCAAGTTTTTCACAATTGTGTGGTTAAAGGGTAGTTCACACTACATGATTTATCATATGACTTGTCACATGACTTCTCATATGAGGGATTTTTTTACGTTCACACTATATGATTTTTGATATTATAGAAGTAATGGCTTTTATGATTGGCTGTTGCGATGGTATGATTTTAGCCATGACTTTCCTTATGACTAAGTCATATGATAAATCATGTAGTGTGAACTACCCTTAAGATTAAATATGTCAATAAATGATTTTTGAAAATTTTTGGTTTTTTTGAAATTTTTTGGTATTTTTTTACTCCCGGTATTTTTTTACTCTCGGGAGAAAAATAAAGTGTGACGAAAAGAGCTTCTTTACTCCCGAAAAACCGGGTATAAAGTAGTCACTTTACACCCAAAATCACGAAAAACTTTTTTCTTTCACGACACAGTTTAGGCAAAAATACCAGTGGCATAATTGTTAAATCCATCAAACATTACAAACATTAACACCTAACATTACATCCACATACCTAACAAATAATTTTACTTGAAAGTCAGTAGCAGAATTTAAAAAATTTTGAATTTCCTGTCAGTGGCGGATTTTCAAATAGGCGCTTCGAGCCTTATAAATCAAGGGGGCTTCAAAATTCAGCTCTCAAAATAAAAAAAATGAAATGAATTATTCGATTTTTGTAACGCTCTAAGATGTTTTCCGATTCCCAAACATCGCCAAGCGCTGTTTGGTTTTATAAGCATTTTATATTTTTTACCTACGACTAGGAGCCAGCCCGACGTAGAACCCTCAAACTGGAGGACCAGCAAGACGGCCAGAATAAAGTTGTAACTTCACCCGGATTTGAACCGGGTATTGAGTGTTTGTAGTCAACTCACGTGACTATTATTTTTCGACTGTCTCGAAAAGACATCGGGAAATAACATTGAAAATTAATCAATATAAAATAACAACTGCTTAGATATATTTTAAGGTTTACTGATGTTCAGGTTGTATTAATTATAAAAATTGAAACTTATTTGTACAAGAATTATCAATATAAATTTGATGAAATACTTTAAAAAAAACTTTCACATGTCCATCATAAATTTCTATTTAAAAAAGTGAAAATTTGATGGACTTAATTTTATGAAAAGTTCCATAATGTAGTTTGAGTATTAAAACAAGACCTCATCAGGTGAAATATTCCCATATAAATTAAGTAGTATTTTTTTAAAATCGCCTGCGGCGCTAACGTCCCCCCTCTATGTACCGGAAGTTGAAAACCATTGCTGTAAAATGTAAGAGTAGTGCAAATATTGAAAAAGGGGGGGCCTCAAAATTGAATTGCGCCTAAGGTCTCACAAGTGCTAAATCCGCCACTGGGAGTTTTAAATAACAAAGTATGTTGATACCAATCGAAATGTTTGCTATATCCAAGGCCACACCTTAAGTTTTGTTTCTCGTTCCATCAACCATTTTTGATATTAATAATATATTACTCTGTTATTTGAAGTTGCCACAGAGTTCATAAAGTGTTGATTTGTCATGTTCTTTCCGAGTAAAACCGCAGGCCTATTAACTACAGGTTTTACGTATTGTCACACTTCTCATAAGTGAGGCCGAAGGCCGAATAACTACATCAACGATGTAATATCTGGAAGTTTGAGAGATTTATTTTTATCAGCCAATTTTTTTGGACATTTATAATTGATTGACAAATTGTATAACTCTTACCCCCCTACTCCCCCTCTTCTTTGTCAGCCTTTCACGGTCTACCCTTAGACATAGGCTTCTCATAATCTTCTTCAAACCTCTCTTTTTTTAGCCTTCCGTAACCACTCCGGATCCGCTATTTTCTTGACATCATCAAGCCATCTTTTCTATGGTCTACCTCTTCCTTTTTGTTGTTATCGGCTTTATATCTATTATCCTTCGAATACCTCTATCCACGTTTTCCAAAACTTTTTTAAAAATGCCCTTAGAGTAAAAGTTAACTAGCAAAGGTGACAAAATACAACTTTGTCTCACGCTTTTATGTATTTTAATCTCTTCAGTTATTTGATGACCTACCTTCAGATGCGCCGTGTGATTGATTCCAGTACAGATTCTCGATGATGCGTAGATCTTAGCTGTCGATTTTATTTTACTTTAGAAGTTCCACAATTATGTCATGTTTCACGTTATTGAACCCTTTATTGTAATCGATACGGCAAAAAATATGGACAGCCTTTAGCTTATCCAGACATTTCTGTACAAGAACTCTTATGGAAAACAGTACTCTTCTGGTTCCTATTCCATTTCTGAATCCAAATCGAGTCTCACTTATGTCCTCGTCTATCTTTTTTGTAGAAAAATTTTAAAACACGGCTCATTAGACTTATCACAATAACAAAAGCCGCCAAAACGCTGCTGCTGCGACTGTTGCTGCTCCTCCAACGTGTCATTTTTTAAATACACACAACGCACTCTGATTGGTCGTTGTTGTTGGTTGTACCAACTTAAAATCACCTCTCTATGATCGAGTTCGACACCAATCGAGTTTCTAACTTTGATGAGATGTCCTCCGTAGTTGAGGCTTTCAGCTAAATCAATCTGCCCGAAAACCTAATTGGTCCAACTTTTACCAACTTAAAATTATTTTTCCTGATATCGCTGTAAGATTACGCTGTTTGTCTGGCTGCTCGCAATCTGCGGTAAACCATGAGAAAATCTTTCTAGGGGTCGTGGTTCAAAAGTTGTTTAAAATTGTGTCAAAAATTTGTCAAGATAAAAACCAAAAATTTGCATAAAAAAAGTATATTATATTCAATCTTATAAGTTAATCTTCAAATTTATTACTTTTGTACAGATAAATTTTGAGTAGGTAATTAAAGGTAATTAAATCAAAAGATTTAATTGTGTATAGCAGTAGTAGTGTTTTGGGGTTTAAAAGCAATACTTCTGTTTAAAATGATCAAATGAAACAAAATAGCTTCGTTTTAGATCCCGAAGTGTAAAAATTTTTGTAACAAAATCAATCATGGATAATAAAAAAAACCGAAAATTCATTGGCGATACGTCACTGAATCCTGTGTACAGAGTTAATTATAAAAAATTTTACCAAAAGTTTTCCCGTGGAGTGCTTTTATTTTAGCTACTGGAAATCCACTGAATTTCAACCAAGTTTAAACCAATGAATCGTTATCTAAATGAAATCTTTAATTTTTCTTCTGAATTCGTCAGTTACAAAATCGATCAGGTAAATAAACGTTATTTTTCTCATTTGCATTTATTCCATAACCATAAAAAATTGTCTCTTCAGAGGTTTTCCAATTTTTTCCAAGTCGATCGAATTGAATTTATAGTTACTCTCAAATATCTGAAGTCTTTTCTAGTAATTTTTAGAAAGTCAAGTTGCGATCAGAGGGAGAAAGTAATTTTTTTTTAGAGTTTTTCGAATCGATTACTGATTATATTGATTAACAGACCAGTAGTTTTGTGATTAAAAGATCAGAAGCTTTTAATGGTAGCTTGGTTGAGAGTTTGCTCAAGTCCACGTAAGTGTTTGTATATTTTGCGACATCTTTGGCTGCAAAATAAAAATCTATTTTGTGGGTAATAAATTATTATTTTTTGTCTTTTATTATCAACTGGCGCCCTATTTTTCATCCTTTACAGATAGTGTCACTGAAGACTCTACAGAACCTTGTTGTGGTAAATACACTAGTTAGTAGTTACAGTCAAAAACTCACGAATCGCGCAAAGCGCGACTCACGACACTCCGTACTGTAGGTTAAATACCCGAAGTTGGCCAACTTTTTTTGTTTTAAAGAATCAAGTAGTAAAAAAGGTGCAATGTTACATTTCTACCATTTTATTTGATTTACATTAACTTTAATTTTTGTCACAGGCAGGTGCCTCTCTTGAAGTGAAGCAGCAAATTCTTTATTGAGCTTTTTTCTTCTTCTTCTTCTACTTTTGGTTAAGGTCAACCCTGTTTGCTTTAAACAGCCACTGCGTTGTTTCTTTGGCATCCTTGAGCATATAAATTGCTTAACGTCTGAGAGGTAGTGTGCTAGACTTGTCTCCAGACGAGCCTGTAACCCTGGTTTTTATGTTAATGATGGCAATTCATTAACCCAGGAGAACCACCGGCTTAACGTGCCTTTCGAAGCACGGAGACCAGTCATAAGAAAGTTGTCCTTCTCCGGATTTGAACCCGGTACCTTGCATTCGCAGTTGATCGCGTTACTTGCAAGGCAAATGACCGTCTCTTATTGATTTTTTTGGGAGCTTCTATCTTCAACAACCCTTGTTTTGTAGAAAAAAATAAAACACCTCCTTTTCTACCCTTGTAACACCACAATATATAAATTTATATAAATTTTATCTCCACTAATCCGATGATCATCCAACCAGAATATTTAATATTTGATTTTTACGTGTTCTCTAAATGTATTAAATTAACAACCTCATCATTTTTAAACGTGTTGAGTTTAGGTTAGTGTTGGTGTTAGGAAACGAAAATTTTTTTAATTAATACCGCTAAAATAGAGATCTACTGGCTAGCTACTTGTCCGTGGACGGGCTTTTCACCTACTTAGTTTATAATCGCTGTAACGTTTTGCATTAACTTTTTTGGTAACGTGATAAAGGTTGATCGGAGAAATTTTTTTAAATATAAAAAATTGAGTTAACATATTTAAGCAGTATTTTAACCCCGATTTTAACTTAGTAAACAGCTGGACGTTAAAGACCTTTTATCTTTCAAAGATGCTTAAATTGTGGCAGTACGATTTTGGCGACTTAGCGTAGGTACGATTTTAGCAACCCGATCAAAAATATTCGAATTTGAATTTAAAATAATTTTATACGATCACTCTAAATCTTTACTTTGTAAACATTGACTACTCCATAAAATCTATAGATTTTCTACCCTTAAGGAATAAAACGTAAAATTACAATTCAAGTATAAAATAGCTCCGATTTTAGCTTCATCTCCTGCGGCCCTCTGCTTAAATAAAACAAAGCAAAAACTAATTTTTGTTTTTCTGCGATATTGGATGTTCCCTCACCCTAATCATCAGTTCGGCTGATATATCATTTTAATAGCGTCGCTTAAGGCTATTGCCAAAGACATATGTATTTTTGGAGTCTCTTCCATTAGATACATAAACTAGCTTAAATAAGAAAAAGGTAACTAATTCCACTTCTTTTTTGTAACTTTTTTTTCCATAATAATTATAAAAGCAACCCTCATAAATGTTAAAATATAAACAACACAAAAATTTAGAAACCTTTTTGTTTTATTACAAATTAAAACAAAAGAAGTATCGCAGAAAAGAAAAGGTTCGACTTAAAATTTTTGTGCGTGAAACATAAATAGCTGATTGGATAGAAGTAACTTTAAATTCTGTTGAAGTTTGAACGAGCTGTGCAACTACTAAATCAGTTTAAAGGATTGATGAACTTTGTTCTGATCATACTAAATAGTCGGGCTCTTATTGAATTGATAACAAAAGCTTCGATAAATTTTACAAAAAGAACTATAAACTAAAAGTCCACCAAATTAAGTAAGGGCTGACGAGGGTTGTTCTGAAAGTATTGCAACGATATCGTCAAGAAATTAGCATTAAGTGAGGTGGGAGCCACGTGGGGGAGTTTAAAACGCTGCTCTGAAATGGATGAAACGATAATAATTTTAAAAATAGTTTTCTACTTACGTACATACATAATACGTTTTTCAAAGAGGATTGTTTTTAAAATTTTCCAAGCTAAGTATAATATGAAAGTAAGCACACATTTTGCAAACAATTCTAGAGAGATCTGAAAAGATTTAACGGAATATATGCCATTATATTGCATTTATATTGCATACAATTTGTTTACATAGGTAGTTTTATAAAATAATTTTATTTAAATTCTCCTTAGGGGTTTGAATAGAATGCGAGGATAAATTTAAAATATTCTTCTTTGGCTTTTTTATTAAAAGTGTTATTTGTAAGTTTTGTTCGTCTGTCTGATTAACAGATCATTCCTGAGTTTTTTTTCTGCATTTACCTCAATTTTACATTTCTGATTGGCACTATTTTGCTTTATGCATTAAAATATTTATAGGACGTGCATGTACGTTTCCATTTGTTTCCCAATGGAATAACCTCCCTGTCTGGTAGCCATCTACCTAACAGCGTTCATGTTTTCAGTTTACAGTGTCACTATTTTGTCGATCTTGAGAAAATAAATTTTGCAGTTACTACTGCCTTGCTTCTATAAAAAATACATTTTAGTTATTACGTTTTCTAAAAATGCGAAAGGAAGGATTTGAAATTTTAAAGAAAAATCATCGAAAAAATACGCGCACAATAAAAAACAATACAGAAGCTCCAAAAAAAGTTAAGTGGCAGCTTATATGTGCAAAAGTATAAAAGGAAAACCTTGTGTCGATATTTTGTTTCAAGATTCCTGAAAAATTGAAAAGGCAGTTAAGAAATACGAGGTGAATTTACTGCTCTATGACGTCACATTTCATTATCTGTTTGTCAGTGTATTCTGAACCTCGAGAATTCACGTATAAAATTAAAAAATAAACAAAATGTTAGAGAGAGTAATTATGGTGGGTTGTGGCATTGAGCTTCAGTTTAGTATGAAGCCATGAAGATTAAAAAATACAGAGCAAGGCTAACGCTCTGTATGCAATTTCCGGGTGTAACTATTTTTAAAAATCAATTTTTATTTATATTTTGCGCCTGAAAGTATGCAACCAGAGTTGGTTTTTATAATTCAACAGGGAATTTAAGAAAGGCAAGTTGCGATCAGGGGAGCGAGATCGAATAAGTGACACTGAGAAGTTATAAAAGCTTGGTAGTTTGGTTGAGAATCCGCTCGAGTCTACATAAGTATTTGTATATTTTACATCTTTGGCTGCAAAATAAAAATCTATTTTGCTGGTGATAAGTTTTCATTCTTGGTTTCTTACTATCAATTGGCGCCTTAATTTCTATCTTTTGCAAATAGTGTCACTGAAAACGCTATAGAGCTTTGTCGTGGTAAATACAGTAGTTATATCCAAGGACCCACAAATCGCGCAGAGCGCGACCCATGACTCTCCGTACTGTGGGTTAAATACCTAAAGTTAGCTACCTTTTATTGTTTGTTTTAGCGCAGCGAAGCGTAGGCTAGCGTAGGGTCAATTTATTACACTTATTATAAACATAGCCCTAGGCCCGTGGGTTAAGGAAAAAGTGGATAATTGAGAGGTGAACCTCGTTTTTGCGTGGATTCTACAAGAACGGTGGTTGTGCAAGTAAAAATTAACTGGATGTACTCCTCGCTTTGCTCGAGCACTCCCAGCCATTTTTACTGTACATTAACTATAAAAAAAAACATGATTTTCGCTCGAAGTGCATTGTTAAAGCATACGAATGCTAGGAAGGCTACCGTGATCCCCTCTCTACGTAAATCTTAGAGTAATGTAATTTACACGAACTGACGACAGAATGCCTGAATTCAGCAATCACGAGCGACTTAGCTTAAAATTTGCTGTGAAAATTGAAGAACCGGTGCCGAGTTGTCTCGGTGCCGAGTTTTTCCGATGCCGAGTTGTACGTTGCCGGTGACGAGTTATCCTGGTGCCCAGTTTTCTCGGTACCGAGTCATCCGGAACCGAGTTGTCCGTGTCCCGAGCCACCAGCTTTCTAGTTCTCTATGTTGCTGTTTTGGCTTTCTGTATCAACCAGACCGCTTTACCTTTAGACTTTTTTTTCGAAGTCCAAGCTGGTTTTCTATGAAACCGTCGCGTCGGTTTGTTCCATCGCGTGTTGTAGTTTTGATAAAATAGTTGTTTGAAAAGCTTTTTGACTTGATCCATCAGTTGTTTTTCTCCGAAGAAAGAAGTCCGAATTCTTCATTACAATCAGGTACTTACTTTTCAATGAAGTTTTTCCATTGTTTCTACTGGCTGGAGTTGTGCTAGAATCTGTCGTCTCTGCCTGGTGACTTTTGAAGACATTTGGCTTGCAAGACCTGAGAGCAAAATATCTCACGGGTGACCATAGAAACGCTCTTGGCTAGACTAACCCAAGGGCAATTATCTCGTAAGTGGATCTTGGTGGATAAACAGGTAAAAGCGAAAAGCTTCAGCATGACACGTGATCTAGGAATTCCTAAATGCTCCCAAGTGCCTTGTCAGCCTATAATGACGTTTTGGGACAAGCTAAAGATCCTCGATTACCTGCCGAGGTTGTGCGCCTCCACGACTTGTACATCAACTAAAGTACGATAAGCTTCCAAGTAGCAATTTCTAGTGAGTGTTTAATCATCCATAGTTTGTCACTAATATGCACTAGAAACTGCTCATCAAAGTGGGTAAAAGATAGCAGCCATTTTGCGTTAGACCGTAGACGATTTTCCGGGTGACGTATGAGTCTGGGAAAGAGTTGATCACTCTAGGGGAAACTAAGGTAGGTTTAAAGGGTTAATGACCTTAACCCATGACTCCATGGTGCAGGAGGTCAGTTCTAAAAGAAGCTAAATTTTAAACAGACATTTAAGGAGTTCCAGCTGTAGTCTATGGTAAGGAGACTTGTTGTGACGCGGAAAGTCAAACCCTCGTAGACTCCAAAGCGACAGCTTAAATTTGAAATGGCAAGTAAATCTCTATGAATGTTAAGTCACATTCTTCAATCATTTGACTCAAAACGAGTCGTGATTCGGAACTACAACTACTACAGAAATGGATGCCAGGAGTCAATTCTTGCGTATGATTGCTTGATCTTGCGACCTTGAAAAAAGAACTTGTAGTGGCGTGTGGATGTAGAAAAGGTAGTTCTAAGATGTGCCCAAAGCGGGATTTCAGTGCTCTGATGAGGCTTGTTGATCAGTCAGAAAACCCACCACCTACGGCCTTAACGGGGTTTGCAGTCTATGGTGGCTAGGTATTCTGGCTTGTCAATAGCTCTCTAAGGGGATGATAATTGTTAAGTCTAAATCTAGCATCTAAAAGTTTCGGCTGCCGCTAATCTTGTTTGTAAGGGCATTCCAATTTTTCTTGGTTTTTTTGAAATTTTTTAGTTCCTTGTGGGTCGTTCATCTGGTAACAGAGAGCCCGGTTAATAGTCATTTTGACCTTTGCTATCTTTTCCTTGTCTCTGCTGTATGCTAATCGAGCGAGACTGGATCGTCTTCTTATCATTTTGAGATCACATAAATTTTTCAGGATCCCGAGGGAGGTTAGGTTAGCAGGATGCTAAGTTTAGCTCGGCTAGAATTAGATTACTAGAACTGTTAAATCTCAGTTATGTGGGATACTCATTGCTGCTTTCGAATTGAAGGCCCTTGCAATATGCTCTGAATTTGTTTGTGTCTGTATGCTATCTCTCAGAATCTAAAGTTCTGCCTCAAAGCTCTCCAGTTTGTCTTTGGTGTTTACTTAAACTTAGGTATTTTCGTCCACATAAAGTCCAAACTTGGCTCATTTAGTATTGTTAGTATTGCAGAGGTTGATAGTATTATATAAAATTTCCCGTTCTGAAAGAACCGATAATTGTAAAAATAAGAACAAAAAAAAGGCAAGTTACCTGCTTCTGGTTGCAAGCTCTGAATGACTCCATATGTTATTAAGTGTAACTGTGCAGATATTAAGCTGTTAATTGGAAAATATTAAAAAGTGTTGATCAGCGCTGGCAGCCAGAAGCAGGAATTCTGCTTTCTTTCCATTTTTACCTTTGTATTGACAAAATCAAAATAAGTGTTTATTATACCAAAGTCCGGAAGCTAGCGGGGTTTGATGGAGAGCTAGGAATTTTGCAAATTGAAGGAGAGACATGGGCCAGTCGTTACATTTCTTTTTCTAGCTAATCCATAGATGGCAGAACGTTAACATTCATACACCATCCCTTAGCCAAACAGCAGATTTTGATTTTCATCTCCTTACAAAATTTTGTTGTTGTTAAAAAATCGGTCCTTTGGGGGCAATTTGTAAAATTTTAATTGAGTGTATTAAAGTACCTAAAGTGTTCCAAGGCGTTGTATCCATTTAAATTCATACACACAGTTCAAGTATACCTAATAATGACACGCATAACAGATTAACGAGATTCCTGCATTTATTTTTATAACTGATTTATAAATTTGTAATTTTACCTCAAACTTGATAAAATTCTGGGGCTTTTAATTCTACCAAAATGAATAACTTTAAAGAGGGGTAAAACAATCCATTAGTAAAAAATATTAACGATTTAAATATACTACCATGAAGGGTGTCAAAGATTTAAGACGAAATCGTGTATAATAATTTGTTATTCTAATTTTAGATT
This sequence comes from Rhagonycha fulva, assembly GCA_905340355.1. Lineage (NCBI taxonomy): Eukaryota > Metazoa > Arthropoda > Insecta > Coleoptera > Cantharidae > Rhagonycha > Rhagonycha fulva. Next base: position 15,040,370 of record HG996559.1, read on the forward strand.
AAATAAGATATGAAATGAAACGTCAGTTTAGGGGTGGAAGGATCTTTTGTTAGGGGAAGTTTTACGATTACGTTGCAGCAAGCACTTCACTTGGATATTACTATCACGTAATTATGTCTAACTTTATATACGTTTAATTACTTATCATAGTTGGGAAAACAACACCTCAATGGGTTTCATTAACTGTCAATTTACGGTTTAATAATCTTCTCTTAGTAAATTAATAGCAGCATAAAATTATTCACAAACTAAGCTATTGCAAGATTTTGCTCAAATTTAAACTTATTTTCTGAATTTCTAAAAAGTTGATAATTTCATCTTGAATATTGATTTTTTCAAAGCTTTGGTAAATATCAGTTTCAGTTCAATAATAACTCTATTAGAAGCCGTCTTTGCTGTCTAAGCATTCCACTCTAAGCGATTGGTGTTATGTAAAAAATGGCGCCCAACGTGAGGTTTATATCAATGAATCCATAGTTATTTATGTATTTTATGGATAAACCTTTCTACAACACTTAAATGCAAATAAATTTATGAATCCATTTTAGAGCTTAACTACTTTCAGTAATGCTATAATCGGCATAAACTCACTCGTACGTGACATAATCCACATTTGTTTACTGACGAGTTAAGCCCATATTAAACTATTTTTTAAGATGCATTTAGAAGATTTTTTATAAGTAGTAAATTAGGTACTAAACACTATAAATTAAAATTTAATGATATAAATGATTTTTGAATGACTGAGCATCTAATCCATGAATACCAATTGTAGCAGTTGCAAGCTAGAAATGTTAAGCATATTTTTTTAGCAGTTTTGTTTTCAAAAAAACAAAATGATAAGCACTAACGTTTATCAATAATTAAATGCAAAAGCCAAAAGAACACGTCAGGTTATCAAAATTGAAAAAAATATATAACAGTACTTACTTCGAGCTCTTGTAAGTTTAAACAATGTAAGGTAACACCAGCTTATTTTTCTAATAGCTTTCTAACGTGTGGTTACCCAGAGATGGTTAAGCTGAAACCGTAGAGAGCGTAGTTGTAGTACCTAGTAATAATTAATTTCAACCAATCCGGAAGTTAAAATAAATAAAATTCTTTGACAGCAACAAAGACTATAAATTTTTAAATTGTAAAAATACTTAAAGACTAAATACATTTCTGCAATTTGACGATAAAGTTTGTTCATTTCAATTTAATTTCGCTCATGTCTACGACGTACTTACGACAGAATTATTTAAAAGTTGGACCCAACACACAATAATATTCTCAGCATAAGCACTCAATTCAATATATTACTGATATTACCAAAGATGAAAGTGGGTTCCTTTGATGTTTTACTAACTTTAACGTCCGCTTTATCCTCTTTATTGTAGTCTGGATCGTTTTCATGTTTTGTCCGGCAAAAATATTTCCCAATTGTGTTTTCTATCTCCGATAAGAATGTCTTTATTGTTGTAAATTAGTTTAGTTGAAAAAGTTTTTGATAGGTTGTTCCGAACTGATGCTTCAACTGATGATGTATTCAAACCCACCCTGCATTAAACGCAAAAGGAATTTTTCAAAAAGGACAACACAGGTACGGAGCAAAGAGAAAATCCTACTTTGGAAACAAACTTTGCTTAACATAATTTCAATTAACTACATTAATAACAGTTTGGGGCTCATCAAGCAAAAATTTTTGCTTTGATCTCGAATTTATGATGTGAAATTTTTAATGGAGCATCGTTTCTTCCTTTTAGTAGAAAAATTATCATTTACGTCCGACTAATTAAAACAAAAAATGTGTTATTTGAAGTGCATCACGTTTTGGGTTGCATTGCTGTTCTGCTGTGCTCGCTCAATATTTTAAATATTCAAATTGCAAAGTTCCGCCAAATTTAATTTTTTTAATTTTTGTTGTTTAAAATTTAACAAATTAAGTTTAAATATTCCTTTGTTCTTAGTTGCTAAATTTAATGAATTAAGTTTGGTGTAAAATAATTTTACAATTGACGCAATGCCGTAGCAGACAAACTTTATTTAGAATAAACTACAACAGAACTATGTGACAAAGCTAAATCTGCTGATTTGACAAAGGCCTTTGATTACCACCAACCGACATTCTCAAGTTGTAAAAATTTAATATTAAAATCATTTTTAAACTAACTACAGAGTCTTTAAAAAAATACTATCTACTAATTTTTTCGCAACAAGGACGAAATAATTATCCTGATGAAATAGAAGCTATGTAATGTATAGAGGAAATTAGCGATGTATTTATGTATTTACCCTAGCTCAATAATACGTACTATAGGAAATTTTGATTAAAAGCGATCTTTGCTCTAATATGATTAAAGACCAGTGATACAATATAGTTGACATAATACACGTTCGAGTTTTGAAGGAAGACATGTATATTACACAGGATGATTAATTGTGCTGCTTCGTGTCAATTAATTTAAGTCGAGTAAATGGATATTACAGTTTACTTAAGGATCCTATTATTCAATAAAATTCAACAAGTTTGAATATCTGAGCTTCTTTTGTTTACTTTAATATTTGAAAAAGCTCTTATCCGGGTGCACCTTTTGTCGAGTTTTTGCACTGCACATATCCGTCCATAGCAGAAAACGATAAAGATCTTCAGTCCGTTCCTATTCGAGTGTTACTTTTATTAATGGATTCAAGTCCGACTCGTACCGCATTCATACCAAACAAAACTCAAAACGTTTATTTTATTTGTAACTTTTGTGTGCTTTGTGTCAGGACATCTCTGCAAAAATTATAAAGTAAAATTTGAAATATGAAGGATTGATAACCCCAAACATTAATTAACCAATTAGATAAATTAAAAACGGAAAACTTAATTGCTTTCATTCAAAAGTCTGTCATCTCGGATACCTGCCACGTAACAAAACGTTTCTAAAATATAAAAATAACGAAGATTAATAACCCCAAAAAAACAAAATTAAATAAGTAATTAAGATGGACTTCTAATGTGGAAAAGAATGCTAGGAAATTTGTTTGTTTTATTGTAGCGAACGATTCAAGTAAACTTTAAATTTCTACAATTTTCTTGGTTCTAATAAACACATCATTAAAATAATAGGTCTTATTGACAATTTTGATGATGAACGAGGATTGTTTTAATCTTTAAAATGATGTATCGTAAAGTAGGGGTATGTTGTAGGGGGGTTGAAACTTGAAATTTAAGCCCATGAGCCAGCGAAAGTTTCCATCCCGGATTTTAGGAAGATTTTTATTATGTAAATATAAAACCAAAAATCGCAGACGTTTTCCTGGTCGGATAAGAAAGGGGGGGAGAGAAGCAAAGGGGTGAATTTTCTAAAAATAACAGTAATTTAAATATTTTAATTTTTATGCTTTACTCTTAGTAGACGATAGAATTGAAAGAACGATCAAATATAATATTTTATCTTTTTTTTAATTCTACGTTGGGCTTTGAAGAGAAACCAATTATATAAATGTAGTTTTTTTAATCAAAGTTTCATGTTCATATTATTTAAAAAAAATTCAGTTAGTCAAACAAAATTATTTAAAATTTTTTAAATTTTGTAATTCAAAATTTTGCCTTCATTTCATATTTTTTAACTTTATCAACAGTGCGTTGGTCCCATGGTTCTTTAATTGGATTAAAGATTCAGCGCGGTTATTTGATTGGAGTGACGATCGACCGTGGTTTAAGTGGAACGCACCCCAAAAGTAAAAATGTATAATAATTAAATATTGTTTTAAACTGAGTAAAGAAATATTTATTTTATTACTCTATTATAGAAAACAAAAATCCAAATATATCATAGCCAGCTAAATTCTATCAGAATAAATTGTCAAAACCTTCTTAATATTAAGTAGTTCCAGCTAGCAACGCGAGAGACGCTGAAACGTTATTACCATTTACATAAAGTGTGTGGCGTGTCGATGGAATGGTAAAGTGTACAAAGTGACGTGAATGTCAAATAATGTAAGTATATTTAAATTATTATCTTACTAAATACAATTCGACCTTTTTTCCTTACTAATTTTATCGTTTAAAGAAAATTGGGTTTTATTTCTTTTAAGCAGTGACATTAATAAGTAATAAAATAAGACAGTTTTGTTTATAACCTCAAATTAGAATCAATTCAAACAACATGTGAATTTATTATGTACTGTTTACACAATATTTTTTGAATTTTCAAATTTAATATTAAAACTCGAAGTTATTATTTTACTCAGGTATATTTGATATTGTTTCTTATTTTTTCTTACATTACATAAATTTAATATGAAAATACAACTACCTGCAGAGTTTTTGATACTAACATTGTTTTGATAAAAAATGGTTTCAATATTGAAAAGAACTTCTAACTTTCAATTTTATTTAGTGAGGAATTCTTCAGAATCTAAAAATATCCATACAACTTGCAGATCTTACAACATTCAAATTTTCATAGCCTTCTACTAATTAACTACAAAAATTTATTTACCTTCCTGGTTTTTAGCTAAGAAAATTGTGCAAAAGTATAAATTTTTTTAAAAGATAGAACTAGATTAATAATTAATTTTAATTTTTTAGTTACAAAAAAATATGAGTAACAACCGTAATTTTTTGGTTTGGTAGTTTTTTTTATGAATTTGCTTCCGTTGCAAATCCTACGGGAGTTTTGGAAACGCCTGATGTAGTTTTGAAGATTATTATTGTAAATCTGGCTTTGTATTGGTTTTGGTTCTAAAGCAATAAGTTTATTACATCTTCTAATTTAATAGCACCATCTGTTGATAACCTTTTGAACTACGCAAGACATTCCCAAAACTCGTAATTTTTGCCTATCTGATATTACTCCACAGTAGCGTAACTGGGGGCTTTGCAAATTCGAGACCTCATTAAATTTTCAATAAAAGTAATATTGAAATAATGTAAGAATATAGAAAAGCGCTTGACTAATATTGTTGATAAATACTTTTTCCTCTTTATTATAGTTGGTATATTTTAAATATTTAAAAAACATCGGTTTTTAGGGACGGGACGTGTCCATTGGGGGGGGGGAGCTTTCCTCCTAACACGAGTATTTTATAAATTTGGCAAAAAGTTGGCAAAAACACTTAAGGGTAGTTCACACTACATGATTTATCATATGACTTAGTCATAAGAAAAGTCATGGCTAAAATCATACCATCGCAACAGCCAATCATAAAAGCCATAACTTCTATAATATCAAAAATCATATAGTGTGAACGTAAAAAAATCTCTCATATGAGAAGTCATGTGACAAGTCATATGATAAATCATGTAGTGTGAACTACCCTTAAATATCTAAACTTTAAAAAGAACCTAAGCTCTGCCGCTCTAAATTTATCCATATTTATGAATATTGACCACAAGCATATTTTATCTATACTTAATAAAAAAATTAAATTGACTGACAGACAACACACGCACGGCCTAAACCGGTGGTTCTAGAAGTGAGAAATTTGGCATATGAACTTTTAATATGACGTAGGTGAGCACTAAAACGGGTTTTATGAAAATCTTATCCAAATGTAAGTTTTCACCTATCAACTACTTAGTGACGCTCATGAAAGGATTAACGAGATTTTTATGAACGGGTGAGCTCTTAGTAAATAATAAAAACCGAATTCAACAAATAACCTACCCTAGAACCGGGATATTTAAGCCCAAGGAACTCCAAATCGACCGGAATCTCTTTCTTGGAAGTTCACGGATCTGCGTTGTACGTTGTCAGTTGCATAAGCAATTTCGACCAGCAGCATGTTTTTGGTCTTTCGTCAATTAGCGACGTATAACTTCGGGAAATTTAATTGGGAATTTCTGACCTATTGGTAACAGGAGCGTCTGCAGATCCTACGGGGGCAACGTGACAGTGTTTTTTTAAATTGACCGACTGATGGCATCTGGGGAGCTCACTTATCTTTTTTATTTCAATTCGGCACATGATTTCGGATAATTTAATTCGGAAATTCGGACCTTTGATGGTATCGAGCCTGACTAGGATAGGTGATATATACGGTCGTTAGCATAGCGATTAAGCGCACAGACTGCTAATACAGAAAACCCAGTTCGACTCCGGGTGAAGTAAGAATATTATTCTGACCGTCTCCACTCGGAAGGCAACGGCAAACCACCGAGGTGTAATTTGCCTAGAGAACATTTGAAAAAATGTCACTGTTCTTTCGTAGGACGAAGTAATCTGAGAGAGAGAGAGAGAGAGCATAGGTGAATAAAAGTGAAGAGAGGAGGCAGAATGATTTGAGAGGGGGGTTAAGCATCGTAGGTGATTGTTTTGAAGTGCAATGAGGCAAAGCACCGTAGGTTTTTCTGCCTGTTAAAATTTTTTACAGTCGTTAGCCGTCTCAGACGTCTCGCAATTTCGTCACCCACCCGACCGACGCCACGTTTTCGTGTGTTTATCAAATATTGAAAAAAAAATTTGAGTGGCCATCACATGACTTTACCATACATTAATCTTATGGTACGATATTATGTCTTGCACATTAATTTAATACAGTTTACAAAAAAGTAGTTAACGATTTTGGCCGACAGTTGCCCATAACATAACTTGCGATATTATTAGGTGTCGCCCTCTACCGAGCACAATACCAAACATACTCATCGCGTCACTAATTTACTCCTAATCTTACGTTTCCGTGGACCGATTTTAACCAAAATCTAATCAAATGTAAGTCTCAATATAAAAGTACTAAATATAAAATTTGGTTGAAAAATTCCTATTGGTTTGGGCGCTAGAGCGCACACAAAATTAAGTGACATACAGACACACTGACACACAGACATTTCTTGATGTTTGGTCGCTTTCAACTTGTTTGACCTCAAGAACTGTAAATCCGTGAAAATCTGAAAAAGTTTATTTTTTCGATTATATAACTTTCCCATACTACATTGAGAGCGACAAAAAAAGGACAAAAAGACTATAAATTACAATGTAGAATTGTGTCTGATTGACTTAGTGTGAGAGTAATAAGTTTGAAAGTGCCCGACTGACGTTGTTTTGAATGGTGGATCCTTATTGGTCGTCAAGCTGGTTTTCTGGGGCCTGGTTGGCTAACAAGTGCAATCGCGGGGGTTTAGAATTGAAATGAAGTGTAGTTTTTTTTTAGAATGCAATGATACTTTGATGGGCCGGGTAGCGATGATGTTCTTGGGCTTTTTACTTTACCATACCGAATGGGAAAGTTATGTAATCGAAAAAAAATTTTTTTTCAGATTTTCACGGATTTATATTCCTTGAGGTCTAACGAGTTGAAAGAGACCCAACATCAAGAAATGTCTGTGTGTCTGTGTGGCTGTGTGTCTGTATGTCACTTAATTTTGTGTGCGCTCTAGCGCCCAAACTAATAGGAATTTCTCAACCAAATTTTATATTTAGTACTTTTATATTGAAACTTAGATTTGATTAGATTTTGGTTAAAATCGGTCCACGGAAACGTGAGATTGGGATAAATTAGTGATGCGATGAGTATGTTTGGTACTGTGGTCGGTAGAGGGCGACACCTAATAATGTCGCAAGTTATGTTATGGGCAACTGTCTAGATAAATCTACTCACCGAAAAATAATAGCTCACTAATAGACAACTCCAGGCAGCTTCCGGAGTCAAGCCCCTGGATTCTTTCATAAAAGACCTAACATCTAAACTGTACTTGAAAAGCTCCGACTGCCACAATCCACTCATCCAAGCCCTGGGTCGTTACGACACTAACGACTACCCAAGGACGCCTAGGCCCAAGGATATAATTATCCCTAAAACAGTTGTATTGCCTCCCCACCCTAGATCACCCCAACAAAGCAACCCAATACCAGACATCACGTATTCAGACTCTGATTCCGAGGACGGCGTGTTCCAGTGAGGAGTGTTCACGCTGCCCCGGGGAGGTTACAAATATTCGTCATTGTCCTGTCCAATTAATCTTCTTCCTTTTCAGCTTGTGTTTTTAAATTTTTTTTTCAGCGCCTATTAGATTATTGTTGTGTTTGTAAATTGTAAAAAATTATTTTTTTTATATTAATAAAAACGCTGTAGCAACGGCGCGACTGAGGCTCTGTTATTGTAGAAAGGGCTCAAGGTAAGCACATCGCGCCGCCGCGGGCGCGGGGATTGTCTCACCCGTGCATGCACGCGCGGACAATTCGACGTTAGCCTCCGGCCCCGCAGTGCTTACCTTATAGCGTAATAACAAACAAGACACCGGCTCGACGCCGCTCCTCGGGTTTGAAATCCCTGTAAAAAATTCTCAACGTCAGGTTTCTAATCAGACGAAGGAGATAAGCGGGCTATCGCCCGCATCTGCTCCGCAGATGCCAAGTGTCAGCTACAGCTACAGCTACAAGAAAAATTTATAACATCGAGTTATCGATAAAAGGAATGATCCTTGGAAGGTGACTTGGTATAGAGTGACAGCCGATAAAACTTTCGCACATGGGCACCAAATCATAGGGAGCGGCCAAAATCGTTAACTACGTTTTTGTAAACTGTATTAAATTAGTGCGCAAGACATAATATCGTACCACAAGATTATTGTATGGTAAAGTCATGTGATGGCCACATCTCTCATCCGGTGAGGCCGAAGGCCGAACAACCACATCCGACTTACATCTACTCGTTGATGTTTGGGTAGGCTTGGATGTTGTAATTGCCTAGTTGTGGGAGGAATGGAATGAGACGAATAATTGTGTGTTGGTGATTCTGCGGATGCAAACGTTTTGGTGGTTTGGATCTTTTTCATCTCGCGATCTGAGGTGACGACAACTCAGGATCAGGCAGCGTGGGTTATTATTGGGTGAGTGACACAGAATAACACATGAATTTTCGTCTCGTGATTTTACGGCATTTTACTGTGGGGGCCAATCAGGGCTTCCTTAGGCTTTTTTCTTGACTGGTGCAGTTGTCGATGTACTTTACTCAAGTGTACATCTACATATTTGACGGAGTTGGTCTAGAGGCTTATGGTGTTAAACATTTTGATGCCTTCATGGGGCCGTTAGTGCATTGAAAACATCGCTTCACTCTTGTTTGAGCCAATGTCGATGCGCCAAGTGCGGTACCATGGTTCTGTGAAGTTGAGAGCTTTTTGAATCATCTTGATTGTTCGTACACGATTGGCAAATTTTGCGAGGATGGCCACGTTCCACATACGGGTTTTTGACATAAAAATTGGCTAAAATTCTGAAACCGTTCTAGGTTCTCGAATCTATAGGATGGTTGAGTGATGGTGCAAATCAAAATAATCGAATAAAGTTACGAAACTTTCGATATGTCGAGAATTTGACTTACAAATTAAAGAAAAAATTTGGAGTGACCCCTTTTTCCAATATCGCTCACGAAGATATTAAAGAGAGCTAGAGAAAGCAGGGATCTTTCGGGGAACACCTGCTGTGATGGTCCCGACAGTGGAGCGATCTAAACTGCTCGTATTGGTTGATTTTGATTCAGCTACGGCTTTGTTTAATCGATTTAGGATGATCTGTTCCGCGATCTTGGTTGCAACTGCGATAAGCCCCGCTTTTTAATAAACCTTGTTCTAAGCATTTACATCAAGCGCATGTATTATTAACATAAGGTCTGTTTGGTACCACAGTCCTAGTGCTACACTAACTACACTACTACAAATTGATTGGTGTAAAAAGTGGGTTGGTAATTGTACCACCAATCAATTTGTAGTAGTGTAGTTAGTGTAGCACTAGGATTGTGATACCAAACAGACCTATAATGTTACATCTGGGTGGTTCTTAAGTGAAAAATCGAAACTTTACAATCTATTATTTTTTAAATGAATCGATATTTGACGTTGACCCGTACACCCTAAAGGCCTAAACGCTACATTTTAATGTTATCCAGCAAAACTCGTCGAGATTTTGTAAATACTATAATATCTTCTTGAACCCAAAAATAAATTAATTAACTTGCGCCGAAATGTTTTTTCACCGATCCGTGTCGTGTGTAAAGCTGCTATCTCGGACAGTCGTAGAGCGGGACTGGAGACCTGCAAACTTGGCCAAAATGTTGAAATTTGGCAAATTATCTTCAAACAAGCTGAAGTTTATCGAAAAATTGTTTTAAAACTCACAGGTTAAATAACAGATGGCGCTACTAAATAGTAACCCCAAATTAGTAGCGACATCTGAAAATGGGAGAGAACATTTTTTACCTTAACTAACTTAACAATTCACAATGACCGTAAGCATAAGCATAAGACGTATAAAATAAAGTCAAAATATTTTAACTTTTTAATAAATATTTTTACATTAATTGCACAGGGTAAATATAAACATGGAATTTATTTTTATAATTATTATTCGAATATCTACAATAAGTATAAAGTTTGGTAAACCTTTTTTAGATACTTTCAGAAAAATTCGCATTAAAATTTTTTACAAAAGTCTTTGTAGGAATACAATATTGTAATCTGTTTTTAATTTTTTTAAAAGAATTATATTTTTGTGGTGTACGCACTTCATTGATGACCGAGCTGATATTTCTAGTTATAATTATTGATTAGTTTTGTCTAAACATTTGGTGATTATTAAAATTTTAGCATAAACTGCTTCAGTGTTATAATCATCTAAATTGTAAAAGTGGACATTACCAAAATTAGTTTATTGGGCATTTGCAGTGGAATGTTGACTACTTTGCTATCTTCACAAGATAGGCATAGAGCAAGAGGTTACGGGGTAGTTTTTTTGTTTTAGGTAGTTAATGAAATATAATCAAATGAAAAGATGTGCTATGTAATAATTCTGTTATAGTTAAAATAAAGCAAATAATTTTGTTTTTGAAACAATAAGACAATAACATGACATTAAGCAATTATGGCGCCTCACGTTGGGCACCATATTTAATTATGTCTCATATACTCTTTTCTCAGAGGTTTCATTGTTTCTACTTATAACTCAATCAAACACTTATCTTAATTTAATTTCAGTTTGGTGTCTTATAATTATACAATGCTCTACAGGTTCTTTTATCCATTAATTTATTTATTGACTTCTAAAACAACATTGTTTTACCTGACAACCCTTACATCCTATGTCTACCTTGTAAGTAAACATAACAATATTGTAAGATATTATTATGTACATATTTAAATTATGCGTTATACTAAAGTAATTTTTGTTTAATTGAAACAAAAAAGTAATGTAACTTCTTTCTACTATTCAAACACTGAGCGGTAGACGAAAATTAATATTTACATAAGAAAATTATAACGCCATTGCTAGCGCAAAATTGGTTATAAATATTTCGATGATTTTTTTTATTGATGGAGGATAATTTTAATATTTAATTTCTATAAAAATTTTCAATACGCACATCTTGATTGATTACTCGTCAACGTCGAATCTATCAGTTCACGCTAACTTTTCGCGACTGCATTTCGATTTTATGTCCTTCTTTTCTTTTATGTCTTTGTTAATACATTTTACGGTCCAGTTTCTGACTTGATTCTTGGTCATTATCATTGTCTTATTGATAAATTTGGTTTCACAATTGCCTTTATAACATTCCACTTTACTTTCAATGTTCACGCTAAACAGTAGGTCCCCTATGGATATGACAATATTTCAAACGCTCTCCGCAGACATAGCACAAAGTGATTGTTACAGTAATTATTCTGATAAACTAATACCAAACCAGGTCTGTCTGTTAATAATCATGTTATTAAAGTTTAAGGCACCTTCTAATGGATTTTTGTTGAAACCGACCCAAAACATAACCTTAAATGCTACATCGTTTCAAATAGATGACATCTGATGTTAACACTTATTTATTTAAGGTTATGCTTTCGCTCACACCAAAAAGCCCTTAGAGTGAGCAACGAATTAATGTTTTGCTAAACTAGAACGTGGACGAGCTGGGATGAATTACTTTGTTCAAATTCATAAATTAATTTTGACAGATTTTACATTCAACTTTGTAAGTTGGTAACAACTCATTGCAGTACATAATATTTACTTCTTAAGTGCACAATATGAAAGTTTTTCCACGAAACTTTTAAACTGGTAAGTTTTTGATATATTACCCAATCTTTCGAGCTTTTTAATGTTTCCTTATCATAGCACAACGTTCCAATATGCGGTATGTCTGTGAAAAATAAATCTGTCTGTCAAAACCTCTAAATTGCATTTCAACGATTTCAACATAATAACATCCTGTATTTTAACTGTATTCTTTATGTTTTGATTTTTTTTAGGCTGTAAAGAAAGGCGAACAATTTTCACCACAACATCGATTGCAAAGGTTTTTTCTGAATTGATAAAATAGTACAAACATGCCAAGAAGGGGAAAACAGAGAAACCAGGATTTTTATGTAGGCCAAGAGTCACAAGTTTCCCAGTTCATCAGAAAATGTCAACGGAGATACGAAGACTTAGAACCCAAATACAAAATTCTTTGCACTGATTTACAAAAGACTTTGCAAAAAGTATTCCCAGGATGCATAGTGAACAGATTTGGATCGACAGTCACCGGTTTGTACTTCACAGATAGCGACGTGGACATCTTCGTTGAACTCGTCGAAAAAAACCCATTTGTGTTTGATGCATCAGAATTCATTAAGATATCCAAAGCACTACTACATAGATACAGCCACCTTTATGGCGAAATTACCGCCATTCCGTTTTGCAGAACACCAATTTGCAAATTTTTACATAAACCAACCAATATTCACTGCGATTTTAATTTCAAATCCGTAATAGGGGTCTACAACAGCTGGTTTATTAGTTATTACCTGAGGTTGGACAAAAGATTGGTACATTTGATGTTGGTAATCAAATATTGGGCCAAAATGCATCGTCTCACCAGCACTTCCGACTTTTCCAACTATTCCCTTGTTATCATGTTTATATTTTATTTACAACATGTGCATTCGTTACCTCCGGTAATAAACTTACAAACTGCTAGTTCGATAAATGTGCAGGAAGATTGGAACGTGGGTATGGATTACTCGCCCAATCTTACTTCCTTCGAGTCTTTGAACGGAAGTACCGCTGAGGATATTTTATTAGGATTTTTTGATTATTACGCGTCTTTCAATTACGATTTGGATATCATCTGTCCGTTTTTGGGACACCCTATTACCAAAGAAGATTTCCTTCGGTTTGATTCGTTGGAAACGCTGTTTAGGCTCTACAAGATCAACATTCTTAGTAAAAAGCCATTGCAGCTGCAATCGGAAATTTGTTTACAGGATCCATTTGAGCACGTCAATAATGTGACAGCTCGCGTTAAGAAAGTCTGTTTAAAAAAATTCGTAGGTTTATGTAAGAAGGCTTGCCAAATTTTTGAAAAACGCCCAGTAAGTAGCAACGCACTTGACGAATTATTCGAAATTGAAAAGATACATCTTGTTCGCGAATCACGCAAGAATCGAAGGAAAGATAGTAAAAAAATACAAAAAATGCTTGGATTAGCTGACAATAGAACGAATAAGAGAAGAAAGAAAAATCGAAAAGAAAGGATGTCGCTCAAACAACTTTTTTGAAAACTTCAAAGATTGTATTGTGGTGAAAACAGTTTTTTTCCAAAGGAAAATTCATCTTTTCTAATGGTCTAACCATAAAATGGTTTTGCAGAAGATGATTTATTTTTTTATAATAAACAAATTTCCATTTTTTGAATATTTTATAATAAAATAAAATGAGTACAAAAGAGTTAATTTTGTAATTTGCAGTAATTAATATTAGAAAAATGCTATAATATATTTTTTTACTAAATAGGAATATTATGCGTTTGCTAACGCAAAATCATTTGTCTTACTGAAAATGACCTTCCAACGTTATTTTGTTACTTGTGATGCGAAAAAAGATTGAAGTGAGTTAAAATGAAATTCTCAAAAAAATTTAGTCGTTTATCACCCTAAATGTGAAATACTTGTACTTTAGTTGTCACATTATATGGAAAAATTAAATATTTTATTTTTTTAATATACAACGTGTCTAAAACATAATGCGTTTTTCTTTGGTGTTATTTTTATTACACTGCATGAGCGTAATTTCTAAAAGACTTTTAAAAAAAGTTTAGTTAATTTTTTCTTGTGGTCGTTACTTTATCCGCAACTTGGAGGTTCCTTACATTTTTTTTCATCGACGAACACAAAGATACACAACTAAATGAAAAATTTTGTGCGGTGGTTGTAGTACCCTGATCGAGTTTATAATAATAGAGAGGTCATACGAGGGTGGGCTGATAAGTTTGGCAGCAATTCGTAGCGTAATTTGATAAGTTGTGATGTGATTATAGACGAGCTTTTTCTTTGCCAAATTGAATAGATTTTTCATCAATTCAGCGTCGAATCGTCCTAATCAGCATAGTACTGCCCCGTGATTGAATTTTCCTTCTTCAAATGCTAGATAGAGATGATGCCTCACGAATTACAAAAAAGTCCCCTCCTTTTTTCCCACCGATGAAGTGTTTTTTACCTTTTTTGGAGAATCACTAGGCGAAGTGCACTGTTTTGATTGTTTTTTTCTTAATTTCTGGCACAAACATCGAAGTTGCCATGCGATTCCGCTTTTGTTCAACTGTTAACAAACGAGGCATCCATTTTACCAATAAGCTCTTGTGTAATTTTATGTGTAGATGTTTTGTACGTGTTCTATTGAGACGTCAATCTTCATTCATCAAGAGTTACCTCAATTGGGCCGTCTTAGGAGTTTCGCATCAAAAACGGATGTTCGGCCACGTTTGAATTCGTTAAATTAATGTGTGAAAATCATAATCGAAGGTGTATGGTCGTTATAAATACCACACAACTTTACTTGCATTTCTGCTCTTTTCATCCATAAATAAAAGTAAAAATATTGGGTTTGTTCCAACCAGCCGAGAAACCGTACATTGTAAGGTCACGCTCATGCGCAATGCTCTTCCTGTCTAAAATGTTATCACACACCGTTCGATAGATGGCGCTAAACGATAGTCTGCAAATTTTCTGACAGTAGCGCTATCAGCTGTTAAACACTGATACTTATTAGCCTACCCTCGCGTGAAATCAATAATACCAAACACGAAGTAGGTTTTCTTGGTTTTTTCTTTAGGTTCAACAGAGGGCTAAGGTTATCGAAATATTTCTCTAATACCAACCACTCGTACTTCTCTATAATTGCAGGGAGGTGGACACTACTATATTCCTCTATCTTTTTTATAATTAATAATATTGATTACATTTTGGCCATCCCAGGAGGAGGTGACAAGATCAGTTTGAGTGACGTAACGGATCGCTGGTCTTTAAGGCCGTATGACACGTGTGTAAATTTGTTAACAAATTTGGTAATAACTCATTCATTGGTCAAACAAACCAATGTTGGTACCGATGTTGGTTGGTTCAACTAATCAATGAGTAGTTATCAAATTTGCTAACAAAGTTAGCAAATTTATACACGTGTCACACGGCCTTTAGACGTGTAGATAATGATGATACATTTCACATTAAATTTTTTGGTAAATTCTGTCTGTGATTGCACTACTACTGATCTAAAACTTTTGCTGCCTGTGTCATTTCCTGCTTATTCGAAACTAGGCTTACCTCAACCTTATCTTTGACAAAGTTTAGATTAGTAGAGGGAACCAGAAGTTCATTAGGGCTTTGGATGGATTAGATTATATGTGTATTTACAGTGAATTTTGAAATGTTTGCAAAATTTTTTATTTAATGAATTATAAATTTTGGGATTTCTAGATTAAACAAACAGAAATAATTTATTTCTTTTGCCGCCGTGAGTCTTACAAAATAATTCATTAAATATAGGCAGGTACTGCAATAAAATCCTAATTTACGCTTTGATAATGAGTTTCGGCGTTTGTAAATTGGGCCAGGCGGTCAGGGTTTTTTCAAGCATGTCTAAATTGAGTCAAAAGATTATAAAGGTCCCATGTAGATTGGGCCAGAAAAGGTTCAATTATTGTAACTTCTGTATATTGATAGTATTACTGTCAATTTGCAAATTTCACTTTTTTGGAGTATTTTTGGACCTAAATTTGACGAAAAAAATAGTAACAACCACTCTCTTCTTAAGAGCACCTTTTGGAAAGCCCTCAGAAAATTATATTAATTGCTGGCCCAATTTACTAGGGTTCATGAGTATCTTTTCTATTTGAGCTGATTTTGAAGAAGAATACGGAGAGTCGTGGGTCGCGCACTGAGCGGTTTGTGGGTTCGTCAATGTAACTAGTATATTTACCACGACATTATCTGCTTATGATAAAATTGTGGGCGCCCGCCAGTTAAATTCAAAAGAAATGCTAATTTATCAATTATCACTAACAAAAAGATGTTTATTTTGCAGTCAAAGATGTCAATACAAAATCACTTACCTGGACTCGAGTGGACTCTCAACCAAGCTACTCTTAAAAGCTCGCGCCACTTAACCACAAAGCTGCTGGTTTTTTAAGCCTGTATGACACGATGCTAAATTTTGCATATAATTTACGTGTAAATGGTAACTAACCAATAGAAAGACCGTATTAGTATCCATCAGACTTTTTTCATTGGTTAGTTCTTATTTATATGTAAATTTTATGCAAAACTTAGCATCGTGTCACAAAGGCTTTAATCAATATAATCAATAATTGATAAAAAAATCTAAAAATGAAATCACTCATTTTTACTACCCACACCTTAACTTGTTCGTTTTCTCTCCTGATCGCAACTTGACTTCTTAAACATCCCTAGAAAAGACTCCAGATATTCGGAAGTAACTATGGTTGCATACTTTTAGGCCCAAAATATCCTTAAAAATCGAATTTTAAAAATAGTCAAAATATAAAAAATTGAATTCAGGGCGTTACAACTACTCGTACTAACATAAATCTCGATACAATCCCACTAGTGACGTAACACATGTTTGCGTCAGTTTGTGTTCAAGGATAGATAGGGGGGGGGGTATCTATAAGTTTAAATTTTTAAATGGTTTACGGTTGAAGTAAAAGGGTTGGTGTAAACTCCGCCAATCTGGTAAGTAACAATAAAAAAAGAAGTTGTAAACTACGTTAAAAGCAAAAAACCCACTCCAACCGGGATATTAGAAAATTCAGATCTTTGAGACAGTTCAACTGATTACAAATATACCCCAGGGTCAACAAATAAGCTAAATGTAGTACATACGATATTAGAAGAATCGGGAACTCTGCTTACAGTTTACTCAATAGGTCCTGTTTGTTTAGTTGAATAAGTTAGTATAAAATAAGGTACAACTCCGGATCTAGGGTGCGGCTGCTGAATTGTCTGTCTCGGGAGCTCAAAGGGCGCCAAATTCATATATTTCAACTCTTAAACTTTTTTGATCTTTAAACTCAAAATCTAGAGGATAGGGCCACCAATGTTGTAGACCAAGAGCCAGTGACAGTTTTCATTCCGGATGAAAACTCGTGAAAATTTTATGGTTTATTGATATATACTCCCTAAAAACAAAACCGAAAATGGCAGATTTGGCTTTCGAAAACTCCGCCTCTCGGGTGTAAAATCTCGTTTTACGTCCTTGTGACGAAAACTACTATTTTTTGCTCGAGATACGAAATTTGTCAACGATTTGTTAGTTTTACTATTTTTTTCATTGTTGGCTTTTATGGACTTTTACATCTTTTTGAGTAGGAAGGTGAAAGGAGAAAAACCCCTTATCATGTTTTTTTGGGAAGCATCGGGTTTTATCCACTAAAAACCTCCTCCGTGGACTGCACTGAGATTCGCTAATAGACGTTACAATCCTCTTAGAACGGTCGTTCTTTGCACTAGATTACGTAGTTCCCGTTTTTGCAGCAGTTGCAACACTTTTCACCTCGTGCTGATCTTGTGCACTTCCATGATTCGTAGTCGGTGGACCAACACTTAACGCACTCTCGAACTCTACAGGTAGCAATACCAATTTTGAGTCATTTTGCTCCTAGGTCCTGGTCGGCGCTGTTTCCATCACCTTTTACTATTGCTTTCTTCGGCAAGAAGGGTTATTGTGTGCCTTGGGCCTGATGATCTTTTGCAGTCCCACTATTTACCTCTATCTCACTAGCCAATGCGTGGATGTCACTTATCTGTATAGTTTTCCTACTTCCAAACATTTTCACTTGATCGATGGAGAAGCTTTCTTCTAATTTCTCCCAAAGCCTACCATTCCCCTGACTTTTACTTTTGAGTTTTTTTTCTGACCGACTTGAAGGGGACCTCCTCTTCTGTTCGGCTCTTTCCTTATAGTTTCGTAGGTGTTCAATGTGTCAGTTAACTTCATAATCGTGTTTATATTTCTGGTACTGTGAACTTTGGTCTCTTCTTTGATCATTTCCGGCTTTGCGGCATCTTTATTTTCTCTGACTCCTTGGACTTCTAACGTACGATCGAGCATCAACTTCTCTACTATGACTTGCAGTTTGGATTTGCAGCATATCCTGAGCCTCAAAGAGAGAATTTGTTGCCTTCTTGTTGCTCTTTGTACCTCTTCCTTTAAAGCTGTGATGTCGATTTCTAGGACCGTTATCTTATCCACATAAGCTAAGGACTTAGGTTTTTCGAGTTCCTTAAATATGAAATTAAAGTTACTTAATCCCTGTAGCCAATCTTAAAAATTTTCTATATAAAGAGCTGCGCTTTTTTTTATTTATTGTTATTGATTAACACTGATCTAGAATTAATTACCTGCAAGTAAAAAAAATAGTTAGCTAAAATATGGATCTCGAAGAAGAACACTTGAATGAAATAAAGCAAAGCGGATACCAGACAACAAAATTCTTAGGAGAGGGAAGTTACGGAAAAGTCTACAAAGTATACGACTCCGCGAAAAACGTACACGCTGTAAAAGCCGTAAGGAAGACAGATACCAATAAACAAAATATTTCTGCAGAAGAACATATTTTGAAATTAGTCGATGGTCATCCATTTATAATTAATCTCGTAGATTCGTTTGCACGAAACAAAAATGTCTACTTCGTTTTGGAATTGCTTCAGAAAAGTTTACATGACATTTTACAAGACGTAGGCCACTTCTCGGAATGCAACGCGGCATTTTATATGAAAGAGATAATTTTGGGAGTGGAATATTTGCATTCTCGAAATATTATTTACAAAGATCTAAAATCTGATAATATTTTGGTGGATGAAAAAGGACACGTTAGGCTTACTGATTTTGGTCTAAGCGAAGAAGTGTTTGATGGTAAACTAAGTTTACGGTATGGAGGAACGCTTTGTTATATGGCGCCTGAAGTTTTAAATAAATCGGGACATGGAAAAGAAGTTGATTGGTGGTCTTTGGGGGTTCTGTTTTATGTAATGGTTACAGGAGAGTTTCCTTTCATATTACTTGATGATCTTCTATCAGGAAGATACGTTTCGCCGAAAAATTTATCAGCTGGTGCAAAAGATTTGATGAGCAAGTTATTGAAAGTTAATCCCCGTGAAAGGTTAGGTTCGACTTCGATTGGAGCTGCGAAAATTAGACAACATCAGTTTTTTCAAGGTACCTGCTGGATGAAAGTGCTTGACCGGTTAGAAGTCCCTCCAATCAAACCAGTGGTTATTCATGATGATTATGGAATAAACAAATCTTCAAGTGTGTCTAATGATAATTACATAGGTGGTGCAATGAGGAAACCTTCAAGAACTAGATATGAAAGCATTGTTTCATGTTCTTCATTTATAAGAGAAACTACAGCATATTTGGCTCACAAATCAATCTTGATGAATGATGTGACTTCAGAAGATTATTCCGATGATTATTCCAGTGGGTCACATTTTGCCATTATACATTAAAATGAATGTATTATCATGCATTTTTAAAAGATGATACCGAGAGCTTATTTATATATCGTTACGATTATCCGTTAATCTTTTTGTACGTTCTTTAAAATACCATATAGGGTAGACTTGAAAATGATACAAATTATAATAAACTTGCTTACAAATAAAATGGAACAGACTAAAGTACTTTTGGAAAACGACATTATTTTAAAACAGATTTTTCATCTGGTTATTACCTAATTCGCATTCCTGAACTAACACTGACAGATCTTGTAACATGTTACAAAGTCGAAGATTTGCAAGCTGAGAAAATAATAAGTTCCATTGCGGTTTCAAAACAGCCAGAACCCATAATTAAATGCGAAAAGGAGGAGTCGCCCAAACAACTCGATCCGGATTCTAATCGATTCTCTCCATATACACCAAAACCATCCAATGTAAGAAAACGAAAAATGACTAACTCAAGAACGGTATTTACGGATCATCACATTTTAGAGGAAACTTTTTTAAGTGGAACGCATTACATAGAATACAATGAAAGGGAGAGACTTGCGAATTTGCTCGGAGTTAGGAGCGATTCAATTAAGAATTGGTTCAAAAATCGAAGAGTTAGATTGAGAAAAGAAAATAAGAATCAAAACAGAAATGATTCTTCATCAGTCACATCAATAAAACCTTAATATTTTTTATTTTTTGTAAAATAAAACAAACTTTACTACAACTTTATTCACTTTGATGACTGGGTCATATTGCATATAGAAGCTTAAAAATCATGTTAAAATGCTGCAAATAATTCAATATAATAATTTCTTAGAAGGGTCCTCCACCATGTCACAATATTAGGATCGTGCAATAACTACTTTGCAATTGCGTTGCAACTCTAAGTTATGTACCATACCAATATGGAGACTTATGATTATTTTATTCATCAAAATTTTACCAATTTAAACAAATGTACGAATTCAATTTGAACCTTCAAGTGAGGCCCAACACCCACACAGTAGATGGTTGAGGCGGTAAGACTTCATTCGCTACGCTGCCAACGATATTTTTGTAATATAAAGATGCAGCATTAGTACATCTTAAATCAGTTAAATAGACTGATTTTAATTTCTTAAAGTTGCGGTTTTATTGTGATAAAAAATCGTTGGGTTTATGACTTCAACGACTGATAGTACAATCAAGTTCAACTTGACCCAAAATATTCAATATATTATACCCAAATATCTCCAAAATGAGAAACAGGTAAATAGAATGATTGACTTTTGGTTTCTAGTGGATTATTCATATTCTTAATTGAAATTTCAATCATTCATTAAGCTTTTTACGTTCTAAGTAGAACATTGCTTTTCCCTTTTTGGGAATTACAAATTACCTATTTCCGATAAATCAATATCTATTTCACCACACCGTGTGGATGTCCACTGAAAGGCCTAGCTAAGAAATTCTGTATAGTCCGTGATTTGAACCCAGAATTTCCGCTCTGTACTCAACCATTCATTTCATTCATTGAACAGAACTTTATTAAATTAAATTTTTTTACATTGTTGCAGGTACAGCCGAACGCACAGCGCCGGGTGTAACTGCATTATTAATTGAATACAAAACAGGAGCACCTCGTTAAAAACATATCTCCAAATTAAATTAACATGTAACAAATAAAATGTGTTTCAAAAATTAAAATTTTTTGCTTTAAAATTTGAAATTATCGTAGTAAATTAAAATTTGCGTTAAAAATACATAAAAACCAACTTAAAATAATTACAGTTTTACAATAAAATAAAATCTTAACTAATATTTACAAACTAAACAAACACTGATAAAATGGGCTAAAACTGAATAAACAAAATAACAACAAAAATGGCACAAAACAAACACAACAGACAAACAGCGAGACAAAACAGCAAACAAACAAGAGAGAGACGCTGTTGCAACACTAAGACGGATTACGCTTTACGCGCGCTGTAGTATGCTATCGGTTTTCACCCCGGCATCTCAAGTTAGAGGGATTTCCGACCATTGGCGTAGCTGCAAGTTTTTAATTGGCGTTTTTGTCACGTCGTGGGTGTTGTGAAGGAAGGTAGCGTTTGGAATGGCAGTATATATTTGCGTTGCGCATTATCGCGAGTCATGGTTGTCGTTAGTGTACTTTTGTGTAGCTGGGTGGTGTAGAATTTTTCCGATAACCGCGTTACGTGGTCTCGAAGAAATTTTACCTGCGTGTCTTCGTGTAGCGTAGTCAGTCGTGCGTATCGATCTGCTCCCGTGACGAGACGATGGCATTTATTCTGGTAGACCTGCAAGGGTCGAAAGCGTGTCTTGGACACGTTCGCCCATCAGGACAAGCGTACTTTAAGATCGGTCTTAACACGATTTTGTATAGCGTAAGCTTATTTTCCGAACTCATCATGCCTCCTCTCATCAGGGGGTATATCTTGCGCATAGCTCCATAAGCTAATTGTCTACGTATCTTAATGTGGGAGTCAAAATTTAACCTGGAGTCCATCGTAACTCCTAGGTATTTCACCGTCGTTTGAGGAGTTATCGGTTGTCCGTCTAGGGTCAGTTTCTGAAAGACCCGATGATTGGTGCGCTTTTGGGCGAAGACTATCGTCTCCGTCTTACCGGCGTTCAATCGGATCTTCCAGTTGTCGCAGTATTGTTTAATCATGTCCAAGTGTATTTGGGATTGTTTCGTGGCCACTTGTGCGCTGAACGAATGTGCATAAATTGCAGTGTCGTCAGCGTACTGGGCCAGTTTAGTTTTGGCGAATGTAGGCGTCCTGACCGCGATCGATCTTCCGGTGAGGTAAGAACGTAAAAGTTTCGTTATGCTTTTGCTAAACCCGTAGTTTAGCAGTTTATAAATTAAACCATCGGTCCAGGTTCGGTCGAACGCTTTCTCGATATTTAATAGTGTCATTACTGTTACTTTGTCTTTGTTAAATTCGTCTATCACATCTTTAGCAATCCGGGTCACCTGCAAAGTCATGTTAAGACCCGCAGTGAACCCGAATTGATAGGGGCTCGTGATGTTGAGTGTCGTTTCTTCCTTGTCGAGTCGCGTTAGTATGATCTTCTCAGTTACTTTAGCCATCGTGTTTAATAACGTGATGGGCCTGTAACTGAGGGGTTCGTTCGGGTCTTTGTTTGGTTTGTGTATAGGTACTGTAATGCCATGCTTCCAGGCCTTCGGAAAGTACTGCAGTTTCATTATGGCATTAATGACATAATTCAACTGGACAGTCGCTTTCCGAGACAGGTTCTTGAGAACGATGTTTTCAATGCCGTCTGGGCTTGGAGCTTTGCGGTTTCGTAGTGTCTTGAGTACTTGTCGTATTTCCAAAGGCGTCATCAGTAACTTTTTGAGTTGTCTCGTAGGTATTTCGTATGATTGACTTGAAAAGTCGTGTACGAAATTTTTGATGGGTATGTGCTCTGTACAATACACTTCAATACACGAAAATCTGTTTTGTACGATTTTTTGTACCGGAGTTGGTGCCGGGTTGTATTTACGTTTTGGTCGTTGCGTCTGTCTTCCGTTAATAAATTGGTCGATTATGGCCGGGGTCTTATTAGTTTAATGAATATATAAATGATAAAGGATAATAACAAATAAATAAATTATATTAAATAACAAAATACAAAACAATATAATACAATACAGTAAAACTTACAACTCATGATTTACTGAGCTGATCTAACATGAGCTGTACTAATATAACAATCGGCTTGCAGTTCTTGCGCCATCTATCGATAGTTATACTTCAGAACTATTATACTAACAAGTCTTTTACCTAAATCTATGATGTATTAATTCTTCAAAAAGGCTTCTTATCAACAACAATTAAACTAGATAAATAAAATGAACGATAATATTCAAAATATGAATTACTAACTAGAAATCCCGTCTACGGATGGATAGCTAGCCGGTAGATCTCTGGAATTAAGTACAATACAAATTAATATTTTATTCTGGAGTACCAGGGTTTACAATTTGAAAATTTTGATTTCACTTGCTAAAAGTTAATGAAAGCTAGAGACTGGGTTGAATTGGAACAGAAGATGTTAAAACCTATGGTTTCTTCAAGAATATAAATTAGGATTTTTTTTAAATAATGAAAAAAGATTTATAAAAAGTATTTTTTATTATTTCAAATAGAATCTAGATTTCAGATGTAAAATTCATCATCATCATCATCAGCACGTCATAGACCTGTAGTCCGTTACGCCACTTTACTATTTTGGTCTGCCCATCTCTTCTTTGGTCGTCCAACGATGTAAAATTAACAATTAAAATTAGAGTATGGGTTTCTAAGCCACATGATACTTTATTCGGCATCATTTTTTCAAGTTTCAGTTGAAATAATACATGAACCATCCGGTCTCATCTTCTGATAAGCTATACGTCATGCATTAATAGTGCTTTCTGAATCAAATA
Source organism: Rhagonycha fulva (assembly GCA_905340355.1). NCBI lineage: Eukaryota > Metazoa > Arthropoda > Insecta > Coleoptera > Cantharidae > Rhagonycha > Rhagonycha fulva. The sequence goes on from HG996559.1 coordinate 15,064,543, forward strand.
TGCTGCGGTTTCTGTACCATTAGACACATGTGAACATATTATGTTTGTTTCAACATCATCATCATTATAAATAATAGGTTCGAATGGAGGAACTTCTAAACGATCAAGAACTTTTATCCAACAGGTTTTTGCAAAAAACTTATGTCGCCGAATTGTTCCAGCTCCAGTAGAAGCTGAACCTATCCGTTCACAAGGATTAACTTGCAATAACTTTGTCAGCAAGTCTTTTGCTTCTGGCGATAAGTCTTCCGGCAAAATGTATTGCCCTTCTAAAATATCCTCAAAATTTTGGAACGGCAACTCACCTGTAAGCATTACATAAAACATAACCCCCAAAGACCACCAATCAGCTTCTTTCCCATGTCCTGATTTGTTTATAACTTCAGGTGCCATATACGCGGGAGTTCCACAACACAGAAAACTTGGTTCATCATAAATCATTTCTTCGCTTAAACCAAAATCAGCAAGTCTGATGTGCCCTTTTTCATCTACCAAAATATTTTCAAATTTTAAGTCATGGTAAATAATATCTCGATAATGCATATATTCTACTCCTAAAATTATTTCTTTCATGTAAAATGCCGCTTCATGTTCTGAGAAGACGCCTACGTAATTGAAAATGGTAAGTAAATTTATCTGGAGGAGTTCGAAAACGAAATAAAAATTTTGATTTCGTGTAAACGAATCCACGAAGTGCATTATAAATGGATGACCATTGAGTGCTTTTAAAATATACTGTTCTACATAAACAACTTCATCTGAAATAAATTTTACAGCTTTTACAGCGTATAACTTATTCGTGTCGTAATCGTGTACTTGGTATACTTTTCCAAATCCTCCCTCTCCTAAGACTTTTGTTGCTTGGTAACCGTTTTGGCTTATTTCATTTAAGTGTTCTTCTTCGAGATCCATGTCAGCTGATAGTTTTCTTCCTTCACAAACTACTGAATGAAAAAAATACTTATATAGTAAAATTACTGGCGGATTATTGGATTTATGTGATTTTAACATGATTATCGGATTAATATTACTAAACAAATGTAAAGGAACCTTTTATTTTATGCTCTCCTTTTTGCGATAGAAAGTTCAACTAGTAAACAGTGATTATTAGTTAAAGATAAGAAAAATGTCAAAAAGCGGATCCTTGCAACGAAGGGTGAAAACGGAGGAGATTTTAGTTGGGGAAAATTCGACATTACCGCCATAGATGGTGATAATGTCTTATACGAGATTTCCTCGTCTCTCTGCAGAACGCTTAAAGTAAGATACGCTGCTGAGCGAAACTAATATATTCCCCTAGACTGGTCCTACTCGTCAAAATGTGCTACTAGGAAGGGGGTGCTTTCGTGAACGGATACGGTACCAAAACATATGGCTTCTTTTAAAGAAACAATAAATAAAAAGCGTTCTATTTTATTTATTGCGCAGAAGAGTGACCGTACATTGTACGGTTTTTCGGCTGGGTGGTCGTTTTTTGGTGTCGTTTTTTGACATTTAACTTTTTTTTTTTATTTATTATCTCCTTTGATACAAGCAATCTATCCTAGGATAATAAGCTTTTTTACTGGCAAATTACAATAAAAAACATGTAGAGAATTGTTCCAGTGAGCAATCTCTTTATTCAAATATCTTTAATGTCTGTTCACTAAATCAACTGGCTGATATCTTTTTAACCTACACACATCACTTTCACTGTTAACCAATAGCTGGGTAGTGGAAACATTTGGGTGGTTTGAAAGTCTTTCTCGATATTTGTCACTGTAACCTCTAATCTCTTTCATGACGGAAGGTAATGGAACATCTCGTAGTATGACCGAGTTGGGAACGTAATACGGTGCATCGACTATAATACGAAGAACCTTGTTTTGAAATCTTTGAATTATGTCTATGCTTGGGTTGGCAGCTGAACCCCAGAGTTGGATCCCATACGTCCAGATCGGCTTCAATATGGTTTTGTACAATAGTAGCTTGTTTTCGATGGATAGCTGGGAATTTTGCCCGATAAGCCAGTACATGTGTCTCAATTTGTGTCCAAGCTGCAGTCTCTTTGTGATTATATGTTTTTTCCACGTCAACCGTCTGTCCAGATGCATGCCGAGGTATTTGGTGTTCTCATTTTGTGGTAGTTGGCAATTGTTGAGTTTCACAGGTGGGCAGGTGTCTCTCTTCATAGTGAAGGTCACATGTGCAGACTTGGTTTCGTTTGCCTTTATTCGCCACTTTTTCATCCAATCTTGTATTCTGTTAAGATAGTCTTGCAGACGTCTAGATGCTATAGTTGCATCTATATGCGAGGCGAGTATCGCTGTGTCATCAGCAAAAGTAGCGACTGTAACAAAACTTACTGATGGTATGTCATATGTGTATATAAGGTACAGGAGAGGACCAAGGACGCTTCCCTGAGGAACTCCAGCATTGATTGGGTGAAGGTCAGTGTAGTCGTTTTCTTGTTTAACCAGGAAATGTCTATTACTAAGATAGGATTTAAGGATCTGGTAAATTTGATAAGGTAGGTTAAGTTTTATTTTGTATAGTAGTCCTACGTGCCAGACCTTATCGAATGCTTGACTTATGTCCAAGAACGCTGCCGAGCAGTAACGCTTGCTGTTTAGGTCTCTGTTTATAATTTTGACTATGCGATGGACTTGTTCAATAGTACCGTGCTTATGGCGGAAACCGAATTGATGGTAAGGTATAATGCCTCGGTTTTCCACTATTGGTCTCAGTTTGTCTATAAACACCTTCGACATCAGAGGAAGCAGGCTGATAGGTCTATATGATTTGACTTGATTTGGATTTTTTCCAGGCTTCGGGATCATTATTATCATTATTATCTGACTTAGAAAATGATTAGTGTTAATAACAGCATTGAATATTTGAGTTATTGCTTTAAACCAGGTTTCAGACAATTCTTGTAAGACTTTCCCGGTGATAAGATCGAATCCGGGCGCTTTTTTTGGGTTGACCTTCTTTTTAATGGTTTTTTTAATATCTTTAATTTTAAATTTTGAGAGTGGTAGGTCCATTTGGAATGGAGCTTCCAGATAATCGTAAATTTTATCTTCTTTCTCTGCTGTGTTTAGTGATGGATTAGGTTGGAAAGTGTTTTCCAAATGTTCTGCGAAGACCTCAGCTTTCTGTTTATTATTTCTAGTCCACTTGTTATTTCGGTCCTTGATTGGAGGATTGATATGCATTGGCTTTTTTAGCTTTCTAGTAGCTTTCCACAGAGAATAATCAGTAGCGTCCGTTGCACTCAAATTTTCAAGGTATTTCTGAAGTCCCTCATTTCGAATGTTGATCAAAATCTGTTTCAACTCTTTAGTGGCTTTGTTGAGGTTGGCTTTATCCATTGGAGACTTTGTTTGTTGCCATCTTTTTTGCAATTCACGCTTTTCGGCTATTTTCTGTTGAACTATGAGTGGTGTTATCTCTTTGATATCTTTTTCGTTGATGTCTGGGGTAGCTTTCCATGCAGCTTGCTGGATGTTGTTTGTCAGTTCGTTAACTGCGTTTTCCAGGTCCTGTTCTGACTTCAAGGGAACTTTTAAATTCATAAGTTGGTTCAGTTCTTTCCTGAAGGCATTCCAGTCAGTTTTTTTACTGGTTAGGGTTGGTTGTTTCTGTTTTCTTTTTATTTCAGAGTAGATAGAAAGGATCACTGGGGAGTGATCAGAAGAAAGGTCAAGACTGGTTTCTATTGAGGTTTTTTTTGATGTCGATACCCTTCGTAATAAAAAAATCGATTACGTCGGGGGCTCTTGTTTCATCGTAAGGCCAATGGGTTGGGTCTCTTGTAGATATAGTTTGGAGAGCTTTGGTCTTAATAGTTTTGATTAATTCTCTTTCTCTTGTAGTTGTTAATCTGGAACCCCATATTGGGTGTTTAGCATTGAAATCCCCCCGACAATAAACTTTTTCCCTAAGGTGTTGATAAATTTGTCGTACTCATTTTGTTTATTTATTTATTTAAAATACATCTTAATCAGTAGAGCTGGTACAAAGATAAAAGATTACATTAGTTTAAAACAAAAATTCATAGTTGGTAATAATAAGTAAAAAAAAGAAAAGAATACGGTGCGAGAATAGTTTTTGCTAATGGTTTAGTTTTTTCTGGAAATTGACATGGTCTTTTATGGATTTTTTAAATTGATTTATAGATTTAGATTCCTTAATGTATGCCGGTACCTGATTGTAATCTTGCAAGGCGCTCATTTCTGTAATTCTTCTTCCCATATTCGTTCTTGGTGTAGCGATTTGGTAGTCGGTGTTTCTCCTGGTATTATATTCATGAATTTGATTTCGCTTTTTCAAATTGATACAGTTTTTCATTAAATTCCTCTCAATTTTGTAAACTAACTTCATTTTTTCAATAAATAAGAGTTCTTTTATGTTAAAGACATCGATTGTATTGAAAATATCCTGTGTTGGAGTAGACCAATCCAAGTTGAGTACAATTTTTAGCGCTTTGTTTTGTTGCCGTTGTATCTTCTCGATATTACCCTTTTGGTGGGCCCATAGTGAAACACAATATATGTATTGTGATTTAATGAATGCGTGATACATCATTTTTCTATATTCTATTGTTATTAAATTTCTGCATCTACCCATAGCTCCTATTAGAGAAGAACATTTTTGTAATACCCAACGAGTGTGTTGCTGCCAAGTGTGTTTGATTGTGTGACCTGGTGGGCAGTATATTGAGGATATAAAGCAATCTCCTAATTTTTCGTTCAGTATCACATTTGTAGCCTGTAAATATATTTCTTTGTATTTTTCCGCTTCATGGTGTTCTATACTATCGCGGATGACTATGGCTGTGCCTCCATTGGCCTTGCCCTCCCCTGGGTGCTCGGTGTAATATACCTTGTATTTTGGAATTTTGATATTATGTTTGTTCGTGATTTTTGCTTCAGATACAGTGGGGCCCGCTTAATGTGATCACATTGGGACTTGAGGTTATTTGATAACAATAACCGATTGATAACAATAAAAAGAAAAATTTTTTATTGGTTATTTATTAGTATGTAGTACATCTACAAAAATTAATTAATAATAGTTACTCATTGTGAAGTTTACAAGTAGGACTGAATCTTACAGCACACATTAAAGCAAACTATCGTCCATTTATGTATTTAAACGACGGAATTGATAATAAACATAAATATGTAATGTGATATCACATGTGTGACGTTGATTTTCTTGCTAACACCTGACTTTATTATATGTGGGTAGTTTATGCACAATATAAAAAAATGCTTGTAACTGAAAATCAACTCCTTTGCTCGTGGGAGAAAATAATCTTAAGAATAATATGATAACATTAACCGAATTATGATAACTATAAGCAATGTTTTTTGTGTGTAATAATATATGTCCGTTCCGTTCCTGGCAAACGTGATAACAATATCCGAATGATAACATTAACCGCGATCACATTAAGCGGGCCCCACTGTATTAACATTATGTCAATATCTAGGTCTATTAAAAAAGATTTGATTTCGAGAAGGTGTTGGTACATGCCATTAGCGTTCCAGATGCATATTTTGTATTTATGGTTTATTGACACGATGTTTTGCTGACGAGAGATGTTAAGAGGTTCAACATAGTGCTCATGTTTCTGGCGTTTTCTCTGTTTTGTTCAATTAGTTCTTTTAATAGTTGTTTAAGTTCTCCAATATCATTTGATGGTTGATTGTTTACGCAATCTTGCTGTGATTGCTGTTGCTGTACCTCGCCTCTTGCTGCGTTCGAGTATGAGGTTGGTTGGTTTGGTAGACTTGGATAGGAATTGTTATAATTAGCTGGTGACCTATAGTAAATTTTGGTTTTGTTTTGTTCTTGGTTTGTTTTTTCGGCTGTTTGGATTTTTTCTTTTGTTCTTAGGGTCGGATATAATCTTTGTTCCAGCTGCTTATGAACTTCACATCCGCGATAATTGGCTGGATGTTTACCATCACAATTAGCGCATTTTACCAGTGGGCTTAGTTCTTTCTGTTTGCACTCTCCAGTCAGGTGATCTCCTGCGCATTTGACGCAACGCGGTGTTTTTCGGCAAAAGTTTTTGGTGTGGCCATAATTTTGGCATCTCGAGCACTGAGGTATCTCGCGTTTGGCATATGGTGGTTAAAATTTAACCGAGGAGTGACCTAGGTGGCTAACTTTGTAGATTTCTTTAGTATCCTTCTCAGGTTTTAAGTCAACGAAAAACATTGGCAGTGGTATGTAAGTTGTTGTTCTATTCTTTCTTTGCGTTTAATGTTCCACACATTTGTAACTTTATGTTCCAACTTGCTTAGTTCATCCATTATTATTTTCTGTTCAATCCATTATTATTTTCTGTTCAGTTGATGGATGTAATCCTCTTAAGACAACTCGGAAGCTCTTTTTCTCCTTGGGTCTATACGTGTGATATTCAGTTTTTTCTTCATCTAATGCTTGAATAACTGGGGTGTAGTGCTCGCGTTTAAAAAGTTGAACTTTTACTGTGTCTTCTCCTAGAGATTTGACTTGGTATTCACCTTTGGTTATTGAGGTTAACTTTTCATGCAGTGGTGCAATTTTTTGCACATGATAAATTGTTATTGGTGGTGGTCTAGGTTCTGGCTTTTCGGTTTGGTTTTCGGGATTTTGATTTGAGTTATCTGTTTCATCAGCTTCTCCGCTTGCCAGTACTGCATATTTGTTTTGTGTTTTGATAGGGTTGTTTCCAAGCCAGTAGTCTGAGATTTTACTTTGTTTTCTTGATCTCAGCTGTTCAGGGCTTCTGATCTTTTTTTTATTTTGCACTGTTTGAAATGCGTTGTCGTGTTGGTTTTCATTTGTGTATGTTTCGTTGTGTACAGCTTCCTGCTCGATAATCTGACTATTTTGTGGCATTGGGTGACTTGTTGTTATCATTGGTACTCCATTGTACATATTTTGCGCTGCATTGGGCAGTAATAACATCGGTTGTTGGATTGTTGATGATGGTTGCCATGGGTATTGGGAAAGCATTGCTTGTGTAAACGGTTGCGGTATTTGTTGAGAAATGTATTGCTGCTGTACGTTAGGGTCGCATATTGATTGCATAAGTTGTGACTGTTGATGGGGTTGAGGTATATGATTTCCAGCCATCACGGCTGTACGATCGAAACATTCAAAGTAACAGAATGGCTTTTTCCGGATCTGCTCTATTTATTTTACTATCTGTCACCTGTCTTTGATAAGAATTAAATTTGTTTATTTTAACTGACAATAATGTTTTGATTTTGGGATGTTTTACAATTAAAAATTTACTCACGGTACCGTTTTTGACTTAATTAATGCACAAGGAATCGCCCGTGTTATCCTCCTTGAAGCTCGGGACCGGACTTGACATTTAACTAGCGCTAAAACATGTTCCATGTTAACAAAGCAAGGTGGAACTTGTATGACCGTAGCTCTAAGGAGTAGTTCTAAATACTGAATGAAGTAGTTTAGCTGCTGAGGGTCAAGCGTCTGTTAGGGCTGCCGAGACCTTACAGCAAACTCAACCTTGGAAAATTTTAGATGACGAGTGCCGCTCGTCTCTTAGGGCTACTGAGACCACAGAACAGACTCATGGTCGTTTGGTTTTAGATGCTGAACGTTAAGCATCTGTTAAGACTGTCGAGACCTTAAAGCAAACTCAAGCCCGACAGATTTTAGTTGCTGAGCGTTTGTTAGGGCTTCCGAAACCTCAGAGCCAACTCAAGCCTGGCAGATTTTAGATGCTGAGCTTCACGCATCTCTTAGGGCTGCTGAGATCATTGTCATTATGACACTGTGTCATAATATTGGGATCGTGCAACATTTAATTTGCGATTTTGGCCACAGGGTTGCTTACACCATCATTTGTTCAAAATCTGCTTATAGAGGTCGCCACCTTAAGTTATGCACCTTTCCAATAAAAGTTTACTAATTTTAACAAATGTACGATTTAGATTTGATAAACAATTTTTACGTCTTGGAGACTACTCCAATTGTCCGGCTAAAATTGTACGATACTAATAAAATTTTAAAAAATAATTAACAAAGATTTCTAAACAGTATTTTTTATTATTTCAACGAAATTAATAATTAGAATTAGAGTATGGTACGATTGGAGGAGTTTCCAAGCCACATAAAACTTTATCCCAATTAGTATTTTTAAAATAACTATGTGATTTGATGGATCCCGCTCCATTTGAGCCCAATCTCTCGCTTACTTCAACTTTTAATAACCTTGCTATCAAATTTCTAGCATGAAATGATATATTTCGTGGTAGAAAATATTGTCCTTTCATAATCATTTCATTATCTGTGAAAGGAACGTTTCCCAGAAGTAAACAATAAAAGAGAACTCCTAATGACCAACAGTCAGCCGCAACTCCATGACCGCTTTCATTTAAAACTTCAGGGGCCATGTAGGCGTGAGTTCCCACACATTTGTAGCTTAATTTTCCTTCAAAAATGTTTTCCTCGCTTAAACCGAAATCAGCAAGTTTTATATGCCCATCAGCGTCAAGCAAAATATTTCCAGGTTTTACATCATGATGGATTATTCCCCGACAATGTAAGTACTCTAAAGCCAAAATTACTTCTTTCAGATAGAATGATGCAGCATATTCTGGAAGACCACCTCTCGAAATTACTTCTGTTAAGTCTCCTCCACTCAAATATTCCATGACAAAGTATGAATTTCTTTTACATTCAAATGTGTGAAATAACTTAATTATGAATGGGTGATGAGTTTGTTCTAAAATATTCTTTTCTATCGCAATCATCTCTTTCGTTTCTTGATCTTTGGTTACGACTTTTATGCAAGATATTTTGTCCATATTCTCATTTTTACCACATACCTTGTAAACTTTGCTGAAGGATCCATTACCAAGGACGTCTATTATGGTAAAATTACGGCGAATAATTTTTTTCGCTTTTGACGGACACTTCGATGTCATCTTGAAATTGTTTTAAAGCCGATTTCATACCTTAACTTTATTTATAGAATAAACCTTATATAGGAAATTAGAGTACGCATAATCGGATCATCTTTCATCTAAAAAGAACAAAGTTCTAATAACATTACACTCTCCTTATTAGAAATATTTTGCCATGACGATGTCCACTTTTCGTATCGTCTCGTGTGAGGTTTCATGGTCTTGGCGTTTTTGGGTTTGTCTTATTATAGCAAGCTTGTCCTCATCTTCCCTATTAGCATCGAGTACTTTAGTCTAGCTCTCCTCCATCTCACTGTATCACCTAAATCGGTGGGTAGTGAACTGTAGGCTGCTCTTCTCGGTTTATCAAGTTGATAGAATGTTTTCCTTGCCACTGATTACAAAATGAAAAGATGTGAAAATATTGTTATTTATAAAAAATTCAAAAATATACAAGTGAAGTTATAACGTAACTTAAGGTAGAACAGTGGAGGAAATGTGCAAATAAGAAAATTCGTGTAGTCCGTTTACACGATGACACGATGAATCTTTAGAAAATACACAATAACATTATTTCTTTATATGGCCATCTTTAGCTTGGGCGCTAAAATCGCAAACCAGTTGTTACGTGACATGGTGGAGGAGTCTTATAGTAATTTGGATTCTACGTATCCCTTGATCATGATTTTTAGGCTTCTATACGCAGTACATTAAAAGTAAATAAAGTTTTGCAATTTTAAAGTTTTATTGTAGTAAGTGAAGAAGAAGAATCATTTTTACATCATCTTTTGAAATTTTAGGGTAATCCGCTTAATGGCTGATCCAAATATGAATCTCATTCTTCTTGAACTATCTGTGTCATCTTTTGAAGTTACACATCTTAAGACCTTAAGATTGATTTGTGGATCAAATATGCTGCAGTTTCTGTAAGCGAATTACAAGAAACATTGCAGTCATATTTACTACTTGAAGATTTAGGACTTCCATCACCTGGATTGTTTTTATTACGAGCAGAAAATCCATTCTTGGTATCATCAGGCACACGTACAAATTTTTTCATTTTATCAACATCATCAATCATAGGTTTGAATGGAGGAACTTCTAACCGATCAAGCACTTTTATCCAACACGTTTTCTTAAAAAACTTATGGTTACGAATTGTTGCAGCTCCAGTCGCAGTTGAACCTAACCTTTTATAAGGTTTAACTTTCAGTAACTTTTTGATCAAACTTTTTGCACCAGATGATAGTTTTTTTGGCATAACGTATTTCCCTGCTAAAATATCATCAGAAAATAAGAAAGGAAACTCACCTGTAACCATTGCATAAAACATAACCCCCAAGGACCACCAATCAACTTCTTTTCCATGTCCCGATTTCTTTAGAATTTCAGGCGCCATATACTTAGGAGTTCCACAACACCGCGAACTTGGTTGATAATTAAGTATTTCTTCACTTAAACCAAAATCAGCAAGTCTGACGTGCCCATTTTCATCCACCAAAATATTTTCTAATTTCAAATCATGGTAAATAATATTTCGGTAATGCAAGTATTCTACTCCCAAAATTATCTCTTTCATGTAAAAGGCCGCATCACATTCTGAGAAGAACCTTACCTGTTTTAAAATAGTACGTAAGTTTTCCTGGAGGAGTTTTAAAACGAAATAGAAATGTTGGTTTTGTGCAAACGAATCCACGAGGTGAATTATAAATGGATGCCCTTTGAGTACCGTTAAAACTTTCTCTTCTGCATAATTATGTTTATCTGGATTTGCCCTTTTTACAGCTTTTACAGCGTATACGTTTTTCTTGGAGTCGAATACTTTGTATACTTTTCCGAAGCTTCCCTTCCCTAAGAGTTTTGTTGCTTTGTAGCCGTTTTGACGAATTTCATTCAAGTGAGCTTCTTTTTGGGGATTCATATTTTTTTGAGTAATTTGTATTAATTGTACCTATACTTAAAGCTATCTAACTAATATAAAAAACTTTTTAAATTGGCTACACGTATTAGATTATTTTAATTTAATAAGATGTCACCTGATAGTTTTCTTCCATCGCAAATAATAGGTCTGTTTGGTACCACAGTCCTAGTGCTACACTAACTACACTACTACAAATTGATTGGTGGTACAATTACCAACCCACTTTTTACACCAATCAATTTGTAGTAGTGTAGTTAGTGTAGCACTAGGACTGTGGTACCAAACAGACCTAATAAGACCGTAATAGTGGCGGATCAGATTAACGGATCGAAATTTATATCCGTTAATGCGCTAATCCAACACTGTAAAAGGGATGAGTTTAGAAGTTGACAAGTGACTTACCCTGATTGGTCGTTGTTGAAAATCTGTCTGACAACTCAATTGAACCAACTTTTTAGTAACTTAAAATCACCTCCCCTGGAATCGAGTTGCACACCAAGTAAAATTTTGAAAGATTTTCGATCACAGAACGCTGATCCACATGTATTAATCTGGTCTACCGGTTAGAGAAATTTTTCGTAGAAAGACATTGGTGGGTGACCATCTCGTAAGCAGATCTTAGTTTAGTGGGTAAACAAGTAGAGACGAAGAGACTATGGTACAATACGTGATGAAACTATTCACTGTGGAACTGTAAGGTTTGCTTTACACTTACAATTTAACTAATTAATTGGTTTAAACCAAACTTTTTAAGCCGGAGAGCCAGTTGAATATATAAATTTCATGAATTTCAAAGAGCCAAGAATTTTAGTTTTTGCTTTTACATTCCATTTTCTGTTTTTCTTTCAATCCGTTTTTTCATCCCAATAATTTAGTGGAATCCCATTTTTAGTGGAACTTGAAAGAGCAGCATGTGCTCTAAGGGAATCGCTGAGAGTTAGTGAATAACCCCCTAAATTTTATTGACGTTTTGGGACAAACTAGGAATCTTGGATGACGTGCTGAAGCTGTACGCTTATACGGCAGTGTGGAGTTTTATCCACTAAAATCACCTCTCTTTCTCCCTCGATGGCCCGGTATTTGCCTCCTGGCATTCCTTTAGGCGTACCGAGGTGGGTTGTTTATGCAGTCAGCTCGTTTTTAATTCCATCATTTGCTCGATGGTGGAAACGTGTGTTTCACTTTCTGTATTGTCTCACTACTATTATCACCTACGTTAGTTTTGTCAGTGATCGATTGTCTCACACTTTCGGCTTGCTCTTGCCTTTCGTCGCGTTCTTTGGTTTTCAAAACCATCGACACATAGTTTGCAATGTTATGCTAGCTTTTCTCATCCGTTATCATGTGAGACATAATGTTGTTCGGGATGAGCAATTCCCCAAACTTCAGAGAGAGGAGCTGGCGTAGTCTCTTTCATCTCCAACACCATTAAAACGTGTGCTTGGAGGTGTTACTATCTGTACAGTCGCGGCAGGTTTCCTGTTCTTTCAACTTAAATCGGCTAAGGTAAGCGTTAAAGAACCCATGGTCGGAGAGCATCTGAGTCAGGTGGTAACCTAACTCGCCGTGCCCTCGCCCTATCCACTTCCTAATGTCTAGTATGAGTCAGTATGTCTACCGTCTCTCCTCCGCAATGTCTCACTCGGTCTGCCACTTTGTAAGTTTTTTTTCACTCGCGGCACTATCCGGTTTCTGTTCTCTTGGCTTACTTCCGCTTTTTTCCCTGTCAAAATGTTCAAAGGAGGCAAGGACCAGGGCGGTTTTTGCGTACAGAGTTCTGTACCGGCACACCACACCACCAGTACCCGCCACTTGCCTTTGTACGCACTGAAGTCTGTTCCGGTTTTGGGCCGTACCGTATTTTGAGCAGTCCACTGCTGATTGCCACTCTGGAGCGGCACACAACATCACCGACTGCGTCACTCTACCCAGAGTCCTTCTCTTTGTGGTTTTGGGTCTCCAATGTTAGACATCAGGCGGGCGTGAGATGCGGCAATCGCTTTTGTCTTTGCCGTGGCTGTCTTGATGTGTGAGTTAAAATTGAGATGTTTATCTATTACCACACCAAGAACGGTGACTTCCGTTTTGACATTAATTGGTTTGCCATTTAATTCCAGGCTCCTGATCTTGGACGCACACTAAGATTACTTCTGACTTGTCGGGAACAAGCTCGAGTCCCATTCTGCCGACTCATTCGGAGACTATGCGATTGGTCTTGTTGGCTCTGTTCTCGAGCTGCTCACTGTCCAGGCCTTCCACAATCAGCGTGATGTCATCCGCAAAACTGACTATTTTGATTCTTTTTGGTAATTTGAGTCTTGGCACGCCGTCGTACTTTATGTTTCACAACAGGGGTACCAGGATCGACCCCTACGGGATTTTACTAGTAACGACGATCGGCGCGCCGTCCTCGTCTTCTAAACCTAAGTCTAATAGCTTATCGCTGAGGTAGCTGACCAAGATGTTGTAGGTTTCTGGATCTATCTTCATTTCCCTAAGAGCCGCCAGTATGTGTTTTCACCCTGCGTTGCTGAATGCGTTGCGTACGTCGAGGGTGACCAACCGCTTTGATGATGTTGTTTATAGCATAGATGGTTGATCTTCCAGTTTGGAAGCAATTCTGATTTTTGGAGAGGCCTCCACTACGCTCCATTTCTTTTCGGAATCGATTCAAAATGGTGACCTTATATGTAATGATCTTAACCCATGTACTAAAATGGTGCAAAATATTAAACCCTGATGGAATCTGGATACAAAACTTTAACCTACGATATACTTGGTGCAAGAAGTTATTTTTAATAAGAAAATCAACACTTTAAATGGTTACCCTAGGGCCGGCCAATGGCCTTAGCACGAGAATAAGGTGACTTGCTTTTGGAGCGGAAGACTGTACTCTAATGAATCTATTTTCCCAGTACCTAAAAGGGCGAAGACCTTAATTCATGACCAGTTTAAAAAGCTAACGACCTTCTTGAATAAGATTGCAGACTGATCTGGGTGACCTAAAGAGAGCCATCTCTCCTGTGTTTTATAGTGACGATGGTCGCAATAGATAGAGGAGGGAGTACCTTAACCTCTAAAATAGTGACGACTTTAACTTATGACTAGCTCATGAGTCGGAAGGTTTGACTCAAATAAAGATCTGAGATGACTTTAAAAAAAACATTAACTCATCATCTGATTATGGTGCAGGAGGTCAGTTTTAAATGAAAAAAATCTTAGGTTAGTACTTATTGTACTACTAAAGAACTGGGATAGGTTAATGATTTGAAGTCATGAATTTTGTGGTGCAGGAGATCATCGAATCAAATGTTAGATTAACTCATGTACTTAATGTGAAAACCTTAGAAAATTGGTGATCTTAACCTATGACTAGATCATGGCATGAAAGATTTGTGTTCAGATGGGAACTAGGAAAATGAAGGACGTCAGTCCAGGAGAGAATTTATAACTAAAATGGACACCTAAACCATTTCTGAGTGTGGAAGGTCGTACTTTGGTGGACTTTAAAAGCTACAATACTTTTGAACTTAGAGGAAATGATTCGTTGAAGTTCTTGGGAAAGTAAGTATGGAGCTGCGTTCTTGGTTTGGATCTGACATTTGGAATGTTACACTTATTAACTTTAACTGATTTTAATGAGTCAAGTTACAATTATTTAGATTAGAAGCGCCCGAATAAAGGAATCGACTAGTTCTCTTGCTCTCGAAGCTGAGTGTAAAGACTAGTCGCCTTTAACAGCAAAATTCTTGTAAGTGTAGCTTAAATTTTGTTACAAAAATTGTTCATGTTAGTGATTCATGTTTAAAAGAAAAACCAAAAAATTATGCATTTCATTGTTTTCTCAGGCTTCCACCGTCGACTTCCCTTTATTGCTACTTTTTTATTCATGGTTGGTAAATATTGGTGTCTATCAAAGTAAAATGAAAACAATGAATATAAAATTTCGTTTCAAACAGAAGTAAATTAGATTTGTTGAGTTACTATATGCGAAATAATAAATCAAAATTTTTGTTTACAATAAAACGATTGTAACCCTTTTACAGAAATTAGATTTTCTCCATATTTAACCAAAAGGCCATATAAATTAAAACTTTTTGAGCAATTACAACTTCGTTAACTACATTATAAAAAGATCCGATTCACGTAATTCTAATAAACTACAACCTGTTTAATTAAGTTTTAAATTATAATTTATATTTGGTTAAAGAGGGACTTAACTCTCAACAAAATGAAACAAACACTTGCACATTCCTGGAACAATATTAAATATTTAAACCAAAGAGAAATTTCAATCCCTATTTATTCTGTTTAATACTTGCCGTTTTTCCTACAAGAAAATACATACCGACATTACGCAAGGGAATAAACAACAAGTCCTTTTCAAAAACCTCTAACTTCTTCAAAATGTGATAAAACGCAACTATCCAACCAGGACTCATAAATTATTTCTTTTTCACAAACTCAACTTACGCAATAAATCAAGAAAAAAAACCACTTTAAATTATTTTATCAACAAAAACGAAAGAAAACAAGAAAATTAAAATGTAACGAATTTATACGTCGTGGTCGTTTGTGTAATTAAGTCATACCTAACTCAAAGCTTAACTTAAAAATTTAGTCTTAATTTTTGGTTACAAAACATTTTCAAGTGCAACTTAACATTTAAGTCACACTTTGTTTGATGCTTATCATCGCACTCCATTTAACTTGCACTTAAGGATCTTAGCAATTCAAGTGGAACTGTTCGAAACTCTACCATTGTAGAAGTTGTAGTTTTTTTAAAAATAATTGTACCACACTTTGTTTTACATAATGTAATGTAATCATTACAAAATTACAGGATACCTGCGTATGAAGTTATAATCTGATGATCAAGTTTTGAATTATTTAAGATTAGCTGACACGTCGTGCAGCACGCACATTTTATTTTGTTGTGTAACTTTTTATTTTAATGATAGGGTAAGGTGGCAAGAATAATTTCACCCTAAAAACTTTTTTTTATTATTATATTTCTCCATATTATAACTAAAAATTACTATTAACTGAATCGAAGTTAATGGTTGAATATCAACAAAACTCCATCATAAGTAATGCGATTGTCAATTTCGATTGTATAAATTTCTAGTTAAACTTATAAAAGACACTCGAGAAGCATTTAAACTTTATTCACATTCTACTCAGTCTTGCACTTATCCGTAATTTATTATAGTTGAGTGAGCATGCAATTCAAACTTGAATTTTAAAGAGACTTTTACGTTTGATGGATAACATAATTAAAACTTTTAATAGCAAATAAAGCATTCCCATACGCACCACATTTATAATAAATATCAAAATTTCAAATATCAAATCAGAAGTGGGATTTATTTACCTACCGAAAGCTGGAATATAAAGTTAAGTTTTCTTTTTTGCTTGCATAGGAGAAGTTTTAGAAAAATTAATCCTGTTTAGCTTATACTCTACTATAGTTTACTAAAGCGAAATTATCAATCACGTCTTCAGTTTTACACTCTCAGCTTGGAGATAGGTACTAAATTAGTTAAGCTTAATCTATATTTTATGTTATTTACTGCAGCAAATGTAGTAAATAATTTATCTTGTAAAAGTGCACACGAGAGGTTGCTAAAACAATGGAGATTAATAATAACTTGTGAGCGACAAGCTAGTAGTTTGTAGTTTGTAATTTGAATAATTAAATTAAGGTCGCTTAACACTAATGACGCTTCTTGTAAGTGTCGATCTAAGATTTAAGAGGAAACTAAAAAAACCAAGAATTTTAATAGCTGAATTGGTTTAATTTTAGAATCAAGTTAGTAATGAAAACCGAATAAGTGGCGCAATTATAAAACCTCAACGAGGCATTAGGATGCTATCCCTCAAGACAGGCGCAGTTTTTTTTTTAGATAATTTTAATTAAAATTTAATTGCTAGTAAACTTAACTTTACAGAAATCAGCACCAGCTAGCTACCTGCTGGTTTAATTTAGCGCAGTGAATTACTTGAATTGTACCGAAAAGTGATGCAAAGTCCGAGACGTCTCTATGCGTTTTAGTGTCCTATTGTAGGACGAATCTTGGTTTATTTATATATTTTGATTTGTCTGTGAAGTAATCTCCTTTTTTTGCGTTAATATGAGCAGTATACAAACTTGTGGATCGCAAATAGCGCCACCAGAGTAAATGCCGCAGAGCGGCAGCACAAAAAAAGTCCCCTTCCTCCTAAAAACGTAAAAGCCTTGATGACTTGGACCGTAGTGGGGCATCCATTTAACAGGAAAACCAATTAACATATTGTGGTGAAACGAACCCAATAATTTTTTATTTTTTTAAAATGTTATTATTTATTCATAATTTTAAAAGGAAGGAAAGCAGCAATTTTAATTTTATTTACCGTTATTAAAGAAAATTTTTAAATATTTTAATCGTAATTGAAATTTATACAAGAGGAAGGGAAAGGTTTGTTCTTTTTAACACGACTGTTACACAAATTTTATTAAAGACCATTTACTGTGTGTGTTAGAAAGAGAGCAAAAGATTGTTCCTGGATTATTGTTAAAAATAGAGTGGGACTCTGGAAGACGTGATTGGTTGAAGTGCCGTTGGGAAGGGAACAATAATGTTAACAACAAAAATTATAGAGGAAGTGATTTTTGGTCAGTTATCTTTTCACCTTTTGGGTAACAAGTTGAGCTTTGTTTGTGAAGTGGCTAACGACCACGAACCAATTAAAAGTTTTCTTAATAAAAAGTGCGATCGTACAAGAAAGAAAAACCAACGTGGAAAATCCAACTAAAAAAACCTGGGAAGGAGAAACTGGAGCCACAAGTTTCAGTATAAGAATCCAGAATTCAGCAAAAAGGGTGAGCGTTTTACTTCCATACAACATCAGTGTTCCACACAACAAAACCAACACGACGGCAGTTTAATGAGAATTTTTAATTTAATTTGTAAAATTTCGTATTTCAATTTGTTATTGTAATTTTATTCGTAGAGGGATTAGTATTAATTTTATTCATTTTTTACACTTGACACTGCGAATTGGTAATAAAAACAACTGTAGTAGAAATTTGAAGATCATAAATGACAGGGTGTTTTTGTTACCAATTCAACACACCTGTTTTTACATCAACCTTCGGCCAATTTGTGGCAAAAACAGAAAATTTCAATTACGTTTTATTTGTTTTTCATACACGATTTGTTTAATTTTTAAAATAGAGTCTTGCATATTTAATTTAGCGTTTTTCCTTTTTCTTTTAAAAATTTTTCAAAGCCAGAACCACCCCAAGAGTGGAGCATTAAATTCATCTCAAGCTCACCGTAGAAAGAGTAGTCGAGGTAATTTAAAAAAGATAGGTAGGTAGCAAAATTTTTGCACGCAAACCACCATAATATATAGCAAACAAAGATCACAGCCAGGATGGCCACTTTCAAGTAGTCAAACGAAAGCGTAGGAAGAATAAGGAAGGAAAGTTGACGAAGAAGCAGGAGGAAATACTTGGGTACGACGGGTGACCAAAGATCTTTCGTCAAAAAAGACTCCCCAAGGAAAACCAGCTGAGGAAAAAGCTCTAAGATGATCGTCAAACCAAAAAAACGAATCAAATTTAAGCAGCTATCTATCAAGCCATCGGAAAATTAAAGAAACCAGAGATTCCATCCGCAGGGTGAGAAAAAGCGGACAAGGCAACGAACGTGCTGATTTTGGAAACTGAAAAAGTTGGAAAGCAGTCTCAGAAGCTTCCGGGTGGTTAACCTCGTCTGTAGGAAGTTGCCGGTTTAAATTAGGAACAGATCCCAGAATAGAGGCAACAGATGTTGCAAGAAAAATCAAGGACGTAGTGCGAAACGATAAACAGATATCTAACAGAGTACTCAAAGCCACGCACAACGGAATGAAGATAGCGATAGTTGATCTGAATTAAAACAGCGGGAAAACTCTTCTGAGCGTCCTGAAACCAAGAGTTGAGTTGACAGGAACCTGCCGACATGTGCAGTAGACTCTGGGCCAAAGCAATAGAGTGTAAAAGCCAGGACAGATCGGTTAAGTACTGGAGGTGCATAAATGGTCCGCACTGTGAGGTGTGCAATCTGGATGAAGATATTCTGGGAATGCTGGGAAGCAACCGTGGCAGTAGATCAGGCTAAATAAAGAAGAGCAAAGTCCCGAAAACTCAGAAGATGATACATCCCTCTAGTCGTGAAAATAAATCTAATCATGGGAACGAGATTTTAGTCAGTGAAAGTCTGATACTACCGCCACTAATAGTGGTGGTGTCTTGTATGAGATTTCTTCCTCCCTGCAAAAGGCAAAAACAAAATTAAAAGCAATATAAATTGGCTTGATCTTACATTCAAGAGTGCAATTGCATTTTGCAAGAGCACTACGGTCTACTGACACTCTATATAATAAACCCAATCTAAGTATAACTTTTGAATTGATTGCATTATTTATCTAGAGAGGGATGTGAAGACCACGGAGAAGTGGATTTATGGTTTACTCTATAAAATTCCAAGACCACTCAAGATCAAGATATTAATCAGGGCCATTAGTAGTAAATGAAAAACACAAAATTTCATTAGAAGTGCTAGAAGTATTAGAAGTAGAAAAAAAACAGACACACTGTGTTTTCAAATGCATATACGGTGATATCTTCAAATAGTAAACAAGAATTAAGATTATGTTGTAGTAGGTATCTTACAGAAGGGCAACAACCCAAGTAGCATTTTTAGCTGAATTGCAGCAATTTTTTAGCAACTTGCTGCAACTTGCTAAAAAATTGCTGGAATTTAGCTAAAAATGCTACTTGGGAAGGAGACACTTTATGGATATTATCCACAGCAGAAGCATCGTAGTTAAACTAATAATAAAGCTAATTATGAACTGTAATGAATAATAAATCTTTAAAACTTTAAATTATTTATTAAGCTTTCGGAAACTCAACCGTTCCTTTATCAGAGTAATAATATATATTAAGGCCTAAACAGAATGAACGCGAAACCAACGCGACGTAACGTCCGTCAAACGCTGACGTTACGCTTTCGAAACGATACTGCACAGAATAGCGCGAAACCGACGCGACGTCAAAAACCTAACCTCACAGCCTAACCTGCATAATCTTAAAATAAGTGTTGTTATTTGTTGACGTGTTAACTTATTCTCTTAGCTTATTCTTATTAAAATTAAAGACAATGGATGATTTCGAACTATTTTTAAATTTTTACATGTTATATTTAATGTATCTTATAAAAATGACAAATAATTTTACCAACTTATATTGATTTAAAAATTAAATCACCAAATTGTAGTTGGTAGTGGTCGTTTCGCGTTAAGTTTGCCAACGTTCGACGTTGGGATCGCGTTGCGAGCGTTCATTCTGTTCGAACGTATTACAACTACATACATTTAACTTTTGACGGACGTTACGTCGCGTTGGTTTCGCGTTCATTCTGTTTAGGCCTTTACAACTGTAATGTACTCTTCAATGTTACTGATATCTTCACAGTACAAAATTTTTACAGTTGCACATGCCCGATAAAATAAAAAACTACTATTAGGGTCAGACAACTTCTAGGACAGCCATAGAAACATGGAGCCAATCCTACAATAATCTGATGGCTACAGAATAGTCGAAAATACAGGATCAAACGGCATAACTTTATAAATTCTCTAATCGGGTTAATACTCTGTTTCTGATCAAAATAGTATTATATTTTAAAAAAGGTAAACTTATAACGCCATTTTTAGAAAAGTCTAAAAGCTGAGGCAGAACTCTTAGTCTCTTACAAACCTAACTCAAATCATCTTCTAAAGTAAGAGAGGTTCTCATATCGCCGTAGAGCCCGCAGGTCAACAAAATATGCAGTCACGTTTTGACTTCCCCACGTCTAGTACACAGGTCAGTGTCAGACAAGTCTCGCACATTCAAGAAAGCGTTTATGCTGTGACTCATTAGCAAAAAAAAACAACAAGAGGCCTCGCCAATGAATGTAACGGCACTAACTACCGCTTTACCCATAAGATTAGTAAGCCCTCTCTAAGGCCCGTACTAATAGTCAGGAATTAATTCTCGGATCAATCCTAGATCTACCAATCCTTAGTTCATCCAATCAATCAATCCAATAGTCGGAATAATCTAGGATTATTACGACCATTGGTAGCATTTTCGAGCGATCCGAGAATTAATCCGTGATTTCGGATTGATCCTCGACTATTAGTAAGGGCCTAAGTACCCTTTTGAAACGGGTCTTTGTCAAAGGTCTATCAAGAAAGTATCGAATAGTAGGGCATAATTCTAATAGTCCGGAACAGCGCCGCGCATGTTTTGGTCAGTAAATTTGTAATAAGCGCACACAGAAAGCGAGTATCTTGTCCCTGAGACACACCAGGTAGGCGCGGTAGTTAAGACGCTCCCCAATCTGGATTACTTCTTTTTCGTAGTCGTTGTTCGTATTCGAACGTCGCCGTCGTGCCCAATTTAATATGTTACTATTAAATGGCTTTTTTAGCAGATTACTCTCGGTGGATTGCCACTACCTTCCGAAAAGAGAAGGTCATAATGAAGTCGGATAAATGTAGGCAGGTTGGGGATCGAACCAAGTGCTTTTAGCCTAGAGTCCGGTCCTTAGCCCGTCTACTTAGCTCACCTCTGATCAATCTGGATCACCCGGTATTTAAATTCCGTGTTATACATGATGGTCAAAAACCTTATCGGAACTGCGCTTGTGTAAAGAGGGAGTGCTCTTTAGGAGCATCTGGAAAGTCTTCAAATCCGACAATTTAATGCTGACTCTTTCGTCCCCACGAGGTAATAACCCCGAGACATCTCTTTGCCAATCTCTTGATTTCGGCTGCACCAAGAAACCTATAAATTCAAGAAAATTGGGTGACAGACAAGTTCTAGAAACTAGACTGCCTGTTACAATCGCTTTTCTATTAGAAATCGCCTCAAACTGAAACCTGGAAGAAAACTTTGCCATTTATTGCTCTTTTCAGAAGCATGATACGCTCTTCCCCGTAGTGTAAAAACTTACGGACAAAAGTGACCTCCGGACTAGCTCATAATTCGGTGGCCCAACGGGATTTTTGGAACTTCGAGAAATACAAGAATAGCAGGTACTCTTATCTCAGAGTAAATAGTAGTATCAAAAAACTTACTCACTTTACCTCCCTTTACAATAAAAGAAAGATTTCTGAAAGGTAAAAATATCATTGAACTCAAAATAAAAGATTGTATGTTATTCATACGTATAATGTGGCGAAATAGTAATAATATAAATAAATTGCGATTACACAAAAACACATAAATATTCATTAAAAGAATAAAATTTACGTTAAGGAATCGATTCAGAAAAATCAAACTTAATTTAAACTTGTAACTTTTGTAGTTACCTATATTTAAGTTAATCATCCAATAAACGAATGAAGATAAAATAATCCACAATGGATTTGGTAATATTTAGTTACGTTACAATTAACAAAATTAATCTTTAACAATTGAATAATTAAGGTATTTGTATTGAGTAAAATATAGACAAACATTGGTCATGAAAAAATAAGTAAACATTAAAAAGTCAATTGCCATTGTAAGAAATTTGTAAACACCTTAAAATTAAACATTTCCATAAAACTAACCTTTTTTTCTTCAAGCAGGTAAAGAGAGTTGTTTGTTTAATGAAATTGGCCAGATACTCGCCGGATTTCTCGATAGTTCCAGCGATGAGGTACCTTGTTCCATTGGGTTGTGCGTAAATTTGTTGTTTGTCAACATCCAGATAAATAATCCATTCGTAAATTGTAGAATTTGTCGTTAAATCAGTAATTTTCACCAAAGTTAATAAAAATTAAAGCAGTAAATTGCATTTGTTTTCGCATGAACTTATTTAATTTGTTTTGATATTTGCAAGCACATAGTGAATTCGTAATAAATTTTAACATTCTCGATGTTTGTACGTTTGGTTCTTTCAGATAATTAATTGATGATTTTTAATAGCACTACACCAAAACTAACATTTTAGTATTACGATAGAATTTAGTTGTTAAATCCATTTTATTGAATTGTAGACGGAAATACTGTTAGATATTCGTACGATAACAGATAAAAATTCACAAGCACAAATTACATTTTTTCTATTCAAGTCAACGCAAAAACTACGAAGTGATCGTGTCGATGTTCACAACAAAAGTTACGAAGTTCTTCCTTTGAAGTCAAGAAGAAAAGTGCCGTTACTTTGCGTATTTTTTCTAAAAATGGCGGCAGGAAAAGGAGGTGCTATTTTACAAAAATTCCTTTTTTCGTTCAAATATTCACGATAGTAAGTAAAGTTATCTAACCTACAGGGGGTAAATCACTATAAAAACTTGTTTTTCTACTCACGTTGGGTGATGCAATATGGAATTTTACGAGTTGCCATAATTGGTCAAAATTCTAAGAAATTACATGCTTTGCTTAGAGAAAAATAACGATACAGATTATAAAAATAGCCCGTTAGGTGCCGTGTCTATTTATTCAGAATTCTAGCACGTACGAGGAATATTCAATTCTTTTGAAATAACTACGAATTATTAAGTAATTTTAAAATAGTTAGGCTTAGCCGTAACAAGCATTCGATGTCTTTCGTTGAAATCGTATAGTTCATCTAGTACATGACGTTAACGTCAAGAGTGCCAATATAAAGTTACCTTTGTCTGCATCGTTTTCGCTTTATTTTTTTCACTTTCATCCAAAAGAAACGAAGAAGTTAGCACTGTCTCCAGTTTGCTCTGTGAACATTTCCCAACATTCCTCTTCATTAATGCGAAAAGTTTTGATTTTCATGAAGAAATAACTGACACCGACTTTACCTGAAAAAGTTTTTTTGTACTTGCAAAAATTAAAAAACAATCATATGGAGTCAGAGCATTTTATTTCCAAGAGAAAATGATGCGTAATACATAGGCCTAATTTTTTCATAGCTAACATGGCGACTTGACAGTCATATCTTGCTCAAGGTGACCCTTCTTCCTTCTCGTTTTGCTTATTGACAGAAGCATCGTGAAAATTTTATAAATGGTTTTCTTGGCAGATTACTTTTGGTGGTTTGCCATTTCCTTCCGAGAGGAGAGGGTCATAATGAAGTTGGATAGATTTTGAGCCAGGTTGGAGATCAAGTCTAGGGCTAGAGTCCAGTTCTTAACACGTTCACCTCTCCAAGGTGACTCAATTTCTACAAAACACGTTCAATCTAGAGCAGGGACAGCCAACTTTTGTGCACATAAGATCCACTTTTGATCTTAAAAATGTGTCGCGATCAACTTTGTCGAAAAAATCGAAAAAACTAGGATTTCTCGACACTTTTTCAAGATTCTTAAAATTAAAATTGGCTTCGCGATCGATCGGTTGGCCACTCCTGATCTAGAGGAATATGTAATCTTTGATAAGCCAACAGTGGTGCAATGATGTGATCACTGGTTGTGTTAAAAAGCGGCAATTGCGTAAATCAAACTTGTGCGACTGGGGGGTGCAGGCCATATATATAGCCTGCACTCTATCGACTAAACTTTGGACATGGCGGGAGGGGCGTAGAACGAGAAGGCCCCAGAATAGAACCAAGTAGAATTTCTTAAACCTCGGCCGTTCAGTACACACTTACGCTTACGAAGTGATCACCAAGATCTGCTCTGAGCTCTGACGGATCTCCACCTTACAATCCATCTAATATCTTAGCAGGGTACAATAAGCTTGCTTCAGTGCGCGTGGTTTCTGGAATATGAGCCACACCCGTTGAATGCTAATAAGGTTGCTAATAATCTTTGAAAAAAAAGATATTGTAGTAAGTAATTTACTAAATACAACTGTAGCATTACATTTGAAATTTAATACTACATTGGCAATATTTTACGACTTGCCCTGTATACGAGTAAAAGAGAGTGAACTGGCGACATCGCGGAGCAAACGAGAAGCTTCGAGATAGCGATTGCGTTTGGTGGTGTTTTTGAGAGTCGCTCAGTATCAGGAAATATTATAATTTTACCAGTATTTTTAATAATTAGTAATACACACCAAGCTTAATTTTTACGTGCTTTATCCAATGGTGCATGGTAAATATCGCATAGAAGTGCCCATTTGTAATATCTTGCAAAAGTTGAAGTGGAAGGTTAGCTATTTTATATCAGCTGTATGCAGATAAAGTGTTACCAACTTTGGCAGTCGGACGAAGTTTGTTTTGAAGATTTGTTTGAATATGGAAGCATTTTGTCAGTAATAATTCTGGTAGTAGCCATATTTCTTATTAAGTTTTTGGAACGGATTCATCCAGTTCGCATTCATCACCTTATAATAGCTGCGAAGAAGTCCTG
Organism: Rhagonycha fulva; assembly: GCA_905340355.1. NCBI lineage: Eukaryota > Metazoa > Arthropoda > Insecta > Coleoptera > Cantharidae > Rhagonycha > Rhagonycha fulva. Next base: position 15,089,719 of record HG996559.1, read on the forward strand.
CCTAATAATACTAATTGTTTGCTTTTGCATTAATTTGTGGAATTTAGTAGTTGCTTAATTTTAATATGGGCATTGGCTTGATTGCTTGCTAGCAATTGTTTTTCACACAGGCGCTGGAGTTAAATTTTGGTGGCTTGCTTGATGTGCTTGATTTGTGTTTGCCTTTTGTAGGTGCATTTTTTCATTTTTTTTGACGATCAACCAGCATCTTCGAAGAGAGCTCTCGTCGAGGATTGGAAGTGGCAAATTTGTACGTCAAGGTTGTTCCTGCTGGACCAACTGGTCATTTTAAGACACCCAGGTGAGTACGCATTTCAAGTATTTTGTCTTGCATGTTGCTGAAGTTTTACTTCATATTTAAGCGTTTTTTGCTTGGTCATTTTTAAGCTTTTTAGACTTACGCTTTAGCAGGTAGTTTAGTTGATGCTTGTTTTAAGTTGGGCAACTGCGTAGTTTTTTTTTGCAACATATTTTTGGCCTTCAGCTCCTACTTTTGTTTGGGACCATTGAGTCCATTACTACTGTATAATCCACTGTGATTTGTTTGTAGAATACGTAACCAAACGACCCTTTACTTCCTTTTTCTTTGGTTTCAAATAAATCACCATTTTTTTCTTCTTACTAGGTGTTTTATTTGAACCTGGCGCCCATTGAGCTCTTTTTATTTTCAGCTGCAGATGTATGCTTTTTAGTTAACAACGCTATTAACAAGTACCCACGAGATTTCCCCGCTCTCAGAGCTTAGTGCGAAAAGCACAGAGCCAGCTGCCCTTAGTACACCAGGCATTAAGTGGCACACTTGTGGTAAAAAAAATTACATTTATTGCTACACAACTTGGTTAGTAATGGCAAAAAATATTTACGATAAGAACAAGAGCGATACTTTACAGCGCTGATCTACAATCAGGATTAGATAGTTTATTTATAACCTAAAAATGGTTCCAGTGCGTCTTTAGTCTGAGTAATAAAACATAAAAAAATGCTTAGATATTTTTGTTTCTTTGTCTCTATCTTTCTGTTCGTAACGCTGTTCTACATTTCTGACTAGTTATTCTTTTACTATTAACCCCAAAAAAGTTTAGTCTCTTCTGACTAATAGCACACTAATAGATTTCTAACTAACAACCGACAATAAGCTTACCATGGCCGATGGGCCACTTGATCAGATTTTACGTGTGTTTAGAAAACTCAAACCTGGTCGTAAATTTAATAATACAGCGTAATTTCTGTCTTTGGTCTAGTCAAGATGTACCAAACTTTGGCAGTAAAGTTGGTCACAGCGCCACTTGATCCTTTTAAGATAGAGAAAAAAAAAAAAAGGTAGCTAGACTTTGGTTCTTAACCGCAGCCGGAGAACAAAGGGGTCGCGCACAGCGCGTTTCGTGGTTCTTGAAAAAATGATCTAGCGTATTCACCACAAGAAGCTCTTAGTGCCCACAGATGACACAATCTGCAATGATGGAATTTGGGCGCCAGTTGATGATAAAGAACTTATCATCAACAAAATAGATTTTTTAGTTTGCAGCCAAAAGATGTTATTAGAAAAGTGTAAAATCACTTACGTGAAATACTCGAAAAGAAACTTCACACCACAAGCTATCACTAAAAATGCAAATCGCACAACTGGATCAAGGATTGATCCAGGAAAATCACAAAAAAAAGAAGTCACTTCCAGAAAATCCGACCACTCTCATTCCTTGTTCGATTGCCAATATCGTTGTTGCCAACCTTTGTTTGCAAAATCCCCAAAGTTACCAAAGTAACCATGGTTGTTACAAACAAGGTGTTACAAAGATGATAGACCCCCGGTTCGTGGAGAAACCACTAAAGATCAAAAGCTTAAAGTTTCACCATTTTTATAAAATATGAGCTGCCCAGACCTAACTCAAACTATGAAGTTTCAGCATCTATAGTTTTCAGAACTATGAGTAAAATATTTTTTTTAATCATTTCACAATTACAATTAAACTGTCACGGCATAAATTATACAAAACTACATTTTTGACTTACATCATTTTAGTTGTAAGCCCCTCACATAATATGTAATTCTGTCACTGCTTCGTTCATAAATAAACTAACTAAAAAATAAAAACTCGCTTTTATAAATAACACGGTAGAGCAGGAGCTTTTTAGTAAATTTTATTATTATATTGGATTTACGACAATTTCTCTTGCAATTTGGATAATTAAATTTTCTAAATATTTCATCGACTTTTTTAATGTTCCTATTTACTTTTATTACGATTTCGTAAATATTTTTATCACTTAATATTCTTTTTCACTAAATAATTTTATTTTTGAAATCACAATGCTACATCATTATAATTAAAAAAATATTTGAAATTCTCATTTCTTGTCCGTAAAAAAATGTAGAGATATAAAAGATAATTTATTTTTGATATTATTTACAAAGTAAAACTCTGATTACCGCAGTTCTAAGTAAGTAATTAACTAGATTAAGAGATTAACGTAATTCTCACTGAATTTTTTTTGCAATAGCTCGAAAATAGTGAAAGATATCAAAAATTTCAAAAAGTCCAAAAATATTTATCAGAAAAAGATTAATATTTTTTTGGTTTAAATGTTTTTCATATCATTTACCGTTTTTGAGTTATTAGAGATAAACTCAGTTTAGAAAAAGATTATTTTAAATAAAAGCTTTTTTATTCACTTGCTAACCTTGTTTTGATCAACGGATTACCAATACCTATACACAAAAAATTGGAAGCTGAAGTTCTGTGAATTTTTTCAAAATTTTTTACTCAACCCAAAAAAAGTTACGAATTTTTAGAAAAACTGCTGTTTTTTTTTCAAACGATCGTAACTATTTCAAAAATTGACTAATCGGAACGTTTTTTTTTTGGTTTTGTTTGTCTTTAAACGTACTTTTCAGGAAAAAATACAAAAAAAATATTCAAACTTTGATTCTACAAAATTTTTCATTTTTTCGAAGAATATCATTGATTTTTCAAATTTCGACCCTTTTGATTTTTGATTTTTTTATTTAAAAAAAAAAAATTTTTTATTTATTCCGCGTATAACAACGCAAACCCCATAATAGGCAGACATTTCTTTCTATTTCTTTTGTTTAATTAAAAAATATTATTTGCGTAAAAATAAAACAAAATATTTTTTCGTTATTCCGGTCGTTAAATTAGGTGTTTACGTCCTGATTTGAGGTACAAAAAGTGTCTTTTTACGTCCTAGGACGTTAAAAAGGGAGGGTCATAATTTTTTACGTCCTAGGACGTAAAAAGGGGGGGTTATAAAATAAAACATGATATATTTTCGCAAAACATCATTAAAAAAAATAGAAAAAAATTTCGGCCCATTATGGGGTTTGCGTTGTTATACGCGGAATAAATCAGATTTTTTTTTAAATAAAAAAATCAAAAATCAAAAGTGTCGAAATTTGAAAAATCAATGATTTTCTCCGAAAAAATGAAAAATGTTGTAAAATCAAAGTTTGAATATTTTTTTTGTTTTTTTCCTGAAAAGTACGTTTAAAGACAAACAAAACCAAAAAAAAAAATGTTCCGATTAGTCAATTTTTGAAATAGTTACGATCGTTTGAAAAAAAAAACAGCAGTTTTTCCAAAAATTCGTAACTTTTTTTGGGTTGAGTAAAAAATTTTGAAAAAATTCACAGAACTGTTGTTGAAGAGATAGTATAATATGTAAAAATTTCAGGAAAATCAAAAGAGGTCGGGTTCAAAAGTGGTCGATTAGGTGTGGAATGCCCCATAGGTAAGTGAGTCAAATGACAATGCAAATAATAAAGCAATTAATAATTAATGTTAAAACAAACTTTTTGGGTATCACTCACAATCACACAAACATTTTTTATTTTGGCTGCACGCGGTTTTTGTACTTCAATTTGTGCCTTTTTGCTGCAATTTGACAATGCGTAAGTTTTTAACTTTTCAACAGCTTTGATGTTGTTTATAAACTGTAATTTTAGATATGTATTCTACTTTATTGGGGTGTAGAACGATTATTAAATAATAAACAATACAAAATTCTTAACCTTAAATTTTGCAAACATGAAAATAAAATTTTTAGAGTAAAATAAATATGGTAGATCTTTCAGAACGACTTGAGCTTACTGTAAAAAAATCAGAAGTCGTGGTAATAATTAGTCTTACTGCTAAAAGCGTTGCTGAAAAATTTTGCAATTTGATTATGCAACACGGTTTGACTTATGCAATCACAAGCTGAAAAACGAACACAATCCATGATACCCAGTCTGAACTCATATCCCCTTCCTTTTCTGTCTGGTTATAAAAAAGCTTCCATAGTAATTATTTTTTAATCAATCATTATTAAAGAACGTTAAAACATTTTATCGAATAGATAAAGTTTGCACGCAAGTTTGCTTTTCAATTACTTCCTCGTTACATTTTTGTCTTTTATCTTGAAATACAAAGAGTTATATGAAATAATGGAATGATGAATGATTAGTTGAAAGGCACTTAATATTTGTCTAAATGTCATATCGGTTTCTTGAAAATTAGAGATTAATAATTGAGATTGTCATCATACATTGTGTTCGATTTTTAACAAAAACACTTTGTATGAATGGAAAAATGCAGATTGGAACAAAATTTGCTTTTCTGCAAAAAATCTATTTGAATAACTGAGTACGTAGATTTTAGAGTGATTTATTTATTTATTTGTTAAAAACGTGGAAATAATTTAAACATGTTTTCTCTGCATGGACTGCATTTCTATTCCTTTACTAAAGTAGTTTTTACAAATTAAAATAACACTTAAGATAATTGCTTTAAGTTTGAGTTACATGTATCTGTTGAAGTGAGGTACTGCAGATATATTCTCTAAGGTGTTCTTGAAAAGTGTAAAAATGTTATTTTTCTCATTTCAAGAGGAGCTACGTTTTCTATATAACTTTTAACATCAACATTTTCTTTTTAGTATTACTCGAGTAAAAAGTCCATGCTTTCTGATAATTTAATTAAATTCGATTTAATTATTTAAAAATGTTAAATTGAACTCCTTTAATGTTGTTGTTTGTCTATACGACCTTTTTTTATATGAAAGAAACGGAACCCCATTCACTTCATCGATTGCACTGACCCCATTTTATATCTATTATTATTTCTGCAATCAATTTTTTCCGAATTCATAATTCGGTAACAGTGCCTGGAAAAGCCAAATTAAAAAATATTTTGTCATCGTTTCTAATTAAACAGTTTAACAAAATTTTACTTGAAGTAATTCGATTAAGTACTTGCAAAAAAATATTAATTACTAATGAAAAAATTTTATTACGATCAAAATTTTAGTATTCTCATCAATACTCCCACTAGAACACGTTTAAGAATTTAAAAATTTCAAATAAAAATTAAGGATTGATTAATGAAGCCATGCTTTTTCTTGTACCTTATATTAAGCATGTATTTATTCATCCATCCATTCGTTCGGTTAGTTTTACTTTAAACAAGAAAACAATGGTAATTTATTGAAAATATTCTAATTTAAAAAAAACAACTAAAAATGTACCTAGTAGTAGCCTCAAGAGATCACATGTCTTTCTCAAGCGAGAATCGAACCTGCTCTGAGCGTTTAGGAGATCGGTATTCATTTGGACGACTTCCCTGATGCCAAATATTCCGCCAACTAAAATTTTATTGCACCATTTTTCATTAAAATTATAAAGTAAAATCGTAAAAATTTTATTATCTCTTGCAGCATTCTAAAAACGACTGTTAATTGGCTTTTCAATGGATAAGATGGCAAATTTTACTTAGGCTAATTGCACATCCGGGCAACCCTTATCACAGAATGCAGTACTGTAAAATTTAATATCTTGAACAACTTTTCAAAAGTTTCAAGAACAATAACAATAATAATGAGTGCTATTGATGTGAATATCCAGCAAACATAATTTTTTATTTTTTTTGTTTTCTTATGCTTTTGAAAAACAATAGAACTTTTCTTAAGATTATTTGAGCTAAAATATGAATAATTTATCGGGTCAACAAGATCGCTTAACGCTTGAGTTAAAATTTACAATTTATAAAAAATGATGACTTGATTTAGCTATAGGGTATTCCTGAAGTTAGAAAAGCCAATATTAGTCTTTAAAAGGAAGCGCGATTGAACCACATCCTCAACAAGAACTTCCTGTTAGATTCCCACACAAAAAAAAACTAGTAAGTACATTATTACGTGGGTACTAAGCTTGGAAAGGCGCAGTTTACGCAATTCCGTGACCGTACGTACGATAGTTAAAAATGTAAATTTATGCAAAAAAAGATTTCTACATGTACCACATATTCACTTAAAACGAAAGACGTAGCGAATATTTCAAATTTAATTTTATTGTGACAACAAAACAAGCAAATTAAGTAGATATATTCAGAAAAATATTAAGTAAAATCTCATACATTTTCTCCTTTTTCCTTTGTGCGCTCCAGATTCCTACGTTCTTTTATTACTTCAAAATATGTAATATTTTTAAAAACTTTTTATTTTAACTTGACATGATCATAGTTTGTAAATTTATATGTAGTACACTAATTTTATATTCTTACATGTTTGCTTTTACGTCAGGGCTTGTCGTAGTTGCATATTGAAAATAAGAGCTTAGCGAAAAAGTTAACTTTTTAAATTAAATGTTGGGACATTTATAATTTATTACAATTTATAATGACGACAGTTACGGTTTTATTAACGCCCTTTCTAAGAATATTGTTAGTTAATTGACTACAGGAAGGAACATTAAAAATGCTGACCTGGAAAGATGAAATGTGTCTGAAACTTCTATAAGATCAGATAATAATAGTTTTGCTTTTTAAACAGTAGTAAAACATTGTAATTTTGTTACATTATTAACACAAGGTTAAAGTTTTATTTTAATGTCGTGGAGATGTCATGTGGTTCTTCGTTAGCTGGCGACTGACAAAGTAAAACTACATGTTTGTGTGTGTCATATAAAGTTAAGTTTTTTTTAATTAAAGTATTTCAATGTAAAATAAATATGTTATATTTTTGCCTGAAAAATTATATGTTATAATCAAAATTGGTATATTCGGGTATTTGAAAATCTACAAGTGGATAATATTTGGAAAAGATATGGCTTCAACAGGATGGTGCCACATGTCACACTCTTAATGCAATAATTGACTTATCAGAGGAAAAGAATGGCCCTGTAAACTGGCTATTAATTTTAATTGTGATTTAACATCTTTCGACTTATTTATTTGGGGTCATGATGTTAAATCTTTAGTATATGCTATGCCAACAAACCACAAATATTAAATGATCTAAAGAACAACATAATTGGTTCTATTAATGATATACGGGTCGATTTATGCAAAAAAAAGTTATGAAAATTGAGTTCAACCAATTCATTCACGTGGGCATTTGAATGATGTTATATTCCATCATTCATGCCATCGAATGAACTTTTAAATAAAAAATATTACACTGATATCTTCATAAATTTTATTTTATTTAAATTTAATATAAGTGCGCTTGTACAGTCATACCAATATCTCAATCTTACTTTTGGTTTCTCTAATAGAATATTCACGTTAAGCGTTAAGGTACGGGTGTGGGTTACCTACTTCTGATCACCAACACCCATTGATGGTTCCTGATTACCGGATTTCTTTCGATGAGGATACGGTTATTTACATGTAGAGATTATTGACACAGAAAAGCGGTAAGCAGGTAATCTGCTCTCCTACTGTTTAAAAAGATTATACCCTAATAGAATCTAGAGTGACTTGAGGAGACATAAGACCGCATAAGACCTTAATTTGTAAGCATGGTGCAGGAGGTCAGTTCCAAAAGTCAAGTGGGTCTGTTTTGAAAGCTAGGATGACTTAAAGAATTGCTCCAAACTTTGGTAGTGAAGTTTGTCACAACGCCACTTGATTTTTTTAGAACAAAAAGTAGTAGCTAACCTCGGGTATTTAACCCGCACAGTTCGGAGTGTCATGGGTCGCGCTCTGTGCGTTTTGTGGGTCCTAGAAAGTATATGGTGTATTTACCACGACAAGCTCTGTAGCGTCTTCAGTGACACTATCCGCAAAATATGGAAATTGGGTGCCAGTTGATAATAAGAAACCACGAATAAAAACTTTTTACAAAAAATCGCTTGACTTCTACGCCTCACACCTCACTTCCACTTGTTCAATCTCGCTTTTTTTTCAATCTCTCTTTTCTAAAATGCCTAAAAAATATTTCAGATATTCAAAAGTAACCATGGTTGCATACTTTCAGGCGTAAAATATCCTTAAAAATTTCATTTAATAAATAAAAGCACCCGAAAGTATACAGGGTGTTACAGGGTAATGATTGTAACGAAAGATTGGGCGCTAAAATTTGTGATGAGCGCCAAAATTTTGCTTTTCTTACCTGGAAAACACAAATCTTAGGGCCGTGTAGCAACAAAAGATGGAAGTGATCTTATGGCTATGAATGGTAAAATGGTAAATTTCTTATGGTAGAAAGCTAGAGACAAAATGATGTACTATTAACCTTGATGGTAAATAAATAATACAAAAGATCTTAAGAGTTTGGAACAATTATAACCTTAAAATGAAGATAAGATCCTCTCAAAAAATACTTTAAAAGAAGCCGGTAACCAAGAGTATTGCCAAAATTTCAATGACTGAATTGGATCCCAAATAACTTAGATTGGAATAGAACACTAGTCCAATAAAAGCAGATCACTGGAACGTCCAAAAATACATACGAATCATAAAAATTTTAAAATCGAATAATTTGTCAACTAAATTTTTAACTTTGCTAACAATAAACCTTATCAAAAACCAATCAGGTGATTTTCAAGAATATGCAAAGCCAGACCCGTAGCCAATATTTTATTTTGAGAGGGGTGAGGGGGCACTTTAAAAAAGCCTTTTGTAAAAGTAAAATTTTTGAGGGTTTCCCTTCAGGAAATTTTTATTATTACAATCTAATTATTTTAATATTTTACTTTTATAATTTATTAAACATTTTTTTGTAAAATTAACTCATTTATTATTTAATTTATTTTTAATTAAAACAAACATTACATAAAAAAGTTATTCGCTCGCTACCTTACTTTGTAATTTTAACTCTATGTGCCTTTCTTTTTTATTTGCAAAATTTTTATTATAATATCGGAATCAATATTTATATGTAAATTAAGGCAAATAAAAACAACTATTTAAAAAAAACAACTATTTCCTATTTTAAAATATATTATACCTATTTTATTTTCGAAATTCAAATTTTAGGTCAAGTTTTATAACCACGACCCCAAGATATAATATTTATGGAAGAAAACTCGACTTTACTTACGGTTTAAGATTTACTTACGTGTTACAATGAACACGGAAGCAGAAGTAACATTTACACCATGGTAGCGTTAACATCAAATTAAAATTACTATTTAAGGGCTTATTTGGCTTAAATTTGCCAGAATAAAAGAGAAATCTACCCTTTCTTAGTAGCACTTTTTCCTAGTTGGAAAGCCCCTAAGAATATTATTAATCAATACAGCGTATGTATGTCAAAACGGCTCGGAGTATTGCAAAGCGACCGAAAGGAGCGCAGCGGCACGTAGAGTCGTTTTTGACAACGCAACTGTGTCCGATTAAGTTTCATCATCAATAAATCTATTTAAACCCTTAAATTAAATTCACACGTTTGGCAAAGAGAGGGCCACTGATTCCATGCAAAGCTTCTGTTATCTATTGTAGCGCATCATACCATTTTTACGTTCCGGGTCCTACTCTTTAAGTTGGGCGGGACTTACTTACTAGCGGCGACCAATGAAAAGCTCATGTATGATACAAACCGTGGAAAACCTTTCGTTTATATAAAATTTTTTTAATTTGTTTAAACGGTTTACTAATTTTTTCATCTATGATTTTGGTATGGTCCATTTTCTATGATTTGTTCTTTTTGATATGTAAAAAATTGGAGGCCTGGTGAATGAACATTTCCCCAAATTTTTTACTATCAAATTTTTTTTTCTTTGCGCATTTCGGGGAGGGGGGAGAGGGTACGTTCCCCCAAGTCTCTTATTGGTCTCTTATTATCATCAACTGGCACCTTACTTTCCATCTTTTACGGATAGTGTCACTGAAAGAGCTACAGAACCTTGTTCTTAGTAAATTCACTGGATACTTTCAAGAACCCACGAAACGCGCAGAGCGCGACCCAAGACTCTCTGTAATGTGGGTTAAATACTCGAAGTTGGCTACCTTTTAATTTTTTAAAGGATTAAATGGCATTTGAGAACAAAAACTACTGCAGGGGTGGGAACTCCGGGATAATCCTAGGGTATGATTGTCTGCCCTGTCTATCGTTAAAGATTGAACTTGAAAGATTGAACCTCAGTGCTGTTAGAGCTGTTGATCACCTAGTATAAACCTTGGACCTTCCTACCTAAGGCCATCTAGATTTTGCGTCTCTTTGAGTAGGTAGCCGGCTAGCTAAAGACTATTTTACGAAGTTTAACTTGTACGGCCGGACTAAGGGGACAAAAAGGACATACCTTAGGTAAACGTCTAGCATCTAAAATTAACAATACACATTACTGTCCAACTTGTAACAAATTTTCTCATTTGTTACGTGGTTTTACTTTCATTTCCTTTCTCACTCCGGTCCTGTATTTTATTGTGCATCTTGCATGGAGATTTAACTTGCATTAGATGTACTATTGTGTCTATAGGAGAACACTCTACTGGTAATATACCAAATTGACGGCTAAAATAAGCTCTTTATAACGTAGTAGAAAGCTCGAGAACATACTAACATCATTCATGTAAAATTACTTTCCGACTGAAAATTTATTAATTATAATGTTAATAAATGTGCCAAGTTGCATTTATGTGATGCAATAAATATAATATTACATCGGGATTTTTAATGAATTTACCTTACCTTGAAAATTTCCTATCTCACATAACAATTTATTAACAGAGGATTCGATATAGTACATAAATTTTAAAAATATAATTTTATTAAACGCAAGAAAAACATTGAGATATATCACCCACCACTACACCGATCATTCATTAAGGTTTCTTTAAGTTTATAGCTGCTATCTTCCAGTTAATTTTGTGTTTAGAGAATTATTTATTTACAAGACAGATTTCATAACTGAGCTCAAGTTCTTGGAATTAATAGGTCTTAGTAATTAACACTCCAGTCATTCAAATACACAGTTACAAAATAATAATCAGCATCATTGAAATGTCTCGTTGAGATGCTGTTTCGATCAAAATTAATATGACAATTTACAAGAAGCTTTATTGTGGTGCAGGGTTATACCAAGTAATGCAATAAAGCCAACATCATCAGAATTAATGTTTTGTAGGAGAATTAGAACGCAATTAGATTTATTCATTTCATGATGGCTAAAACTTGGCAAGAATTGTAAAGAGAAGAGTTGCAAAGGGATTTAATGAAACGTGAAAATATAAATGTAAAGATGAGATTTCCTCATAGTAAGTAGCAACCCGATACATTTGAACGATTACAAAGTTATTAACTGTTTATTTCGTGAAAGTACCATCGTTTTGTGTGCACAGTGGAATACGTTATGCATCGTGAGATAATATTTTGAGTAGGTGAATAATAATTACTAACTTATTTACATTAGTTACATAATTTATAATTCAGCTTAAACTTCAATGCAGATTTAATTGTACAAGAGCTTGTGTTTTCATTTCTAGAATTCAACAAAGGAATTCCAAAATTATGGGATATATCATCCAAAAAAATTTTGCTTTTTAATGAAACAATGGTTATATTATTTATTTAGTTCAATAATGTAGCGATCCAAATGCAAGTTTGTCTTGCTAGCAAATATATTAAAATTTATTTTCTCTAATTTTAGCTTGAAATAATGATCATTTAATCCTCTACATTTTAATTTTCATGTAAATTAACCCAGTAGATTTCTTACAATTTTTTGTCGATCTAAAAATAATTTATATAAAATTCTTTATAGTGACCTAAATGAAAACGTAATTTTCTATTTCAAGAAGGTTATGAAAATATGTTAAAGGAAGCCAAGCTTCGGATATCTTAATGTTTAATTATTGTAAGTAGCTTATAAACCGCCAATATACGTTACATGATAAAACTGACGACTTACTGAGAGGTAAGTAGAATTTCAAATTTATAAGCTCTCCTTTATAAGCTCTTCTTGAATATTTCATATTTTATAAATATTTGCTTCCTTTAGCAAACATTTTCTCATCACGTCATGAAATATGGATAATAAGTTTTAGTTATTAATTGCCGCACCCCGTATATTACTTCCGCGATAAAATTATTGGGTAAAAAATACGAAATAATTTTCAAAATTGATAAATGTTTTTGTTAAAAGTGTAATCCTTGTTTTAGGTATTTTTTCAGGATTTATATTAACTTAAGCCACGAAAAGCTTTTAAGCTTAATCGATGGATTTTTAAATTAAGTCCTTTCTGCTAACGTTTTTATTTTATTGTCAGGTTTTTACATTAGAAATTTTTCAGCTTCCAATTTGTCCAAAAAATACTTCAATTATTTTCAGTTTCTAATATATTATTGGAAATTCGTGCAATCGCCCCTTCCTACCATTTTGAGTGATGTAATATGCGTAAAGGATTTTATGGTTTATTAACGTAGAAGAATTTTTATTCAGAATGCTGATGATGTTGTTATTAATGCCAAATTGTAAAGATGAGCTTAGCAAAAAATTAATTAATCTTTTAATCACGGAGCTTACCGGAATGGTGGGCACCAATATGATTTACGATTTTAAACTGGAGGTCATTAAGAAAGACTAGTCGTTCTCCCTTTGGTTAAAACTAAAATCCCTTATAGAGGGTACAAAGCCGACATGTTATCCTTGTAGTTTTAATCAAAGCAGACCGTAAAACACCCTAACCCTGACACGTCAAATGAAAAAGCATTAGTTTAGTGCTAGCCCACTAGATGATGATGACCCTGTGCGGTATCCAATTTAGACCGACCGTCCAGCCATGAAATAACATTTTGACTTTACTTTTATTCCACATAAAGTGCTTTTTTATCATTTAGATGCATTAAAAAAGCGATTTGTAAGTGAAAAATTGTTGACTTCCATTCCCCATACAAAATACACGCAAATTTGACAAAGGCGGACACTTATCCTATGCAAATCCATCTTTAAATTTATTATGCTAAATATTAAATATCAACCCTTATTTGAAACAGCAAAAAGACCTCGGGGGAGTTTCCTCCTTTAAAGTGTTCGATTGCTGCACTAAACTTGCATACAAACGACTTTGTTTCGACCTACTGACTGCACTTTGCAAATCGAAGCCAAAATTTACGTGATGTAATTATTTTCGAAATCCTGTCTTGGCAAAATTTTAAATCGTTGAGGACGCAAGTTCGAACCATAATTAATGGAATCCGCTACCCCGACGTCCTTAGATCCTCTCGAATGAAAACTTCATGATATAATCGGTGCTTATTGCACTAACGCTTTTCATTTTTCTGAAGTAGTACTTCCAATTTAGTAGTTGAATTTAGCATTTGTTACGTGCTTAGAATTGTAGCAGTAAAATATTATGCACATAGTTCACTGTTCTAGAAAACATCTTGTTGGGGATAAAATGAAAACTAAAATATAAAAATTTATGTAAATATTGACGTCTTGTATACCAGAAGATACAAAAAGGTTAAAACAAGTAGCACAAGAGATAAAGAGTCATGAATTTATGGACCGACATTACCTACCGCTTCAAAATTTTGAATTCGTAAATCAAAATAAAATTTAAATTGTTGACTCTTGGTGAGAACGAAGTTTTTAATTGGATTTTGCTTAATTATGGATTTTTGCATGTTAAAATATTAACTTGACGATTAGTACGTGGTTAGTAATATCCTGGGTAGGTATGATAATGAATTACGGAATCATAATCCAAATCAATACCTACCTATAAATAATATTAATAACATCGTTTATGATAATTACTCTCGTTCATTAAATATTCAGTTGATGTGCTTAAATTTGAAAATCTTGAAAGCTTTTTCCGAACGAAATGTTTTCATGAAATTGAAATCAAAGAGAAATTTTTTTAAAATTTTATAATCCTGAAGGATAGGCATAGAATCCTGAGTGTTCTACTGTGACTTTAAAATGTCGGAGGTCAATAAACAATTCAAAATTAGGAAAATTGATTGATAATTTAGTTATCTTTTTTGCTTTGAAGTTTAAAAACTGAGAAAGGTTCTTAATAACCAACTAAAACTAAAAGTTTCACTAGTGACAATTGTCAGATATGAATCAAATTCCGCCTCTCAAAATTATCTATATACAAGAAATGTAATGCAAACTAAAATCATAGAAAACACCACCATTTTTTTTGAAAATTTATGAATTCATGGGCTCTTAATTTGGTTCTCACCAAAATTTTCAAAAACAAAATTAATTTATACACAGAAAAAAATTATACTTAAAAGTAGAACCATTTGTGTCTAAATTGTCCATAAGTACAAATTGTGTGAAAATTTAGTATAATTTGACTCGTTTTTTGATTTCGAATGAAATAATCTTCTGAAAGCTAAATAAGTAATTTAATTGATTTTTAATTTTTAATAACTCGATATAATAAAGTTTTAATATTATTAAATGATATTTCATGTAAAATTTTGTATTTTTTTTAAATTATAAGCTTTATTTTTAATGATTTGCAAATTTTTTGTTTTATTATTGCTTTTTGGACTGTTTTCTATCATTCTTTCCTTAAGAAATTTTTAAAATTGCGTTCCGGGATACCAAATTATCCCTATTTATAAATTTTAAATTATCAGCAAAAACTTGTTCATTTACTTCAATCTGATTTTTTTTACATTCATATTTTTTTAATTTTTATTTTGTGTCATTTTTGGCTTTTACAATGGTAGAGATCCGTGTCCAGTTGTTAACTAAACTAAAGTTTTGAACTCCTGGCCGGCGGGGGGGGGAGGGTATTGTGACAAATTGCATTGATTTTGATGCGTCTAATTTTCAAATTTTCATCAATTTTTACTCGATGCGGTCTGCTGCATTATTTTACCATGCATACATGTTATTCAAACCAAAACGATAATTTTTTAGTCTACCCAGAGCATAGATTCAATGCGGACGTATAATTTTAACTACAGACAGTTCAGTTCGGTTTTTTTGGTTTCAATTTTTACAGTATTTGATGTTTCATCACTGCCGTTGTTGGATCCAGTTTGCCACCACATAGTGCCAATTTATTACTGTAATTTCATATTGGAAATATTTTTGGGGTCGCATGTTTCACCTTTCATGTAACTAATTTCTAAAGACGCTATCCGATTGGGCTTGATCATATCTGTTCGATTGTGCTTTTGAAATCAAGAACCAAATTAAACAATGATTTGATTATTGCACTTTTTAGAAATTCCTGGTTCATGTTTATTCGATTTGTCTCGGTGTCATTTCCATCTGGCAGATTTGAAAATAACAGCAACCATGACTGTTCTCTCCAAGGTTCCAGCATCAAGATCTTAGTGTAGTGTTGGTTTTGTGATATGCGATTAACGGGTCAAGTGCTTCTAGTTATTTAGGAGATACTCCGCTTCCCCGGTATGAACAGACCATGATATCGTGAAAAAACAAATTATCTTGCTACCTAAGAGTTAAAAGTTTTATTTTGCTAATTTTCCACCTTGGGAGTGAAGGTTTTAATAAATTCACATTTTACTTGTGCATAGCAAACTTAAAACCGAATAAATTTGTGCAAATTGGAGGGTATTCCATACCCCCCAAACCCCCCGGTCCCTAAGACCAAAATAGTGTAAATTCTATCACAGAATTTTTTAAATCGCAAACTTTTTTAATAAGTTAGTAAACATGTCATGATATTAGAACCGAGGGGGAGGGTTCTACTACTAAAATTTATTGTTTTTCTTATTATAAAAATTCTATTAGTTCTATTATTAAAAGTTATACCATTTTTAAATGTACGCAAACTTTTAGGAGGAGTTTTCTAGCAAATTGCTGTAGTAGTTGAAAAAAAAAATTCGAAATAAGAACGAAAATAGAAAAACATGTCTATAGCTCCCCCCCCCCCCCAAGAATTTCACGAATAACTCCGCAACGGTTGAGGCTCCAAACGAAAAATTTAGAAGCTCATTGATGCTCAAACGATGCTTAAACGTTTGACGCAAATTTTACCCAAAAATTCGATTTGGGGGGGAGGGCAGCGACATTTACTTAGCTAAATGCGTCACATTTGCAGCGAATGTTTGGCGAATTTTACGTTCCGATCCACAGAACCTGCATTTGTCACTATAACTAAGTATAGTACGGCAGATACATTTTTTGATCTCGAATGGGATTCAATCGCCTGAATTTTTCGTTCAAAGCAACCGCTCCACTACCGCGCCCAATTACATGACCCTTCTTGCGCAGTCTATAATGAGTCTGGGTTCTCGGTCAAGAACTCTGTGTGGTCTTTTATTGCGTCCAAAATCTGACTTACTCCATCAACACTGTTCTTTGTTGGTGATACTAAAAATCATGCTCTAGACTAGAGGGAACTTGAAAGATATAAAAACTGAATTTAATTAAGAATCTAACAAATGTTTCGAAGGAAACCAATACAAATAAAAGATTCGTAAAGATCTAAAAGCCATAAAATGACAAACCCAAAGGGAACCAAGTGGATGCCCAAAAGGCAAAATTTTAAAAAGCAAATATGTTCTGGTGGACTCCATGAGCTTGCACGCAAAAAAAAGATGTAGTTACATTTACATTTTTCGTGTAGTAAAATAATTGTAGTGACAGGAACAACATTTGTAGTAAAATTAAACGCACCTCTCATGCTGTTTATACTACATCAGTTGGAAAATGCACTTACGCATTGTTGTAAGATGAATGTAGTTAACTTTACAATTTTTATGTACTTCTAACTCTATAGAGTGTTGTTGCTTATCACTTAAAATAATTGATTTTGGTGTAACAATAAGATAAGTAAAAAGTACACTGGATTGTAGTAATTAAAATTTACCTCGTGTAACAAAATATTGCAACTCTAATGTTTTGCAATCTTTCAGTTTCCATAATTAAGTTATGCTTTGACAAATTTATTCTTTTATTTGTTCTTAATTTATGTTTGAACAGCACCTTAAGGTACAGTGTACACGAGGACAATATTATCATTAGTTTTGAAATGAATCGTGAAGTGAAAAGAATTATGGATGATTTTTTATTATTTAAAGGTAAGTACTTAATTTTTTAATGTTCAAAATTAAAAATCGGCAGTATAACGACGATTTTTGAGTTGCGGGCTACCTAAGCGCTTCCCGAAGATATTAATTTTACGAATGAAATCTCAACGTAATGTGAAGTTATAATTTTGCGATTTAGGTAAGGGCAAATGGTATGTATCGATTAGTTTGGTCAGAAATTGATTTTAAACTTGTTGATTTCCAGCGAATATCGACTTTGTCTTTATAGAAATATTTCTTTGTAAAATTTCGGTTCAAAAAAACACGTGGAGATTAAAAATTTTTAAATATATAAATTATTAACTCGTTGATATTAGATAATATAAAATATTTTGAAGTTTTATATTATATAAAAATTTTTAACAATGTAAAGTTTAAAGGTGTAATTCTAAGAATTTCAGGCAGGCTACCGCATTAAAATCTTATTCGTTCTTATTGTCACATAAGCACATTTTTTTGAATCGTAAATATTTGTTAAACTACAATATAAATTTTTTTTTATTATATTTTAATTGCTATTAATTAATAATAAAATTAACTAAATATCAAAAATTAAACAAATACCTATAGGTACTATTGGGATTGGTCCAGTGATGCATTAGTAATGATAGATGAAAATTTAGTTCTAAAGATTGAAATTGTAAATTTTGAATAATCCACATAAAAATAATTTGCAATGCAGTTTTCATGACCGCTACTATATAATTATAGACAATACGATGTTATCAACAGCATTACGTAATTAACAATTCAAAATAATATTCAAAAATGTTGTGATACCACCCTGTATTCACCTTTTCTTATAGTATTCAGGTAAAAGAATATAAATTGTAAAAAATGTTTTAAAAGCTTTTATTCTTAAAACTATTATGCCATATATACGTAAAAAATTTTTTCCAGAGTGACAGTAAGCAATTAAATTTTAAGAAGTTCTTCTTTAAATACTTGCTACCATAAAATAGTAGATAATTAATAAAATTTGAATTACATATTTTCAAACTTTCAATAGATCGTTGCTTTGAAATGAAGATCACAACTTTCATTGATGCGCGCGCATTAGGATTTTTGTTGCAGGATTTTGTTGCTAGACGGTAGACGCAAGTTTAATTTTTCAGTTTCCACTCGAGGATCAACATGGTAATACCTACCTGAGGTTGTAAATCTATACCTAGTCGAACTAAACAAACTTAAGAAATGTGAACCTGTTACTTCTACTCAGAAAGACAACAAAAATCTTCGCCAAGTTTTGGATGAAACCATGAAACGTATGCAGTCAAAATCACTATAATCAACGGATCAACAACAACCACGTAAGTAGCTTGAAACATCAAATTGCAATCTTAGAATGGACAAAAATAACATTATCGATTTTTTAAAGGGGACTGCTAGTCAATCCGTTAAAACAGTATAACGTGCAGAAAAAATCTACTAGCAACGTGCACAAACAACTAGTCAACCAATGTAAAACAGTATTTAAGAACTAATGACGTGAAGCACTGTTGCTTACAGGTACTTAACGTATATCTTCCGTTTTATATAACAAATTTTGTAGGTAACAACGAAGTATTGTCATTATGATTGGAATTGCCACTGTAAAATCGAAAAATCTGGAATTTAGTGGAGGCCCTCAAAAACTGAAGTTCAAAAAGATTTTGTGCTTCATATGCAGGTAATTTTATGACTTGACTGTTTAATTAAATAGATATAATCTCACGAGGTACATATAATATGCATTTCAGACAGCGCCAGCGGCTCAGTTGGAACAACGGATACGAAAGTTATAGGGATTTCTACTTCAAAACCAACCATTATTGGACCATTGGATACGCCCACATTATGTACAGTAGTTTTACCTTATTAAAGAAGTAGCCTACCTTATTATCTACAATAATTATTAATTATAAGAAACTTTATAAAGCAATTTATTTTAATAAATATACAAAATTATTTGTACTGTTAATATGCGTTTACCTTATAAAGTTGTTAATTTAATAACATTAAACACAAGTAAAGCATACTGCTATTGTTGTCAAACCCACACAATAATTGTAGTAGTTCTAATTAATTTATAATTCAAAGGTAACAACATCACTATGTAAAAATAGCAACAATTGTGTAGTACAATTAACTTAAGAATGTTGTACAAGTAACGACAGCACAAAATGTGAATTATACTGAATATTAGCAATATTTACTACACAGTAAACGTAGAGTTAACTACACCTATAGGTGTTAAAACAACTTCACCATTAGTACTATGTACATAAGCACACGTACATATAACAACAAAATTTTAAGTACTTTATACTACAATGCTGTTAAACCTTTACAACAATTGTAGTAAATTGTACTGCAGTCATTTTACAACAATTGACATGTAAATTTTACTACTCTTTGGTGTTGTCACTATATTTGCAACTCATTGTAGTAGATTGCACTGCATTTGTAGTTACATTTACAACTTTTTTTTTTGCGTGTGACAATTGAGATGTGTTAGTAAAAAGTACTACGAGAGTGGATGCCCGGGGCCAATTTTTGTTTTATTTAAAGCTTGCTTGGTCTTCCATTTTAGAGGACGGATTCGTAGTGGCTGGGTGGTTAGGAAAAGTAGGATCCAAAAACAGATGAAAGCAGAAAAGTGTCACTGATGCTTTACGAAGTAATTGATGTCTCTTAGTATAGACCGAGGTATAGACCTTAGCATCCGACTTACCTGAAAGAGATCTCAAACCTAAGGCCTTATGTAACTTAGAAGTCTGTGAGGAATAAGCACCTCACATTGTTGAGAACCCATTCACAAGGTATAATTGTGGCCGAATCCTCTATAAGAAAGAGCGTTGTGAAAATTAATTTATAATTTAGCACTTTAAATATAAACATTAAGGATTACTCGAGATACTGGGATCAGTATGAATGAGTCTCTACGTGGCCATCTTAGAGGAGCCATTAGTGATGGAAAACCTGTTATCAGAGCTATTTACAGTCGCTTAGACGACTGATCACGTAATTGAATGAAAACGACTCAGTCTGCTGTGAGTGCTTCTATACTCAACATGGACATTCAGACGACTGATCGATCTTAATGTTTGGCACATAGAGCAAAAGATTTGGTTTCAACGGGAACTGAGATGATTTTATTGGGAACTAAAGGCATATATATCTTAACCCGGGTTAACTCACGGTGCAGTAGGTCAGCCCCGAAAGGAACCAAATGTCAAGAGACATGACTTTAACTCATAACAAGGAAACTTACATGGCGCGGAAGGCCAATTCACTAGTGGACTCTATCATCAGTAATAGCTTAAAATTTGAGATGTTAAAGTAAATCTTTAAGGGCGTTAGCCTACACGTCCTTGAACTGTGAGGCCTAAAGAAGTCGGATTTAAATCAAAAGTACTACAGAAAAGGATTCCCGGAGCTAATTTTTGCGTATGCTTGCATTGACTTATTTTTCAAAAATATAAATTTTTCTTTTAAATTTACAGAACAGAGTTAATCATTTTACTTTTCACTATTCTTTGGAAGGATTGCTTTTTGATTCACTAAACAACCTACTAAACAAATTCATTACTTGCAAAAATTTGGATTTATTACAAAAAATTTGAAAAATAATAGGCAACATGCAGCACACAACTGCAATTTCCAGTGCTTTCAAAATGTTAGGAGGATGAAGCTCCAATAGGTGCTTTTATTTCATTTCTATTCTCCAACGCAATCAAATGTGAACAAATAAATTTAATTTTTACGTTGATTAATTTCACACCCTCTATGCCCGTTTACCCTACACGCGGTGTAAAATTGAACCATATATTATAATTAAAATTGAATATTAGGACCTCTTGGGAAATATCAGTGGCAATTCTTAAAATACGTCGTCAAGTGCCAAAAGTGTCAAATATAACAAAATAATATTAATGCTAAAACTGATGTTTTTTACATTGGGGGAAGCACATAATTCATGAATATTTTATAAAGATCTTGTATCAGTTCATTTCGTAAAGTAATCCTTCGAGATTTAAAATGTGTAAAGGTGTCAGATTGCCAATCGAGCTTGAAAATGTTCATTTTGTGTAACTGACTTGTTCACATTTTAATCTTCATCTTCTTATACTACGTTATTTTGCGTAGGTTTAAATTTTTGAACCTATTTTTTTAAAGTGAAAAATCACTGGAATATAATAATATAAAAGTAACTATTAATCTTTATCAACAACTTCTTCAGCAAGACGACCTATGTACTTCTTTCAACCACAAACAGGTACAAATTTATTTTGCTCGTCGATTTATTTAAATCTGAAGTACACGCCAGACCACTGCCTGTTTAGAAAAATTACGAGTTTTATGGACTTCCTTGCACCCTTACTAGATGTCAGTTAGGGGATATGTGATGTGCATGTTACTGCGTTTTTCAAGAATTGGGGTAATCGGCACCCCACACGTGCGAAATCCAAACAAGAATTTTTGTTACTATATAAAGGAGAGCGATTGTTCTGTCATTTTAATTATTTTAACGTCCATTGTATGGAATTCCCTTATTCAAAGTGAGCTATTTTTCATTAACTCGATATTTTTGTTAAAACTAAGTAGACAGGGTGGTGTAAAACTGTAAATGCAACTTATGTTTACTGATCTGTTGAGGAAATAAAGAGGGTAAACGCGGCATGTAAAGTCTGGGTTTCTGCGAACAATAAAAG
This sequence comes from Rhagonycha fulva, assembly GCA_905340355.1. Classification (NCBI taxonomy): domain Eukaryota; kingdom Metazoa; phylum Arthropoda; class Insecta; order Coleoptera; family Cantharidae; genus Rhagonycha; species Rhagonycha fulva. The sequence continues at coordinate 15,111,657 of HG996559.1, forward strand.
CGGGAAGACCCCTTTGCAAACACTGCATTCCCGGGAGCTCTCAGTACTCGCCCTTCTGACATATAGAATATATCCCGGAATCAGGCACGCTTCAAAGAAACTTTAAAATAGAAAACGAAAGTTAGTAAGGGTTCCTGATTGTTGAATGAGCGAATTGCAATGGGAATTTGCAAATCGTAATAAAATTTACTCCGTCCTTTCTCATATTGAAATTTTATTAGTTTAATTTTTTTTATTCGAAAATTCTATCGTTTATCAATGTTTTTTTTTGAAAAGCTGAGCTTATTACGTTCTTCCAATTAGGAATTCGATTTGGTCGAGTGTGAGTTCAGCTCGTTATTTTCTATCATCCAATGAATTTTCTCCCTCCGATAGGATGAAAATGGGGAAGTTTTATTACGCTTTTAAAGGCTTTTCATCATATAAATATTGTCTTATAATATCACATAAAAGCACTAACAGTAATCTACTGTAGTTGGTCGCGTGGAAGAAGATAGTGATTGTTAACTAAACATACGCTTCTCCAAAATTGCTATGAAACCGCGAATTATTTGCACAGCCTACAATTTATTACTGATTTTCAACGCTTTGTTGGTATTTTCCCTGCGAATAGCACATTAATGCGGTATCTCCTAACAAGTACAATAATTTTATTATCATTAAATTGTCATGTAGAAACCAAGTTAATGGGCTCCATGGCAATTAGCAAATAGTAACTGCCATTTAAAGAGCGTATTTACATGCGGCTTAAGTTAAATGATGTGTCGACATACTTTTTTATTTGAATTCCCTATTGTAAGCGTCACATATCCGTGAGAGAGATTGATAGAAAAATTTTCCGGAAAAATATGGATTGATTTTCAAAGTTACCGAGATCGCCAATGCTTTACCGACTCCTCTATTCAATTGATGTGTGGTCGAATACAAAATATTTACTTACTGCAACACCCATATTTGCAATTGTGTAACACATGTTACTATATTTACCTTAACACGAGTTCCCATTAGTTTTTCCCTCAATAATATATTTCAAAGAATGTGGAATCTTCAAGCAGATGCTTTTAAAAAAAGTTTAAATCACTTTGAACATTGAAAAATTTGTTTTTGCAGTCATCCATCACACGAAGAATAGCAACGTACATACATACTTTGGCTATGTTCATGTAATAATTTAATATGCGTGTAATTTTAGAATTTTTTTTTATAAAACAGTGTAATATTGCAAATTGATTTTAAATTTTCCGTCTCAGTTTTGTTGTGCTTTCGTTTATTGAGGATGCTCCAACGCAACTTGCAATTGATGAACTTCGCCTAAAGAACGAATAAGAACGATTAAAATATGGACAAAAAAAGAAAAAAAGAAATGAAAAAACGGCAATGGAAAAGTTAAAAGATGAACAATACCAATGAAAATATAGACAAAAACTGCAAAAGCAAATAGACAAGGAGCAAAAAGAAGATATAAATGAAGAATGGAAAAACATAAGAGAGAGTATAACAAAAGCAGCTGAGCTATCGATAAAAACGAAAAAAAGAGATAGGAGAAGAGAATGGTTCAATGAAGAATTCACGGACAAAATAGAAGTAAAAAGAAGGGCAAAAATCAAATGGATGAGAACGCAAGACGAAGCAGATAAGGAAGAATATAAAAAAAGAGCCAGAAACACAGTAAAATTATGCAAATAAAAAACAGACAATGGTTGGAAAGCGAAATGAAGAAGATTGAGAACAACCACAGAAGTTCAAGAAAACTATACAGAAAAACAAAAAACCAAAAGATAAAAATACCAAAGAAAGTAAAAAGACTGAGAGACAAAAATGAACAACACGAAATAAAAAATAGATGAAAAGAACACTTCAAAGAATTACTTAATATCAGCCCAAATACAAAAAAAGAGGTTAAATGTGAGATAACCGAAAAACGAGTGGAACAGGAAATGGATCCAGATTACCAAGAATTCCATGAAAATGAAAAATAACAAAGCCCCAGGAATCGATAACATAAATGCCAAACTGATAAAAAATGGAAATGAAGCTATAATGAGAAATACATACGATCTGTATGTTTAACATAATACTGGAAGCAGTGATAAGAAGAGCAAAATGTAACGAAACAATAATGAACAATGAAATACAGATAGTGCTGATGACGTGATTATCATAACAAGAACACTCAGGGCACTAGTAAAAGCCTTTAAAAATATTGAAAGAAAAGCCCGCAAAGCAGAATTTTTGGTGAACGAAGGCAAGACCAAAATAATGAGATACAGCAGAAAGAAAAAAGAAGAACTAAAAGTGACAAGAATCACGGATTATTATCAATTTGAAAAAATTAGAAAATTTAATTATCTAGGAGTACCTACAGATAAGCGACACAAATGAAAAAGGAGAAATAATAAAAAATAGAGTAATGGCAGGAAATAGAGCTCACTACAGCAACTAGAACTTATTGAAGTAAAAGCCTGACATAGGCGGAAGAAGAAAAGCTTAGGGTGTTTGAGACGAAGAATTTGAAAAGAATAATGGGTCCTGTGAAGGTGAGAGAAGGGCAATATAAAAGAAGAACAAATGAAGAGTTAACAAATGAAATACAAAAAACTGATATAGTCAGACATGTGAAACCTCTAAGACTGGGATGGTTGGGACATGTGGAAAGAGCTCAAAAAGAAAGAGGAATTGCAAGAGTAATGAAGTAGAAGATTGTTGTGAACAGACCGAGGGGAAAACCGAAAAAAGGATGAGGAGAAGACACGATTGAGAATCTGAAGCAAATGGATGTGATTGACTGGAGAAGTAAGGTGTTGAACAGAAAAGTATGGAAAAGGGTCGTAAAAGATGCAAAGGCCGATAAAAGGATCCAGGAGATAATATGGAGTGAGAAATGAATATGAGGACTAATCCCCCCCAATAAATAAGATTTGGAAACATTGAAAATGTGTCGAAATTCCCCTGGAAATGTAAAGCCAGAAGAAGAAGAATACCATCTTATACCAGAGACCGTCACAATTGGTGGCGGTACTGTCCCTCCCCACGATCGTTTGGATCTACCGTTATGTGTCACTTTTACGACTAGGGAGTATCTTCTTCTACCTTTCCGGGACTCTTTTCTTCAGCTTAGAAATTTAGGTAAGAACTACATATTGCTCGTAGTATATTATGCTTCACACTTGTCCTACCTGGGTCCTTTTTTCGTTTTTATTTGAACTTCTTTGCTTATCGTAGATAAAAAATTTTCTCACTTGTTTTCGCATTAGTCCTAGACTCCTAAATACTCATTGTAGATGTGCATCCATTTATCCATTTTGTCTTTCGGTCTTGCAGGATTTTATTACTCTTTGCTAGCTTGAACTACTGCTGTGGTTGCCAACAACCAACAGTTGAACTACAGCATGTGTCCATCAAGATCCCTCACACTTTGCAGTGCGGGTCTTTCTTACAACCCCCCACATGGCAGCAATTTGTGCTGACCCATACACTGATTTGCTTCGTGGCCACTAGCTCAGCATATGCTGCAAGTGACCAACCTGTTGACTCTGCAGCTTCCCGTCATTCCTACTTTCAGCCTCGGGGTACTCAGAAGAGATTCTTCGCTACTGCAATCCAGGTTGACAATGGCTACCATCGTCTTCCATTACCCTTTAAATTCTTTTTACAACATCTGGGGCTTCCAACCTTGAATTTGTTCCTAATTCGGATCTCCAGTTTACTAGAATACCCGGAAGCCGTTGGAGTTGTTTTCCAGCTTTTTTCTAAAACTTTGGAGATTCTTGCTCTCTTTCTTCAACTCAATTGGGACGTCGCCTTGTCGCGTTCTTTTCACCTTACGGATGGAGTCATTGGCTTGTCGGTTTTTGCCGATGGCTTACTCGATAGCACCTAGTGCTTCCTCGAGTTGCAGCTAATTCTCTGTCTGCACGGTTACCGCAGGACTTTTCTTCTTTTTCCCAGTTAGACTTTCTTTGGGAATCCTTTTTGACAAAACACTCTTGGTCGCCTGCTGTACTTCAGTGGGAATTATCTCCCGTGATTTTATCGATTTTTTTCTTCCTCCACTTCTATTTGGCCACTTGAAAGTGGCCATACTGGCTGTAGTCTACGTTTGCTACTACTTCATTTGAGATTTTGATGTTTGTTGGCTTCTGTGTCGTGTGGGATGCATTATCCACGCCATCAAGATTTTGCGTTTTGAGGATTTTTTACTTCTGCTGCGGATTTGCCGGATACGTTTCCGTTTCTACGATAGTCTGCTCTGCAACATTTACTCTGATGGCACTATCTTCGGGCTCTTTTGCCTGTCTACTCAACATCTTTTCAAGTAGTTCCGTCATGGTTACAATGCATTTCTGCATTCCCCATCTGATTCTCCGCATTGAACATTTGTATTTTACCATCAACAGGTAATTAATTATTTAATTAATACACTTTAAAATTTTTTTTACATAAAATGTGTAACCAAAACAATTTGCCGGGAGTGATTTCGTGCCCCCCCCCCCGAGTTGCGGGTGTACTTTTTATGTAAAAACGAAAATAAATATATTAATTATGAATTAAGTGTTAATTTTTAATTATCATTTTTTTTTGATAAAATAGCTAATAAATATAATAGCTCCAGTTTGTAATTAATTGAATAGATGATGTTACATTTTGAATTATAAATTGAAGTCATGAATATTTGAATAATTCCTCGACAGAAAATATATGACACTTTTGAATAACCAATGCAGAATTTTATGTTTCTCAAATTACGGAATGTTTAAATAATACACACTGTGTTAATTTGAATTGTTTTGTATTGTAAACTTGAAAGCACCTTAATATTGAAGTAATTGTAAAACATAAAGCAAGATTATGTTTAAAGTGACGTTTAAATGGCATCTAACAGTTGATGAAGAATAATTTATTGGTATTTCTTACCTCAAATAGAAGAAACCTGAACACACAGCCGTAGAGTGATGTGACTACTGGTTGAGTACCGAGCAAAAATTCTGTTTTTAAATTGCAAACTATACAGAATTTCTTAGCTCGGCCTTCTAGTGGACATCTACACGCTGTGGTGAAATTGATCTGGAGTATCAAAGAAAAGAAGACAGGAAATGATTCACCTCAGAAAATGAATCGTAAAGACTTCTACGAAAGTAGGCATATTCCAAATTGTAATCAAATCAGATAATTAATTGTACAGGGTGTTAGAGCGAAGAATTATTCCGCAAGTAAATGTACCTTTCTCCAATTATCAAAATTGATTTAAAATGATTATTTATATATTTAAATGATCTGCGATTCATTTGTTCAATAAATAAAATAATTTAAGGTGTCAGATTTGTATGATAAAGTAAATAATACAAGTAAAATAGTAAGTTAGTGCAAAGTGTAATTTTCACGACAAGGCTCAGTCTGCTTCAGTGTTAATTTCTAATTTCAATAATTTAAAATTTAGCGATTTCTGTGTTAAGCGATTGTCACGTTGATAATCTTGCTGCGTGCTTTTTGACGAGTTGAAGTTTGTATCTAACCACTAATTTATTATAAAACTGCTGTAACATAAATAATTTACAATTATCCATAGCATGCACAATTATTTTTGTGTACTAATTCAAGGGTACTTAAATTCTAATAATGGTTCTGTTTTTGTAGTAGATACATTTTAGTACACAAAATTCATAATTCTATTGTTGCTTTGGGAAACACCTGTTGTACATTAAAATGTTGTTAACAGATGGCGTCACTATTAGAATGATTAAAATTACCCCAAATTATCAAAGCAGAATTAATTTCATTTGTTTGTATTTGTTGTAAATATTAATGACATCTAACGACAAATTCTCAAACAACCACGGACTTCTTAAAAAAATGTGGACTACTATATTTAATGTGGCAACTGTCATTTGCTGAAGATAACCAAAGAAACAGAATTTTTGCGGGAAATTTAAATTTAATTTTTTAATTTGAAAGTAATTCAACAATTTTCGAATTGTTAAATCTATAAATCTGAAAAACTATAAGTCTATTGCTCTATTACTTAACCACTATACCAGATCATCTGTACAAGCCTACTGATTATTCTCTTATTAAAATGCGACTTTCCAAGCTAAATGCATTACATAGTATCTTGATAATTATTACCTTAATATCGATTTGGAATTTTAATAGTAGGTAGTATAATTGATTTTGCAAGTTAGTGAATGAAGGAGAGAGAAAACATTGTAGTACTTGTAGAAGAATGTTAACCATAAACTCTCGTTTCGCATGCTGGTATAAATTATGTAAACGTGTCAATCAAGATTTTATCAATTTTGTTTTATATATTTTTTTATGTTTTGGAATGTAAATTTTATAAATAATATACTAAATATATAATAAAAAAAAAACATACCTACATTTACATGATAAGTTAAACTTTGTAATTAAGTTCAAACTTTGTTTAATTAATTATTTTTACATTTAATTTTTATTCTAGGTTTTAAAAAATAAATTAATTATAAAGCATATACAAATGTCAGGAAATTGTGCACTGTTTTATTTAATTCGTGCTAAAAAAAGAGTTAATTCTGATTATTAATTATGTAGATGTCATCGAGCACGAAAGTACCTACCCTTATAAAGTACTTAAAAAATTTGGAATCTAAGGTTTAAAACTTGGATCACTTGAGTCTCAGTTTAAATAATTGTCTTGTTTCTGCAACCATCTGTGATGGTTTAGAAACCGTCAAGCGCACTAGCAGTTTTGAACTTGACTGCTTTTGCATAAACGTTCCTCATTTCAGAATTCATAAATTAAATTAAACTTACATGTGCTCATCAGTGCTCATGTAGGGCTTGATACGAACTCAAAAGTTTACCGAAAGAGCCGAAGGCGAGTTTCGTAATCTGCTGAGTCTAGTAAACTTTCCTTTGTTAAACTTTCCTATAATGAAATGGCATTGTAGAAACGACTGAGTAGAATCGATGATAGAAGATTAGAATCGTTCCAGTCTTCATTATTGCATTTATTTACAAATGTAAATAATATCTACTATATAATTACGAAAAAGCACGTGATCAATATTGTTAATGGATATTTCAGTTTTGTGTTTCATAATTAAAAAATTCAAAAAAACAACATATTATGTAATATTTAATTTCTGGAAGTGTTTGTAACTTAATAATATTGAAAAAATTATGTACTATTAAATTTTATATATTTTTATTTAAACTACCCTTCATTGTGTAGGTAATTACGTTAGAAAAACTCATCTAGCAAAACACAATTCATTTTGTTATTTTTGGTAATGTTCCTCATAAATTTAACGAATTCGAAATATTTTGTTGCAAATTGTACGCTATTTGCGTGTTTTGAACAAATTTTTTACTTGTTTATTGCAAATAATTGAATTTTTTGCTACTGCTTCATTTGATACTTTTTGTGAACGCTAAAATTTTAATAAATATTTGTATTACTATTTTATAATTACATTTGAAAAAACCTAATGCCGTACGAGGGTGCTCCAAAAGAAAATATTAAATGGGCGTGGTTAGTAACGCTGCAGTAATTTTCTTAACCAATCGCATCACTTAAAAGAAAGTTTCAGCGTTTTTTGGTAACTTTCAAAGTACGGTCAAGTAGTTCGCCCGATAAAAGTGCAACTTTTATTATCGTTTGACGATCTAAATTATAATCATTACTTTTTACCCTCTCAAGTCTCTTTCGAATAAATACTACTAATGAGATTACTTGAACCCTTTCCTTGGTGAAATTAAAAGGATCTCGTTTAACTTCTGCCTTATTTGTAGTCATTAAAATTTTACAAAGTAACTTGAAGTTTCGATGTTATAAATGGAGCAAATTTTTTTGTTTTCGTTTAAACCACCCTCGTAAAAACATAAAACTTTGTAATAATTATAATTATTTTGTAAATTGATATTGTAGACTTGCTCAATGAGAACAAATAAAAAGAGGATTAAAAAATGTAATAATAATAATAGTTGTTCTGAACTTTATTATCTTAACAAAAAAGAGGGTAGGTACTTATTAGAAAGGGGGTTGATAGTAATGCAAAATAACACGATATAGAGCAACAGCCCGAAGGTATACCGAGATAGTTGTTATAATTTAGTTCAAGTAGATGGATTATAATATGTGTATCAACTTAACCAACTATATCAAACTATACCAAACATTTAATTACCGTAATTACTGTAATTAGTCAACTTCGAAGTTAAAAATTTATAAAATTCCCTTAATTGAAACCGGAGCATTGGATACAAACATTGATGTCCTCAATGTAAATTCTGTTTTATTTTCATGTTTGCAATTTATTTCCATTATTTGAAGAGCAAATTAACACAACTTTTTTACTTTAATATAAAAGTAACAAATTAAAAATTCTATTCAATAAAGCAACGACAGAGACAAATCCTGTGTTGATAAATGAATACTTTTAAAATTGGAAGGGCGGATTTTTATTGAACAGAGCTCCTTCGGGAATTAAGAATTCCCTATAGATAGTTGGGAATCGAAGTAGAATCAAATCCGAACAAGCCTCCAAACGACCATCAATCAAATATTGTGGAGGGTGTTGCATTAACACGTGAGAGCAACTCATATAAATGAAAAATTTATCTTAATCTAAAAAATGTCTGGTGTATGATTGTGCTGCTGTACGTACACAAGGAAGGACAACTGCGCTTTCTTGATTGCAACGTAAATGAATGCAATGAAGTTTGTTCCAGTTGAGATAACTGAAAGTGTAACTGGCTTAGTTTAAACGGTCTGAAGGACTATTGGTCCTTGATCTCGACGTGATGCTTTAATGCAGATCACGTTCGACACGATCGTGCAATTAAGCACAATGTCACCCCTGAAATAATTTTTATCTCACTTTATATGCACTTATTATCACTTACGCTTAGTTGGATATTATTTACTACTCAAGATAGAAAATTAGTTCAATGTACCAAATGTAGGGTGCCTTAAAAATATTTACATAGCACTTCCAAAAGGAAAGCGTATGCTACAAGTTTAACTTTTAATTAACCCCACGTTGGGCGCCAATTTTGTGTAGTGTTGCTCAAGACCTGTGAAGATTTGTTACAGTTAATTAACAATCGTTAATTTTTATCCCAATATAATAAACACACAAAGGAAAAAATTAAAACATCACAAAATAATTAATTCATATTTGATTTTCAAAATAATTATAAATTAACTAAAATAACAGAAATGCGAGTTGGTTGTTTATTGACACGTCCGCCGACATCAAAGATCTAGAAATAGGTTGTCTTTTAATTCTCTTAAATAAACAGAACTTTAATTACGTTTCATAGTTTTGTGTTAATTGATTTTAGAAAATCTAATTTGTAAACGAACTATTTATACAGTTAAAACCGCTAAATAGGTTTCCTAGTTTTCACTTAATGCTAAAACGTTTCTTCGTTAGAAATTTGATGGAACATCAGGATTGTCGGAACCTGGATAAATCGGCCTATAAATAGGGATAATTTTAATTCATCATTCAAAATTCAAACGTTTGATATTAAATTGTTACTATTCATCTAAGCAAAATGTATGCAACTGTGAGATAAGCTAAGTGAAATATTGGTTATAATATAAGTGATGGATGCAATATTAATAGCCACATCATTAGGGATGCATTTTCGAGTGATGAATCGTCGGTTTCGCATGTAAATATGCAAGAAAGTTTTAATGCAACTTGCAAATAAGCCAGTATGGATTGGAAGATGCAAATTAGATGTTTCTCTAAACCTCAGGTTATAGATGCGGTTAGAAATGAATATTAATTAAACCAAGCAAATTTTTGCTTCCATTTTTAATTAATTTAATTTTGTAATTTAAATATTTTAATTGTATATTTTTAAATTTACACAACTTCAAACTAAATTAAAACTAAGCAATCAAATAAGCTCCAATTAAAACTTGTGTCCCTCGTGATTTAAAATTTTGTGCTTAATTTGAAATTCCTGCCAATGTCCTTCATAAGACTTCCAAAAATTATATCAAGTAAATAAAATAATAAGCAATCAATGTCAGCTCCTTATTACGTCCTCAAAATTGTAATTTGAATTAAAAACAAGCACTTCTAAATTTTCTTTCTAATTTAAAATGTTAGGTACGGCAATTACAAATCAACTCACTTTGTTGTTTCTGTAATCTGTCAGTCAACAATTCAAATCATTTTGGTCCTCTTTATTGCGAATGCTATAATTTTATTTAGTAAACTTGGGAAATGTGGAGTGCCATAAAATCACCCACATGGTAACTAACCAAGAGAATCTTCGTGGTAGCAATCAAACGTTTTTTATTGGTTGGTGACCATTTGGATTTAATTGAACAAAGTGTCTTAAGGCTTTTACTTTGAGCTCTGGTAAGTTTACACAATAACGGTGACGGAGGTTTTTTTCCAATCGGCAGGCAACGTGCGGCTTCAAAAGATAAAAAGTGGTAGATGAGCTTGTCTTCTCGTAGATGACTTATAGATTGCGTCCCACGAACAAGCATTGCATAAAGATGCTAGAATCGTCGAGTAAGCAGTTGTTATAGCAAGTGGTAATTTCAAACAATCCAGTTTCAAACTGGACTTCTCTTACAAGACTCTTCAAATACGTACGTTTGAACAGCGTTGATGACCTTATCTCTCACATTTCATGGTTGTTCCAAGCAATAAAGGTAAAATGCATGCAGAGTCGGCATGAGAAATATTGATAAAAATAATTGTAGGAAGAAATAAACATACGCATGCAAAAATTTACTACAGACCAATTCTTCAAAACCCAATTGGAATAATGGGAACAGAAGTTAAAGCATCAGGAAAAACAAACACAATCAATTTAATAATTTTATGCAGGCAAAATTATTATTTGTCACGATTCTTCAGTGAGGCCGCAGACTCAACGGCTGGACTGTGTATACAGGGTGGCCCAAAAAAAATGATAACAAAGTTTAATCGGTCTTAACAAGAAAGTTTTCTGTTATTGGGATTTTGTTTTAGCACACTGGGATTGCCAGTTAAAAATGCTTCATGTATGGTAAACTGTAAAATTGTGTTATGTGTTTTATTACTTATTTTATAGATGTTTAATGTCTAATCAAAGAGAGAAAATTTTAAAGTTACATCAACAGGGAATACGCAATTGTGTGAAAAACAATCAAACAAATTGAGAAGCGTGTGGCCATACCGGACATCATCCAGAGAGCAAAAGAAAGAAAACAGTCAACATACCAAGGGTTTGTCAGATCATCAAGAAACGACTCCTGAAAAATTCCAGAGTCTTAATGAGAAAAATTGCCTGCGAAATCGTTGTTTCACGTGAAACGGCTCGCCGAATAGCCAAAGAGCATCTTAAGGTTAAACCTTACAAGTTTCAAAAAATTCAACTGTGAGCTTCGCGCTTAGCCTTAAATTTTCGAAAGCGTTTGATGTTGTGTATAGCAGTAGAAGGCGGCCATTTCAAAACTAGTTAATTATTTTTGTCAAAAATAATGTTAGTGGTTGCAGGTAGCTACTCTGGGTCCGAAAATACAAATTTTACGATTGAAATCTCGATGAATTCTGAAAGAGTATATATTAAATAAGAGAATTAGCTATGACAGAATGCCTTAAATGCCCCTGTTTTTTCAAAAATTGAATTTAAAAACTTCGATTTTCACAGTAAATTTTAAGCAAAGTCGCTCGGGATTGGTGAATCAATTCATTCTATTGACAGTACGTGCACTTTCAACTGGTCTTAGCTTTGCACAGAGCGGGGATAACCGGAGCGACACTTGCATTGGGATGCAGCAACAGTGCACTCCGAACGAAAATCATGGTTTTCAACCCTAAATGTGCTGGAAAAATGGCTTAAAGCGCCCGAGCGCAGCGAGGGGTGCTTTAAGTCGATTTTTCCTTGCCCAACCACCTTTCCGAATAGTACATGTGCAGGAAAAATGGCTTAAAACGCCCGAGCGTAGCGAGGGGTGATATAAGTCAATTTTTCTTTGCACAACTACCCTGCGTTAAAAATCCACTCTCACGAGTTTCACCCCTCAAAGATCCACCATTTCCTTAATCCACGGGCTTAGGGATATTTTTAAATTAGTTGTCGTTTTCGGCGCTTCGGTCGCTTCGGGCCATTTTGATGAAAACCACCATCGCAAGAGTAGGATCCACGCGAAAAAGTAACTACCGTTCGTTAAATTTAAGTAACTTTTTTCTGAAGTAATTTGGGTCCTAAAAAAGACCTTTTTGTCGTGACGTTACACAGGATACCGTTTCGCGATTTGATAGAGGAGTCCATTAAACACGGCTCCAGGTGTGCGCCCAAATACGCCAACCCACAAAAACTGGTCCAGGTCACTCGCAAGTAAAGAGGAATGCATCACACCCAAGCGACGACAGAACCCCTTTAGCTGCGACCAGTAGGCCTCCACTGCATTTGTGCAAACCCCTGTAGCGGGCTCTACAAAATTGCGGCTGTGGTTCACCCATCTATGCTTGTAGGCTGGTGCAACTCCCGGTATCTTATCCAAATGTATTTTCGAACCCAGGGTAGCTACCTTTCCCCATGTTAGTTATTATTATTTGTTGTGAAAAATTTTTCCTCCGTTTAATGAAGTTTTTATGATAAAAAGTTTCGTTATCAATTTTTTTGGGTCACCCCTGTAACTTTTAGTCTCTTGAGTTATGACGCTGAGGGGTATTCCCAGATTGATTTAATATTAGTTAAAGAATTCCCTGTAAAACTCCGCTGAATTTTACCCTAGCTGCTTGCTACTTTGGTAAACCCTAAGAAAATCTTTTCTGGGGTCGTGGTTAAAATTAAATCTTTAACACAATGGCAAAACTTATCAAAATAACCAATAAAATTTTAAAAAAGAATAATTTTAATTTTTCTACTTAATTTAATATGAAATTAAGATAATCCAATCAAATAAATCTTACTCTCTGACAATTTTTGAGTATTTAAAAACTTTCCTGTGTAGTAGTGTTTTTGGAAGGTTAAAAACGTTACTTTTTTATTGAATAATTAAAATGAAACTAATTAGTCGCACCTCAGATTTCCGATGTAACCAGAGATTTTGACCTAATTTATTATAATTACCTAGATATATAACTTTGTATACTTTGTGTATCAAAAACTAAAGCTTGGCGGCCATTTGTATTTTGGTATGTTACCAACACGACCAACACGACGATTTCAAACAAACACGAATTACCTTCCGAATTACAAGTCGATTGCACCCGAAGTGAATTGAAATTGGTTATTTTTACCAAGCTAAAAATGGCGACCGACCACGTAACAAAGCTTTGCTTTTAAATTGCGAGTAGTTATCTAGGTAATTATAATATTAGTTATTTAAGTTACAAGGAACGTAAGGACGTTATTATTCAAAGAAGGTGAATTTAAGGCGAGGCGGAGCCGAGGCTTAATTACCTTCCGAGAGTGATAATCCTTACATGCCGTGTTGCTTATTAAATTTTTCCTGCTTCCGCGAAGTACCGGACAATATTTTTCTATAATATTACAATTTGACATCGAACGTCAAATATTTAATTAGACATTTAATTTCATTATTTTTAATTTATAAGTTTGCTTTGCCTATCCGTTTCTTAGAAACGATAAACAAATAAAAATCAAATCTGTATTACCATCGTTTATTATTTTTTTCGTTGACCGTTTATTAATTTTGATATTAATGAATTATTTTGTTTAAAAAAGGATGTATTAATGGACATCATTAATACACTCTTTTTCATTAATACACTCTTTTTAGCCCTGTTCGTTTGTATGAACTAACCTGAACCGAGCAAGTTAGTGCAAAATAATACTGCACAAATTTGTATATTGACGTCATAGAAACGCGTTCAGTTCAAGTTAGTGCAAGACAAACGAACAAACCCTCTGTGATTTTGACGTTTTGATGACATTTAAATATACTTTTATTTTTTTTTAGCAAACGTGATTTTTACGTAAAATTAAAAATTATGGATGACGTTATTGTCATCTGATAGTCTTTGTGGAAAAGTTTACGGTCAACGAAAAAATGTTGTAATCAACTCGTTTGTTAATTGGCGATTAATAATCTCACTATTAAAGACTCACTCGCTTCACTAGTTCGTGCTTTAAACAGTATCGATTATTAATCGCCTTCGTTAACAAACTAGTTTATTAAATAACTATTCTAGGAAAATAAGTGACACTATTAAGTTTTGTCGCTAACGATAACTAATAAACAAATGCAATAAACAACTTACGTCGGGTGAAGCTATGCACATAAGACACACTTACGTGATCGGAAGCACGAAAAATAATTTAAAATCTCTGTGCGCAACTGAACTTTTATAACTGACAAGTTACATAAATTCTCACTAGGTGTCTCTTTTCTTATCTTTGCAAGTGGCAATCTTGTGTTTCTGAATTTAGTGTTGTTTAAATTAATCTCCAATCCAATCTCGAACTTGCTATTCGATCCAAATCAATCACTTCGTCTCCAGATTCATCAAATTTCTAATTTAACAGGTAAGCAAAAGCAAATCTTTCTTTTTTGTTTTAATCATCATAAGCAAAATTACGTTTTCAGCGGTATTCAAAATTTTTCAGAGTTTAAATTTTATCTTCACCGATTTTGACTATAGCTTGTTTGCATTACTTATTCACGGAGTTTAAATTTTATTTCCTGCGATAACTTACAGAAAAAAATGAATAGAAATAAATCAAATTGACAACTTAAATTTTCAAACGTTTGTTGAAATTAATAACTCATTTGAACCCACTACGGTTCTTAATAAAATAATTTTTTTTATTTATTTGCAGCTTTGGCCTAACTCTGGCTCTTACAACGATCAGCATACAAAAAGACAAATTTTCTTGTTTCGTGTTCCCAAATTAATTTTTCTGTTATCTTCTCTACGTGGTTTACAAATTCATTTGGGTCATCATCACCCTATTTTGAGTTTTTGTGACCTGGAGGTATAGAATACTCTCCAATTATAGACAGTGACGGCTTTAAGAGATTTGAGTTTGCTAAGCACCCGAAAATCTGAATTGGCACCCTCACCTGCAAGGTGAGAAATGTAGGTTTTGTAGCGCACCTTTAATTTTCTGGGGTTAAATCATTCCCAATATAAAAATTTACTGAGCGACGCCAAATCACGCTCTAAATGGTTATAAACTGTCTACAACTGTATCATCTAGTTAGATACAGTGAAACGTATTGTTAGTTTTAGATGCTAAATGAGCACTAAAGTTAAGTCTTGCATTCTCCCTTTAGAGAGATTTGGCGACACGAGAGAGAACAGTCCTCAGCAAGCCAGCAGGTACCTACTCAAACAGATGCAAGATTTGGATGGCTTTATGTGGAGGATTCCAAGGTCCGCACCAAGTGATCGCCAGCCCTAAGAGCACTGAAGACCGATTTTTCGGGAAACATATAACAAAAAGCCAACTTTTTCAAGAACCACTGACCACTACGAGTCCCACCTCAATGATGGGCAGCGCAAGCAAGCATACGCTAGTATTACCTTGGGGCTCTCACTCCCGCAGTAGTTTTTGATTTTGTTAACATGATCTTTTTAGGTCCAAACGTTTCAATGATTCGTAAACACTCGCAGAGATTTAACTTGCCAATCTTAAGTTTAGATTTCTTGCATCATGAGAACCACAAGTTAAGTCTTTTTGTCTACCCTAGTTTCTATGTGAGCCAAATCTTTCACGCCAGTCATAGGTTAAGATTATCGTTCTTCTGTTAACCAGAATTATTTACCTTTAGAAATAACCTCCTGCATCATGATCAAACCATGAGAATTATCGCAAATTGGGCGACCGCCATGGCATAAGTAATTCCAAACAATTATTATTCTTCTTTTGGTCAAACATAACCCATCCCTTCCGGCACGAG
This sequence comes from Rhagonycha fulva, assembly GCA_905340355.1. Classification (NCBI taxonomy): domain Eukaryota; kingdom Metazoa; phylum Arthropoda; class Insecta; order Coleoptera; family Cantharidae; genus Rhagonycha; species Rhagonycha fulva. Next base: position 15,127,528 of record HG996559.1, read on the forward strand.
CAATGTCTTGTTACGGCCTTCTTGAATGCAATAATAGCGCATTTTTAAATCAACAATTTATGTTGTCAAAATTTAGGACCAAGGAAGGAAATGTTTTCCCGAATTAAACTGAAATTTTGGCCACACGTGAAAAATTGTTTGCGGTTTTGGAAGTTTTTTCCATTAAAAGTTGGCGCCAGAAATTTATAAAATCTGACAACACTGCCTTGATGGGGTACTTCCTCCAGTATCTCTTGCGACCATCATCATTGTAAGCAGGACACAGGAGGGTAGTTTAGATTCCAAGAAAGTTTAATCTTTTGCGCCATATAGAGTTTGATCTGTACTATGGAGTTTTCTCTTTCTCACCTGTTTACCCACCCTTATTGCAAATTAATTAGTGTCTTTCAGTGGTCACCAGGTAGAGATGAAAGGATCACAGCACAATGCTAGTTTTATGGGTTAAGAGGGGCACTTTTTGCAGGCCCTTTTAATTTAATCAACAGATGGCGCCTACTTAAATATTTTTATAAAATACTAGGAGGCTTTTCTATTTAAAATATAGCAAATTCGTTAAGATAATACTGTTCCATAAACAATATTCTTGGTCTTAAGCTATTTTGAGTTCGTATTGAGTATGCCAAAACACACTCACTTACAAAAAAAGATAATTAAACTTTAATTATGAATTGTGTTTTTATAAATAAATATTACGAACCCAAAATAGCTTAAGACCAAGAATATTGTTTATAGAATAGTATTATCTCAACAAATTTGCTATATTTTAAATACAAAAGCCTCCTAGTATTTTATAAAAATATTTAAGTAGGCGCCATCTGTTGATTAAATTAAAAGGGCCCTGAAAAAAGTGCCCCTCTTAAGATCTTTGCCTTTTAAGTCTCTATAGAATCTGTCAGGGGATCCAGACTCATATGACTTCTGTCATTATGAGCCGCGGTTACGGTCTTACCCAAGATGGCTGCTATTCTTTATGCTGTTATGCCTACCTTGATGACCAGGCGCTAGTGCATATTTGTGAATGATTGAACATTCACTAGACGTCTTTCCAAGTCCGCCGCGTGAAAGCTTGCACTTCACTTGCTGTGTAGGCTCCATGGAGATGCACAGCCTGGGCACGTCATCTGGGACTCTTAGTTTGCCTCAAAACGTTAATACAATGTATTTGAAGTTTTCCCTACTCTCCTTCCTGTTTATCGACCGAGACTCACTGCGGATTTAATCAGTGTATTTCAGCAGTTACCAGGTGGGACACAAACCTAGTTAGAGATACAGATTCAAAACTAACTAAGAGGAAGTGATCTAAGACCAATATTATCTGAATTTAAAGGGGATCTTGGAAAGCCCAAAGTGAGCCAAATGTTGGTCTTCAGATCACAAAACTGTAAAGTGCTACTATGAAGGTAGATCAAGCAGATTCTGGAATTGATGTTAGGTCTGTCATATTGCTAAAGACGGCGATTTTTGGTTTTAAGGTTGTTATATTCAAATGGCCTAGGTGTTATCAAGTATGAATTTGATGCTGAACCTGGAGAGAGATCTCAGGTAATTTTGCTAGCCAGTTAAATGTTCAATATTTGCCAAAACTGACTTATCTTTTCTAGAGATGACCGAAAGGAACTGGGCCCAACTGTTTTAGATAAACCCTATGAGATAAATACTTTAAAATTCTTTGATTTATTGGAAACTTACAGCAGGGACAAAAGCGCAAAAAATTGTCTTTAGGGGCTACAGTTTTTCGAGTGAAATCAGCTCTATTTGCATGAAGAACTTTTAGTTTGTGTTGAATAAAAATGAAATGCTGTTTACCGCGTGTATCTCAACTCCCTGAGCATCGAATTTAACCGTTTCAATAATCCGAACACAGGTCTTATATTTATTACTTAGTTAGAATTACCGATGGTGCATTGTTTAATTTTTAATGTTTAAACTAAAAATTTGCGTAGTTTATGTTTCCATCAATTTGAATGTTAACTAAGTTTGCACATGTGGAACGAGTGCCCAATCTGCAGCAACCAATTATTTTGTAACAGCAGTTTTGCGAAGGGTTTGAAAAGCAAGATGGGGGAAACTTAACCGTTTAGTAGGTGTTTGGATTTCTACCCCATTTAGTAGTAGCGAAATATTTTATTTCATCAGAGAAATCAATGATATTTAATTTAACCAAAATAAAAGAAAATTATCGATGAAGCAGCTCTTACATGCTGTGGTAGGATGACGGATGTCTTTCTTAGTAAAATAGTTAATCACAGATAAAATTAAAAAATTATGTGCAAAAACAAGATTTAAAATGGAATTTTAAACTTATAACTATAACTTATAACTATAGTTAGTTAACCGAAATCATTGTTCTATTTAAGCGGGAATTTAGTTTAGTTATTTAAAAAATTAGAGCGGGGAATTTAAAAACTCTTTGCAATATTACAAACGAATAAACATTTTAGTTACGAAAACGTCAGCAAATCTGATATTTTCAGAGTTTTGGATTTGTATGTAACCTTTTATTAAATTATTTTAAAATCTACCGTAAGAAAAATATAATGCTTCCCGATGCCGTGCCATCAAAGTAAGCTTATCTGCAAGTCACCGTAGTTGTGCCCAACGTGATGAAAAAACCGTGATGTAATATTGTTGACAGACTGATCGACCCCATAAAGCTTGTTATGATTAATATTAGGGGACATATTTGACATGGGATTTGCTAGATCTTAATTTTACATTTAAATATTCCACATTAGAAAATGTTTCTTTTTTGTCTCTTTCTTGTGAAAAAAATACCAATTTTTATTATCGATCATCCCTGATTCTAATTCTTACGTTAATGTCCGTCTAAAATCTGAAATTAAAAGCTTTTTTTACAGAATTCAGTAAAATTTCTTATTTTATTAAATTTATTTTTCAGTCTTCTTCATTTAATAAAAATTGTAGCAAGAAACGTAAAATTGTAATGAAAATAAAACTAAATTATTAATATGTATATTATATAAAAGCAGTAAATATTGAGATTATGTTCTAACGAAATGTGTTTTAATTACCGTAAAATGTTTTTATAAGGCATATTCAAAAAACTTAATATTAGATATAAATTACATAAAAAAATTGTATATTTTATGGTAATTAAATTGTATTTTGTACTTGACAAATTTTGTAAAGCAAATAAGCTTTTTTGTTTGAAAAAAAATATATGTGATCGTCATTAAGTGATTTCAATCAGCTTCATTAACTAATTAAACGCTTTTTATTTAACATTTACTACTAAAAAAATGTTGAAATCTGAACAGAAATTCATACAATCACCCGAATCATAAACGTTTATTCTGTTATTTGCCATAAATAATGAAAAACCTATAAGCTTACACTTTGTAATTCAGGTGAAAGTGGGGCAAGACGGGGTAGTTAGCTTTAACGTAGCATAAAGCACAGATTGCTAACCAAAAATCACAGATTTTAGTTGTATATTTATTTTATTTAATTACACTTAACACTAATTTTAACTCAAAAAATTAACTATTTGCATATCTCTGATTTATCGATTTAAACTATGTATGTTCAGGATAAATTTAACAGTTAAAAAATTAATTAACCTGCGAACGGTGGTGTTTCATTAACCTAGATAAAATTTAGTTATCGAAGCAAATTAATCTGCTAGATGCGATAGCCGCTCAGATGCTTTGAAATCATTGCACCTTGTACAGCCAGTCAGAAAGGTTAGCTTTAAAAAACTGGGTAATTAGAGTGAACGTTGATAATAATTTGATTAACGTGCTCAGTCATTGTGTTCTTTTATCTCGATAGATTGCGATTACAAGCTCAAACTACAGCTTAGATTAAAAGGTTTGTGATATTGGATGAACCCAGTCACTTCATCTTGCTCACCTTTCCCCAAAAGGCGTTTAAACGTCTTGTGCAAAATTTTTAACAAATTGCCCTCAATATAAAACTTTACTTTTTATTTTTAATGGTAAACAAAAGGCAATATTTCACGTTTATCTTTAAAATAAAGCTGTATCGCTGCGTTCAAATTTATTGAGATGGTATTTTTCAAATCAAGTTTAAAGACCAAGACCAAGTCGATACATAAATTTGGTTATACAAGCTCTAATGGAAGATAAAGCATCGCCCGTTTAAAAACGTATTCAAGTGTGATAACAAGTAAATTTTAAAAAATAATTCGTATTTGTGTGTCAGTGTGTTTGAGAGGCTGTAGCACACGAAAGCGGTGTTGAGCATCGGAATTTTAAGACTACCATTTTATAACCTCCCAAATTACATATCTTCTCTATTCAATTACTACTACATAATAACCATCATAATATCTCAAGCATGTAAATGTGATTCACTACATCCGTTTCTTGTCTTCCTCCTCGTTACAATTTAACTTGTTTTCTAAAATATATATCTCGGCAAAAATTAAACGTTTCCTGTTGTAAAACATTACAAAGTGTCATTTATAAACCTGTTGAATTTAAAATCTCCGTTTGCATGCTACGAGTTAATAAATAATAACGAAATTAATTAATTGTTGCGCTGGTAATGATTAATTAAGATTTTAAAAAGATTTACAATCCAGATACCTTTGCAAAATTTATGTATCGTGCCACAATAACGAAGTTACGAAATTGTAAAATAAATGATTATTTTGCATTTTCTGGATTATTCGCTTCACTATGAATTTTTTGTGGTGGTAATACAAAAATTTTCAATTAGTCGTTCGCACGCCCACACGCTCGACATCCACAATTTCCTACGTTAAATTATTCATAAAAAATTATTACCGTGTTTGAATTTGTTAAATAAAAGAAAAAATTACTGCTTACGGTGACCAATTAACGATTATCAGGTATACGGGAGCAGTTCAACTGAAAACACGCATCACGAATACTTGAACCATTTATCGATTCCTTCCTAATTACAGCCACATAAATATTAGAAGAAAATTGACAAAACTAAAAAGTTGTTCTAGACTATCAAGATATCGTAACTTTTAAACTTGCTTAAGTATCTCACCGACATTAAAAGTTACGTTTCTCATTAAATAACGGACGTTTTATTTGTACTTTACTCCAATTCTTCATTTTATGTGGCACTTTTGTACTTTCCTACAATCGTATAAATTAATTTTTATTTTTGTTGTAATAATAGCAGCGAAGTTAATAAAAACTTATCTACATTGCCTTTTTAATAAAATTTTAGTTACAACTAGTTAAATTTGCATAACTATACTGGCTTTAGTTGGGTATTTCCTATTTATTTTTAATTATCAGAGTACATTGTGAAATTACAAAAAAATGTTATCAGTAGTGATCAAACTTGAGCTTATTATGTAAAATGGAAAAATGTTGAGTGTAGCGCATAGCGCAGTCGAGACAAATACCGTGCGGTATAGTAATAGTAATAATTTTATTATGTAGGTACCTACTTATAGTTGTAATCTTTTAACCTGGGATTTGCGTCATAAGTATTATCTTGGCTTACTGTAAACAATTAAATAATTATTTTAACGACTAAAAGTTATCTGGTTTAGCTATATCTAGATGTAGTACTAATAGGTAAAATAATATATACAAAAGTTTTAACTTGTAAAATTAATGTTAACTAGAAAGTTAAAAATAATGTCAAATTAACTTGAACATAATAAAACCAATTCAACTAGTTAATATTTAAAAAAATTTCATTTATATCCCACTATATTATTTTAGAGTATGTTATAGCTACATACGTGCTAGAATCTAGAGTATATATACCTAATAATAATAACTATAATGATTTAGCTACATAATATGGAAGTCATATTTAGTCAATATATTACTTTTTATTAATGTATTTATCAAGATACGTAACATATAATATCTACATTTACTATATCACTGCCTCCTATACTTACAAGCCGTGAACAAACATTTGGCAATTTCTTATTTTATGTTAATAAATAGATTTAATAAATGATACAATTTTTTAATCAAAAAATTAAATTAATTGTTAATTAAAAATAAATTATAAACACAAATACAACAAATAAAAACAATTTCTAGCTTTATAAAAGTATATTATGTAAATTTATAATTTTAGTTTTCAAATTTTAGCATGTTTGTAAAACTTGTAACTGAGTATGATTTTCTATTTAATGAGGAATTGAATCAATTTTGATGAAATATTCTTACTTAATACAATATTGGTTCACTTACCTTTGATGGTTGTTAGTTTTAGTTGTTAATTATTACGAACAAAATCTTGTCAATTTGTATGTTCCCGGCTTGTAAGTATAGGAGGCAGTGCTACTATGCATCTATAGAATATTACAACTGCACTGTACTCTGATGCTACAGGCGGAGGTTTTAAGCTTCGTATCAGGAATATATTACATATATTGTAGTAGATATAACCACCAGAATATCAATCCCACATTTGCGATAAATAATTTTCAATAATTACTAACCCCGTATTTCTTCTGCATCTTTAACTGGCATCTGTGGAGCAGATGCAGGCAAAGCTGTTTATCTCTTTCACCTGATGTGAACAGTAACTGTGGGAAATTTTTAGAAAGGATTTTAAATCCGGGATTGGCATCGAGCCAAATCGTATTAGAGATGGTTGGAAGCTCTGCAATAGTTTCATCAATTGCATACGTTGGGACAGCTCGAATAATCTTCTTCTTCTTCTTCAACTGAATAAATTCAGCCTAAGCCTAAGGCTTGATATTTCCAGCCACTGCGTCGTTTCCTTGGCAGTGCTAGAAAGATCTGTGAGCATATAAATTGTTTAACGTCTGATAGGTAGTTTGCTAGACTTGCCTCTAGACGAGCCTGTAACCCTAGTTTTTATGTTAATGATGGTCATTCATTAACCCAAGGGGACCACCGGCTTAACGTGCCTTCCAAAACACGGAGACTTAGTCATTCATAAGAAAGTTGTCCTTTTCTGGATTTGAAGCCAGAACATATTTTATGAATTGGTTACTTTTGATCTTGAAATTTGTAAATTGAAGAGTAGTAGCAATTGAAGAGTAGTAGCAATTGAAGAATAAATTAAACAGTCCAAATGTCAAATTGGTTGAAAAGAGAAATAAATTTAGAATCTAGGCTAGTCATTGTAGGCTTAAAAAGTGAAAAGTTAGACAAAAATTCCGGAAGTTTTTAAATTTTGGGACAACATTGTAGACGGTAAGAAAATAATAAATCCAAATTTTGCACCCTTTTTTGCCCCCCGGAATATTTTTACATAATTAAAAAATAAACGTAAATTTTCAATAACACTATAGAAAAAAAATCTGATACTTATGCAAATTTTGGAGAACATTTTAATAACTATTACACATCTTTTATAAAGTTTGCACCCTTCTGCAATGACCGGAACATGCAAATAGTTGTAATTATTAATCTGCCTACCTATTGGGTTGCATAAGCAATTATTTGTATGACTCGCACTTTTTTCGACAAGATATACCAAAATAAAATTAATAAACCACTATTTGCCATGTTCCGGTGATCGTAGCAAGGTGCAAATTTTATTGAAGATGTGTAATAATTATTAGAATGTTCTCTAAGGTTTGCACAACTCTCGAAATTTTTTTCAAAAAGTTACTACACATTTATGTTTTTTGTTAATTTAGCAATGTTTCGGGGGGCGGAAAAGGGTGCAAAATCAAATTTATTATTTTTTTACCTTCTCCAATATTGTCTCAAAATTTTAAAACTTTCGCTATTTTTCATACCTTTTTTGCTATAATGACTGGCCTAATCAGCATCCACCGGCTATCTAGTAGCAACAACTGATAACAGCAAGACGACAGCTGTCAATTAGGTAAGAGTTTCTGACAATTACAATTTTTCTATTATAAATTTTTTTGATAACACAAGTACAGCCTGTTAGTTACAAAAGCGTGTCTAATTGTACCTACTACATTTTGTATTATGAAAAAAGAAACACTTTTGGTATCTAACGACACTATTACACCAAAAATGTTCTGGTACTCATAAATTTGTTACATAGTCCAAAATTTGATTTTGACAACTTAATTTTTGCTTTTAATTAAAATATTATGGGGAAGGCAACGGGAAACCACCCCATTAATATTTTCCTAGTAAAAGACCTCTTGGCTTTAGCCAGTAGGATCTTACCAACGTCCGATATCGGATACGGTACTCGAAGAAGAAATTAAAATACTACAATACAATTTTATTTTTGGTTTTACTAATCTTTGTCGTCCACACATTTGAGCAAACAGAACCACGTACCCTCGGCAAGATTACTCATGACTCACCGCAGGTACAAGTTAGCCTGGAAAATGAAAGGTAGGTTTCACAATAAAATCATCGTAATATGTCAAAAAAATTGACATTTAACTTTCGCCCATTGGTGTTTGTGTGTTATAGAGTGCCAGTTCGAAGGTTTCGAGTTTAAGTTGCCGGTAATAGTGCAAGGTGGATCTTCATAGCTTTGAAGAAGCGTGGAGAGGTCATGTGTGCAATCTTGGTTTAGTTTATTGTAGGCTGAAGTGGTTCGAAGTAGACCATGATTGGCGAATAGAACACTAATCGTGGTTGCAGCAGGTGTCGGGATGGTTCTCTTAACATAGATAGCAATGTTGCCTTTGCTTGCGCGTATGCAGTTGTTTCAGTAAAGTGTATAGTTAGGGATATTGGCATGGATGAACATTTTGAAGAAAGTTTCTCCGACTTGTAGTAAATTTGTAGAAGTATGCGTTTTTTACTAGTTAGACTATTGTCATTCCAGTAAGTTGTCTTTGATGATGTGGGAATAATGCTTGTCAGTGTTGATGTAGCCCATTCCTATTTAATTTAATAATGAACAAACTAATATTTGCGGTAAGAGATAAAGAAGGCTACACGGTAAGAAATAAGAACGTAAATGCTGTTTGTTTTGCTGACGATATGGTACTACTGGCTGACTCTAAATAAGGACAATATCCAAAGAATGCTACATTACCTTAATATGTCAGGAAAAAGATTCAACATGGAAATAGCAACAACCAAAATAAAATCAATGGTAATTAGTAAGGATTCAAAAAGGTGTAACTTGGAGATGAAGGGAAGTATGGTGGAACAAGTGATAGAGTTCAACTATCTGGGAGTAAATGTTACAATCGTGAAAGACCTGAAGAAGCAAGTGGAACAGGCAACAAAAGCAACACAGGTATATGGGTACCTAAACAACATGGTGTGACGTAATAAATTTATGAGAGAAGAGGCAAAGGTGAGAATTTATAAGATGATGGTGAGACCGATACTCACCTATGCCATTGAGACAGAGAACAGTAGAAATGAAGGTCCTCAGAGCTACGATGGAATACACTCTACGAAACATAAAAACAAGTGTGTCGATAAAAAACGAATGCAACATACAAGACATCATGAAATTGAGCAAAGAAAGGAGAAGAAATTGAAGAGACCACGTCAAGAGGATGGAGGACGGCAGACTGGCAAATATTTGTAAAAATTGACGTTTTAAGAGAAAAAGACTGCCGGGACGACCGCTCAAAAGATGAACACAGAGCTGGAATTTCTCTTCCACTGAATAATCCGAAGGCCAGGCAAACAGAGTTAACCCTAGCCAAAAGCAGAAGAAGAAAAAGATTGTGTTAGCGTGTGGGTTTTGTGTGTTAAGAAGCATTACTATTTTTTAATGTAACGACTCAAGACTTGTAGAATCTTACTACATTCAAGGCCGAGCCTGGTTAGCTCAAACGTGACTCGGGCTATTTCTTTTGTCGTAGCTGTAAACCTTTCGTTATTATTTGGAGAGTATTTTGGAATATTTAAAAAGGGACTTGACGGAGAAGGTTTGAATAAGTTACGTTCACATAATAAGATCGATCTTCAATGACTGCCTAGAAAAGAATCTAGGTTCTCTCTTGAACAAAGTGGAGCAAGGAGGTTTTTGGGTTTTTCACATCTAAGAATAAGACTTGCAGCCTTAATGGTTGCTACCGTAATTGGTACAGTTTAGATCTGCTTTGGGATGTTTGTCTCGTGTTGCACCTGTAAGCGGACATTTAAAAGTCAATACTTTATTTTCTACTTACAATAATAAAAATAGGAAATTGAAATTATTTTGACCTACGAATGTTTATAAAAATTGAATTAATTGACGGTAATAGACTAAATAATTACTCTAATAAATCAATTTTCTGCAGGAAGTTAAGATCTATGACGCAAGTCTCGGGTTAAAAGATTATACCTATATCCCACTAATTAATCCCACTTTCAAATATTGAAAAACACAAATCATGGTAATACAAAGGCAACATTTATGTATCCCATTCACACCTTCTATAATGAACAAGTGTTTTGAAGTTTTAACCGATGAACATATCGCAGCTGAATTGTTAACAATGCTATACAATACCTAACCATAATTCGTATTTTATCAACTAACAAAACCGGCGTTGTTGAATTTTGTCGAACATAACAAACGTACATATGTGTAATTCATAACGGTTTGGCTTTAAAAATCATCAAACAAAATTACGTAGGTTCAAATTCCCGCATATTAAGTGTGATAATCAGTTGTAGTTTATGGTTGTTGTTCGGTTTTAAGCTGAGCTTAAAAGTTTTTAGCACACAAAGTATCACGTAATACAGGTTGGTAGGATGGAAATTCAAAACTTGCCTGTGCTGTAGAGTAATAAATTATATAAATTTTACTACATAGGTGTACACAAATTGTTTCATTTGATTAATTTAATTCCTTTCAAAAATTTTCTCTACCAAGTACGCAATTTTCTACAAATAATTAAATTACATACAAATAATTAATTACATTCTAAACTTGAAACTCATTGAAATTCGAGCAAGAAAATATGTAGTAACATGGAATTCTATTTTGTAACCTGAACTAAATTTATTTTGCTTTATAACTAGTACGAAAGTATGGTGAAAGTTTTTGTGTCTGTAAATAAATTGGTTATACGATACCTAATATTAAAAAAGGTTTAAAAAAATTGCGCTATTAGGTAGCAACAAAGTTTAAAATATTATATCTATTTTTTTTTATTTAAAAAGTTTTTCGTGGTTTTATTTAATAAAAAATTATTAAATCTAGCGAGCTAATAAATAAAGGTGCATTGCCGACTTTACCTTCTTGCAATCATCAAAAAAAAATGTCCTCGTGAGGAGGACAAATCAAAAGTCGCGTCTACTGCTAGTTGAAAAACTCACAAAATTTTGTAGATAAAGATCAGGCACTGCTTGACAACAGATCGGAAGAACAAACTGCAGACCACCCAATGAAACCCAAATTTATGTTCAAAATTTCCTCACAAGACAGTGGACTGAGATAAGGTTCAAATAACACTTTTCAATATACGAGGACTCACGGTGAGACAACTTACGCGTTCATGTAGCTCTTTTATCGGCATGGCTACTTCCAAGACTACAATTACGACCATCAGCTGTCCTTACTAAGAAAGAAGAACAAATTCACGATATCTTCTTTGTATGCCATCGCTAACGAGCAGAACGCTTCCAAGAGCGCGTTCGGTTTGACGCACAAAAAATCTCAAGTGTTAGAGTTCAGGGCGCACTCTAACGGATTCTTATAATACCAAGAATAAAAAAATACTAAATATCAACTATTCCCTTAACGCCGTAAAAGTTAACGGAATATTAACGGCAACTTCTTAGTGTTGGCTCCAAACAAAGCTCCGAACGCTTCCCAAATAATAAAAATTGTCGTCCGTAGCAAATTGAATAGAAAAGTCACCTAAAACTTTCCAGATTGACCAATGAAAATACAACATTTGGGACGATGGAACCAGACATTTTGAATTTTTGTATAATATATTATATAGTAATCCTTCGTGTTAACACAAGATACCTCCAAATTTAATTAGTTTAACAAAAATTCATTCCACTAGAAAAATATTTCAAATTATTTTTGTGCAATAAGAAGCCAGAAAAACCAATTTGCGATAATTGGGTTAGAATAAACATTTATAACTACGTCCACTACAACAAAGGAGAAAAATAAATGTATGACAATAACAAGGAATAACAAACCAACAATAAAAGAAAAGTCTGAAGAATAACTGTTTGGGCTTTGAATAGATCTGAGAAAAGATACCGGTATTCACTTTTAATTAAATTATCTTTTAGTTTGTAATTGTGTTGCTTATTCCATTATCTTTTCAAAAATTTATTTTATAAGCAACAATAACAGTTTTTATTTGAGCATAAATTTTAATGTAATAATAAAACGGGCTATTTTCTAATTACAGTTTTTTTAGTATACTTAATACCCTGATATTTCTCCTGTTTTTCAGTTAATAGATTTCCTCATAGATTTTGAAAATTCCTTGAAGACGCCTCTAATATTGGTCTTGGATTGCGATATATTCTTGTTTGGTTTTCAAATTAATGAAACATGTTGTGCTTTAGGTTGGTCATTTGCTAAATTAGTATAATAGTCAGAAGGGGAGGGGGGGGGGTTCAATAGGCCTATCTAATCTTTTAGTTTACTATAACTTTTTTTAGCTAAACTTAGTAAGTGTGTTCTAAGTATTTTAAGTGACGAGAATAACTTGAAAGTCTTTAAACGATTTGTTTGATGAACGTAATTTTATAAAAAAGCTAGTAGGGATGGAAAACGAATGTCACGTGATGTTTCATTATCTATTTTGTATTTTAGTCTATGCTTTTGCTTTGGCTCTTGGGTAACCTACGTTTTATAATGAGATTATAATTTTTATAAAATTCAAGTGGAAAGGTCGTAAGCCAAGCTATTTAATGCGGCCGTAAGCCGCTCAGACGCTTTAAAAGCACTGCACTTTGTAAAGCCAGTCAGAGGGGTTAGCTTTAAAAAAACTGGGTAATTAGAGTAAACGTTTATAATAATTTGGTTAACGTGCTCAATCAGTCTGTTTTTTTTTATCTTGAGATAAATAAGTAGGCCGCCAGTCTGCACTGATCGAGCTTCTTGAATGCCATTTTTAAACTTTCATTTTTACTATAATTTGCAAAGATTATTGTATTTCAAAGTGACACAATATTTCATAACAGACTAGTCAACGAAAGGCTGAAGAATTTCACTAATTGAACCATAGCTGTGACAGTCAAATTTCCTGTTGCAACTGACTAACAGCTGATTATGATTATTAATGACCGCGTTCGAATATTACATTACTCCAATTACTCGGAGTAATAGGAGTAATTTCACCTGCCATCTAACAGATTTTTGTTGAAACTAGATCAATACATAACTTTAAATTTGACAAAAGGTTAATAATAATTGCTGATATTGACAGTTTAAAAATAAAAAAAAACAATTTAGTTTAGTTTGTCACTGTCAATATTATAAGATTATAACCATCTTCATAAATTTAAGGTTATGCTATGAACTTTTTTACATCAAAAATCCGTTAGATGGCACTCGAAATCACTTTTATTACTCCGAGTAATCAGAGTAATGTAATATTCGAACGCGGTCATTGACTGCTTATTTAGCGGTACCTACACAATTGTAATTTGGCTACTATACCAAGTTTTGCAGTTAGCTATATGGTGTCTGTAGTCAATTGTATCTACCAATAGATGGTTTATGGTTTGGCGTCACATAGTGAAGATCGCTACCAATTTTATTTTTCACTTTGTATGAACGTTACGGAGCCGGGCGTTTGCCGATCTAGACGTTTATTTTGATGATAATATGGATTAATACTACCTGTAATATTTTGTTTTAAATAATCCAATATAATAATTTGCTAGAAAGCTCCTCCTTCGTATTATTTATAAAAGAACCTATGCCTGAGTACACAGTAGTAAACGGTGGTTTCCGATTCGGTTTACCCGCTTTAATATTTGCATCAAAACATCTGTCCTGCTACAAGCAAATCTGCTTTCACTCTTGGTTCGTTCATTTATTATCAAGCAAAAATTTTTTTGTATAGACTTTATAGACGTATCTTTACAACGCCGTGTAACTTCCACGCTTGTATAACTTGTCTATAACTATAATTTTACACGTTGTTTACACTCTCTACTATACGCGTGTAAACGTTTATAAATATGGCTGTTAGTGTTTACTTTTGTTGCGATTATGTTTTTCAAGTTTTGACGTGGATTAACTAAATAGCAGTACATCGATAAATATATTTCGACTTTTGGTGATGAAGCACCACCAAGGACCAGTATGTATCGCCGGTTTACTGAATTCAATTGTGGCCGTAGTTGGCTTGGTAGACTCAACAAAGAATTTCGTGAAGGACGTCTTAAATTGGTTGTCGTTTTGGAAGACATCGATGCTGAGCGTGAACCGATACTGTAAGATCGTCAAGTGACTTATCGTGAGATTGAGGCATCCTTGGGGATTAGTGAAATCAACATAAATTTAATATTGTATAAACATCTGGTGATCAAAAAGATTTGTTTGCGTTGGATCCTACGTAATTTGACAATTGCTCAAAAAAGTACTGGTGTTAATTAATCGAAAGAAAATGCTCAAAATATACGATCTCGGTGCTTCAAAACTTGTCTATGACATATTGACAGGTGACAAAGCGTGAATCTACGCGTGTGAGCCCAAAAATAGATAGTCAACTGTGGCGGGGTTTCAAAATGAAATTTTCCTTCAAAACTTTGAAGGAAATGATCGCCTTTTTTTTGCGCCATTTCGCAAGGTTGGTAGTTTGGTATCGGACAACGTCGCAAGACGTTTAAAACCGACTATATATATGGGGCATTCCACACCAAATCGACCACTTTTGAACCCGACCCCTTTTAATTTTCCTGAAATTTTTACATATTATACTATCTCACCAAAAATAGTTCTGTGAATTTTTTCAAAATTTTTTATTCAACCCAAAAAGAGTTACGAATTTTTAGAAAAACTGATGTTGTTTTTCTTCAAACGATCGTAACTATGTCAAAAATTGACTAATTGGAACGTTTTTTTTTTGTTTTTGTTTGCCTTTAAACGTACTTTTCAGGAAAAAATACAAAAAAAAATATTTTATTTTTTCGGAGAAAAACGTATTATAGAATTACAATATTAAAGAATTACGTATTATATTATCCCATCAAAAACAGTTCTGTAAATTTTTTCAAAATTGTTTACAAAGTTAAGAATTTTTAGAAAAACTGATGTTTTTTTTCTTCAAACGATCGTAACTTTTTCAAAAATTGACTAATCAAAACGATCTTTTTTTTGTTTTTATTTGTCTTTAAACTTACTTTTCAGGAAAAAATACAAAAAAAATATTCAAACTTGGATTCTACAAATTTTTTTATTTTTTCGGAGAAAATCATTAATTTTTCAAATTTTTCCACTTTTGATTTTTGATTTTTTTATTTCAAAAATAACTCTGATTTATTCCGCGTATAACAACGCAAACCCCATAATGGGCCGAAATTTTTTTCTATTTTTTTTGTTAAATTAAAAAATATTTTGTTTTATTTTTACGCAAATAATATTTTTCAATTAAACAAAAGAAATAGAAAGAAATGTCGGCCAATTATGGGGTTTGCGTTGTTATACGCGGAATAAATCAGAGTTTTTTTTGAAATAAAAAAATCAAAAATCAAAAGTGTCAAAATTTGAAAAATCAATGATTTTCTCCGAAAAAATGAAAAATTTTGTAGAATCTAAGTTTGAATACTTTTTTTGTATTTTTTCCTGAAAAGTACGTTTAAAGACAAACAAAACCAAAAAAAAACGTTCCGATTAGTCAATTTCTGAAATAGTTACGATCGTTTGAAAGAAAAAACAGCAGTTTTTCTAAAAATTCGTAACTTTTTTTTGGTTGAGTAAAAAATTTTGAAAAAATTCACAGAACTGTTGTTGATGAGATAGTATAATATGTAAAAATTTCAGGAAAATCAAAAGGGGTCGGAATTTGGTGTGGAATGCCCCATATATAATATAAAAGGCAACTCTGGTATTGTTAAAATAATAATTTATCATAAAAGTTTAGTTTATTCGGAGGAATAGCTATCCTGTAAAGTTAAGTAATTTTTATTGCATATTAATGGGTGTGAATCCGGGGGGTCTGGGAGGTACGGGGTACCCTCCAGATTTAAGAAAAGTTTTTCAAGGAAGAAGCTAAAAGCAAGCTTCTCAAGATTTTGATTTGCACAGTTATCAATTTTAAAAAGCTTTTTAGTTGTTTACTTAAAGCTGGGGGGTATTCCATACCGCCCAGACCCCCAGTTTCTAGTAACAGTAGCTGGTAAAAAATAATCTACATTTACGTATCAAAATTTATTTTTTCACATTTTTAAGTTTATTATTTAAGATAAACCAAGCTTCCTTAGCCACAGCTCTGAGTTTATAGCAAAATATGAAATGGTATTTTCAACTTTGATTTTGCGTCATAATTGAGAATTGGAAAATTAAGCCAATATAGAAAAACAAGGTCGTTCCATATTGTCAAGTTATTTTTAGCCTCTAATTAAACAATAGGTTTTATTTTTTTTTTATTTGAAGAAAGAAAATTTCATTTAGTTTTATCAAGCGAAGTTAAAATTGTGGTGTATTTCTTTTTTAAATAATATAAATTTGAGGAATAGATCTAACACGTCCGTTTTATACAAGACAATAATTGTGTCTTTACTGTTTTGGAATAAATTGGTTAGTTCAGTAAGTGAAAGAGAGATAATGGACAATTAATTTGTAATTTGGTAGGTTTTATTAATCCGAAATAATTCCTAAAGTAAAAGGTGATTTTAAATTTAAATATTTTGTGTGACGATGGAAATGCTTGTATAGAACTATTCGGTTGGTACAATTTGGACAGTTGAAAAAGGTTGGCGGCAATGAATGAAGGAGATTGGTTCCGATGTTCAAGCTTCAAGGGAGGACATTCGGAAAAAATGGAACTTGAATGTCGATTTTTGATAAAGCATTGTGTGCTACGATTATGCCAGACGTTCTGGCTTCGAATTGCCCGAGTTAACTTCCGTTTGAAGAAGTAAGATTGTTTTCGTTCCAGATGGTTAAGAAATCTGGAAATTAGTAAAAGTTTTTGAAAAGGATTGATAAAAAAGTACCTATCACGTGTGTGTCAATCGTGAATTGAATAGACGATATTATTTGGATTATTAAGAAATGGAGAATATAATGGAAAATTTGAATAAAATAACTGTATCAATCGTGTTATGGTTGACAAATAAATTGATGTGTGATAATTGCTAAACAACTATAAAATTTCAAATAAAAACGATTTGTTAAAGTGAATATAAAATTATTAAATAGAAACTTGTGCTGAAACTTTTCTTTAATAGTTTGAACCAGATGATTGAAACTGAAATATTCCGAACATCCAGTGACACACCATCAATGAGATCTCTAGGTAACAATATCATTTTTGTTCATTATTTTTTCTCTTTTGTGGGCATAAATCTGAAGAAAAGTTGATTTGTAAATGTCAATTTATGCTCGTAAAGAGGACATTATCAATTTTAAATTTGTTTCGTTCACAAAACTTCAAGTGACATTATATGCTGGGGTAGTATAATTATAACATTACTTCGACGTTTTATTTTATATTAAAGTGGAGCCCATTGTTTAATATTGACCAAACAAAATTTTGATAGTAGTTTTTCTGATAATTGATTGAGTTAGACCGAGGCAAACGTGTTAACTTTGCAGTTGAAGAAAGGAAAATTTTTCACAAAAGTTTTTTTTTTTTGTATTCTTAGCTGTAGAGGACAATATTGTACTCTCCTACTGCTGTTTTTTAAAAATTATTAGAAAAAAACAACTCAAAAATCATGGGGGAAAACTCTACACGCAAATAGAAGAGCACAAAGTTTGTTGCTCCGGCCAGCCTTTTTAACCAAGAAATATAAAAAAAAAAACGATATGGATACTTTGATAACACAAATTTTTAGATCCTTTTAGATCTGTTTCAAGTCACCTTTTTATGAGCACCAATCCAACAAGTAACTGAGGATTCCAACCCGTAACTACTTATTCGTAGTCACTTACGTTTCACTCCTTGCCATTCTGCTGAGTTATCGATTATTATTAGTTTAGGTAATAATTATTGATTGTACAGTTACGATATTTAACGTCTGATTAGTTGCGGTTCTTCCATTCAGCTGACAGTACCTACGTATATACTCCACGTAAATACGTGCAAAAATGGTTGAAAAAGAGTGGGGGTGTCGCAGTTACAAGTTGTACAAAATCACATTATTTGCACCGCATGGAAGATTTTTTGACCCCAGATTAATTTCAAAGGCTGGCTTTTGCCCCGGCTTAATTATCGACTTCATCGACAATTTTAACAAAAAGCAAACCATGATAAAGCTCTACGATCAGTGCAAAAATAGTTTAAACCTGCTTATCGTACAACTCGTCCAATACGAATCGAGCGACTATCCAAAACACAAAATTTTCAAAGCCATCCTGAATTTGGGAGTTTTGCCAAAAAAATGCACTTAACATCAAATTTAAACGCAAACGACTCCAATCGCAAATCTAACCGTGAAGAAAACACACTCCGTCGAAGAAGAAGAAGATTACACTTGCACAAGCCACCGTTTTTTTTATCTAGCTTTGTTTGAAACCCTTGCGGGTGGCGTTAGTCGCGAATTTTTAGTCTTGCCTTATCTTACTAAGCAACTCTACCAAGTACGTTGCAGCTTTGCTGCAAAACCCATCAGATGATTGAAATATGGGGCTCTAAGATTTTTCCACATTTTATAAGATTTACTGAACGGAATTTACATATACAGGGTGTCCTCGTGACCGTGGAGAACCTTTGAGGTGGTGGATTAAGAACACTTTTTAGGACAAATTTTGAAATAAAATTTTTGTCCAAGTTCAAACTCTTGGGGGCTACCTCTCTTTAAAGCAATGTTTTGAATTTCTGATTTTAAACGGTCATAGATCCATTATTATAAACCAGATAGGAAATTTAACGGGCTACAACTTTGGTCAAATAAATATTTTTAGGAAACCAACTATTTTCACAGAAATTCTGAAAATAATGAACAAAGTGTAGGTAAAAAAAATAATTATCACTACCTCAAAGGCTTTTCACGGTCACGAGGACACCCTGTATATTGTTAAGTATACTTTTATAAATTTGAATAAACTAAGAAATAAATTGTAAAGGGGGGGGCGGAGCAATAGTCAATATCATATTTGCATTTGGTTTTACACTTTTTCGCCCAATTTTGAACGATATTCGGGTTAACCTTCTAACTTAGACTTCTGCGGATGTTTTTAGAGTTGCCTAATTTCCTGGCTTGGCTTATCATTATTTCCGGGACCAGAGTTTTCTTGCTTTGGATCGTAGTCAATTTCTCCTGTCCCTCTTGTAATAAATTCTTTTTGTGCTACTTCCGTGCTCGGTTGTTTAGTAACGCTAACTTCTCCTTCCCCTGGTAGATTTATGTCCTTTCCTATTGACTCTGCTCCTGAAAATCCTGGGTGGTAGAATTTCTTGTCGGCACACTTTTTAGCATGTCCTTATTATGGACATGTTTTACAGTTCCATTCAAAGTTACCAAGTAAGTGTTAAAGTTTATAACTTAAACAATTTTTTCTTTTGACCATTTGAACCCAGAGCACTTTTTACTGTACTTCACCAGCACCATTTTTTTGCTACTGTACAGCTTTGACTGTCGTCGTACCAACTGTGCCAACTTTTCGTTTCAATTTCCCTTAACCGTATTTTGAATTATCAAACTGCCGGTTTGATCAGATCGAACTTGACTCTCGGTTTCATTCGTAGCACATATTCTGATTTTGACAACCTGTACTCCCTTTTCTGCTAGTTTTTTTTCTGCAGCCCGTTTGACTGTGGGTGATATGGTGGCAATTTTACGGATCTTACGTTACTTGATTAAACAAACGTTTACTATTTATTACCACAGCTGCTTTAAAAATGTAGACTGTGACGTTGAGGTCCCTCCTAATATGGTTTACTCTTAATTTTCAAGAATTTGTTCCTCACCATAAAAAAATAAAATAAAATTGTAGTTCTAGATGTGCAATTCTTTTGTAAATTTTTAAATGGAATACGATTTATTGTTTTGACGAATTACTATGATCGAATAGCTTTTTTCAGTGGCGTAACTAGCCATCCTCGTGGTGTTCTAAGAACATGTCAACAAGATTTTTGTATACAGGTACCTTTGGCTCTGGAACACCGGCGCCTAGCAAAGTTGTTATTACGTCTCTGGTTTTCTTGAAAAAATTTTTATACTTTACTCTCCGATAGAACCATTTTTGCCAATTTTTTTCCCGTCATAGAAATAGACCAGAAAACGATATATTATAATATAACTTGGGATATCGCATTTTTGGATGTGGCGCTAGTTTTGTCAGCATACAATCATCGTGCAACTCTTTGAAAAGTTTAGTGCTTTGTATACTTCTTTGTAGGTTAGTATTCACAACTATTCAAAGCTATCGTAGCATATACTTGCTCTCTATTGAATATAGAATTTGTTACAAATTTCTCTGGACAAATGCTTTGATATAGTATTTCAATGAGTAAATAAATACATGTACATATATCTATCTGCAAGGTCATTTTTCGATCATGTATTCGGGCAATGGAAGTAAAATTTCAGCTTTGCTCTTTTTGACTAGTTTAATCTTTTCGATGTCGTTCCAGCTTGCATTTTATGGAATGCAGTAATAAGTTATGTAATTCAAAAGAAAATACAAAGCTATGAATTTGAAGTGCTTCTTAAAAAGATTAAAGTATTCATAATGGAAAATATGTAAATGAAGTCCTATATTACTTTATGACGTTCCGTTTTGGCTTTTAACACCTTTACTTTTAGTAAATTCGATTTAAGATAAGCAAAATCCGTAGAGTTAAATGTAAAAGCTTGTCCTTTTATGGTTATCGTGATTAATTGTTGTCACGATTTAGATTAAATAGTCTTGATGGATTTCATTTTAAATTAATTTACTTTAAGTAGTATATGTTTTATTCTCTACCTCCTCAATACAAGTCTAGTACCTAATGCTGACATGCATCAGTGGACTGCGCTTGTGCTTTTATTTGGTAAAATGACAATTGTGTAAGGATTATTGGAAGAAATAATATTTTTAGAAAAGCATGAAAACGTTTCCAATAATTCAATCATTAGAATGACAAATACTGAAGTATGATTAAATTATTTTTAATGAAAAAATATTTAACGAGAAACATAAAATATGGAAGTGATGTAGGTTAACGAATGATTGATTAGTCAATAGACATATCACTCAATGATTAAATTAATCCATATTTCACTAATTGGATGGTATAATAATTTAATGCAAAAATCGTCCCTACTTTTTTAAATCAATCGATTAAAATGCACTTGGAAGCAGATAATCAACTTGAAAATTGTAGCGCGCTAACTGAATGAGGATAAACTATTACAAACACGCCTATACCATTATCTTCTAAATATATTCCACGACATACCGTTTAAAAGACAGCTTAAGCTCGTAATCAACCAACGCCAACAAAAATTTATAAAATAAACAAGCATCTCAAAAAAATAAAGTTACACACATAAAGGACTAAAAAAGACATTTCAAAAAGTTGAAAATTATGATTTATGATCTCCCTTTTCAGCAAAGTTCGATAACTTATCAACTTTTTTCTTATTGCATTATGATGTTACATACCTACAACATAAGCTTTCAGATGCTTTTACAAATATGGAGACACTATTGAACTTATATTCCATTGTCAGGATTAAGTTCGCTACGTTTTTCTTCATCAGTGCTCATCAATCTTGCATTACGTTTTCTTACTAAATTATTTTTGTCCTTTAACATCGATAACGTATTAAAGTAAGTAATAAATTTTTGTAAGAATCTCAAAAAAAAAATCACGAAATGATAATTAACATCCAGGAAGCATGTGCGAGTCAGTTTCAAATCTTGCCTCAAGCTTAATCAAATTAAGCTCACTAATTTATCCGTTTGACCTAAATAAATCAAGCTATTTGACAGAAAACATGTTAATTAATGAACACCCCTAGAATTTGACAATCTTCTTCGACGTTGTTTACATAATTTTATTATTAGAGATGCTGGCAATTATCTAATCAAAGTCTATAAATTCAATCCAAAGTGTGGGATTACATTTTAATTAAACTTTATTAAGTCAAATTACTTCAACGAATTAACTCAATTGAAGAAATTTCGCTGTTTATTTAGCAATTAAATTTATTTACGAACAATAATAATTAATCTCTTCCAAAATCTTAGTGCGAGCTAAACATTTTTTGATAAGTGTGCATTTTCCGACTTGGAAGATCTCTTTACCCTTTAGTGACTATAACAAAAAGCTTGATAAAATTTATACACCAAGTCGTCAGCATATTTTAGAAAAATTTAAAAATGGAAGTTAAGCAGTAAATTTACGTTTAGAGTCAACTTGTTTGAAAAATCTCAAAAATTTATGTAGAAATAAAGCCGGGTTGACACGCTGACAGTAATGTGGACGGGCTAGTAACGAGATAAGGGGAGATAATTTAATTTTTAACAGTTTCAGTTTTGCGATAATTTCGGTTCATATTTTGTAGAACTCAACAAAATATTTTTTAGTGCCTATGTATAACTTTTAGTTCGATTTGTAATTTTTCACTTAAAAGTTGCTAAATTTATTTAAGAAATTGAGAAAAATGGTGGAAAGTAGCATAGAATGCTTAAACGTAACCGTTTGGACAGAAAATGCGACAAGAATAAACGAATTCCTCGTTATCAAATTTGTCTTATCTTGCGGCTTAAATGGTTGTGTGGCTGCTACTAATCCAAATGTAATAATTTGCTAGAAATATCTTCCTCATCTTCTGCAGCTTTTGATTGGTTTGTTATTTTATTACTAACAAAAAAGTTTATCAACTCTAAACAAATAGATGCATAAGAATAATATAAATAGACTTATGCATTTGGTTTGTCACAAGCCTGCCCCCCCCCCCTCCCAATTAAACCCTTATAGAAAACTATGGCTCTCACGCCGTATTCAATTCTAATAATTTTTATCAAGATTTAATTGAGTTTACTGCGTACATTTCAAAATTATATAACTGGGGGGTATTTCATACCCCCCAGACCCCTCGGTCTATAACACCAAGATATGTTAATGTATCTGTTTAGAACAGTTACAATGTAATAAATTCAATGATGAGAACGTACATTATGTTGGTCTTAGATTGATCTATCCTCCAAGCAGTAGCAGTGCCAGATTTTTGTGACCCCTGGGTTCACATTTCATAAAAATGGCCAACTTTTTCATATGTTCCGCAGCCGAAAAATTTTTGTATCTCAAGGTAAACGACGTTTGAGGTTACCTCAGTCCCAATAACTAAGAGATTATTATTGCAATTTTAATTCAACAAGCTCTCGAGAATTACTTCGGTCACCAACAGTGTAGAAGTCCACTTTTAGTTAACCACAAGGCCGAGATTCTGGGGCTTTATTGTGCTAATCCCCCACCACAGAGTTACAGTGCTAACAACTACACACAGGTGTAGTTTTAATTAGCCCTACTATACCCCAGAAGCACAGGTTTGATTTCGCAGGCAGGAGCAGCGACACCGTGTCCGGTTCGGCCCGTCTTTGATTCGAACTCAGAATTTCCGCTCCGTAATTTAACTAGTAATCATATCACACCACCACCGCTGGCTTCCTATAAAATCAAACGGTACTCATGATTAAAAATGACCGATTTTATCTATTATGACTTTATTACATGTAGATCATAATTAAGACGATATCAAAATCAAATTTTAAAATTAACTGCTGCCAATTTAGAAAAAATCTACTTTTGAATTATTATTGTTAGAGACAGTGGTAATGACGCCCATGGATTAACGAAATTCCCACTGTTAACTAATTCACTATTGTAGATATAATTCCAATGTTGGGACTTCCCGTTGTTAGTTATGCTCTTTTATGAAATACGTTACTTTTCTTGTATCAACCCATAATAATTAAATTACTTATTGACCAATATTTCCCTACAGTTAGTTGCCAGGAAATAACTTATGTGGAAGAATTTATAACATATCCCATGCTCTAAACGCTGAATATGTAGGTTAGTTGCTCTTAACAACAAAGTTTTATGAGGCAACCCACACCACTTGCTCGTCTACCATTTTAAAGCGGAACTTTTTTTAATTTTTTTGTTATTGTAGTGATTTGAGAAATTTCAGTACTGGGATGGACTATTATTGCATTGGACGTTGTAAACAAAAAAGAAAAGATCCACTTCTTTGTGGATTTCTTGGTTTTGTTTCGAGAGATTGCAATTGCTTTTTCATGTACGGGATCCATCAGGTCAAGTTAGACTTGGAATTAATTGATTTTCATGAAACAAGGAGTTTTTCAATATTTTGCTGTAATAAATTGTTAGCCTAGTAGTGCTCAATATTTCATAAGTGAAAGATTGGTTGTACATGAACCACTCCCGTACTTTCACTTTAATAAAGTGCTGGTATTTCCTGCAGATACTGCATGTCTTTTTACCCTATAAATTAAATTTCTATTTGTTCATTCTTGAAAACATGTCAGCCAAGTCGACAAAATCTCCTTCATCTATTCCACACTTTATAACGCACTCAATTGCACCATAGATGCAAATTACTACTTCAGTTTTCCAAACATCAATACTTTTTTATTTACGTTTCGTTCTTACCAAATTCGAACTTTAACTTTAAAGTTGTCCAATAATACAAAAATATTTTCGATTTCTTAACACAAATTCTACGTATTTTAAATTTTCACCGCATTATTGTAACCTTTATTATGTGTTTACGATAAATTTATCTTGAAGATGTGACAAGAACGCCGTTTAAGTTTTGTATACTTCCCACCCTCCATTTTCCAACCCCTAAATCTAAAGGCAATAATAAATCTTTTAAAATAAGCAACGACAGTTTGTAACATCTTACATTGACATATTCCACTCATCTGTTATTTAAATTGTTCTCTAAGTATTAATAATAATGTAGCAAAGGTTGTAAATATAAATAAATGAAGTATTTTAATAATTCAAATTTAAATTTTTGGGATCAAGGTCTTAGGGAGAAGATAAACTAGAACAACAGTAAGGCGCAACATTGGGGATCATAATAAGCGCACAATAACAAAGAGATTTGAAAATCGATACCAAAATTGTTCTATCATTATCAATTTATCAAATTTTAATGGCTCGGTTTCTGCATAACTAAACTTTTATGTTCCAGTAAAATAACCAACATCACAAAAGCTTAATTTTTTTTATTGGGTTTATTTTTCTCTTCTAACTCATGAACTGTTTCGTTGTAATTTCGCTTGAACGTAATGAGATAAAATTTCATCGAGATTATCTTTTTCAAATCGCCTCTGTAACAGCTAGGTAAATAAAACGTTGAAATAATGTAAGAACAAAAGAACAAAAAAAACCACAAAAAAAACCGATAATAAGCAAGAAAATGTCTTATAATTATTTACTTTGAAGCGTTCATAAAATATAAAAAGAAAACTTGAGGTAATATAGAAAGAAAATGGCTTAATATTTCCTTACATATATCAAGAGAGATAAAAAAGGTAATTTACCTTATTTATATTATTTTTTTTAAATTATTTCGACCTTAGGTATATTTAAACAGCAACCCTGCTCATAAAATAGTTGAAAAAATTTCCTCTTAATTCTAATTTGCTTGAATTTTTGATTAATGATCTCCTTTAGAAATTGTACGTGTTTGTTAAGAAGAGAAATTAAAAAAAATTCAGATAATTATTTTCGTGATGAAAAAACGTAATTAAAATGTGAATGGTTGAATGCTAATAATCTTGGAGACAATACGAACACGTGCTCATTATATATAGGTAAAAGGTTTATTCAACACCTTTAAAATATAATGTCGGTTATAAATAAAAGTTTAAGGGTTGTGCATACAAGACACCCTAAATGTTTTACAAAAAAATCTACCCGCGTTGACACAATCGCATTATCTCTATCTACTAAGCAAGAAAAGGTTTTGATTAAGGATTCGAATTGATTTAGGTAATTAAAATAAAATTGAATTTGTTTTAAATAATAGGTATAATTGATTTTTGGAATAGGTTACAAATAAAATCTATGAGATACGATCTCTTTAATTAATTCAAAATTTGCTCACAAGTCATGGTTTGCATTAACACGAAATGCGTTAATCAGTTACAAGATTTTGGTAAACAGACGATTTTCTTGTCGAATCAAAATTTATGTAGATCACTGGAAGCCTTCAATAAATCAATAATCTCATCAGTTAGGCAAATGTTTGAATAAATCAAACACAATTCGAAACCAACAGTGCCTCTTATTACACCTGTAAGTGGATATTTACAATTTATTAATTCAAACTTATTTATTTTTATTTTATAAAAAAAATTTTATTATGATGCAGGATTCCATTGCTCGACCATCTCCTGCAGTTCTTTTTCGTGGAGAGAAGGTAACTTTTTCATTTCGTTTACTATGTAGTTTAAAGCTTCATTAGCCGTTAAGTACATTCTATTGCCATCGAAAAATTTTACTAAACCCTTTTCATTTCTCAAAAGTTCCATAATTGATTCATGACATTTTAGCAGAATTCCAGAATTGTCAATGTAAAATTCGAATAGAGTATCATTTTTTAACTTTTCATGTTCTGCCATAATAATGTCCTCAGTATATTGAACAATATTTATCTCCTTCGCATTTGTTTGAATTTCTGGTTGAAGGAATGTTTCATTAGATTTTTCCTGAATTACCCAGTCGAGCTCTGCACGATAGCTTTCAAATACATCGAGTAATATTTCCGCAACCACTTGACAAATTTCATCAAATTCTAAACGATCATGGTCGTTATCCTTCAAGATAATTATCGAGTCATCATCGACAAAAATTTTTGCTGTATGTCTTTGGAATTTAACGATCGCCTTTAGCATGGCTGAGAAATATATAAATTGTTCCTCCAAGATTACATCTTCAATTTCAGACTGGATAAACCAGCTGAAATACTCATGAAGATGTATGGTTTTAATTGGAATTGTTTTTACGATGGGTCCATTAAATTTAGAACTGATAACAATTTTTTCTAGTTTTAGTCGATCCAATGGACATGTCGGGTTTGTTTTAACCCATGTTGTAATACATAAACGGCAAAAGTTATGTTTACAACAGGCGGTTGATCCAATTTGCTGGTCGTTGAATGGTACTAAGCAGATGCTACAATGTTCCATGCCTTCATTTTTGTTTTCGCTTGAATTCTCCATGTTAGGATTTCAAAATTCTTTCTGCTTAAATGTTGCTTTAATAATTATACTTTTTTCGTCATATTTTCAGTCCTTTATAGAGTAAGATCATCGGATTACAATCAGATGATCGGATAACAAAACTAAAATTTCCGTGCATAATTTTACAAGGAATCATTTAAATGAAAGAACGGACGTCTAATCTTTTCCCTACCTTGATATTCAAAACCGTCAATGATGGTGCTTTTTTTGCATTTTTTTTTGTGCACACCACCAGCCCGCCCTAGACGGTAGTGTGGAGTTTTACCCACTAAAACCCTCTTGCTGTGGTAGGTTGGTTCTTCAGTTGCACTGCCCAAACTCACCCGCTCTTCTTTCTTGTGCTTTCTCGTTTGCTTTTTTGAATATTTTTTTTTCTACGTTTAGTCTTTGTCTTTTACGCTCTTTCATTCTTTTAGTAGACATGATGGTTCTAAGCATTTCCTCCACTATGTCCCAGTAGTTTTCTGGGCTTTGAAGCATAGTTTTAACAATATTTTCAGGAGTAAGAGGATAGTTAAACTTGGATTTTGTTTTCAAAATCCATCCACTTTCTCGCAGTAAAAATATGCGCTGGTGTTCAGCCTCTTAAATCCATGCAAGTAGGCGGAGAAGCAGCCGTGGCCCGAGATCATCTGCATTAAGGGTAGTTCACACTACATGATTTCTCATATGACTTAGTCATAAGAAAAGTCATGGCTGAAATCATACCATCACAATAGCCAATCATAAAAGCCATAACTTCTATAATATCAAAAATCATATAGTGTGAACGTAAAAATATCTCTCATATGAGAAGTCATGTGATAAGTCATATGATAAATCATGTAGTGTGAACTACCCTTTAGATGGTAATTGATTTCTTCGTAACTTCTATTGTACCACTTGTTTATATTTGGGATGAACCTGAGAATTTACCGTTCATTCGTGGCAGTCTAAAATGGCTGGTGTAAGTTTTGATATCCTTATAGTTAATCTCTAGAATTGGATGGTTTGATCATGTGGTAGGTACATACGTCTCTAGATGAAAGGAGCCCATGCTTGGCATTGTGGTCTTCATCCTCTTGACACTAATTTTGACCAAGTCAATGGCCTGTGAAGACTTGGCAATATCTGCTTTGAGAGACCAAATTCTTGCCACATTTTCAAGTTTAGTTTTTCTTCTATGATATTCTTCTTCTTTTCATTTTGCTAAATTTTATTCTGTGGTGGCTAATATAAGAGTAGATGTTAGTGCTGAAGGTTCCGATTCGCTCAACTGCTGAAAAAGGCATCCATCATTTCCCTAACGGTTTTGAATGTGTTCTTAGGGTTTTTAGTGGTTGCTGCTTTTCTTTTAGACACAATTTTCTCCATTTTTGCGTTTTTTTGGTAAGGAATGTTAATAAACTCGTTGACGAGGTGTTTATGAATTTTATTGGTTGAGAATTTAGATGGTAAGCTTCTGATGACTACCTTCAGTGGTTTATCTCCCGGCAAAGGAAAGACCACGAAGCCGCATTTAAGCTCGTTAAGTAAAGCTTCAACGGCTTTCCTGACTCTGTTGGAGTCGGTTACTTACAACTCATGATTTACTATCTAACATTATATCATGAGCTGTACTAACATGACAATTGGTTTGCAGTCCTTGCGCCATCTATCTATAGTTATTTCAGAACTATTATACTAGCAAGTTTTACTAAATAATATATGGTGTATTAACTTTTAAAAAGGGTTCCTACCAACAACAGTTAAACTAGATAAATAACATGAATGATAATATTCAAAATATGAATTACTAGCTAGAAAGCCCGTCCACGGATGGGTAGCTAACCGGTAGATCTCTAGAATTAAGTGCAATACAAATTAATATTTTATCCTGTAGTACCAGAGTGTACAATATGAAAATTTTGATAATTCACCTGCTAAAACTTAATGAAAGTTAGAGACTGGGTTTAATTGGAACAGAAGGTTTTAAAACCCATGGTTTCTTCAAGAATACAAATTGGGACAATTTTTTTCGTTGTTCAGAGACCCTTCCATTTGTACAATATTAATAAAGTTTTAAAAAATAATTAACAAAGATTTATAAAAAGTATTTTTTATTATTTAAAATAGAATCCAGTTTTCAGATGTAAAATTAATAATTAAAATTAGAGTATGAGTTTCTATTACCACATGATACTTTATTCGGCATCATTTTTTCAAGTTTTAGTTGAAATAATACATGAATCATCCGGTCTCATCTTCTGATCAGCTATACCTCATGCATTAATAGTGCTTTCTGAATTAAATATGCTGCTGTTTCTGTACCATTAGACACATGTGAACATATTATGTTTGTTTCATCATCATCGTCATCGTTATAAATAATAGGTTCGAATGGAGGAACTTCTAAGCGATCAAGAACTTTTATCCAACAGGTATTTTCAAAAAACTTATGTCGCCGAATTGTTCCAGCTCCAGTAGAAGCTGAACCTATCCGTTCACAAGGATTAACTTGCAATAACTTTGTCAGCAAGTCCTTTGCTTCTGGCGATAACTCTTCCGGCAAAATGTATTGCCCTTCTAAAATATCCTCAAAATTTTGGAACGGCAACTCACCTGTAAGCATTACATAAAACATAACCCCCAAAGACCACCAATCAGCTTCTTTTCCATGTCCTGATTTGTTTATAACTTCAGGTGCCATATACGCGGGAGTTCCACAACACAGAAAACTTGGTTCATCATCTATCATTTCTTCGCTTAAACCAAAATCAGCAAGTCTGATGTGCCCTTTTTCATCTACCAAAATATTTTCAAATTTTAAATCATGGTAAATAATATCTCGATAATGCATGTATTCCACTCCCAAAATTATTTCTTTCATGTAAAAGGCTGCTTCACGTTCTGAGAAGACGCCTACGTAATTGAAAATGGTAAGTAAATTTATCTGGAGGAGTTCAAAAACGAAATAGAAATTTTGATTTTGTGCAAACGAATCCACGAAGTGCATTATGAATGGATGACCATTGAGTGCTTTTAAAATATACTGTTCTACATAAACAACTTCATCTGAAATAAATTTTACAGCTTTTACAGCGTATAACTTGTTCGTGTAATCGTGTACTTTATATACTTTTCCAAATCCCCCTTCTCCTAAGACTTTTGTTACTTTGTAACCGTTTTGGCTTATTTCATTTAAGTGTTCTTCTTCGAGATCCATGTCAGCTGATAAAATAAATCGGAAACAAAACAAATAATATAAATACGGCCAAGAACAAATTGCTGATGTCGAATAATATGTATTATTTCACGACCTTCATAGTGTTAAATCCATTGAGATGTTATTCCGTTACGATGTTTATCCGTTGATTTGTTCATTCGTTGTTCTGATGATCCATTGGTTTTTGCGCCATCCACTGTCACTGATATATTGAATCCTTTTATATTTATTAAACAGAAGAAACATTACCAACTAATGTATTACCAACCTAACGTAAAAAAGAAACAAATAGATAAACCAAGGTTCGGACAAAAATCCAAGGTGACTTCCAATTGGTCAAAGGTAGACGTAGAGAAACACTTGGCTTTAGCGCGCCTCTCCATTAGACTCTGAACCCTGGACCCCCAATTTACTTCTATTTTAGTTTCTGACTAATGTATTAAGCCTGTATGACAAGATGCTAAATTTTACATAAAATTTACATGTAAATGGAAACAAACCAATAGAAAGAGCGTATTAATAGCCATCAGACGTTTTTCATTGGTTAGTTTTCATTTACATGTAAATTTTATATTAAATTTAGCATTGTGTCATACAGGCTTTAAGCATGGAACATTTTTGTGTCATTAACCTTGTTGACTACCTCAACTTTATTGGAGTAACAATTGGCGTCAGTCATTTGATGCTATTGACAATATCTTTATCAGCCGTTATACGTCTACTCCTGAACGTTAGGCCTCCCTTTTAGACTCCCCCTAGTCGGGGGGAGAGGGGGGTTTGCCCATAACTCACCACGTTGGGCAGACGAGTTGGCGAGTAGTCCGCAGATAAAGTTTGGACTTTTTAGATCACACCACAAATCTGACCTAACCAGGATTAGAACCACGGTTTCCCGTTTTCTAGTCTATCTGTGTTTGATTTACGCCAGACTGCTGGTCATTGACAATATAGGTTTATGATACCTGACATAACCTATATAATTTTTGGTGTCGATACAGTAGATATTACGAACAAAAAGTGCATTTATGCACGATCCACCTGGCGTAGTTGATTCGTTGGATTTCTTCATCAATTTTAAACAAAATTTTTCTTACATAAAAGAAATATATAGTTAATTTTCTATGTGCGTGAAGTTAGCCCCCCTTTTTTTAAAATAGTGATTTTTTTTATTTGTGCTCAATTGTGCTCAAGTTGTGCTCAATGTGCTTAAAAGAATTTTTTAATTTTAAACAAAAATAACAAAAAAAATTGAAAAAAACACTTTTTGACGCCAGCCTCCCTTTTTTTGAAATTGCAACTTTTTTTGGTTGTTCTCAATTGTGCTCAAGTTGTGCTCAATGTGCTTAAAAGAATTTTTTAATTTTGATCAAAAATAACCGCGTAAATCGCGAAATAAGATTTCGACCTGGCCCCCCATTTTTTGAAATTGCAACTTTTTTTGATTGTACTCGATTGTGCTCAAGTTGTGCTCAATGTGCTTAAAAGAATTTTTTAATTTTGATCAAAAATAACCGCGTAAAGCGCGAAATAAGATTTCGACCTGGCCCCCCTTTTTTTGAAATTGCAACTTTTTTTGATTGTACTAAATTGTGCTTAAGTTGTGCTCAATGTGCTTAAAAGAATTTTTTAATTTTGATCAAAAATAACCGCGTAAAGCGCGAAATAAGATTTCGACCTAGCCCCCTTTTTTGAAATTTTTCTTCTCATTTTGAATCTATGTGTGTAATTGATGTCAATCGATTGAGCTTCGTTAGAGCCTGAATGAGCTCTAGTGAGCAAGATTTTAAGTTAATATTTTAAAAAGTTATAGATAGTTGAAATTTTTGAGTAAACTCCGAGCAACGCGCGTTTAATAGTAAGATTTTTTAAGGCTTGCAGTTTACTCGAAAATTTTAAATATTCCTAACTTTGTAAAAAAATTAACTCAAAATCTCGCTCACTGAAGATCATTCAGGCTCAAACAAAGCTCTAACGATTGACACTAATTTTATCCTAAAATTTAATTTAGGGGGGGAGGGGCAGCGACATGCACCTGAGCCTGCTTAGCCACCTATAAATAAACAGCCTTACGCTTTTAGATTGATGTTTTTAAGAAGCTTTGTTAGCTCTTATTAACATTATTTTTTACTATTTATTGCACTTTGTAATTTTAAATAAAAGGTTTCCATGAAAATTTTTAATTTTTTTTTTAATTTTTAAATTTTTTAGTCATATGTTTACAAATACAGCTTCTGTATTTAAACTAATATAGTATTATCAGAATTCTCCATTTATGTCTTTTAGATGTTTGATACTTTACCCTGTATAAATCATTACGACGAAAAACTTTACCCTGAATGCGGTCTTTAAAAATGAAATTTGGAAATCTATTTTACTTTTCACCCTGTATGATAAAATTGTTCAATGCACACCTTTTTTCTCTTATTTCGCGCCTTACGCGGTTATTTTTGCTCAAAATTAAAAAATTCTTTTAAGCACATTGAGCACAACTTGAGCACAATCGAAAACAATAAAAAAAAATTGCAATTTCAAAAAAAGGGGGGCCAGGTCGAAATCTTATTTCGCGCTTTACACGGTTATTTTTGATCAAAATTAAAAAATTCTTTTAAGCACATTGAGCACAACTTGAGCACAATCGAGTACAATCAAAAAAAGTTGCCATTTCAAAAAAAGGGGGGCTAGGTAGAAATCTTATTTCGCGCTTTACGCGGTTATTTTTGATCAAAATTAAAAAATTCTTTTAAGCACATTGAGCACAACTTGAGCACAATTGAGAACGACCAAAAAAAGTTGCAATTTCAAAAAAAGGGGGGCTGGCGTCAAAAAGTGTTTTTTTCGATTTTTTTTGTTATTTTTGTTCAAAATCAAAAAATTCTTTTAAGCACATTGAGCACAATTGAGCACAAATAAAAAAAATCACAATCTCAAAAAAAGGGGGGCTAACTTCACGCACATTAATTTTCTTCCTTCCTTAAATCTAAATTTATGTCCCCTCACAATATTATTGGAATTGTGTCATAACTTGGTTCTTTTAAAACATTTACAATTTCGGAGATCTTTGGTGTATAGGCGAGTAAATGTAACTCAAAGAAGTCTTCGCTATCGTCTATACAGATACCAGCTGTGGTGAAATGCAATGAGTCAATCTCATCGGATCAACATATGATAGGATTGAAATGTAAAGCCTGTAATCCTGTATGACACGATGCATAATTTTACATAAAATTTACATGTAAATAATAACTAACCAATAGAAAGAGCGTATTAGTAGCCATCGGACGTTTTCATTGGTTAGTTATTATTTTACATGTAAATTTTATGTCAAATTATGCATCGTGTCATACAGGCTTAAGAAGGGCATTTTTTTCAGGGCCCTTTTAATTTAATCAACAGATGGCGACTACTTAAATATTTTTATAAAATAAGAGGAATTTGCTATATTTAAAATAGAACAAATTCGTTGAGATAATACTATTCTATAAACAATATTCTTGATCTTAAGCTATTTTGAGTTCGTAATATTTATTTATAAAAACACAATTCATAATTAAAGTTTAATTATCTTTTTTTGTAAGTGAGTGTGTTTTGACATACTCAATACGAACTCAAAATAGCTTAAGATCAAGAATATTGTTTATAGAATAGTATTATTTCAACGAATTTATTTATATTTTAAATATAGCAAATTCCTCTTATTTTATAAAAATATTTAAGTAGGCGCCATCTGTTGATTAAATTAAATGGGCCCTGAAAAAAATGCCCTTCTTAAGGTATACAGGTCGAAACTTAATAAAATGGTGAAGTAAAGTTCAGTAAAAGCATCAATGGATTCTAAACAGTGGCGGATTAACGCACAGGCGCATGAAGCGCGCGCTTGGGGCCTCCAAATTTAGAGGGGCCTCAAAATTTGTTTATTTAAAACAAAACATATTTTTTTGTATCATTTTTTTCAAAAATTTTAAGTACTTAATGAAATACAAAACATTTTTAAATTGACATATAATTGCATAGTTCAATCTTTTGTTGTTCTGCTTATTAAGTTATTAAAGCTTATTCCTTTGTTAAGTACCTATTCTTGGAAAGGTACTGTAAGTAAGGGTCTATTGTTACCCAAGTCATCTAACGGTTATAAGTGATAAAACCTCGTGTAATTGCCAGGGTGTATTGGAAAACCAAAGTGGTTAGACAAGGAGAAATAAAAGTAACAATATAATTGATCTATCAAAAATTTATAATGGAGAATAGGTCTTAAATAATAATCTACAGGTAGATATTAAATTGTATACTTCTTTACAAAAATGTTATCACAACAATAGCCACATTCAGGACCGTCTTCAGGATTCAACGTTCATTAGAATAATTAACAAAAAATATTGTGAAATTAAAAAAATACTTTACCGGATTACATGTTTCAATCTCATTCACGATTCTACTTGTGCAACTGATATCGTCAGATATAACTGGTTTTATGAAAATACCACTTTGCTTACTAATTTTAGAAATTTATTAAAATTTCAAATTTAAAACTTTTTTTATAATATTATTTACAGTAAATTATTTTACGATGTTGTGGCGGCTCTGCTAAATATTTTAATTTTAATTCTGTCAGTTTGTAATTTTTTTATATTGGTAATTCCACCTTTTTGCGTTATTGCGTTAGATGCGTTATTTACTATAAAGCAGGGCCGCAGCTAGACATAAGCCATGGGAAGGGTTTCACTTAAAAATTTTTTTTTATGTTATGGGAAGGGTTTTACCGAAAAAACCGTTTTTAGATCTTTTTTTTACTTCTTTGCTATGCCATGAGGGGTTAAACCCCTAAAACCACCTCTTATATACGGCCCTGCTATAAAGTATGTAAGTACGCTACTGGTAGCAAAAATTAGAAGAAAAAAATAAAGAGAAAAAATAATATTATTATTGTTAGTTTTAGAGTGGATGTGAGACACGTAAAATTCCAAAAGGAGAGAAAAATGTAGGTTTATGTCCTTGCCCCCCCCCCCACCATTTCTAATTTTATATCCAAAGTAGTCTAACCCCCCTATTCTGTAACTTTTCGTTATCGTTCGTCATCGTTATGAAATCGTTAAGAACCGTAAAGTTTGGTTTCTACATACTATTTAATGCAATTCTGAGTGTAAACTAAACTTTACGGCTTTTAACGATTTCATAACGATAACGAAAAGTTACCGAATAGGGATGTAAATCGTTTGTACCTGTTTGTGCAAACATTATTTTTTTTTGTATCCAAATAGTTTTTGAGTAACACCTGGTAATACAAAATTTCTTTAAAATTTCGAATTCCTGATTCAAAATAGTCTTGAACGTTTGTGTTTGGTTTGCGCAAGTTTTATTTTCGTATGTACCCAGAGTTTTGAAGATTTTCGTGAAAAACATTAATGCCACTGACGCGCACAAATGATATATAATTTTAATGCCAAAATATATGTGATTTTATTTTTTAAAGCTTTTATTTAACTTGATGTGAGCATTGTCCGTCGTCCGTGTGAGATGGACTTTTTTTAGGGCATTTTTAACAAAGTTTTCGACGTCCTAAAGATCTGAGATTTGGTACACAGCTTTTACTTGCAAAACATTTTCATATTTTAATTTTGTTTACCTAAAATTCCAAAAAATAATCAAAAAATCGAAAAAAACTAAAAATCATAAAGTGCATGCGTCGCTGCGCATTGAACAGTTTTATCATACAGGGTAAAAAGTAACATAGATTTCCAATCGTATTCCAAACACATAATTAGAAAATTCTGGTAGAATTAAGCTATTCTAGTTTAAATAAAGAACTAAAAAATTTAATGATAATTAAAATTTTTTAAAAAAACCTTTTATTTAAAATTATAAAGATGCATTAAAAAGTAAAAAAAAACAAAGCTTCTTGAAAACATCAATATAAAAGCGTGGGACTATGAATTTCGTACACCAAAAGTGAACCTGCTTACCCACCTATAAATAACCAGTCTCTCGCTTTTGAGACGGATTTATGATTTAAACATTTAGGTCTGTTTGGTACCACAGTTCTAGTGCTACACTAACAACACTACTACAAATTGATTGGTGGTACAATTACCAACCCACTTTTTACACCAATCAATTTGTAGTAGTGTAGTTAATGTAGCACTAAAACTGTGGTATCAAACAGACCTTTTATTTGATTTAAAGAAATATTATTATTTGTTTTATTTTTTGCTGTATTATGTGTGATTAGAAATAAATATTTTGAAACAAACAAAAAAATTTAAGGGGGGGGGTAACTTCGACTTGTACGTCACCAATAGCTAAATCCGCCACTGCATACTAAAGTAAAAAACGGGCACGTAGAATGAAAATATTTGAAGGGGGCCTCAAAATTGAATTGCGCTTGGGGCCTCTCAAGTGCTTAATCCGCCACTGATTCTAAAGCTTAGAGCCAACTCAAGCCTGGCAGATTTTAGATGCTGAGCTTCACGCATCTCTTAGGGCTGCTTAAATTAATTTTATTTTATTATTTAAATTAAATTAATTAAAAGTTATTAAAAACAATAAGGGTCGATTTCATAAAACTTTTAACAAGCCATTAAATTTAAAAAAGAATTTCTATTGGCTTGTTAGAGTTAACGGAAGTTTTCTATTAGTTAACTACGACATTTTAGTTAAGTCGGCATTAACGCTTTTATTATGAAATCCGCTCTAAAAGAAAACTCCTAATGAGTAATGACCAACAGTCAGCCGCAACTCCTTGACTTCTTTCATTTAAAACTTTAGGGGCCATGTACGCATGAGTTCCCACACATTTGTAGCTTAATTTTCTTTCAAAAATGTTTTCCTTGCTTAAACCGAAATCAGAAAGTTTTATATGCCCATCAGCGTCAAGCAAAATATTTCCAGGTTTAACAACATGATGGATTATTCTCCGACTATGTAAGTACTCTAAAACCAAAATTACTTCTTTCAAATAGAAAGATGCAGCGTATTTGATTACAAAATGAAAAGATGTGAAAATATTGTTATTTATTGAAAATTCAAAAATATGCAAGTGAAGTTAACGCAACTTAAGCTAAAACAGCGGAGCAAAAGTGCAGATAAGAAAATTTGTTCAGTCTGTTTATACGATATGTCACAATGAATCTTTATAAAATACACACTACCATTATTTCTTCATATGGCCATCTCGGGCTTGGGCGCTAAAATCGCAAACCATTGTTACATTACATGCGTCTATGCGTCCCTTGATCATGTGTTTTAGGTTTCTATACGCAGTACATCAAAAGTAAATAAAGTTTTGCAATTTTAAAGTTTTTCTGTAGTACCTGAAGAAGAAGAAGAATCATTTTTGCATCATCTTTTGAAATTTTAGGGTACATCCGCTTAATGGCTGATCCAAATATGAATCTCATTCTTCATGAACTATCCATGTCATCTTCTGAAGTTACACGTCTTAAGACCTTAAGATTGATTTGAGGATCAAATATGCTGCAGTTTCTGTAAGCGAATTACAAGAAACATTGCAGTCATATTTACTACATGATTTAGGACTTCCATCACCTGGATTGTTTTTATTACTAGCAGAAAATCCATTTTTGGTATCATCAGGCACACGTACAAATATTTTCGTTTTATCACCATCATCAATCACTGGTTTGAATGGAGGAACTTCTAACTGATCAAGCACTTTTATCCAACACGTTTTTTTAAAAAATTTATAGTTTCGAATTGTTGCAGCTTCAGTCGCAGTTGAACCTAACCTTTCATAAGGTTTAACTTTCAATAACTTTTTGATCAAACTTTTTGCACTAGATGATATTTTTTTTGGCATAACGTATTTTCCTGCTAAAATATCGCCAGAAAATAAGAAAGGAAACTCACTGGTAACCATTGCATAAAACATAACCCCCAAGGACCACCAATCAACTTCTTTTCTATGTCCCGATTTGTTTAGAATTTTAGGCGCCATATGCTTAGGAGTTCTACAACACCGCAAACTTGGTTCATAATTAAGTATTTCTTCACTTAAACCAAAATCAACAAGTCTGACCTGTCCATTTTCATCCACCAAAATATTTTCAAATTTCAAATCATGGTAAATAATATCTCGGTAATGCAAGTATTCGATTACAGAACGCTGATTCACATGTATTAATCTGTTCTACCGGCTAGAGAAATTTTTTGTGAAAAGACATTGGTGGGTGACCATCCCGTAAGCAGATCTTAGTGGGTAAACAAGTAGAGACTATAGTACAACACGTGATGAAGGGATCTCTAAGGGGATTATTTAGTTTGTCTAAATCAGGTTGCACTATACCGTTAGGTCGGCTAACAACTTCGATCTAAGTTAGCTTGAACTAACGCGTGCATATATACGAGATAAAAGTTGAACAAATTTCCCATGATTTTATTGCACATAATTCTTTAAGATCTCGAGTATTTTGAATGTGGAAGGTCATATTTCAAAGTTTACTTTGGCAAATTGAGTAGGTTTTAAAATAATTTATTCGCAAACCACTTAAAAGGTAAAATATTACAAAGCTTTCAAAAGAAAAAAACATACATTTCGTAGACAATGCAAACACGGCAAGATGTTTTTCAAAGCAGTGCCGTTGTGTAAATTTTAATATTTACGTAGTAGAAGGTAACTCACTGACTGATTAAACAATTTGTTTATGAATAGAATGGCCTCATGAAAATAATATTTTACCAGTATTTGCGCTTTCAAATTAAATGTATTTTTAGAATTAATTAACGCTTTTCTAGTAGCCTAAACAGATCTGACGTTTTCTTAAAAAATTGCAGATCAGGTAGAAATCCTCTTTTTATGAATAAATTTTCATTGTTTGCTAAATTTATATAGGATTCTATGAGTAGATACGCTCTTGGCGTAGTAAAGTAAATTTAACATTTGTTCATTCCAATTTGCTTATCAAGTAAAAAATCTTCAGGGTATTGTTTTGCAAAATAACTTTCAATTAATTATTGTAAGAAAATTTTTTGTTTATATTGATTATACAAAAAGATATTATATCAGCTGCTGTTGGCTACTTCTAGACTACATATTATAGTAGGTACGTTGATCTTGACTCATTGAAGCGATGATAAGTTTTCAAGTTATTGCTTATATCAAAGATGCAGAGATTGTAAAATAAAAGTTATTGGGTTACAAACGTTCATGGGTCCAATCGAAGAAAGAATTTCGAACGTAAATACGTAATCCAAAAAAATGTTAAAGTAGCGAATTTATTGAAGTGTTTACTTGAAAACGTAAAAATTGAAAAGAGATTAGAAATGAAATCAAATGAAAAGAAAATAATAATTAATTTGGAAGGAGAGCAAGAAAAACTGAGAACATTATTAAATTAAATTTGAAAGGAACAGACAAAAACTGTGTTTACTTAAAATTAAATGGAGGAATTAAAGATCCTTTGGAAGTTAAGGAAAATAATTGAAGATGGCACTTAGTTACATTTACTACGATTCCAGGGGGCACAATTTTGCTGAAAATAAATTAGTAAAATTATAAAATAAGGGATAATCCCTTGTAAGTAAAGAGCTGATATAATCAATCATATCAATCGTTCAAATAAGTAGGCAGTTTTGATGCAGCGGGAGGGGTGGTTCATTTACACGAAATGTTGTGTGTGCCATTCTCATTTTGTTGGAATAAAAGAACATTTCCTGCTACAATTACCCGATAAACGTAATCTGCTTTTGCATCTTGGATCACTCAGCGGTTAGCACCTTCAATATTCTAAGTCTGGATGTTGGTTACAGTAATGGAAACAAAATGCAAGTTTGGATAGAAATAACAATCGGCAAAACTAATAAAATCTAAGTCACGAAGCAGCTTTCAAGAAAATGAGTTGTAGTTCAATTGCAACAAACATTTAGTGGTTGCTTTGTTACGACTACGTCGAACAATCCTTAAATTCACTTAAAATTTTGATTAAATCATAAGAATTATCCGAACGAACCTGGTATATATTATAGACAGTCGTCTCCATAGAGTTATTTTTAGAACTTATCTACGTGAGAATAGGCGATTTCTATTCCAGATTACCGAGAATTTTTATTAGTAATGCAGTTATGCATAAAATAGTATTGCGTCATGTATGTAGAACGGAAAAAATAAGAAATCGGTTCATTTTAACTCCTATAACTAGGCAACCAATTTATCTTTGAAGAAACTTTCAGTAAAAATCCCGGTTAAAATTCAAGAGCCATCTTGAAAATGACGGCACTTCTTGTCGTGCATCCATCGAAGTCAGATGCGTTCATTTTTGTCTCGTGCTGCAATTAAATAACTTAAACTTTTCTGTGTACCGAAAAAGAAGTCACTTTAAACTTTCGGTTCGACAGTCAAAGTAGTAAGATGTGGTCAATATTTCGTATCGTGATCCATACAATTAATTTAATTATTTCGTGTACCTAAAGTCAAATAACAAACATGTGTAAATTGTGTCGTGTATCTAAAATCGAATAAATACCTGATTAATTGTTCGTGTAACCAAAATTAAAGAAATAACTTAAAACTTTTTACCGATCTATCGAACAAAATGTGTTTTATAATAAATCTATCTAACATGGCAAATTTGAATAAAGGCAAGAAATTTAATATTTTCGATCATTACCGACGATGCTAATTCAATGAAAAAGAATAGACAAATTGTTGATTTACGATAAATACTTATACCTACTGGATGGATAAATTTTGGATTATTAAGAAGATAACGTATACCTATGGGACGAAGGCGATTTGGATTATCAAATAATCAACGACGGCTACCAGGAAAAATGTATTTGGAAAGACGGTGTGCAATCAACAGGTGTATCGATAAACCAGCTTTTCCGAATTTGAATTCAGGAAAAATAATTAGAGTGCAACGACTTACCACGTTTAAACGGGTCAAAGGTTAGTTTTTGTTCAGTTTAATTGTATGTAACCGCACGTATCTAATTGTAACGATTGATTTGATGTATTGCTTATTCAACGACTATTTGGTCCATTTTCCCTTAAAATTACATTAAAAATCCCTCGTACAATTACTTATGATTTTTATCTGTAAAAAGTATTTATCTGTACAAATTATTGAAGTGGAAATCAATCCATAAAAATGATAAAGTAAATGGTTTACTATCATTGATGTTGTTCTACATAACGCTTAAATTAAGTAATTTTAATTAAATCTTGCGGAAGCTTCCTTGATCATTTAGGTAAAATTAAGGAAAATTTGTATTTATGTTCCGTATTTGTGACGACGTTTTATTTAACTTTATTATATTTCTTTACCTC
Organism: Rhagonycha fulva; assembly: GCA_905340355.1. Classification (NCBI taxonomy): domain Eukaryota; kingdom Metazoa; phylum Arthropoda; class Insecta; order Coleoptera; family Cantharidae; genus Rhagonycha; species Rhagonycha fulva. The sequence goes on from HG996559.1 coordinate 15,169,209, forward strand.
AAATATCTTTTATTTCAAGAGCGCCGAATTCTTTTCAGGATTGTGTATATATGTAAAAGCGGGGTAAGCGTATATTTTGTTTCACGTAAGTACCACCCTGAGATAAAGTTCTCAGGATTTTTTGAATTCAAGTTCGAAAAATCTGCTCGACCGACAGAAGTGAGCTAGCGAGGAGGGGTAACATTTGGCGCATGGAACGTGGGACTCGACACGTATTACGTATTTGCGTGTTAACAAAATATATCGACGACCACCAGTGGCGTATCAAGAAATATTTATCGTAAATTAATAATTATTTTTTATCTCAAAATGAATTTAAAGTATTTGTCTTCACACGAATTGAACTTTGAATTACTTGCACGTTCAATTTTACCTAGAGTTACGATTACAAGTCGTAGGATTCAACTGCAAATTGCATTAGAAGAAGATATTGAAATTTCAAAAGACCCGTGTACCTGGGAAATTCATTTTCAGGAAATTAAATTATCTTTAGCGGAATTAAATCGCGAATTAGAAAGACAACTATCGGACCAACAAATAGAATTTTTGGAAACAAAAATTGCGCATATATCGACTCGCTTAACTACCGTGAATACCGGAAATGACGAACAAAAAATTATTGCGATAGAGAATTTTAAGATTCAATTGAAATTAGCGGAAACGACCTTAACTACTAATGAAAATAATGTTTTCTTTAAACAAAAAATACCGGTAGAAATATCTAAAACCAAATTTATACCTATTTATAAGTGGAACTTTACCAAGTTCACAGGTCATAATGATTCTCGGGATATCTTAGCTTTTCTTGAAATTATAAATGAATTAAAAATCGCTAGGGGTGCAACGGATAAAGATTTATTCCAGAATGCACAAGATTTATTCGAAGGCGAAGCTACTATTTTTTGCAGGAATGCAAAGAAAAAGGTAATAAATTGGGACGAATTTTTAAATTTATTAATAGTAGAATATTTACCTTTCGATTACCAAAGTCGATTGGAAAAGAAAATTCAAAATATAACTCAAAGTACCTTTAATAATATTTTTAATTACATTAACGAAATTGAAATGTTAGGTCATAAAATCGAACGGAAAATATCTGAGAAAGAAATTATTGAGATTATTTTACGTGGAGTGGATCCCTATTTTTCAAATATTTTAGTTTCTTCCGAATATCATACCTTAACGGAATTAAGAAATAAGTGTAAACAAATACACGAACTTAAATTACGTCAAGATAATTTAAAACCTACAATAAAAAGAAATTTTACGACACCTTATCGACCGATGGCTAAGTTGAAAATTTCTACTAATCCTGAAGTAAATGTTCCTAAGAATACTTTACAAAACGGCACTATTCCTAAAAATAATTTACCGTTACCTAATAAAATTTTAAATTGTTGGAATTGTCATAAACCAAACCATAGCTATACAAATTGTATAGAAAGGAAAAATATTTTTTGTTATGGGTGTGGCAAAGCCGACACATTTAAGCCACAGTGTTCTCATTGTACTAATATCGAAAATGTTCCAAAAAACCTGTTAAGGGGAACGGAACAGGTCAATCTCGCAACCCCAACATTTCTTACCGACCAAAAATTTATTGCTACAAAGCAAAACCAAATTACGTCATCTCAAGAAAACGAAAACCGTTTTCAAAAATAACTCGTAAAATAAATTCAAATTTTAACAAAAAATCTTTTTGTTTTAAATTAGATAAGAATGAATGGAATAATTGGTTATCTGAAATATCGAATTTCTTTTGTGATAAAGTACCTAAATTAGAACCTGTCTTTTCTACACAGAATAATGACAACCGAATTTATCTTACCTTTCAATTACAAAATCAAGTCATAGTCGCGCTAGTAGATAGTGGAGCAACAGTTAATGTTGTGGGCAAGAAAGGAATGGAATTTTTAAAATATATTAAAACTCAGCACATAACATCTACAGTTGAGAAATATATAAAAATTGCCGACGGAAGTTATTCTCCTATCTTGGGTAAAACCAAATTTACTTGTACCGTTGATGACAGGAAAAAATCAGTCATTTTTTTAATTGCGCCCGAAATACCTGAAACTTTTATCGTAGGTGCAAACTTTTGCGAAACTTTTGAATTATTATTACATTTTGGAAAAATGAATTTACGTCCATTTCCTACATATGGAAAACAATTTACCTTTAAGAAATTTAATGATAATCGACCTTTTATCGACATAACTCTTTCGAATAAAGTTTTTTCAGTGCTTGCAGATACAGGTGCAACAAATAATTTGATGGGTTCACCTGGTATCGAATTCCTAAAAAATAAAAATTTATTTAACCCAAAATTTTCAAAAACGTTGGGAATAAATATCGCTAACGGCTCGCTTACGAAAGTAATTGGACAAATTTCTTTAGAAATAACTTTAAATAATGTACAACGTACAATTGATTTTTTAATAGTCCCTGCAGTACCACAATCTTTCATTTTAGGTGCTGATTTTTTACATGAATTTAATTTAACTTTGAACTTCCGAACTCGTTCATGGCAAATGCCCTCTGAAAATATCGAAATTATGTCAAATAGTAAAGAAACTTTAAATTTACCTAAAATAACGGAAACTAGTATCTATTTTGCCGAATTAACTTTTCCTGAGAATACCGAAAATATCGAATATATCGAACCTAATTTTGAAAAAATAAATGAAATTTCAAAAAATCAAAATGAATTAATTTTTGCGCAAGTAAACACACCTGCTGAAATTAATGATGAATTAATTTCTGAAGAATTAATTAACGTTACCGATAATAAAGCTATCTTAAACGATGAACAAAGCATTCTTTTGAAAGCGACTATTTCTAAATTTAACACTTTGAGTACAGCTGCTTCCGGATGTGTGACAGTTGCCAACCATGACATCCAAACACTGGACAGCAAACCTTTTAAAAAACGCCCGTTCAATCTCTCACCGGCAATGCAAGTTCATCTGCATAAAGAAATTGATGAAATGTTGAAAGATGGAGTAATCCAACCTTCGAATTCTCCCTATTCAAGTCCTTTTTTGTTAGTTAAGAAAAAGAACGATGAATACCGTTTTTGCTTCGATGGAAGAACCTTAAATGCAATTACCGTCAAAGATTCCTATCCCTTACCTCGAATAGATTCAATTTTAAACAGATTAAGAAATACTAAATATTTCTCTTCGATTGATTTGCGCAAAGCTTTTTGGCAAATAAAATTAAGTGAACGCTCTCGACAAAAAACCGCTTTCTGTGTACCAGGAAGAGGGTTATTTGAATTTCTAGTAATGCCTTTTGGACTTTCTAACTCACCCCAAACTCTTCAGAGAGTTATGGACGAAATTTTAGGATCACTTATTCATACCGGTAAAGTTTTTGTATTTCTAGACGACATTATGGTAATTTCCGAAACTTTCTCTGAACACATCGATACCTTAAATAATGTATATGAATGTTTGAAAAAAGCAGGATTCCGAATTAATACGGAAAAATGTAATTTTTGTATGAGATCATTAACTTTTCTTGGATTTGTCGTTGACGAAACAGGTATCCGTACCGACCCGTCAAAAGTTGAATGTATTCAACGTTTTAATACTCCAAAAACTACTACCGAAGTAAAGCGACTCATAGGTATGGTCAGCTATTACCGAATTTTCTTACCCGATTTATCTACTATCTCATCTCCTATCACTGCTCTTATTAAAAATAAGAAAAAAGGACAAACTATTACCTGGAATAACGAAGCTGAAATTGCCTTCGAAAAAATTAAAGAATTAATTTCGACAGCTCCTATTTTAATTTCTCCCGATTTCTCAAAACCTTTTTTTTTGCAAACTGATTCTAGTGCTGTAGGATTAGGTGTGGTCTTGTTTCAGGAAAAAGACGGTTTAGAACACCCCATTGCTTATGCAAGCCGTGCTCTTACGTCCGCCGAACAGAAATATCATGCTACAGAGCGTGAATTATTAGCTATCCTTTTTGCTATAAATAAATTTCGTGGCTATATCGAAGGTACTCACTTTACTGTAATAACTGATTGCTCAGCATTACAATGGTTATCTAAATTTGACGAATCTTCTGGTAGATTAGCTCGCTGGTCATTAAAATTAGCTCAACACTCGTTTGATGTACGCCATCGCCCGGGCAAGCTAAACATTGTTCCCGATATTTTATCTAGAGACGTTTGTCTTATCAAAGCACAAAATCTAGTAAAAGATGATTGGTATCATCAACTAGAAACTAACGTTTTAGAAGAACCCGAAAAATATCCCCAATTTAAGGTGGAAAATGATTTCTTATATAAATTAGTACCGACTTTAACTCCAAATTCAGCTAATCAAGTTGAGTTTAAATTGATTATACCTTTAGCTAATAGGAAAGAAGTATTAAAACAATGTCACGACGATCCGACATCTGGACATTTTGGCATTGCCAAAACTATTTCTCGCGTTACCGAACTTTACTATTGGCCAAAAATGATATCTGACGTTAAAAATTATGTCCTCTCTTGTGAAATTTGTTGCGCACAGAAAAGCTCTCAGCAAGCTAGACCTGGATTAATGGGAAAACCCAAACATGTCTCATATCCCTTTCAGTTAATTTCTATGGATTTATTAGGACCTTTACCTAGGTCAAAGAAAGGAAATCAACATTTGTTAGTAATTACAGATTGGTTTACAAAATATGTTATAGTAAAACCTTTAACTAAAGCTACCGCAATCCAAATCACTCGATTCCTTGAACAACAAGTTTTTCTAGTTTACGGTATCCCACAAGTAATTTTGTGTGATAACGGAGTTCAGTTTACCTCTCATTTATTTAAAGAATTATTATCTAAATATGATGTTCAGAAAACTTATTACAATTGTAAATTTCATCCACAATTTAATCCTACCGAAAGAGTAAATCGAGTATTAGTTACCGCCATCTCTTCATATATTACTAACGATCATACCCGTTGGGATGAAAATATCTACAAAATTGCCTTAGCAATAAATACCGCCAAACATGAAGTTACTAATTTCTCTCCCTCATTTCTAGTCTTTGGTAGATATATACCTACCGATGGTTCCTATTACGGTCCTGTACCTACAGATACCGACGTCTTTCAAGTAGACGAACGGATTCGTTGGGACGAAACTCAACAACAACTCCCTACTTTATTTGCCGACGTACGAAAAAGTTTACAACGAGCTTATCTTAAAAGTAAACAACATTATGATTTGAGAAAACGCCCTTTAGTTTTCCAAGTGGGTGATATCGTGTGGAAGAGAAATTTTGCTTTATCTGATGCCTCTAAGCAATTTTCTCATAAACTTGCGCCTAAATATTTAAAATGCCAAGTAATTGCAAAACATGGTGATCTCGCCTATCGTTTAAAATTAGTGGATTCCCAGAAACAGATTGGAGTCTGGCATTTGAAGGACCTTAAATCGTTCCATTCTGTCGATCAATAAATCCCTAAAGAACTTTTTTATATTTTCTTATTATTAACTACCTATCTGATTCAATTAATTATCTTTACCTTATTATTGACTTTCTTATAACTTACTATTTCTTACCTTTGTCACTTATCTCTAATTAAATATTTTTCTTAAATTTACTAAAAATTAATTTACCTATCCCGAATTTTGTGGTGTGTATGTATGTTAGTATAACTTTTTTGTTTAACTCAGGGCCCGAGAAAACAAGGAAACTGCTTAATAATTAATTACTTATCTGCAAATTCGAATTTTAACTTTACCTCAATTTTAAATGTTTATACCTTGAATTTTGAATTATGAATTATCTAAATGAAATCCAATTCTTACCTGAATAATTTTTATCTTTATAATTATCGATTTACCTATTTATCTTTTCCTTTTATCGAATTTCTATTTCCTAAAATATTATCTTATCTATTGCTATATCTGTTACCGTATCTTTATCTTATTGAATTTACCTTTTTTAATGCATTACCTTTATCTAATTAATTTTACCTTATTATCTCCTTTCTTATCGAATTTATCTTACATGAATCAGTAACTTATCTTAATTAATTCTTTGTATCGAATTGTAACGTACCGAAGTACCTAGAAGTGAAGAAAAAGGAAAAATGGAAATTATTATTATAACCTTAATAAGCAATCATATGATTGTAAAATTGTTTTGTTATCGTTGAATAACTTAACTAAATACCTTATACCTGTTACCTTTTATCTAATATCGCATACCTTGTCTACGGACAATAAAAACCAATCATAAGATTGTAATTTTGTTTCGTTATCGAAGTGAATAACTTAACTATATATACCTATTATCCATTATCTTATATCGCATTATCTTGTCTAAAAAGATACTACCTTATCTTACCTTATTGTTATCTTTAAGGATATCTTATCGGTCCTGATCAAACCGAATACCTAATGAATATTATCTGATAACTTTTTATCTAATAATTTTATGCGATAAAATTAAACAAGGTTAATAATTTCCAATGAATACAAACATTTTTGTTTGAATCACAAGGTGATATCTGTTCACCAACAATTTTAATCGTCTGGATTATAAATAATTACTATTACATAAAATTTCATAAGAAATTTTAAACTTTATACAAGGTGTTTCACCTGTTCCGAACCTAACTTGTAAATTTGATTGATATTTGATCATCCCTGGAATTTAGACTGCCTTATTAATTTAAGATACGGTTTATACTTGTGGGAATCAGGATCGCAAATTGACTCGGATATTTGAGAACCTCCCTCTCGTATCGATCGACATCGATTTTTTATACAGGTCCGTCCTAAGCCCTTTGATGATTTATTTTATTTTATTTTTTCATCTTCATTTAATTTTAAGAATCATCCGTACTTTATTAAACCTCGGAAGGCCAAGGAATTAGAAAAAGATTTTAATTTTGTGGGATTACAATAGTTTTTCAATCCCGTGCGAAAAATCGTTGCCCTCTTTATTTATTCTTGCTCAACTTTCTAACCTACCGAATAAAGTAAAGCTACATTAATTTTAGTTGAATAGGATTGAACTACTAGGATTTTGTAAATATGATTATAAAACAATTTTAAATTCCGACATGATGCGTCGCTACGATTATTAACACTGTCCTTGTAGGAATTTGGTCGCTTTCGGATCCCGTGAAGAAATTGACTCCCTCCTTGAACAATTATGCGTCGTTGCGTGCTGAATTAGGTCTTTAGATAAGTTTACTTAGTAGTAAATTATATTTTTATTCATTTTATCGGCCTGTAAATATGATAGCCAACATTTATCTGTCTGATTTTCTTAATTTTACTCCCAGATAAATTAAGACAAAATTGAGTGGCGCCTAACAAACCTGAATTTCCTCCCCAACCAATCAATAGTGATGATTATAGACATGTACATTTGATAGTCTCCCAGAGCTCATCTTAATTCATTCCCCCCAAGATCAATAGTGATGATCATATACTTGTCAACACCATTTTTCGACGAGCTAGACCCTTCCGCGTTTTATATTTTCCTTATCTTAAAAGTTTATCTCATTTTCTTTAACTTTTCTCTTTCTATTGAAGATATCTATTATCTATCTCTTTTTACTTTGTATAACTTTAACTCATTAACTAATAACTTTTCGACTCATGGTCCCAGATATGACCCTAAACTATCCTATCGTTGCGTTTCTCGCGATTATGGTCCAAGACATGACCTTAAACTGTTCTACAGTTCCTCTGTTCTATTACCAGTTTGTCACCTTTTTTGGAATCAAACTCCACATCTGGTTTTAGTTAAACTATTCTACCTTGAGAACTTTCATCGTTCGTTAATTCTATAAGAAATCGATTACTTTTTCTTAAAAGTAGTTGTAATTCTATTAAAACTATCATATATGGTAAATCTTAGATTGAGGCTGATGGCTGTAGATCCATAGTCAGGTATATACCTATAATAAAATAATAATATAAATAAAGAATTAAAATATCGAATATCTATAAATAATAAAAGACTAAGTCTATTGGTAAATCTTACATTGAGGCTAAAGGCTGTAAAACCTTAGCTAACGTGTTTTGAGGCTGCTATACAAAATAGCAAAAATTTGTGAAAATCACAATAATAATAATTAAAGGCATTAGCCAAATATCTATAATAATTAAAGGCATTAGCCGAATATCAATAATAATTAAAAGGCAAAGTCCGAAATTTAAGTGAGAGAATACCGATATCTAGTGGTTCCTCACCTTGACAATAAGTACAAGTATGGAACAGGAGGTATTATTGCCTCTGCGCCCCCCATACCATTCTTATTGTCAAGCAGTTATCTGCGTTATCTGACGCGATCTGCGTTATCTTACGCTGTTTCCCGTTATCTTTGCGCTGTCCGCGCCATTGCGTTTTCATTTACGCGTTCCTTCATAACCGTAAAGGTTATGGATTTCTATTGTGTAACTTTGCACTTTTTTGCGTTACTTACGTAAACTTTCAGTTAATGACCCCTTCCGGTCATACAAAGATATTCCTTGTTTCAAGTCTCGTACTTGCGTTATTTACGCGAGATTTCGGTTTCCGAAAGATCCTATACCGGTTGCGCTTGTTTTCAAGCTATGCGCAGTTTGACTTTTATTTAGTTTGAGTAGTAACTCAAAACTAATTTTTTCATTATAAGTTTGTCTCCCTAGAGCCATACTTATAATTTTTTTTACGTCCTTGACGTACTTTTTTTAGTTGGATGAATGAGTGTGAGAAAGGTAGTGGTACGGGTAGTTCTAGTGTGACTGGCTACCGACCCTAGTTCACCGTTCCGCCCTTGTGTGTGTGTGTCAGTTTCGTGACGGTCTGTAGATCCTCAATCGAGAGGCGAAGATTTGCTCCCGACCTTCTCGATCGGCTCTTAAGACGAGTTTTTGCGACTTCATCATGAGGTGACGATTTGGCCCCGATCCTTATGAGGAAGATTCGTGATATTTTTTCTTTTAATTATTTCTATATGAAATCTATTGACGCTCTTGGGCTATGCCCAAAGAATTTTGATATCGGTGCCCGAAGAGGAAACCAATGGCTTCACCGTTTCCATTTCGTTGTCTGCGCTTGGCCTCACCAAGCAGAGGAAAAACGATGACTGCAATGCCATCGCATCAACATGACATTTGTTTTCATGGCGATAAATGTGTCCTGTGCACAGGGGGTGGGAAAATTTCGTGCACAGTATCTTCAACCGAAGTAACCTAGCCTTATGGTAATGATGGTTACAACCATATTTCTCTGGGATGGGATTTCATTATATTTCGATTTTTGTGGGTTATCTATCGGGGTATCATTATCTAAATTGTTTTATTATCTTTATCGCAGCTTGAAAATACTGATCAAACAGTAACGTATCTCTATCTATGCCTTAACATGAATTAAGTTAACTTATATTCCTACTATGACTTTTACGCTTTTTTTTTATTGTTTTTTATTAACGATAAGGATATTTGTTACGACTACGTCGAACAATCCTTAAATTCACTTAAAATTTTGATTAAATCATAAGAATTATCCGAACGAACCTGGTATATATTATAGACAGTCGTCTCCATAGAGTTATTTTTAGAACTTATCTACGTGAGAATAGGCGATTTCTATTCCAGATTACCGAGAATTTTTATTAGTAATGCAGTTATGCATAAAATAGTATTGCGTCATGTATGTAGAACGGAAAAAATAAGAAATCGGTTCATTTTAACTCCTATAACTAGGCAACCAATTTATCTTTGAAGAAACTTTCAGTAAAAATCCCGGTTAAAATTCAAGAGCCATCTTGAAAATGACGGCACTTCTTGTCGTGCATCCATCGAAGTCAGATGCGTTCATTTTTGTCTCGTGCTGCAATTAAATAACTTAAACTTTTCTGTGTACCGAAAAAGAAGTCACTTTAAACTTTCGGTTCGACAGTCAAAGTAGTAAGATGTGGTCAATATTTCGTATCGTGATCCATACAATTAATTTAATTATTTCGTGTACCTAAAGTCAAATAACAAACATGTGTAAATTGTGTCGTGTATCTAAAATCGAATAAATACCTGATTAATTGTTCGTGTAACCAAAATTAAAGAAATAACTTAAAACTTTTTACCGATCTATCGAACAAAATGTGTTTTATAATAAATCTATCTAACATGGCAAATTTGAATAAAGGCAAGAAATTTAATATTTTCGATCATTACCGACGATGCTAATTCAATGAAAAAGAATAGACAAATTGTTGATTTACGATAAATACTTATACCTACTGGATGGATAAATTTTGGATTATTAAGAAGATAACGTATACCTATGGGACGAAGGCGATTTGGATTATCAAATAATCAACGACGGCTACCAGGAAAAATGTATTTGGAAAGACGGTGTGCAATCAACAGGTGTATCGATAAACCAGCTTTTCCGAATTTGAATTCAGGAAAAATAATTAGAGTGCAACGACTTACCACGTTTAAACGGGTCAAAGGTTAGTTTTTGTTCAGTTTAATTGTATGTAACCGCACGTATCTAATTGTAACGATTGATTTGATGTATTGCTTATTCAACGACTATTTGGTCCATTTTCCCTTAAAATTACATTAAAAATCCCTCGTACAATTACTTATGATTTTTATCTGTAAAAAGTATTTATCTGTACAAATTATTGAAGTGGAAATCAATCCATAAAAATGATAAAGTAAATGGTTTACTATCATTGATGTTGTTCTACATAACGCTTAAATTAAGTAATTTTAATTAAATCTTGCGGAAGCTTCCTTGATCATTTAGGTAAAATTAAGGAAAATTTGTATTTATGTTCCGTATTTGTGACGACGTTTTATTTAACTTTATTATATTTCTTTACCTCAAATATCTTTTATTTCAAGAGCGCCGAATTCTTTTCAGGATTGTGTATATATGTAAAAGCGGGGTAAGCGTATATTTTGTTTCACGTAAGTACCACCCTGAGATAAAGTTCTCAGGATTTTTTGAATTCAAGTTCGAAAAATCTGCTCGACCGACAGAAGTGAGCTAGCGAGGAGGGGTAACAGCTTTTTTAATCAACGTAAATTTATTATACCTACTACAGGTTAGACGTTGATTTAAAAACTGCAGTGTTGGATATACAACATATAATGCAATTTACGATGAAAGTTATAGTAAAATGCAGAAAGAAAATCTAAATCAGATATCAGTGGTTAGTGATTATAAACAAAATTGGAGTGAGTAAATAAAAATTTACGATCATATTAAACTAGAAGAAAATTTCAATTGTTTTAGAATGTCTTGTTCTGATCTAATTTTGGATTAAATTTGACTTTTCATGTTTAAGGGTTGCTATTTATTTGATTGTTATTTTCCTAATTTAATTTATTCTCACCTTTATTAAAGTTTGGCTTTGTTTCAAATGCATTCTATCTTCTTCACCAGCGCAGCTGCCTTCAGGTGGTCAATCGTTCGTTCCAATTTTATTATAAATTTTAAGTTTAATTTATAAATTCAATAACAATTTTAAATTTAATTCTTATTCTTACTTTTATTAAATTGTGTTATTTTACTTGCGCGTATATTTTTACTTCATCAAATTTACCTTGCCTATCGAAACAAACAAAAGTTAAATGAAAATTGAAACTACACAATGGACAAATGTTCAAAAAAATTGATGCCGCTACCTTACATTCAAAATGCTCTGACAACGGTAACAAATTACAAATAGGTAATTAAATTACTTACAAAAAAGTCCCTCACAGAGTAAATGTAACTCTAATAGTTTAGGTATGGGAGTCATCTGAAGCACAGGTTATTAGAGGGGCATTTTTTTCAAGGCCCTTTTAATTTAATCAACAGGTGGCGCCTACTTAAATATTTTTATAAAATAAGAGGAATTTGCTATATTTAAAATATAGCAAATTCGTTGAGATAATACTATTCTATAAACAATATTCTTGATCTTAAGCTATTTTGAGTTCGTAATATTTATTTATAAAAACACAATTCATAATTAAAGTTTATTTATTTTTTTTTGTAAGTGAGTGTGTTTTGACATACTCAATACGAACTCAAAATATCTTAAGATCAAGAATATTGTTTATAGAATAGTATTATCTCAACGAATTTGCTATATTTTAAATATAGCAAATTCCTCTTATTTTATAAACATATTTAAGTAGGCGCCATCTGTTGATTAAATTAAAAGGGTCCTGAAAAAAGTGCCCCTCTTAAAATCAGTTTTAACTACTTTGCTCGGTTTAGTTTTAGGTTACAAAAAATATTTAAAATAGTTATTTGGTTAGCACGAAATTTCGGACCAGAAGAATTATATTTATTAAATAAAACTCAACGAAATTTGAGAGTTAACATTAAAATGAATCGTTTCAGATAAGGAGAAATGTCATTTATCATTTTTACAATTTTACGCAAAAATCGACCGTAATGACCGCATTTTATTATAAGTTCATGGTCCTTTACTTGGACTTGAGGCTGGAAGTGGTTAGCAACTGCAAGAGTAGTAGTAGTATTTACACCATGGAAGCTTTAAAATCGAGCTACAATTTCACGGTTTGGGAAACAATTTTTTTTTATTAGAAAACCGTTAAAAGAGAGATCTCCTAGTCGATCTTAGGTTAGCGTTAAAAAAACAATGTTTTTTTAATTGCAACAGCTAAAATGAAGGTCTAAAAAAGGCATGATCAAGGATAAGTTTTTTAAAGGCTCATCTCTGTAAAAGTTTGTATAAATTTATTGAATGAGAAGAATATAAAAGGATAATTTTACGGTTTTCTCCTCAAGTGGAGTTTCTTTGTGTAAAAACCGCTGTAATAGCATACTTAATTTATAAAAAGGAAAATTGTTCTTTAGTAAAAATTTGGATTACCATATTATTTGCATAATTTTGTTGGGTTGTAATTCTTCAGAGTTTGTTTTAGTGGTGCCTATAAATCGTAGTAGACTTAATGATCTTTTTCGTAATTATAATTGTTTCCAAATGAACAAAGTTTTATTTTAAGTACAAAAAAAGTCATTTATAATTTCCTGGATCAACAAAAAAATTTAGTTAAAATATACTGGCCGGAGCACAACATAGATTGTCTTTGCTAATTGCTCAAGAGTATTTTTTTATTTTTTGAATTGATTTCGATTTTAGTAGCGGGCATTAGTGGAGTACAATATATAAACTTTGGAGAGGGTGAGCTAAACTGACGGAGTGGTCGGAGCTTATCTCATCGCAATAGCCAATGCACCGTATCACCACGAAATTTTTTATATTTGGGCAAAAATAAGGCCTAATATCAATGGTTCATAAAATTGGTTTTAGAATTGGTTCTGTGACCATTTACTAACATTCGTTTCTTCAAAAATATTTAAATTCGTGGTTCTGGATTTCATGTTGTCTATTAGTTATTTCACTGTAAAAATAAATAATTTTGCCTTTAAAAGTTTTTTAAAAAAAGTGAGCATTTGCATCGGCGCAATCTTCATTCTAAAAAATCTTTTACTCCGTTCTTATCTGACGGGTGACGCTGGTGAAACTTTTTGCTTCTTTTGATGGTTTAATTTAATTTACAAACGGTTTTCAATAAAATTTTGCTTGAATTGCTCTTTTTTTGTTTTGCGGAGGAAAGGGGAAAATCTTTCAAAGATACCAGGAGGACCGCGCACAACTGGTAGTGTGGGAAACTGTACAACAGTTTTTTGTAGCAAAGAAGCCGGTCGGTTTTTCACCGTTTAGAGTCTTTTTTCTTCTAATCCCGGTATAAAGTTTGACGAGCTCGCTTGTCGGCTTCTTTTTTCATCAAAATTTCTGATATTGCATTAGCTACCTCTATCCACTTTTTCTCACTGCCCAGCATGGTGCCCACAAGATCTTCTGAGGTTACGGTGGCAAGTCCCCTTCTGAGTGTATCCCACCGTCGGCATGTAAACAGTGTATGCTCGACAGTGTTCAGCTCTTCACAATAGCTGCACTTTTCCGAATCTAGCGAGGTATTGATTGAAGCACCCGTGGCCAGTAAGGGCCTACGTCAGGTGGTAGCTCAGCTCGCCATGCTTTTTATGAACTCAAGTTTCAAGATCTTGAATCAGCCTTTTAGTCCATTCTCCTTTTTCTTTTAGATGCCACTCTTCTTGCCACTGGTGATAAACGGCTTCTCTATGCTGCTGTTTCTGCTCCGGCTAGAGGGCCTGGTAGTTGGCGAACCTCTTTGCGGCAAGCAGGTGAATAGGCGGTGTACCCGCCAGGACCATAATTGCAGCTTCTGGTATTGTGCGGTATCCGCTACAGATCCTAAGTGCCGCTCTTCGGAAAAGCCCGTTCATTTGGTGTCAATATTTCTGAACTTTAAGAACTTTTCCCCCGACCGGGAAGGCATACAGAAAGATGGACTGGACCACCACCTCAATCACTCGTCTCTTGGAGGAAGATGGACCCTCTATGTTTGGCATTAATCTTATGAGGGCTGCCAAACTTGCCTCTGCTTTTTGAGTGACGACTTCCTCATGTACGGCAAAGGTCAGCCCCTTGTCGAGAGTGACGCTGAGAACTTTGATATGGTCATTGTTGTCGCTGTGTTAATGGTGTGATCTCCTATTCTAAAGGTGACATCCGTCAGTTTTCTGCGGCCGGTGAGCAGAATCGCTTGCGTTTTTTCAGGGACCAGCTGGAGTCCATGGCCAGATATCCATGTCAATATTTGTTCGATTGACGCATTGCCTTTTCGCATGACTTCCTCTTCCAATTTGCTCTTGATAAAGAAGGTAATATCATCGGCAAAACCCACAATTGTATAGAATGCCACAATAGAATGCCATCGTACATTGTATTTCACAAAGTCGGCCTAAGTACCGAACCCTTCGAAACTCCACTGGAGAGGTCAAAATCCTTGTCTCCTCTGACGTTCAAGACTCGTTAGGTTTATTAGCGAGAGATGCACTTTCCTACGCTGCAGCTCGTAGACCATATATCTCCAAACGGCGTTGTTAAAGACGTTTTTGACGTCGAAGGTAACTACCGCACATATTCGTCTTGTACGCCATGTGCCATTCTGTTTCTACAATTGTCATAAAGGCGTCAATCGTTGACCTGCCCTTTCTGAACCCGAACTGGTTTAGACTCAATCCTTCCGTTCTGACAATTTCCGTGTTTAGCCTCCCAAGTATAAGCCTCTCATACAGCTTTGAAAGGTTATCCAGTAGGCATATCGGCCAATAGGAATTGTTTAGGTGTAGGGGTTTATCCCTCTTTCAGATGAGGACGAGTCTGGATGGATTACTTAACAAGTTATAAATAAACTATTAGCAATTAGTTGATGTTATTCAGATTTCCTCCTCTGTGACGGAACTAATCAAAACTTCATTGGAACTGTGATAAATCGGATATATTGTGGCGAAACGAACCAACTTAGATTTTTATTTATTTTTGAAGCTTATTATTAGATGGAGGAAGAACGCAACGGACAATGTCTAAAGCATGAAGATGATGATGATGAAGAAATTTAGCATAATGTAATAAACAAAATTTAAGAACATTTTGCATTTTACCTTTTTGGTAGGAAAGTCCAATTTTAAATTGCGAGATCCAAAGCGACCAATATTTTTAGCAAAATTTCCAGTTTTATCATCAAATCAAAATCAATACTGATCGCAGTTCTGAAGAGCTGTCGCAGCCAATCGTCGATACAACTCTTTTTATTATACTTGGAGGATATTCCATACCCCCCCAAACCCCCCGGTCCCGAAGATCAACATAATATATAATCAGTCATTAAGCTTTTTGCATCACAACCGCTTAAAATAGATCCAAAAACGTATCTTGGTATATATAACTAGTGTCCAATTCACAATGTATACTTGTAATCTTATAATGACTCGTGGGTGGTGGCCCTCGCTACTACACCTCTCCATGTCTGTCGATCTTGTGTTTTTATTATCCAGTCTCTTTCTCCCATTGTGCTCAGATCGTCTATCACTTGGTCCTACCATCGCACTCGGGATCTACCCCTTTCTCTATTTTTTCCAGGTTTCCATAGTGTTGCTCTTTTTGCTGGTGAGTTATCAGAGCTTCTCATTATATGGCCCAGCCATCTTATTCTCTGCGACTTTGTGTATCTCACTATGTCTTTTCCTTCTAACTCTTCATTTATTTCCTCATTAGTTCGTATTTTCCATTTTCCACTCTCTGTCTTTTTTTTGCCTAAGATGGTCTTCATCACTTTCCTCTCGAACACTATCATCCACTCCGTCTCCGCCTTGGTCATACTCAGTGATTCCGACGCTTGTACTCTTGTAAATCTTCATTTTGGTAAGTTTTTTCAGGTTGCCGTTTTTCAGGAGTATTTTATTTGCGTAGAAAGCCCTGTTACCCGTTTGTATCTTCTTTTTGATTTCTTGTTGACTGCCATCATTTCTATCTACATGCACTCCCAGGTAACTACAGCTCTCTATTTCTGTATTTCTCTATCCTTTATTCTGAGGGGCTTTTTGTTATGCTTTTTGTTCTTATTGCATTTCATGTACTTGGTTTTCTTATAATTTACCATCAATCCTACTTGTTTTGTTCTGCGTTCCAATTCCTTGAAGAGGTCTAACAATTTTTTTAAGGATCTTGCCATTAATAGAACGTCATCCGCGTAAGCAATCAGCTGGCCCTCCCTAGTTGCTAATGTTCCTTCTACTTCTATTCCTTTGATTATCTTCTCGAGTACGATATTAAAAAGCAGGGCCGACAAGGCATCAACTTTCTTGATAAACTTTCTTGGTTAGTTTAAATAAACCAATCATTCATGCACGTTTTTTGAAATGATACGGAGGAGGAGCTTTATAGCAAATATTAGAAAATTTAATTTATGATTGTCATAGTTTGATTTTTTACTTTTGAACTTTACGTGATGGGTGCGGCAGTAAACAAGTTTGAAAAATAATAATTCTGGTAAACACTTCAAGCTAAATTGATTTACATTTCAGTAAAAAATTTCAGGATATTGTATTATTAAGTTACTGCAGAAACAAGGAAGTTCATCAACTTAATAAAGATGTTAAATAATGACAATCAAAATTAAATTTTATAAAAGTAGCTACGAAAATCAACTTTAAATAAAGATGCCCAAGATCCCAAGCTCTCGACGCTGAAAATAAAGGCTAGCCTTGCTTTATTTTGTGAAAGTCAACTATAACTAACAGTGAAAGATCCACTCAAGGGCTAATGATTACAGTAATGTTAATTGCACTTATATTAACAAAATCTCGTTGGGTTGACCCCTACAACAAAATTTCCGACTTTAGAAACAATAGTAGTTTATATCACGAGGGCGTAAGGGGAGTTTTTTCGTCACGAGACGTAGTTTATGACACGAGCCGCAAGGCGGCGAGGGGAATAATAGTCGAGAGATGAAAAAACCCTGGAGCCCGAGTATTATGAACAGCTTTTCGTGAATTTGGGAATAATATCCGACAAAATTCACGATTTTTATGCAATAATTGCATAAATTTCATAAATTTATAACACGTTTTAATTGACATCGTGGTAGTGTAAAACCAACTTCTACTTGTAACCATGGTGTTTTTCTTGGCACCAGTTGGTACCCTGGAGGGCAGCCATGTTGTAACGCCATGTTCATTTTCATTTGTGATATTGTGGTGTGTAGATGCGTGCCTGTTGTGTGTCAGTGTTTTCAATTAAAAAAGCCTAAAAACCAAGAAATAATCGTTAAATAATCAATAAATACGACATTGTGGTCGCATCTATCGATGTTCATGGACACGTTGCAAAAAAAATGCAAATTCGATATCGATGGATCACGTGGTAGGTACTATCGCGTTCAGCAAAAAGCGGTATTTATGGGGCGAATTTATACATTATTTACTATTTCAGGCTACATAGCCACGATAGTCGATATACGTGTTCTAGTCTCCCCTACAGGATTTTCAAAGATTTTCAAGATCAAAAATTAAAACGAGGAAAAGCACGTTTGCCGAAGACAACCGAAAAACGTTGTAGATACGCAAGACAGGCAAGTTTTTCACAATTGTGTGGTTAAGATTAAATATGTCAATAAATGATTTTTGAAAATTTTTGTTTTTTTGACATTTTTTGGTATTTTTTTACTCCCGGTATTTTTTTTCTCCCGGGAGAAAAATTTTTTTACTCCCGGTATTTTTTTTCTCCCGGGAGAAAAATAAAGTGTGACGAAAAGAGCTTCTTTACTCCTGAAAAAAAAACTCCCGAAAAAAAAAGTAGTCACTTTACACCCAAACTCACGAAAAATATTTTATTTGCCCTTTTAATTTACCTTCAAATTAAGTTTTACTCAATGCGGTTCTCTATATCTTTTACTATGCATGCATTTTATTCAACAATGCTTCAACAAATTTCAACAATCTTGAAATTTGTTTTACATTAAGCGACAGCTATGTGTACCACACAGAGTTGCGAATAAATGTGGACGTGTTTATTGTAGTATTAGAGTGTTTGATGTTGATCATCACCTCCATCTGATTGAACCTAAAAAGTCAGTTAGGGTTTTTTGGATAAACCAAATTAGAAAATTTAATTTTTTGGTTGAATTGATTGGAAGTTCCAAGTCTAAGATATTTCGAATTTCAGCGAATTTGGTTCACTCTTGGATAGTACAACATAATAACTAAAAGTATCAATACAAAAATTTAGAGCAAAAATAAAGCTGCATTTATATTTTGGAAACAATGCAACTCAATTTGCTTTGAACATGATAAATAAAAAGTTTTGATACATTTAGTTTATACATTATAAAAGTTTTTATAAATATTTAAACAAATGCACGAGCACATCGAGTTCGATAAATGTATACCTCTATTATTAAAATTCAAAAATCGTTTTTCTACACCGCTGCATTTAAAAGCGTGCTCTAGCTACTTCGGGTTATGTTTCCTTTTATTTTTTTACATTGTGCTCATCGAACCGACAGATGGGCGTCTGAATATCAAGCATAGACTGAGATTATGACGTAGTTTCATTTGAGAAAAGTAACTCTTTATTACTAATATTTCTTGGTTGTCAATAAAATTTACTTCTTTCTTTTCGTACCTACCTTATATCTTGATTTTGAAAAGAAAAGCCATTATTAAAATCGTACATGAATAGCCAGAAGCAAATTAGAATTGTGGAATCTCGATTGGCATCTATTTCAAATGCAAACACATTTATTGTTAAATGGAAACCGTTACATTGTATAAAATAGAGCAACTTGAAGAATATACTACCAATAATGTAGTATAATTATAGCTACCGGAGGAGACCGGACGAAGTAGCAGTTTATAACAGATCTGGGTGATTTGCATAATAATTTCAAATTCTTACTTTTTTAGTTCTCTTAGATTTGATTGATGCTTATCAACAATTGTGTTCACAAAAGGATTTCTAAATTAATGTTTTGTTCTATGGAATACAAAACCTTGCAGGAATATTGATTGACATTGCGCTATGAAATTTATGTACGCTTTTGTCTTGTCATATCGTTTATTATATTGTCAATAAGAAACGAAACTGAATAAAGAATTGAATTCTTCAAAAATTGATACCTTGAAATGCTAAAATATTATTTGGTTTTTTTTAATTTTAATGTTTTAATGAATTAAGTTGCACTGAGTCCGGACCTGTTCTGTGCAGGTAACTTATCTCCATTATTAATTGGTAGCTTTTAAGAGATACGATAATACCATACTTTTAGTAATTGATTTAATTTTTAAACGTGTAGCTTGATCCATAATATTAATATCAAAATTTAATCAAAAATTTAATTAAGTTCTTCACATACAACCCTACAATGTTTCAGATTTCATTATAGAATTTCTACGTTTTAATATTTTTAATTTTAAATTTAATATTATCTACAGAAGTTGCGTGGTGTGATTACTGGTTGATAAGCAGAGCGAAAATTCCTGATGGAAATCGTGGTTTTTTTAGATTTAAGAATTAATTCTTTATTTACACATCTCTGACCAATTGACAATAGGTCAAAATCAAAATAAAATAATTCAATATTGAATCAAAAACTACCCTCTGTAGATGGTACATTTTTGACTAAAACAGAGACCATAGTCTGTCACAATCTGAAGAGAACCTCTTCAGTTTGCTTAGTCGCAAATTTAATAGACCAGCTCTCGACTTAATTTGGAGGCAAGACTCTTGATTCCGCAAAATAAGGGTAGTAAAAACTCCAACAAAACGCAAAAAATAATAAAGTGTTTTTTACAATTTTACAATGGCGTAATTGTTATTTGAGAAATTGTTGTTCAGTTTTGAAATGTTATTTTGTTAATATGTGACCTGGTCTACGAAAAGGTGGCTTACGTTTGAAAAACAATTTTCGAGAAAATGGCTATTAAAGATAAATAACTAAATAACAGAATATCATCGCATTTAATCGCGTAAATTTGTTAGTTTTGGATTTCTAAACGAGTAATACTGAAAAAGTGAGTTTATGAATGTTATCACATTGGCCGTTATTTTCGTTATCACGTTTATGTTAGTTTTTTCATCACAAAAAATAATGAAAAATGAGTGTTGATGAGACAATATTTTGGTAAAAAGATTTTTTTTTTCACTATATGAAAGAGCGTCTCAAACTCAATCTGAATCGATAAAAAAGTGGAAAATGAGTTTTTGGAGACCTAAGCTCCCTTTTCGTAGACCAGGTCACATATATTATTCAATAATCTATCATTGTACCAACCGAAAAATGTACAGGGTTGTCAAAAAGTTGATTATTTTGTAAGAAACGTGTAATGAAACAAGAGACGTGTTTTTTTCATTACACGTCTCTATGAGTGTCAGGGCCGTATATAAGGGGCATAATTTTTTTTTTCAGGTAAAATGCTGTAAAATTTACTATCTTCAAACCTTAGAAAAGTCGACAAGGCAAGAGCTAATTATAAACATAGCAAAGGATAGAAAAAATACATCGCTTTGATTGGCGCGTGCCACCTTCTACCAAAGCAAGACAAGACCTCAAAGTCATTGTGAACGCGGCCCTAATCTGTCGCATTTTCCGTAACGCCACTTAAGCTTCTGATTAGTTTTTCTAAAATTTCATAAAAAAGTTTACGTGCTTTTGATTGGACAACAGGACTATAAGGCCAACAGGTCGCACTACTATTCCAGTAGTTGTATTAAAATTGTATCAATTTATTTAAAAAAATCATAACAGAAAATTGCTCTTTGAAAATAAATAAATGGAAGCTATTTTCTATAGGGTACAAGAGTTAAGTTCATGCAAAAAGTTTTCAAACAAAGAGCATGTAAATATAGCATCCGAGAAGTATCGGAAAAATTGAGGAACAAAGTCAACTGAAATTAAACTAAAACTTTCATTTTGGCCACTTTTCAAACCGCAGGATCGCAAATCGTAATAAAGTTTTGGATGATCCTTTAAGTTAAGAGAAAATTTGATGTTTCCACCTCGTAAGTCGGTATTTTTTCTCTATATAAGCGAAATGGGAGTATTTTGTAACTTTGCTAAGATCATAACTTCAAATAAAGCGATATAGAACTTTTTATGTATACAAACCACGTGCACAGTTTGTTCGAATAATTGGGTCTCAAAAATAAATTTATCTTTCCAGTGGGCTTCGATAATCGTCTCAGCTATTTTGCTTTTGGAAATTTGAAATTGGGCCATAATATCTTTTTGCGATAAAGGAGGTGTTGTCCAATTTTCTTCTATTTCTTCAAACGATGGACGGGGGCATACATCGTCACCAGAACATACGGAATTCCTTTCTGCAAACTTTTGGTCCACTAATTCCTTATTTACAAAAATTCGTCCACCATTATTTGTATTATCAAACATAAAAATTTCCAGAACTTGATGCTTTTCATCTAGTTTACACTTTTCAATATTCAAAATTTTACTATTAACCATGTCAATAAAACAATTCCTAGCTTCGATGAACCATGGCGTTCCTGGAATAAGTGAAACAATTTGGCTCAATGTAGCTCTAATGGCTTGTCGAGGAAATTTGGCAAAAATTTTCTTCAAAAAGTAAATTTTATTAATATCTACTGCGTCCATTATTCCATAATCAACAAAGAAAATGTTGGCTTTACGTTTTTCAAGTATAATTTTCTTTACCAAACCACGGTGATATTCTCCGTTGTAGACAGAAACGCAAAAAATATTTTTTTTCAAGTCTCGCTCATCAATCCTTAACGCGCGGTTCTGTTTTGCGTACGTTTGCTGCATGTCGTCCATCATTTCGTCCAAAGCTTGGAAATTTTGGTTTAAAATTATATAAAATTTGGAAGGATCATATACGGATCTAATATTTACTTGGGTACCATCTGGGCAACGGACAATTTCGGAAACCATTAATTTAGGAATGCTTTCCTCAAAGCGCAGCACATTGTGCGGATATTTAGTTTTGTATTCCACAGATGAATTTTTATCAGAATAATGATTTACAAATCTTATACACTTGCAGAAATTTGGACATCTTCTTCTTCTGGAAATGAAGGCAGATTCGACAATGAAAGATGACTTTCACCTCTTGACTTTAGAGAAATTTTGGATAAAACGCTTTCTTCTTAATCCAAAAGTTGCCACTCATATGCCTTGCAAATACTTCTGCCATTTTCTTTGACTTACTTATGGGATGTGAAACCGGGTTTTCAGCATTAGTGCAAATTAAGACTAAGCAGCGAAATTGTCTTGCAGTCGATAATCATTTGATGATAGCTCTGTCAAAAACAGAACCTGATATCGACCAAGTGGTTCAAAAAATGTTGGCGCAAACATTCTATTAATTTTATTAATAAATAATAAATCGTGTGAAATAAATATCGTAAAAATAATTTGTTTTTCATTGAAGCAAAAAAAAATTTTAAAAAATATAGGAGGTATGAAATTTTTTTTTATAATCCGGAAGGGCACCATGCAAAAAAGGTTGGGAAACCCTGTTCTAGGTGGTCCAGACATTGGTTGTTAAAGCGAAAGAAATATTTACATGTGTTAACATGAAAATATTTACAATGTATTGTTTTATTTTTTTTTTTTATTGTATCTGTGGTTGTTTCCGGGTCCACTTCCTTGTATTTCGTTACTAGTGCTTCGTATGCCTGATTTTTCAGGTCTCTGTCAGAGTAGCCTTTAGATTTAATTTTCCAGAGACAAAGATAATTTTGGTAGAGTTCTATAAACTCTACCAAAAATTTTCGAGAGCATTGTTTGAGATTACTGTTAGCAGCCATTTTTATAAAAAAATTCTAGCAGGTTAATCAACTTTGTTGGAAAGGGTCACAGAACTAAAAGGGCCATCCAAAATAATTTCTTTACTAATTTAAAATTTCCGCGCAATCGAAGGGGAACGTGTCTTATTGCATCGTGCTTAGATTTCCGAACGATTTTGAACATACACGAATTACAAACTTTTTAAAAGTAACTCCAAATGAGTAGAATTGGTGGTAAAATTTAAATTTGGTAATTTATAAATTAATAAATTTATTTTGCTTTTCTTCGGTAAATAATTTGTGTAGGTACTTCAAATAAACAACAATTGTTATGATTATTATTAAAGTAATTTATACAAAGAAATTTTTCTTTTATAATTTTTCAATTTTAAAAATAAAGTAAAAGATTTGTAATCATAATCATCTAATAATTATCTGAAACATAAAAACGTTCTTCAAATTTCAATTTATAATAATTATGTACTCTTTTTGCCCATATATTTGCACAAAAAACTTCGAGAAATGAGAAGATGTCTTCATTTTTAAAATATCGAGATCTAAGATCGTTTGCCCGTCCACACCTAACGTCTTGACTGAAGATATTAGATTGTCAGGTAAGACGGATGGAAAATCGTTAGGTCTGGACGGGCTTCCGTTTCAACATCCTATCAGTTATCGTTTCAGTTCTCAGTTTTCAGGTCCACACTGGTCCACACCTAACGTTTTACCTGATGATATTAGATTGTCAGGTAAGACGTTCGACAAGACGTTAAGTGGAGACCAGGCTTAACAGCGCCTTCTTCATCACAAAATGACATTATGACCCAATGGAAAAGCTCCCAAAGAAAAGTAGCTGAGGTAGTTACGGAAACCTGTAGAAAAGACCAATTTGTTTTTAGGACTCGATTATTCGAACAGACGGTACATGTGGCATATATTCGTAACAAATTTTATATCACAATGTATGATATGATGCACTTGGCAAGGTTACAGAATTCTTCCATTATGCATATATGGAAAAAAATTACCGAATTACGTGGTGGACAATATAAATGTTCTCTTAGCTCAAAGGAAGATCCAAAAATTTATTATGATTTGCATTCTTATGGTTTGAGCACCACCAAGAATGAAATTTATAGTCTAATTTCAGTAGACTTTATTCCTTATTTTTTCCGATACTTCTCGGATGTTATACTTCCACGCGCTTTTTTTGAAGATTTTTTTAATGAACTCCACTCTTATATTAAAAAATAAGAATTATTTTCTACTAGTCACTTTTTTTAACTTATAAATAAATATTTACTACTTTTACAGAAAATTTATAAAATCAATTGTTACACGTTTAATGCGAACAATTTTGTAAATAAAACTGAATTATTCATACGATAAATTTTATGTTTTGATTTTACTTACGTTACGAAGACCCTGGCCTTTGCTTTTGGCCATGATGAGAAAACCACAAAAGCAAATAATAAAATTATGGAGTAACCCCTGAAGGGGCTGCAATTTAATATACACGTTTCATAATTAGGTTTGTTCCAACCAGACACTTTTATACCGTCATGAAACGGTTCAGAAACTGTTGGTAACGGTTTTTTGGGCATGCGTGAATTTTGTACCATTCCGTGACGATGAAAAGAGTTAGCGAGGTTGGAACGGATTTGGGACTGATAACTGCACCAATATTTGAGTTATTTAAATATAGGGTTTTTATCAAAAATTAAGTGCCGAAAAAAAAATTAAGAGGTATGTTCACATTTCCAAAAGTAATTGCAATGGATATGGCTATGCAAAAATATGTACACAATAGGTCCGTTTGGTACCGGGAAATTTCCCAGTGGGCCGTCGGTCAATGGGACCGTGGGCCGTTAATAAAATAAAAATTTCTTCTGCGGCGCTGTTTTGGGCCTTAAAAATTACACTTTTGAGCCGCCGGCCGCTAATTTCCCGGTAGATTTATGATAGCCCATCCGCCCCTGGCTAGAAACTACGTATTTGTGTCCTTTCACCAAGCATCTCCGTTTCTGAGACTAGGTTTTGATTCAAGGAGAATTTTTGCTTTTTACAGGTAATGTGGAGCTAGCCTATCGCCTTTAACTGCAGTTTAACCAATCAACGTCGTTAAATACAAAATTTAAACTAAGTTTACAGCTTTAACCACGATTCTCTGAAAATAAATGGACTGCTATTTGAGGTCAATAAAGTGTTTTGTAGCCATTAGTAATTTAGAATTTTGGAGGGTAATTTAAAATCAAACTGCTCATAACAAATAATGGAGTTGTTTTAAGGGTCAAAAGTGAAATACACTAATTTTAGTACCAACATAAACAACTAAATATTTTAAATTTCTTAAAACTGAACCACAAATGGCGACGCCTATTTAGGCCTCACTTTTTTAAAAGTCTTTACCGACCTTACCGACCAACCGACCCTAACTTGTCTTAATTAAAAGATTATTTGTTTTTTTTTTCTATTGGTAGGTATAAATATCTAAACCCTATTGTAATAATTTTTTTTTCAGTAACCTTAATTAGGATTATCCTTTAATCTTTATATCCCCGGTTTAGAAATTCTATAAAGGTCAAACTTGAAAATTAATCAAATTAATTAAAAAATTAATTAAAAATTTCAGCGGAAACGTTTAAGCTTCTACCTGCTTACAAAATGGAGGAACACACTAAAGCACTTTTGGAGAACGAAAATACTTTAAAACAGATTTTTTCACCTGGTTATCACCTAATTCGCATTCCCGAACCAACACTTACAGAACCTGTAACGTCTTATCAACTTGACGATTCTCAAGCAGAGAAAATAATAACTTCGATTGCGATTCCAAAAGAGCCAGAAACCACAATTAAACGCGAAAAAACTGAGTCGCCCGAACAACTTGATCCGGATTCTCATAGTTTCTCTCCGTTTACACCAAGTTCTTCCAATGTTAGAAAACGAAGAATAACTAAAGCAAGGACGGTATTTCCTGAAAATGTTCAAATTTTAGAGGAAACCTTTTCAAATGGAACTCACTATTTAGGAACCAAGGAAAAAGAGAGATTTGCGAAGTTGCTTGGAGTTAGTAACGACGCAATTATGAATTGGTTTAAAAATCGAAGAGCTAGAACTAAAACCAAAATTAAAAGTGAAAAATGATTTTTTTTCCGTCACATTAAAAACTTGAGGTTTTATAATGTAAATTGGTTTCGGCAAAATACAATTTTTAAGTTATTAACAGTTTTTAGTTCTTTGTAAAATAAAGTGATTAATCTTTAATTTTGGTAAATTTTTTTATTTTAACACTTCAATCAGAAGCTCGTTTTGCAAATATTGGAAGTTCTATGTTATTTTGTGTAAATATTGTACATTGCGGGTTATTACATACCCCTAATATTCCTGCTGCTCCATACTGGTGGGTAAGAAATACCCCCAGATCCTCCGATTATACACTCAGTTTTGTTTATATATCTATTTCAAAGATTGCAATGTAATAAATTTAATGACGAGACATACACGAAGTTGGTGTTTAAGACCGCGGGGTTTGGGGGGTATGGAATACCCTCCAAGTATGAAGAAAGTTACTAAGTTTGAGTTAGATAAGCACACGTAAAATCTCATTTGCTTAACGAATTCAAAGTTGAATTTTTAATGAAAAAGTTTTGTTGTAATAAATTCAATGACAGAAAATAAAACATGTAGGTCTTTGAGACCGAGGGGGTGGGGGAGAGGTGCAGCAATCAGTGGGACACTCCGGTGAGGATAGTAATTCCTACGTATGGATGGAGAGGGAAGGTATTACCTATTACAGCTGCTATTTCTCACTCAACACCACCATCCAGCAGTTTCAACAAGAGCTTAAAGACTTCACCTGGAGTGCCGCATCAAGAAAGCATTCTTTGGTAAGTGGCAGTGACTTTAACGCAAAGAGCTCCGAATGGGGAGCGGATCGTACAGATAAAAGAATTGACATGTTATCTGAAGCTATGGCGTCGCTGGGCCTGGACGTGCACAACGTCGGCGATTCCCCTACGTTCCAAAGAGGAGAATCGGAATCTGTGGTCGATATAACCTTTGCCACTTAAGACCTCCAGCACAACATTCATGACTGAAGGGTCTCAGACGAAGAAACAGGCAGCGACTACAAATACATACGTTTTGACAACAAGTCCTCAAATCGTATAACTCGGGAGGGGGGTCTCATGTTGATGCACGGGACGGCGCTGAGGGCGTTGTGAAACGAAAACAAGTTTGATATTGAGAAGGCCAAAATAAGAGCAAATTTTGTTCCAACCAACTTACAAACAGTCGAGGCACTGATGGGGGTGCTGAAAGACATCTGCGATGGGAGAGGAGTCAGAGGACTCCACCAGGCACTAGAAGAGTGTACTGGTGGAATAAAGAGATTGCCAGTGGGCACTTCAAGGACATGACGGAGGCGCCAACGTGTTTAACGACGAACTGGCCAAAAAAAAGAAGGAGCTCTTTAACAAATTCCAGAGGAGCAAATCAGAGGCCTGGAGAAAAATTCTTGATGAACTAAACGACGATATCTGGGGCAAAGGTTACCAGATAGTAACCGGTAAAGTGGCGTGCCCACTCATTCCGGGGCTCACAAAACCAAAAATAGAGTATACTCGAGGTGCTGTTTCCTACTCACGACTTAAACCGTTGGCAAAAAGAAGAAGTGACAAATGTTCCTGATTTTACGACGTCGGAACTCCTAAAGGCCGCCAAGGAGATGCCCACAGGAAAGGCTCCGGTCCTTAATGGAATTCCTACCAAGGCTATCAGAAAACCCCGAAACGATTTTGAGAGTGGTTAACAACTGTTTTAGAGCCGGCACGTTGTCCAAAGCTTGGAAACCCGTAAAACTGGTGCTTATCAGAAAGGGGAACAAGCCTTTGAACCCAACAAACTCTTACAGGCTCATATGTTTGATTGACAACATTGCCAAACTGTATAAAAGGCCCTCTCAAGACTAGCAAAAGAAATAGATAAGAAAAGTGGACTGAGCCCCAACTAATTTAGTTCTTGCAAGGGGAAGTACACTATAGATGCATTATTTAAGATTATAAAGACGGCCACTACGGTCTGCGCAGGCACTTAGCGAACACGTAGAATTTGCGCGTTGATAACTTTTGACGTAAAAAATGCGTTCAACTCCGTCAAGGTAGAGAGAGAGCCGATATGGGCTAAGGCGATGAAAGTGGACCGGCACAAAAACAAGCTGTTAAAGGTTCAACGCAAAATGGCACTGTGAGTGTGCTGCGCGTATAGGACGGTGTCGCTTGAGGCAATCCTGGTGCTGTCGAGCATGGCGTTGATGGATTTCTTGGCGGAAGAGCGTAGTTGCAACCACCACAAGCGCGACAAAAACAGCAAAACAGCGCATCATCAAATTCTAGAAGAGCACTGGCAGCAAAGATGGAGCGAGTCGGCGGGTCTTGGACGAAACGTCTCATACCCACTATCCGTACATGGACCAGCCGACCTCGCGGCAAGCTAAACTTCCATCTGACTCAAGCACTAACGGGGCATGGCTGCTTCAATACCTATTTGCACAAGATCGGCAAGGTGTCATTCCCCAAATGCAACTATTGCGATGAGGAAGACTCTCTAGAGAGAGCATATGTTGTGTATGTAAGCATAATCTTTCAATTGTGACGGAGAGGCGAATGGTTAGTCTTGTGAGTGTCAAGAAGTTTATTTGGCATACCGACCTCTCGGCTTCTACTACTAACTACCTTTTCGAAAACGGTAATAGTCTTTTACCGGTTTGATTTATATTGTTAGAATTGTCGCAGCTCAGCATACTCTTGAGAACGTTTATCTGTTTTAGATGAAGTTTACATCGGGAGAGTTACTTAACCCTGCTTGTTGATGTTCCCTCCTTCCGGATCATCAGATTAAGTTTGCCATTGGTTTAGCTGTTGATATCCTCGGATGCACTTAACTGCTAGTCAGGGTATTGTATTAATTAATTAAATCATTAAATTCTTTGGATTTAATCAACCCAAAAAAAAATAGATTAATTCCATCTTGAAAGATATAAATTAAGCTTTAACAAACCTAGTTGAAATATTAATTTTTGATGTTTTCTTAAATTTGAAATTAGATTTGTAATTTATGTAACTTGGATCAGCATTTACATTTACCATCATAGGCAATTACCTCCATAGTATCATAAAATCTCATTTAACTTTAGAAAAGCAGAAGGAGGCGGTCGTAAAGGAAACATAAATTATTTTTACATTTAATTAACTATAATTACGGTAAAGGATTTACAAATTTGCTTTAATCTTCGAAATTTATATTACTTACAAAGTGTAAAGAAACCTTATTATTCCGAAAAGGAATTTGTCATTTCGCTTCCTCTGCATCTAACGTACTGTTACCGTGCCCTGGGGAGCCCAAACCACACACTTTTTGGCATCTTAATTTAATATTTTTTTAAAGGGCCCCTGTAGCGTAATCTTATTAAGTGCAGCTTTCAAAAGTGCAGCAGCTGTTAATTTGCAAGGTGATTATTTGGGAAGCGATTTGTATCAGTGATATGAAACCTTTCAAGATTTTTTAAAAGTTACAGATTTTCTGCAGAGATATCGTTCTCACCACTCACCACAAAATATTCCATCGTTAAATTAAATGGAGACTAAAATTGCATATTGTAGTTTTAAAAATAGCAAAAACTTATTCTTCTTAGCGTAGTATTCCAATTTGAATACACCACACAATTAGATAACGTGGTCGTTTTATTGCAAGTAGAATAAATTAAAGTTGAGCGTTGAATAAAAATAAAAGAAATAATAGGTGCCCCAGCTTCTTTTTCAATTTTAAGTACACATTTATCTTAGAGAATAATTATTTAAAATTACTGCAGTGTTTGTATCTCGAGCAATTATTTTCTTCTTCGTTGCTGATATCTAGGCACGTGTCATGTACATAAAGAACACTTTAACTCTTGACAGTTAATAGATTATCAGAGAACCAAATTCGAACGTCATCTGTGTGGTTGGGCGTATTTCTTGCAGAAACTTATCATTCCTCTCTTGCAGCTGCTATAGAAAACCTGAAATTTAATATGCTAGTAAACTTGTTCTGCTTTAAAAGAATTTCTGTCTTGATATGCCCATCACTTTCTATCTCTTTTAGCTATTTTCAACATTATTTTCTCAGATAATATAATCTTTATCCGTTTTAAATGAAGTGCCTAAGTGATATTCTTCAAAGGACTTACTAGTTTTAATAAGTACCGCTTAAGTGTACGAAATCAAAGCGCACGATAATTTTAATAGGTACTTTGTATCGCAGTTTTTGCTCAGCTTATCCGTCCTTTCAAAACACAGTTTGCTTCTTATATTTACATTTTTATAATAAGAAAAATTAGAAAATGGAACACGCGGAACCCGAAACCTGAAGGGTGTCAATGGAAGTGTTGCAATTTCAGGATTCAAATAACTTCATTCATGTAAAATTATTATTAAGGTATGCAACGCACAGAACTGGAAATGTGCAGAGTGTCAATGGAAGTGTCGCATTTGTGTTTATTATTCTATGCTACAAGTACAATTTTCATACTTTTGACCAAATTATAACATCGTCACGCGATTTGCTTAGTAATTCAATTTCTTTATAGTCTGAAATTCATTATAACCCAAGAATTTCAATTTTGTTTTACTTTTACGTAAATAAATCTGTTTTATGTCACGAATTTAATCAAAATCATGATTGTAATAATCTAAGCTTCAATTTCGATAATTTTTGAAAACGGCTAAAAATGTGGCTTTGTTATAGGTATTATTTATTAATAGACCATGTCATTCAATGAATTATTGATTTTCCTTAACCTAAATTAAATATTTGTATTAGGTACCTACTGTGTAATATATGCAGTAGCAAAAGCTCAAACTTTATATTCTTACCAAGGAGGGACGTAACATATTACGTTACATCGGTTACCTAAAGAATAGCACTAAGTAAGTACTAAGAGGAGGAGCTTTCTGGCAATTTATTATAGGTTCTTTTCAACCGATGGTTCTGTTACAGTTTACAACCTGTAATGGGACAGTTAAATGCGCGTGCGCCAACGAATATTGTAAAATTACTGCAGTTCACAAATTGCAAGTTGAAAAGGTTTTAGGACCATTCTAGAACCATTTAAAATATTAGTGGTGGTGGTAGTAGGCGTTGACGTTTGATATATGCATAGATAAGCAAAAAAGTGATTTTGTAAAGGTAAACAGTTAACAAACGCTGAATTAACAAATTGCTGTTTAACAATTGTTCGTTTAAAATCATTTTGATTTGATTATTATATTTTAATTTCTTCAACTTCAGACAGGTAATTGAGTTAATTTTTGTTACATCTTCAAAGTAATATCAGAAATCAAGTCAAAAACTCAAGAACACACTACAATATCAAGGCACAACCCAAAAAGATATAAATAAAAGATTGAAAAATTCTGTTATTGTTAACGTTTTTCAGAAGGGCAGGGTCGACTAAAAAGTAATAAAAATTTCTTTTCAGAAGAAGTAGAAGAGTTAAATCAATATAAATTATAATATAACTCACCATTGTATTAAATATGGACTTTCTAATGTCATGAAAAGGTTTATTTTTTAAACTGACTCGGAAATGCTGCAAAAAAGCATTAAGAAAAGTTAAAATTACCCTTTCATTTTATCAATGGTACAGCTACAAAGTGGAACTCGGGCGAGTAAAAAAAAAATTGTAGTTTTTTGTTTACTTAACTCAATTGTAAAACGTTACAAAAATAAGTTAACAAATCACAAAAAAAGTAAAAATTAGTACGTAAAAATTTTCTATTTTATATACCTACATATTTTTTAGAACCATTGTATTCGAAACTATTCTAGGGTTTATGCCACCCTTCATCTTCATCGATGTACGAGCTACTAGATCGTAAAACAGTAATAAAATAATAAAAACAGCTTTAAACGATTTTGAATTTTTAAATTCAAATTTTGTTAACTTTATTTCATTATGCATTCTTTTCTCGAACTTATAATAATTAATAATTTGTGATTTTTTTAAATATCGGGAAAAAAAATGTAATATATTTGGAGCTTAATCGGAATTGTCGTTACAATTGCTAACTATCAAATTTAAATTTAGAAACACAGCGACAATGCGTCTGCGTCTGACTACTTGTAACTGCTTAGAACCAAGGACTGTTAGAACTGTTCTATGACTGTTCTATTACAGTCCCGAATGTGGTTGGAAAACGTTTCAGTTGTAATTTCAGAACTTGGAACTAGTAATTTTTGTGGTTGGAAAGGACATTTATTAACGCGCATGCTCAACAGTCCAAGTACCGTTCTAGAACCTTCGGTTGAAAAGAACCTTATATTGGACTAGCTGCTGAGCTAAGCAGCTTTCGGACATCTTTAAACTATCTAATGCATTGTAGCGATAAATAGTTTTTATTTTTATCATTTAATGAATATTTGGTAAATTAAAATTTCTATAATTTTACTTTTTTAATTTTTTGTTATGTCCATTTTGTACATTTCAGTCACCATTTACCATTTAATATCATTCAGCGTTAAAATTATTAAAACATGTAATCCCAATTTGCAAAAAGTATCAGTTGGTAGAAGTTTTAGTTTTAAATGCTGTATTTAGACTCAACAGTTATACTGCTTTATTCTGAGTTGTAAGACTCTGAGTATAGGGCCCCAGGCATAGGCATCCCCAACAGACAAGCCGAGTGCTGAGGTTAAATGGAAAAAGTAAGCACACATTTGCGAGGATTAGCCCCGGGCTCCCATTTCCCGCAAAACGCTTGTTTATTCAAATCCCCTTGTAAACGTAGAGTTGGCTGATTCGTTAATTCATGGACGTGCCGTTAACGCTCTTTAGAGATTTACTTACGCATCTCAAGTTTAAGCTGTCGCTTCAGAGTCCACCGAAGTTTCCACCTTCCGCGCTGCCCTGGTCTTCCTGTAGCAGGTTAAGATTTCCGCTCCTTAGGTGCTCGTTTGATTCCATTGGAGGTGAGATTACTGCGCCGTATAATACGGGTTAAATTTTGCCTCGTTTGTTCGCCGAATGAGTTACATCTTTGCAGAGAAGATTGTGAGGCCAATAGCTGCAAGGTGACAACTCCCATTGGTGACCGGGCCAGTAAGATTTTCTTCTCGGGATCGCGACATGGGCTCTTACTTACTGATCCCTCGGTTTACGGTCGGAAAGTCATAGACCGACAGCTCATACCCGGGCGTATTGATCCTTTCACTAGAGGATTGTGTCTTTGAAGTGTTGATCTGATTTCCGTTGACCGATTTGTCCCAGCAGTCTTCGGTCGTCCACAAGATGGCTGAGGACTCTTGCCCATCTGCTGACCTGTTTTGCTAGTAGCCATTAGTGACGTTCCTACACCACTTAAAAAAACGCTCTTTTGGGGCCGCCTCGTAGAGGCTGACTACTTAACGCTTGCCGTAGAACCTTGAGACCCAAAAGGGTCTTTAAAAGAGGGCACTGCCGTAGCACGTAATTGTTCTCAAAAATCGCCAAAAGTCGCCGCCACCGTTCTGAATATATTATGAGAAGAATAGTGGAAGGATAGACCGAAAGTCTCGTTATGTCTCTCGAGAGACTGCATAACGTTAACGACACGGTTTCGGTGGCGGGTTTAGCTGAAGAGTTGATGAGGAATATGGAAAAAAAGCGAGGCGTGTGAGTTGAATCAAAAGCAATGATTATTATTATTATTTAGTCTCCACGTTTTGCCGATTGTTCTCCTACAGGCTCACATGGCCCTAGTCGTTTTGATTGCTATGTTTTTTGTATGTTTAGTGAAAGTCAACCTGTTGTCCTAGGTTAGGCCCAGTTATTTGATTTCATCTACTAGTTGCAGATTTTTTCCCAGAGTTTGGGCATCCTCACTTCTTGCAGTTCCTTTCTGCATTTAGTGAAAGCTACCACAGCGGTTTTTTCCGGGTTTACTGACAATCCTACTTTGGTGCACCACCGTTTGACAATTCTCAGGGCCCGCTGTATCAATACAAACAAAACCCTTCTAAACTTTCCAACGGCAAGGATTGTGATGTCATCAGCAAAAATACATTTAGCCTAATTCAAGGCGTTTTATTTGGCGTCGCACTAATGGAGTACGTCAATCCTAATGTATGTAATGTAATATATTTTGAAAGTTTAAGTAAAAAATTAATTAACAATTGAAAAGGAGATACATTTCTGGATAAATATTATTTTATTTTACCTTCAATAAAATATCCTTATCAAGTTGAAACGACAAAATATTAATTTCTGAATAAATTAATATTATAAAATATTTTCGAGATACATTAATGAAATAAATAAACAATTTTCACTTATTTCCTATATAAATTATTTAATACAGTCACATATTTAAATATTTATATTCAAGATAAGTGCATCTTATTTATTCATTTCATGAAAAGTATTTTATTTTAATTCAAAAAAGAAATAATTATAAAACATTACATTCAGAGACAAAATATATAAACAATCAAAATCATCCCCAAGGGTTGATTTTTTTAAAACTATTTTTAATTTCACCCACAAAAACTTTTTACTAAAAATTTCTCACTTGTTCTATTGGCGACGCGTTGCCAGCAAAATATATAGAAAATGTAATGTTTTATTTGTCGGTGTTCACGTCGGCGTTGGTTTTTGACGACGTAGTTCATAAACTATTCTACAGATATTGATTAAATTTTTTTGCAAACAGAACTTTTTAGCGACTTGTGGATAAGACCCGTTTCTGATTAATTATAAAATATCGGAGTGCATCACACGCTTGACGTATTACTGCGCTAAACTGTTATAACTGCAGATACTTTTTGTTTACTTTATCTTCATAACAAAATTTCCAATATCTAAAACTAATATCAGCTCCATTTGAACTCAGTAAATACGATAAAAGGTAAAAATGGTCTAAACCGCAAATGAAAAATAATTTTTATTTGCATTTTTGCAATTTTAATTTTGTAAATTTTACCTAACATTGTGTAGGTACATAATGCAAATTTTCAAAATTATAGTGCATCTTTAACAAGGCGAAACAAACATGAAAGAGGAACTTTCAAACCATTAATCCAGAAGTAGTACTGATTGAAATACAAGAGGTGCAATAACCTCCGTTATTATGTAAACAGTTACATAATAAAATAATAAAAAAAAGTAAATAATAAATTAATATAACTTAATAATATCGTAATTTAAAAATTAGAATTGTTGCCTAACGAAGCTTCTGGTATTAAAAGGGCAATTTACTAAAATTAAAAGTTTTGATTTAAATTGTAATTACGAGCTTCGTTGTTAATAAAGAAAAGTGTAACGATATGAAAAAAATGAAATATAATAAATTCTAATAGTGCAGCAGTAAAGCAGTGCTTCCCAAACGTCCCAGCGGATCACCGTCATATCCCTCGTCGTGCCAACTTGATTTTATTATTTTTACTATATCGAATTATGTACACCAAGTGACAAATTGTTAAGGCGTAACTTTACTTTTATTTTAACTTTAAAACTATTGATTTGAGTACTGTGCGTGGTAACCTTAATCAAATCAATTTATCTAATTTTCCATATTTACATTTACGCCATTATGTTATTATAGGTCGAGAGTATTAACTTTTTATATTCTTATTGTTTACACAATACACAAGCATTAATACAACTATAAAATTTTAAGTTACTTATTACAGTCAAACTTCCCTAACTCGAACTTCTCTAACACGAATTATTCTCTAAATCGAATTTTTTTGGAAAAACTATAGGTTTGTCGGATTTTTACGTGTAATTTTATCTCCATAACTCGAATTTCTATAAATCGAATATTTCTATATCTCGAAGTTTAATTTCGTCAGCTACTCGAATTTTTAGAACAATCTGTTAAATAAAATTTATGGTTTTAACAATACAAAATTCTTAAAACTTAAAAAAAATTCTTGTGTACATTTCTTGCAACTACAGAAACGGACGATAATGAAGATGAAGTGCCCTCTATTCCTCCACCCACCTTTGGAGAAGTGACTTCTTCTCTTGAAAAACTAAGAGTATTTTTTGAGTCAAGAGAAAATATTCCGAACGATGTTTACTCTTCATTATATAAAATTGAAGATTTTATACCTATACAAAAGGAAAAGTGGTGTTTTAGAACCCAAAAAAAATTACAGATTATTTCCACTAATTAATGTTGTAAATATTGTAAATAATGTACCAAATGTAATAAATCCATTATTCTAGCATTGATTTTTTTATTTTATATTCATTCTAATAACAATAAAAAATAATTACTACATTTTCATACATTTCTCTAACTCGAAGTTTCGCTAACTCGAACTTTTTTGTTGGTCCCTTAAAATTCGAGTTAGGGAAGTTTGACTGTATTTATGTTTAAATTAGTTTGGTCATAATTTATTTATTGCGTGTGTATACGTTGTAACGTGAACGTGAGCTTGCCGAAACACAAACTCTTCAATTATTATCAACTTCTTCATGTATTACAATAAATGTATAAAATTACACAAAGTAAGGAAGTGTTGATTTCTAATGTAAATATAGGGGTGTGAAATGACATTTGACATTATATTGGCACATTGCGGAGTGACACTGAACGGCTAACAATAAATTATGTGAACACATTTCAACTAGCCAAAATTTGATCAAAATTTGATCCAAAATACTTTAAGTTATTCTGAAAATAATAATAAAAATTATAATGAATTCTTGCGATAAGTAAAGTAAAGATAAGTAAAATTGACAGTGTTTTAAACGAAATAAACAATAAATATACAGTTGAGTTGATTTACGTCCAGTTGTTGATGGTAGAATTGATTGATATTTGTGCAAACCGACAATCAAAGCACACTTACGTCAGAGCCTTTTTGAAATTTCCTTCAACAAAAAATAAAGCTAAAAATATAGTAATATGCGTGTAATTTAATACAGTGGCGTAACTACATACCAGTGTTTGTAGTGTGCGCATGAACACAGTCCGTAAAATCTTAAGGTCCCGAAGCAATGTAAAGTAAAAAATAGTAGCACGGCCCTAATTTTCTTCGAGCGTCATGGACTGGTCGATGTACATATGTTGCTCGGAGCAAAAGTAAGCTACGAATGAAACAGTTCAATTATGAAATAAGATAAAAAAAAGTCAAATAAAACATTTTTTGGGAAAAATTATTACGTTTTGAAAAAAAATGTTAAGTACTACAGGCCACTGATTTTGTAAAGCAACTGAATAGTATTCTGTTTTTGAACCGTACAATGCGGGATGGGAGATGTAAACAATGTACTTCGTGCGTCAGCATGTATGATTTTAAAATAGGGTTAAAAAAGGAAAAAGTATAGATATTTAAGAAACTGTAAAGAAAGGTCTATGAAAAGGAACAGCATTTCAAAAATTTTCATTACGCTGATATGAGTAAATCTACCGCACGTTCCTGACCAGCAGTTAGAATTTCTAATAAATTTTGCCTAAAAGATTCAAAGATTTTGAATGCGCAATTGCTGTCTGACCTCCCCCCGCTCTTTAGCTCCTGATTTTGTACTATAATATCCATGACACTGTAAGTGATCCTTCACAATTTATTTATAGAAAATTTCAAAGTCGCAATTTTTTCGTCTTTTGTGATTTTTTTTCTTCAAATTATTCGACAAATTCGCAAATTTTAACATTTTAGTGGATATCAAAACATTTTTTAGCTTACTTACGACTAGGGAGTATTTGATACCCCCAGACCCCCCGGATTTCCATTTATTTACTTTTAAAAAAACTCTTTAGGTCAGGGAAAGTATCCATGACAGAGATCCTCCAAAATTTATTTATAGAAAATTTCAAAGTCGCAACTTTTAACTCTTTAGTAACTATCAAAATATCTTTTAGCTTAATTACAACTGGGTGGTATACCATACCCCCCAGACCCCCCGGATTTCCATTTATTTACTATTAAAAAAACCCTTTAAGTCAGGGAAAGTTTTTAAAGTGCTTTTTCAATTTTTTTAATGTAATTTAATCCCTTAGTGCCTAGTTTATTTTGCGACTTAAATCTGGGTGCCCAAGGAAAGAATTAAAAAAAAACATTTTTAAGAAAAAATTCTAGAAAAATATTTAAAATAACAATAAATAGACTAATGGAAAAAAGCACGATTGCGTCACCGAACGAGAACCATGAACAGATTTATACCATTTTCATAAAAAAAAATAAGAAGTGGTGTAGTTACCTTCAAATGCTAGGGATGGAGGGTTTACAATTACTTATTGCAGGGCACTGCGTCATGTATAAAATATAAAAAAATAGGAGTAGAACCGGGGGGTCTGGGGGGTGTGGATCAAGGATCAAATTTAGTACTTTTTTTTCTTAAGTTGCCGTCTCCTATCGGAGGTTGGCTATCAATTTAATATGTTATTATTAAATGGCTTTCTTGGCAGATTATTTTCGGTGGTTAACATTGCTCTCCGAGAAGAAAGGATTATAATGAAGTCGGATAAATTTTGTAGCCGGGTTGCGGATCAAACCTAGGGCTTCTAGCCTAGAGTCCGGCCCTTAGCCCGTTGACTTAGCTCACCTCTACTTATTATAAAATTATATACTCCAAGTCAGAGGAAGATTTTTTCAGGAACATAAACTACATAATACTTAATTTTACCTCATGTGAAGTGTTTTTCTATTTTTTAAGGTGGATAAAGCCGGTAAACACCCTAAAATATGAAAAACTGCGCGTGCAACTGAAGGTCTAGAAAGGTACGAACAGTGACATAAATACCAGGAGAGAGCAGAGGAATATAACTGCATTATATTGTGACAAAATTTGTTTTGTTTTTTTTTTTTAAATTGCACATCTCTCAAAGCTTTTCACAGATGTTGAAATTATCCACATAAAATTTTGAGTAAAATTTTTGCAATTTTGAGTTATAATTGACGATTTTTGTAACGAATCATCTTAAATTGCACATCAGTTTCAACGTTTGATGATAAATTGAAATCACTACGTTCATTAAAAATTAAATTGATCATACATTTTATAAAGTGGTTGAAAAAATTAGGTTATGCTTCTTATAAAGTTATCAAAACTTTTTAAAATAAAAAAAAAAATCCGTTTATAAACTAATGACAAGTGTATTCGTCATTGATGTTAACTTTTTACAATTGTAATAACTGCAAAAGGATCAGCTGATCACTTGTAACACAGCTGTGAAGAGCTTCTAACATAAGCGAAAGTGATTAAAATAAATGCAGTAGTGTACCTACTATTAATAAATTTTATTTGTGTATAACAACATTATTTTGACTTGTACAATTTGACAAAGTTAGAGAGATAGAATTATTACAGCAGTAAATGTTCTTTGTGAGGTTGTCCAGTGCAACATTCTAAAAATCTGTGTTTTTTACTATTTTCAATTTGATTTTGGAAGTGTTAAATTTGTATAAATTTTGTAAAATACAGCAGTTATTATTTTTATTTCGAAAATTTGGTAATAAAATATAATTGTACTAGGGGGGCTTTGCCCCCCTGGCCGCTGTCGCGGCCCAACCCCCCGGGCCGCTTCGCGGCCCTAATAGCACATAAACGAAATAACTTTGAGTTGTAAAACTTCTTTTCATACAACATTTTTTTCCGATGATTAATATATCTCAACGGATGAACGGATTAACGTTTAAACGGATTATAACGTCATACAGCTTGAAAATTTAAAATAAATGTTATCGATTACTATTAGGTATTTTTTTATTTCTTGAAAACGTTCTGCAATTTTACTATTGGTTAAAGGGAAAGAACCAATCACAATCTTCCAAAACGTTGCATAAAAACGTTGCATATTTTGTCTTATCTTTTTACAAAATTAATTTTTCCAAAATATTGCACTGCAATATCGGCGTTTTCGCGTCATATCTCCGGCATCATGAGGTAATATTATTATTTGAGAATTATTGGCAATTTGAGCTACTGTCTGATTTTCGCTTTTTATGCATTCATTCAAAGGTTCGTTTGACTTTTTTGCTGGCGGATTTGATTTTGATAGTTCTTGTTGCTGCTGTTGTCTTTCCCTGAGTTCCTTGACACGTTCTGCTGATGTTTTAGAAGATAAAAGTTCGTAATTTGTTGATGGGAACGACGGCTGCGGCCGATCAACGTCTTAAGTACTAAACAGATCAATGTTGATCAGTTTATCAGTTTATACCATGGTATAAAGGTTGAGACAGTAAAAATAATTTTATATCTTATATAGTATAAGCATTTCGGTTTCATAAAAATGTTACAAAAAAACGTTACATAAAAACGTTACATATTAAGCCTTTATCTTTTTATAATATAGGGTAGATAAGAGGATCAAGCCAAATTTTTAGAAATCTTACCAAAGGGAGAGGAGCGGTCGGAAAATCGCCAAAAACACTTCACGTAATTTATGGACAGCCTTTATTTAGTGTAGATTGAATTGGAGAATTAGAGGGTGTTAATCTCCCTTCCTCCTTTAACACATACACTCAAAAATCTAACTTCCGAATCTATAGACTCAGCACTGGCTACTATACTCTGTTCATTTAACATATGCAGCTAAGCTCTTCCTAAAAAATAAAGTAGAATATTTCTATTGCTCGAATTTTATAAGTTTCGTTTACCATTGGCTTAAATACATTTTGGGGAGTGGTTTAGCTGCATCTGTTAAATGAACAGAGTATAGTCGACGGCTAGCCCCCAAATATCAAAGGTAATGAATAAATAAATTAACGAGATTCTTTCTGTCCTTACCAAATTACTAAAGCAATCACAGCGAAAGTAAAGGAAGTGAGCGACCGTGGAGGTTTTTGTAGCACTACGAGGAACAATTTTTCCTACTTGCATTGAAAGAATCGCTTGATGTTGCAGGGGTCGTTTTCTGATTGTCTGGGTAAATGACTACGTAGTTGAATTACGCCTTAACCATCTTCATGTTGATATCGTTGTCAATGACTATAAAGTTGCATTCGATCCAGTTCTTTTTGATACAGAAAACTTTCGGAATTGGTTCGGTCACAATGCGATGGCGTAGTTAATGTTCCAACTAGTGGAAGCAACATCGTAAGATGACGTAGGTCTCAGGTGAAAAGATTGCAACTATATCTACTTTTACTTATATTATAAACACCTCGCACATAATTTAGACCTCGAGAGGTGTTATTAGAGCAAATTCCGTCATAGCGTGGTACACACAGATTAGCTCATAAAAATGTACAAAAATTTTCTGACGAAATCTTTTTGTAAATTAATACCTACACTTTCAAGTAGTATAATACATAAAATACACTAACCTTGTTTTACGTAATAATACTTTTAGCCAGACTACAACAATGTACAAAGTTTTGCCCGAAAAGTTAATTAATAATGTAAATAAGAAAAGTTAGTTTTTGCATTTGTTTGAAATTTTAAGTAAATAATGTTTCAACTTATACCTACCAAGTTTATGTTAAATTCAGGAAGTACTTATTAAGGAAAAATATGTTATAAGTACGAGTACCTTATGTAGAGAAAAATAAAGAATGCGCCAATTAAAATATGATTTGTGTTCACTTCCTCAACTTAATGTTGAATCGAAATCCATCATTTTATAACAGATAAAATAGATTAAGTGAAAATAAATGTGTGGAAATTAAATAGAAAATGAACAATATATCAATCGTTTCAATAGGAAATACAAAATAAAAAGCACAAATAGATCAATTCATCACGATTGCAGATAGAACATAACTGTCTGGGTCAAATGCGAAAGATGTATGTCAAATTGACAGCTACCATTGACCAGCGAAGCAGCAAATCCCTTCAAGAACTCAACTATTGTATTGCACCGCATGCTTCTGTATCTTGTTACCTTGTTGAAATATAAATCTAACATGGCCCATATGCTTTTAAAACCAAAAACCTTTGTTAACAAAAAATTCCAAATTTGCCTGAGTTTTTTCTGAATAGAACAAAAATCGTAAAATTCTTCCATTCGAGTTTAATTGATCTCAAAGGAGGTACCTATAACTTATTTATATAATTTTGCACAAAAGGCAAGAATCACATAAAATCTTTTTATTTTCCCAGAATTCAATTATTGTGTTTTAATTTGAACATTTGACAATTGTGGGAAACTTCCTTTTAATTCTTATGTCTTGAAGAAAGTACGGTCTATTGATCATGCATGTAACAAGTAGGGTGTTATGTATTCTTGAATATGTTGTATTTGTGTGTATACATTTAATTATTACGTCGCAATGTACCATCGTCATGGTCAACTTGGTTTTTATGAAAAATTAGCAAAACGCAACTTTTTCTTGAACAAATAATATACCTATGAAGAAATTCGTAATTTATTAAATCAGCTTTGCTCCACTTAGCAATACAACGTCGTGAGAACTTTGTCTTATTAGCTCTTTTACATACAGTAGCAGTGGTTTCTAGAAGAACTTTTAAATATTCCGCCCCCAATTTGAGGTGCATGTCGTTCCATTTTGAGTTTTGCTCCAAAAGAATCTAAATTGTTTGTAACTCATTTTTGGATCTATAGGTGTACCTCCTTATTTTGGTTTAAAAATTATAGTTTAGCCAAAAATCGATGTTAAAGTTTACATTTTCTACGCAAATTTTGACCTTATTGACTCATTTTATTAACATTTCGTTCACTTTTACATAGACTTGTTATGGAGCGTGATTAAAAAGCCGTAGTTGTTTTTAAGCCAGCGCCGTGTTAGAATGAATATCAAGCTAATATCACGATTTAGAAGTTTTGTTAGCTTGTTCAAATTTAAGTTATTTGTTGATTTGTGGTGTATATTTTTAGTTAGTTGAATTTTCTTAGAGTTCTTGGTTTCCTAATATCCACATTTAAGTTATTTGTTGGCCCTGGGGTATGCTTTTAATGATTTTAAGAATCAAAATATTTTGGAGACATTAATTAAAAACTTGACGCACATGATTAGATGGCTTGAAGAAATCATTTTTAAATTTGTTTCATATTTCAACTAATGGATTTCAAGAAATTCGAAGAAATCTATCTTTTTCTGAATAAGACAAATCAAGATATTAATATAATGAATGAATGAGACGGTCATTTGCCTTGCAGGTAACGCGATCAACTGCGAATGCGAGTTCCGGGTTCAAATCCGGAGAAGGGCAACTTTCTTATGACTAAAGGTGCCCGCACACTTAGGCGACGCGACAGTTTGGTAGGGTCCGCACATTTTTGTGTGTGCTGTAAGCTTCTGTGTGTAGTGTGGTGTGGTGTCGCGTCGCCTAAGTGTGCGAGCACCTTAAGTCTCCGTCGTTACGTCGGTGGTCCTCCTGGGTTAATGAATGGCCATCATTAACATAAAAACCAGGGTTACAGGCTCGTCTGGAGGCAAGTCTAGCAAACTACCTATCGGACGGTAAATAATTTATATGTTCACAGATCTAGCACTGTCAAGGAAACGACGCAGTGGCTCGAAATAACAAGCCCTAGGCTTAGGCTAAATTTATTCAGTTGAAAAAGAAGAAGATATAAAAAAATAGGTAGCACAAATCCTTTATAAAATTTATACAAATATAATGTGCAATATCCTTTCTTTGACATGCAGCTCATTATTCGACAAAACTCTTCTTGAATTTGAAACTTGTTTAACTCAACTAATTGGGTGGGTGTTACTAGTGTACCTTGTAGTTACGTTACTCTGCGTTATATATAAAACTACCTTAAAATTAAATTAATCAAAACGTGATTCTCCTTGTGTGCATAAATTATGCACAAACGTCCGTCAATTCTAATGTTGAATCTGTCTAATTTAATAATTTTGTTAAAGGTTTGATATATCATTAAAACGAGAACTTTTTAAATAGGTTGTGCAGCTACTTAAATTTACAATTTAATTATAAACCACGTCTTTTGGTAGGTTGACAATTATGGTCAAAACAAAACATCATTTAGCACTTCAAATTTAAACAATTTTAATGCAGAATATTAAAGATTGCTCTTTTGACTGTGCCATGACAACATAATTTAATTTTTAGTTAACTGTGTCTTTTTTTATTTAAAATTGCCAATTAACATCATCAAAATGTTATTCCGTTATCATCTTTCCGTTAAAAAAATTATTGCCGTGTCTATAACAAATGTTAAACTATAGT
This sequence comes from Rhagonycha fulva, assembly GCA_905340355.1. Lineage (NCBI taxonomy): Eukaryota > Metazoa > Arthropoda > Insecta > Coleoptera > Cantharidae > Rhagonycha > Rhagonycha fulva. The sequence goes on from HG996559.1 coordinate 15,213,506, forward strand.
AAAATAAAACTTCTGTATTGTCGTATTCTACTGGAGGTGCAAGAAAATTAGTAGATGTAGTTTGTTTTCATAAATTTTGTAAATTTATGCTTTTTATAAAAATGTTGGGGATTTTCGTGAGTGGTTTTGTAGATTCTTCCTGTTTTTTAAATTACAAGCTCTGCTTGGCCGATATGCTTGAGATCGTATGGAAACTTCTCTGAAAATCATTTTTTTTTCAGGTAAAAGATTAATGATTAATCGTCTAATCTGGAGTTAAGTTCATAAGTAGATTATGAAATAAAATTTTATTAACGTGATCCGGTGTGCGGAGCTGGATATACAAAGATGAGTATTTATTAAGAAGGTTCTTTGATTTAAGGCTAAACCTGAAATCAACAGATGGTCCAATAATAAAAAAAAAATTGTTTTGTAACACTAACCTAAGCTTGACCGATTGATTTCTTTTTTTTTGTACTCAAACCTTAGTTTAATATCTCCCCTCTCCCGCAAAAAATAAAATAAACTTAGCGTCCGGCGCCTAAAAGTCCTTCTCCGTAAAAACTTTGTTGTGTGGTTTGACGAATTCTATAAACGCTTAAAATGTACCTATATAAATAAATATCTTAGAAAATTTAATTATATCATTCAAATAAAATAATAGCTTTGTTTGGTACAGCAGTCCTAGTGCTACATCCATCCCACTTTTTAATCCATCAATTTTTGTAGTAGTGTAGTTAGTGTAGCACTAGGACTGTGTTACTAAACAAAGCTAATAATTGGACACTGTATAAAACTAATCAAATAATAAATTAGTAACTTAAGTGCAGATTAAGACCACACCATAGAAATTAATCAATTTTTGTAGTAGTGTAGTTAGTGTAGCACTAGGACTGTGTTACTAAACAAAGCTAATAATTGGACACTGTATAAAACTAATCAAATAATAAATTAGTAACTTAAGTGCAGATTAAGACCACACCATAGAAATTAAAGTATTAAGTCCCTGATCTTCATGAGTCAGTTCACAAAAGATTATGTTAACCGTAGGAGGAATTTACAACCGCCGATACAACCACATAGAAGTTGATCCTGGGTCAGCTCTTGAACCAGGATCAGCTGATCCCCAAGTTAACCCTTCTTTATACAACTGGCCCTTAATAGTCCACTAATAAAAAGAATCGTGTTTTACCACTAACCTAAGCTCAGCGGCGGCTTTAGGGCGGTGCAACTGCACCGGACGCCGTTCTGAAAGGGCGCCAAATCTCCAATATATAACAGAACCAAAATATTGTTTTTTTAATGTTATTATTTTTCATCCAAACGACTACTATTCGCTGTGTGCGTAAGTGTAAAGGGGATACAAAAATCGATCAAAGCGTTCGGAGTGGCCGGTAATAGAATTGAATTGGGACTTGCTTTATGTGATTACTGTGGACTTAAAAGGATTATGACCCGCAATTCCCTACCTAAAAGCTTAAAATTTGCCAGCTTTTTATATGTCAAGAGTCCCAATTATTTTGTCTATTTGAGCCACCAGAGGGCAGCAAAAGCAACGCACACAGCGAATACTAATCTTTCTGAGGTTTGAATTCTAGAGATAAGATTTTAACTCTTATATTTATTTTATTAGTACCAAAATTTGTTTCATGAAAAACTACGTCAAATAAACCCTATTTATTTTTACCTTTTTAGCATTTTTTTCTATTTCTTTTTTAATTTTTACGACCTATTTTAGCATTTTAGTAACTTTGTTTTTAATTTTCAGTTCAAACAGAAAAAAAATCTCACCCTTTCAACGCTCTTAAATTAAAATTTTTTTATTGTTTTCTTTTAATTAAATTTGTTGTAATTACATTTTTATGAATTTAAATAACAATATTGAGAAAATGCAGAGTTCCCACAGATACACTTTTTTGAAAATCATACACTTTTTTTCGGTTTTTATAAAAAAATTCATTATTTTTACTTTATATTAAATTTCACTAAATTTAGGTCGCAACATTCAAAAATATCGTGGGAAAAAAACCCCGAAAGATACAAAATGTAGGGGTTAAAAAAAAAGATCATTGAAAAAAATTGTAGGAAAAAAAGACCGAAATATACAAAATGTTTCACGTATGTTAGGTACTATGTCTTGGGTCGCAAATTTGTCTAGAAGGTTTAAGATATGTTTTTGTAGCAATTAATTATTTCTTTTGATAATAAAATTTTAAAACATAATTTTTTACCTATTTATTAACTTAAAATAACACAAACAATTATTTTCTTTATAAGAAACATTTGAAAGTAGGACCACTAAGTGTAAGTGCTGTCAATGCGACGTTGGCAAATGTATCTGCATGGCTTGTAGGAAAGGTGGCATTGACACTGTATAAAACTTAACCTGAACTACTCAGGTGCAGATTAAGACCACGCCATAAAAACAACAAGGTGCGATATAGTCTCATGCTACCTCTACTAGCTTCTTCTTAAGCCTCTGACCTTCAAGGTTCAGATTACAAGAGATTATATGACCGTAGGAGGAATTTACAAGCACCGCCAATTTTACCCCAACTGAACATAAAAAACTAAATGGCCTCTTGTCGGAAAGGTTAGAATGGAGAACCTCAACTTTTCACGGAAATAACGAGTGACTAATAGTAGTAGAAAATAATGAGTACTTATCAAGAACGATTCGCTTTGTAAGAAAAGAAAAAACTCCAATTAAAAATGTTAAAAAACTGAAGAAAATTAGATAATATAAGATATAAAAGTATTCGGTTTTACCCGCCTACCCGGTTTTACCCCACCTTCCCCTACAATAATTTTATAAATAATCTAAATTTTTAAAAATGTTGAACCTTTCTGATTTTTTATCAAATCTAAAATTTGCAGGATATGTCAGTTAATTTATTAAAAAAAATTTTAAAATAATGTGCGTTATGTATATCACATTCTCCTATAAAATTATTAAAATAAAATTTTTATAATTTGGTACCAAGTGTATTATATTATGATAAAAACCAATAAAAGCTTTTATCTTTCACATTTCAACAGACTGTTAAATTTCATCATTATTTATTTATATTATTTTAAATCAAATATTCACAAATTACCTATCAAATTTACAAAAGAAAAAACTCCCCTTTGAATTACTATTTACACTTTAAGCTATCTCCAATTATTTACACTATATCTAGTAAAAAAACTAACAAAAATACAAAATCTACTTAAATCTAAATTTTCAAATAAATCAATCCAATTATTAATCTCAAATTAAATGAAACTTTTTAGTGTCATTGCAAATATTTTATTTATCAATTTAAATTACTGTTTGTTAAAATTCAAACCAATTACTTTTAATTTACAAACATATCTTTATCTCTTAATAATAAAGACCTTATCTATGGTCTAATCTTTTATGCTAGCACTGCAGTTCTATCGGATTTGTTTTCGTGATCTGATATTCAAAAGTTATCAATTATTTGGAGGTTTATCTTTTTCCCAGCCATAGCCGTGGAGTGATGTGACCGCTGGTTGAGTACAGAGCGGAAACTCTGGATTCAAATTATGGACTTAAAATTTCTTAGTTTGGTCTTCCAATGGGCATCCACACGCTGTGGTGAAATCGATATAGATTTATGTAAACTATGAAATACATGGGGACTAATTCACCCCGCCAATCGGATTGGTAATTCCCAAAAAGAAAAAGCAAGGTTCTACTTAGAACGTAAAAAGCTTAATGATGATGATCTTTTTCCTGGGGGGGGGGGGGAAACTGTCCAAAACCCTCAACTAATAAAATCAATATTCCAATATTAATATTGGATTGGAGTTTGTCCAATCTTGCTCTTAATCTCAGTCGAGATTGCTGATAAAGTATTAATGTTACATGGTAGTTAAAATATCGCTTTCGAGAACATTTAAATGAACCCTCATTTAGTATTACATTATTGTCTCATTAAACAAAAAAAAAAATATTGATGAGATTGATTGATCAAAATTACCTTACCAAAAGCAACTTATTAAAAATTAAAATTGACGAATTCGAATAATTTTTACAAAAAAATTATGTTTCATAAGGATATTGAATTTGATTCGGCATTGTATAAATCTAACAATGGATTTTTAAAATTAAATTGTGCAGTATCGTGATAATAACCCACTCATAAAAAGTTTATTTAATATTAACTTAGTATAGGCAATTTTGTACCTATTTAATTTCTAATATATTATTAAACCTATGAGTTCAGAACGAATCAATAAATATAAAGTTATTGTAATAATTTAATTAAAAATTTGTTTAGAAAAGGATTAAGCATTGTTCAAGTTTATTTTTGTTATAAATATGTAATCGAGGTTTACAAGTTAGTATTGATTTTATATATTTTATAACTACTAGAAATAAATAGTACAGTAGTTTTCAACTTTGGGTGCTTTTAGATTTACCTCAAGTATAATTTTAATAGCATAATGAAACGTTTGAATTTATTACAACAAGATCGATCACAATATTTAATGTAGAAATAATGTGGTAAATTATAAAGGTAACATTTTCAGACATTTTCTTCATTTAATAATAATAAATCAATGATTAAGACAGAAAATTAAATTTCCACTTGACAATTTGATTTTGTGAACAAATTTTGTTTTTTCGAGATCAGATAGGACGCTATCATCTTGACAAATTTTCTAAAGTTAAAAATAAATCATATGGCATCTGACGTTGCAATTCGCACTGAACACTAGACAACAACAAAAAACTTGATGAATAAATCAAGTTAAAACTATCCAAATGAGTCTAATATTTTAATAACATTTTTATTTTTTTTTGTAATTATAAAAGTTATTGTTTGTTAATTTTCGAAAAAGCGGATATGAAAATTTAATAATCAGGAAAATGTAACTTTTAGGTTATAATTTAAGCTAAACCCAACTAGAATTATTTAACACCCGAGACTTATAGCCTTTGCTATCATATTTCACAATTACGTGATATTCAAACTAAATTAGATTTAAATTTCGCAATTAATTATTACTATGGAATCAATTATTAATTAGTAGGGAATTAACTTTATCTGTTCTAAATCGATTCCCCATCACTCGGAAGTGAGGTTTTCTTGTTTTCACTTATACTTTAATTACTTTAGTGTGTATTAATAAAACAAGGGTTAATAAAGGAAGTGTGTTCGAACTCTTACAATAACAAAAATTCTTCTTACCGGTTAAAATGGACTAAACGATTAAATAAACTTGGGCTTTCGGTATTGCAGTGAATTTTCTCTTTTGTACGCTATATCAACAGTCGCTTTTTGAAACAACATTATTAAAGACTATAGATGAAGGGATATAGATTTTTAATTTAACTTTGCTTCCAGCCATTCCAACGCAATTTCTAAAATCTAAAGTGGTTGTTATGTTACCCTCACTGTTACTTCTTCCAGAGATATTTCTAATTGCGGTGCTGATGCTCTATGAAAAACTACCCTTCGGCGACGATATGTTATTATTTCATATAAATAGGGTGAATTTGGTTTCCAGCATCAATTTTAAATAACAATTAACCATAACACAACTTTCTAATAAGTTTATTCCAGTAGAAAACTCATTGGCTGGCTCTTGTAATTTTCTTAAATTACTTCCAAATTGACAATTAAAAGTCCAAGTTAAATGGAAAACAGTTTTCTGATGAAACTTAATTATTTTAGAAACGCAGATTTAAAAACTTAATCCTATAAACTTAAATTCCTTTTCACCTTTCAGTTCTACTTCCAGACGGCCCGGGAAGCTAATTCGGGCACGTCAGCTACACGAAATGTAAATTTTATGTTTTATGATCATCGTTCCCTTTTCTTCTAGTTTATTTCAGGCTCACTTAATAAACAAACTACACATTAAGACATTTTAATAGTTACAACGTGCGAACAAATTTTTGAATTACATTTTATAATTAAATTTTAAAGCTAACGTAATTGACATTCTTAACGCAAACACCATCGTCAAGTCGCATTGCTGTATCCATATGTAAAATAAGTTAGAAAAACTAGTAACATTTTTTAGTGTAACATTTCAAATGTCGGTTTTTTCTTAGAGTCAGCTGTTTAACAATTATTTTAGTAGCAATAAAAGTAAACAATTCTGGATCAGAAAGTACCTTAACCTTATGTGAGGCAAAATTCACATTATAATTACGTTGCTTTAATTTTTATGAGATATTGAAAGCTTTCGATAACTTTTAATGCTTTGCTTTTCTAAGGGCTCTAAAAAAACATATTTAAGCAAATTATTCTAAAAAGATCTAATCAACTTGGTTTTGGGATCCCTATTATAAAACATCTTACTAGACGAAATTCTTGGTAACGAAATCTGTGGAAGCAAACGTGAACCGCTGCCACTATATCACAATTTTACAGAATGCTGAGACTTCACAAATTGACTAAGTGAAATATTTAAACTTTTAGCTGATAAATCTGCGATCTTCTAAGTAAAATTCTTAGGAGTAATCATTAAGAAAAACTTAATTTTTTATACCCACATCAATAAGATCCATGTGAAAACTAAGACAATAATCAGACTTTAAAGAGCAATGGGATGGTCATGCGGATTGTCCCTTAGGATCATCTTCTGGTGTATATGTAGAAATCTACATCTAAGAGGTAAGCTAAGTAAACGGGCTAAGGACTCTAGGCTAGAAGCTTTTTAGGTTCGATCCCCAACCCGGCTACAAAATTTATCCAACTTTATTATGATTTTCTCCTCTCGTAAGGAAATGGCAAACCACCTAGAGTAATCAGTCAAGAAAACGTTATACGTCACCAAACCCTCTGGATTCTGGATTCCAGCAGTGTGGTGTTAAGCATATACTGGCAGGCTAGGAAGCAGAAAACCGCAGTTCTATTCTTAGTCGCGCCACATACACTGCTGGGAAATCGGAGGTAGTACAATGGACCCGATTTAGAGGCCTAAGTGCGTGCGAGCTTGTCTTGCCCTCCACATTAGAATCCAGAATCCACCAAACCCTCATTAGGATAAAAGAACCGAGGAGGAGGACATCTACATACATCTGGTATGATTTTTAACCTGCATCCAAGCCCAAAATAAGTTATCTAGGCTAGGCCAAATGTCCGTTTGCTCTACTGGGTCAAAGCACATCGAGGTGACAAAGATTACAAAAGTGCTGATAAACTGGCAAGAAGCGACTCCAACGGTCTTCTTTGTGGCCCGAAACAAATGGTCACGTCCACCTTGAAAGCCCTAGATGACCTCCTCAAATACAACACTCTAGAGGTGCACACTAGCAGTAAATGCGCTCTCGTGGAGACATGCAAAATACTATATATCTGAAACTATCCAGAGTCAATCTGCGGATAATTGCAAGGATTTTTAATGGATACTGCAGATTATGCAAATGACCTTATATACCGTGGATGGAGCAATGAGAAAACATCCACTGAGCATGTATACTTTGTCACTGTCCGGCGTTGACTTCTATAAAAAGATCCGTTTTGGGAAACTTTTCATCTAGCATGGCCAGAATCAGTAACACTCCACCTGCTAAGATCTTGGAGTTTATCTTACAGTTGGAATGGATCAAGTAGTGATATTGTCGGTGCATGTAGAATTGAAAATTAAAGGTACCACAATGGATATCCGATTTAAAGGCCCAAGTGCATGTAAGTTTTATTACTATAATCATCATTTAAAAAGGTGGAATAGTTCTCATAATCGCTATGAAGTAAAATTCTGGATAATTGTAACACCCTGTATGCTTTCGGTTGCCATTATTTACTAAATTAGATTTTTAGGAATATTTTGCCCTTGAAAGTATACAACCATAGTTACTCTTGAACATCTGGAATCTTTTCTAGGGATTTTTGAAAAGAGAGGTTGAGAGAAGGGAGAGAAGATCTAACAAGTGAAAGTTGAAGTGTGGTTGGAAAGTGCGAGTAAATTCTTTTTTTTGGATCGATTGTTGATTATATTGATTGATCAGATTTTTTCATGGTTGCTTGGTTGGAAGGTCCTCTCGAGTAAGTGATTTTGTATTTAACATCTTTTGGCTGTAAACTAAAAAATCTTATTTTATCAATGAGAAGTTTTCATTCGTAGTTTCTTATTATAAACTGGCTTCCAATTTCCATCTTTCGCGGATAGTGTCACTGAAGATGCTACTGAGCTTGTCGTAGTAAACACACTAGATACTTTCTAGAACCCACGAAACGCCCAGAGCGCGACCCATGATTTTTGAAACTGTGAGTTAAATACCCGAGGTTAGCTACCTTTTTTGTTCTAAAAAGATCAAGTAGAGTTGTGACAAACTTTACTGCCTACTACTATTTCTACTAAATTCCCATTTAATCGTGCTTATACTCGGATTACTAAAGGTGTTGCTCAGAGTAGAATCTCTACTTGGGGTTGTCTGTTAACAAATTTCTGTTACAGTTAACAAATTTCACTCTATAGTGGTATTTTTGACTTAAATCTGACGAATAAAATAGTAACAACCACCTTCTTTTTAAAAGCACTTTTTGGAAGGTTGGAAAGCCCCCAGGGATGTCGAAAAAAAGTTATATCTACCTTCTTCATAGTAGCACTTTTTTGAGTTGGAAGGCTTTAAAAGACATTGTTACCTAATAGTGTTAATCTAAAAGCGTTAGTCAAAATAAAGCGGGGGCTTCGTAGAATCAATTTTGACAACGCAACTGTATCCGCCAATGCACCATCATCGATAACCTTGTCCTGTTGGATTTCAGGAGTACCGATTTTATTTAATCTTATCTCCTTTCATACATTGGATACTTAAGTATGGTATTTTGATGGACAAGAAGCGCCCTCCTCGTGCCACTCTAACCTTTTCACTTGCTTGAGGATTGCGGGTCTTTCTCCTCTGGGAGTTCCGATTGCCGTGGTATTTCTTTCTGACAGCTGGGGCGATTCTGGGAATCTCCGTCTGGTACTCAACTCCGGCGTGGCCGTGTTTTCCTAGCGTTAGAGCCCAGAAGATCACCCACCTATCTAGATTTCCACCTTGACTCGGCTACTACGTGGATTGGTGCATTCTCCACCGTCACCCACGGCGACTTTGGAGCACTTTCCAATAGAAACTATATTAGGAGTGAAAGACCCTCAATCCAAGTGGTGTAGCGAATGGCTTTTAATTTGTGGCCTACAGCCTTTTACTTATTGCGATGGGAAAGAGCCTTTTATTTCTGGGAGACTCCCCGCCTTATAGCTTATAATTTAGTCGGGCAGTCAAACTTTGCTTGTCTGCGAGGTTTTTCAGGTTAAGCGCAAATGCTTAAACGTGTTCCAAGTCTGAATGAAAACTGGAGACTGATGTGATCAGAATGAAAGTCGGATCACACAGTTAAGGGTGGATCGTCCAAAGTGGTAGAGCTTTACCCCTGTAACCTGCGACTAAATCACATATTTGTTTCACCCCTTCCTACGTAGTGCGGATTACCGGCCATTGCTTATGTTGGTCCCAGTTTTCTCCTTCCCTTCGTACCCCTTACCCGTCCTTTTTCTGACCGTTGAATGCTTGATGGAGGGATGGTTCGGGAGATTAGTGGCAGTCGGGGGGCCTCTAGGTCCTCGTATGTATCTGGTCCCTGAATTGACCGGCTTCTCGTCATGCTTCCCGGACCTAGCCGGTTGGCTAGATTGGGAAAAAGAGGAGGTTAGCATTAAGATCGCTTTGGATTTCTTGAACCTTGTTTGATCCTCCTGGTATTGGCCCAAACCTTAGATGAACAAATTTTCTGAGTGCCTCGCAGCACTCGACGGACTCCATGTTAGAGTTCTGCGGCCCCTGGCATCTCTGGTAATCGTATTGAGAACGGTTTAGACTTTTTTGATCTGATAAAGGTGTGCGTAGCCCCATACGGTTGACGTGTATCTCAGTATGGGGCGTACGCACATCTTTACTAGTTTGATTTTGTTCGATTCTGACAGCGCACTGTTTCTTCTCGTGAATGGGTAGACCGCCTTTAAGCGCGGACTCCAGTGAAGTTTGTAGTCTAAGACCACCCCATCATCGATAAATTAATTTAAAACCTTAAATACTTTACGTGGAGAAGACGTATGGGCGTTTTCACCGACAATTTCCTAACGTTAAGTATTGTTATGTAACTTACCATAGACATTTCAAGATTTCCACAATCTAGAATTCAAACTTGTAGTTTTCTTAAATTTGAAATTATTTGATTTACTCGGACGAATGAAAATTGTTTGTTTTCAATTATTATGTCAAATTAATGGCATGCAGAAACGTAATTTGAGGTTGGGATATTGTCCTAAAACCTGAAGAAGTTAAATCAATCAAGAATGGCAAAACGTTTAATTTTGGTAATTTAATTTGTTTATAGAAGTTTTGTTTTCATACTAAATTGTAAATAATATTATGAGATGTTAGCAGACTGCAATTGTTGGTACGCTTGAGAACTATAAAATGGTGTAATAATTTATTGTGTGGTGATTTCGAAATGTGCAAATTGGCAATGAATTTTTCAAATTTGACTGGTGAAGTTGACGAATGAGCGTTCGACACGATTTTCCAAAAACCTAAAAAAAAGAGGAAGTGAAAAATTTGTAGAGAGAAAGGAAGTGGTTGATAGACGAGTGGTGTGGGAAGTCGAATGTGCAACCACAGAGTAGTGAAAATTTGGATTTTTGGAAATTTTAATTTAATTTTGCAAATGTTATGGAATATTTTAAGAAAGTTGAAATGGATTGTGAATGCCATAATTATGGAGTAATGGTTTTACAGGAATTTAATGAATGGACGAGTAAGGAAGACTTTAGCTGTTAATTACAGCACGAGGAGATCGATGTAAAATTATGGGTATGAAAGATCATCTGATTTTATTTTGGATTGCTGGATTCATCTTTTTGGTAAATAACATCCAAATTATTTTATTTTGCGTAATTTCAACGATTATTTTCGTCATTTTTGTCACGATGCATTCGAACATTTTGAGGTTAACCACATTTTACGTTGTTAAATTTGGATTTCAATTAGCACTTTATGAACAATTTGTTGCACTTAATTAATTAAATTCACTAGTGGAACTATTATAATCACTAATTCGGTTTATTTTATGAAGAAGATTAATTTTGTGTGTTTAACTTGTCGGTGTGTAACATTCGCATTCAGTAGTCGTTACCAAGTTCATATCAGTGGTTCTCAAACTACTATAATTTTGAACTGTTTATTAATCGCCAGATTTAAAAAATGAAAACAATTCATGTATAATTATAAAATTTTTATTGAACGTTTTGATTGTCTTACAAGTTGTAGGAATTATTTGATAAGTAAATGTGTAAATTTGTAGGACAATTAAGTATAATTTTTGGTTATTCTATTGTATAGAATGAGATTTAACAAACAAATTACGTTTCATTTGTTTAATCAATTTAAGGTTATTAATTACATTCGTCTGATTAAATTGCTATTCATTTTCAGTACGATTTTGTTTTATTTCATAGTGGAAATTTTTGAAATCTCTCTTGAACTCACTCCCTGGACGAGACTCGTATTGCAAACTCCGACAATAGCAGCACGGACCTCTTTAGCACTTGTTCTATAGAACACGACAGTATATTTCCTAAAGTATGAATGAAGCATAATTTATAACCAAAGTGCAGTCGCTAAGAAACACCTAGTACTTTAGGAAATATTTAACGTTAGGAAATTGTCGGTAAAAACAGCCAGTAGAGTCGATTTTGACTACGCTACTGTGTCCAATTAGGATCCATCATCGAAGAATCAATTTAAAATCAGTTTTGAATTAAATTCAAGTTTTGCCTAGAAGAGGGCAGTAACACTATATGCGACGATAGTGCACTGCCGCTGTATGTGAATAACTTCTTCCTGTTCCTACTACTGGAGGTAGGCGAAATTTACTTTTGGCGGCAACCAATGAAAAGCTCATGTATCTCACAAACCGCGAGAACCGCATCGATCATTCAAGATTTTTTTAAATTTAAGAAAATAAGACCTAATTGCAACGGTTTACTAAATTTTTTTTTTATTTTTGCTTTTTGACTCATTTCTATCATAATTTACCTCAGAAATTTTTAAAATTGGATTTCTGTTTGTAGAATTGTTTTCCAGTCTTTTCAAATGAGAATACATGCTAAGCATCTTTGGCTTTCACGCATAGTCGTATTCGCCATGATTGAATGAATTGAACTTCTACTGATTATCCACAGACGTCCAATAGCAAATGTTGCAAGGAAGAACGTCTGCAGAAGAGAAAATAGGTTATACGAGAAATATGTGGTATTCTCTCGTTACAGTAAGGAGTGAAAGAGTGAAAGTACTCATCTTTATCTCTTTATCTCTTCATCTCTAATAAAGAACTGTGGATCCACCTTCCCTTGTTGCTTAGGAAAGTGGTGATTGATTGTATTTGTTCCGAAGTTCTTCCAGTGCTTTCGATAGCTATGTAAACCTGGTCCTTAGATCTGTCGCCAGGAAGTCAAAAAAAACATGCAAAACTTTTACAATAAGGGCAGAGGTGATGTGATTCATAGTCTAATCTCACAAAGTTATCTTCCTCTAAATCGGTTTTACTTTTTCAAAACTTGGTCGTCCGCTCATAAATTTGTGCAAAGTTTTCAATAATTAAGTCAGTAATTTTTATATATGATATTTACACGTTAATAACAAGTACGAGAGCACTTTACAGGTAGGTGAAAAGGTCATAACACTCTTGAAACAAACAATCCTACTAAGAAGAGTGAAAAAACAATAATTTCATGTAATAAATGAGTTTATAATTTTATTTTTATTATTCGTATAAGATTACTTAACTGCGAAAACGGTCTCGTTATCATTATCGTAATCGTTTTAAAATGGTTTAGTAGCTACTTCATATTATGTAAAACGCAAACATTTGTCCTTGGTTGTTCAGGTGTCATCTGGAATCCCATGCAAACTGATATCAGCTTCAATGATATCAAAAATGTTTCCTTATTTTTTGCTGATGACGGAAAATTTTAAAAACAATTGGTTCTGTAAAAAACTGTTTACTAATGTTAATTACTAATATATTTTTACGTCTTGTCGCATAAGGAGGGCGCGAGACCACGCGCTCTTTAATTAAAGCCACCACTGTCTGATAGTAATTAATGAAATAGTAGTGGCATAGGTACAACAATTATTAAAGTTAATCTTGAGCACACATATTAAATCTTGTTTTGCTTAAACTCGATGTACCTAAATGGCATGTAAAATCTAGTAATTGACGTTAAATCTAGTAATTGACGGTTCTAATAGCGACTAAATAATTTAACGACGATGGAATACAAAAACAGCTGTGATATTATTTAATCAAGTCTACATTATCAATAACTTAGATTTTATCGATTGACTTAGTTTCTTGTCCATTCTCTTGTACTACCATTAGCAGCAAATCAAATTACATGAATCGTTTCAAAATACAAACGTGGTGATATAGAAAAGCAAATCCAACAATTAAATTATTATTTTTCAAAATAATCCATTTTCTCGAGCCTAATAAATCCAATTAAAATAAAACTTCTTTGGTTTTTCAGCAAAGTAAACATTTTTTAACTTTCAGTTTCAAAAAGGTGCTGAAAGTAAAATAATGATAATTAATTTGGTACATTTCAAACAGGGCAAAGTTTTCAATACTTTCACTTTTCTAAGTTTTATTAATCACCCCAATTACTAAAGTTTTAATTTTTCTAATTTAACAAACCAATTAGTACTACAACGAAACTGCTTAATCTTAACTTATTCCCTGGTCACCGAAATAATTGAGACGAAAAAATTTTTTCCTACGCTTTGAAATCATTCAAGTTGTCTGTTTCATTATGGTAATGTTTCTCACGCTATAAAGACTATTAGCCAGAAAAATTTTACATAATGAAAAAGCTGATGATTTTACCATTACAAATAATGTCGTTTCACATTATTACGTATGAAGCTACCTGGAATTATGTTTTATTAATTACTTTCCTTTGACGACAACATCATTTCACACACAAAAATATAATTTTATCTAAAAAATTAATTCAAAATTAGCGCCACCTTTTACATGGAAATGTACGGTTTATAGATGTACAACGCATCTGAAAGACTGAATATAATTTTGAGTTCTCTTCAGCTTTCTAATAAATAATTCCAACAAAACTTTATCGGTAATTTAATAATAATAATTTTGAATTCCAAGTTCTTTAAATATTATTTTTGTCACTTTTTATTCGATTTGGTAATTTAATTTTCTCCATCATTATTGAAATTTATCCAGATTATTAAATACTCTTTTATCGCGTAATAGGATCACTTAGAAAACTCAAAAATGAAACGAAGTCGTTGTCCTGAAAAACTGCGTTGGTTTTGCTAATAGCTTCTTTCATATTGAATAGTCCCATCTCTGCATGATTAACAATTCATCCAACCACATTATGTAATTTATTCCTAAACGGTACTTATTTCGCTTAACAATCGAATCCATACTGTTACGCAGAATAATTTATCGTCAATAGAAATCATTTGAATTGCATTTTTATCCAAATTCGCATCATACAAAATTAAGTCCTTGTCAAGTTTATAATTTTACGAAGCCGCAATTTATTTAGAAGCGAAATAAAATTTTAATTTTTGCTTGCTGTGCTGTACTGGTGGAAGCGATTTATCTACTTTGAACTTTGATAAAAACTTTTTCCAAGTTTATTGCGAATTTGTTTTCAAATAAAAAGTAACTTTATTACTTTAATTTTAGCTATTTATCCAAATTTTTGGAATTTAAAAATTTACAAAGAAAGCTCTTATTTAATGAAATGAAATTGAAGTAATTTTTATCCTTTTAACTTAAAATATTTAAAATTATGTCTTAGAGAGAAATGTTGAGTTAATCTCAAAAGTTCATCTTATCTTACTTACAAATTTTATGAATAATAACATTTTTCCTTACTGCTTCATCATTAAATTTTCCATTTTTACATTTTTTGAAATTCATGCTTACATGTAGTTTTCTAGAATGGATAAGAAATTGATCTTTGATTCCAAATAATTCGTTTGTTTTATATTCTTTTTGGTGATCTAATTTGAGAATTAGTTTTAAATACAATTTGCTTATTTAGAAAATGCGTCAAAAGAATTGTTGACATTTTTAATTATTTTAAGTGAATTTGACGTCCCATTTGACTCAAGAAAAAGTTTTCACAAGATTGGAACGATTTGATTGCTACCAATCTGTAAATTTTGCACCAATCTGTATGCTTTAATTTGAAGCCAAAGATGGTGCTTGTGAACAATTTGATAGCACTTTTCAGCTGCAAGTAAAGATTTTTTGTATAATTTTGTAATTTGCAAGTATACTAACAATTTTTCCTCAAATGTTACCAAAAACATTCCATTAATTTTTCTTTCAGTGTTTTATTTTTTAGAGGTTGAGCTTCAAACTCCTGATTGCATTAGGATTATTTGTGCTGTGGTTTAAATTCTACGGTAAACTCTTAGTCACAACAAAACATAGAAAGAAGTGACCCCCCCCCTTTACTACATTCATAACTTTATTTCACAAAATAGCATGATGTGCTGCCACGATGTCTCGTGGCACGATATAACGGAGTTCTTTCTCTTAACTTTTTTGCTCCATTTTGTGGTTTTATGTTCCAAGAAGCAGATTACATTTCACAGAGAGATTTTGCCAATTTGACTATAGCTTTTAACCCCGATTAGTTTTAAACATTCAAGAAGTGAGATAAAATTAAGTACATGCAGATGACTGATCTACAAATTTTTTGTTTCTCTTTCCGGATTTCATACCCATTTTTTCATATTTTGAGACGGTCGAAAAGTAATGGTTCACTTTAGCCCACCGTTTGGCTCGACCGGTAGATCTCTTTTCAAACGGCCCACTAAAAAAAATAATTGTTTCTTAACACTAACCTAAGCTCGACTAAGCTTGTAACGATTTATTTTTAAATTTAAAAAATTGGGTAGATCGTTACGTAACCGGGACTGCAAATTAAAAATTTTTCACTAAACAGAATGATAGAAAACAGTCCAAAAAGCAGTAATAAAACAAAAATTTTGAAGATCACTGCAATAAGGGCTTATATTTCCAAAAAAAACTGATAATTTAACTGAACTTGCATTTAACAACATTGCATTGGCTGTCGCTAGCAGGTTAGCCCTGCCCATGCCCCATGTACACGTGTATAAGTTTATAAATACTAAAAATTTATGATTTAGATTTAATACATAAATTCTAAATTTTGCAATGTTAGGCTGTTAACTTTGTTAGGTGCATGTTCCCTCCCCCGTCACTTTGAATCCAAAAGTCTAAATCGTTTGTGCTAGTTTGTTCAAAATTTATTTTTGTTTGTACTCAAGTAATTTTCAAGAAATTTCAAAAGTTAGCTAAAGGGTCTAAAAACTTGCTATGGGTCATTCCATGTGAAATCAACACACTTTTTCAAGTGACCATTTCAGATTTTATTAAAATTTAGTATATACATAGATAGTATGGAAACTAACAAAAATACAAATTTTTATTGAAATATCTCAAACGGTTTCCAAAATATCGCCAAGTAAAATTTTCAAAAAATTACCGCAAGCGTATTTTTAAAATATCATAGCAACTCTCCTAATTGAGCTAGAGAGGTGTAAGTAGTGCCATTTTACTTAGTTTTTTATGCTCTTTCCAATGATATACAACACAATATGCTTTATTATAAAATTACTTTTCAAAACTCAAAATTAAAATTTTGATTTTGATTTTCTGAAAAAGTACATCATCAAAATTTTTCAAAAAACTTTTCTGAATAGTCTGTACTTATGTTAAGTGATTGCCAAAATTTAAAAATGGGACGGTAATGGCTTCATAGTTAAAAATATTTTTAAGTACAAGGTGATTTTTAAAGAACAATAGCTATAGGGTTATACCATAGTCACTTTTTTAAGTGACCATCTCAGATTTTATTAAAATTTAGTATATGCATAGATAGTATGGAGACTAACAGAAATCCAATTTTTTATTAAAATATCTCAAATGGTTTCCAAAATATCGCCGTGTAAAATTTCCAAAAAATAGCCGCAAGCGTATTTTCAAATTATTATAGCAACTCTCCTAATTGAGCTAGAGAGGTGAGAGTAGTGTCATTTTAATCAGTTTTTTATGCCCTTTTCAATGATATACAACACAATATACTTTGTTGTAAAATTACTTTTCAAAACTCAAAATTAAAATTTTGATTTTGATTCACTGAAAAGTACACCATCAAAATTTTTCAAAAAAATTCTCTGAATAGTCTGTAGTTACGTTAAATGATTGCCAAAATTTAAAAGTGGGACAGTAATGGCTTCATAGTTAAAATAATTTTTATCTAAGATGGTTTTTAAATATTTCACTAATTATGTAGTAAATACTACATATTTGAAAATTAAAAATTATTTTAACTATGAAGCCATTACCGTCCCATTTTTAAATTTATGCAATCACTTAACATAAGTACAGAATATTCAGAAAATTTTTTTGAAAAATTTTGATGATGTACTTTTTCAGAAAATCAAAATCAAAATTTTAATTTTGAGTTTTAAAAAGTAATTTTATAATAGAGCATATTGTGTTGTATATCATTGGAAAGGTCATAAAAAACTGAGTAAAATGGCATCACTCCCACCTCTCTAGCTCAATTAGGAGAGTTGCTATGATAATTTGAAAATACGCTTGAGGCAATTTTTTGAAAATTTTACGTAGCGATATTTTGGAAACCGTTTGAGATATTTCAATAAAATTTTGTATTTTTGTTAGTCTCTATACTATCTATTTATAGACTAAATTTTAATAAAATCTGAGATGGTCACTTAAAAAAGTGTGTTGATTTCACATGGAATGACCCTATAGCTTCCACCATTTTGAATTTTAAATTCAAAATAGCTTCAATCGTTTGTATGTGAAATTATTTTCGTTTGTACCAAAATAGTTTTAGAAAAATTTTAAAATTTAATTAGGGGGTGGAGGTTGGAAACATGCATTTTAAAATTTTGGATTTAAAATCGACTAGATCGTTTGAGCTTCTGTGTAGAAATTTTTATTTTTGTTTGTAATCATAACATTTTTTAGATTTTGGAGATCATCGGTAACATGAGCAGTTTCTTGAAATGTCTAATTTTGGATTTAAAATATTCTAGATTGTTTGTGTTTTATTTGTGCTTGTTTTTGCAAGTTTTATTTAGACTTTTAGAATGCTTTTAGGGTAGATCCAAAATTTGTCATGGTTGTATTTGTTAAAATGGCCTGGAGAGGAGAAGACCGAAACGGAGAGTGCGGAGTACTTATAAAAAATATCCTTCTAGACAGGTCCTAGTGGGAAAAATGTGCTACTAGAAAGGGGGTGACTAGATTTTAAGGTGGATCCAAGATTTTCCGTGAATACCCCTAAACCGTAATATTTGCTAGATGTTAACTGAACGACGACATAGATATTACTGCAGCTGTCGCGATCGGTAGCCTTTCCCTCCGTCTAAATCAGGAGTTTCCAACCTTTTCTTGGTCAGGGACCACTTTTATATTATTCTTGTTAGCAGGGACCACTACGTAGGTATAATAAAAAAAGGCAATTTCTCAAAGTTTAGTATAAGAAATTGATTTTTTACACAAAAGGTACCAAAACGACTCAAGTGAATTCGATTCAAAAGGATCCTTGCAGTTTCTGCGCGGACCATATTTTGGTTGGGAACCACTGGTTTAGATTAAGTAAATACGTAGGTATCGTTAATAGAATACGCCCATAAAGTCGAATTTTACCCAAAAATTGGAAAGTTTAAAATCAATTATTAGCTAATCAATTGATTGGATTAATGTCGAATTATGTCGATTATGACATTTCTCCTTATCTAAAAGGTTCATTTGAGTGTTATCTATAAAATTCCGTTGAGTTTTCTTTAATACATATAATATCTTTGAATCGCGGTTATGTATCTAAAATCAAAAATTGTTTTATAACACTAACCTAAGCTCAATCGGTGAATTTCTTTTAACAGTCAAATAATAAAAAAAATTGTTTTCCAACACTAACCTAAACTCGACCGTTAAATTTTTTTGCGTACTCAAATCTAAGTTTTTTATGCTCTTTCATCCTATAAAATAAAATATAAGTTTAACGTTTGGCACCTGGCACGGGGTTTAAAGCGGCCGGCACCCAAACGTCCAAAACAGAAAACTGACGCCCGAAGTAATTTTTTTATAGTTAATTGAAGAATAATCGCTTGGATCACAATGTGAAAAAACTCACGAGCCACATCTAAAGCTTTCGTGACTGAAGAGGGTTAAACCTTAGTTGGGCTGTTCATCAGACAGACATGTGGTAAGATCTGAAGCAGCCAGTGGTCAATAAATGAAGTGATGGCTTGTTTCTCCTAGGCGTTTTTGTTGGTTTTGGGATCGAAAGGGTGGGGGTAGTATACGTATTGAGACGGCTTCGGAGTCGGATGCAGTGCGCCTGGAGGTACTCAGTATCTCCATTTTATGAAGATGTGTAAATATGTGCGCGATGGTCGTTCGTGAGTCGCTAGAGTGAGTTATGGACTTAAGACCTCCTGGCTTGGTTCCGAAGACAATGTACGTCAACTAGTACGGTTTTGTATGTGGTCTATGTTCTAAAGATGTGTCACTGGGAAATTTTAGTCGATTTTTGTGGTGTGTTTGATGGCCGTCTGTAATAGTCGGCTATTCTTAAACTGCAAGAGCTTGGCTGTCTAGAATTAGTTATCTGGGCCAGCTACTTTAATGAAATTTAATAGATGATTACTTCGGGGAAAGATACATAAAATACAAAGACAGGAAATACAAGATCACATCGGGAGTAGCCCAAGGATCAGTGTTGGCCCCTCCATTACGAAACTTTAATTACGACGAAGTCTTGTCGCTACCACTACCGGAGGGTGTGACCCTGATAGGGTTCGCGGATGATCTGAACGCAATCATTGAAGGAAAGACCGAAAAAGAGATAGAAGACAAAGCAAACAAAACAATTGAAATAATAAAAGAGTGGATGGACGCAAAAGGTCTCACACTGGTACCCGAAAAGACCGAAGCGGTACTAGTGAGTGGGAGACGGAAACACAAAGAAATAATAATCACGATACAATACCAAGAAATCCATACCAAGAAACAGATCAAAGTACTGGGAGTGATCCTAGATCATAATCTCTCATTTGGCTCCCACATAATTGAAGCTGCCAAAAAGGCCGAGAAAGCAGCAACGGCCACAGCCAAGCTTCTACCAAACATCGGCGGACCATCGGAACAGAAAAGGATAGTGTTGGTCAGAGTCTCGGAGTCCATAATGCTATTCGGAGCTCCGGTATGGGCAGAAGGGCTAAAGATAAATAAATACGTAGGTACCATGACCAAAGTCCAGAGGAAAATGGCATTGCGTATAGCGAGAGGATACAGGACCACATCAACAGAGACAATAATGGTCTTGGCCTTGCTGCTTCCAATAAATCTGCTGGCCCAAAAGAGGAAGGAAATCTTTAAAGAACCAACACAGAAAAGAAGAACATTGAGAAAAAAATCAATAGAGATATGGCAGAACAGATGGAGTGAGTGCGGAAAGGGCAGATGGACGTATCGCCTTATTCCAGAAATAAAACCCTGGTATAGCAGATACCACGGCGAATTAACGTACGAAATGTCCCAATTGCTCTCGGGACACGGATGCTATGAGTCATATCTCTATAGATTTAAAAAAACAGATGACCCAAATTGCCCAACTGCAAGGAAGAAGAAGACACAGTAGAACACACCTTCTTCAACTGCAAGAAGTGGGAAGAAGCAAGAAAAACTAACCACAGAGAAGATGGGAACCCAGTTAATTCCGGAAACTATTGTAGACTTCATGCTGAAATCCCCAGAAGAGTAGAATATAATAGAAGGTGAATCTGGAATCTGGAAAGAATCTGGTGAAAACCATCATAAGAGAAAAGGAAAAAGATCAAAGAGAAAAACAAAGTGCCTAAGAAGAAAAATGTCCCAAAAGGGCAGAAAACCAGAAGACAAGGTCAACCACAAATCAAGAAACACCGCGTTACCGACACGAAAAGAATGTCTCTGACGAATCCCGGTCGATAACACAAGAGGCGGGGTTTTTAATGGGTAACCAATACAGGAGTCCCACTGTCCCACACTCCTGATCTTGGATAGATCGGGGTTAGTGCATAAAGCATTTTCCTCTCCTCCAGCGCACACAAAAAAAAGGTTACTTTATGGCTTGTATGCGGTATGGTTTAAGAGAATTGTGGGAGACTATGCGCCTGGCATACTTAAGAGAAGCTTTTGACTGCTGTCAACTTGCGTCGTTGTTTCTTACGCTGTGAGTATACCGCATAGTTTCTACGGAGGCTATGTAAGTTCTGAGAAAGCGCCCTCTACTGGGACCTGCTACTCAGCGAGCTTTTTGAGCTATTCAAGTCTTTTAGGCATGTTTCTCAAGCAGCAAAATCTGATAGCCTTAAGCGAAAATCCATGTTCAAATCCCAATTTAATATTAAGAACGCTCGGTGTCTCTATAGTAGAAGCGTTGGAAAAACTTGGATTACAGTGACACTCTACTTGCCTTTCGCAGTTCTTGTTTGATTCCGGCTTTTTCTTGCTGAAAGGCGACTGCATTTTAAACGCTGAATTGAACGTACACGGCCTCTCAGACACAGATTTGTTTGTCTGTAGGCTCTATCATGACTTGAGATCCACTGTCATATTGGATGGTCTGATGAATCCACGACTTGCAGTACTTGGTATAAGATGAGGATGCGCTCCTAGACTTTGCTGTCACAGCATTTATTTGATCTGCAACAAATACTGCGGGTCCACCTAGAGAGGATTAGCAAAAGTTCAAGGACTTGGAGAGTTCATCATAATGTCAGGATAGTAAGCTTCCAATTTAATAGACATTTTTGAATCTTCAAGGGTGTGGCCAAGGTAGCCTTAAAATACGTGAAACTACGGCATCGGTTGCCTGGGGAGCGATTACTTCTTCTCTTGCCTGAACGTTCATAAGAGGAAGCACTGGATTTTATTTCCTCTAGCGTGCCCTCTTTTGCGTGTCAGTTGCGTAACCATCAACTCTGGTACCAAAATCTATAGCCGGTAAAGATTGTAATGTGACTCAACTCTAACCTAAAAAAAGCTCTTGCAATCCAAATAGGTATAGGGTTTTTAGTGTTCCTTGATCCACCTCGATCCCCGTCCCTGAGAACTCTGAATTTAAATAAATGTACATATTCATTATTAGGAATGTTTTGCGTGTTTCTAAATCACTGTGTCCTTGGTTAGACCAAACCATTGAAACTCCAATAGTTACGCCACTTTAGGTTAGACCATCCTAATGACCGTTAAAGAGCAGTTTCATTGAGTCATCTATATACTCACGAAGCACGCACTATTATCTAAAATTTTCAATCGATCAAATGATGCTGATAATTCCACGCGTGTATAAAACTGTCCATAAGAACTGTCGAGTTATCAAAGTTTGCTAGAGGATAAATTACGATGGACGGCGCATTAGCGGATAAACCACGAACTAAGGAAGGCATCAAAATGCAACTGGCTATTTTTTGCGGATATTTTTTTGTATACCTTTTTCAATTGTTTATTCTGACAGTTCAATAAATTTTCAAGTTTCAAATTAAAATTTGCCGAAGCATATTAACAATTTCATCGTCCACTAGTGGAATTATCTTATCAAATACAACTCGAGCTTTGATTTTAATCCTGATAATTTTTAATTCTTAATCACTCAGACGTGCTTTTAAAATTTAGCTCGAGAAAATTTGATCACATCTTCGTTGAAATTAAAAATGATCCGGATAAAATCAAAGCTCTTGTTGTATTGCTTATGATTATTATACTAACCGCACATCACCAATGGAACTGCATCATTTAATTAGTTGACCATTTTTGTGAGTAGTAGTTATCGATGACTTAGTAAGAGCGCACTGAAAAAAATAAACTTAAGAGTTGGTCGGAACAAACTTAATCCATAAAGTAGATGATGATAATGCACTGCCAAAAATATTTTCAAAAGTCAAGATTGTCAAGTGTATCTCTGGTCTCTTCTATTTATTCAATTTTTTTTCGTTTTGTATTAATTTAAAGCCACAGACACTTTTAATAAAGTGACTTTCAATTATTGAACTTTCAAGGTTCCATCTGAGGTTCCTACACCTACCCAAGTTCTACTTATTTGAAAGCCATTTTTGGTGAAAAACTAAGACGAATTTTGTTGGAAAATTCATGTACAACTGCTTATTGCTTGTTTCCTTGGAAACAAGGACATCTGCAAATTTATTTCTTATTGGAATCGAATCCCATGTCACTTTCCAATATTTTCTGTAGTGTACTTTTTTGTTTAAAAAACACTTAAAGCTTTTTTAAACTTGAGATCGTTTTTAATCTCCGCTATGTGTTTCGTAGCTGGAATTTCTCAATATTCAACATCGAAGGAAACAAAGAATTAAAATAAGGAATTACACAAATTGTAAATTAATGTAAAGGGGGTAAAATTTTCATGATATGCCTACTTCAATTTCAAACTTAAAAATACCGAAAGGTGCAAAATAAAAGTACAACTTTAATCAAGTAATAAAAAATTTTAAAATTAGAAAAAACGTTACATTCCAACTGCTGTACTCGCATCCATTATTAATATTATTTAACCACGGAATCAATTCTTCTCTAAGGTCCAAATTGAAACCACTTTCCACATATTCAACTATGGCTTTCTACCGCACGCTTTGAAAATTAGGTAGCTACCCCTTTGAAAGGGCTATTTATTGGAAATGTAGTTATAGAATGCAATTAATTAATAATCAGGAAGAATAAATTATTGCTGGTATAATATAGAACTGCAATATAATTGTATGAAGAAATTTTTTTGAAAAGAAAATATTTCTTACTTTGCGACGATATATTACAATCAAGTCGACTGGAGACGATAAACCTTTTTAATGTTCCTTTATCACCGACATCTGAAATTCAGTGTAATTGAAAAGATTCAACTTATTTTATATTTATCCACTTCCTTTTAAACATGGCTCTTCAGTAACTTACTAAATTTTACAAACTTTAATTGCAAATTTCAAAAAAAGTCGAGGAAAGAATAAACTACCAGATAAATCAATTTGCTTTATAAGAAAAATCTACATCATAGATGCTAGAGATGGAAGCTTAAACTTTATTAAAGTAGACGTCGTTTCGAACTAAAATTACTATGGCGTTTTTTTAATAACAAAGCAGATAAGCTACGAAAATAGACAAGTCTGCATAAGAAGTGCGAATCAAGTGGAACTGAGGATTTTATAAATTAAGCTTTCAGCTTGTGATTTAAAAGTTTTACAGGCTGATAAAATTATTTTCCGAAAAATTCGCGTTTGTGGATTGCTTGATCCTCCGGTAGCCCTCACATTACAGCATCGCTTTAACTTAATTTAATTAATATTATCATATAACATTGCAATTAAATAAGGTAAATAAGGAAAGAGTTTTAACGTTTAATTTTACCCTGCTGGACTTTTTAATTAAATTAAACATACTTGAGCGTGTGTTTTCAATTTTTATGGCGGATACTGAAAAATTTATATTTTCTCTTTACAAGATATACTTAACTCGTAAAAACTAACACAAAGCATAAACCGCCAAGTCTAAAGGGTACTTTTAAAATGTTTTATATAATTCCATGTTATTATAGCTCTATGAAAAGTTTTCTTTTGATCCGCGCGTCGAGAAATGAAAATATAAATATTTTTATACCTTCAGGAAAAAAGGAAGGTGAGTTACTACAGAAGTGTCAGATTCTGCTTAATTAGGAATCTTAAAAATTTGTAGTCGAGCGATGTAGGGTAGATAGTCCAAACGAGACGATCGACCGAAGCGATAAGGAAAAACAAGACGAAAATAGAATCGAACGACGAAATAAATGTACAATTTCCTTAAACAAGGAATCCATTTAGGGTGACAATTTTTAAAACCGTATTGCCTTGTGTAGACGCACTTCTTCAGTTCTAATAGATTGAGTTTAGATTACGTAACACCAAAGTTTCCTGGCAAGTAATGTGTTAACCACGTCGTTTGTTGGTTTTTGCAATTAAAATAAATAATTATTTCCAGCCATTCATATCATTAGGTACTGCCAGGAAATCGTAATTAAAACAGAACAATAGTATCACATAAAAGATAAAATTAAAGCAAAAAAAAATTATGTAGTATATGTTGTGTGTATTTTGCAGAATTAAATGTAAAAAATCTGAAAGCTTCGTAAATTTGTGCAAATAATTAGAGCCGTCTGCAACAAAAAGAATAGAGTAGCCTGGAGTTAAGATAAAAGGAAAATAGAACCGACAGATTAGCGTGTGCTGCCTGCAGGCAGTCGAGTTGCCCCTTTCGAGTAACAATCATCATTCATTTCACATAATTTGATAACGCCATACCCTGGCCGCTTTGAAGATACAACAGCGTATCATCCTACAGGCCTCCGGCCGAAGAGGCCAACTAATCACTCCCTATATACTAAACGCCAAAATACCCCAGCGGTACGTACACGACGTAGGGGAGATAATTACTAATTACTAATATGTGAAACGAGATATCCCGAATTGGGTTGTAATTCAAAATAGATTCGAAATGTTAAGTATCTACGTAATTCTATATTCCGATGTCAAAACACATTGTTTTCCTCAAATTAATATTAATAAATAAAATAACGTTGATGTAAAATGTACATAACAATAAAAGCTTTCCAGGCTTTTTTGATGTACATTTTATCTATTATTAAATTTTTAATTTGGTTTAAAAATAATTAAATAAAAAATATTTAACTTTTGTTTTAAGAGAGGAAAAACAAAATATTTTTTTAAAAAACAAACAGATAATTACCTAAAATTTGATACTAAAAAAGGTAAATTGTAACAACAAGCAATGAGAACAAAAAATATTTTTTACATTGCTAAGATTGGAAGAGTTTAGTTTTCTAATTGGGTCTTCAGGATGTTTATAAATTAAAAAAATTTCTTGTGATTATGTTTCACAGTTGTAATCTACAATCCGTTGCAATTCAGTTGCAAAAAAACAACTTGACAGGGACAACTTGCCAAGTAATGTGGAAAACCCACAAGAAAAGTTCGGGTTTTGAATCCATATGAGACAGCAATGGTTTTAAATCCGTGAAAGCTGCAAAGTTTAGTTTGTGGAAAACTACGACCGACTTAATCTTGCGAAGAAGAATAGTCCATATGCGACTGAATACTAGGAAGACTGACAGGTACATGTCAGTCCCACCCCCTAGTTTCAAATTTTTGAATGAATTTGGTGTAGACCGTTTGAGCCTGAATGAGCTTCCATTACTTTTGTTCGAGCCTTAAAGGTTGCAAAATTATTTGTGAAAATCTACTAGGAAAGGTTGACGCATTGACACAAAATTCATCCAAAAATTAAAAACTGGGGAGGCCACTGACATGCACCTGATCAGCAAACAATAGCAACATATTTCGGGCTTTAGGTGACTCAATAAAGCAATTGGAAAAAAAACGAAAACGTTTTTTCGATTTTAAACACAGAGCATATCCTTAGTTAAAGTTTTCAGTAATGAGGAACACAACGAAATAAAATAAAATTTGAAACATTTTCTTCTACTAAAACTAAAATGGAACACATAAAATATTTAATTGAGATCTTGCCTTAGAGATCTATATATGGCATTGTATTACAGCATTGCACTAACTGCAGTTAAAACTTTCATAAATTTCAAGATTACATTATAAAATTATATCTACATATAAATTTATAATTGACGTTTAAAAACTGCCGCATTGTAATTAGTAATTACCTACTGCAGTTTAGGCGAAGGTAGATATAACGTTTTGTAAATTAATTTTTTTATATTTGAAAATCAACAATCAACTGTTTGAAATTAAATGACTTTAAAAATTTTATAAATTAGATTCTGTTATGTTTTATAATTCGAAAATGTGGTAGTTACTTAAAATGAAAGAGACCTTAATGGCTAAGCAAGAGGATGCCCTCAAAGTGGAGTATTTTTGCTTCTCCTGTGGTCTATCATTGGAAGAAACTAACTGACGATGGATTTTGCTATAGAGGCACTTTTAAATCTGCCATCTTTTCACGACTTACGGGTGGAAATGGAGGTCCATAAAACAATCATTATTAGTAAGTAACCTTATTAGCGTTCAACGAGTGTGGCTCATATTCCAAAAACCACGTGCATTGAAGAAAGCTTATTGTGCCTCGTCCTATTGTTTGGGTTCTGTTCTCCACGAGGAATTCTCTACCTGTGCATTTTTACTTGTGGCGAAGTTGAAAGATACTGATTTTTCCACAATACGTAGTTCTTCATTTCTTCTCCAAGAGAGCGATTTATGATGAGACGTAGTAATATTTTTCGATATAGATTTTGTACTACAATCATTTCATTTCTTTCTTTGATTGGGGACCTCAGTATTTTTGTTGGCGTAAAATTCAGTACATTTTTTTGGGTTTAGATTATTTCTAAATAATCTGCCAAAATTTCCAGACATGTGTTTTTCTTCCATTTGCAAAGTTGAAATTCTATCGCTATTCGACATTTTTAAATAGTAGGTAATTAATAAAATGTTTAAAATAAATGTAAACCAAGCCTTATATAAGATTTTAATTGGAAAATGATAAGGTAATCCAATTAAATAGTAAATTAGTCATTTCAAAATAAGCGGTTGCTGAGTATGCTGAAGAAATTTATAAAAACTTCAGCAGTACTACTAGTGATTCCGAAGATGACGAGAAGATAAACGTCAACGGAACCCAATGGAAGAAACCGAATAGCTGAATATTTTAACATTTTACCATTTTTACAAATAAATTATTTTAATAACTGAATTGTGTCAATTTACCTCTACAGCCAACTAGCCCCGATTTCACTTCCACTATTGAAAAAATTTTTCATTTGTAATTCGACCTCATGTAACTCTTCAAAACTTGTAATTCGAAGCAGTAGCTGTTGAAAATTTTTTATGTAAAATTTATTACAAGACAATTTTATTAATAAAAATATTTGAAACGAGTATCTACTTCAAAACTTTAAAAACATTAAAGCAAAACGTACACTTGGGTAAATGTTAAATCAAACTTTTCATATTAAACTTACAGAATTTTTCAACGTAATTCTTTTTGATAGAGAGGCCCGTTTCAATGTCAGTAAAACTTTTTGAGGTCGTACGATTTCACGTGCGATTGTGTAATTTTCTCAAATTTATAATTAATGTTTTTTTTTGCTTAAATGCATGTGATGCTGACGTAGCATGTGTGCTCACAATTAGTTGTGACTACCTATTTAATAAGGCAAAATTAAATAACGTAGTTTCTCCAATCACACTAAGGCACACTCTTAGATAACTCCAATAAAATATTTCTCTTGCAAATTAAACTGAATAAAATTTTAATTTTTAAAATTCAAATAAACAACATTTCGTATTTGGATTCTATATAAAGCTTACGATTTTCCGTCATTTTGAACTACGACAATATTGAAGCTGTTTATGCTTTTGTGATTCTACCTTAACCGTCAGAATCTTGATTATCTCAAAAGATCAGAAATCGGGTGGATGGACAGTTTTTTGTATTGCTAAATAGCGCAGGTATGCATTCTGCCGTAAGGAGAAAATCTTGTTTGAGACACTAGTGGTAGCATCAGATTTCTCTGACTAAAACCTCCCCCTGCAACCGCCTTAGGGGTAAACATTAAACATTACTTTTACAATAAAGGGGATTAAGATGGTATTCCTGCCTTTTCGGGACTTTTTTTTCATATCTATATAAAACCTACAAAAGATTCGTAATTGTTTAATTGTCATTGGTTGTTGTTTGTTTGGCTTCCTCATTTAATTACAGACCAGCACGGCAGCGCTAGCTACCAAGCCTATGCCCTTCAGTGCTACAGATTTCACAGTGGGTTTCGTTTCTACAAGGTTCTGCTTGGTGGCCAAACTCGCAACAACTAGCAATGACCAGCGGTTCAGCATTTTTTGCAAGTGTTCACTCTATTCACTCTGGATTATTTAGTCATACTGGGGTAGATGGGACTCCAAATCTGCAGTGAAAGCAACCTGTCTAGAAGGAGGAAAACTTTGACAAAAAACTCTGGCCTCCAAGTCCAATACAAAAAGTTAAAGCAGCATGTACATTTTAAAAAATGAGAAGAGCGCCTGGGCCGGAAAATATCCCAGCAGAACTAATAAAGTATGAACCCGGAGGAACTATTTGAACACCTCAGAAAACTTTTTCAAAATTACCTAAATGGAGAAAAACCACCCGACGAATGGAAGGTATCCATGTCTCAATTATTCATAAGAAAGGTAGTAGAGAATGCTGTGAAAACTATCGCAGGATAACGGTTACAAATGTCGAATATACGAAAGGATCTTAAAAAAACAAAATCGAAAATGAATACCAAGATATGGAAGCAGAAGGACAAGCTGGCTTTAGAGCGGGTAGATGGAACCATCTATTTTGTGTAACTCAGCTGATCGAGAAAAAGATAGCATATATTTCAAATTCAAATGTTTTATATCGACTTGAAACAAGCGTACGATAGCGTTCCTTTGCGAAAACTTTGGGAAATCCTAAAAAAAACATCTGTCTGAACCTGATAAGATCAGTACAAGCAATGTATGACAATAACAGAGCTAGGATAAAAGTGGCAAATCAACTTACATGAGGATTCCAGGCTAACAAGGGACTTATACAAGAATGCTGCATCTCAAAAACATTGAAGAGTACAGCAAATGGGGGCTAAAAGTTAACATGAAGAAAACCGTGTACATGTGCATAGAGGGACAACAACAAGACCTGATCCTAGAGGGCGGGCAAAAAAATCGGCATTATCTAGACTCTAGAGTATCAATATTTAGAATTGCGGATTACCCAGGACGAAAACATAGATGAATCAATAAGAGAAAGGAACGCGTTGGGAAGAAAAGCCAAATCATTGATCAACAGGGTAAAATGGGACGAAAAAATCAACAAGAAAAATAAACGGCTAATATTAAACACAATAGTGAAGAGCATAACTACATGCAGCTGTGAGGTATGGCCGTTAAAAGACTGAAACCAAATACTCTTAAATGCCACTGAGATGGACTTATGTAGAGACGGGCCGCGGGAAAGTCTAGAAAGGAAAGAATAACAAATAAAAGAATACGAGAAATAATGGACGTATCTAATACAACAGTAGGATTCTGGATTCTGGATTGAATGAAAAGCGCAAACCACGGTTTACATGCACTCAGGCCACAAAGCGGGCCCATTGCTACCTTCGATGTTAGCAGCTCACCTCTACCTCCTATTCCTCAAGCCACCTCAAACTTAAGACAAACTCGAGTATTTTAGAGGGCGGTGTGCCACTAATACTGGCCATGCTATGCTAAAAGCTTCTCAACATGGATCCTCTTTTCGACGCTAACACTGTAGCCTTAAGAACCTATCCCACAATTATGCAAACTGAATACAAATTAGGCTAAAAAAACCGACTAAACCTAAAGCGTCCTGAGGGCTATTCAAAGTACACAGAGTGGTGGAAATTGAGATGTAGGAATCCGAGAGCACGAGAGCAAAAAAAAACACTTTTCCTCTTCTGCAAATGTTTCTTCAATTCTATTCCTACTTTTAATTCCAGGACTTCTGGAAAAATGCCAGCTACATGACACTTTTCTTCTGATATCTCTTTTTTTTTCATTTCTTTTGGTCTTTACCAAAAGGTCTTTGCTTAGAAAAAAGCAAATAATATTGGTACTTTTTTTACTTTCAGGACTTTATTACGTTCAGCGTTGCCTGCATTATTTTATAATGCACCCCTATACGATCATGTAGTGCTGTCCAGGGGTTTGCTTTTGTGGCTGCCATTTTAAGATCAATGATACCATAATTCAAATGTAAAAATAACGTGCCTAACTTTTTTTGTAAATTTCAAGGTCAGCTGCGAGATTAAGCAGTGAAAACTATCTTATTTCCAAAAATCCACTTTAAAAAATGTTTACTAGATGCCTCACGTTGGGCGCCAGATAACATCAAATAATTCCTACGTAAATTTTTCACAAAATCAACTTTGTCTTTTTTTTCATCTCAAAATAATTCGACAATATCCATCTTCTTTGCTTGTGATAAGCTGATAAGTGTGAATGCACTAGATAGCATGACCTTTGTAAGTTCCGTACTAATCTTAGTCTTTTTCAAAAGTAATTTACAATAATTTTGTTAATTACCTCCATCGAAGTAGTAGTTGATGCGAGAAAAAATTTGCATTATTTATTTTTATAGCAAAATTAAATTCTTGAAGTTCTCGGTAGACCTTCACATCTATTTTGTTGAGTTTGCCTATACTCACAGTTAAATTAACCCCGCGTTCGGTTTGGAGCTACTTTCGCCACCGACGCTTCAGGTGGCGTGAAAAATTTGCGTTTGTGTTGGAAAAATGCTCGCTTCCATGCTTCCCAACCCGAACGGTGCTTCAGCGCTACAGTGTTTAAAATTTAAATTTGTTTGGGTTACCTAACCTAACTTATTTTTTTGTACATTAAAATTATTAAAAAGCTTTACGTTTGAACTGAAACCAAAATATTTTATATTTTAAAAATGTAAATAATAAATTTATTATTTTACTTTAGGAGTTATCTTGTTGGTACACTTGTTTTATTTTAATTTTAGTTATTAGCGCGTTTGATGTTGATGAAAGAAATTTTAGAATTATATTATATTTTAACCAGAAAAAGTGAGCGACAGCTATGAATTTATGACGAGAAATATCTGTTTCAATATTCATTTTAGGCGATTATGAAAAAAATTGGCAATTTTAAAATTAAACTTTGCTTTATTTCACTTTACGACACTGAAATGCTGATCCTCTATGATAAATTAAACTGATTTTCATTATTTGTGTCATCACGTGGTTAAATTTGTAATAAAAATAAAGCGAACCAAATGTAAATTCAAATTTGAATTCAAATTTAAATTCAAATTCTTTTGCAATTTTGCCACCATACGCCACGCTCCCGTCAACCCACTTAAATTTTAGTAGCGTTTGTAGCGTCTGAAAGGGCGGAGCCAAAGCGTTTAAAAGCGAGTGGAAGCGCCATCCCGAACGCAAGAAAAGTGTTTGGTGGCGCTTCGAAGCGAAAGTAGCTCCAAACCGAACGCGGGGTATAACTTGCGTTACATTACATAATATTTTGCTAGAAATATCCTCCTCCTTCAGTAAGTTATTTGTTTATTAGCCTAAAACTATTTTACGATCTACAAAATAGACACACGAATCTGATTTGTCTGATTTGTGATCAACTTTACTTATGGAATCGTAAATAAAATTGAAACGTTTCTTTTCTTGTTAGTTTTTATTGGACGTCGATCAGAAAGATTGTTCTGGTTGTTTCTCTTTTTCATCATTGATTTGTAGACAAATCCACTTACTAAACTATGACATTTGTTCCAAATTAATAATATATTGTTTTATAACAAAAATTACTGTTCCTTTGATCAAAACATGTTAGTTTTTCTTCAAACCTTGAAAACTAATGAAATTTAGTTAAAACGTCAATAAAGTCAATTTTAATTTTTAAATAATTAGAAGTCAGAAAAATAAAGGCATAACTTTTCATAACAAATACAAGCTCTTTACTTTATCTGCCTCTGCGGGTGGTAGAAAGCTAACTAACAAAAAGTATCGTTATGTTATGACGTTACAACGGCGAGGAAATGAAACTGTACCTATAAAGTAAAAACTGTAGAGAATTTTAAACAACTTAAAATTATGCAATTCCATTACTATGATATGTATTTTATTTACATTTGTTGTGACCAATGGATGACCGAATGGCAGTTCTGCGATACACTCACAAATGTGAGGTTAAGGTTGGTCAATATTTGAGAAAAATCATGCAGTTCTTCAAATTAATATCATTGCTCATTATTCAGTTAGGCTCACGTACAACTGTGGTTGCTGACCTGATTTTTCACTCGTGCACGAAGTTAATCTAATTTATATGTTAGGCAGTTCCACAAAGTCCCATCTTTAGTAGGGGAATCTTTTGGATGGATTATGACAAAAAATGTATGTTTTACTTTGAAATTTATCAAATATTCAGCACGGGGCTGGGGTGCTGCTGAAAGCGTGCTATCATTGCCTATAACCGTGACATCTATTATACCTACAAATAGGGGGTTTCGTGATATTGCTTAAAAATTGGAATTGAATAACTATGAAATTTATGAAACTTATACTGGGGAGGCCAATTTATGCACAGTAGGCAGTTGTAATTCACGGTAATATATCATTGCATTGGGGACCATGTGCGGTTCAAGTAAGTTTTTAAAAGAGATATTTCAATGATAGTACCTACTGATAAGACTTGATTTACATAACCCAGCAATGAGATCTAAAATCACTAATTCAAATTTAAAAAGTCGTTATCTTTAAATATAGCGACGAGATTTGAATCTCATTACAGCTCTTCCTCGAAATATTTTCAAAATATATTGAATGAATGTAACTTCTCTGTGGTAGATCATAAATAATTATAATATTGACACATTTTTGAAAAGAAAAACCAATAACAAGTGTAAATATTGAAAGAACTTGATAAATTTTAACACTTCTCAGTTATCACTTACAACAAAGAAGTTGTGGTTGTGTGGTTAACCAAATTGGCACGCGAAATCGATCGATTTATCATACTTGGTAGAGTAAATACATAAATTCAGTCGTAAAATTCTGAAAAACAACGAAAAAAAAATCTATTTTAAAATATATTCGTTATTATAGTGTCATTTTTAAAATAATAAAAAATAACGCTAAATTGCGCTTTAATTTAAAATTTTGTTTTCAATACGTAGGAAAATTATAATCAAAAGTTTATTAAATTTTTAATAAAAACAGGAAGCAAAATTTTGATATAATCTTGCAATAAAATATTTAAAAAATGTAGCAGTGAAAAATGAAATACTAATAATACGTACGCGAAGACGAAGACGAGGAAAATAATTTCAAGTCGACGTATGTATAAGATTTCTTTTCATTTTTTCCACCTCATGATACATTTTCTGTAACTTTTTACTGTCACGAGCTATTTTTGAAAATAATTAAATTTTTTGTTAATCTTATTTAGTTTAGTAGTGAAAGCCAAAACAACTAAAAAGCATCAAGTTTTCCCACACAAAAACGTCATTTCCTAACCTAAATAAGGAATAAAATAAAACAATACAATTGAATGATTAAATCAAAAATATTTGCATTTTCCACTTGAAATGTGAAATATAATTATACATTTAGTTGTAGTGCACTTTGCAATTTGCATTTAACCAAACTATTATTAGAATTCTTCCACTTCCAGCCAACTTTTAATTATTTTCATAAAAAAATTAATTTGCATAAATAATTTAATAGGGCTTCATATATTTTATTATATGAAAGGGTTAAGTATTTAATAAAGACATTTACGAAATAAGCAGCGTTGCATGATTTGAAAAAGCAATTGAATATATTAAATGGATTTGTAGGAGAAGCTAATTAAAGGGAACAGTTTTATCCGTTCGTGCTAAATGTACGAAATAATAATTATTAGGAAAGGAAATTTCTTTATTTTTTTTCTTTGTTAGTTAAACCACCCCCATACTTTATTGTAATGAAGACATTTATTTTGTTATTTTTGGAAAATAAGCCACCCTAAGTGTGGGAAATTGTAACAACCCACCCTAAATCAACACTTTCTCACCAAAATTTTATTAAACACAAATCTATCAATAATTAGCCTCTATTGAATTTGGATTTGTAAAGAAAACTTAAGCACCAAGTGATTAGTTTTTTCTGATAAAAGTCCACTATGGGAGCTTACAGTTTTTTAAATTTCAAATTAAGCTTTTGTAATGAATAAGGAGCAAACATGGACACGAACAGCAGACTCTGTTAAACTTTTTGAGGTAAATACTTTAAAAAAGGTAAATGATAACTTGACACCGGATTTTCAAAATTGACTAATAAAATTATGGTAGGTAAGGGTGTACATATCAAATAATATAAAAATAAACATTTGCAGATCATTCAAAATAGAGGCTAAATCAGAAAAATATTGTATTGGTAGTATTGTATTGTTCTTAGTATAAGTGTTAATCTGCCCATCCTCCAGTTTATATAATTATCTTTTTATATAATTTACAGCTCAAAATTAAAAAAAAAAATGCAAGAAAAACTGATGTTTTGAATTTTTACTTAGGTATTTTAATTTTATTTCAGGGCAACAAACATTTTATTCAAAGAATTACAATTGTGGTGTTTCAAGGCCTGAAAAAAAGAAAAAAAACTAAACACAGAAAAGCCAATAAAATTTTAATGCTTGATTTCAGAAGAGGCTTTTGCCTGGAATCCAGCCAAATCCAGATATTAATTCAAATTAAATAAAAAAGTAAATTGTAACAAAAAACACAAAATTTGCACTTATTTTGAAAACTTAACTTTTGATATTATGAATGTGCAGCATTTAAATTTCGTAATCAGTAAGCGCTTGATCAAAATAATACAAGAATTCAAATGATCGTGCAGACAAGATAGCAAAAAAGTTGATTTTGGTAACGTTCAACAAAAAAATTTAGACTTTTCATCGACGACTATTCCGAAAACCACAGTAAGCCAAGCCACAATTTAAATTATTTTAAAATTTATTATCAATTACCTTATTAAAACGTTCTGCAAAAATAAAAAAAATTAAACCAAGATTAAAAGTTTGATTCAAAAAAATTGAATTATTTTAAAAGTTATCTGCGAATTAACACAAAAAAATTAAATTTAAAACAGTCGCTAGAAGTAGTTTAATAAAAATTTAATCATATTTCATTTTTGCATTCAGGATTTTGTCAATGAGTTATTTGATTGGATTGTTTTCTAATTTTATTAAACTTATCAGAGCAATTAAATTTATTGTTTTACGAAAATTTTGTTAGTTTTTTTGAAAAGTTTTGCCACAGTTTTAGATAGCATTTTGAACCACGACCCCTGGAAAGAATTTCTTCAGGTTTACCGTAGTTGCAAACTAGGCAGGGTAAATTTCAGTTTAGGGTACTCAAGGATGTCTATCCTAAGACACAGATTTTGTCCTTATAACTATTTATTACCATCACTTGCATGTTAATTATGTTAATCACTTATTAATATACACATCATGAAACACATATGACCACCCTTCCTCTACTCTTCCCTCTCTCATTCTACTAAACGTAAAGATGCCTCATTTTAATGTAAAAAATGTCAATTAATATGAGACATCTTTATGTTTGGGGGAGGGGAAGCGGTGAAGGAGAAGATAGTCATAGATGTTTCAAGATGTTCACATTGATGAGTGATTAACATAATCAACATGGAAATGATGGTAGGTAATAAATAGTTATAGGTGCAAAACCTTCCTTTTTTGTAAATTTTTTTGCATTTTGATAAACTTTTTTTTAATTTTATTGACTGTATCTCGGTTAATATTGTATTTCAATAACCTCTATAAATCATTCACTTCTATAACTTTGTAATGAACTATGGTACCTAAAATATGCTTAGTTTACGAGATATAAGCAAAAAACTAAAAAAAAGTTAAAAAATGTTGAAGTTTTTGGCTTTCCTAAGTTAGCACAGGGTCCTTAAAGTCAAACACTTAAAATAAATATCTTAGAGTACCCCCAAACAACCTGTCAAAATTTCATTAACCTTAAAATATTTTCCAGTTAATAAGGGAATTACAACCATTAAAAAAAATAACATTAGCGGAAGGTTCCAAAAGGTAATCTTTTTACTTTTTAGTATAAGAAATTTCCGGGGGTTTCTCAAATTAAAAAACTGGTGGCGGAAGCAAACGCGGGCACGTGGAGAACACGGAAACTATGCCTGGTAATTGCCTTAGATATTAAGAAGCTTTGCGAGATGGTCCATGATCATTAAAGAACTGGAAAGAAGAGGCATTTCCGAGTATCTTGTACGTCTGTTAAAGAGCGATTTTAGCGCCAAGTCTATCTTTATCGAGGAAGAGCAGATGAGCGAGAAAGGCGAGGTTACTAGCGGAGTTTCACAGGGTTTGGTATTGGGGCCGATCCTGTTGAACCTATTGTATGATAGTGTTCCGACTGAGTCTGCCTGAGGGAGTCAGACTCGTAGGTTTTGCCGATGATCTGACCCTCATTGTCACAGCACAGACAAAGGAAGAGCTTGTAAGATTGACGGATGAGGCTATACAAGTGATAACCACGTGGATCGAAATAGTGTCAAAAAAAACGACGGCAATGCTGGCAATAGAAAAACGTAAGTGGTGCGACATTGAGCTCAGAGTTTTGGGTCATGATACCCACATTGAATAGTTCATGAAAGTGTTAGAAGTCCACCTGGGCGAGAAAATAAAGTTTGGCATCCATATCAAAACTACGGCATCTAAGCTCTAAGGCACAACAACTCGCCACCGCTCTTGCAAAGCTGATGCCAAATATGAAAGGTCCGTGGTCTATGAAGAGAAGAGTTTTTGCCTCGGTGGCACACTCTATTATACTGTATGGTGCACCGGTTTGGCAAGAGATCATGGAAGTCACAAAATACCGGGAAAAGTATGAAAGAGTGCAGAGATCAATTGCACTAAGGGTCTGCTCTGCGTACAGGACATCGCCCAAGGAGGCATTGCAAGTGCTTGCCGGTATTCTACTTATAGAACTCCTTGTTGAAGAAAAAAATAACAACTATTCAGGCAAAACAGCTGTAAAAAAACGAGCGGCAAGAGAAATCCTCCTCTAAAAATAGCAAATCAAGTGAGCAGCCGGCACCAAGGGCAACTGGACGAGAACTCTCATAATATCTAACATACGGCCGTGGGTAGATAAATCCCTTGGCCAGCTGAATTTTTACCTCACTCAGCTGCTGACTGTTCATGGCTGCTTTAACTCATATTTAATGAAGATGGGTATACGCTAGGAGGCTGGATGCCCTTATTGTAACAAAAAAGATACAACGGAGCACACTCTCTTCAGGTGTGATCGATGAACTAAAATAAGAAATGTAGTGGACATACAGCAATTAACACCACTAACATTAGTCGGAGCAATGCTATAGTCTGAAGAGGACTGGAATAGGATCACAAATGCCGTAAAGGATATAATGACCACAAAAGAATTGGACGAAAAAGAATCTAGAAATCATACCCGTAAAGATGATGAAAGAGTAAAGTCCCAAAAGGGCAAAAGATAGAGATCTAATGGGTACAAGAAGTGCAGATGCGCGACGGAAAGAATATTAATTAAATGAATCCCGCACGCATCATTGGGTGAAGGTTTTTAGTGAGTCAAACTTCACACTATTATCAGTACGAGTTGATGGTGTCTTTTGATAAGAATTAAACAAACTTAACCAAACGTTAAAAATTTTGAATTTTTAACCGTAAGAAAAGAAACAACATACAAGAAATTTTATAAAAACACTTAAAAACCATTTGAAACTTTAGTGACAAGGTAAAACTAGATAAAATATTAGAAAAAATGACTAAAAATTTAAAAAAAAAAGGGGGGGGAGTGATGAAACGCAAAACGTGGTATTTAAAAATTGAAAAATATACTAAAATAATTACAGAAAAGTAATACGATATAGCGCTATTTCAAGGTAATTGCCTATCTTCAGTCGTATGTAACTAGAAAAAAGGAAAAAACAAACATGAAAATGACTAAAAAAAACTTTTAAAAAATAAACTATAAAAAAACTATAAAAAAAACTGTAAAAATGCTTACCAAAAAAATTAATAAATTAAGCTAGACTTTCTTGCACGTGAGTTCAAGATGAAATAAAAGGTTACTATAAAAATTTCAGAATAACTGTCTTTTGATAAGATTTCCCCTTTTCAAAGCAAAACAAAAAAGTATAAGAAATTAAAAAAATTCGGAAACATCAAAATCTATTCACTATGTATAACTAGACATCAAAAGACAAAATTTCTAGTTACTTGAATGGCGTATCTGACTTAAATCTGTTATTTCGCTACGGATATCTACTATAATAATTTGCTAGAAAGCTCTTCCTCTTCCGCATGTCATTTATAGTAGATGGTTCATTCTTTTATTACCAACCTACAATAAGTTTATGACCTAACATATTTTCGAAGCCCTTAGTCGGTTGCCTGGTATGACGCAGCTTTCCATTCTTCTCGGTTAAAAGCCAATCTCTTCATCCTATCATAACTCTCAGTGCCTGTGTCTTTCATTATCTGAGTTATGTATCTTAAGCGTGGCTTTCCTATGCGGTTCTTGCCTTCGACTTTACCTTCAATGATGATCTGTCAAAATTATTACACGTATTACTCAGACGTCTTTAGGTAGATTTAAAATGGAAGATCAAAATCAGGCTATGCACCTGAACTAAACGAACGAACTAAATCACAAGTACACCTAACAAAGAAATAATTAAAACCCCTTTAAGGTCATACCGCAATTTTTTTGGATGCTGAAAGCACACAAATTTTCAGTACTGATGAAGTTACTTTTTTAACAGCTAGGCTTGAATTCGTCTTAATATTACAAGGAGCCAACTAACGACGTGGAAATTAGGTTATAATAATGCAGATTGTGACAAAATATTATTGAAATCGATCATAAATTCACACACCAAATTATGCCTTATAAATCCAAAATGAAAATTTCAAAAATACTATTTTATTTAAATTTAAATTTACTAATCTATTTAATTTTTCATTGAGAAAGAATGCGATCGTACGAGTAGGTTATGGTTAACCTATACTATGCACGGCTTTAGACCATATCGTGACCAATCAGTTTATTTTCAGATTTACGGAGGAGCTTTCTAGCATCCTTATATTATAGGATTACATAAGCAATATACTTAGAGATAAAAATTTTAAAAAAGGTGATATAATAGCAAAAACCCAATCTCAAATGTGAATACCCTAACTCTAACCTAACTTTTAAACTCACAACTTAATGTTGCAAGGTGATCATTCGCCTTAATTAAATATTTAAAGAGTGAGTATTATGGTAACTGCTTACTTTATTTGTGTGAAATAGTTACATTATTTCGTTTAAATAGATCTTTTTACTTCTAGAGTCAAATTCAATGGGGCAAGCAAGTCATTTCATCGCTTGCAGTATACCGGCATCTATTCATTACAGTTGTAACTTACTAGCGGGAAATTTAAAATTTATTTTTGAAAATTATAACAATGTAAATTTTTTTGGCGACGTTACAATAATGAAAAACACGTTTAAAGTCACGTGACCAAAATTTAAAATGCATTATTTTATTTTAATTATGAAATTTCTTTAGTAATGGATGAAAAGCTTACAAATTTTATTGTAGTACTAGAGTAAAGTTTGTATACTTTGCTGTAGAAATACACGTGTTTGCATAGAAATGAAAACTGTTTCAAGTCCCCTATTATGCTAAAATGTAATATTACTTTGTCATCATCCTTATGTTAAAAAATGCGTTATACTACTAACAAAAACTTACAAGCAAACTAAGGTCTTTTTCAACATAAATAATTAAGTTATAATTAAGAGCAAACCAATCAAAAGATTAAGATAATCTGTGTATTTTAGAATGACGCATAGAGTGGGTAAATATAAAAGAGTGTGAACAAGGTTAGTCATTTTTTTGATTAGTCACACCATGTTTTTACCATTAAGGGCGCGAATTTTGAAATATGCCAATTATAGGTTGTAGAATAGACCTTTTAATAAAAATGCTTAGTTTTTTTATAAAAATATTTTCGAAAAACACAGAACGGAAAGCTAAAATGAAAAGAAACTACTGATAATTTTTAATTGAATGTTATTAAATTCAACGGTTTTGTGTAAGAAAATCAAGGGCCACACTTTTTTATATACCGGGTGCTGAATGAGTTAGGCGAACATAGGATATTAACATGTAAAAACTTATTTTTGCAAATTCCTGCTTCCCTAATTATTTTAGAGAAAAATTGAAAGATTCAAATATAATGTAGAAATATAAACTACGAATGATAAGAGCATTAGATTTTATCTAGCTTTTACGTAAATGATCAAAAAATCTTTTAAAATTGTTAAAATTTTTATTTATCAAACTGGCTATGTATAAGTTTCCAAGGTAATATTCCATTTTATGAAATTAAAATTTAATAAAGTGCAAAACTGTCAACAACGTGCAATTGTTTTTTATTACTTATCAAAAATAATTACCTCGAAAACTTCCATGGCAAGTCTGATAAATAGAAGTTTTAACAATTTCAAAAGAATTTTTTGACCATTTACGTAAAAGCTAGATAAAATCTAATGCCTTTATCATTCGCAGTTTATATTTCTACATTATATTTGTGTCTTTCAATTTTTCTCTAAAATAATTAGGGAAGCAGGAATTTGCAAAAGTAAGTTTTTGCATGTTAATATCCTATGTTCGCCTAACTCATTCAGCACCCGGTATACCCACTCTGACAACTACTAAATTTGTGCGTTAATGTCAATGTGCGATTTGTGTGCTGGTGAATTGTCTTGAAAAAACAAAACAAAACAAAAATCGCCAATGGCGCAATATTCAAAAAGTTTTCGCCTATTATTACGTTATTTGCTGTTTTTAATTAAATGTTACAATGTGCAACTGCATGCAATTTAATAAAATCTCCATTTGTGGTTACGCCTACGGGGCATATGAAAATCGGGATTTACTAAATTGGAACGGAACAAATGGATAGTATAGCTCGTATATAATACACATAAACAATCTAATATTTCTGATGGCCTTCTCGAACATCATAATTTAACAATCAATTTTTAAAATGATCCCATTTTATTCAAAATCTTGAAATTTTCATTCAAATTTTATAACCAAAATTTGTAATAAAGTTCACTTTTGTGTATTTTTTATGATATTCTTCGGCGGAATGTTATTTAAAATTCAAATATAATATTCTTTATAATGTAAAGAGAAAGTTTTAGTATTCTAACACAAAAGTCTGCTTAGATAAGCGGATTTGCCGAAGTTTAAGAGATTTATCGGGTCAAATTCGCAACATATGACATTTTATTTAAATATATGTAGAGTGACAATGATTATGTTGACATGATATTGTTGAACAAAATAAAATTTATTTAAGTGGTAACCTACATCTCGACAGATATTTTATTTACTTTTTGTTATATCAGTTATTTCGTTGGGTAAAAAATTTAATATTTGAAAATATTTGCTCGAAACTAAAACTTTTTTTTTAATAAACTACGCTTTAAAATGTAACTTATGAAAGCGAGCTGTTCGCTTTCAGGAATATAATATGCATATACATATGTAATGGGGTGTAACCATTAAAATTATAACAAACTTTTGAAGCACTCAAAGTGCAGAACTATTTAGGTACTAAATTCTCTTTGTTTCGTCCTCATGAAAATGGAAGCTTGCGAAGAAAGTTATTCAGGCGTATTTTTTGGGTTTGCATGTTTTTGTATGGCATACCTCTAATACAAAAATGTTTACATTATTTGTGAATTTAATAGGCTATTTGGAATGAATGAAAAACTGAAAATCAATAAATCAACTCAAACCCTTCAACTTCAAGTTAACTTCTCACAGCTTAAACAAACTTGAACTAAAAATGTTTTAAATTGTCTTCCTAGTTTATTTGCTTTAGTTGACAATATCCGGTTGTAATTTGTATTAAACTTTAATGTAGAAGTTACTTGCTAAGTAAAAGACAAAGCGGAAGAGGCTTATAATCAAATGCAAGTTGTGTAACCTCACTTGCAGTAAGTTTACAAGAAAAACTGTTACGAGTTGTTAGACAAGTTTCAAACGCAATGTGTACTTCTTGTTTTTAATTTTACCGCTGAAACAAATTTTTTATAGTAATTATTATTATTATTATTATTATTAAAACATTAGGTTTAAGTACCAAAAATCAAAGGAATCTGATGGAAAATTTTAAAATTAAGCCTTTTATTTTAAGTCTGATTGGTCCAGGTAGTTGCACTCTGTGTTGATGGTCCGTGAGCTCGGCGTAAATATTTACAAGAAGAATTGTAAAGCAGCAAAGATTTCGCAGTTTACGTTTACTTGTGCTAGCAACAACATCAACTGTGATTAACTTCATAGTTTATAAACTAATTATTAATTTCACAAGTTCAAAAAATTATAAGAATTTAAATTAAAAATTATCGAATTAATTGAATGTAATAAAATCAATTACAATATAGTAGCTAAATATATTATTAATAATAATATCATCAAAACCATAATTTAAACTTAAACATTTTCGAGTTAATTGAATGCAGTAAAATTAATTATAATTCATAATTATATTATTCAATAACATATTATAAATATTCAGTTAACTACATTATATTATTTAAAATCAATAATAGTAATATGACCATAATTTTCAAGTTTGGATTTAAAAATTTAAAAATATTTGTTTGATGTGAGATAAGAACGGTGGTGTAATATCTCAGCTGCGGTGTGTAATGGCATGGTTAATGTAATCTTATGGTTTGACTTTTAATTTAGTTTAATCTGGAAACACACAAATTATGTCTATAAACGTACCAACTAAATTCCCACTCTGCATTAACGATCCCATACCGACAAGATAACCCCGAAATAATAGAACGCCTAAAAGGTGTGAACTGAAATATCAAAATCTTTCCAATTTCCTTACACAGTAAAGAATTTAACTTAAAACTTATTTTTTCTTAATCGTGCCTGTTTAATTTCTAATTTTGGATTTATCAGTTAAATATGACGGAGTGGTGTTGCTTATGCCATTTTT
This sequence comes from Rhagonycha fulva, assembly GCA_905340355.1. Taxonomy (NCBI): domain Eukaryota; kingdom Metazoa; phylum Arthropoda; class Insecta; order Coleoptera; family Cantharidae; genus Rhagonycha; species Rhagonycha fulva. Next base: position 15,257,292 of record HG996559.1, read on the forward strand.
GAACACTTACAGCTGTTCTCGGCCCTTATTCAGATGCTTATCTAGGGTTCATGAAAAAATGCACGAGCTAAACTTGTTAGCTAAATATATCCGTCGTTTACCTATTTACATAATAAACTGGCGTTTTCGATTATGCTGATTCATTTAAGTTTTTGAAAATTAAAAGAATGTTGTGCTCATGAGGGTACAGAAGAGCACAGATGTGCATGGAATCGGACTTTGCATGATAAGATTTTGATTCTTAGTTTCCACCGAACAAATATTTGTGCCGTGGTTTGGATTCCACGTTACATTCATCTCAATTTTTGAAATATTCTCTGAATATTACTGGTGATTTTGAAATAAGCTGAAAGTTATTGATTACTTTCTGGGTAATATTTTGCAAATAATTACATTGAAATTAGGTAGCTACCCAAATGTAAATTGTAATATTATGGCATTATTATATTGAAAATAAAAATTTACCTCTGTTACATTGGCAAATAGGTAAGCTTCAGGCCATCGTGGGAAGCGATCAACTATTGTGAGTATATAATTATTACATCCACCACAATGTGGGAGAGGACTAATAGTATCCATTCACTGATAAAAATGACTTTACAGAATATCAAATTTGCCGATAGCAATGGGAAGTTTAGTATGTTTGGGAATTTTTGAAACTAAAAACACATTTGCTTTGGAGTTTTTCTGTGCAGATAGTATACAATTAGATCCCTCTGAATAACAATGGAAATATTTAATTGTTTTCGCATTTCGAAATTCAAATATAAACTTTCTGATTTGTTAAATTTTCTGAAAAATAGGAGTTCTGAATTGAAAATACAGCTACAGCAGTTTTTGTCTTCAATCTTTCAGATATGGAAAAAAAGAGAATTCTTCACCTTACATCACTAGATGCATTAAAATAGAAAAGTTTTGCAAAAACATAACCAAAAAAGCATCTCACATGCAAATTTTGAGCGAAAATGAGAAGTTAAAATTTAAAGTTAAAATAATTTTATTTTCGCAATGGTAAAATTTCCTGAAAGATTCTATACCTTTCTGTTTGACTTTAAAATCGTAAAACCACGAAACGTGGATAGAAATAAAAATTTGAAACTAAAGAACTAAAATCTGTAAATGGAAAAAACTTTCATTAAAAAAAATACAAAAATTAAATAATAAAACGCAAAATAATTGAAATAAATAAAAAACTTACAAAAAAATCTCAAGAAAAAAAATTTTAAGGAAAACTAAAGAAAATTTGCAAAATGTATTTGAAAATCGATGAGCTAGATGAAAAAAATACAAAATTAAAAGAACAACGTGGATACAAAAAAGAAAAATGAAAACCGATGAGAACACCACACGATCTTCCTGTTAATTAAAAATTAAATGTATCTGGTTTAACCTAATATAATTTTTAAAAAATTGTTAAGAATACAAAGCCAATAGTAATTTTAAAAAAATCTCTGAAATTTAATTTTACATTTTTTTATAAAGTCTAATAATAATCTAATATGCAGAACGTACGATTTTCTCTCCTTCTAGCAAAAGCATATACCTACATGGAAGGTTAAATATTCCGCCTTTCAAGAATATTAAAAATTGTTCCAAATTTGAAAAATTTCTTATTAGTTTCAATCATGGACTTAGAAAGATAGGACCCGCAACTCCCTACTTGAAAGCTTAAAATTTGCGAGCTCTTAACCGTATGGGTTCATCACTTCTACCGCTAGGATCGCTGAATTCCTGTTCCAAAAATACGATTTAAATTCAAATTGAAAATTATTAATTTAACCAATATATGAAAATAAAACATTAAAGATTGAAAATATATTATATATTAAAAACAGTAATGCATTTTTCATACATGTACGTGCACTTTTATTCAAACTACAAAGGATTAAGTTCGGTAAAAAAATTGGACAGCTGTCAACAACGCGCATGCTTGGAATAGTGATAAAAATTAAAAGAAATTGTTTTTTAACTAATCGAAATTATATAATTACTTATTAAATATCGTATTTTATTATTTAAAAAAACTTTATATGTATGAAAAAGTAAGTTTTGTAATGAAAATAATTTGAAAATAAAATATTCAAATGAATATTTTGGAACAGGAATTCAGCGATCCTAGCGGTAGAATTGATGAACCCATACGGTTAAGAGCTCGCCATTTTAATCTTAGTTGCTAGTCCTATCTTTCTAAGTCCATGGTTTCAATATAAAAGGTATTTAAACCCACCCCCTCCACCTCCCGATAGACTTTTAATAAATCAACTACTTACTGTAATTTTACCTATATCATAAAAACCAATTCTTTCTAAAAAAAACCAAAACTTTCGTTAATCTATTTAGGCGCGTCGTTACATCCAAAGTAACTTTTTTACGCAAAAAAAGTCTAGATATATTGAATACCACAACAACGCCATTTTTTTATAAACACCGCATCGCAAAACACAGTTTAAGAACTCAAACATTTAAAAAAAAAATTACTTTAAAACCAAAACTAAAAATATTCAAAACAATTTTGAAATTGCAGTAACTTTAATAGTAATTCTTTTATGAGAAAAAAAATCAAGATATATATTTTTTGTTTGACTTATTATTCCCTTGACGACAATGATCTTATATTCAATGTACGTTAAAAAACAATCACAGTGCAAAAACCAACAAAATTTACTTTAAAATCAAAAAAGTGAGGTTAGAATGGACAGATTTTAATAAAATTTTAATGATTTATTAGACATATGAAATTCACAATGAATGCGTTTGCCTAAAACCAGACACCATTTGAAAATTTATAAAAAATGATTCCTCGAGGACCATAGTGTATGAGAAAAATACTAACTAAAATTTTTTTTTTACTGCGATTACAATGCTTTCCTTTAATTTTGTCAGCGAATTTGAACGACTTCTGGTGGTTTCCGCGAGGCTGAAAATGCGATTTTCACACTCTACGCATCCAAATGCGTCATATTGAAGATTTAAAACAGCATGGAAATTTTAGTTTGTTTTTACAAAAACAATACATTAACTCCTTTGAATTTTTTTCACTTCAAAATATTCAATATTGCAAACGCATCGCTTTTTTGGTGAGAGAATTTGTCTAATAAAGTTTATTTCTGGATATTTATTTAAATTTAACTTTTGCGGCCCATTGAATTCCAAAACATCAAGTTTTGGTTTTTCCCTTTCGTCAGCGATTTTGACGGACTTCCGGTTGTTTTCGCGAGCTGAAAATGCAATTTTTACACTTTACGCACCCAAATACGTCGTATACAATGTTTAAAACAATCTGGAAATTTTATTTGGATTTTACAAAAACATTAGATTAACCCTTTTAAATTTTTTCATGCCAAAAATTCTTCTGAAGCAGTTTATTTCTGGATAGAAATTAAAATTAAACTTTTACGGTTGCTTTAATACCAAAAATTCAATTTTTGATTTGGATTTTTGTCAGCGATTTTAAACGACTTCCGGTTGTTTCCGTGAGCTAAAAATGCGATTTTTGCACTCTACAGAACCAATTGCGCCATGTACAATGTTTAAAACTACCTGGAAATGTTATTTGAATTTTACAAAAACGATAGATTAACTTCTTCGAATTTTTTTACCCCAAATGATCAATATAACAAATCCATCGCTTTTTGGGTTAAAATATAGTCTAAACAAGCTTATTTCTGAATATTTATTAAAATTAAACTTTTACGGTTGTTTTAATTCCAAAAAGTCAATTTTTCGTTTTTCACTTTTGTCAGCGATTTTGACGAACTTCCAGTTGTTTTTGAAAATGCGATTTTTGCAATCTATGAACCCAACTACGTCATGTACAATGTTTAAAACGACCTTGAAATTTTAGTTGGATTTTACAAAACTTTAACCCCTTTGAACAGTGGCGGATTATCGCACAGGCGCATGAAGCGCGCGCTTGGGGCCTCCAAATTTTAGGGGGCCTCAAAATTTGTTTATTTAATAAAAAAATTCAAATTTTTGTGTAACATTTAAAATTCTCTACAAAAATGGTACTTAATTCAATATAAAACATTTATAAATTGGTATATATGTAAGTACATACTTAGTTCAATCTTTGTGTTCGGCTTATTACCGTTTATAAGTTATTAAAGATTATTCATTTGTTGCGTATTCTTAGAAGGTACTATAAGTGTAAGGGCCTATTGTTACCCAAGTAAGTTACCAGGTAAAAGAAAATACCTCGTGTAATTGTCAGGTATATTGGAGGGACAGAACCACGTGGACAGAACCAAAGTGGTCAGACAAGTTGGAATAAAAATAATCAATAATCAATAAAAATAATAGGTTCTACAGTAAATTTTAATTTTAATTCTTTTAGTTTGTAATTTTTTTATATTGGTAATTCCACCTGTTCTTATGAAAAGTATATAAATAAACTACTGGTAATGAAAATCAGAACAAAAGAGCGAGAGAAAAAATTATATTATTATTATCATATCACGAGCCCCACAAAATTATATTTTATCATGAAAAAAAGGTTTCAGAGTGGATGTGAAAAACGTAAAATTCAAAAAGAAAGAGAAAAATGTGCCATGCAACAACGTAATTCTCTAGCAACATTTCTTGTACCTTTAAATTCAGGAACAAACGACAGTAATATTCCTGATGTATTGCTTGAAGACGATAATATGATAGAAGAAAATGAGATTTCTAATATGGAAACTGAAATCAGTTCAAAAGAAATTGAAAATCAGGAAGGTCCAGGAAGAGAAACAAATACTGCCAAAGAAATACGTCAAAATAACGAAGGGCAGATTGAAGATTGGGAAGATGAAGCTCGTGGTGATGATGGAGAAAGAACGAAATCTGACATCGTTAATTCTTTAACTGATATTGCTTTATGGCCAAATCATTTATCAGATGAAATGATTCAATATTGTATTTTAAACAAACCGATCAATATAGGTGAAATTTCAGCTCTTAAAGTTGAATATTCCGATAGAAATCGAATTTATCATAGAAATATTTCGGATTCAAACTTTTACTGTCTGAAGGCGAACGGTAAAAAAGAATATCGCGAATGGCTTATATTTTCTGAAACCAGCAAATGTGTATACTGTTATGTGTGCAAGATTTTCTGTAAATCACAAATAAAATTTATAACAGGATTCAACGATTGGAGAAATTTAAACAGAAGTTTAAAAGAACACGAATCTTCTCCAGATCATTTCAAGTCAATGTTAACACTAAAAAACCGTTTAAAAATTTCTGGACGAATTGACACGCACTTAAAAAAACAGATTGAGACAGAACAGAACTATTGGAGAAAAGTTTTAAAACGTATAATTGCAACTGTAAAATTATTAGCAAGTTTGGGAATAGCATTTCGTGGACATAGGGAGGGTGCGGACTCAAATCGTAAAGGAAACTTTTTAAGTTGCATACACTATCTCGCAGAATTTGACGAATTTTTGGAAAATCACCTAAAAACATTGAATAATTCAGGCAAAGGCAATGTCAATTATTTATCACATACTGTGTACGATGAGTTTATAAGATTGATGGGAAGCGAAGTAAAAAAATTTCTAATTGAGGAAGTACAAGAAGCAATATATTTTTCAATAATTGTTGATTCGACTCCCGATATTACACATGTGGACCAATTAGCATTTATTTTAAGAATTGTTGATAAAAACGGAGATATAAAGGAACGATTTTTTGAATTTGTTCAAATCGAGAACCACGATTCCGCATATTTAGAAAGCATTGTTCTAGACACCCTGAAAAAATTGACTATTGATATTAAAAACTGTAGAGGCCAAACTTACGACAATGCTGCCAATATGAGTGGTAAATATAATGGCTTACAAGCTAGATTGAAAGAACACTCGAAAACAGCTACATTTGTACCATGCACAAGCCACACTTTGAATTTAATAGGGAACTGTGCTGCAGAGTCTTGTTCAGGAGCATTGCATTACTTTGATTTCGTTCAAAAATTATATGTGTATTTTTCATCATCCACTCGAAGATGGAATATTTTTATAAGTAATTTGCCAAACAATAAGTCCAAAGTTGTCAAAAGAATAAGTGACACCAGGTGGTCAGCCAGATCTGATGCAGTATCTGCTTTAAGAGCTAATTACAAAAATATTCAGACAACACTAACTGAAATAAGTACAAATGCACATGAAAAACCTATGGGTAAATTGGAAGCAACTAAATTGTTAGAATATTTTAAAGAATACGAAATTGCGTTGTTAACGGTTTTATGGGACATATTGTTAGAGCGAATAAATAAAACCAGTAAGTCATTACAAAATGTGGATTCCAATTTATTACAAGGATCAACTCTTTTAAAGTCTCTTGCCGCATTTGTAATGGACATGCGAAATTCATTTGATCGTGTTGAAGAAGAAGCTAAGTTATTAACCGACAATTGGAATTATAAGGAGATCAGAATAAGAAAAAGAAAGCGTCAATTTGATGAAGATGAAACTGCCGACAACGACACCATATTGACAGGAAAAAAATCTTTTATGGTGAACATACACAACGTAATTTGCGACGCACTTATAACCGAAATCAATTCTAGATGCACAGTTTACGACCAGGTCATGTATGATTTTCAACTTTTTCTAAATCATAATTTGGATAAAGATGCATTTGAGGAATGCATCAAAAGAATAACGACGAAGTATGAAAGTGATATTGATAGTAGATACTTTCAAGAAGAAGTTATTCATTTCCTTAAGTATGCTAAGGAAGAAAATAAATCAAATCCGGTCGAAATGTACAAACTTATTTTAAATGGTTTACAATCCACTTTTCCCAACGTAGAAACCATTTTAAAAATTTTTCTTACCATACCCATATGCAATGCAACAGCCGAACGTTCTTTTTCGGTGTTGAAAAGAGTGAAAAACTATTTACGCAATTCTTTGGGTAATTTACATTTAACAGATTTATCCCTAATGTTTATCGAAAATGACGTAGTACAATCTTTAAATTATGATAGTTTAATTGATAAATTTTCAAAACTGAAAGCTCGAAAAGTAAAACTGTAATAAATTACGTGATATCACTAAATAAAAATTTTATTTAATTTTAATGCCAAAATGTATATAATTTTATTTTTTATAAATTTGTTATTTTTTTATTTACGTTTTTGTTGTACGATAATTTTATGTTATTTAAATTATTACTTGTTTTTTAATAAGATCATTTTCAGAGGGGGGGGGGCAAAATAAAAAAATTTTAATCATTTCAAACCGAAAGTTTTAGAAAATTGTAAAAACTTGAGCTGGTGAAATATTAAAGTTTAAAAAAAAATTAAGGAGCCGGGGGGGGGCACCTGACCCTTCTGCCTCCCCCCAATGGACGCCCATGGTAAAAAACATGCACGTAGAATAAAAATATTTGGAGGGGGCCTCAAAATTGAATTGCGCTTGGGGCCTCTCAACTGCTAAATCCGCCACTGCCTTTGAATTTTTTTCACCCCAAATGTTCAATATTGCAAATCTATTACATTTTTGACGTAGTCTTATTTACTTTGATGATAAAATTCGTCTGACACATTTCATTTCAGAATATTTATTAAAATTAAATTTAACGGTCGACCGAAGTCCAAAAAATCAATTTTTAGTTTTTCACTTTTGTCAGCGATTTTAACAAACTTCCGGTTGTTTCCGTGAGCTAAAAATGCAATTTTTGCACTCTACGCACCCAAATACGTTATACGCATACAAAAGAAAAAACAAATTTTTGACATAAGGTAAGCACTTAGGAGTTATTGCTAAAGAACGTCCATGCCAAGGGGGAAAAAAGGTTCACAAAATGTGACTAAATGGGCTAGCCGAACGGGAACCGGTCATTTTGATCTAAACGTTTTTGATGCAAATTTTTCAACGCCACAAGATCTAACCCCTTTCTAGTAGATACTTTGCCGAGTAGGACCGGTCCACGGAGATATTTTTAGTGAGTACAGCATTTGTCATTTTTCAAAAATGTAAACCCTTATGTTCCAAGAAACTGTGTGACCAACTTCTTCAGAAAAACAAAATTGTCGAAAAATAACGGAAACTATTTGATTTTTGACTCTTAAACGATCCTGAGGAGGGGGAATCCAAAGATTGTGACTAATTGTGACAAAGGATAAGAGGTTAACAAGTCTGAAAAACTTACAGACGTGCAGTAAAACACGTGCTTTAATCAAAAAATAAAAAGGTTGGTTGTCAACAACTAATCAATAGAAAGAGTCAATAGATATACATACCTGGGCACCAGCATCAATGAACAATGGGACCATTCCCAAGAAATCAAGTGTCGCATCAAGAAAATGCGTTTATTAAAATGGCTGCGCTGTTTAAAAGCCGTAATCTGACGTTGGGAGCAAAAAAAAAGAATGATTAAATGCTATGTTTTTCATGTATTGCTTTATGGAGTGGGGGCCTGAACGTTGACGGAGGCGACGACAAAAAAACTTCAAGCGTTCGAGATGTGGCTATACCGAAGATCCTTGAGAGTTTCATGAGTGGAACGAGCGACAAACTAAGAAATATTCAGAAGAGTACATAAAAACCTAGAATAATTGTCTGTCAACATAATGAAGAGTAGAAAATTGCAGTATCTCGGTCACATGAAGAACGAAAGTGAATATCAACTCTTAAAATGCATTTTACAAGAAAAAATAGCAGGAAAAAGAAGTGTTAGCAGAAGAAGAATATCCTGGTTGAGAAACCTAAGAACATGCTACTCCATGAGGACCACGAAACTCTTCCGAGCAGAAGTAAATAAAGTCGAAGTAGAGGTAAACGTCGCTGCCCCCCCCCCAAACAAAAATCAGCTCAAACAAAAATATTGGAAACTCATTGATGTTCAAACGTTTAACAAACATTTTTCTATAAAATTTGATTTGTACATTCGTAAACTTTCAGAATATTGAAAGTTGCGCTTGATTCCAGACCTTAAAAGTTTTTTAGAGTAAAATGTCAATTTGACCTTTTTAAAATGTATTTTAAATCTTTCAATAAAATTAAAATGTATCAATTATGTTGTTGAATTGAAATTTGGAAAAATTTTGAATTTGGGAAACTCGGTATAGTTGGTGGACATACACTTATAACAGTATTCGATTTTATTAGTTTACGACTATTCTATTCTATTCAACATATTCTTTTCTAAAATTACACCTTCCGTGTTGTTCTATCAAAATAATGATGGTAATTAAGCAGGATTAAGTTTTTTAATCGGATCAAAAATTTTAATCCGGTAAAATAGAATTTAAATAGAAAATGTTTGTACGGTACTTACCCGGAGTACTTGAAATTTTAAATGCTCGTAACTTTGCAGAAAATGAGATTAAAATGATGGGAATGGAAGCTCATTCAAGCTCAAACGAATCTCTATCGATAGACATCAATTTCATAGAAAAATTCAAAATAAGAACGAAAATAAGAAAGAGCATGTCTGCAGCCCCCCCCACCCCCCACCCCCAAGAATTTTGCGAATAACTTTGCGACCGTTGAGGCTCAAACAAAAAATTTGAAAGCTCATTGATGCTCAAACGTTTGACACCATTTTTACTCTAAAATTCCACTTGGGAAGGGGGCGAGTATGTCTACAGCCCCTCCCCTCCCCAAAAAGTTTTCGCAAATAACTTCGCGACGGTTGAGGCTCAAACCAAAATATGGGAAGCTCATTGATGCTCAAACGTTTGACGCAAATTTTACCCAAAAATTCGATTTTGGGGGGGCCAGCGACATTTACCTTCGAAATAGTCAGAATGGTAGCCAACATCTGGAACGAATTAGCACCTGAAAAGGAACAAAACAAAGAAAGTAATTAATAAACGTTTGCAAGTGTTACTTGATATTGCTTACCCACCAAGCTCATATTATTGGACATTGCTTATCACGTGATAATGATTTGATGTCACGACTCTCTTGAATCAATGCAACATCCAATCAAATGAGCTTGGTTGATTATGTTGAGATGTTTAGTGCTCGCAATGCTGAGTTGTAACTCATAACAATTTGATTGGACGCGACATCTCACGATCAAGTACCACTTACTATTCATCAATTGTTTTACAACATTTCTTCTTCGTCTTGTTGGATGTTGGCGATCATGATTGCTATTTTTACTTTATCATCTGCTGCTCTAAATAAGCCGATTGTAGTGGTATTGTACCAAGTACGCAGATTCTTTAGCCAGGATATTCTCCCATCAAGACCTCCTCGTTGGTAACGCGATCGATCCACGTTTATATCTCGTACAGCAGAACTAGGAAAGTGTAGCATCTCACCATTCGTACTTAAGTAGTCATTGCTAAGTCTGTAGGTTTGAATACTTTTACCATCCTTAGATACGTGGAACGTGATTTTGTAAGGGGGCACTTAATCTTTACGGAGTGATCCTATCAGTCCTCAATAACGGTCTTGTCTAGGTATGCGCAGGTCTTGATTGGTAACAGTCAGAACTCCATTCAGTTGTTTGTTACGATATCGTTTGGTACGATAATTTCCACACTTTCTAGCGCTTGACTTCTTTGAGATTGTAATGTACATACGTTTTTGAAATTATCCCAGGAGTTAGCCATTTAATATTTTTTTCATCCAGAAGCTTGAAAAACTTGTTCTGGATCCCATCCAATCCTGGTGACTTTCTATTGCTAAGTAAAGTTATAGTTTTCAAGATTTCTTCATTTGTAACGAAGGTGGATGTATTGGTCTGTTCCCTTATTCCAACAGTTCTCTAATGTATTCCTTCCATACAATTGTTTTGTAAAGCCCATCTTGTACTCTCCCCCTGCTGTTATTTTATAGATTTCAGCTGCTTTTCTTATTTTTTTATGCATATTGAGAGCGCCATGTTTACCCTCTAGCATTTTTATTTCCGAGCATTGTGCAGCTGTCCAGTTCTCCTTTGCTTCTGTTATTTTTTTTTGTATATTCTTAGAATTACTCTCTTCGTTCTTGGCTTTCCTTCTATCTTGCACGATTTGCAATATATCACTTATCATCCATGGCTTCCTCTCTTTTTCTTCGCTGGTCAGAAACTTTTTTTCACCTCATCGGGGGATGTATCCAATAAACTGTGCTTGAGCTTTAATACTTTATATTTCAGTGTTTAATTTTTATTTTTCAACTTATTTTTGTTTCTTTTTCTTTTAATTTATCCAAATTTCATGCTTTTGTATTTGCTTTTTTTCCGCTGTTCTTCTTCAGTCTCACTCTAAATTTGCCCGCCAGAAGCACATGGTCAACCATTACAGATGAAATAGTAGTTATTATATCTTAAAAGTACAGTTATCGTCCTCGAACTATTTATTATTAGATTTAGACACATAATATTTCAAAAATATATTATTTGAATGACGCAGAAATTAAAATCTCACTTAAAGTTTTTGTCTCTTGAACCAGACTTCCTGATACTGGGTTTTTTCAAAAAATGTTCAAATAAATTTGCTTCTATGGTACCCACGGATTCATAAAAACAGTTCACTGATTCTCTGATCATTGGTTTGAATGAAGACGAAAAAAAGAATTCTTAATTTATTAACTATGGTTTCATTTTACAAATCAAATTATGTAGTTTTTTCTTTAACCTGCATAACTATGCTGTTAATATTATTACTTTTCCCATTACCGTAAGGTTTTAAAAAATACAAAAAAAAACCTTTTAAAATCAAAATGGACGACTTAATATTGCAAAACAAACTCCAGTTCTTTAATTTAAATTCATATTGTTTAACCTCCCTCATCCCAACTGCGCACTTTGTTATAATAACAATACCTACACAAAGTTAAGCGAGAAGTTATGTTAAGTTCTATTTCCTTTTGGCTCTGTTTTACTTTACCAAGTCTTCAAGATTCTCTTGCTAAAAAGGTAAAAAAGCATCACGACTCGGTAATGTCTAAAAAAGTGATTCAAGTTATGTGTTGATCTCTAGGGAGAACTTCTATCCGTCCAACCTGTAACTTCTTTTCCAAAAAGACAACCATAGTGACCCATGCAGAAAAAAGTTACCACGAATTTCAACTCAAAAATTGAAGAAAAACTTAATAATTTTGAGTTTTCTTCAAAAAAATATGCAACCCAAGAAAGAAAATATTTTCTTGCAACCCAAGTCTTGTGACCTTTGGTTTCCACACAGTACAAATTTATTTGCTCTTCTAAATTGAATTTAAATTTTAAATTTATGTAAATTAATAATTCGCTTAATTACAGTCGGGTTAGTCTGATCTCGACGATAATAGACTTCCACCTTCTTAGACCAAATCTGGTGAATTAAATGTCCACACTTCTAATGCTCCAGATTTTAGAAGGCGAAAACTTTCAATTTTTCAACAACTGTAAAATACACTCTAATGCATGGTCTTTCAATTAAGTCGTAAAGTAGTTTTGATCAGGAAAGTTAAAATAATTACTCAAAAAAATTGTTAATTGCAGTAATGACTTGGCATTTCTTGAATCGCATAAATAAATTACGGTCTCTTTTTTGATTTAAAATTAAAAATTGTTTGCAGATGCTGTTCAAGAAGTAAATGAAGTAAGAAGTAGGTTGTGGCAACGTCGTACAAAACTTGTTTGGTTTTTATTCAAGTTCAACGTGGTTACTGGAATTGCCCGTAGGTAAGCCATTGACCTAAGTTGATCGTTGAAGAACAAAATGTAAGAAGTCGATTTTAGCTTCTTCTAGTACCTTTTACAGCAGAAAACACGTTGAAATTACCTAATATGAAACCTTGCCTCCAATAATTGATACCATATTGGAATAGTAATTTGACGTTATTGATGATAAGGTTTTCAATTCATAAGTATATTTCTATTATTGTACTTATTATTAATTCTCTTCACCCCGTCGTATCTTTTCTTTCGTTCATACATTTCTAGATCACGTCATATTAGTTTTGTACTAAAGTGCATGTGCATGTTCTGCAATCAAATCAGATTAGCTATTTCATTATTCAGTTCAAAATTCATTTCACCAATTCAGGTTTATATAGTGCAGATATGATAATATTTTTAATATTTAAAACGTCGGAACTGCACGAAAGTGGAACAACTTCAAGAAGAAGATTGATAATTGAGGGATCCATCATAATGATGATTATGTATATCAGATTCCTCCAAACATTAGGCTAAGTAAATTTTTAGAATTTGAAGACTTCCGTCAAGTATTCTGCCACTTAATTTATTATAAATTTCAGGAAGATAAGCAAAAGTATAATTTTCGGAATAAATTAGTACTACTACACAAAATTCCCCATAAGGTTGCGAATCTTAAGCAATTAACGATCACTAATTTTCTTACCACGAAAAATTTCCAATTTTCAATTGAAATTGGTTAATTAACCACCATCTAATAGGAGGTTTTATTTTTAATTATGCAATTAGATATACTTAATTTTTTCTAATTTTATTTCAAGTAGGTAAAAGTGGTACTTATTTACTAATTATAACAGACAGACTTTATTACTACTATAAATAATTAATATGACTTAGACGTTCGTGATCATTAAAATTTACAAGATCCGAAAGAAAATGATAAAACTTAAGTTTTTTTTAAATCGTTGTTTTACTTGGTCTTAATAAAAAAATGCTAACAATAGATTTTTAAGGTGGAACATATAATTACGAAGTCATTAGGAGTAATAACATCATTTCACTTTTAAATTGTACTTCGGTAGTTGTGGTTAATTTAAAAAATTTTGAAAATTTTATAAGAAGCTCGACTGGGAATACAGTTATGTCGAATAATAAATAATAAGCAAACGAGCGAGATATAATTTCGGGTCATTAGAAAAAAAGTTGGAATTTACTTTTTGAGCATAAATTAGAAATTAATCGATTGTAGCGTTCAAGTAGGAAATTTTTAAACTCGGGAAGCTTTCACCGTCAGCAAAACCAGACAGGGTCAAGTTCGCGTGTTTGTTGGCCTGGTAGGCTCAATAATGCAAATTAGAAGTGAGTGATCTTTCAAATTAATGTATTGTTCAAGACAATGGAATGTAATAATCATAATTAATCAATTACTTAGACGACAGATTGGCTACTTTGTAGTAGAAATCCAACTCCAGCAAATCCGTTTTTTTTTATTTGAAAGTCGACGTAACTAAGTTAATTACCGCCAACGTTGTCACTTTCAACTAATCGTCCTAGCTGAAGAATAAACTAAATTAAACTACAACTTTAAGTTGCAAGAATTTTGAATAGAAATGTAAATTATTCAGACAAGGTGCTTTGCAATTTTGTTTTTCCAGAAAGTTTAGTTTAAAACTAAAATGGCATTAGACGTCATTAAGTCTTAACCTTTACAATGCAACGTTGTTTTGCTTTTAACACATTGGCATTTAAGACTTTGTTGCAGTTGAAATAAGTTAAGTTTTCTATTGCATCGGTAATAAAATTATTTTGAAGTTTTTGAAACTTTAGAACAGTCAGTTCTGTCGTAAAGTAGGACGAAGCAATCAAAAATGCACACCCTTTTAATATCCCATAAATATAACCAACTTTTGGTAATGTTAGAATTAACAAATTTCTTAAAAAATTAAATTAAACTTTTAAATTTTCCCGCTTTGATTTCCTGAGAAACTTAATACTTTTTAAGCTCATATTGTTTTTTTTTACAATAATCTTTATTAAATTTGCCTAACACTTGGGTAAACACCTCTATTACATTTTAATATACCACCTGTATAAATTGCCATTATGATCATGTACATTTTAGTTTTTGTGTAGAAACCATACAGGCACAACGCGGAGTTCAATAGCAATTGCGGTTAAATTTAGTACATACATCAAAAAAATGCAACAATGTATTTTCCTAAAGTTATTCAATTGTTTGTTGAAATAAAGGTAAGACCGTAATTATAATATTTGCTTGTAATACCATTTTAGCTTACATTAGAAATATTGTTTACTACTTAGCTACGTCTCATTTTTTACTGCGCGTAAAGCAGACTAACCAAAAGGGTCGAAAATGTTTCAAAGAGGTACTTGAGTGCCAAAGGCGATTCTAATAAAATATCTTTTTCCATACAATGTGTATAATATGTTAGCTTTTGAACAAGCAATACTATAGAAGAAAAATAGTGAATGTACTCAAACTTCAACAAAAAAATTACAATTATTATTATCACTGTAAAAATATTTATATTAAAGTGTTTACATTTATTTCTCACACAATAAAAGGTCATAAAAGTGTTTGAAAATCAAATTATTCTAGCAGTTTTATTTATTATTTTATAATATGCCATGTTTTACTTTCATAAACAAAAGTCAGACAGAAAAAACAATTTTTTTTTAAGCTTAGGACTCAAATGGGTTAAAGTGACTCGGCCTGTGATCTCCGTAATTGGGTCTTGGCAAATGTACAACCGACAGTTGGATTTAAATGAAGTTCTTTTAAATCTTTCTTCTCTAAGAAGTTTTTAAATTTAAAATTTTTATAACATAAAATAAATACCTAGAGCTTTCTACGACTTTTGGCTCGGCCTACGGTCTCGTAAGTAACTTAGGTTTTTACAAATGGTTGAAATTAATAGTTGAATTTAATATATTTTAATGTAAAATAAAAGGAGCCGGATATCGATAAGCTTTTGATCTCAATTACCGCTTTCGAATATTACATTACTCTGATTACTCGGAGTAATAGGAGTGATTTTGCCTGCCATCTAACGGATTTTTGTTAAAATTATATCGATACATAACTTTAAAATTGACAAGGGGGTTATAATCATTGCTTATATTGACAGTTTAAAAATGAAAACACAATTTAATTTAATTTGTTACTGTCAATATAAGCAATTATTATAACTTATAAGCTTTTTTATAAATTTAAGGTTATGCGATGAACCTTCTTCCAACAAAAATCTGTTAGATAGCAGGCGAAATCACTCCTATTTACTCCGAGTAATTGAAGTAATGTAATATTTCAATGTGTCAATGTGTAACAAAATTTTGTATTTGTTATTTAGTTTTAAATTGCATTTTACGAAATTTTTCGATCCAACCCTGCATTTTTTTTGCATTCAATTGTTTATTGCATGCATTTGCAAGCAAATGTTATTGGCTGATTTGCATGCAAACGTGAATTACTTCCTTAAATATTATCACGACGAGCAATTCGATTTTTGTTTGGACGACGATTGTCTTAGGTGTCGATAGTTTTGCGTTGGGCAAATATTTTTTATCTGGACGTCTATGATCACTTGATCAGTATTGCCTTGTACTACAACATCGACTCTTTCAACGGTTTCAGCAACATCTACAAGCAATTTTCACCAAATCAAGTGGCACCCGTTAGTTTGTGATAAGGTCTTCAATCTTCACTTTTAGAGTCGCACGTCATATTTTGATTGAATAGGAGCGTCTATCACCTACAAGTTTGTAAACTTACTAGAGCTCGCAATAGTAGTTGAATCTTTAAATAAAATATTTTATAGTAAAAAATATTTTGAGAGGTGAGCTAAGTAGACGGGCTAAGGACCGGATTCTAGGTTAGAAGCCCTAGATTTTATCCCTAGCCCGGCTACAAAATTTATCCGACTTTATAGTGATCTTCTCCTCTTGGAAGGCAATGGCAAGAAAGCCATTTAATAACATAATAAATTGGTCACGACGCTTCTGTCAAGAAGCATATTATACGAAGAAAAAAGTATTTTAATGAAAGTAATTACCTGAATAAAATTTCTAAAAATTTAACATTACATAAAAAATAACATTTCGGGGGGGTACGTGCCCCCAGGTGCCCCCCCTCTTGGGTACGGGCCTGTGACAGTTTAAGATTATTAAAAATAGAACGCTACACGAAAGAACAACGCGCTTTTAGATATGATAATTGATGGGTTGACATGGTAATTCAGTTTATTGTGTCTAAAATGCAAAATATGGCTGTAGACAACATGTGGTTTCAACAAGACGGTACCACATGCCATGCCAGATTCAGAAGCAATTCAATTACTACACAAGTCATTTCTTGCTCGTGTTTTGGTGATCAGAATTTACCGCCCAAATTGTGCGATTTAATTCCGTTAGATTTTTTTTAGGTTTTTTGATATATTTAAAGTTTATTAAAAAAAAATAAAGTTTATTATTAAGGAAAATTTACATTGTACTTTGCCATAGATACCTCGGCTGGTCTCAAAACTGCAGTATATTGGTATGATTTAATTTAATTGCTTTTTATTATACGTGTACGCCATAGTTACAACTTTAATAGTTTCAATTTGAATTAAATACTTTCAACTTTATCGAACCATTCTAAATGAAGATTTGTAAAAATGTAATACCAGTTTTCTTCAAAATGCTTTTTTTCTTCTTCTTTTTGTCTTGGTCTGTCCTTGTCAATTGATTGACTATTATTATTTAAGTCAAATTTGAGGTAGGTAAGTGAACTATATAAAAATAGAAATTTTCTCAAAATAAACAAATCCAAACCTTGTCTATACATGACACAGAGGAAGAGATTTCTAGCAAATTATATTATATGGAATTAATTTATTTTCAATTTATCAAACTTTTTACAAATTATGTCATTCTTTAATTTCTGTAAATCTTCGATTAAATATTTACAGGGCTTTCTAAGTAGAATTTTACGTCCGTTAATCGTAAGTTTATCGATGGGCTTCCACTCAATCGACTTAATTTCATATTTACATTGAATAGTAAATCGAGTGTTTAATGGAATTCCTTCAATAACATACAAGCGCGTTGTTTTACAATTTGCTCGGTTTTCGATATAATAATCGGCTCTTATACAATCTTTTATATTAAAACCAATTTCCTCTTCGACTTCTCGAATAGCACAACTAACAGGATCTTCTTTAGAATTTACTTTGCCTTTTGGAAAGCCCCACAATTGATTGCAAATGGCTGACTGAACCATCACAACGTGTGAAGCATCCTCTGACAATATTACTGCACCGTAGGCCGGTAACTTATTTTTACATTTCTTCCAATTTTTGTAACAGTTGGATAAGTCATCGAGGTAAATTCGTAATGATGGTTCTACATTGAATACACGCGAAGCAAACTCAAATAGAGAGCATCTCTGCAAATGATTGCATTTGAAGACATACTTCTTCAGATATTCATAGAAAGCGCTTTCAATTTTATAAAAACGATCGATGGAATTTTCATTGGGAGGGTCCTTTATTGAATACTTATCAATAAGTTTCAAAACAATATTTTTTGGAATAAAACACCAGGTTTCGTTTTTACTTATCCTATTGGATGCCTGTTCGGGTTCTGTTCTCCACGTGGTATTCTCTACCTGTGCATTTTTATTTGTGGAGGAGTTGGAAGATACTGATTTTTCTATTATTTGTAGTTCTTCATTTCTTCTCCAGGAGAGTGGTTTATCGTAGGACGTAGTAATATTTTTCGATATAGATTTTGTACTACAATCATTCCATTTCTTTCTTCGGTTGGGGACCTCAGTATTTTTGTCGGAGTGAAATTCAGTACATTTTTTTGGGTTTACATTATTTCTAAGTAATCTACCACAATTTCCAGACAAGTGTTTTGCTTCCACTTGCGAAGTTGCAATGCTATCGCTATTCGACATTTTTAAATGATAGGTAATTATGTTTAAAATACTAAATGTAAAAAACCAAGCCTTATATAAGATTTTAATTAAAAAATGATAAGATAATCCGATTTAATAGTAGATTAGTTATTTCAAAATAAGAGATTGCTAACTGTGCTGAAGAAATTTTTAAAAATTTCACCGGAACTGGTGATTCCGAAGATGACGAGAAGATAAACGTCAACGAAACACAATGGAAGAATCCGAGTAGCTGAACATTTTAACATTTTAACAAATATATTATTTTAATAATTGAATTGTGCTTAAATTTTTGCTTTAATGCATGTGATGCTGACGTGGCTCGTATGGCCACAATTAATTGTGGCACCATCTAATTAATAAGACAAAATAAAATTACGTAGTTTCTCCAATCACACGACGGCATCTACTTGGCATTTTTCTGTTACAAAAGACAAATTTTCAACAAATTTTGACTGGGTACTCACAATGGCTTGGACTTTGACTGGTTACTTGCACAAAGAGGCTCACACAATTTTATTATTCCTGCATAGTTGGTAAGTTGAAGTTTTCACTCCCATAATTACACCTTTACATATAAACTTTTAGATACTAATGAATATTGTCAGCAAGTAATAAGATTTGATATTCAATTGATCACAATTGTTTTTAAAACTTTATTGCTTTTTTTCTAATGAGTTTCGCCACTTTTAATAAAGCAAGCAAATTAAACCACGAACCCTCAGAAAGATTTTTTTAGAGCTCACCAAATGTACGACCTGGGTTGGGCAAGTAAGCGTAATTTTACAGAGAAATCAAAATGATATACAATTTTTTGGCAGCGTTTGGGGAACGTGATAATGCTAAAAATTATCGTTGCGTATAAAGGCCATTGTTATTCAGCTTGTGGCTTCAATCGAGAAAATTGTAACAAATCAGATGAGTGTCCTGACGTGGTACGTAGTAATGACGCTACTTATTGATTTATAGCTGTAAGAGTTTATCTTTCATGTTTTGTCAGAAGCGCAGCTAAGTGAGAGCTAGGAAAAAAACTCAGCCCATCTTAGAAAATGTATTGCCCACTCTGGTATATTTTAAAAAATAAAACAAAATTAAGTGTAAAGTGTGACGTCATCAATGGGTAAAAATATTGGTTTTGGGCACAGACCTCTTAAAATAAATTCTTATTTTAAGAAGTCTGTGGTTTTGCGTCTTTTGATTGATTAAACACACCAACGTTGCTACCAACCTTGGTTTGCTTAACCAATAAATAGGTGCAAACTGTCAACCAATGTTTTTACCTATCGATGACGTCATCACTTGACATCATCAATTTATTGGAAAAATGGTTTTATTTCTGTTTAACGCTGGCGGAAGAGGTAAATTAGCCATTTTAGCACTTGGGCTGCCTATGGCCCAGTGTTTGAACATTATAATCATAGAAATCTTTGTTATCTTAAAAGATAAAGTGAATAATTGGGATCCAAACAAAAATCAAATTTTTGCAATATATTACGATAAAGGCTAGTTGCCAGCGAACAATAAGTAGAACACTGAGGAGACGGATAAGTTTGTCTTACTTCGATTCCATAAATCCGCGACTTAATTCGGTCCATATGTTCTCCCCCAAGAAAACAAGAAAACTTTTTAAATGAAATATTTAGGATATGTACTTATCCCCAAAGCCTACTGTTTAAAATAATATCAACAACGATGATTACTAGGCCATGAAATTTTTGACACAGAAATAAACTAAAATTTTAGCTCTTTTCGACGATCGCTGTATTTATCCTTCCGAACTTTGTTTCCAGTTAGTACTTCTAATAAAAACTATGATGTATTTTTAAGAATTAATCAGAAACAAAAACAAAGTTTTCGTGGTGCAAAACTTTTGCTAACGGGAAAGAAAGAGAAACTAATGAATTTGTTGCCTCATTTCGCCCATTTAACTTGAATTTCTATTTTGTAGAAAATTTTACCAATTTTTGTGCATCCCTGGACTCAGGGATGAGTTAGCTCAGAAAAAATATCAATTTAATGAAATTTGTGTTGACTGAACTTGGCGGCAAATTGATTCACGACAACCTGAGCGTTCCCAAATTGCGTGTCAAAATAGCCATGACGAGGTGTTTAATTCCGACTTCTCCGGTGTGCTCTATGGTTCACCGTAAAACTGAAGATAATTTTTTATTGCTAAAAAAAGCAGTTGACAATTGCGTTTAAGATCTTTTCCGTTATTTCTACTACGATATTAAAATAATTAACCGTATATTATCATTACCCTGGTAAGAACAAAAAAGAACTTCTTCGAATGCAGTTTTACCAGTTTGTTAAAAATAAAAAGTATGTCTAAAGAGTCGTAAACGTTTGCAACAACAACTGGTTCGTATCATCAATGCCCTTCATACCAATGTTGTCTTTCAATTAATTTTTTCTTCTTTGTTTGAAAAAAAAATTCGTTTAATGTTAGGTAGATACTCTACCAACCCCTATTAATTAATTAACAATGTTTTGATTTCTACAAGGATTGTTGTGTGTGCTTTATACGCTAATATAGGTAAATATGTTGGAACACAGTAAACAATAATTATGTAAGGTATTAATTTATATTTGTTGTTAAATTTAATTCTGTCTGAAAACGAAGAAACCAAGCACTCATCGTAATTCATAATAAATTGTTAAAATTACTGTAATAATACAAAATTAAAACTAATAATTAGCAAGTTTGTAAATGTTTTACTTTTCAGCAAGTTGGCAATTATTTTTAGATTTTAACACTTAGAAAATCGTGAGAAATATTAAATTTTTATTTCGGTGATTCTTATTACGATGCGCATTTGTAATTTTCACGACGGTTATAACAATAGAAGACGTTTAAACGGCCATATAATAGGGTAATAAGGACAATGACTTTATATGAAAGACAAATAACCTGTAAATAATTAGACACTACAAATAAAAGCAATTAATTTAAATAAATTTAGAACCGTACGTTGTTAAAATTTGTATAGAATGGGAATTGAATTTATTACCTACCAGCGAAACTTCACTACAAACTTGAAATTTTAACAATATCTACTCGCAAGTTGAATAGGTAAAAACTAATTGTAATAAACAGCTATTTTATGTTACAGAAAAGAAACATTTAAAATCCTTTTTGCTTTCAAATGAAATAAATTAATTAAACACGAAAAGTTTTTCTGCAGTCTACCTCTCATTGGTTAATTAATTGCGGCCTTTAGGCCGCATTTTCTGGTCGGTAATTATCAGTGAGGGCAAATTGTTGACGATTTAAAAGAGTGTCTGAAGTTTTTTGTAAAGTTTATGATTCAATATGATTGAATTTCATTTACAGACAGCCAAAGCAGATTGGTATTTTTCGTGATTTTTTCTAATCATTAATCGTTGACGTTCTGCAGTTTTCATTCAAAATTTAATCTGATTTTTGTCAAATTTTAACTTTTGCTTTTTCGATCGCTGCATCGACATTTCCGATGATAATTTTGTTATAAAATTTTATGTTACATGTAAAAATAAATTGCTATGTTACATGTTGTCGGCTTACTTGTAAAACCTTGTAAGTCCGATTTTTAAAAAATTTATGTTCAATGAAAAACCTTTAAGTGCTCTAATATGGAAATTATGAAATCCCCGTAAAATATTTTGATGATAAACATGAAACTATATTCTTGCAGTATCTCATAAAAATTTCATAAATTAGAATTCTAAAATAAGAGTATTAGCAAATTTATTATGTCTCTTGAAAAGTTTTGTCAATCGGACTTAGAAGGTTTTACAAGTAAGGCGACGATGTGGAACTTGTTATAAAGAGTCTTCAAGTTAATGTAACGCAATAAAAATTAATTAAAAATATTTAACAATAGCTATAAGCATTTAACACCTGAAATAAGGTCTTGCAGATAAAATTGATTTTTACTGTGTTAAAGGAACTATAACATCCTTATAAACATCCTATAAGGTAATGCCGATTTAGCTGTAAAAACAGCTAAACATGTCATTTTGAAACACAAACTCTAAAATGCCCGTACTAATAATCAGGGATTGATCAAAATGTATGATTATGAAGTGTTTTCAAAAATAAAGTTGTATCGTATCAAGTGAGAAAATGCAAATACCTGCAAAATTTTCAAACGCGACAGTTTTTTTACACTCAAAACTTGATAAGTTTCATGCCAAATATTTCAATTCTTCAAAATGCTTCAGGTTGTCGCCACTTACACTTCGCCCAGTTTATCTTGCTCACTACGCATTGTAGTGAGCAAGAAGGTTGTACATCTCGATAGGCTTATACAAAAGCAAAGAGTTACCGTAAAATATGACGATCAGCCGTCAAGAAGACACACGGAACCGATTCAAACCCGCAAAAGCCGGAGCCGATTTTCTTCAGTTCATGGAAGTAGAATTAGGCACTACGAGATCGAACGAAGCTCTTCTGAACGCAGCAAAAGTAGTTCGAGAAGTTTGTCTACTTCTGCAAGTGTAAGATTTTTAAATGATAATTATGATAAAAATTCATCTGTGGAATACAAAATTAAAAATCCGCACAATGTGCTGCGCTTTGATGAAAGTATTCCTAAATTAATGGTTGCAGAAATTGTCTGTTGCCTTTATGGGATCCAAGTAAATATTGGATCCGTATATGATCCTTCCAAATTTTATATTATTTTAAACGAAAATTTCCAAGCTTTGGACGAAATGATGGACGATATGCAGCAAGCGTACGCAAAACAGAACCGTGCGTTGAGGATTGATGAGCAAGACTTGAAAAAAGGTATTTTTTGCGTTTCTGTCTACAACGGAGAATACCACCGTGGTTTGGTAAAGAAAATTATACGTGAAAAACGTAAAGCCAACATTTTCTTTGTCGATTATGGAATAATGGACGAAGTGGAAACTAATGAAATTTACTATTTAAAGAAGATTTTTGCCAAATTCCTTCGACAAGCTATTAGGGCTAAATTGAGCGAAATTCATCCACTTATTCCAGGAACACCATGGTCTATCGAAACTAGAGATTTCTTTATTGACCTGGTTAATAGTAAAGTTTTGAATATTGAAAAGGGCAAATTTGATGAAAAGTGTCAAGTTTTGGAATTTTTTATGTTGGATTATTCAAATGGTGGGCGAATTTTTGTAAATAAGAAATTAGTAGAACAAAAGGTTGCCGAAAGGAATACTTTAGGTTCTGGTGACGATGTATGCACGAGTCCATCGTTTGAAGAAATAGAGGTAAATATAACAGAGCCTCCTTTATCACAAAATGACATTGTGGCCCAATGGAAAAGCTCCCAAAGAAAAGTAGCTGAGGTAGTTACAGAAACCTGTAGAAAAGACCAAATTGTTTTTAGGACTCGATTATTCGAACAGACGGTACATGTGGTATATATTCGTAACAAATTTTATATCACAATGTGTGATATGATGCACTTGGCAAGGTTACAGAATTCTTCCATTATGCATATATGGAAAAAAATTTCCGAATTACGTGGTGGACAATATAAATGTTCTCTTAGCTTAAAGGAAGATCCAAAAATTTATTATGATTTGCAGTCTTATGGTTTGAACCCCACCAAGAATGAAATTTATAATCTAATTTCAGTGGACTTTATTCCTTATTTTTTCCGATACTTCTCGGATGTTATACTTCCACGCGCTTTGTTTGAAGATTTTTTGGATGAACTCCACTCTTATATTAAAAAATAAGAATTATTTTCTACTAGTCACTTTTTTTCACTTATAAATAAATATTTACTACTTTTACAGAAAATTTGTAAAATTTATTGTTACTCGTTTAATGCGAACAATTTTGTAAATAAAACTGAATTATCTTCCTAGAACTAGGTAATAAAATCTCGTAGAGGCTTCTAACTCGAAAAAGGTGCTACTATGAAGGGGTGTACATAACTTTTTTTTCGACTTCCCTGTAACCTTCCAAAAGGTGCTCTTAAGAAGTAGGTGTCAGTTTTAGTTTTATTTATAAAACTATATTTATATATAGTATATATATTTATATTTATAAAACTAAAACAAGTTTTATTTCAGAATAAAACTTAAATTAAAAATTCTAAAAAAAAGAGCAGGTCGTAAAGGATTGCCAATGTAGCAAGAGTTTCAAAGGTAATGCTACAAAATTCAAAATAAGTCAATGAAATATCCTAAAATTGATCTGGAATTTGATGTAATTCTTATTTTCAGAAAAAAGGTAACAACGCGCCGTCGGCGATTATTTTTAAATGGCCATGGACTAACTAAAAATTTGTAAATTTAAGATGATTTGAAATTTTAAGGTACATTACAAAGGTAAGTAAAAGGTAAAAGAGTTCATTTATAGACCAAACCCACCCAGTGATGGCAGTGATGACGCGATGTGCAGAAACGACATTTTGCACCGATCCTTTAACCACAGTACTTAAATGTTCTCCTTCCACGCTAACATTGCAATCGTTGTTAGTAAAGATGAATGTAGGACGAGACCGAACGGGATAATTTTTATTAACGCATATTACTCAGAGTAAAGCTAGGGAAGGGATTCAATAAGCTAAATTATGAAATAGGAAAGGAAAAAATTCCGTCTCACGCAAGACTGCATTGGCATCGCGTCCCACGCGGAACTAAGTTAATAAGATGTCCTGCGCGTGACTAAATATCCAGCGATATCCCGTCCTGTTCCGCATTCATCTCTAGTTGTTAGTCATCACTGCCATTGCTGGATAGGTTTGGTCTACATAGTTTTTTATGGGGAGAATATTATTTTTGGTTAAGTTGGTTCGATCTGTTGAGCCAAGGATGATAATGCGCAGAAACAAAAATTCAGGTCAAGTCCATCTTTGTATTTCAGCGAGTATTTAAGGGATGTCAATTCGGAACTTTTATGAGTTCAGAAATGAATGAAGAAACAGAGCTTTGTCGTGGTAAATACACTAGTTACATCTAAAAACCCACAAATAGCGAAAAGCGCGACCCACGACTCTCCGTACTGTGGGTTAAAAACCCGAAATTGGCTATCTTTTTTTGTTCTAAAGAATCAAGTGGCATTGTGACAAACTTCACTTCTAAAGTTTAGAGCATTTTTTTACTGAGAATGGAGAAAACGTTAATGGGAGCTAGACAATTCAATAAAACTATTAAAAAAAAACAAATAAAGTTGTTTTACCGAATTACCAAAAGAAATTGTCGATGGATGGGAAAATGTTTTTTTTTTTAATTTTAACACCTGGATACATGCAAATATATAGCAATTAAAAGTTAATGTGGGTATTACGCTGAAATTAAAACAAAAATAAACAGTTGCTCTACCCTGAAAGGACAAAACGACTCTGCAAATCTCACAGTATCGCTACCAAGAATATTTTATTAGTTTGTTCAATTGCAATATACTTACCTAACATTACACTCAGCGACTTTTATTAATATTTTATAAAGGTTTGCGCATAATGTCGAGGTATACACTTACTGTATAATAATAAATGTACATAAAATTATATTATAATTTCGAATCATTTTGAACTATACTGTTGAGTAAATATTGAGGCTTAGGTACTATAAATTACATATTATTTATATTATATAAACAGATTAGTAATTTGTCTGGAAGTATGGATTAGATTTTAAGAATAAACAGAGGTTCTGGCACTTCTAAGGTATAACAACAAAGGACAATATTGACGTACTCGTCACATGATGAAAATTTGACGAATTTCATTTGTTGTTCTCTGCAGTCGGCAGCGGCGACGTGTTGCGGATGTGATTATAGGAAACCACACCTTAAGATTGCAAATTTGGACTCATTATACTATCTCCCAGTTTCAGTAGCACCCCAAACTTCTCAAGTTTCTCAACACTTTTTTTGTTCTGTTTTTCAAACATAAATCTTGCCAGTGGTTTTACTTTTTAAAAGTACGAGGTAATCTTAGATAGTAAAGGCGTCATTCTATTGTCTAGTATGGTCGAATTCCGTCTCCCTCCAGTGAGGGCAAAGACCGAACCAAAACAATTACATAAAAATGGCCACTGCCACCTAGGACCATTTAGTTTTTTAATATAATACGTCAGTCTTAATGTTTTTAAAAATTGTCTACATTTTCACCATTAATCTAAAAACCAGGGCACAGGCACATCTGAAGGCCAGCCTAACAAGCTACCTAATCGATGTAAAATATGTAGGTGCTCAGAAATTTAACACTGCCAAGAAAACGATGGTTTAAAGCTTACACTAATAAGTTGAAAAAGAAGAAGAAGTCTAAATTTTAATTAAAATTGTTTGTAATCGTACCATAATTTTCCTTTATAATTTGTAATTGTGTAGCTTTTTGTGGGTAATATTATGAATATTTTATTTCATGCATCACTACAAAACTAATGTAATTAACGAAGAACAATAACTTAATAATTATTAAGTAAGTAATGGTAGTACCTACAAAACCTAGTACATACTTATTATCATGTCTTTCTTTGTAAACAATTTTTTTAACAAATCATAAGCTTTCATCAAATTCGCATGTAATTTATTTATTAATTATTATATTAATAGGTACTAAAAAGTAAACCTGGGATATTTTTGATACATAAATTGTATTGTATTCTGTTTACGTAAATCTACTTTGTAAAAATTGGGCCACACTAAATTATAATACAATATTTAATTGTAATTACGTTCATCACATAACAGATTGCAAATACGATTTGATCAATGTGTCAAAATAAAACAATTTCGTTTCACATGCCAAGATTAATGTCGAAACTCTTACGTACGAATATTGAATAATAAATTAGTCAATATTGGATGAAGAGACAACTTGCAGGGTGGTAAGCGTTCTACCATGCATTGAAGCGTCGTCGTCTATTTCCAGACGCTCTAAGTTTACCGAAATTTTTTTAAATAAATGGGTACATTAATTTACAACAATTTTGACAAAGAAATCAATTGTAATCACCAAGTTATTTCATAATAATCAAAATAACTATATCTGTGGCGAGTTTTGGATAATAACTCAGGTATTAATCATTTTATAAAAAAAGTCAAAAACGCAAATTTGTACAGCATAAAATTACAAGAAAATTACTGTTTTCGTTACAAAAATCTGATTCAAAATAAAAGAGTTATGGTCTAAGGTCTAAGTTATGCACACATTTTGGATGAAGCAAACAATGTATTTTATATTTTCTGAGATTAACTGTGAAATGATGCACTTTATCGAAAACTATCAAAAAGATAATTTTGTAGAGTATAAAATTTTACATGAATTTTTATTTCATGTTTTAAAATTCATTTGAAAATACGCAAGTTATGTGCCTTTTTTTGTACTTAAGATCTATAAAAAAAACAAATTTAAGTTTTAGTTTTTTACTGTAGATAACTTTGTTATTTATTCGTTTATATAAAAAAATATATAAGAAAATTTTCTGTTATTATTAAAATTTGATGAAAACTAAAAAAAACGTACATAATTTTAAATGTATTATTCCAAATTAATCTATCGTTCTAGCGCTCGAATTTTATTTAAAAGATGAAAAAATTTCAAAGAGAATCAACTGTAATTTTATGTTATTTTAATAACCGAAGAGTTTTCCAAGAAGCTTAAATTATTGAAAATGTTTTTCTTTTGGTTTAAGAGCTTACAACTATAAATTGCCAATAATAAAGTTTAGAGCTGGAAATATATTAGCTTTATTGATAGCAGATTAGTGTCTTGAGCAGTAATTGATCAGCATTCGGATCACCCCTTTAACATCCATCAGTTTTCATTTTGAAAATATTAATAACTTTCCGAAAGAAAAATTAGTTGCAAAAATTTAGAACAAAGTTTTTTAAAAGAAAACTTTGCTTGGTTTTTTCTTTTTATTGTTATCTGTAGTAACTTTTTGAACTGAAAATAACAGTGGGCTGAACCCAAAAGCTGAAGTTCACTGCCCAATTTTTGAATTTTTGAACAAGAAAAAAACGACACAGAAACTAAACTCACTTATACAATTTTAGGCATTGTGTTCATAAAAATTTTCAATCGTAAAATTTAATTTTTAGATGTTGACAAAGGATTAAAAAAACGTAACAATTTCGCAGTCGCAATTGAAATAAAATGGATACGTAAATTTGTACAACTGGATTAAATTTTTATTTTTACGATTCGAGTCGTTTTTATGATTATCAAACTTCACAGACAAATATAAAAATTATTGCGGATAAACATTAACCCATTTTATGTTGTGATTTTAGCGATCTGTAAAACTTTTTATTGTTCTTCTAACTGGATTTATTTAGCACTTCAAAAATGGAATTATCGGTGAGCTGCGCTGCGAGGGAAATTAAGTCGGGGAATCCACCACGAGAAATCAAAATTAGCATTTTGAAACAATTTTAAATTAAAATCGTTTGACCAGTTAATTGGGAAAGTTAGTACTCACCGTGCAATATATATTTAGTAAGTTAATTTAGTTTTCTTATTAACTTTAAGAAAGTTAGTGGCAACAAGGTGAATAGTTGCAGGTGAAAAATAAACGACGCTGTAGGGTTTGTGTCGATGAGGGTAAATTACATTTCGGACGGTCTAATCTGTCGTTCTTTGGTCTGGTTCATAGTGACTAATTTCCTATACTGCAGATTTCTTGTCAACTTTAGCAACACCCAGGCTATACTTTATGAGACCAACTTAGTTTAACTTCGAAAACTGGACCATTTTTCTAGTAGGCTCACGTTACGTGTAGTTTAGATTGATTACGTCCTCGTCGTTCTATAAAGATTCGCGTTATCAAGTTTAATCCTCACTTTACCTTATCAGTACATAAAATAAAAATTTCTTTGAGTAATAAATATAAAAAGTTCTAACAAATTTTCGATGAGTTTTAAATCGAATTTAAACTTTCCTTAATTATTTTAACATAATTAACGATCAAACGACGTACATTTTTGTCTAATTTCTTTGCTACAGTGGGAACACGAAAATAAAATCACTCATTTTTGGCTCTAAGCCAGAAAGTTTTTCTGACCTAGGACTTAAAGTGCATAAGTATGTGCAACGGCGCTCTGGAATGCGAGATCAAACCAAATTCATTTAAGTTCACATTTTTATACCTTGCTCCAATTTTCACATTAAAGAAAAATTTGTTTTTACCATTTCTCCTTTATCAAATTGCTTTGTATCGTTAAGGCAAAGAAAAATTCTTAAAAAAAATATTTGTACTATTTAAATTCTAAAAATTTAACTGAACTAAAATTAATGACTATTCTGTTAAATTCACTGAAATTATATTTATTAAAATGTGAGATCTTTGTTTTATTAACATTCCTAAAATAATTACAACCTGCTTTTATACATAATAAGTAACAATGAGTATTAATTTGTCAAAGAGATTAACTTAGCTGAGGTTGACACAATAGTAACCTCATTAGGACAATTATTTAACACGGGCTCCATATGTACGTAAGGTACATGTTTTTGTTAAGACTTCAAAGAACACGACTACACGCAATAGTTGAACTGCACGCACTATCAAGATTTTGATGGAACAAGTGTGAAGGGTAAAACGTCTTTAATTTTGTAATACTAAGGGTTGGTGAAATGATCCTAAGTCAAGATGTTTCGATGACCACCGAGCTCATCCTAAAAAAGAAGGAAAATATGGTAAAATAAGTATCGCTTTGTAACCTTCCGGTTTTCATTTAAATAATCCTGAAGAAATATTTTAAATACGTTATATTGCGTATAACTGGAAGTATTTAAATACTTCCTAAAATTTTTAAAACTTTAAGAAAAATTGTTAACAGCAAATAAATAATATTCACAGTAAATTTGAATTTAGTTTGAAGTTTACCTCTCAGACTCTTACCATCAAGGCCAATAGAATGCAACCATTCGCAAATAATTTAATCCTGGTTGCTATAAAGTTAATTTCTTGAATTATTAACTTTGCTCTAAAGGCGATTTAGACATAGATTTTTCTAAAAAAAAACTTGAAAGAATCGGAATGGAAGTGAGCTAATTTCCAATTACATATTTTATCAAGAAGATGATGACCTCTTGCAAATGTGTACTTTAATTTACTATAACAATGACATTTTACGTGTCACAAGTCTGTTAATCGCTAAATGGCAAAGAGAATAAGCTCTAGTTACGTTAGCCACCCACGAACATCGAGTAGAACATCAGGGCAGTGCTACGGATCAAAAACAATTTGTGTACTAGTTTTATTTTTATTTCTAAAACAATATGTGTAAACAAGATAATTTTTTACTAATTTTATTTTTAAATAAATCAATTTATGTTTAAATTTGTTGTAGTATTTCCTGAACTTACTTATTGCCATTAACTGATGCATGTTAACATCCGGTTATACATTTACCCTTGAAGTGTGGTTAACATTGTAGCTTAGAATTATAATTATACTGTGTGAACCTGTTGCACAATAAACGTCTTATTTTAAGTTGTTTATATTTTGATCACCTACAAACATCACTAAATCAAGGAGCCAAAAAATTTATTTGTTGCTGGAGTTGATGAATTTTTTGCATTTGGTGCAAAAACAGACATTTGTTGTCTTTTTTTCACAATCTACAAGTTTTCCTCCGCACAAATCGAGAGCTGGTCTATTAACATTTTAGCTAAACAAACTGAAAAAGTTTTCTCTAAATTACAACTGACTTTGGTCTCTGTTTTAGGTTACGTCTCAGAGAACAGTTTTTGTTTTAATATGTCAGAAAATCAACAGCATAACTTTTTTTTATATTAAAAACAATTTGTTTTACTTTGTCCATCACCCAGGTAACAAAGTACCACGTGATAACAAAACTGCAGAAAAACCAAAACTTTTTTTACTTTGTGTACACAGTAATGAAACGAGACGTTTTATCTCCGTTGAAAGAAAAAGAGAGATGTTTTACTGCTTCATCTTATAACTTTAACAAAATGCGAAGATAATGAATTCTGGATTCTGTTTTTGATTTCACCACAGCAAGCGTGTGGAAATTTACCTATCAGCCAAGCTAATCGCGGATCTCCAATCAAAATAAAAACTTTTTATTATCGTGAACTTTTAGTATTTAGGTTCTATATCTAAAAACTTAGGTGTTTTTAAATAGGTAATAAATAACTTCTCGGGCGTGTAGTTATCGCTCAGCATTTCGGGTCATTCAAACCCATGTTTATTTTTAACTTCAAAGAGAATAAGATTTTGGATCAAATCCTGAGGTTCCAAGACCTGATGCCACTTTCTTGGAAAAAAAACTGAACCCTCCTCCTTGATCGATCAATATCATTCCAGATCATTCTTATTATCACTTAAGCTTTGGCTTTGCAATATTTTTAAATGTTTAATCTAGATTAAATTACAAAAGCAAGCAAAAATGTATTTAATTTTTTAATAACATTATTTTTAATATTAGTTAGATGAGATCGGTGTGAAGTGAGGGATCTGGGGGAGGTAGTGGTAAGGAAGCAATATAAAGACGTTTCAAAATTAAAAACGACTACTTACAGACGAGATGAATTTTGTATCTCCCCCCCCCTCCCGGTCTCTATAGACAATTTTAAAGAAAAATAACCTACCTTATTTAATTAAAGTCACATTTTTTTAACAAAGCAAAGCTTCTTTGGTGTTTGCTTTTGCAAAAATATTTTCTCATTTTTCTCAGTTTAAAAATCGGCATACACCGCATACACCACTGCCTCGGGTTGTGACATCCCAAATTTTGAAATTCAATTTGGAACATTTACAACAATAATTTATAAATACTTTAAGAAATTCTAAAAAATCTGAAGATACCTTAAGTAGGCCAATATCATGTGCAAAATATGAAGAGAGGAGGAGGAAATCGGGGAGGAGTCTAAAAGTTAAAAAATTTAATTTTTGAAAAGTTATTTTATTGTATAGAATTAAACAAACTTAACCAAACGTTAAAAATTTTAGAATTTTTAACCGTAAAAGAAGAAACATACAAGAAATTTTATAAAAAACACTTGAAACATTTGAAACTTTAGTGACAAGGTAAAACTAGATAAAATATTAGAAAAATGACTGAAAATTTTGAAAAAAAGGGGGGAGTGATGAAAAGCAAAACGTGGTATTTAAAAATTGAAAAATATACTAAAATGATTCGCGTTTTACATTACCGTTGGTGGCGCCACCGTCAATAACAACATTACGTCTTTCAGCAGTTCCAATTATTTCGTGTAGTGGCGTTCTGTTAATGTAAACAAAAAAAAATGTTTGTTTATGGTGTTTATGTTGGTATTTACTATACGTTACAAACGAGTTTGAAATTATTCCGCGTGGAGGCGTTTTGTTAATGTAAAACGCGAATTACCACTGGCGGTTTCAGGGGGGAGTAATTGAGTAATTACCCCCCCCCTAAGAATTATTATTTAACCTTTTGCTTTTTATTTTTCAACGACTAAAGATCAATCTATGTTGAAATTTAAATCGATATCGGTAAATTACCCCCCCTAAGGTGGTAGGCTGGAAACGCCCCTGATGATTACAGAATAGTAATACGATATAGCGCTATTTCAAGGTAATTGCCTATCTTCAGTCGTATGTAACTAGAAAAAAGAAAAAAAGCATGAAAATGACTAAAAAAAACTTTTAAAAAATAAACTATCAAAAAATTGTAAAAAAAACTGTAAAAATACTTACCAAAAGAAATAATAAATTAAGCTAGACTTTCTCGCACGTGAGTTCAAGATGAAAAAAAAGGTTACTATAAAAATTTCAGTATAACTGTCACAGACAGGGTTGTCAAAGCAGTGATATACCGTACCAACATAACTTCGAAAAATAAATTTGAAAAAATATTTTTAAATTTTATCACAAAAACAATCTTGCGATTGCCTTATTATAGAATTTTATTAATTTTATATTTTATTGCTTACTTGACTTTTTTTTCTTCAGAAGCCTATCCGATTCCATATATTGGCGATCTTCCTGGTTAAGCCAAAAAGACTTTACCAGGAAAATTATGGTGTTTTATAGAACATATCCGACGATTAGAACCGCGGTTTTCCATTATCTAGTTTATCTGTGTTTGATTTACGTCAGACTGCTAGCTTTTCCTTAGGTTACTTAACAGCCCCCGGTTTTTTTAAAACTTTTTTAAAAAATCTCCCCTACGTTTATTTAATTTTATCACATTTTTGACATGCTTTTAGAGTTCTATACAAAGTATAGAAAGAAGCCTTATGTTCTGGTACTGTGTCAGTGCGTCCGTCTTCATGTTTTAAATTTAAAAACATTTAAAATGTTATATTATTAACTCGTTGATATTAAATAATCTTAAAACTTTGATTATTACGAGTTACTATAAATTAAAAAATTCAATTAAATTATTTATTGAGCTTTTGGAAGATTCCGAAAAATATTCCTTCATCAGAATAATGTGATAAAAGACTCAAAATATGATACAAGTAAATATGAAATAACAATGAAATAAAGCTCAATAAATAATTTAATTGAATTTGTTAATTTATAGTAACTCGTAATAATTAAAGTTTTGAAAGACCCTACGATTTAATACAAATTGTACGCTCTCATTGTTTTTGTTTTGAAATTTTGTTTTTAATTTTAAAATGTTTAAAATTGGTACTTCTTTATGGTCCATCCTGTATAGTGTCAAATTTAAAATTTTTGCAACCCTTTCTATCTAAGTAATTAATTTTACTAACTAAATTAACGTTAGTTGTAATTTAATCGCAAGAAAGGGATTTCATTAATAAGGTTGCCTAAATTTTTTATTTATCCCTTTTCACTTTTCACTTTTTAAGATCACGATGAAGTTGAAATTTATATTTGTGTGCTTTAATTTGTAAAATCGAGAATGTGGATCTTTAGTTTTCACGAATTTTAGTGTTATGCTATAAATTATTTTCTAGCTTCTTTTTTGATTACTCGATAATTTATAGGTGACGTCGTTCTCGGTTTCCTAATTTTCAATTATTTCTGATGGAAGTTCAAGTACAAAAAACTGGGTAAAAGTGTTTAATAATCCCGAACTCCCTTAACTTCATTGAGGAGCTTTCTTCTTCTATATTTTTATTATTTTCTAAGTTGATAAACTTTTTTTCCTTACTTTATGGAGGGCCCACCGGGAAACTTCTGTTAGCTCGGTGGGCCAGCAGTCCAAAAACCAAAACATCCGCAATCAAAAATGCCGACAAAAATCTTAATATGGACTAAATCAAAATAACAAAGGTACAAAAATTTCAAGAAAAGAAATGAACACATTTTCTTTAAAGCGCAAATTCCCGATATTTTCAAACCATTCAATTTCGGTTTTTTTAAAGCGCTTGGTAAAGAAGCTACCACGTGCCTCAGCCTCGCTTTCAGTTTAGAGCTTGATCCACAGTTCTTAGTGCTTGCCCCAAATTATTAGCCACTCGTAGCTAGCCTTAATTTTACTACTTCCTCGACGGCTTCGACTTCGAAGCTAAAGTCTTCACCACGAAAAAAAAAAATAGCCTCACGCCAAAATACCACCCTAGCCAAGTACAATCAAACAATAAAGAAACTCGCTAATAAAGCCAAATATAGAACCAAATGATAAGTCTAATCAAAGATTGTGGAGTCTATCAAAAATCCATTTATTATTTACGTTCTAAGTATTATTATTACCTATTTCCGATAATTCAATATCTATTTCACCACACCGTGTGGATGTCCACTGAAAGGCCGAGCTAAGAAATTCTGTATAGTTCGCGATTTGAACCCAGAATTTCCGCTCTGTACTCAACCAACGGTCACATCACTCCATGGCTGTGACTTTTCAAAAATATCAATCAAAATATCAAAAATATCTTCTATCTAAAATAGAAACCTATAATTTGGATTTAAACCTTACTTAAAGCTTAAAGCTGCATTCACATAGGGTGCGTTCCACTTAAAGCCCACGACGACCACGGTCGTTCGTCAGTCCAATCAAATAACCGGTTTCGATCTTTAGTCCAATCAAAGAACCACGGGACCACGCTGCGGTCGCCGTGGGCTTTAAGTGGAACGCACCCATAGGGGATTGTATTTGGATGGTAGAATCTGGCACTGCTGGTAGGTTAGGTCAGCGGTAGCGAACCTTTTTATGTACGAGTACCAAAAATTTACAAACAGTATTAATCGAGTTGCTCCCGTGCCAAACACATTTTAATAGGAGAAGAATTAAAAAAAATTTTTATTTCAGAATTGTATTTTTAAAAAATTTTCAAAAAAAAACTGAAAACTACGAATTTAAAAAATCTACTGTGATCGTTAAAAATGTACAATACGATTTTCAAAAAAACTGTATTTACTCTTTCCTCCAGGGCCGTAACAAGTGCTTATGATAAGTGGTGTAATTTGAATAACATTAACATTACTCCCCCTCGCCGTTCAAAAAAAAATTTTTAATTACTATTTATTTATACAATATCAAAATTCTGGTTAAACCAAAACAAATCTATTCTAAAATGTGAATAAATTGGTGTAAAACCGGGGGGTCTGGGGAGTATAGATTACTCCCAACACAAGGAACTAACAAGGTAACTTTTCAAAATTGATAAAAAAAGGCCAATTTAATTCTTTAGTGAATATCTCCACTTTATTTATAGATAGGGGTATTCCATACCCCCCATACCCCCCGGTTTTATGTCAGTCTTTTTAAATTATATGAGGTTCTTGCTAGATCTTCTAGAATGTAAAGAAACGGGCGTTAAACCTGGAAGTCTAGAGGAGTTTTCCCCCAGCACATGGAATTAATGAGATATATTTATAATGAGATTAGATATTAGAGAGAATAATTTTCTAAATTGTCAAAGCGATAAAAATGATGATAATTCTTGAGAAAACATTATTTTACTTGCAGCTGGAGAGTATTCCATTTTTCTAATTGCTTTTTGTATCATTCTGGCCAGTGAAGATTTTTAAAATCAGAGTACTGGATATCGCCTTACTTTCCAACAAAAGAAGCAAGAAAGCTGACATTAGCGTCCTTTAGATTTAAAAAATTTAATAAAAGAAGTTTGCTTTTTTAACGTTCAAGCCGCTAACGTCAAACTTTCTCGCTCCCTTATTGGAGAATTAGCAAGAAATCTTAACGGTAGCGCTTTTTACCGTTAAAAAAGTGAACTTTTTTTAAGTGATTATTTGTTATTAACTTTTATCGTGGGGGGAGGGGAACTTTCTCGCTCCCTATTGCTTTTGCTTAGCCATTTTTACACAGCTGAATGTATTCGACTATTGATATTATTTCACGTTACTTAATTTCTAGCGAGTATAAAATGATATCATTTGTAAATCGTTAACGTGCCATTAAAATTTTCATACGTGCCACCTCTGGAATGCGTGCCATAGGTTCGCCACCGCTGGATTAGGTAATCAATCAAGGTTGGTAATCTTACATTTTCAAACCTATGAGTAGTTCCGGATTCTACCATCCACATACCATCCACTTCTTCTTCTTCGAGTACCGTATCCGATATCGGACGTTGGTAAGATCCTACTGGCTAAAGCCAAGATGTTTTTTACTAGGGAAATATTAATGGGGTGGTTTCCCGTTGCTTTCCCCATTCACATACCATACCATCCACATACCATCTAAATACAATCCCTTATGTGAATGCCACTTTAACCACTTTATGCATTCACAAATTGTGGTAGGTCAATGTTAAGCAAGTGGGAGTGGACCACCAGATGTCACATTGTTCCTAGACGACACCACTTTTAATTGCTAAATTTTTTTACCAGAAGCCTCAACCGCCTAAGTAGCCTCATCTGTCCCCCAAACAGATTTAAAGCTACTCCTCATTGTGATGAAGCTGATGATAGATCTTCCTAGAACACTGTCGCCAGTTTAAGCCAAAACCGATTTATTAACAAAACACTCTCATTAAGTCTCTAGATTGCGATGTGACACAGACCATCGCCTCATGTCCTTAAATATTAACAACGCAGTCACAGTTAAGCCTAAACGGCAAAGAAATCCCCAAGAAGCCACAATATGCTTTTGTTATAAAAGATTCCACCACTTACAGCACAATTGTTATATAAATACCAAAAGTTAGAAATAATTTAGAAATTGGGTTGAGTTGAATTGCAATTGCTGTACATATTTTTAACTTTGTAAGGAATATTTTTTACAGATTTTTAGTTTCTTTTTAATCTACAGGTGTCGGATCGACAATTTCCGACTGCAAGTTGGTTCTTCCAAAAAACAACAAGAAAATGAGTTAAAATTTTAAGATTTCGATATTAAATACAATAATTGAAGACTTAAAGAGAGCTCAATTTTTCATTTCTACGTTTTTGTAATTTTCCTAGATTTTCCAGCGCTTTTCTAACGATGAACTAATAAAAATCCCGTAACGTCAAAAATAAAAAATAAAATTTATGGTTATTGTTTTTCCTAAATCAACCTTACAATATAATAATTTTAAAATGTATCAGATTGCATTATTTCATTTTATTGATTATTTGAAAGCGAACCAATGATTATACTGCAATTTTACAATATTGAAAATAAACATTTAGAAATAATGGATGTTGATATACTGATAGTTCAATAATTAAGAAAGCAATTTTCAATATTATCCACGTCGTTATTATATTCTGGTATAGTTAGATTATAAATTATTATTAACGTTTAAAAATATTGTTTACTTTTAATCAGTGCTTTTTACACTCCAATAGTTAAATTGATTTGCTTCTATGATATCTTTAGAAAATTGGACAATGTTATCACAAAATATACAATCGGTTATTATTTTTAAGCAAAACCAGAAACCACCCTGTATTTTACAATTTCCTGTTTAATGCAGTTTCAGTTTCTCTTTTTATAATTTAATCAGATTTGCAGACATTTTATCATTTACCTTCCATTCGTTCTTAATATAAATTATTTTGGGAATCTAGTAGTTAAAAGATATAATCAAGATTCGTTTATGATTAAAAAATTTAATAAAAGTCAACAATGGTTACTTAAAATGCGAATTGTATTGTGATTACTTAAAGAAATTTGTATAAATATGAAACAACGAATTGTTTATTTTTTGTAACGACAAATAAAAACCTCAGGCATTGTCTTATTTGCTTTTTCAGAATTAGGAAGGATGCTAGAATTTTATAATTCATATTTCCGGTGTAATTTAAATTTGCAATTATTGCGTTTGTCTACAAAACAATTAAGTTAATTGTTTTTAGTGGCTGTTAAAACATCTGAATGAAATTAAAAACTCGAGTAGAAAAATTGGCTATTTATACCCAAAATATGTTTAAAACAAGTTAAAAATTAATTACAAGCAAACTTCCAATTGCTTGTTTATATAATAAATTTTTAAGGCTCCTCGGATGGAAAAAAATTGAGAAATTCTTATATTAAAAAATTTTTCTTTTAATTTAAAAAAAATTTTAAAATTCCTGCTACGTCACAATTAAATTAGATCAAATATGTTTGCAAAAACTGAATAAAGTAATTGACATTTTTATACAGGAAAGTTAAAAATTTTATTTTTTAATGAAAAATTGCGTACTTTAAGAAAAATATTTGGCGAAAAAGAGGGTAAAAAATATGTTGGTTATACACAATACAAGAGCATCCATATATTTTAGTTTTCTCAGCAACGCCATTATTTTGCACTTACAAGTGGGTTATAAATTTTTGTTATTGTAAATCTTAACTCGGTATCGACATGCGGTGCTTTTTTCACCGTATTTATGCTTGTTTTGAATTTTCTTTCTATTTTTGTGAAGTATTGCTGTTGAAATTACGAACCAAGTATGAATAACATGCATTCGCTAGAATAAACCAAACTTTGGTTTAGCTGTTTTTCTATTTATACTGGCTGAATGGTAAGGAACGAAAGCAAATAGTTGAAAACATTTTTGTTTAAAATGAGAATAAATAATTCCTAAACCTACTTTTGGGTTCTATTTTGGGGTGCCCCTTTTTGTACTATGTATACAAATACTCGAATGGAAATAATGTGGACAAATATCTTTTATATTATCAGTAGGTCCGCATGATAAGCCACACCATTCAAAGCTCGTCTCATCAAGAAACCAAACTAATCGAATTCCAATTATAACAGCAGTCCGAAAAATGCGGTAATTTACAGCCGTAAATCTTTTTGAGACAAATTTCATTTTTGGGCAAATTTCCAAGAGTTTATCATTTAATCACAGCAATGTGAATTATTCATACGTACCTACCCGTAAAAACTTTTGCAAGAAAGACGACAAAAAGTAAATTTTTTAATGTAAATAGTATAATTACACAATGCCGCTAACTCAAAGATTTACAATTACTAATCAGTATTTGGTATTCATTAACTTTTAAGAATTAAGTGTATCATTTGCATTTCCTTTTGATCTTTCTAAATGATCAACAGGTTGTTAGGTAGGTACATAGCCTACCTACTTAATAAATATTGATTTTTGTAACTGGACTGGATGATTTTGAATTTTTAATCCAACAGACACCAATATATTTTTTGGACTTTGAGAGCTAAAAATAAATAATAAAATACAACTTCGCTTTTCGTTTTCGGGGACTAACCTAGCGCTTTTATATTCAAAGGAATTACATTTTTTTAATCCCTAAATAAGGAGAAAGTAAACAAGGTTTTACCGAGCAAAAAATTTTGTCAAAATAGAAATAAACATTACATTTACCTTAGTTATTTACTTGGAAAGTTTTCATGATGTTAATTCAATAAAAGCCTGAATTATTTATAAGTATTTAAAATGGTTTTTTTTAAGTTGATACTAATACTAGAAAAATTATAGTTGGTAGTATAAATAGGCGGTTCTGAGAATTCCACAACCGATTAGAAAAATTCATCAACTTTTGGAATGCGGTTATCACATCCCCAGATATCTTTATAGCCTTCCCCATTCTTTCCACGACTCTTCCTTGGCCGATAACTTCAAGGTCTTAATATAAAGTTTTTCTTTTTTCGGTACATAACCTTATTATCTTTCCTAAACATGAGCTATCCGCTTTTTCCCGAATTTTCAATTCATATTTTTGTATCTCTCTTCTTTTGCAGCGCTTTCCCTTTAAGCTTCCCTTTGAATGATTTTTCTCTTTTAAATGTACAAATTTCTAAATTGAGTTTTCTGGGCCTTTATTAAAAAGGTCAGTTCGTTTACAAATGAACCCGATTATTTTAGAAGCCCTTACTGTTGGATACGTAAGCTGTATTTTTGTTTTACGACGCTCGTGTATGAAAATAACCGGGCGCTAGATAATTAAATAAAACTCAAAAAAAAAACAAAAACTTGGTTTATTCGGCCATTAATAGAAAATCAAAATAAAGTGGGGTTCACATGGACATTCAACCTTAACCCAAAATAAAAGTCAAAAACTAAAACAATGAACAATGAGATTGTCGCGGCGAGATTAATCTCAAATTAATAAACTTTGGTATATCTTTGCTTTCTTTACAAAACAAATAAAAAAGCATTCCAAAAACGACAATTCTGTTTATTTCCAGCCATTATCCAAAAATGAGCTTCACGACTGAAAAAAATTTTGTCATAAATTAAAGGGTCAACTTCCAGTTAATTTTAGTCCCATTCAAGAAACATCTGACACAAACGATGGTTATGCGGCTTCAATTCATGCACCATTTGGATCTTGTAAGCCAAATCCAAAATTTGAAATCTTTGAAATGACAGTTCATTTGACAGTTATCCTTATTAGAAATGTAGCACCTCAGAGTGGCGCAGTGGGAGCGTACTAAGCCCATAACCTAGAGATCCACTTTGTCTAAACAACGCAAATAAGACACACCCATCTGATTTGCCACAGAATCGAAACGCAGCTTTAAAAAGCTTGACAATCGTTTGAACACCCGTAGAGTACTGCCAAGGCGCCCCCAGGTGCGTCAATCTGACGGCTCATTGCACGAAGACTGGCAAAGAAGACTCTGTGTACACAAATTACCCCGCCAACTTCCAAGATTGCAAAGGGCATCCAAGAGCAAAGACAAAGCTGAAATGGGAAAGTAAAAAGCCACCAAACCCCGCCACTCTTCACCAAAGAAAGCCACAACATGCAAGAAAACCCAAAAAAAAAAATAAACCGACTAGCAAATATAACCAATTAGAATGCGATGGTTCGGGCATATAATGAGAAGCGACGAAAATTCTGTGATAAAGCAAATAGCAAGATGGAGACCAATGGAGTGCCGTAGGCAAGGAAGACCTAATCTGAGATGGCTTGATCAGGTGCACAAGGACATTGCAAGTATGAAAGTCGGGGACTGGAAGGCGAAGGTGGCAAACAGACAGGAATGGAGAGAGATAGTGGACAAAGCGAAGACGGATGTAAGAATTTAGAAGAAAGGAAAGGAAATAAAATGTAAATTTGTAAATATGTAAAAAAAGGGACTAATCCACCCAGAAATGGATTTGTAAAGTCTTGATAAGAGACTACCTTGATTCCAATAGGAATGTAATGGTAATAATAATAATAACAAATGGCTTTTACTGCCTTCGTTTGACATTGAAATGCTCTGCATTGGGAAATTTAAATGGGAATTTATGGCACCTTTTGGCCTTGAGCCTGATATGAAAAGATGATAACAAAGTGAGAAAAAGGATAGAATGAGGAAAGGAAGGAAGCCTCGCAGGAGATTTACAACCTTTCCCTAAAGTGCGTTGAAAAAAAGCACCCGAGGTGCTTCGGACCCTAGAAAAGTAAACCTTGAGTCTGGACGTTACGCATCAATCTCACTATCACGTTTTCATCATTTTGTTAAAAAATCAAAATATTGCTCAAGTAAAATCTCAGAAAGTTTGTCACAAGACAGTTTGACTTTCTCCAGGTTTGAACCCGGTACCTTGAATTCGCAGTTCATCGCGTTAGCTACAAGGCTTTGACCGTTTCCTATAAGGAAGTTATCTGATTTAAATTACATTGTGTTTGAAGGACGTATCTGATTAAAACTGGACACAATGTTTTTGTCTACAAATAAAAATGGGACTCTAATAAAAAAGATTAAAATTTGTCGTATGTGGAATTTCAACTTACTTAGTTGAAATTCTTCTTCTTCTTCGTGGTGTACATCTGATTTAGTGAATTGCAAAACCTTGAAGCTGCTGATAACTTTGTATATCAGATCTATGGTAGCGTTGTTCTTTAACAACCTTGCAAGGATGAAGGCAAATTCATCCTTGAACTTAAAGCTTTGCTTGTCACACGTGATGAAATTATAATCGTGAAAGTTGGAATCACAGTTATTAATTAAACGGGAAAAGTACAAGCGATTGATTTTGATTTCAATTCTCCTAATTACTTTTTTTTGCTTTGCGGTAGGCACCTCATCACGTTTGTGTAGTTCGCGAGTCTTAATTATAGCGCGTGTGGGTAGGTATTCGCTAATCAAGCTCTACATTTCTACAACCCTCGGCACGCATAACAGGAAAGGGCGAAAGCAAGCCGCCAGACAGACGTTACTTTACACCCCTACATTCTGATAAACTTCCCTTACCTAACCTACCCTATAATAACGACGACATTTGGCCTGCGCGTGCTCTACCCCAATGAATATATGAAAGTAACGATGAACGCAGTTTTTGCATTCTTTTGTAAAACGGAATTGAAACCACCCTTGGGAAAACTAATGTAGGTATGCGCCGTTTGTATAATAATTTACTAAATGGTTGTACAATATCGTCTTTGTGTACCCGAGCTAATTTTAATTAAGCCTTAATGGGGCCGTAATATATTTTTGTTATTTTGTTGAAATTTAGTGCAATCTAAGCTGTGCAGCTGCCTATTCGCTAAAACGATTTCCTTTTTTTATATTTTCTGATTACCGCAATATCTACTTTAATTGGGATACATGATACCTTCAGACCTAAAAAGCACTCAAACATCCTTAATAAATTTATTAATAAAGTATCGTCCCAGAAAACTTTATTAAATTTGATTTTAATTTAATTAAAATTAGAATTTGTGTCTGTCCATCTGCAGAAAAACCGCGATAAACAACGCGGTTTCACGAAAGAAAACAAACCGCCACTGTTTTCTCTCTTCCATAAATTTTTATGGAACCCACCAGCAATTAATTTCCGAAACCCTTCTCACGTTATTATTACAGTAATCAAATTTTGACTTTTACTCGAATTTGTTTTGTATCGCAAGACATCAAAATTTTTATCAGCTGAACCGTAAAAGACTTAACAACTTAAATTTACTTCGTTGGCGTTATATGATAAAATAAAAACAATTCAATTTTAGGGAGATTACGGTAAATAAATATTTTTTTGACGACACGCAATTTATTTGACACGAAAAAAATATCCGGAAGCTGGAAAATTTATTGGCAATATTGATTGCTGTTGTGTCGATTATTATCACTTAGCCTTTCTGGGTGGACAAAAAGTTATTCCTCTATTTACGATTTTACCCTGTCAAAAAAACAAGAA
This sequence comes from Rhagonycha fulva, assembly GCA_905340355.1. Taxonomy (NCBI): domain Eukaryota; kingdom Metazoa; phylum Arthropoda; class Insecta; order Coleoptera; family Cantharidae; genus Rhagonycha; species Rhagonycha fulva. The sequence goes on from HG996559.1 coordinate 15,301,207, forward strand.
GGCCTTTAGATACAGTGAAATTCATTGCCGAAAAGATCGAATGGATATTATAGTTTTGTAATTTCTTGGATTGGTTAAAAAGTATAAGGGAAAAGCCCAGTTTTAAAAGAAATGACTTCATCAGGTGGAATTTTTTGTTTTCAATCATCATGTCCAATTTTTTTCTGTTTTATATTTTGTGATGCTTGACCGACACGTAACATTATTTTAATAGGTAAGTGACAAAAACTTGATTTATGCTCAAGCTTCATAAAATAATGTAAATATACGTTACTAGCATTGTTATCTAACATTGAATTTCCCATCTTTACGAACTGATGATCAATAACCGTTGGATTTCGTAACAGTCAAATATTTACTTAATAAAATTTTGCAGTAATGTTATTAAAAAAAAAATCTTTTTTAGCAGAGCGTGGTTTCGATCCACGGACCTCTGGGTTATGGGCCCAGCACGCTTCCACTGCGCCACTCTGCTCTGTGCAATTCAAATAAAATATAAAAAATTTGCAAAAATTTCTTTGCAAGCACAAAATGTATAGAATTGATTTTTAGGCCTTATAATATTATAATATGAAACCTTTTGATTTCACAACGCTTTTGCTGCCCTCGAGCAATCTAATGTAAAAATTTCAATTGCAAACCGAAACTCGTTTTGGAAAAGTTTTGCAAATAAAAAAAAATTATTTAGCAGAGCGTGGTTTCGATCCACGGACCTCTGGGTTATGGGCCCAGCACGCTTCCACTGCGCCACTCTGCTGCATGAATGCCGAACGAAATTGATAAAATTTCCAAAATAATTTTGTAACACAACTTCGACTTCAATACAATTAAATCGTAAATTTTTTCTCTATTTACAAAGTAATTTCTATTTAAAAATTTCAACAATTAAATTACTAATTAATTTTTTGTTTGATATTCACGTTTTTATTCGCTCAAATTAGGGCGAACACGTGTCATAGTTTACATTATACAAGCAGTAATTTATTACATTAATTTACTTAAAATAATTACATATTGTCGTATTGCAAATTGTCTGGGCAGCCGAAGATAATTTCGAATCAAAATAAAAACTTTCTGAAAATTATTTTAGCTTAAAAAATTTAAAAAAGTAGGTATATTCATTTGACTTATGTGTTCTGTCGTACAAAAATGTAGTGGAATTACCTAAAGAGTATCATTGTTTAATTTCAATTTTGTTTTCATAAATAATATGTTTTCTGATTTTCAAACTTTACATAAAGGTGAATTTGTGAACCGGTAATTCAAGTTATGGATCCTGTTTTCTACCTCAATAAGTACAAAATCTAGAAAGGTGCATGTCGCTGCCCCCTAAATGAGTTTTAGGGTAAAATTTGTGTCAAACGTTTGAGCCTTAACCGTCGTAGTTATTCGCAAAGTAATTAAAGAAACTGAGACACCCTGGGTCCCCTCCAAGTGGAATTTTGGGGTAAAGAGCATAGCCGGATTAATATGAGAAATCTGCCCCGCGACTTTTTTAGTTCATACTCAGGGGATCGATTTGGTGTAGAATATAAATAATTCACACCAATTTTTAGCTCTTTAACTCTAACGGTTGTCGATATTTTCAAAAAAACCTGTTTTTTCAATTTTATTTTTATTTCATAGTAAAATTCACAATTAATCAATGATGAATTTTTTCCTAATTTTTAGGAGTTTAAGACATGAGAAAAAAATATAATCATAATTTTTTAACGAAAAGCCGATTTCTGGCAGACGATTGAAAATTAAAATCTTTTTTTTTTTAGCCTTTTTAAAATATGTCACTCACCAAAATTCGTCAGAAAATGTCTATTATACTCCTCTACATTCTGGAATTTTTTTAAATTTTTTGAAATGGTGGAACAATATGAAAAAAAATAAAAACTTATTTTTTTTTTAAATTTTGCGTTCTAAATAACTTATATCTTTTTTTTAGCTAAAAAAATTTGTCTAAAATATTTTTTTGCCAAAAATAAATATAAATAAAGATTACCATAAAAAAATTCATATATATTTTAAAATATTTTAATATTTTATTATTTTAATATATTTTAAAATAATGCATTTTTGGGGAAAACTTATAAAATATTTTTTAAAGTTCTTAAAAAGACCTTTATTTTTGTTTTTTATAAAATACCGTAGCCTCAAAACTAAGTGAGCTAATAACAAAAATAAAGTAGATCCTTATTTTTTTCATATAAATTACAAATATAATTTTTTTTGCTATTATTTTTGAAATGGTTTGAGCTGAAAGGGTTTGAACAACATGTCAACTATTTACGAACATATGCAAACTTTAAACGGCCATATCTTATACAATTTTTATACTACAATAAAAACCCTAAATTTTTGGAAAAGCCAAACCTACAATTTTTAATTTTATAAAATTTTGCGTATCATTAATAAATTTTGAGATATTTTTAAGAAAAGGCAATTTTTTGCAAAATTGCAAAAATGCTCTCATCAAATCAACCTCAAATTTTTTCAAAACTAAGGACTTTAAACCTGTAAAACTACTAGAGCATATTACAAGTAAGTACATAAATAAAGTTAATTGTGAAGTAGTATAACAATTATTTTCAATTGCGATGGTAATTAAATTAGGGGGTGATTTTAACATTTTTTGTCGCCGAAATAAATAGAGATCAACTTATCATATTTAAAATTAAAATATACAAAAAAAATATTTTAAAATATATTTTTTAGCTAAAAAATATATAAGTTATTTAGAACGCAAGATTTTAGAAAAAAAATGAGTTTTTATTTTTTTTTCATATTGTTCCATCATTTTAAAAAATTCAAAAAAATTCATGAGTTTAGAGGAGTATAATAGACATTTTCTGATAAATTTTGGTGAGTGACATATTTTAAAAAGACTAAAAAAAAAAAGATTTTAATTTTCTATCGTCTGCCAAAAATCGGCTTTTGGTTAAAAAATCATGATTATATTTTTTTCTTATGTCTTAAACTCCTAAAAATTAGGAAAAAATTCATCATTGATCAATTGTGAATTTTACTATAAAAATAAAAATAAAATTGAAAAACAGGTTTTTTTGAAAATCTCGACAACCGTTAGAGTTAAAGAGCTAAAAATTGGTGTGAATTATTTTTATTCGACACCAAATCGATCCCCTGAGTATGAGCTAAAAAAGTAGCGGGGGCAGATTTCTCATATTAATCCGGCTATGCCCTTTGATGTCAAACGTTTGATCATCGGTTTAACCTCGTATAAGCTTTCAAATTTTTTGTTTGAACCTCAATCATCGCAGAGTTATTTGCAATATTCTTAGGGGATGGGGACTGTAGACATTTATTTTATTTTTGTTCTTATTTTGAATTTTTGTAATAAACCGATGTCTATCGATAGATTATTGTTTGAGCTTGAAAAGTTACTAGTATTTCAAATTTTGAGTACTCCGAGCAAGTTCCGTACAATAACCATAAATTTTAATTCTATTTTATCAGATTAAAACTTTTGATTCCATTAGAAAAACCTAATCCTGTTTAAATTAATAAATGATCTTTTAAAAGGAATTTATTAATTAAAAAATGGAACCCAAGGTTATGAGACATTTCGTCCAGACATTTTCAAAAATGAAAATTAATATTCCATTAGTTGAGGATTACCTTAATATCAACCAAAAATTATTACTTATTATTATAATAATTTTGATGCTCAAACGTATGGCACAAATTTTATTCCAAAATTTAATTTGGGAGGCGGGGGGGGGGTAACATGCAGCTGATCTAGGTTTAAAGTTTATAAACAACAACAAAACTGTTAAAAGTGAGAAACTTACGCATTGTAAAATTTTGTAGCCCAAAAGCAGAAATTTAAGTACCAAAGCCGCATACAGCCAACATTACAACAATTTATACATTGTGGCGTAAATATAAATATTGGAGTAACTAGAAAGAAGTAAACTACAGCTCTAGTAAGACTTTAGTATAAAATGTCGTCCGTCTATTCAGAAGAAAAATTGTCCTGTTGGAAGTACATCAATAATTTTTTTCATCATTTGGTTGTAAAATTTTGAAATTTTACTTTTTCTAATGGTCATCGTGATTTGTATAAGATTTTAAAGCTTTTTTGTTAATTTTATTAAGATTTTTGGTTTGTTTTTATTTGTGTGTGCTAGGTTTTTAAATAAACTGAGGAAGGGGCACTCATAGTGTATAAGAACAGTATACAGCAGTAATCAGAATCTTATTTAAGAGAGGGGGTAAAACATATACAATAAAAAGATAATATTATAACTATAACGTTAGAAAACAAAACTATTAAAAGTAGCGCCGTAGGCGATTGTATAAAATACACTTTTGTGAAAATAAGCGATTGATTTTGGAGGAAAGTTTATAGGTTGATGATCTTTTTTAACTTTTTTAAAAAACTAAAAAATGAAATAAACTCTTAACCTTTTTTCTTATCGTTCGCTATCGTTATCAAATCGTTAAAAACCGTAAAGTTTGGTTTCCATATACCATAGAGAGCAAAAAATATGACGTTAGCGTCCTCTACTAGAGTTAAAAATTTCATGATAAAAGTTAACTTTTTTAACGCTAAAGGCGCATAAATAAATTTAAAAAAATTTTATGAACTGGTGATGCTGAATGCCAAACAACTACGCCCGACAGTAAAAAAGAATCAAAAATAAAATATTATATTTTTTTAACTGATTTTCAAAATATTAAATTAATAATAGTAACTTATTGAATACGAAATCTACCTATTTTAATTTAAAAACCTGGAAATCTGGAGAATTCTGCTAAAATCTGACAACTTTTCAAATAAATTCTGCTAAAAAAGTTTTTAAAAAAAGCTTAAAAACCGTACAAAATGTACGTTACAAAAAAATACAAAGAAACGCTTTTCATCAAATGACCGTGATTTTTACTTACTGACTGCTTATGAGTTGTACGGCTTCTTGCACTCATTGCCAATGAGTGCAATTGCTCACGACGGAAGCACTTTATTTTAATCAAATTATGATTTTTGATCAAACACTCATATCAAATTTTTTTAGAACAAATTTTCTAAGAAGATAGGTAAAATCACACAAAAATTACTCATCCTTAATCTGAAATGCCCCCCCCCTCCAGAAAACAAATTTCTGTATCCGCGCCTAGTTTGAACAAGACTCACAAAATTATATTTTTGATAGTATATCTGGGGGGGAGGGGCCATTCCGTACCCCCAGACGCCAGACCAGAAATTACTGTCCCCCCCCCTTAAACTAAATTCTGTATCCGCGCCTAGTTCGAACAAACTTTACAAAAATGATATTTCTCTTGGTATACCTGGGGGCATTGCATACCCCCAAACCCCCAGACCCCCCGGTTTTTGGTTAAAATTTTTGAATAAAATAAACTGCATTACACGTAAATCTATCTTATATTTTAAATATTTTATTTATTTTTTAGGGTGAGCTGTGCTTCTCCATAGCTGCCCCTAACTAATTGTTTTATCTTTATTTTAAATTTTAACATAAAGTTTGATTTAGAAATAAAAATAGCCAAAAATAATCTTATCTTATCATTTGAATTTAAAAGTGGTCGTGACGCTCATAAATGGATTAACCAGATGGCACTGGTTTTCTAAAAATTTCAATATTTGCATCTATGTACGCCTTACATAGGTATTTCTCGACATGTCACACACAACACTCAACACTATAAAGCTAAACTCCCCCTCCCCTTATTACTTCCTATTATATATAAAATAAAGCGGCGTCGTTAAGCGGCCAATTTTAGAACTGTTGAAAAAGTAATTAAGGGTATGTAAATAACATGAACATCCATAAAATCATTTTCTAGGTTGGGGGAGACAAAATTTAAAAAAAATTATTATAAAAAAGGTTGGAAACTCTGTTTTGGTTGCTAATAAATAAACTAACAAATCAGAAGACATTTCTAAATTACTGAAGGATAGGTTTTCAAGCAAATTATTATAATATTATATTTTTTATTTGCCAAAGCCGGGTCTTGGTTGGTGTATCAAACCGAAAAAATTAATTAAAAAATAAAATAAAAAAAGTTTTTTAGTTAGTTTTCGGATACGGACCTGATCATTTATTGCTTTTTGGGATGGTATTGAAAGATTGTAGTGATGAAATTACTTGCTATATTCAATCAATATTTTAAATAATAATTTGATTACTAAAATTGGATTCAATTTTGTTTGTAAAAATTCAATATTCGACTTTCAACTTCAATTACACAAACAACATTTTAACTTTTATTAAATAATTTTTTTAAAATACTTGTAAATATAAAAATAAACATTTTGTTTTATAAATAAAACAAGTCTTTTTGCTGGAACATTTTCTACAATTAGTAGATGACATTTTGTGTTATTTGGTCGCTGATATTTTCAATATGCCAAGACCGTTGTCTTCTCGTATAAAATGTATCAAATTGACTTCTCGTCTTTTACACAAAATTTGCCTTATGCGCTGTCAGTTTCTGATAGGAAAACGTTTTTGGTGCCCTTGGGTAATTGCATTTTAAAATGTCTTTCATTTCAATACAATTGCAAGACTGCAAAATTCGATTTCAAATAGTTTTATAAATAAAGAAAATGTAAATTACTTCTGCGTGGCTTCGATCTAGGTTATGGACCCAGTTTTTCAGGACAATTTTGAAACGTAATATGCTTATTCTAAAACGCACACAGGATATTTAGGAGTTTTAAGATGGTAAATAAGCACGTCACTCATTAAGTTTAATTTGAATTTATGTTTTCTCTGATATCTGACTCATTTTTGCTGTCAAAATTAGTTTAAATTATAGATTTCAAAACTATGATGTAGTTTCTTCTGTGGTTCTGTGGACATCCGCAAGCTGGATCGGAGATATAACACACGAACTCAAGATTACGGAGACGAAAATCCAGAATTCTTCATAACGCTGAAATAGTGTTTTATTATAATTTAAAATTTTTAGGCACTCACCTATTTGTTTAACAAAAATTTTAGTTAAAAAAAATTAGCAGAGCGTGGTTTCGATCCACGGACCTCTGGGTTATGGGCCCAGCACGCTTCCACTGCGCCACTCTGCTCTATACGTTTCAGGCAAAAATTTTGAAATTTGCAAAAATTTCATTTTTTGATTAATTTTAATGCAAAAAAATAAAATAAACAATTGTGAAGTTCGTGCAGATCAAAATTATTGATAAAATGACTTCTTGTCTCTCCATAAAGTAAAATATTCCGTGCTGAAAATTATAGTAATATGTGTATGAAGAGGTAATAGAATAGAACAAAAGTTTGATAAGGATTAAATAATTAAACAACAATACCTGTTGGAGAAATTTAGTCCCAATAATACCTGAGAGGATTTGACTGGAAATCAATTAGGTAATTTACAAACAATTTTATACCTTTCAGGTGATGTAGGCATCATCGAAGCGTCAGCTTAACCGCACTGTTTATCTTTAGGATGCAGCCTAAAGGTGAGATATCTCATCTACCACATTCTGTCTGCGTAGGGTGCATTTGAATAATTAACAACTTTTGAAACCTCCTTTAAGTTATGCACACGATGTAATGCTATCATGCACGTGAGCAGGTAACATTGTGCTGGAAATTATTTATGTTTGATTAATAAATGTTGTTTTACATTTCAACTTGTTTGTTAAGTAGATCAGTTTACCTCTTCTTACACATGGCTTTGTTTAAGTTTGTTCTTGCATGAAATTGTTAAAGCTTAGCAACTTAGAAACTGCAGATATGAAATCAAATTTATTTTAAGGTTTGCTGCTATTGTTACAGGTAATAAATCGATACTTCACGTTGTAATAACTTTAATAGCGTCCTCACAATTTACAAAGCTTATTAAACTTTCCTTATGATTCTATAATCAGCCACTTTCCCTCTAGCCATCAAGTCTTATTTAAGACATTTTGCGATCTACAGTGTGTTCCTGGAACAAAGTCCTGGTTTTTTTTCATAGGTTTCGCTTACAACAACTGTGGTGGTTTTACGTCACTATTTGATGATGGCTGTGATGCACTGTTTTTTTAGTACAACTAGCCTTTTTTTATAAAATTGCAATTTAATTTAGCTTTTAATAATTTTTGCAATGCTGATGCTATTACAAAGCAACTTGAAAAAATTATCGGAAAATGTTGAAAGATATAATTATTATTTAGTTTCAAGAGTTTGGTGGAAGGGTAAATAATGATAGACATTTCGTTATAAAATTTTCATATACCAATCTTATAGATTATAGTACGGTCTACTTATTGGTCTTAAAAAGTGTCATAAAGTTGACTAACCCGCTAGTTTATAAATTATTAATGACTGGATGACCGGAAAAAATGTAAGTACATCGGAGCTACATACGAAGTGGCATATGATCAATATTACATACTTAGATATAATATAGATATCCTTCTGAAAATATATATTGCTTTCTTTCATTTTAGTACAAATTTCTAGACTTAATAGTAAAATATTGCTAAATATATTATTTATTTGCTTCAACGTATGCTAAAAATCTTGTTAATCCATTTTGCGCATTCAGGAATATCACGAAAACGATAGAAGTTTTATATGATTGATTGTAGATTTGAAATTCATATTCAATAAGCAAATTATTACAAATCATTTAAAACAAAGACTACCAGGTAGTGATAAAATTTTTTATCACTGCCACAATTTTTCTGCAAACTTTTTAATTCGACAAATGGCTCTCCTGCATCCCCTGGTAGACAGGGTTATTACTACATTGCAATAATTCTCATCGGATTAGTTTCAAAACTTTTTGGCAGTGGCGGATTTCCCATTAGGCGCAGAAGGCGCGCGCTTCGGGCCTCCGAAATCCAAGGGGCCTCAAAATTCAGCTCTCAAAATAAAATTATTTTAGTAAATAAACTTTACGATGAAATAAAATTATGCAATCAAGTAAAAGCGATAGACACAGTCTTACCGATACATCAACATCCCGAAAACCATCACCCACAAAAAACTGCGTTTCTGACTCGTTAGTCTTCATCAGTATCGTAAACTTTTTAAACACTCAATTGCATAATCCTAGAATAATACGGCTACTGCTTTTATCAATGCAAAAGAGACCGCAATCGCCTGTCAAACTTTACATTTCCAAAACTATGCCTTTGTGCAAAAGAAAGATAACTTGAAAATGATATCGCAAATTAAATTGATGAAATTTTTTTGAATTTCCTGCCAGTGGCGGATTTCCAAATAGGCACCTCGAGACTTAAAAATCAAGGGGGCCTCAAAATTCAGCTCTCAAAATTAAAAAAATTATTTTATTTAATTATTAAAAAAGTGAGACATCGGCAAATTTATTATTCTGTTTTTATAACGCTCTACGATGTTTTCCGATTCCCAAACATTGCTAAGCGGTGCATTTTATATTTTTTACCTACGACGAGAAGCCAGCCCGACGTAGAACCCCCAAACTGGAGGACCAGCGAGACGGCCAGAAGAAAGTTGTAACTTCATTCGGATTTGAACCGGATATTGAGCGTTTGTAGTCAACTCACTTGATTATTACTTTCCGACCGTCTCCGAAAGATATCCGGAAATAACATTGAAAATTAATTAATATAAAATAACAACTTCTTGGATATATTTTAAGGTTTGCTGATGTTTAGATTGTATTAATTATGAAAATTAAAACTTATTGGTACAAGAATTATCAATGTTAATTTGATAAAATACTTAAAAAAACAACTTTTAAATGTCCATCAGAAATTTCTAGTTAAATAAGTGAAAATTTGATGGACTTAATTTTATGAAAAGTTCCATAATGTAGTTTGGGTATTAAAATAAGACCTTATGTGAAATATTCCCATATAAATTAGGTAGTATTTTTAAAAAAATTGCCTGCGGCGCTACCCCCCCCCCCCTATGTGTTCCGGAAGTTGAAAACAATTGCTGTAAAATGTAAGAGTAGTGCAAATATTGAAAAGAGGGGCCTCAAAATTGAATTGCGCCTGGGGCCTCATAAGTGCTAAATCCGCCACTGCTTTTTGGGTTAAATATAAATTAATAATCCAATGAGAGGTGTGTCACATTAGTAACGTATTGATCACTTTACCCACCAGGAGGTGCAAAAAATCCATTGAATCGAAAAGTTGAAATTACACTTCATATAATATATAGAGATGAGCTAAGTCTACGGGCTGAGGACCGTACTTTAGGCTAGAAGCCCTAGATTTGATCCCCAACTCGGCTACAAAATTTATCCGACTTCATTATAACCTTCTCCTTCTCCTCTCGGAAGGCAATGGCAAACCACCGAGAGTAGTCCGCCCAAGAAAGCCATTTAATAATAACGTATATTAAATTGGTCACGTAAATTTAGTAATAACCCATTGATTGGTTGAACCAACGATTTGTGAAGCAATTAATCAAAATTTTAAACCTGTACCTACTAAAATAATTTTATGTTAGACCTTTATTTTACGCTACGAGGGAAAGTGCTTAAAGGTGGGAGTGACGCACACGAATAGATTAACAAGATTTTACTATTATTAAAATACATAATTTAATTTTTGTAGTTTACAAAACCATGGATACGCCAAGTACGCTGCAAATAGAAGCTGAAATGTAAGAAAGCAAAAAATCCAAACTATTTTTGAACAGAAAAATAAAGTGGAACTCGAATGATCGCAGTTCTAAAGCTTCTATACAGCCACCTTTCTAGTTTAAATGTAAAGGAAACTTTAGCTTAAATTTATTAATACGGATTTTTTTAATGGTTAGTAAACCATAAATCCAAAATAATAAAAAGCCAGTACGCTGCTGCTGCTTCTCCAGCGTATCATTTTTTTAGAACACAAAACGCTTTTTAGTTGGTCGTACCAACTTCAAATCACCTCCTCCTGAGATCGAGTTGCAAACCAATCGAGTTTTTAACTTTGGCAAGCTGCCCGTCCGTGAACGGGCTTTCCAGCTGGTTTTATATAAATGATAAATTACAAGTTAAGCTGATAATAATTCTTCAATTTACAACATGCTGACGGACGAATAAACGAATACGGGACCAGAACATAAGGTTTTTTGCTATATTTTGATCAGAAGTCTAACAAAACTCCCACCACGTAATGATTCCTAAGATTTTATAACCAGTCCTAGCTCCTAAGTTTAAGTAAGCGTAATTAATTAATAATTTTTACTAATTAAAATGTTCAATGCAAAAAGGTTTCAATATTTAACCCATTCAGTGAAAATTGAAAAATTAATTTTAATTATCAACGTAATTAATACTTTAAAATAATGGCTTCGCTTTCAGAACTAAGTTATAGATTGATGCGGGGAGGGGGATGAGCTGCTAGTCAAATTAATATTTTACACTTTCTAAGATAATTGTTAAACATCTACCGCACCTATACCAACTTTGTTTTTGAGACCGGGGGGTTTGGGGGGTATGGAATACTCTCCAAATACACAAGAAGTTACTGGGCTTCAGTTTGTTAGTCACACATCATATTTAAATTCCCCCCCCCCCCCTGAGTACACAATTTAAATTCACTATAACTTAGTGGATTTTTAACTTTTTGCTATTTGTAACATTCAATAATTAAAAATATTTTTTTGTTGGTTTATGTGTATAGAGACGGCATTTCAAAAACTTTCTGAGAAAATCTACCGCACCTATACTAAGTTAGTATTTGAGACCGGGGAGTTTGGGGGGTATGGAATACCCTCCAAATACACACAAAGTTACTGAGCTTGAGTTTGTTGGGCACCCCACCCATAACATTTGAATTACCCCCACCTCCAATCTAACAGACTTAAGCCCGTCAGTAACTTTGTGTGTATTTGGAGGGTATTCCATACCCCCCAAACCCCCCGGTCTTAAAAAAGCGGTATTTTTTTGTTTTGAATTTTTGAAAATTAACATTCTTCTTAAATGCATTTCATGGAAAAATGCAATGAATGTTGCAGATAAAGTGCACACACTTCTCTTGGCTCAAAATGTACCAGTCAGAACTGTGCTTTTAATAAAAATATTTTTAAACGTTTAAAAAAAATTAATTAGGTAAACCACAAAGTTATTATGATCCATCAGACTTAAAATGTTGCAATTAAAATTAATTTAGAAGTAACAATGTCTTCAAATTTGATAAATCAAAGCGGTTATATTGATGATCACATTAGTGCTTCAAAATTAATTTTAATTTCAAAATTTTAAACCTGCACAAAAAAAGTTTTTTATTTTACCAAATTAACTTATTTTGAAATCATTTAAAAATACTAATGATGAACAGCACAATTTGGACTTCTTCAAACCCCATATTTTAAACTACAAGAAAGGACCTTTGAGATGAGAAAATATAAACAAAAACTTGAGAGGGAACAAATAAAACTTTTCTAAAGTAATAAAAAAATAAAACTTACTTTTGTAAACATAAAACAAACTACTGGTTTTTATTGTATCTATTGCTCTCATAAGTTTGCGTTACTAACAGACATACCGATAGATAAATAGTTATAAAAACAAACAGATCCGGGATTTTGGGATTTTCATGTAAATATTCGATTTATGAAATCAAGATTTTGTTGGTAATTTTCTGAATGGCTGATTGCAAAACATTTGTTGAATTAGATCTAGTACGTTAAATTTAAATTTATGATAATCCAACCCGGACTGATTTTATTATGTCGTTTATTTTAAATTTTTTGTTTGTGTAGTAAGCGATAGGAATTTCAATTTATTTGCCATCAATAAATATTTTTGTTTATTTTGGACGACCTTGGGGAAGTTATTGTGGACCACAGTTGAATTACCTACCACAGAAGTTGCCGAATTGGATTTTTTTATTTGTGAAAATGTATTTGAATGTCCATTTGTAAACCAACTGCATGCATATAGAACGTTACAGCGCGCTGGATTGTCAGGTAGGCATCGCGGCAGTGGGACCAACTTTTGAACATTTTATGTTGCATTGTTTCAATTTATAAAAATTTTAGCTGTTACCAACTCGTAAACATAAATTCCTTTTGATACCTCAAAATTCGCTGCAAACCTCATCGTGATATCTGTTCTAGGCTTTTAAAATAACAGTAAAAATAATAATAATTAATTCATTAAAGACTTTAAACATTTTTATCTGTTGCTTAACCTTTGTAGTGTTTTGCCAACTAATACTACCATTAAAAAGAAGAAGAATTTGAAAATTGCCGAAATATTAGATAACCGATTACCATAATGCTTGATCACCGGTTACAAATTAATTTATTTACTATGTCGACGCACGCCAACCCGCAAAATAACAAAGAAATTTTAAGTTAAATAAATATCGACGATGATTCTTCTAAATTGCTACTACTAATTTTTTAAACATCGCATAAAAAGCTGTAGCGATCTTGTAGATATTTTGATTAATCAATATTAATTTTTTCTTGTCAAGGTACCGTTAGCATTGCCAATGTAATAATTTCGTTGCTACTTTATTAAAGCAGCAAGAAATTTTAATTAGCATTTTGAAATGAACCAATTAAATTATGTATTCAGTTAGTTAGTACTTAAAATTATTAAAAATTATTAAAGGCAATTATCTTAATGTATTTAAAAAGTTGTTGATTTATGTAGACTTGAGGAAGATGAGTGCCCTTTGAAAAACTTTTAAAGAAGTCGCGAAAATTTTTAAAGGGTAAGTTTGAAGGGTGTAAGTGAAATGACTTTTAAATTTCATATACTTGCAATTTTATTTTTAAATCAGCTTCACGGACGAAAAACCGTTTGGCTTTAGAAGTATAACGAGCCACATGCACTTGAAAGCAGCAGGTGGGCTTCACGAATATTTTCTGCGATTGTGACTCTTATGAAATACCACCACACAGGGCGCACCCAATAGAAGATAATATTCAAAATTTAACTACTAATTATGTTTTCTTTGAAATTTTTAAAATTGCATAATTTACTATAATTTGGTTAATAGAACCACCGAGAAGCGATTGAATCTTTCATGGCCTTCATTTTAAAAGAAAATTAAACGATTCTTCGTGATGTGTTCCTTTTTTAAATTAAGAAAAATACGATCCACTTATTGTGTTCTTAAGGACCCAAAAGTCAACATAAGACGCCATTATATTTATTTCCAAAGTTTACAAAAGCGTTTCAGCAGGTTAGTGTTTAAACGAACAATAAATAAGACAGGAAATAAGGTGGTGTCCATTTAAAAGCCAACGGAAACGGTATTGAATGATGACTTTTGCCCTTCCTTTACGCCATTTAAGCACATGTGTTTCCAAGTCAGACGCATTTGGGATAAATTTCAAACTTTACTGATGCGACTGTTTTGCCTCAACTTTAATTATTATATCCTGTGTGGCGATAAATTTTAAATCAAATTAATTCTAAGCAACAAAATAATGTAAATTTATTTATTAATTATTTTCACATAAAGTTGCCGCCCCGATGCGACACGACGTGTAAATTCAAATAAATTTTTTATTTGCCTCTCGAGATAAACATTAAGATTTAGACATCACAAAAACCGTTGGGGATGGCTTTTGTGTATGTACAAGCTGGAACTACAATTACCATCAGTAATGCGACACTAATTTTAAAAACAAAACAGAAAAAGAGTGGCAAAAACTGGGCAAACCAGTCATATGGTATTGCACAGTTGCCAAGTTATAAGAAGTTATTGCTTCTCATTGGTATGTTATGTTTAATATAATTTTTGATAAACATAAAATTAAAAAAACAGGCCACGTGGCATTGCAGATTGGGAGTTTAAATTTGACAGATGTTGGCCAAATACTTCAAATTTAAAACTCCAACTTCAAGTTCGTATTATTTGTTGAACCGGATACCCTTACAACCTTATTTTGCCCTTATGCTATCATATAGTGAGAATGTAACCTTTCGGATAATAAAAAAGATGTTATGTATATGTTTTTACTAACACATTGAATTTTCATGAATTATCCCGCATATAAAAACTGATGGTATTCCAACTATCGACTTTCTCAGGGAATTTTTCTATTATATTATTGTTTTGAAGTGACAAATAAGTTTCACCTGCTAACTTGGGTGAATGGTTCTTAGGGTGGTACAGGTAGGAATGCTAAAAAAGATGTGAAAATTAGGTACTATGAGTACCTCACTTGTACATCTGAAAAACAGGACTACTACCGGCTTTTTTAATTGCATTAAAATCAGTGCATCTTTTATAAAGTTTTACTAGCACTTAAGTGCTCTCTGGTAGTATGGAGTATTAGGTTAGAGGGTAACTTAAAATTAAGAAGGAACAGAAAGAGATAAGCGACAAATGGATATACAATCAAATAAACGGATAAAACAGCTGAGTTACGCCGAAGTAATTAAATTATAGCTTGTAAGGGGATGAAAAGTAAGTTACCTAAAATAAACAAAGTACAGACGTTAATCAATGAGAAACACTAAAAAACGAAAAAATGTAAAGAAAGTTAAAAAAGATTCAAAACATAAATAGATATAGTATTTATAATTAATTTAACCACAAATCACTGAAAACATTTTTGGGCTAATGGAAAACCTAAGGAGAGAATCTTTAGATGAATTGAGATTGATATCCAATCCTATCAATCAAACGCGTAGAAGCGTCTAAAATATAGGGGGGGGGGCTCTAATTATATAGTAAATCCGTATTTTCTAATACAAAAACAAAACATTTTGAAACAAGAACTGCCACAAGGACACATAGTTTATGAGCTTAAAAGGTTGGAACAGTCGTCTCTCCGTGGAAGATTACATTTTATTTTTTATATTACCAAGTGATACTGAGGACGGATCAACCTGACCATACATCATGGTCAATAAATAAACGTCGCCAAGAAAACGATGAACTTCAAAGAAATTTCTTTGAAGTTATTGCAATTTATTCGTTTTTAAAATAATATTTTTGAATTTCGTTTTTTTAGTTTATAGGCACCTTAGGATCTACGTAATTTATGGTTGTAGCGTAAAATTTAGAATAATTTAGAACAATTCTAAAATTCAAAACGCGCATGAATGTATTAACAAGTAGGTGCATGTCAGTGACCCCCCCACTTTCGAATTTTTTTTAAATCGTTTGAGCTTCAATGAGCTTCTATTATTTCGTTTGAGCCTCAAAGGTCGCGAAGTTATTCACAAAAAACTAGTGGGGAGGGGGGGGCCTGTAGACATGATGCCTTCCCACGTTCAAATTTTTGGACGAATCAGATGTCAAACATTAGAGCATCATTTAAGCCTGAATGAGGTTTTATTATTTTCGTTTGAGCCTCAAATTATCAGCTTAAGGGATTTAAAAAAACTTCAGATTTAACGCATATTGCTCGGAGTTTAGTCAAAAATTTCAATTATTAACAATTTTGTAAAAAATTAACTTAAAATCTTGCTTTTTGAAGCTCATTCAGGCTCAAACGAAGCTCTATCGATTGACACAAAATTCATCCAAAAATTTGAAAATGGGGAGAGGCATCATGTCTACCCCCCCCCCCCCCCCCACTTGTTTTCGCAAATAACTTTGCGACCTTTGAGGCTCAAACAAAAATAATGGAAGCTCATTCAAGCTCAAACGATGGTCTAACGTTTGACACTAAATTTATTCAAAAATTAAATAGTGGAGAGGGGCACTGACATGTACATTAACGAGATTTCTGCTGTTCATTTAAAAAAATTAATATTTATTAACTAAATGCAATTATGAGAAGATGTAGAATTTATCAAAAGGAAAATTATACTTTTCGCCTATGATTATTCCGTCAAAAAAAAAAATGTAATTAAGGGTGAACCATGCCTAGGAGGGTGTTAATTAGGGATTAAAAACGTAACCAAGTGTGACCAAGAAAGCTAAAAACATTTGACGCCAACATAAAAATCCCATTTTTGGAATTTGGAAGAAAATTGGGCTTAAACATATTTTTTGTAAAAAATTCATAATTAGAAGAAAATAAAAACTTTATGAGTGTTAAATTCCATAAAAATATTAATTTCTTTTAAATGAATGAATATATAGATCCAAGACTGAGTTGACTATAAATCGCCTTTTTTTGGTTTAATTTGTCTTGAAAACTTTCGTGTGACGCAGCCATATTTATCGTAATGACGTTGACACAAATATCAGATATCACGGTCCACTTCGACGAAAGGTCGAACTAAAAAATTCTGTGCATTAAATCCAGAATTTCCGCTCTGTAATTCAACCAGCGAGCACATCACTCCACTGCTGTGGCTAAATGAATGAATAGATTTCGTCAAGTTTAATTTGAGAGAAATAAAGGGTTTTTTTGATTTGTAACAATCGGACGTTGTTCGGGGGGGGGTCCAAAGAACCAGTAGCTATTTTGTTTTTAGAATAGAGATGCTGGACTTCAGGTAAGCAGTGAGGTAAAGAGAATACAATTATTTATAGAGATGAAAAATTTTGACATTTTACAGAAAATAATGCGACTAACGGATATGACTCTCTTAAAAACCATAGCAGTTGCGATTACCGAAAGAAGAAAAATGTAGGAATTTACAATAAACGCAAGGACAAAACAGGACAAAAAGAATAATTAGAAAAGTGAAATGTAGTGGAATACTCACGAATAAGGAAGTCTAAATTATAATATTCACTGATGATAATAGTCATAATATTAAAGTAGTGTTAATCAAATAGTTCAGAAGATTGGAGTATTCAAAATACATAAAATGTTACCAAAAATGAAGTGAAAAAGTGACGGAGCTGTGGATAGATGACTTTCAATTTGTGGAGATAAAATGGTAAATCAATGAAACCTAAGAGTACAAATGACCCTTAACAACGAAAAGGTGGAAATTGTGAAAGATAGAATAATGACTGAAAACAGAACTTATTAGTAGATCAAACCCACTCAGTGATGGCAGTGATAACTAAATTTGAACGGTGCAATGTTTGTTTCTGCACATCCAGTTATCACTGCTATCATTGGGTGAGTTTGATCTATGCATGATGATGTCAGAGAGAATTAATGAAAAAGGATGGAAAAAAATAAGAAATAATAAAGTATTGTATTGTATTGTACTTAGGGGTCGTTTGGCTACGAGAGCCTTTCAGAACTGCGACCAGTATTGATCTTTTGTTCATAACCCTACTAATTAGTTATTCAGGAATTCAATTTCGCTTGCGAAACACAGAATGCTCCTGAGAGGTAAGCTTTTTACCTCTTTGGGCGTCAGTTGTATCTGTCCCATATGTTTAAGCCTAGTTCTGGCTAAGGCATTGCAGTTACAGAGGATGTGCTCGGCCGTCTCTGTTTCCGATTCACAAAGTCTGCATCTGTCGTTTCCTTCCAGCCTCATTTTTTTGAGGTGATATTTCACCGGGCAGTGTCCGGTGAACAGCCCCGTAATGAGTCTAATTTCGTTCTTTGTTAGAAGAAGAAGCTTTTTTGCTTCTGCAGTCGAGTACTTTATAAATTTCTTCGCCTGTCTTTGTCCTGGTGTATTTTTCCAGAAGGTTTCTTTGCTCTTCGCCTCCCATTTTTGGACCTCCAACCCGCTGTGTGCTTTGGTTACCCCACAGAATGGTTCGGGTCCAGTCGGGGGCGTTCTTGAGCCTGATCTAGCTAGTCTGTCAGCTATTTCATTACCCTCTATTCCCTCATGACCTGGCACCCAGCGTAGGGCAATTTTATTGCCCATTGCCAGTTTCTTGAGAGATTGTCGACATTCCCATGTGGACAAGGACTCAAAACTGTTTGCTTCGAGTGCCTTTATCGCAGCTTGGCTGTCAGACATTATATTGATCTGCTTGCCCTTTAAATTCCTGTGGAGGCATTCATGGGCACACATTTCAATCGCAAGTATTTCAGCTTGCATAATTGTAAGATAAGTTCCTAAGGCTATTGATGCCTTGTATTTTGGGCCATATATGCCTATACCTGTTCCCTGTTCAGTTTTAGATCCATCTGTATACCAGTTGGAGGATTTGTTATCCACTTTTATTATTTGGCTTCTAGCCGTGTTGCGGTCCTGAATGACAACCTCAAACGGCTGTTGAAAGTCAAAAGTTTTTGGAATAATATCCAAAGGTTTTTCAAACAGATCTGGCTTTAGGTAGTCCAGTATCTTTAGGTGACCTGTCTTGTCTCCTGGTTTGAGTTTCCTGATTTGGGCAATTTTTACGGCAGCTTGTAGACCCTCCCTCTGCACTTGTATGTGTAGAGGCGGTAGATCCAAGAGTGCTTCCATAGCCACTGTTGGGGTTGTACGCATAGCTCCCGTTATGCCCAGACACACTAGCCTCTGCAGTTTTTGCATTTTGCTTTGTGTCGTGATTTCTTTAGTTTTTGTCCACCACACAATTGATGCATATGTGACAATGGGTCTTATTATTGCCGTGTATGACCAATGGATCATTTTCGGTTTTAGTCCCCAAGTCTTTCCAAAGAGTTTTCGGCAAGCCCAAAAGGCTTTTGTTGCTTTGGAGAGAGTTTTATCCACATGAGATTTCCAGGTGAGTTTTGCATCCAGAGTTACCCCTAGATACTTTACCTCATCTGAAAAACATATCGTAGAGCCTTGAAGCTGTGGGGCTTTTAGGCTTTTCTTCCTACGTCTAGTGAACGGGACTATTATGGTTTTTGAAGGATTTACTGTTAGTTTCTCCTTTTCGCACCAGTCCCTTATTTTGTTTAGGGCAGTTTGTATTAGGCTTGAGATTACGCCGTCATGTTTGCCCTTAATTATAATGACAATGTCATCCGCATAACCTAACACGCAGAATCCTTTGTCAGTTAGTCTCTTTAGTAGGTCGTTTACTGCAATGGACCACAGGAGAGGTGATAGTACCCCACCTTGTGGGCATCCCCTCACCGTAGCCATCGAGATTTCCTCCCCTCCTAAAGAAGCGGTAACTATTCGGCTTTTAAGCATTGCTTCTATCCAGTTTATCGTGGGTAGCTCAATGCCATGTCTTGCGGCGGCTGTTTTTATAGATTCAATTGAGGTGTTATCAAATGCACCCTCTATATCTACAAATACTCCGACCGCAATTTCTTTTGCTTCGAGAGATTTTTCAATTTCTCTTACAAGGTGGTGAAGTGCATCCACTGTAGATTTGCCCGGCTGGTAGGCAAATTGTTTTATATGAAGCGGTACCCTTTTGAGATTTTCGCTTCTGATATAATTGTCAACAATTTTCTCCATTGTTTTTAGAAGAAAGGAGGTTAGGCTTATTGGGCGATATGATTTGGCCTCTTCGGGAGGCCTTCTGCCCGCTTTTGGTAAAAATACCACTTTAACCTTCCTCCATGATGTGGGTACATACCCCAGTGCGTAACTAGCTTTGTATATTGCTGTTAAGCATGGAGCGATCAAGTCCACTCCTTTCTGAAGTAGGGCTGGAAATATTCCATCCCATCCAGGTGATTTATAGGGCTGAAAACTGTTAATAGCCCATTTCACTTTCTCCAGGTTGAAGATTTTACCTGCTAACCTTCTGCTATCCCTACTGGAATGTATATTTCCATTAACTTGGGACATTTCTTGCGTCTGGTTTGTTGTCGCTACAGTCGTGGACCCCGGAAAGTGTGTTTTTAACAACACATTTAAACTTTCTCCGATGGTCTCGGTGTAAGCACCATTTGGCTGTTTTATTAGTCCAATGGTATTTGAGTGATCCTTAGCCAGGGTTTTCTGAATGCGTGCTGCTGGGGCTGTTTTATCAATCCCCTCGCAGAAGCGCATCCATGACTGTCTTTTGGATTTTCTCAATTCTATATTGTACTTTGTTAGGGCTTCTGAATAGTCCACCCAAATAATAAAAATAATAAAGTAGAAATAAAAAAAAAAAAAAAAATAATAAAGTAGAAATGGAACTGGATGGAAGAGATATATTAAGACAAGTAAAGGCGATGGGATTAAGATAGTTGAGATAAGTTATGAGGCTTCAGAAAGATAAAGCAATAAATAAGCTCATAAAATTGATAAACTACAAGGAAAACTAAGATCAAGATGAAGATAGCAGGAAAAAACACAGACTGACTTAAAGAGGATGGGGGTGGAGAACTAGGAGAAGATTTATCAAGACCAAAAAAATTGAGAAAGAAAGGCAGATCTATCTCAGAAAATAGATCTAGAACAACAAATGGAATGTCGAAGAAGAAGAAAGAGGAGTTTTTGATTTGCAACCATTGGACGTTTTTGAAAGTTCCAAAGCAACGGTAACAATTTTGTTAGTAAACGTGCGCACTGAAAAGCAATAACTCTTTTTATTTAGTTTGCTGAGCCATCCGTCATCCTAACCATAGCTCGGCCTTCGGCCTCGCACATCACAAGTTATGTAATGATAATGAATCTGAAAATGATCAGCATCATTTTTTGTGATCCGGCTCCACTTAAAAACAAAAAACATTAATCAACAAAGAGTTCTTACTGACTGATGAATTCATAAAAAATCGGAATTGCTTCGATTGCAAGTAAATTGAACATTAAAGTTACAGAAGGTCAGTAGGCCGGAGGCCGAGCCATATTGTGTAACATAAAAAGTGCAAAGCTGCAAACCGAGCTATATTACTATGTGAGGAGAACACCAACTGGCACAAAGGAGTAGAGAGTAAGGAAATGGTCAAAAATTGAGAAAAAATTGAGAATGTTGTTTATGACGACCATTTAACTTCCAGAACTTATTTGAAAATTAATCTTGACAATTTAAGGCATTTTATTGGCGATACTGTGATTAATATTGCACAGAAATCGAACAGAAGGTCACCTTTTACTCTACATCAGTGAATTGCATGGTTTTTCAACTTTTATTGTGTCGAAATTTCTTAATAAAGAGGTATAAAAAAATACTTGCAGCCCTTCAGAACATAAATGACCTTTTTTTATCCCTTAACCATTAAAAAGCCAATAAAGTGGAATATTTATCCTTCGCGAGATCACTAATAGAGTTCCCCCTTTAAATCTGTTTTCAACCCCCAGGTTGAGAAACGATGATGTAATGCAAGCAAAAATTATAATTTCTAATAAATTCCGTATGAAGAACCTAAAAATCTTGGGGTTTTAGGAGCGCCCTGGCTTGAGTTGCCCCACCAGGAAAATATGTCTATGACCAAGTAATATCCTGAAAATGATTTTTATTTACTTGAATCCTATCTCGATATCCAATCTGCAGAGGCGTAGCTAACCTCAAATGTTCAGGTTTGGGGGGGGGGGCACAGCATTTTTATATTGGGTGTCGTGTGTAAAATGTCAAGAAATAAGTGTGAGATTAAAGAGATCTAATAAGTTTAGAATTTTCCCCCCTCCCAGCTGCAAAGAAGTTCAGACAACTTTTTCAAAATTATTTAATTTTTAAAAATTGCTTACTTAATTTCAGAGCTCAGACTCTCCGGACCCTGGAAAATAATTTTTCAGAGAAATCACCAAACTTTTACTTTCAGCACTTCCGTAAATGAAAAACATTTTAGTTAAATAACAGAAATATAAGAAAAAAATTGTATTTTGATATTTACATTTGTTTAACTAAATCCAAGTATCAAATTCGAATTTTAATATTTAATGAATTCCTGAACATATTTATAAAAGAAATGATAAATTATTTAAAATAGTTAGTAGTTTACATCAAATCGCTTTCGGATGTTCAAAAATAATAAATTTTATTAATGTTAAAATATTCTTTTTCAGTCGGATTTTAGTCCATTTTTGACAGTTAAAAATCTGGCAGATCAAAAATATTTGTTTAACTTTTCCTTACAAAATTTACAAAAAATAGAATTCTTCGCTCAAAAAGTCTTAACATAATTTATGTCAAGAATGACAAGAACGGCTTCTGATCCTTAGGCTCCAAAAGCTCGCCGTTTCTTTAGAGGCCTAAGAAATCTGAATTATTAGGAGAGGAATATATAGCCTCTAGCTGTAGGGAGCTTGTACAGAATTGGATGTGAAACTGGAGGATCTGTATGCCTTTTCCATTTCTTAATGTTTCCCAAAAATGTTCTAGGGTGACTAAGCCCCAGGTTGCCAGTCTTTTAAAGTAAAACACGGGAGATTCGAAAACCTAGCTTTATTTATCAAACAAAAGTGTAGAATAAGAATATGGGGTTGAATCCAAAATCGATTGCACAACACTTAACACAAAAGTAGGTAAAGTTAAGAATTCCTTGAAAATGCATCCTGAAACAATGTAAATCAACTGTCTGTTTCTACCCCGTAGGTTGTCTCGACTACTTAAAATTAATTAAACCCGTACTTCAATAAAATCAGTTCTTAATGTACTGAAGATCGGTAAGTTTCAGCTGTTTCTAACAAAATGTACGTACCAGGATGTCGTTACGGGAAGGAGGGAGAATTCTTAAATCTTTCAAGCCACTTCAGAAAGAAACATAATATAAAATTAAGAAATGGGTAGCTAATCGAGTCAACACAAGCGGAGCACTTATGAGGACAAATTATAGTTATTGATCAAAATGGTCAACTGAAGTGGATAATAACGTCAGAGGACATATGATTTTTTTTATATACATAATTTAAAAGGCTCCATTTGACTAGCTCGTAAAATTTATGAATTGTTTGATAAAAGTTGGATGAAATACTTGAATATTTTATTAGTCAACAATTGGAGGGAAATTAGTCTTGAAGATTAAACGTAAACCCAAAATAGTCAAATGAATTTATGCTCCCTAGCATATTCTACACACAAAATTAAACACCAGTAAGTTCCACTCCAATTAGTTTTTTTTTAATTCATGTCAGCCACAGTTTTACTTTATTAGCTTACATTAAGAAACTTTTTCAAGTTACATAAAAATGCATTTACACTATAAATAGAAAACACTCAATAAACCATATTACAGTTTGTTTAGAAGCAAATTAAAATGTTTTTTTAAAAATAGAACGTAAAACTTGCATTCTTCTAAGTTCTTACATAAACTTGAAATATACAGACAATTAGCTAAAAAGCTTTCATTTTTTGAACTTCTTTAATCTTGGCGCAGTCGAGGCTTTCAATTGAATGAAGACGCCTTTTCGGCCTCTTTGCTTAGTTTATTAGATTTACTTTAGAATTTTTGAAGAAATTCATTAAAAAAAAAATTAATTAGTAGTACCAAAATTTTTGCCATACGTTTGATGTTGATACACTAAACATGTCTTCTGCGAAGAAAAAAGACAAATTTGATGTAATACAAAAGAGTAGCATGTCACGTGCGACGCATTGTTCTTATCGAGAACGTGAATATTTTAAAAAGAAACCAGCAGTATTTTACAAAGAAGTAAATGAAATTTTTATCCATTGCTTTTGCTTGCAATTGTTAGCTCTGTTTGACTGTTTTTCTTCTACGCCTTAGGCATCCGAGAATGTAATTTACGTACCGGTATTTTGTTTTGACTTTCAATATTCGGTGCTTTATGTTATTTTTTGTTACTCTAATCGAATATTAGTGAATTTTGTTTTTAACATAAACATTTTGCTCGGAGCAATCTTTCCAAGCAGCTTCTCATTACTCGATTCTGAAAATGGTCACTTAAAAGATTTTCGATTTATGTAGTAGTAGAAATTAAATTTGCTAGTTAATTTAAATTTAAAATATTGGTCGGAAGATAAACCGGCGTCGACTGAAAAAAGATTTTCATCCTATAAAAACGTTTTAAATTTAAAAAAAATTAGAAAAAAATTAGTCTACAAATTTACTAAACTGTAAAGCTAAAACAAAACCCAATTAATTTGTACATAATTGTTTTTTAAATTTACGATCTCCCTATGTTTAGATTCCAATGTGGGAACATGTAAAAACCAGTTCACAACCCTAAGTGATAGATTGGAATTTATTCATTAAAAATTTTAATTTAAAATCAAAAGTTAATTTTTGTATTTAATGGGTGGGTGGACAGTAGAACATCAAGAATAACTTGCGGTTTCACCTCCGAGAAGTGGAAACCTTTTAAAAAAATATGTTAGACATAATTAAATAAAATTTTGATGAAGGATCGTCCATATATAGGTGATGATGAGGTGGAATTATAGAGTGGTTCTTAAAAGTTTTAATCTTGAACAATATTATGTAATATTTATTTGTAAGCTTTACAAGAACGTAGAAGAAGAAAATTCACTTAAAATCAAGGAACTACAGAATTTGTAACTTTTTCGTTTTACTTTCACAAGACGTCATAAGAATAATGTGAGATACTTTAGTTCAGTAGAGAGTAATTAAGAGCGGGTAGTTGCATTGGGACTGAATATTCGACCCAACTTTTAAAATAATAAAAATGAGAAGATGCATCTAATTTTCTTTCAATTCAGTATTTTTCTAAAAAAAATTGTAATCCTGAATATACATAAAATCAAATGCAAATAAACCAATTCGACACGCTGAAATTGTATAATACAATCAATAACATTCAGTTAAAACGATTAAAAAATGTACACACGTCGACAAATTCAGGTCAAACGTAGCTTAATAAAACTCAAAATCAGATTTAATATCATTTAAACAGGTAAAACAAATGAACACTCAAACTGAACCTAAAAAGGAATGCAATGTGAAAGTGTTTTATCAAAGCAAACCTTCTTCAAAATGGAAATTTAATTATGTCCAAATATTACGTATTTGTTAACGGATGAAACACACGTCAAAACCAGCAGCTTCTAATTAATAATCAAGAAACAATATAACTTGTCGAAGTTCATATCCTAGTAACCTTCCTTATTAGTTCTGTCAACCTTCCGACAGAAAATTGTCGTAATGATGCCACAACTACGTAAACAGTATATACAAGGTATGTATGTAAAATACGAGAGTACTCATGGAAAAGATTTAGTTTGAGGGTTATTTTAAAATATTTTTGTGAGAAAGAATTGGTTCCAAACTTTTTGGAAGTTAATCAATTAATTTTAGTCGCTCTTTTTTGGATTTTTCTACTGGCTATTGAGACGAATCCAGTCAGCTTATCATCAGTTTGATTAAAATTGCTTTATTATCGCCCACTTAATTTGAACATTTGTTGGCTAAAAAATGTTTACATTTACAATTTTGTTTGCACAATAATTACTATTAAGAGTTCTGTAAAGACCAAGTTTTTGTAAAAACGATTTATGCGTTCCCGAGTCATTTAGATACACAAGACGCTGCTTGTGTTGGTTTTGTTTCTACAGAAAGATCCAATTGTTTTGTTTCCGTTTATTGAGTTGAAGCTTCAGTTGGTAACTCCAAATTAGCAGATGACACTTACATGGCCGTTTACAGAAGTAATGTAACATCTTCTTCTTCGTATGCTTCTTCACAGAAGTGACAGAAGCGTCTTGACCAATTTAATATGTTATTATTAAATGACTTTCTCGGCAGATTACTTTCGGTGGTTTGCCATTGCCTTCCGATAGGAGAGGGTAATAATGAAGTCGGATAAATTTTGTAGGAGTTGCTACAACTCCTTATTCAAGAGAAAAAATAAATAAAATTCAAGAAAAACGAAGCGCGGAAAGACGAAGATTATCTTCACTAGAGAATCTGTGTACTTGGTACAGTACAACTACAATCAGCTTATTTAGATCAGCAGTTGATAAAGTCAAAATAGAAATTATGATCGCCAACATCTGGAACGGATAAACACCCCAAGAAGAAGAAATACAAAGATGGACTCGACCGAACGAATTTTTGCATTTGCACATTATCTCCGTTGTGTCAACTCCGAGATATTATAAAATTTTATATTGTTTGTGCATAACTCCTTTATGGAAATTGTTTCATATGATTTTCCAAACTCATTCTGTTAACGGTCCATGTACGTGACGTAAATATACTTTATATTTAGATAATTTTAATGAATTGAAAACGTTTACTGCGTATATTTAAAGAATACGTATATTGTAGTGTTTCAAATTGGAAAAGGGGGGTAAGGTGTTTTATTTTTACTACACAATAAGTAATGCACTTGATAAACAGTAAAGAAGACTAAAATCTAAAAAAGATAAGAAGTAAAGAAAAAGTAAGAAGAAAGTGATTGAGAAAAATCATTAAATTTGGAAACTGGTGAATCCGAAAGACACGGCGGAGATTAGAATTAAATGGCGATTGCAGTCAACAAATTTCACTGAAATTTAACCAAAGCTACGACAAAACCTACACAAATTGACAGTAGCAAAGAGACCACGCCGCATTTTTTGGTGAGATTATTTAAAACTAACTTAACAGTGGCGTATCACAGATAAATTTTGGGTTTTTATTTATTTCTGATGATTGATTTAATTATAAAATTCTTCAATTGATTTTTTACACATTACACAACAGACTCTAAAGCAAGGTTTTTTTTTATTTCAAAAGCATCGTGTTTTTTTAAATAGTAAGAGAGTAACAAAATTTGAACGGTTAATTTGATATTTGAATTGAACTATAACATTTTTACCTGCAATTATTGGTCCTTATTTTGTCAAATATTATGACATTTTTGAGTAAACTCTGAATCACGATCCCTTGAAAAAATTTCTTAGGGTTCACTGCAGACCTAAAAAAGCAAACAAAAGCAAAAGTTTACCAAAAGTTTTTTCAGAGTTTACCCTCTGGAGCCTAATGGTGTATACCGCCCCCCTCCCTCCCCGAGGTCATAATGGCATGACATGTAGATGTACCTAGCGTATGAAATTGTTGCGATATAATAAAATTAATTAAATAATACATATATATCGATAGGTTACTTCAAGATGAAAACAACTTGAAAACCTTTGTTCTGAGATAATCAATCTTTTAGTTCTTGTTATTCGTTATAATTAACATATCTATTTTGCTTTTCAATTAAAAAGAATATTTATTTTATGATATTTAAAATATTGCGGTATTCAACTGGTGGAATACCCCTGAAGCTACGAGTAGGATATTTTTTTGAGTTATTTCTCAATTTCCTATTAAACTGAAATGCTCCATTGATGTTATGTATATTGGTTTTTTAGACCGTAGAATTTGAATTTTTTGGGGGTTTTGCATACGCAAAATCTGTATTAGAACCCTCCACTCGCGAGGTATGTTGTATTTCGTAAGTTTATACAAGCAAATTTAAATCCAATGTTATACTTTGCTAGAAAACTCCTCCTTGGTAAAAAAGCGCTTAGTATTAGTTCGTGCATTTATTACCAATCAAAAATGTTTATCAACTTAAAACAAGCTTATGACCTACAAACAAATTTTCTCATAATATTACCTTTTGATGCTCATCAGAAAGCGGTAGTACTAGGTCCATTTCCGCAGCTCTCCCCCATTTTGATTTTAGGATCAATTTTTATGCCATTTGTTTGTGCATCGTTTGTGTACGTTTGTGCAATTATTTTTTTCGTTTGTGCATTCACCGTTCGCGAATTATTTAACAAATAAATTTGGGGGGCTGGAGAAATGCCAGCCCCCCCCCCCCCAATCGCGAATTTTTGGTCAAAATTGGTGTCAATCGTTTGTGCATCGTTTGTGTACGTTTGTGCATTTATTATTTTTGTTTGAGGAAGCACGGTTAGCGAAATATTTTCAATTGAATAACCGCCGAACATTTCTCCAGCCCCCCCCCCCCCCATTTTGACTTTTGGATCAATTTTTGTGTCACTTGTCTGTAAATATACGTTTGTGCTTTTACTATTTTAGTTTGTGAATTCACAGCTCGTGAATTATTTAACAAAAAATAAATATTTCTAAATCTCCGAGAAACAACTGCCATAGTGTCTAGATTGCAATTTATTCTAGTCTACTGAAGAATATGCTGAAAATATTTTAGTTTTCCAGAAATCGTCATCGAAACAACACTTCCCTGCGTATCTACGCGCAGGGAAATTGAATTATACTGACTAGTCCGGCAATATCAGTAATTGATTTTTGCTGTTTTTACACATTGTTTATAAGTTATAACTATATGTAGTCAACAAGTTGACAAATTTGATTTTTGCTCATTTTAAAAATATTATTCAGTTAGTGTCGAGGTTAGTGTTTTAAAATTTCAATTTTATTGAAATCGGCAGTAAAACTATATTTTTAATACTTAGCGGAAAATAAACTGCGTCAGGCGAATTTTCTCTCAAAATACGTAAGAATTTGTCAAAAAAGTTATAGTTTTAGGTGCATGTCGGTGCCCCGCCCCCCGCTTTTGAATTTTTTTTTGAATTTTTGAATTTAGTGTCAAAAGTTAGAGCATCGATTGAGCCTGAATAAACTTCTATTATTTTCGTTTGAACCTCTAAGGTCGCGAAAGTATTCGCGAAACACTTGTGGGGGGCCGTAAACATGTTTTGCAATTTTTTTTTTATTTTGAATTTATGTGCGCAATTGATGTCAATCGATAGAGCTCCGTTTGAGCCTGAATGAGTTTCAGAGAGCAACAGCTTAAGTTAATTTTTTACAAAGTTATGGATATTTGTAATTTTCGACTAAACTCCGAGCAACATGCGTTAAATCTTAAGTTTTTTAAATCTCTTAAGCTGATGATTTACATACTTTGGATATATAAGTTCTCTAAATAAGTAACATTTTACTTTTTACAAACATAAAATTTTTTAAATAGAAGTAATTTATCTAAATAGAAATCATGCCGATAAAATCTAATATTGATTTGAAGTAGCTTAAGGTTTTTGTTGTTGATAATAAAGAAAAAATTTATGATCCATAGGCTAAAAGTTTTGGGGCTCTTCAATTATGTGTTTGTCGGAAATAGTAGAGCATTGGGTAATACTACCGTTTAGCCGAAATAAAATTTTTTAAGTACCTTACGATTTAACGCATGTTGCTCGGAGTTTAGTCGAAAATTTCAACTATCCATAACTTTGTAAAAAATTAACATAAAGTCTTGTTCTCTGAAACTCATTCAGGCTCAAACGAAGCTCTATCGATTGACATCAATTGCACCTACAAATTTAAAATTATTTAATTACAAAACATATCTACAACCCCCCCCCTGAAGTTTTTTGCGAATAACTTTACGACCTTTGAGGTTCAAACGAAAATAGTCGAAACTCATTCAGGTTCAAACGATGCTCTTACGTTTGTCACCTAATTCATCCAAAAATTCGAAAGTGGGGGCTATCATGTCTGCAGCCCCTCCACATGTTTTTTGCGAATAACTTCACAACCTATGAGGCATAAACAAAAATAATGAAAGCTCATTCAAGCTCAAACGATGCTCTAACGTTTGCCATCAAATTTATCTAAAAATTCAAAAGTGGGGAGCCACTGACATGCACCTTATAGTTTTCCAATATTTATTTTTTGGGGCAAAAAAAATTCAAAGTACTGTTTTCGTAAAATTCGACTAACATTTTCAAGTCGTTTTTGTGATTGTAGGCGACGCTTATGCATTAAAATACGTCGCCTGCAATCACTAAAACTGTGCTTGAAAATTTTAGTCGGATTTTACAAAAACGGTAGATAGAATTTTTTTTACCCCAAAGAAACTATAGTTTTCTTCACGAATTCTTACTTATTTTGGAGAAAAAATTCGCCTGACGCAGTTTATTTTCCGCTAAGTATTCAAAATTTAGTTTTACTGACAATTTCGATAAAATGGAAATTTTAAAACACTAATTGAATAACATTTTTAAAATAAGCAAAAATCAAATTATTGTTAATTTGTTGACTACATAGTTATAAACAATGTGTCAAAACAGAAAAAATCAATTACTGATAATGTCGGACTAGTAAGTATAATTCAATTTCCCTGCGCGTAGATACGCAGGGAAGTGTTGTTTCGATGACGATTTCTGGAAAATTAAAATATTTTCAGCATATTCTTCAGTAGACTAGAATAAATTGCAATCTAGACACTATGGCAGTTGTTGCTCGGAGATTTAGAAATATTTATTTTTTGTTACATAATTCACGAGCTGTGAATTCACAAACTAAAATAGTGAAAGCACAAACGTATATTTACAGACAAGTGATACAAAAATTGATCCAAAAGTCAAAATGGGGGGGGGGAGACTGGAGAAATGTTCGGCGTTTATTCAATTGAAAATATTTCGCTAACCGTGCTTCCTCAAACAAAAATAATAAATGCACAAACGTACACAAACGATGCACAAACGATTGACACCAATTTTGACCAAAAATTCGCGATGGGGGGGCTGGAGAAATGATGGCCGGTTATTCAATTGAAGATATTTCGCTAACCGTGCGTGCACAAACGAAAATATTGAATGCACAAACGTGCACAAACGATGCACAAACGATTGACACCAATTTTGACCTAAAATTCGCAATGGGGGGGCTGGCATTTCTCCAGACCCCCCCCCCATTTAAATTGTAAATATTTTGCGAACGGTGTTTGCACAAACGAAAATATTGAATGCACAAACGTACACAAATGATGCACAAACGATTGACACCAATTTTGACCCAAAATTCGCGATGGGGTGGGCTGGCATTTCTCCAGCCCCCCAAATTTATTTGTTAAATAATTCGCGAAGGGTAAATGCACAAACGAAAAAAATAATTGCACAAACGTACACAAACAATGCACAAACAAATGGCATAAAAATTGATCCAAAAATCAAAATGGGGAGGGCTGGAAAAATGGACCTGGTAGCACTGTATCACTAACACATCCAGAAGTACACAGACACGCAGTAGCTAAACATTAGCAATGTCCAAGTATCGAAAGAAAAGCATAAGAAGATAAAACCCAAAAACTGCGTATGCCACTAATTATGATGACAGCAAACCATCTCATTAATACAACAGAATCAATGTCCGATCGATGTCATGACTGCTTGGTAAGAATGTTTCCTGGTGAGAGAGTCATAGGCGAATATTTTTCTATATGCGTGGTAACGAAAAAGTCGACTTGCCTAATTTGAGAATGTGAAGATCTGTGTCTTCAGAGACCAAAAACTTCCGCGAGTTGCTTTTGCTTCCATTGATGTCAAAGTAGACCACAGTTTTGGCAAAAGAAGAGAACCAATACTGTTCAAAGTTATGAAAGACGTATGCTTCATGAGTCATGACCTCTCACTTGATGTCAACCAACAAACCTGCATATACCTGCTTTTAATAAGTACTCGACGAGAAAATAAAAAAATCTACTGGCGACTGTCATGAGCAAGTTGGGCACTGTATTCTGGAGATACAATGGTTAAAGATCTTGTTGTTCAAACTGGAAAACCTGAAATACTCAAGCTCATTTTCTCAAAAACTATGAGAAGGGCAAGAGGAAATACAACAAACCGGATGCAAACGAGGTGGTTGCGATCATCTTCACAGGAGAAAGCGGACTCTCCTCATCAGAATATTAATTTTTTTGTTTTCCATAACCAGTATGGACTCATCGCATGTGCTCCTCCATTGATCCAATGACTTTTACTCTGCTCTTTTCCAGAGACAAACTTGGATAGAATCTAAACATGACTTACACGGCACGAAGACAAACTACATCTCACAACCGGCTGACAATGCAAGGAGAGAGACAGACAACAATAAGTTTACTCCTCTTCATTGTGCATGCAAGCTCTTTCAGCAGTATTTGGTTCTGTCATGCTTGAGATATGAGTCAAACTCTTCTATATTTGTTAGAATCAAAGGAAACTTAGAATTGAAAATAACTCAAGATGCAGCTTACCACTAGAGACCAATTGGAAGAGTCTGCATTTTGACTTCGAGATTTTATGGCGGTTTAAGGCATATGCAACAAAATTACCAGGGCGCCATGGCAATCGTGAATCGTTACGAAAAACCTGATCGTTTCATTACATTCACCTGTTATCCAAATTAACCTAAGATAAGAAACTGAAGTAATCCTAAAGATGGGATTCAAACCTATGATCTTTGGATCTATAACTCCACTCCTCAACCACTACACCAAACTACCTGTACAATTAAACGCATCACATATTTCATAAATGTTGAATTTAAATTAAATTTATTCACCAGCTTACAAAGTTTTCCCCTTATCGTGTACATGACGTTGATTATCTGGTGGCCTTGCATTCGTCCATCACCAATTAATTATTATTTACGTCGCCGATGAATTATTGTTTGTAAGTTTCAGTTTAAATTTTTTATATCACACTTCACTTTCTCCAGCTTAAAAATAAGATATACTCATCCACATAATAAACTTTATTTTCCAAGAAAATCAAATTTACAAAATTTTACATGCATTAAGAATTTACCAACCTCGGGGTTTTCTATTCTCCTGTGAGTCTTTTCTAACCTTCCTACCTCTTTCCCTACTACCTTCCAAGAGAGAAGCGTTGTCATACATAAATTTTACAAAATAAAATTACATGTTTACTATATCATATCTGTGGCACAGGTTGTGCGGCATGAAGGCCGCACTGAAACTATTTGTAGGATGATAGAAATAAATGAACCAATCTTGATTGTATTACAGACTCAGCATCAACAAACATCACGGATCAAAAACCATAGATTTACTATCACGAACCAAGCTTCCCGACAAATCTAGATGCTTTTTGTAAATACTAGATTGCCCAAGCTGTGCGGCCTGAAGGCCGCACTTGAATGTTTAATAAATTGGTAATATAAATTAAGAAATCAATCCCGATTGATTACCGAGCTAAAGTCACATACAGATCTAGACCATTACATAGCGATTACAGAACGATTACCTTAAAAATAGATTTAGTGCGGCCTACGTCCGCACGATTTAGTAACACTATAAAAATAATATATTTCCACATTGTTCATGAATTGGAAAGGAACTGAGGATTTCATGTAACCGCTTTATTTCTCAGTTACTTCCAAATTATTTGTGCTGTGGTTTCATGGTAAAATAACTTTTTAAGGTAGGATATCATTATGCTTAGCGAATGTTAACACTCACGAATGAGTGTTAAACGTTAAACTAAAAGGCTTAGATATTAGAAAATAAAAAGTGTTGATTTGTAATGTAAAATTGTTTATGGCAGTCGTCGAGAAATGCGTCCCAAGCGAAATTTACCGCGTCCTCCCCAGAGCCAGTCCGCAGTGAATGAGAGTTGCAAAATTCAATTTTCCTTCATTATATTTAAATTTTTGAATCCTATACGTAAACTAAACTTTTTAATACACCATCCTGACTCGTTCATCCATCACCTGAGACTTTTACAATAATTATTTCGTTGTGTCTTAACCGCATCTATACGCATGTTTGACGGTACTTCAAGAAACCCACAACACCGATTTCAGCTTGTTAGAGAGTTTAGTTCAAGCCTCCCTAAACCAAGTTTCTCAAGATTTCTGGGGTTTGAAAGACCAACTTTATGAGTTTGCTGAGAGCTGATTAAAGCTCGTAGCTTCAGCAAAAATTTGCATGTTTTCAGGTCTTCTGATGTCTTCATACCATTTTTAGTTTACCTTACCACCCACATCTCTTTCCGTTGTTATTTTGCAATTTTTGTGTCCTTTTGGCATCATCAATTTCTTCAATTAAGTTCTTGTTACATTAAGAATTAAACTCCCAGTACATTTTCTTGGTCACGAAGTTCCTCCTATTCTAATTCTTTATTTAACAACGTGCACAATGTGTTTTTACAAAACATTTAAAAATTTTACGCAGTAGTAATAATCGTTTCAGTACAAAAAGTGAGTCAATTTAAAATTTTCAATTAACCATTAAATACAAACAATATGAAGTTAAATTTTTTGGCATTATTCTAATTGACTTAATTAAAACTTTTATCTCAAAGTTTTCGAGTTTGGGCGGGGATTCTCTTTTAAATTCAAAACGAACCTTTCTATCTCGCCCTAGCCCAGTTGGCAAAATTTTAGCTGCGGGCCTATTACCTGGATTCCCTCTTGAAATTTAATTTTATAGTTTTCGTACCTTTTACCTGAACGTTACCGTTCTTGTCATGCCATGTGTTTTCTTACCTGTCCGCATTATTCAATTTTTGAGGAAGGTTCAAGCATTCTACCTGAAAGTGCAATTTATCAAAAAATTCATAATAACCTTAAATTTGTTTCACGTTTAATAAAACTTTAAGTTTATGGTGGCGTCTGTACTAATAATGGCAAAGTCGCAAAGTCAAGTACTTATTGTGATTCAAATTTTCGTAAATAAGGGTAATAAAAGTGTGGGTTTGTGACTTTTACATAAATAAGTCGGCAAAAACTCTTTGTCAAAATTAGGGATGCAAAGCAAGCTCTTACCCGCAGCTCGAAACTAAAAATTTTTTCAGTGGGCCGTGCATTCATTAAGTAGCGATTAATGTCAGTGAAATTGGTTTGAATACTTGTAAAGCGTTAAATTAACAAAGGTGCAAGCTAATCCTCTTCTTCGTAGATTAGTGGACAGTTGCGTCTTTGCGAAGCAGATGGTACACATCCAAAATTGTTTTTGTGAATAGGCAGCAACGCGCCGACACCTGACTCTTTTCGTCCGCGTGCCTTGTTAAAATCGAAAAAAAGTTAACAACTGTTTTCAATTTTTAGTTTTTACCCAAACTCCACAGAAAATTTTAAATTTCAAAAAGCGATTAAAATTTCACAAAGCTCTGATATTCGGAAGCTACGATTGCTTTTATTAAACTATGAAGTTAATAGGCCACAATTATCCTTCAGGAAGGCTATAATTTAAGAAGCGATAAATTTTTTAAGTTAAGTAGTTGTTAGTTGAGTTTTCTTATGAAAAAGAAATCAAAATTTGAATTTCGTGATGAAATCCATTAAATTTTTTATCCATTATTATGCTAACCATGTCTGTGCCGATTATCAGAATCGAAACTAACCAGAAGTACGTGGGGGAAGAAGTCTCTGCAGGCTGATGCCACCCAAATTAAATTATGTCATGTGTCAAGTGTCACAACCATCTCGAATTTTAGATTTGAATTTAAAATTAGTCAGTAAAATTTCCTAATGTCGGACGAGCTAGAAAATGTACACATTTCATTAATTATCTTAAATTATTAACTATCCAAATCTGCAACCTAGTCACGTGGCGTACGTAGAAAATTTTTATAGGCCGATATTTTTAGGGTTTTTAACTGGCACCCACGTAATTTCTTTATTGTTACCCAAGCACAGATTAAAAATGATCAAAACTTCAGAAAAACTGAGTTAAAACCCTAGCTTACTAGCCCACGAACATCAGATGGGTGATCGAGGCAGGTAATCAAAATTGTACAATTTGTGTTACACGATGTTAAATTTACGGTTGAATATGAATAATGAAACTTTTAGAATGTTAAATTGACTGAAGACAGAACAGTGGTGGAAAGCATTTTTGATTTCTATTTTTTAATTAATTTTAAAAATACAAAAGTAAAATTACAGTAGCCTATAGATTTTATTTAAACATATAAGTGAGGCCGAGAGCCAAAAACTACGGCGATCGCGTTTTAGATAAAGCGTGTGCTGGGAATCTTTAATGGACCTGGAAATTCAACCCATTTTTCTATATTTTTCATAAAATTATATTGTTAATTTTTCTTATTTCTAGGTTAATCAACTTTTCTTCTTTGTGCAGGAACTTGGGATTCTGATTGATCGTCGTTGTTGGTCATAGAGTTCCTACAAGCTAAGTTGAACCAGCGGTGATAATGCGCAGATACGAAAACTTGTTTGGTCGAATCCATCTTTGTATTTGAGAGATGTCAATTCGAAGCGTTCATAAGTTCAGAAGTAAATTAAATCACGACGGCAATGGCACGTTCTCCCTTCACATCTACTGCGCAGTATTTGTTTTTGACCGGTTCAACTTAGTTGGTGCTCACTCTACCAACTTAAAACCACCTCTTATGGAAACGAGTTGCACACCAATTAAGTTTCCAACTTTGCTCTTCCAGCTAGTGAAACTAAAAGTCTAATATGGCCAACAAACTAAACAAAGTTATATTGGAATTATAGGATGCAAAAAAGCTGACGTTAGCGTCTTCTAGAGTTAAAAAGTTTTATGATTAAAGTTTACTTTTTTAACGCTAGAGGCGCTAAGTCGAGCTTTCTCGTTTTTTTATTGGAGAATTAGCGAGAAAGCTCAACGGTAGCGTGTCTAGGATTGAAAAAGTAAACTTGTATCTTAAACTTTTTTAACACCAGAGGGCAGCTTTCTCATTCCCAGTACAACTTCACGGGTTGTCAGCTCATGCCGTTAGAGGCGCTACTTATGAAATTTTTCAATTAGAATATCCAGCATTGCTCTCTCGGAAGGCAATGGCAAACCACCGAGAGTAATCTGCCAAGATGTAGCATTTCAAATGCTCGCTAACCTCCGATAAGAGACGGCACCTTAAGAAGAAGATCCAGCTAAAGAAAACGACGTCTAGCGGTGAATTTAGAACTTTAGCAGGAGACATAACTACTATTTTTAAGTTTGTATTCTAGTCTCATTTCTAGTAATTCTATAATAACATTTAATTTTATAGGTAGGTAATAATAAAATATTAAAATTTAGTACCTATTGGAACTCGTTTGATACAATGTTCATATTCTATTTAAAAATCCTTCTGTTTCCCGCACTAGTAGAATTTCCGCCACGGTGGCGCTGCAATCTTAACATTCATTCATTAAGCTTTTTACGTTCTAAGTAGAACATTGCTTTTCCCTTTTTGGGAATTACAAATCCGATTAGCGGGGTGGATTAGTCTCCATATTACCTATTTCCGATAAATCAATATCTATTTCACCAAACCGTGTGGATGTCCACTTAAAGGCCGAGCTAAGAAATTCTGTATAGTCCGCGATTTGAACCCAGAATTTCCGCTCTGTACTCAACCAGCGGTCACATCACTCCACGGCTGTGGCTAATCTTAACATTAGATCCCAAAATTTTGCAAAATTGTACGTCTATTAGTAGTTTGATCAGGGACGTGCCCATAGAGTGGAGAGAATTTTTTCCCACAATATTTTAGAAATTTGGTAAAAAGTTGGCAAAAATACTCAAAAGTTGGTCAATTTGGCATTTTTTATGTCTAAATTTACAAAAAGTAGCAAAACTTACAAAAAATTGGCACTTTTGAATTAATTCAGTTGGCAAATTTACACATTTGGAATTGCTCTCCACTGAAAAAATTTGATTGGACACGTTTCTGAGTCTGATAATCTTATATTGATGGTTTGATTAATAATAACCAGAAGGTTAGAGCAGCCGACAATTGGACAAAAGCGCAAAAGTTTTTCTTCTTCTTCCTCTTAATTTAAGCCTAATGCTTGTTATTTCCAGCATCTGCATCGTTTCCTTGGCAGTGCTGGATGTGTGAGCATATAAATTGTTTAACGCCCTATAGGTAGTTTGCTAGATTGGCCTCCAGACGCGCCTGTAACCTTGGTTTTTATGTTAATGATGGCGATTCATTAACCCAGGAAAACCACCGGCTTAACGTGATTTCCGAAGCATGGAGACTAGTCATAAGAAAATTTTCCTTTTCCCGATTTGAACTCGGTACCTCGCATTCGCAGTTGAACGGCTTTACCTACACGGCAAAATGACCGTCTTAAAAAAAGAGTTTTTAAGTTGATAATAAAAAAATTACCTGTCAGGTGTTGTCAATATCGTTACAAACAGAAAGACAGAGTAAGTAAGAAAAAAAGGGAAGAAATGCATTACGACATTTTTATTATTATAATTAGTTTTGTTTTTTATTTTATTATAATTATAATAAACAATTATAATTGTGTAATTCTCCGACGTTCTTCTTCATCTGACGTCTGAAACTTTCGTTTATGTTAGATAAGTAGGACTTGAACCGGGAAAATACACTAGTTTTGAACAAATAAAAGTCTCCGAAATATTGTGCCAGAATAGCGTGACACAGACTTTCTGGAACCTGGGCCGTATTGGTCATGGGGGGGAGGGGTCTAAAAAACAATTTTTATTGATCTTTATTTACTAAATGTTATTTATATTAATTTATAAATTTTTTATAAATGTTAAATCCCTTGCCTTTACTTGCTCCGAGCAACATGCGTCACTTATTCTCATAAGGGTTTTTAGAAAACAAAATTTTTAATTATTTTTTTTTTTTAATTTACCGCCTACATTTGCTCCGAGCAACATGCATATTACTTATGCCACTTATATAAGATGACAAAATATTGAAAAGTTAACAACTATTAATGCGCATACGTGGAATATTTATTATATTATCAATTTTTTATTTGAAAAAATTCTTAACACCAAAATCATGGACTTAAAATTCTAATTTTTCAATCATCAAATTTGCTAAAAATCTCCTCCTTTGTGTTATTTATCTGATTAGTTTGTTATTTTATTACTAACGAAAAAGTTTTGATACTTCCGCATCTGATTTTCTCTAACCCCCCTCACCCCTGTATAAAAAACACTTTGAGAGTGGCATTCGGATTCTTTGAGCATTCACTGATAAGTCCACAAATTATGTACACAAAAAAAGAAAGGGGGGGGGGCAAGTATCTAGCGTGAACGATGACGTGATGAATAAAGTGTCGATGAAATGTGACGACGAGGACTGAGGAGGGTGTCAGAACAAAAGCAACATTTTGTATGTTTTACTGAAAATCATAAAAATAATCATTCATTGGATGGGGGTCAAGAATTTGTAACGTAATACTAAGTAGAAGGTTGACAGAATGTGCTCCAGCGTGACGAAGGAAAGGTCAAAAATAGTGGAACTTTGCATGACGTAATTTATGGACGACCCTTCATTCTATTCAGATAATTTTGATAAAAAATTAATAATTGAAAAATTTTATTACCTATTTAAAAATTGTAAAGCTTATAACTAATTTTAATTTTCTGAGTGGGAGGGGGGGGGATTTTTTCCCAAATCACCGGTCCTAATATCATCACATGTTGACACATTTTTTTGAAACAGTTGCAATTTAATAAGATCAATGACAGAATCAACATAGTAAATTGGTATTCATGACGAAAGGGTTTGAGGCTATGAAATACACCCCCCCCCCAAGCATAGACGTGGTTACGGAGTTTTAATTTTCTAAGAACAACTAAAATCTGAGTTAACACCTCACACTTTTTTGTATCGAAACAGCCGTTCTTAATGACCAATTAAAAGTGACTTAACTCCCCCCCCCTCAATAATACTAACTACATAATTTAATATCTAATACAATAATTTGCAATAAAGTTTAAAGCTCTATAAATAAGACGTGAGCACTACAAACAAGCTGATACCCAAATCGATCGATTGTGAGTCGCATTGGAGACTCCAAAACAAATGCAAATACAATAAACTATTGACGGTGATGATATGATCTTTTATTTTTATCATTACCTTTTATTCGAATAAATGAGTTTGGTATTATTCCTAACGGAATATAAGCACTTCTGTTGAAGTTCTCCGTATCCGAGTTCTGATGTGAATTACTCTATTTCTTTCCAGTACCTACTACAGTTTTCTGTTTGACTTTAGCGTGTTCATATTTATAGCCGCACTTTTGATTGTGCCGTGTAATTAAAAATGAAAATTGAAAAAATAGTCTCTATCGGATTCAAATCCGGGAAAGGGTAAAACTTTCTTGTGACTAGTCTCCGTACTTCGAAAGGCAAGTTAAACCGGTGGTTTTACTGGGTTAGTGAATTGCCTTTATTGATATAAAAACCAGGGTACGGGCACATTTGAAGGCCAGCCCAGCAAGGTACCTAATGAATGTAAAATATTTATATACTACTTATAGATCTAACACTGCCAAGAAAACGACGCAAACCAAACATTCGAACATAAACCAAGTGTTAAGTACTCTTTATGTAAACGCTCGTAATACTAGGACAAAATCAGGATTGAATTAGTTTAAGTTTCTGTGCGGCCTAAAGGCCGCACAACCTGAGTGGTTGAGTTTTAAATATTTTTGTAATTGTAAGATCATACATATTATAAATATTTGTGCAAATTATGGCAAAACAATTTAAACTTTTCTCTAAATTATTAAAGCAACTCCTTTTGGCCCCCTTCCCCACATTCTCAGTCACCTAACCATTATAATATAATTAAACCAAAGATTAAGTTAATAACAATATTAACTATAAAAGCATAACATATAAAACGTGCCATAATTGATTTAATCGATTTTGGAAAAAAATAGTTTCAATAGTCATACATATTGATGCGGGTATTGCTGTTTACAGATATAACTTTCAGAATATAAAATTGAAGTAAAAAATTTGCCATTATAATATAATATTTACCTTCTTTATTAAATATGCATACAGTTCATAAATTGATTGATCGTCAATCATACAATTGACTTCGTAGGGGTTTCAAAAAATCTCCTGCAGTACTCTTTATTGTACACTTTTTCTGCAAATTATTGCTTCTACTTAAAATTTGTCCTCGTCAAAATTTTAATGTTTATCCATCCCTGGTAAACATCTTTTCGATAGAATACAGAAAATATGATATAAATTGTCTGGTTCCTTGTTTTTTGGTTAAGAGAATCACTTAAAACGTCGAATGGTATTTGATTCGCATTAATCATATGATACCATCAAAAAGTTTTCTTCCGCGATGTTTCGATAGTTTGTTATATAAAAATATACAAGATAAATTTT
Source organism: Rhagonycha fulva (assembly GCA_905340355.1). NCBI lineage: Eukaryota > Metazoa > Arthropoda > Insecta > Coleoptera > Cantharidae > Rhagonycha > Rhagonycha fulva. The sequence continues at coordinate 15,342,556 of HG996559.1, forward strand.
TGTAAATAGTTTGGTGTAGTTGTAAGGAGTTAAACTACTATTAATCCGAAAAAAACGTAACGTGCTATGGATTCCCGGCTATGCCAGTTCTTTCAAGGTTTTTAGCCTTTGGCGACAAAACTCGATGCTGATTACCAATCAGCGCCGGACTACCGGTTAAATCCATTACCAACATTAGATTTTAGGGTGGATCCGAGATTTACCGGGGTTGCATTGTCAAAATTCCTTCCGCTCCGTTCAGATCGCCTTTACTCGGCAAAGTGTGCTAATAGGAAGGGGATGCTTAATCCTAAATAAATTACATAATCCCAAAGTATTGTTAGCATATAGCAATTAAATTTGGTACGTAATGTTGGTAATTACACAATACGCCAATACATCCAAAACTCTGTCTGTTTCTCTGTGTAACATTTTTATTTTTATATCCTGATTCAATGTCATAACTCATCTACCATCTTTCTTTTTAGGTTAACAATAAACGAATCTACCAATCACGAATGAGATACAGAGATTAGGGTTTTGTACGTAATTCTTTTGTTTAATTATGTAACATTTAACATGTTAAAACGTTACAACATTGCTTTATGTTTATAGAAATATAAATACCTACGAGATATAATATTATTAACATTCGTGAAATAATTGTAATGTTTTCATGGTAATATAAATACAATTTTGCTAATGTACATACCGGGTGCTGAATGAGTTAGGCGAACATAGGATATTAACGTGTATAAACTTATTTTTGCAAATTCCTGCTTCCCTAATTATTTTAGAGAAAAATTAAAAGATACAAATATAATGTAGAAATATAAACTACGAATGATAAAAGCATTAGATTTTATCTAGCTTTTACGTAAATGATCAAAAAATTCTTTTGAAATTGTTAAAATTTTTATTTATCAAACTGGCCATGTATAAGTTTCCAAGGTAATATTCCATTTTATGAAATTAAAATTTAATACAGTGCAAAACTGTCAACAACGTGCAATTGTTTTTTATTACTTATCAAAAATAATTACCTCGGAAACTTACATGGCAAGTTTGATAAATAAAAATTTTAACAATTTCAAAAGAATTTTTTGACCATTTACGTAAAAGCTAGATAAAATCTAATGCTCTTATCATTCGTAGTTTATATTTCTACATTATATTTGCGTCTTTTAATTTTTCTCTAAAATAATTAGGGAAGCAGGAATTGGCAAAAATAAGTTTTTACATGTTAATATCCTATGTTCGCCTAACTCATTCAGCACCCGGTATAACTTACTGACTGTTTTATGTCAAAAGCACCTTATTTATTTATGAAATACAATATGAAATTACATGTAAAAAAAATACATCCGTTGTATATTTAAATAATAAAATTTAAAATTAAGTTATAAAACAAATAATGTATGAAGAATTTTTATTTTAGAAGCCCACAAGTGCACGAGCTGGCTGCTTCTATATATTACAGCATTAATAAAGTATTCATAACAATTTTTTGCTTGATTTTATATAAAATATTTTTAGTATTGGCATATCTATTATATCAAAATATTTAAAATTTCTGAACAGTTTATAAAAAGAGTAGTTATTTTTTTAAAAGGCAGAAACATAATAATGGAATATTTTCCAATTTTCATCAAGATAAACCTACGTGAAAATATAACAAGAATATTTTTTTAATAATTTAATGTACTTACTACTGAAGGTTTGTTTCGTGAGATTAATTTGATATTTTCGTTTATAATTGAGAGATTTTGTTAATTCTTTTGTTTTCACTTTCATGAAAATCTGCCCACGCGTCGCTTTTCGTAAAGAAAATTTACTTGATATTATGAATTTTGTATTCAGTACGTTCCTGTTGTTGTTGTACTTTAGAAGGATTCGCACTATATATAAAAATATAAAAATTTTATTTTTCAGAATTTAATTCGTTATTATAATAATTATTCGAAAACGTCAAAGAGAACAAAGCTTACATTTAGAGTAAAGGAAAGAGAAAATTATATAGCAAATAATTTGTAAATTCGTTGTTCAATGGAATTTATGAAGTTTGCAATTACGCAAACTCAATAATGTTTCATTTAATGTGAGGTAGAGAGGAAAAATTTGATAGATTTTTTTCATTTTTCTTTGTTAGTGAGAAGAAAAGGTTAGATATGTGACTTTTCACTTCATTCAGAGATCATTTCTCTTTTTAACGCATGTAATCAATGTGTGTTTTATAATAAGCAACAACATTATTTAATTTATTTATTTAAAAAAGAGTGTCTGGTTTTATTAGATGTTGCAAATACATCTTTAGAGCTTTAGAACGTTTTTGCTCCTAAGAGCGCTAAAATATTGAAAACGTCAATAGAAAAATAGAAAATACATCGTTTTCAACTCTTATGTTTTGCCTTATGAAAAGAACATTTTAAAACAAGAAAAGTCACAGGGACATTTTGTTTACGAGTTCAAAGAGAGGGGGAGGGGCAATCGCCTATCTACATTTTTTCATCTAACTATGAGCTTTTTTTCGCAAAAAATTATCTTTGAAAATTATTAATTTTTAAAATATTATTCCGAGATTTTGTTTTACTTTATGTACCTACAATAATAAAAATAGTAGCTTTTTTGATAGTTGCTTTTGGCTGTTTATATATTTTTCAATTTAAAGTTTAGTTTTTATGATGGTGTGATTATTTTTGCACAAAAATCGATAAAATGGCCGCCGTCGTCAAGGGAATTGTGAGACTAACAAATAAGATATCTTAACCTTTTTTCGTAAAAATACTAATTTGCAATTTATTTTAAATTATTATAATAAAATTTTAAACGCGCATGCGTGGATTAACGAAATTCCAGCTGTCTCCCTCAAAGCATTTTAGTTTTTATTTAAAAAATGCAATTGTAGGAGGATTTTGAATTTATCAATATTTTCTGGATTTTATTAGGAGAGAGAAGATAAGCTCGCAAGCACTTCAAAAAAATTTGTTTTTATTATGAAGAGATTCTGAATCTACAACAAGGGGAAATTATATGTTATGCTCATTATCATCTTGTCAGATTTACACATTACCAAAAAAATTAGTTATTAGGTGTGGTCCATGCTTGGAAGGGGGTCACAAATTTTTGGGATTTGTAAGAAAATAGTGTTTAAATATTTTTGTAAAAAAAAAATCATAATTAAAAATATCTTACATGTTGGGAGCTTGCGTGGAAAACCAGTTATGGGGGCCGAGGGGTAATTGGGTAATTACCCACTTAAGAATTATTATTTAACCCTTTATTTTTTAACAAATAAAAATCAATTTATGTTGAAATTTGCATTGATATAGGAAAAATTACCCGCTCCCCTAAGCCAGTTGGCTAAAAACCCCCTGCGGTTTAGGGCTTCTATTAGTTTAATTGTAACGAATTTTAATGAGTTAAACTCTCTCAAAGATCTACATTTTCTAATAGCCCGGTTGAGACGGTGGACGAGCTTCAGGGATATTTTTAATGAGTAGAATGTGGCAAAGCTCTAGTTTTTTTTAATTTTTACATTTAGGTTGTTTATTGGACCTGGGATATATTTTTAATGAGTTAAACTGTCTCAGAGATCTCGGTTAATTAGTTCCGTGCATTAAATCAAAGTAATATTTTTTAATCTTTGCGAGGATCTAGTAAACTGGGGAGGGGGGCTAACCTTGTAGCTACACAGAAAAAAAGGTGTACTTAAAAGTAGAACAATTTGTGCCTAGATTGTCTACAAGTACAAATTGGGTGAAAATTAGGTACAATTGTACTTAATTTTAGTCAATTTTAGTCATTTCTAGCGCAATTGAGGAGCGATCGAGCAAAAGCGAATAAATCCACTTTTGGAAAAAAATTAGTTAGATATCGTTTCTATATAATTTTCATGCCACCTTTTCATTGCAATACTTATTTTTGAGCAAAAGCAGATATATCCTACCGTAAAATAGCGTTAAAGTAACCATGTTCGAGCAAAAACGGGTAAATTCTTTTGTTTGAGCAAAACGAGATAATTACCTGTTATTTATTACCTGTTTTGTTATAATTTGAATTTTTTTTTCTTAATAAATTTTTATTATTTTTAATTTTTATTTAAAAAAATTATTTTTTAAATAATGATTTTTTTAAAAAATTTTTTAAAATTAATTAAAAATTTGATTTTTTTTTATTTTAAAAAATTATTTTTTTTTTATATAATTATTATTGTAATTTTAGGCCTTTTTTTCAATAAATTGTTATAAAATAATATCAATTTCGTATATAAAAATCGCAAAATTGAGCAAAACCAGATAAATCCATATTGTTTTCTGGAATAACTCCTAAATTACTTTGTACTTTATAATAAGACTTGGTATATTTTATTCTCACCAGAAAGTCAAAAACTTCCACCCAAAAGTTTTTTTTAATATTTCATCGTTTACCCTGTGCAACAAAATGACGATTTCCTGAGAACTACTAAAGATGGATTTATTCGCTTTTGCTCGATCGCTCCTCAATTGTACTATTTTATAGCACATTTATTAAACTTTTCATAAAAAACGTTCTAAGTAGAACTTTGCTTTTTTCTTTTTGGGAATTACAAATCCGACTGGCGAGGTGGATTAGTCCTCATATTTCATAGTTCACATAAATCAATATCAATTTCACCACACCCTGTCGATGTCCACTGAAAAGCCGAGCTAAGAAATTCTGTATAGTCAGCGATTTGAACCCAGAATTTCCGCTCTATACTCAACCAGCGGTCACATCACTCCACGGCGGTTGTGGCTTTTTATAGCACAAATTGTGCTAAATTTTTACACAATTTGTACTTGTAGACAATCTAGGCACAAATTGTTCTACTTTTAAGTACACCTTTTTTTCTGTGATACATGCAATTCAATGTCGTTAATGCCAGTTTATGTAATTTTTCAGTTTTGATCAAGTTTAAGCCCTATTTCTAAAGGTCCGCAAAATTTTTGTTTTATAATTGCTTTTTGAACCGTTTCTTATTATTCTTTACATCGGAAATTTTTAAATATGCAGTCATGGTTAACGCACGTAAAATTTTCTTTTTTTGCAGGGCGCGAGACCTCCAAATACTCAAATCTCGTAGCATTTGCTTCTTTTGCTACTTCTTGGACTCCAAAGCAAAATTGGCCATTTTGTTGGTAATAAAATAAAATATAATTTGATCTGTGAGTATTGGACGTTCTTGGGGAAGAGGGGAATTAAGCAACAGTGGCAATTTTGTTTATAAACGTGCGCACTGAAAAAATGATTTTTTTGGTGTCCTTTTTGCTTTTACGACAGTGTGATTATTTTTGTCTGGCCATTGAAAAGAAGGTTACGCTGTTAAGGAAACGACAAAGTAAACAAAAATGATATCTAAACGTTTTCAAGTTATAGCAAATCTAAAATTAAAAACAGTAGAAATGGATTAACGAGATTCCTGTTATCCATTCAAAAATTGGTTTTTATTAAAAAAAATGCAACTGTAAAAAGATGTTGATATTTCAAAAGAGGATGTCTAGCAAGAAGGAGGAGGGTCACATAAAAATCTGCAAAAAATTTGAGATTTGTAAGAAAATCTTGCTTGAATATTTTATATTATATATTGTCAAAAATTGCATAATTAAAAAAATTTGGACTTAATTTCAATTTTATAATTAGTGATAAAAATTTTAAAATAATAAATAGTTTTCATAGAGTTTGATTTTAGAAAAATACGAGATCTTTAATTTATGAACATTGGACGTTCTTGGGGGAACAAAGCAAGAGTGGCTATTTTGCTGGTAAACGTGCGAACTGAAAAACGACTACACTGAGTCGCTTGCCATCATCATAAAACATAGCTCGGCCTGCGGCCTTTACACTTTCTATAGCATATACGTAGCTCGGCCTTCAGCCTCCCACTTTACAAGATACGTAATAATCATGAGGATGTACTAGAAACTTTAGTTGTAGATATAAAGCAAAAATTATTTAAAGTAGTAAAAATTTATGCTCCGGCCCTAGTCTGTACCCTAGAGGTAAACAGTCGTATGTCACATAATGTAAATTTGACAAAAATAGCAAAAATTATATTAATCTGGCTGTTAAAACTAAAAGTTTTGCTCTACATTAAAAATGCATTAATTAGATTTTAACAAAACTATAACAAAACTTTTAGTTTTAACAGCCAGATTAACATTATTTGCTATTTTTGTCAAATTTACATTATGTGACATACGACTGATTACCTCTAGGGTACAGATATAAAGAGGTGGTTTTAGAGATTTAACTCCCCCCCATGGCATAGCAAAAAAGTTAAAAAAAAGAGTTTAAAAACTTGTTTTTAGGTGAAACTCTCCCCATGACTTATGTCTAGCTACGGCCTGGACTGATGCATTAAAAAAAATCAGGATTGTTTCGATTGCAAGAAAATTGAAGATTTAAATTACAAACAATCATTGTAGAGAAGTTCAAATTTAGACAACGGAGGGAAAGAATGATCAAAAATTTGGAAAAAAAATTGGGTTCCTCTATAGACGATCCCTATTTTGCGATTAATATTGCACAGAAATCGGTATAGTCACGTTCTAAGCTACATTTTAGTATAATGCAACTGGTAATTAGAATTTAAAATAAATTTGTTCTTTTTGAGGGGTCAATACTACTCCCCCGTCCCTCCCTCCCACACCCCTGCTTGCTAAAAACTATAAAAATTTTAAAAACTATGCGAATTTACAATTTAGGAATAAATATAAAAAAAAGAAGAACATATCTTCAAAAAAGGCGACTTATGGACAATGTTCTTCAATTCAAAAAAATTTAAAAATTTGAAAAACCCGTCCACGGACGGGTTAGTATATTAAAACTCGATTGGTGTGCTACTTAAACCCAGGGGAGGTGAACTTTAGGTTGGTAAAAAGTTGGACCAATCCGAAGTTTTTTTGATAAACAATCCCTAGCTTTTTATTATAGTCTCTGATGTCACAAAATATTATATTATACAAGATAAACTGATAAACTAATCAATTTGCAGCAGGTGTTAATTACTGTTGGTAATTTTTTTGAATAAATAAACTTAATGTGACTTTTAGTAGGTATTATTACCATATCTGCGGAACAGGATGTAATTCGGTTCTCCATATCCGTTGCAACAAAGTACATCGTGTTGCAATCAGGAATGCCGCTAATTAACAAAATTAACCACCTTGTTACCCTTAACAAGACACGTCGGTCGTCTAAACAAATTCGTGGTTTCCAATACGATATATGACTTCAAGATTAGCAAAATTGAAAGCTTTTTTTTTTAAATGAAACATTACTGATCGATTACCAATTAGGCCGATGTCTTACAATTCCGCCTCTTCCAGAAAATTACATTACTTTCATCACGAACCTTTCCATTATGATTATTGTAAGAAATAAATTGCTCTTTCACACTTGGTATTTTAGATACTTCGTGTCGGGAATAAAGTTTCACATACAATTTTCAATACAAAAATTTTGAATTCAATTTTGGAAAAACAATTTATTTTATCTTTTCAAAATCTTCCGTTTTATTACCTGAATAAATCTCACTTATATGTAAATGGGGCAAACCTATAAACAAACCAATTATGAAGTTCCCGTAATCCTACCTTTATCCTCTTGTTAATTCCTTTAAGCTTTCGTTGATAAACCAACCCTTAATTAGGATATCATCGCATTGCCAAAAAGTGCTAGATCCACAATTTTTTCTTTCCACTTTTTACTCGATTGTAGATCAAAACTCGCTTACAAAATTTTGAATTGAAAAAATTAGATGAAGTGGATCAAAAGTTCCTAAAGACGATTTAGCTCGTTTCATTAAAAACAGATTATCGCTTTTTAATAATAATATCTACTAATAAAAAAAGTTTAATTTTAATTATAAAAAATAATTTACACAAAGCTTCTAATCAATTTTTAATCGAGTCTGGATTTAATTGCAAAAAACTTAATTAATATTTTAGTCGCCAATTTCTACTTGCTCATTTAATATTAAACAAAAAGTTCTAAAAACTAAATTGTGGGCATTAATTTTCAATTTTCTCATTGGGATTTAAGACTGTCGGTATGTTAGGTTAGGTCAGGATAAGCAAGGATCATTTCGTCCTGAAACCGCTAGTTGTTGGTGAAACTTTTGCAGGAAGTTGTAACCAAATTTTTTCTTCTTCCATTTTTTCTTTTGCCCTAATTTATAATTTACTTTTTCTTTCCCCGTGCGGTTTAAACTTGTGAAATGCAACTTTTTGTAGCTAAATTTCAGCAAGCTGAAACTTCAACGTACGGTAGGTACTTTTATTACTCGATTTTAATATTGTGCAGTTTTAATTGTAGATTCTGCGCTGCTACATATTTGATCAAGCTTGATGAAGAAACTAAGTTTTTAATGATTAATATTGTATTTTGGTTTGTTCATCATATATAATTCATGTTGTTTAAGAACTTTGTCGTTAACTTTTCGAACCCGTCGATTGTTAACTCTTTAAAGCGTTTGAAAAATGCTGGATTTTCCAAGAATTTGTGCTTCATGTTATTAAGTATTTACCTCCTTTCAAAATTTCTTTCGCGTCTCTTTTCAAAAATAAGTAGTTTTTGTTAATCTCTTTTTACGTTTTAAATATTTTAAGGTTTAATGTCAAAAAGTTAATTTCACTGGCGCGGCGTATAAATTATCGACGTATTCGAAATTAATTTGAAAATAGGAAGATTTCAGTTGCTTTCCAGAAAAACGTTCAATATTAATTTAAATACTTTGAAACCTTTTGAATTTATTATTTATAAATAAATAATTTTGTAGCTTATGAATAAACCTGCCAAACCGCATTACAAAGCAGTAGTAGTTAATTACTTACTATAAATGTCATAAAAGTGGAATTCGAACCACAATATTTATGTATTTATAACAACTCAACTTTATATACCTTACAGAACAATTATCTGTTTCTTTCACGTTCCTGCATCATAGGGGAAAACTATTTAACACAAAAGCCATTCAAACACGCGATTACATTCCTTTTATTATTCAACTATTACATTCTTTGTTGTTTTTCAAGGTCAGCAAGACTGCAATTATCTTATTTCGATTAAGATTTGAAAATTGGTTGCGTCTCAGAAATTTAGTAATTTGAGGTAATAATTTTTATTGGGCTTAATGATGATCATTATGAAAAGAAGTCATCATGAGCGTTTCTGCTTTAAAACTGTACACAGGTATCAGAAGTTTCGCGTTATTGATATCCTCAAAAAATCTTCTATGAAAGAATTTTACACGTTTAAAATTTTTAACATATTTTCCACACTTAAAATAATAAATCACTTAAAAGTTGTACTTTTATTTTGCACCTACACTGGAATTCTGAACTGAAGCTTGACAGAAATATTGCTTGAAAAAGTTTTAGTTAAAGGGCTACAAAAAAAAATTTGCTTTTTTATTTATTATTCACAGGAAGTATTTAAACATTTTTATGTTTCAAGAAAATCACAACAAAAACAATTTTGGCTAAAAAAAAGTTTGGATTGCGAAACATCAGAATACAAAGCAACTCCGGTTTCTGTCAGATGCCACTGTTTACTGCGTGATGAATTCGGTACAGAAATTCTCTTTAAAATTGGCTGCAGAATATGTTTTTAAACTGACAGAATATTTACAAAAAATCATGACGTTTATGAATTTCACGAATAAATTGTTAGAAGTTTTATATCTGTAAATAAAGCTAAAATATGAAACTTTGTAAAATTTATCAATTTGTTTGTTGGTACGTAATATATAATTTTGAAACTTTAAATTTGATAATAAAAATACTGAAGGCCAAACAACTATGGCCTTCATGTAACGATATGATACATTCTCTGCGTGAAGGCGAAGGTCACATGATAAAACCTAGGCAACTACTTGTGTTTCACCTAACTCAGTAACCACTTCTTTGGTACTTTTGAAAAATCAAACTTGAGGTTGATATGAAATGAAAATAAAAAAAAATCAAAAAATTTGAATAGGTAATCTTATTCTGTGTACTTGCTTCGTCTCCGTGCGAATAAAAATTTTATTTTGATCGTTATTTCTCAGATAGACGTTAAAAATTGGTCATAAAGCTTCTGCCAAGAATCTTACAACTAAGAAGAAACAAAAAGAAATATTTTAAGTTCAATAACTTATTCCAAAACTTTGTGAGGATTTAAGTGATGAGGCCGTAGACTGAGCTGTGTTTAATGGTAGTAGACTAAATCCACTCCACGCCGCAAAAGGGCTGACATTTAAAAAAGAATTTTGATTAAAAAAATAGTAGTCTACACTATTAAGATATCTAAAACTGCCTACTGAGACCGAAACCCGAGCAATTTTTGATAATTATACTTAACTCTTCTGATAGAATATTTAAATATTTAAAACAATCATTGCAAAAAACCCAAAATAACGTTTCAGTGGCGTCAAGTACAAGGAGGCTCCAGGATTGAAGTGAACACTAGTAAATTTTAAAGAAAGCTCAGCTCCCACTAGCGGTTTCAGGAGGAGGGGAATTGGGTAATTACCCCCTAAGAATTATTATTTAACCCTTTATTTTACAACAGAAAAGATCAATCATGTTGAAATTTACATTGATATAAGGTTATTTACCCCTCCTAAGCCAGTTGGCTGGAAACGCCTCTGTCAGCTCCCCTCTCCCGAGAAGTTTTCTTAACTTTACTTATGTCACCAATATTTAACAATCAAAGCATCAAAAACATCAACAATTTTGCATTGTAACCTACCTTGTAATTGTACCTTTTCTTTGAATTTATTGATTCGAATAAATTACGTTGATTTTTTTAAATTTTGAAATTTTCAAAGCTTTCTTGAAACATTTTTGACTTTAAACTTAATTGTTAACAGCATACACTTTTTAAACTGAAAGAGATTATCGCAAAACTTTTTCACTTTAAGGTCATCTGTTTTTGATATTTTCATTTTCGTAAAAATATGGTCGTAAAAAATGCCTGAAGATAAATAACAGCTGCTATTCAAAAATAAAATTTAAATCAAAAATTAAAGACAATCGAAAAATCCCAATGGCAGAAAAATTTGTCACAAGGAGTGTGAGTCATTCGCGCTAGAAAAAAACTCTTTCAGATGAAACACAAATTTTAATCAATAAAAAGGATAAATTGTTGCGTATTATCAAGTTTAAAAAATAAATTAACGCCTCATTTATAAAAATATTTGAATAAATCAAATACAGTTTAAAACCAACAATTGCTGTTATTGTACCTGTAAGTCGATATTTACTAATCAACCCTTTCTTTAAACACATTTTGCTTAAAATTTTATAAATATTATTCATTCGCTTTAATCTTCAGAAAAAGGATATGATTCGCTTCATGCATCATCAGATTTTTAATATTTTACAAGATGTTTCTATGTCACATCCACATCACTCTAAAAAAATTCAAGCCGGTTGGCTTCTACGCATGGGCGTTCATTATGAGGAGCAAAAGGGGCAGCTGCCTTTTGGGGTTCTTGGCTGCTTAAACTTTTTTAGACATTTAATATTTCACCAGAGCAAGTTTTTAAAATTTTCTAAAATTTTCGGTTTAAATGATTACAATTCTTTTATAATAATTTTTTTTTATTTTGTCCCCCTCTTTAAAATGATCCTATGGACGCCCATGCTTCTACGTCTCTTTTTTTTCTCTTTTTTCAAGATGCTAAATTTCTAAATTTTTTCGTCACTTGCGGATAAAAAGTATGGAATTTTACTGAATTAATTAATCAATTATTTTCAATTTTAGGTACCAACACAAATAATTTAAAATTCCGGTTCTAAGATTTTATGTTATTTATTAAAAGAATCTCAACAGAATTTGATAGATAACATTAAAATAAAGCGTTTTAGATACAGAGGAATGTCATATATCTAGTAGTTTAGCTAATAATCAATTTTAAAGTTTTCAATTTTTGTTCGAAAATAGACCTTTTAGAAGCATTGTGTTGGAGGTACGTGCACTCTACGTTGCTCTTATGCGCGGAGAGTAGGAACCAACATGGTCATAGCCGAGGTGTTTACTCAATGCTTCAGCATCGACTTATAACAATTCTCTTAAAGAAGATGCACTGAGCATGTACTATGTCTAACGTAACGTATGACGTTAACGTAACGGGACTTATGGTCACGTTAACTATGTCGGAAGTAACTTTTCCTTTGTATAAACTGCCTGTCTTAGCCCTTTTCGTGCTGGGTGCCTCTTTTGCCTTCCTTGTCGAACGTTTTTGAAGCGTCCTGACGCTGTATTATCGGGGATTGCCGTAGCTTCAATAACTTCTTCTTCTTTGGCTTTTCGTTTTCAATGGAATATCTCCACATTTTTTAATGTTTTCAAATCAAATTTATTGAAGAGGGGGTTAACCTTTTTTTTACTTTGCTATTTCAAATACAATTTATCTCTCACATTATTTGATCGATTTTCGCAACCTCAATCAATTTCTTCCACATATTCTTGTTCATCATCTCAGTTCTCCAATCTTTCACATCCATCTTCAACAGATCTTCGATCGCGTCCTCTCTCCATTTTCTTCTTGGTTTTCCCCTTAGTTTGTTAACATCAGGAAACCACATCATTATTCTTATCCTTCCTTTTGCGCTTTTGCCACGTGACTCATCTACCCCAATCTTAGAGCTTTCACATGTCTAACTATATCAGCTTCTTGTAGTTCTCTTTCTATTATCCTATTCGTTCTTCTTTTAAAATGTTCGTCATTCGTTTTTACATGTCCCAATATTTTAAACACCCTAAGCTTTTCTTTCTCCTCCTTTGTTAGACAAAGCAATTCCAATCCGTATGCAACTACAGGTCTTATCATAGTGTTTTATAAATTTTTAACTTTGTTTTTTTCATTAAGTTCTTATTCTTCAACAGATTCTGATTGCTATTGAACGCTTTGTTTTCTGCCATCACTATATCCTTTATGATTTATCCTCTTTCCTTGGAATATTTCCCTGTATTCTTAAGTATATAAGTTTCTAACTTCTTGGAATACATAGTCTAGGATTCGGTATTTCTCAAGTCTCAGCCCTTTCTTCTGTTGCATTTAATGAATTTCGTCTTGTCTTCATTCACAAGCAAGCCAGCTAATCGTAGCTAACGCAACGTAGAGTTAACTTCGAGTAAATTTCACATTTTTTTAAATTTTTTTGGAGTATTTTTGGCTTAAATTTGAAGATGAGCTAAGTAGACAGGCCAAGGACCGAACTCTAGACTAGAAGCCCTAAGTTCGATCCCCAACCCGGCTGCAAAATTTATCTGACTTCATTATGATCCTCTCCTCTCAGAAGGCAATGGCAAATCACCGAAAGTAATCTGCTAAGAAAGCCATTTAATAATAACATATTAAATTGGTCACGACGCTTCTGTTAAAAAGCATACGAAGAAGAAAAAGGCTGAAATTTGCCGAAAAACAAGATAGATACACTCCTTTCCTAGTAGCACACTTTGCCGAGCCTGAAGGATATCTTTAATCAGTATAGCGTACACGTTGCACTCCCATTCAATGGAGGTAAGTGAGGTAAGTGAGTAGATTTCATTTTATTGTTACAGCTAATAAAATATCGTAAAATTCTATTTCATGTAAAATTTTAGATTTTCTGAAAATGTAAGCTTTGTGTGCAATAGTTCATAAATTTTTAATTTTTTTATTGTTTTTTGGACCGTTTTCAATCATTCTGTTCTTCAGACATTTTTTAAATCAGAGTCCCGACAAATGAACTACTCTCAAAATTGCTACTCAAAATTTTCAAAATTAACAATGAAAAGTGTTCTTCATCACCAGGGCTGTTTGGTTATTAAAATTTAACTAAAAGACACAATGCGTCTTATTATAACTACCGTGCTGATGCAATTTCCTGGCAGAGAAACCAAGTTTACATTTTTACAAAATCTAGAATAATAGGCTTTCAGTGGACGAAATCTCATCGAGCTTTTAATAAATCAAAACAAAGCATAACAACATTATATAGCAGACTCCTAGCTATAGGGGGGGGGGGGTTGGAGACTCGTATTTCAATTGCTTGAAATGCATTCTTTGGCTTCTCAAAAAGACATCCGTAATTTTTTCAGACATTTTCACTCCTCCCTTTGTTACAGCTGGTTACAATCTTCGGTTCCCCGACCCAAGAACGTTTGATGGTCACAAATCAAAAACACCCATTATATTTGTTCTTGTGCTTTTCTGCTTTTTTCATCGGCACGCGTTCATTCAAAGTTTGATTCACGGACAATATTTTAGCTCCTGCAGACCACTGGTTGGGAACCACGGCTCTATATTATGAATGCAGCTTAAGTCACAATCGGTGATCTCCTCCCCTTCTTCTTCTTCTTCAAGTGTCTATCCGAATCCGGATGTTGGCGATCCTTTTGGCTAAGCCAAGACGACTTTACTAGGAAAGTGTTAATGGGAAGATTTTTCCTTGCCTTCCCCATGGTCTACAGATCGATTTTGGACCTTTTATCCGACGCAATCAGGATTAGAACCGCAGTTTCCCGCTCTTTAGTCTATCTGTGTTTGATTTACGCTAGACTGCTGGGGAGGATCCTTTTTGTATAACTCGACCATGTCGTCGCCTACTTCACGATGTAGACCTCAGGCATGTTCCAACTTATTTATATTCAGCCCATTGCTTCCTTTGATGTCCTACGTCTTTTTTTCCACTTGAATTATAGTTCATAGTACTTTTTGGCAGTCGTTGGTCTTCCATCCTTTGCACATACTCCTTCCATTAGCGTTTATAATCTTTCACCTTGGCTTTTATAGAGAAAATCTGCAATTTTTTTCTAATATCTTCATTTCTATTCCTGGTTAGCAATGAATAATCTTTCACCGCTCGAAAAAATTTCAAAAAAAAAGCAAAAAAAATTGCTCTTTTAATAAAATAAAAATGGTAGAATTTAATGTTGAGTGTATTTTATTGACATTGGAAATCATAAATATCTTCTATTATATAATTTGGGGCCCAAAATTAATTTTTCTTACATGAACTCCTTTAGCTGCGAATCGTTTAAGCATTGTTTCCATTGTATTCTATTGTCACTATGCTCTGTCCGTGAAGCTCAGTGACGTGGTCATCCATAGCTCCAGTGCGGCCTTTAAGCCTAAGCTACCCTTAACTTCTATTCTATTCTATTATACGGAAAGTAATATTTTGAGATATGTACTACCTACTGCCAATAATGAAAAAAATTAATGTTTCATGTAATTGAAAATCAGACTGTTTATTATCATTCGTTTTATCCCAAGTCTGATATAATTTTAATCACTCTAATTAAAATTTCGATCAATTAAATTTGGATTTAATTTTTTAATTCTCACTCTCGTTAGTGAGAAAATAATCATTAGTTTAACTAGTAACAAAATGTTAAAATCTGTTAATTGTATAATTATTGTAAATCGACCTTTAAAAGTTAATCTTGTATTTTATGAGTTATAACGGCGCAATTATTTAAAATTTCATTAACTTATTTACTCGTAGATATCAAAAATTAAATGTTTGCATCTTGTCAATATTGTACTTACTTTCTTAATGGCAATGATTCAAAATTAAGTAATAATTTTTGAAATACTTAAGAATTTTTATTCAAATAATTAAATATTTATTAATTATTATTCGTGTCGGATTACACTTATCAGTTGAGTTTTTTTAAGAAGCTAAATTATATTATTTCACATTAAAAGCTTGTTTTTTTCAAAGCAAAACTTTTAATTGAAGTAAAATGGATCCAATAAAAAATGTACATACTTAAGGGGTGGAGTGGTACACAGTTGAACGAAAAATGTGTAATTAGTGCTTATAAAATAACAATTTGATACAAAAAAGTTAAACTTTGAACTAATAAGTAACAAAAATCTTCTGTAAATATTTTTTAAATTATTGAAGCAGTTGTTTCACTGTGTACCGGAAGTGGTACACGATGAAACAACACAAGACGAGTAAGTTTTATATCACAATATTTTATAATTTGCTTGTTCCTCTTCCACGAAAAAAATTTATTTTAAGCTGTTTTTTAAACTGTTATTAAAAGCTACGAAGATGGAGACCTCTGACAGTTTTCCGGCCCAGGATTTGGATATAGGCCGTAGTGATTGATACGCAAATGGAGTTATCACGCAATGCACTGACGAAATGTGAACACCCTACGTCTACATTCCCGTTTGTAGTTCAAGGTCATCGATCCATAATGTTTCATTTCAATTCAGATTAATAAGTTTTATTCGAGTTTTCTGAAACTTGAGCAAAATTATATTTATATAGCAGAAATTCATTGATTGCTACTAAAAACTTATTTCCTCTTGCTTGCTTAACCATTACAACAAGCGCCGAGCTTTTTGCGAGCACGAGATTTGGTGTAGTGGCAGCTTTCTAAACAAAAATTTTTGCGATGTATTATTAAAACGTCAACTTCAATGATTTGATATCCTTGGAGGATTCGGCTATACGGAAATTAATTTGTCAATTCCATTATTCACTCACATTCAAATTATATTGTCGAATTTTAAATACGCGCAACTTGCTCGGAGGTAGATCGTTTGTTTCTCCGCGTTGTTAATGAGTTCCTTCGCAAAATTTTAAACAATCGTGACGTTGGTAAATTTTCACTATTAAAACGTAATTATTTTAAAAATCATCAAAGTATAATTAAGCGAGTTGTCTAGACATAACAAGCGAATTCTATAAACACATCCAATTTAGAGCTTCTTCGCCATTTCTAAATGAACTGTAATCTAAACGCGCCTAACAGGTAGATACGGTTTTTTTTGTTAAAATATAAGTAGAAATACGCAGAAGTAAATTTAAACTCGAAGTTTGTTTGGAGCTTTTATTGTCTTGTTATTGTTTTAATCAAATTAAGAACTTTTGAAGAGTGATCTTTATTTGCTGTTTCAAGTTGTCCGTTACAGGTAAAAATTGGGTCTAGTTTAAACACGAGGGGAGTTTTAAAAATTTAAGGTCGAAATATAATTAAAGCTACATCCTTAGGGTAACAATAATACGAAACCGAAGGCGTTGTGTCATAAACTTGAACGTTGCTTAATTATTCACAGGTAAATGTCAATATTTGTGCATTAACGCACAAAAAACTGGACAATTTCTTGTAACCAATCGAAACACTTGGTATGCACCACCGAAAGTAAACACTAAAAAAAGGACTTAATTTGAATGATAAACGAAAAAGGGACGAATACTACGTTAGTGTACTTTAATTATGAGACATTAAACGATTTGAGAGCTTTTTGCTTATAAAACGGTTAAGAAAAACTAAAATAGTGGAAAGGTGGAGCTTTAAAAGCAGTCAGTAGCTTTTAGGGCATCTCGTTTTACTTATATTTCCATTTCGTGACTGCTAACGCGACAGATGCTTGTTGATTGTTGGACTATCCTCTTTCATATTATTGTTAAAGAATCGCGCTCTTTCTCGAACATTTAGCGACTGCAGCGCTCTAACGGTTCCACGGCTAAAATCAACCTTACCGCTCATTCTAAACCACCGCTTGGTAGTGCGCAGAGCTTACGCTACAAATGCACGAAAATTTCGCGCGTCCTTAATTTAAATATTTTGTGATCGTGAAAATTTGTGGAAGAATAATTAAAATGACGGATTGTTATCATTATTAAAGGACTGTATTGTTTTTTTTTCGAGTGCACCCGACGAACTTGGATTAAAGTTTTAGTGTTGTGAAACTTTTAAAAAGTTTTTTCCGTTTTGGTTTTCTAAAAAATGACGGTTATTTGAAAGTGATAAGTGATTTTTGGTTTTTATAATTTAAGAACGATTAAAAAATGGGTCCTGCAAATTTACCGAGGATTTTTCAACTTTGTTTCGGAAATTGTGAGTACCTAGCTGCTTTTATTTTTGCAAAGTTAAAAATTCTTACAAAAAAATTTATGAGGATGATAACGAGATTAGTTTGTTGTGCGACCGGATTTGCAAGGCTTCGAGTTAGTAAGTGCTCTCCTTTTGAGTCCTTGTACGTGTGGTGTGAATTTTCATGTGCATAAATGAATTTCCTCGCGATAGTATCATTTTTGTAGGATTTTCAGATGTGATTATCGAAAATAGATTTGAAAACATTTACCCCAGAGAATTTCGAATTGTTTAATCGCTACTTCACGCACGTCCGCTCACCAAATGGTTAAAATTAAATTATTTGCAGGACATTTTAGTGCAGTTTACTAAATTGGATTTATTTGTGTGACACGTGACAAAATGGCTTAAAACGTGTTAACATGTCCTGCGGGACTCGTGAGCATTTTCTCTACATTGAGATGCTAATTACATTTCGAGAGTCATCACGAATTTTTTTACATACAAACCACCTCTTTTGAATTTTAAATTTAGGTCCTTTTTTTTATTAAATACACCCAGAAACACCGAGCAATCAAAAGTTTAATAAATGTTGCCCACAATTGACGAAAGGTGCAGCTTGGATTTTACCTGGGGACCACAAAAGGTCTCTTTTAATCAAAAAGGTGAAATATTGCAAAGAACCCTCCGCCTGGGTAAACATTTTACAATAAATTTCTGAAATGGGCAACACTAACAATTTCGGTTTTGTCCAGCACAGCCCAACAATTTTTAAAGCCTTCTAATCTCATTTATGAAATAATTAGGACTTTTTCAAATTGTTAAGTAAACAAAGCGAGAGCTTCAAAGTTGTCGCCAAAAAATTAATTCGCTTTTTATTTCCTCCCAACTTTCCTCTTTAACTTTTAATTAATTTTAATATTCCAACAACGAGATAATTTTTAATTTCAACTCGCTCGTGAGCGATACAATCGGGCGAAGAATTAGAATAATCGGTTGCGGTGATAAAAACGGCACCTACTACTATCACAAAGAGACACACACATGAGCAATCAATTTTGAAGTAAACAAAGATAATTGGTCAAATTAGAGAACAAGGGGTAATTAATTCGTCTACCGATAACAGAAAAGATATCACAAAGTTAATAAGTCATCTATGTAGAATAGAAGTGACGAATGGGCTTAGAGGATTATTAACCACGAATCGGTTCAAAAATACATACCAACGAAAGAATGAATAATACATGATGATGTGGATTAAGTCGCTCTTCATCGTATGATGATGGATGATCCATAATTTACAAGATTGGGAATGATAACGCAAGGAATTGATTAGCGGTCGCGAAGAAAACTGAAAAAATTGAAATTTGAATGAGAGTTGAATAAATGATTTATACGGACGTAATTCTCCCCCCCCCCCCCGTTAACATGTAAATCGCAAAAAAATGCAAAAATTAGTCGTAGTACTTCCAAATATTGTCTATTGGTTAGTTATTTTCAACTGGATAATATTGATTTCATTGATGTCAAAATCATGTTGAAAACACGTGTTAAATTTACCAAAAATTAACGTCTAACGTCGCTGAAATCAACAAATGTAGCGCAAAGAACTAAAATTTGTGATAGGCTAGTGAAGTAAAAATTTGTAGTGATTTTCAGTAAAATTTTGTAGGCAGTTAGGGTAGTAAAAATTACTACAATTATTTTAGAAATAATCAGAGGTATTATGTATCACCAACGTTATCATAAAGGTGACAGTTATGACATAAAATAAAGTTTTTTGGTAAATCCTACCAATGAAATCGATACGATTTACCGAAATATGTTATAACGGTCACCTTTATGATAACGTTGGTGATACATAATACCCCTGAATTTTAGTTTGTAGTAAATATTTCTAGAAATTGTTGTAACAAGTACTACAACGCAGTGACTACAATTTTGTTGGAAATTTTGCTAGAAGGTAGGATGGGAAGGCAGTAAAATAAAAATCATAAAAAGAACGTAAAATTTAAAATAATTTCAGTGCGACTTTCAGGTCGCACAGCCTGGCCAATCTATTTTATAGACAAATCAAGAAATAAGAAGAGAAAAACACAAAATAACAGAAAAACAAATGAGAGGTTAGACGAAACTTAAACATTGACTTTTTTAGGTTAGCAACCCAAGTTGGTCGTCTATAGGCCCATTTAGTCGAGCGAAATATTAGCTGAGCTGTCGGAAATTTGTTTTTTTAACCTCGATTGTCCCAAATATTTTCAGTTTTTTGTACAATTAGGCCAAATTTGAACTCAAACAGTCCACATTTTTCAGTCGTGCTCCGAGCAACATCCGCAATATGTTACCCTAGCAACGGAAATTAAGCAGAGGGTCACTTCCATTTTCCGGAAAAAGCATCAATATCGGTTACAAAAAATTTTCCCTCACCTGAAAATCACCTGCAAAAATTAGATTAAAAAAGTTGGCAAAAATAACCTCAGGAATTAAACTCTTAAAATTAAGAAAATTTATTTTATATTCAGCATACTGTTTTGTAAATTTATTTTAATATTATTTTAAAATATAATTTATAAATTTGTTTATTTTGTGTTTCAAGTTTTAAATAATGTTAAATAAACATTTTTGTGTGTATTGTTAACAAAAATTTGTTTTTGTTGATTTTTGCGAGATAAATCCTAAATTTTCACTTCCTAATTTCTACCGTAAATTTTGTTTTCTAATTTAGATGCATAATTTTGTACCCTAAAACTAAAATCTGAAAGTTTTTACCTAAAATCGTCAGGAAATTACTGTAAAGGTCGTAGTACAACGTTGATGTAAGTTCACGTCTTTTTAACGTTATTACAACGTAACACTTTCAACGTTGATTTTTGGTAAATTGCTTTCAATGTGCATGTGTTCAATTAATTGTAACTAGAAAAAGCAAATTTTCAAAGTGTAAAACACGTCGATAAACCGTGTATGCAGAGGAATTTTGAGTCTACCGGAGAAACTAATGAAGCAAATGAAATCGTTTTCGATGTGAAAACGTATTTTTAAGAAAAGTGGAAAATGGAACAACATTGTTAAGTGAAATGAAAAGCTAAAGTGTTCCCAAGCACACAAGAGAAGAAAACAACGAAGTTAATTATACACAGAAATGGGAGAAACGTAAATTTAACTGTAATATGGTGAGACAACTTCGAAAGACCGAAGGAAATTAAACCAATGATAAATAGTTTCCGGCTAAAATTAAATTAAAAATCGTCGGTGATAAAGTCATCCACAAACATGCAGTTTTGCAAACGGAAGAAAAAAACCGAAGTTCTTTCATGAACAGTTTATCGTCCTTAAAGTACGTACATGCCGAAGAAACGGTTCACTTAAATCGTCACATGGTTTGCCGAAATCTCGCAAATTATAAAACAAAAATTTTTGATTTGAAAGTGCATGTATTATTTTGCGTTGATGGAACAATCCAAAAAGCAACAAAAAAATAAATTAAAATCGAGACTTTTCTCTTCAAAACATTTCCATTATTTTTCCGTTACGTGATAATTTAAGTTGATTATTCTAGCGAACCATTTCTATTTATTTGACTTTCCAATTTAGTGTAATATCTCAATAATTTGCTTATTTTCTGTATTCAGAGAGTTTTTCGAATTTTTTCGACATTTTTTTCCAAAAATTAATTTCCTGCAAGCATCATGAAATATTGCGTGTATGTCCTAACACGAGATATGTAACAAAATAATTGGATATATTTTTGTATCATACTCAATGTATCGTTTCTTATAAATTTCAATTTTGGCAAATTAAGCACCGTAATGATAATAATAATTTCGTGCTAGTCGTATTATTAATTTTAGTTAAAATTTCTCCGGTAAACGACATTAATTTTTATCTGTAATTACAAAACTTAATTAAAATTTGTGCTGAATATGGAAATTAAAAATTATTGTGATTTTTACCATCTTACACGTCAAAGAAAATTTACTACGTGGATTTGTAATAATTCATTTTATGTAAATTACATTTTAGGTCCTTAATTACAATTATTTTCGACCAACTTTTATTTCAACTATAAAACGTTAATAACTTTAGTTTAACAAACTTTTGTGCTACCCACCGAAGGATATTAAATCCAAAAAATTAATTAATTATTTAAGACCAACGGTAATTTAATACAAGTTTTACTAAACTTGTCCACGTAATTTCCAAAAAATATTTTTATGGTACGCCTTCCATGTTATTAATAACTGCTTCAATCGTGATTAGTTGTGACGCCTAAATTAATTATATGGGATTTGATTCATTCGCGGTTAACCGTGTTATTCATTTTTTGTCATGACAATTTCGTGTCCATATTTTTAGTTTCCGAAGGACATCATAATTTTGATGGTGAGGTGTAATTTATCTTCACGCCGATTTTAATGGCTCGAGTTAATTTTCTTCAGAACTTGAGCCCCACGCTTTTTGTCAATTTGAAATTAAATTATGCTTTACTTCTAGTGCGCACTTTTTGAATTTATATTTTGTAACTCTCTAGGCTCTGTCTGGAGTAATTTACATGTTACAGCAGCCGACCTGTGAACCCAATTTTGAGATATTTCAGTCTTGAAAAACTTTCAAATTGATTCTTATCCTGCCTGTTTTCATTACAGATGAAAAGCATTTTTTATCAAGTTTGTGTTCGGGGCATGAACTGAGAGTATTGGTTAATAAAGTCGAAGGATATACAGTATCGACTAAATTAAATTTATGTATGGCAACGAGATCCATCTGCTTGAGGTTAATGTTATCTTGTTATTTGCTTTTGAAGTGTTTGCTTATAATACAGGCAGCCATCGTAAATTTTTATGTTGCACTTGTAGTTATGAAAATCTGCAGATGCAGATTATGTTCATAGAACGCAAAGCGAATGCTAATGGCTACATTTCTGTAGTCGAGACAAAAATAACCCTTTTAAACCAACGGAAGTGAAGGAGTAATGCAAGAGCAATTACATTTTCAAGTTATAGTTAGCGGGCACGTTCCTTCTACAAATGCGTCTTTGGGTAAAAATTTATCAGACAGATATTACTCCAATGCTTTTAAGCGTTTCGAATAAAGTGGCAAAAATATTTTCCGAGTAAGATTCGTTTAAATATCAAGAGTCAATCATGCGAGCACGTAACAAGCTATATCAGCACACTTCATAACATAACAACCTTGATATTTACTACTGCTAATACTTAGAGAGACAAACCTTTCGTAAATGGAATGGAATATGTACATTCTCCATTTGTAAAAGTCAGCGCCTAGTTTCTACAGAAGCAGGAAGTGCTCGAGTTTCTCAATCACCTCACTTCAAAATCACATTTTTATCAATGTGCAATCCACGTTCGACATTTTTGTATCTAGTAATTACATAAAAAATTAGGACTTTTCTTCAAAATCACTTTTTTATCGATCATTCAACCAATTTTTGCATATACCTCGTAAACGGTGCTAGGCACCAAAGAAAGTTTAGAATAAGAAACGTAAATAATAAAAGCAGCAAAAAATTTTATTACCGACATTTTCTCTGTACGTTTAACGGTTTCGAAGTTACGAGTCTTTCAACCTCGATGGATACTCCTACAGCAACTACCATTTTATTATGGTCCAAGCGTTTAGCATGGTTCGTAAGAACAAAGGCACCGGAAAATGACTAATTTTGATACAAAAATGATAATTACAAGTTATTCATCTTAAATTCTCACGAAAAAGTTTTTTATAACAAAAAATGAGTTATTCACACGTACACCATATTTATTTATCATCACGAGCGACATGGCTAAAAAAAACCGGAGGAAATGAAAAAATTATAACAAATTTGAAACTATTTCCAAGTGCTTACTTCGACATCAACCAAGGTAGTAAAATTTCACTTGCTTTTAAAGTTGAACAAACAAAATTAGTAATTAGCTAACAAGAAAGTTTTCAAAATGTAATTAAAAGTAGTCAGTTTTCAAACTTGGAAAGTAAACATAAAGCGATAATTATCTCGTGTTTTTCGCAAAATATTAAATTTCACATTTTGTTATCAAAATTTATTCAACCCCTTACGGTAGCAATTTCTTAACCCTATTTACATGTAACTCTAGCACCGTTCCTTTTATTTCCCCAACTTATTACTATATGTTCTAATAACTACCCTGGGTCATTAATGAGTTCTAAAGAAAATTGCAAGAAGCTCGCAGCGTTTAAAATCCAATAAATTAAGCAAGCGTGAGAGTTTTTTACTTTAACGAGATTTTCCCGCAAAATTTATTTCATTATATTATCACGCCTTTTCCTTATTTACAATGTTCGGGCATGTATTACATCCAACAATTATTCATCAACTCGTTTAGCATTTTTTTTATTTTTACGACGACAACTTTTATTTACAACTGGTGCGCACGCACTGCTACACCTCGATTTTTGTTACGCTCATTTCTTTCACTTTTCAAATCCCAGAGGAAATCTGCATTTTAATTTGTCTTTACGTCGCATGAGAACTCGAGAATGTAAAAAACTGAGATAATATTAACTTTGAAGCATTTAAACTTCCCGCTCGCCTAATGGCGCAGTCGGTAGGATTCACCTCTTTTCTTTATAAAAAGACTTCATAATAATGGAGTAATTCCAGAAGGTAATTACGCTGTCTAATAAATTAACATTACCGTGGTCTACACGAATATTAGGAATAATAGCGACGAATTAAGTGAAAAAACTTTTCCGTCGTACAAAAAAATCAGGTTTTTGTTTTTCTTTCTCCAAACAAATAAGATTAATGTGCGGCATTAAAACATTCATCCGCTTTTAAAAGAGAAGCACTTAAATAATTTCTCTCAGTTCTGCGTCTCTCAACGTCGTCGTACATTTAAATATGAGAAGTTAACTCGTATCTACAAGAAGAAGGAAAAAAATTGACATGGAAGAATCGTAACGATTATGTCGTGAACGTCCCGAAGGTCCGCAAAATTGTATTCCCGACACATCTTGTAGGGCCTGTAGGACACATACTAACGACATATTCTGTCAGTATGAAATATACTTACGTAATTATAACAAAACAAAGACAGCTTTCGAGTTTTTTTATATAGTATTTAATGGGATAATAAACTTACGCAGCGTAATTAAAGCAATTTACAATTTCTTTGCCAACCATTAACATAATTGAAAATAATTGCGCCATGATATACAAGTCTCTTTTCAGACGGTTGAAATATATCACGATCAATTTAAATGTCACGGTGTAATTGTTGCAAGGAACGAGAAATCTTGATATGAAATATGTGATTGAGTCAAGAAAATAAACAAAGTTGACTCCAGAGCTCTTTGCAAGAAGCGAACGGAAATTGAAGTACTGAAAATTCTTCCACGGTCATATTTTGGTTTATTAGTTTTGTATGATAAAATTGAAAAATGTTCAATTTTCCTTTTTTGAAGTGTAAGATTTTAGATAGGGTTGTTTAAATTTCCCACCTTTTCTCGTTTATTGCAAATTAACCTCTCTTTCAGAAAGTAAGATCAAACCTCGATTCCATAAAATTGCAATCTGCCTTTATTCATCTGATGCTTTTGGTGTATCTGATGTACAAACGAATGACTGGCATATCGGAGGCGGGGGGGGAGTGTATTTTAGCTACCGGAGCATGGGTGCGGCGCTTTAGAAAGGACAAACTAACAACACTAGAAGTCGATGGAAAACCTGAACCCCACACACCCTCAAATATCTTAAAAAATGTTGAAGAATTAAATTCGAATATCCAGACACTGGATAAAGCGGAAATATTGCTTGAAAATTTTTGGTGGTTGCGAATTATTACATACGGAAAGGAAGGCTATCGCAATTGCTGAAGTAGCTATGAATTTCTCACCGTAGAAAATGAAAACAAAAAAAAACATTTAAAGAATGTAATTAAATTAAATAAGATCCTTGGAGGCCCCGTCCTGGAGGGTGCTCCGTACCACCCAGACCCCCCGGTCTCACAACATTTCTTTGCTATTTGCACACGAGTACATGAGTGAAGCGTTAAGAACTCTCCTTAGCCTTAGAAATCTGCCACGCTAGTGATTTTTTATACTCTCAGATTATTGTGCATTGTCTTATGTGTAAAATATGAAAAGTTGTCGAGGATCGGGAGGGGGAGGGTAAGAGAAAAGTATCTTGAGGAAAATAATCCACGTATAGTTACATTATCACATTTATTTTTTTGCGACACACTTGAGAAAGTTCTTCCGTCTTATATTTTTCTATTGCGGAGGAAAAGGGAAAATCTTTAAAACACTAGGACCGCGCTCACTGGTAGTGTGGGATTTTCACCCACTAAAAGCCCCTCATTTGCTTAGATGTTTGTCAGTTGGAGTATTGCAATTTTTTTTATGCGGTGGATCTTCGTCGCTTGTTGGCTTTCTTTACTTTTGTTATCGCTGCGATAAGGCCATTTATCTTCTTCCATCTCCGCTTGTCGAAACGAATCCCGAAAGGGTTGGCCCCTTAAGTCGTCCCACTTGCTGCAACTGAAGATGGTATGCCCTGTGCTGTCCACAATCTTGGCTTCAGTGCAACCTATGCAGGTAGGAGTTGAAGCACCCGTGACCGAACAGGGCCTGGGTCAGATGGTGGTCTAATTTGTCATGTCTTCTATTGAACTACTCTTTCATATCTGGAATAAGTCTTCTAATCCGTTCACCGAGAGGTTCTTGGGACCATCTTACCTGTCATCTACTCAGGAGAAGCTTTCTATTCGTTTGCTTGATTTTTGAACGTTTTTCTCCAAAGTTCGCAGTTTTCTCTTGCACCTTATATCTACCGAAACGCTGATTCACTCCTTGGTTTTACTGGGGGAAGGGCGTAATTGATTTACCACAATTTGCGCAAACAATTCGAAGTAGACAAAAATTTTGAATTTTTTTTGAAATTTTTGATCCGCGCTTCGATTGTTCATTTAATTTTGTCTCAAAAATAATAAAGAAACGCCCAAAATCGAACACATTTAAACACAGATTAAGAACTGCTGAGTTAGACGACATCCTTGACGTGTAAACTTTTTTCCCGTAACATGCAGGATACTCTAACCCCCCCTTCACCCCGGTTTTTCATTCACATTTTAACAATTTACACAAAGAATTCTGTGTATTGTTAAGAGGATATATCCTAGCACCCGAAGTCTACCACGTTAGTCAT
Source organism: Rhagonycha fulva (assembly GCA_905340355.1). Taxonomy (NCBI): domain Eukaryota; kingdom Metazoa; phylum Arthropoda; class Insecta; order Coleoptera; family Cantharidae; genus Rhagonycha; species Rhagonycha fulva. The sequence goes on from HG996559.1 coordinate 15,369,542, forward strand.
ATTTACTCTCACATAATTTTAGGTTGTCGTGTATAAAGTATGAAAAAACGGAAGAGACCGGGGCGTCTGGGGGGTACGGAGTACCCTTCAGTACATCAGATCAAAGCTTTTTGAGGACAAATTCTACATGATATATTAAATTTCATTACATTTGTTTTCTAAAGCGAGATAACAAATTTTTTATGACGATCTAACTACCCCCCTCCTTAACTAAGACAATAGAAGTACGTAAAAACCCAAATTTTTATTTGGGAAAAAATTTACCTATGCAACTGCACCCCCATCTAAATACTTTTTTTTACCAAATTTCTTTTTAAATAAATAATAAACACTGCTACAAACAGCCATTTCGACTTTGTTCTTCTTTTCAACCCTTCCATCTTACCGTATTTTTCACACTTCACGAAAATAATGGAACTGATAAATCAACCTATTCTTTCCTTCTTTTAAATGAAAAAACAGAAAGAGACCGGGGAGTCTGGGGGGTACGGAGTACCCTCCAGTACATCAGATCAAAGCTTTTTGAGGAAAAATCCTACATGATATACTTATTTATTAAGGCGAGATAACAACTTTTCTAGGACGATCTAACCTCCCCCCCTCCTAACAAAGACAATGGAAGTACGTAAAACCCAAATTTTTATTTTGGAAAAAATTAAACTGTGCAACCCCCCCTCCCGCGTGCCCAAATACTTGCTTTTACTGAATTTCATTTTAAATAAATAATAAACACAGCTGCCAACAGCCACTTCCACTTTGTTCTTCTTTTGAACTCTTCCATCTTACCGTATTTTTCACACTTCACCAAAATAATGGAACCGATAAATCAACCTATTCTTTCGTTTCTTTGAATACGACACAAACTTTTAAATGTAAAACTGAAAACCAAACGCGCCATTAAACCATAATTTGCATCCTGAATTCAATTTTAAGTCCTGCATCCGACAAATGCATCTTAAAGGCGCCCTACACATGGTTTATGTAACAAAATCCAGTATCATAAATACTAAAAGGGGGAGTAAAATAAAAACGAACAAAAGAAGCTAGGGGAGAGAGCACCCCGCAGAGGATCAAATAAAGGGTAAAGAGGATCAAAAGGTTACCAAAACTTCGTCATATAATTTATAGCATTTGTTGGCTTTTGGTTGATACGACAAATACAATATGAAAGAAGATTAACACAGCTGAGTCGGGGGTGTGCCAAACTACCCTTAATGTGGCGAAGACGAATATTGCAGGTGGATTTGATTTTATTTGTGTGGTTTGTTGTAAAAGACGCGCGGGTGCGCGCACCACCTGCGAAAAGGCATTTTAATTGTTAATAAACATGTAATTGGTATTTTGATTAGTATAAACTTTGAAAATGTTAGCGTTACGGCTCTGAACAAGGTTGTGACGGAAGTTAATCATTTGATTACGCTACGGTCGATCAGTTTTAATGAAATATTGTAAAAATTAATATGTGAAATTTAGTTAACGTTAGGTTATTTGTATTCGCTTGCCAATAAAATGTAATGTAATTGGCGTAGCATGTTGCGGTTATGCCATTTTACTTTGTGCATACTAAACAGATTAAAAATTTAGCATTTATCAAAATGTAGACGTTTCGCAATGAGTTTTGCAGCTTAGTATTTTAATGAATATAAATTATAAAATGGCGTCATTTGGGCGCGAGTTATAATAATGTTTTTGTTAAGCATTTATTATAAAACAAGTATAAGCGAATGGATTTGTTATAAATTAAGCTTTAGCAAAGTATTTAATGTATCATTTATCATAAAAATGTCAACAAACTCGTTTGTGTCTTTTCGTAGCGTTTTCTTAACGCTTCGGTGGCAAACTTGGACGATTCAAATGCAAACATGGTTTCTTCGAAGTAGGTTTACCAAGAGATTCTCCGAGGATGATCATTAAAATTTATAATGAGCTTTTGAGATAACCGAAAGTTTTGAGTGCTATACAAAAGTACCGATTTTGAAATTGATAACTTGAGAATTGTTCCTTGTTTTTGCTAATTCTTCCCCCTTTTATGATCGACAATCACGTACGTACGTACGACATTCGCATCCGACTAACGTTTTAATTAACGAAACTAATAATTTTCAACCACTCACCCTTCCTCGTGTGCGTTCTGAAAAGTGCTAATAGTAGCAGATGCCATTATTCAACTTCTATTTTGCATGACCTAACAACAACATGAAATTTACACATATGTGATTTTGAAAACCAATTTAAAAGTTTGAATTTCCTTGCCACAATATACATCTTTTATCAAATAAGAAGATTTATGTACCGTAAAATGATTCCCTATCCTTTTAAGGATTCCTAAAGACCTCACTTTATGAGGTGAAGCTTTTCATTATTAACAAGCTCTACGTCTCACATTAAATATTTCTTTATAATTTCATTCCATTCGCAAAAAATGATAATTACATTTCAGATTGTTTTCGCAATCGGCAATGGAAATATCAAGAGTAAAAAAGAAAAATCCCATTTGGTTATATATGAAAAATTTAGGCAACCACAATTTCTTTTTATCGAATCTACTATATATAGAAATTTGTCCCCGAATTCAATGAGTTTTGCATTTCTAAAAGCAAGAAAATTATATCAACATCAACGTTTTATTTTGCAGTAAATTTAAAATAGTAGTTGCAAAACTCTCGATTGTAATCCTGCGGATGTTAATTAATTTTATGTCGATTAAAATGACATTTTTAATTATTATTTGATATTAGGTATTATGAAAGTTTATTATGTAACACCCTATGGAAAGGTTTGATGGTTGAAACACAATGAAAATAACTTTACATGTCGATAATATCCAAGGATAACCTTCTTGGTGTTATCCGACCTCCTTACTCGCTAAAACTTAGACAAAGCTTTCGTATTTGCTGATATTTTTTAACTTTTTTTTATCCTTTTTTTGTAGTGTCTTCTTTGGAAAATTCCTTGCTGTAAATAGAAACTTGCGTACTTTATTTTGCATCATCATGTGGATTAAGTCCAGATGAAGTGTTACTAAATGCATAATTACTTTTGAAGTGGGGTGGATGGAAAATGAGAGCGATAGAATACCTCCCCAATTTATCTAATGGTCCCCTCTTAATAAGAGAATATTTTTCGCATTATTTAAATTATAACAGTTTTCCATGCCAAACTAATATTAAATCCAACCCTACAGTTTTGGAGGGTTCTCCACCAAGAAGATTGGAGCCCACGTGGCCCAAGAAAAAACTGTCTAATATAAAGGTTTCCTGTTGTAAACGTTAATTTTCTAAGTGTTACACAAAAGTTTGGTTTGGCCAAACAATCTCATTCAACTTTGAAAATCTAAGTTTCAAATAGCCAAGCAATTAACCCCAAAACTCCATCCTACTCATAAAAAGCACTTATGGAATGAAATCGTCAAGTTTTTCTTATCTTATTTCTCCAGCAATACCCCACGTTTCCTATTTACTTTGAAGTAAAAACACATTTTTCAAGAACTTAAAGCGCAGCTTTCACAAAAGATTGCAACGACAATTTTAAAGGATTAGAAAATACAGACGTGCACTTCTGTGGATGCACGAGTAGTAGGTACAATGATTTGACGATATTGATCACTATAGTGAACACAACAATCCGTCAAAGGCTTATTTTAATGATGCTCCACTTTAATTTAAAAATAAATTAAAAATTTTCGACTTAATATCAAATTAATTTTTTTTATTGTGTGCTTTATATCGACGTCAAAATTTGTGTTGCTAATGAATAATCGTACTAATTCCGTAGTAGTTATTGTGATCGATTCGGTAATAATTAATATTCGCCATTTTATACACGTCAAATACAATAATGATTTGTGGTTAATTCAATTTTATTCAAAATTGCGATTTAAAATTTGCAGGTGAATGAAACTTCTCGATTTATTATCACTTCCTGTTTGCTTCGTTATAATACAAACCCACTCGAGGATGTGGTGGTACGTACGATAAGATTTGTTATTGAAATTATTGACCCTATACCTTTTCAAGTGGACCATTAGTTTTTAGCACTTGTCCTTGTCGATCCTAGTTTATCCTGAACTACCCACGTAGGTACATCAAAACTTTGTTTATTTCATTACACATTATTTTATGAAACGAATTGAATTAACTAATGCGTTTGGAAGTAAATGAATATAAATTATTTATAAATTTCCATGAACTGATGTTTGTGTACGTAGTTTTGGATTTACCCCACAAAGCAGAAATTCAATTAAATTGGATGTTTTGACTTCAAAACATTAAATTATTAAAATATTAGTAGTGATACAAATTTCACTCAATCTATTTATTATGTAGGTACGATTTTATGCGACAACGAAAAATGAGCCCTTTTGATGGAAGGACAGTAACCTTCGCTCCAGCTTCGAGAACCTGGGTTGCTTGAAACCATTCATGGATCGTTGTATTGCAAGTTAAACCAATAAAATTGCGTAAAATTCTAAAACTTTTTATTACTATTAGTTAACCCTGTAGCCAAAGAACTTGAAGTTACTTTCGCAACAAATTTTTACGCTCGTATTCCTCACGAGTTAAACTTTGTAGTAATAAAAATAAGAAGAAATATTTTTCAATTTGGTTGTAGTTTACCCTACATTACAGAGGCAAAGCATCTTAGGTATTCCCGTGTGGGTTATCAACTTACAAACGAACCGTATTGGGGAGCTTATGTTTTTACACATGCCAGATTATTTTTGCAGCTGCCATTTTGCCAATTATAGAGGTAACAATACAAAATTTCAGAAAAACAACATTTTTCGTTTTTCGATTTCCTCCTGCTTAATATTCTTCTAGTTTGTTATTTATACAAATTTGAACGTCGTCTGCATACAAACGATCAGTAAATTTTCTAATTGGGATTGTTTGCACAACAAAAATTATCATCTCGAATTTATTTCAGCTATTACGCCATCATTAAATTTATTTCACATTAAGACTGTGCTCGGAGTTTAATAACAAATTTGTTATTAGTGCACTAATTACTGCGATAAAGCAAAATTAGCAATCGTTAAATAATTTTTTTTCCATCACAAAATTTATCGTAATTGCTGTAAATTAAACGCTTTAAGATTGGTGTGTTGTATGAAGTTAATTTGTAAAGATCAAGAATAGAAGTGCCAAGGATTTTAGAAGATTAAGGATTTACATTGGCTCGAAGTGCTAAAATGGTGGGATCAGGTGGGATAAAGTAAACTCGTAGGATACACTTGGGTGACATTTTGTTGGTTTTGTATAATATCACAAAATTTTTTTATCGATTTCTGTTTACTTTTTAGTATTTAATTTATTCAACACAAATTTTAATTAAGCAAATAGAAACTCGAACTCGATCATTTGGCAAGATAAACAGCGATCTAATTAATTCCAAATTTTTTTTATTAAGTAATTAATGTTCCAGGAGACCTTTAATACGAAAAGTACCACTTTACTGACTCATATCTTATTTTTTTGTTTGTTCGATTTTAATTATTTTTAAATGGTGGAGAAGCAAGTGGATGATCTTTTCGGTGTTAAGCCTCCCTCGTATATTACAAACCCTATTTACATAAACCATTTTCATCATCAAAAAGCCTGCCTGAGCACAAATATAACACTCTTGAGATATGGAACAATGGGAATTTTAGTTTTACTAGAATAATATAAATCACATTTGTGATTACATAAGTTTTAACTGAAACACGCAATACAATTTCAGGTTCTAAAATTTTTTTTCAATTTTATCGACTATCACACAGATAGACTAATGCAATATTTCTTGCTCTAGTTGCAACATTCAAACCCAACGAAACGAGCAGGCTAACTTAAATTATTATTTCCTATCTAAAAATGATAACTTCGCCTGCCAAGCATAGAAATTGGTTGTCGCAATTGTTACTTCGTTAACGTTCCATTTATATTTTAAAAAACTGAACTATTGTTAATGTGGTACACGCAGCTGCCGTTAGAGAAAGTGTCCAACTTTCTATAGCAGTACTGAAATATTTTAGTTGTTCAAGGTGCCTATCGATTTAGACAAAACCTTTAAACTTTTCGAGACCTTTATACATTACATATGTAAATTTTTCTGTACTAGGTAATTCCAATTACTTACATTACATGAAAACTTACATGGAAGTCTTGTGCAATTCATAATATGAACATAGTTTGCGTTTGAGATAGCATCGGTAAAGTAATCTCGTGCATGTAAATTTTGAAAAGGTACAATTTGATGTCAATTACAGATAATGCATGCCAGGGCCGAACTTTTTTTTTAAATTTTTGTATCGATTTATCAAATATGATGTACCTACCATGTGAAGTGTGCCAGTATTGTGAAACCACTACAACTACACAAATTACCTGATCTGTTTTCACTCTATTGCTTTGAACGACAATTTGGTTTCATTATTGCCTTGTACCACAACCATCAAAGCGATTTGAAAAAGCGGCAATTTATTAATTTGTAGCGGTAAAATGTTTGGTTTTAGTAAATGCGGGGGCAATTTACATTAAAACTGGATTAAAAATTTCAAACATGATGGTTTGATTTTTTACATTTTGTTATCCAAATAATCACATTACTTTTGGAAAAAAGTTTTATAAATTAGCTCTTTCAGCTACGGGGGCACAAGGGGTAGGTAGGTATTTTTTGTGAAATTTTAATTTATTTAAATTTAATTGGTTTGAATCTAAAAGTTAAATCATTCCAATTTTCGATAAAAACGTTGTAGCAACAATCGACGATGTAACTATCGCAAAGTATGACTAAAATATGAATGATAAGTGAGAAATCACGAATAGCATTTCGATAGATTGCTCAATTCGCAACTACTAAAAAAATAAATATGATTTATATTCCGAAAAAAATCTATCTGTTCTTTTTTTTTCCTGTATTATTTGGAACCGTTAAACTTTTAAGCATAGCTACAAAATACAAATTTGATTACGCAATTACCACCTGCGATTAATAAATTGTTATTAAATGCAAAATTACAGCTTTATGGCTGATAGAAAATCCATCTGAGTATGTAGCTGGCGTATGACGTCACAAATATAAAGAGTCTTTAGAAATAATATTGATTTTTAAATTTTATTCTCCACTTCAACATCATTGTGAGGCTGTCGTACTCTTAAATTGAACTCAGTACAAAAGAGTAAACAAATTCTCATTTTACAACTTCAAGAAATGCACAATATTTATTGATCTATACCTGCGAGTTACAAATGATGCTTCTCTTCAGAATGAATTAAATCAGAAAACACTACATTTCACTACAACTTTTTATCCATCAGAACCATAGCGTTGCACGGGGATCTCCAGACCCACGTTTATTTTCAACTTCAAAAATGTTAAGGTTTTGGAAGTTCCAATAAAGAGCCCCAGGGTCTAATAACGTTTTTGTCAAAACATGAAATCCTACACTCTACCCTGGAACCCAGCAGTATTCTAGAAAATCTCGAGCCCTTTCGAATAATCTTCTGACTCTAAAAACCCCTAATCTGGAGGATATTCCGTATCCCCCGGTTACGCACCTACATTTTTACAATTTACTGCATATACTCATATAATATGAAAAATGGACTGACACCGGGTGGTCTGGGGGGTATGAAATACTTTTGGAATGGAATTTCCGGCAGATGAGACCGCCTTCGCCTTCTTTGTAGCAAATTCACCCAGCAAATCAATTATTTTGAGTGTCGCTTGAAAATATCACGAGACTGCTGTAAACCGGGGGATCTGGGGGGTATGGAATACCCCCCAGGCGTTTTTATCTTATAGCACCCTCCAGTGTTAGTTCATTTTTCATATTATACTAGTATATGCAGTAAATTGTGGGTTTAGGGGATACAGACGGCTGGGGGGTATTCCATACCCCCCCAGACCCCCCGGTTTACAGCAGTCTCGTGATATTTTCAAGCGATACTCAAAATAATGGATTTGCTGGGTGAATTTGCTACAAAGAAGGCGGTCTCATCTGCCGGAAATAATCCTCATGGACTTTCTGCAAAAAAGAAAAACAATCATGGGACACTACTAAAGTGAATTATTAGACCGATTTGATAGGAAATTGAAAAACACGGCTTCATTTGCGCTACAAATTGCTGCTGCACTCGCCTTCAACTTCTTCTATTTTTCAACATGAAAACATAGCTTGGGGGAAAAAATTCAGCTAAAGCGAAAGATAAGAATTAACCTATGAACCTATCTAATCTATGAATTAGTCTGAAATTTAGTAAGCTGTCATTCGGCAGATGGCAGTACACGACAGTAATGTCAATTTCGCTCAGCAACCTCACCTGTTTTTTCAAACATGGGTACTTATTGATCTAACCTTGTATAATTTGAAGAAGGGATTTTAAGCGGCGATCTAGGGAATACAGACGCCTGGGGGGTATTCCATACCCTCCAGACCCCCCGGTTTTTAGCAGTCTCGTGGCATTTTATGTTTTTCATTCAATTGGGAGAGGACTAATAAATATTTTGTAAAATAATATTATGATCGTGAAATGTGAAAAAGAAGTGTTTTTTAAAATTGTAAGCAAAAGCTTTCAGGACTTCAAGGTACCATAATATTTACTATATTTTCGTGATTAATAATAAGCACTGGGATTAACAACTCGAAGTGCTATGGGGACTATAGTTTTTCGGGGAGTACGGAGCACTTTTTGTATTTTATTTTGTTTCATTATTTTTAATGCTTTTACTCCAATTTTGAGGTAAGCATCTTGTCCCCCCCCCCCCCCTCTGCAACCTCATTCATAGTATGGTGTTATATCTTATTCTTCTGCCTTGTTATTAAAGGGTAGTTCACACTACATGATTTATCATATGACTTAGTCATAAGAAAAGTCATAGCTAAAATCATACCATCACAACAGCCAATCATAAAAGCCATAACTTCTATAATAGCAAAAATCATATAGTGTAAACGTAAAAAAATCCCTCATATGAGAAGTCATGTGACAAGTCATATGATAAATCATGTAGTGTGAACTACCTTTAAGGGCTTGATCCTGTAATATTCTTTCGTTCTATGCATTCATTTTTTGAATCCGTAGAATACGACCAGTTTTTGTCCACGTGTAGATCATACCTTGTACTCTATCTACTTTGGTTATGTATCAATCTCCGTTGATTTAACAAAACGCATTCCAACGCTCTCTTAGTCATATGAAAAGTCATGTCTAAAATCATGCCATCATAACAGCCAATCAAAAGCTGGTAGTGTATCAGGGACCTACAGTTTGACATGAATTCCAAATCACGGTTATGGGCATAGCTGGTAGATTTAATCCATTTAATCCACTGCGTTTGCAATTGATCAAAGACCCCGGTGCAAAATACCAGTACGTTGCGTCGCTTTAATTGTGACTATTGCAAGAATTTCGTTAATCCATTCCTGCACATTGCTTCCGCTGTCTATATAAATTTCCCATTTGAATTGGATAAAGTCCTAAATTGTGCCCTCGAATTTGTTATGCAAAAATTCACAAATTTTAACTAATCGCAGTAGTAAAAGGTAAAGGAAATCTACTAATATTTTTCTGGTTATAATTAATTATTTCGTGCTCATGTTAAAAAAAGTTTTTTTCTAAATTACTAATTAACTAAATTGCGGTAATTACCTTAGGCGTGGTCAGAATTTTCTTGATGAAGATCGACCCAACCTGAAAATTATCATGCAAGAATAAAAATGGTAATTTTAACCAGAAAAAGATTATTGCTAATTTAGAACATTTTTTTAATTACTTCATGTGACTAAAACAAATGAGAACATATTTTTGGAATCGGACGCAGAATAACCGCCTCTATCTGTAAAATTCTAAATTAATTTTTGTTTATTTGTAGGTACCTATGAAATTTGCTTAAATTTAATTTAAAATGAGAAGTGTTTGAAATTATTAATTAAGAAAATTGAAATGGATAAATTATTATTGTGCTTTTAAAATAGCAGGAATTTAATTTAGTAAATCATGATACGGGGGCGGGAAATTTAAAAAATAGTTTTAATATATCGCACACTGCATTATGAAAATTTTTACTGTAAAATAACAATAAAAATAACTAAAACCATGATTAAATTTTCCCAGTTATTTTTTTTTATTACAATAGTTAATTTTAAACATTTAATCGGTTCTCTCCTAATTCGCGCATAACTTCCAAACAAAACATCAAATTCTAATGAACCTTTCAAATTTTAATCCATTATAACCTCAATAAGCCCTCTTTTATTTTCAAAAATACAGTGCAGAAGATCAATCCCTAACGAAAGTTTTTATTTTTCTGCATTATTTTCGGTCGGTGCAAATTTTCTAGTAGGTATTTTTAGTTCAAAAAAATATTTTATATTCAACTAAAATTTGCATTTTAAAATGCAAAAATTATGCAATTTTATATTTCGTAAATTATATGCATATATAAAATTTTCACCGTTAATTGCATTAACTCTGTGAAGTAAACTAATATTACCATTCCAAAAACTGTCTGTGTCAAATTTGTATTAAAAACACCATGACAACTACAAATCTCACGTAGGAACGTTCATTAATTTAACCCAGTTTCCTTTATTTGCATAAAATTTTATGACTACAGTAATTTAAAAAAAACACCAAATTAGTAAAAAGGAGAGATTTCTCAGTTACAAACTTTGTTCATCCCCTTAAGATGAAGGGTTTAACAGCGTAACCGTTACGTTTAGTACGTCGTAACTGGAACTCGAAAATTTGAATAATATAAATCTAAATTGCACCTTCACTCACTTAAAAGAATCCATTTGAAAAAATGTGTAGTCGAAAACAACCTACGAGGATTTTTTAAACACCATGGTCGTAACAATAAGAAAGAACTTAGGAATTAATTTGAATACCAAATCGTGTATCTCCTTAAACTTGTGGAAAACCTTAAGAAGTTTAGTTTTGATTTATGATAATGTTTTGAAATCGAAATCGACGCTGGGGTCGAATAAAAATAGGCTTATCCGTTTTGCGTTTTTAAATTTTATTACCTAGCTATGATTTTATAGGCATAAATGTGACGCTCCGCCATTAAACCGGATGGAGTTTAACGTCATACCCAGGATCTGTACTTGCATTTTGATATGCTAATGTTTTATCTGATGCGGCGATGTGTATAAACTGCCTTTTAACGAAACCTTTTCGAACCCTCCTCGTATAAGTGTCGGTTTCAAAATTTTTATGGACAATTAGTGTTATACTTTCCAACTCGATAATTGGGTCTCAGAAACTTGAAATCTATAATTAACGTCGTATTGAATGACACAAGTTGGAAAACTTCGGAAAAAGTGCAAACTGGGGATTTTCTTTTGGTTTTATTACCATTTCCGTATATTTATTACTTCGCTAGTATAACTTTTAAACAACTTAAAAGGTCGTCTCGATAAATTTTTTTTAATTTCCAAGTTTAATACCGAAATTTTGGCAGATTTAATAAGGTAAAATGGAAAAGTCTTTTTGGGGGTTGGTTTAATATTAGAGATAACACGAGGATTTTGTATCGGAAGTCATCACTTAAAATTCAACTTTCGGTATTTCTTCGTAGATCCATCATCCATGTCATCCTGCAATGTTAGCGCTCTTGGTACGAATCGAAACTTTTGCATTTTAAGGGCGCTAAAGGAGGTTTTTGGGTTGTAAAATGTTTTTCCAAGTAGGTTGTTTGATTTTTCGTGAAATTTTGGAGAATTTTGATCGATCACAGTTGTGAAGTTAAGAAATTACGATAATTGTTATGCAAATTTGGTAAAAATTAGCGCCGCGTGATTATGTAAATTGGTGCTAAGTAATCTAATTTAAAAATAATTGTTTGTAAATAATTTGCGTTTTGAAGTTTGGATTGGAAATATAAACTTGAGAAAATTCATTAGCGCGATTGATTTTTAATTAAGCTAACCGTTGGTAATTTCGTAATAAATCAAGCGAATCGCTTACGAGGGTTCGTCGGAAAGTTTAGCGGTTCGCTGCGTAATCTGATGGTAAACGTTGCTTTAATTAACTCTATACTTGTGAATATTACATGAGATTTAAGGAGGTAAATAATGTATGTACATCCTGATCGTTCATCGAAGTGTGTTAAAGGTCAGGAAATTTGCCAACAAATTAATGTTAATCTTCTTTTGAGCTTAAGAGCTTTCTGTATTATCTGATTAGAATAAAATTTTCCTTTGATTAAGAATTAAAATGAAGAGCGGCACCAACAATCTAAAATTTAATTTTTGAAAATTTCAATTTTAGTTAGCAATTTTAGTAGGAAACCTAATTTGTGTGAAATTAGCTTTTAACAAAAGAACAAAATGATGTTGCTATATTTGGCTTCCGCACTAAGAGGTAAGCCTCTTAATTTTCATAAATGTGTGTGCTTCGTTGAAATTTTAAAGATTTATTCGAACGAAACGAGCAAACGCGAGGACATTTTGGTTGCGCCATTAAAAGAACTTGAAAGTTATATTGTCGATAAAAATTATAATAAAAAAATATCGCCCTATAAAAAAATAGCCGAGCGTCCTTTAGCCCGCTTTCTTAGTGCCGCACCTATGGAAGTAAACGTTTTTATTTTTTGAATTTTCAGGAAAAAAGCGCGATAAATATTTAAAATAAGAGGGGAGTTCTCTTAAAAGGTTTTTTCTTTTGGTCATTATTCAGGAAGACGAATTTGGAAAAGTTTGCCCATAGTGTCCTATCTATATGCGATTTTTAGATTGAATAAAATTTACATCTTTTAGTGCTGAAGCCGCGCTAAAGAGCGCTTTATTGCATGTTAAGTCGCCATTTTATTATGCATTTTTTTATTTGTGCAATTCTTGACTACCCCCATACAAATTTAAATAAAATGAGCAAAATAAATAGATCTCTTCCGCCCAGTAAATTTGCTATCTCGAGCGAAAAGTTTTAAAGAGAAACATTTGTTTTAAGAATTGTCAACATTAGAAAAGAATTTTCCAGCTTCACAACGAAACCGAAATTTAAATTGTAAATAAGAATTTGAGCTCCAATTTATGGTCGAGTAATAATTGAAAATTTATTAATCAACATCATTATTTTTTTCTTTTCTTCCCGTTTTGTCTTCCACTTCCTCAAATAAAGAAAGACCATTAAATCCAATCGTTTTCAGGATTGAGTTATCAACGGATTGATGGTGATCGTAAATGTTTACAATTTATGGCTGCTTTTATATTTTGTTAAATAAACCCCGTCCGTAATTAAATTTATAATTTCACCCTTATCTAATAATTATTCCGTTCCGATTTCAAAAAAAATATATATAATTAACCCCTAACGATATTAAATTCTAACAACATAACGTAATTATACCATTACTACTAAAATCACATTATTCACTTAGGTTTTCATTGTAAATTTGCTTACCTTGGGAAACATATTATTGGTAATGTAATAATATTGATGATCCATTTTCCAAGGGCTGCTTTTGCGACTTCTAAAAGTTATATCCAATTTATTTCAATTATTCACCACCATTTTAAAATGTAACCTCCACTAAAAGCCTGTCAATTAAATATCAAATTGAAACATTTTTTCCAATTTACCCGAAAATGAATTTAAATCGAATCCACCAAAGTAAAAAATATTATTCGTGCAAAGGAAAAAACTTAAACCAATTTTCTTCCAAACCACGTTGAAAACAGAAGAATTTTGTTATTTTCAATCACCTCGCTTAATTTTTCCCAACATATCGTTTCCAGCTATTTCCGAAATTAACTTCATTGTTATGAGACAAATAAACGGTCTTAGTGTATAGGATTAGTTCGAAATAAACCTTTCAAGTAGGAAATTAATATTTTTTTATTGCCTGAGTGCTTTAACTCCTGTTTTATTGCTTTCCATAAAAATTTTTATATCCGCAACAATGCAATGCTGAAGCGAATCGAAGTTTCTTAGGCTCGAGATTTAAATAAATTAGGAAATTTTATTATCAACGTAACAAATGATGGGAACGACACCAGGAAGAGGGAACAATTTTCACTTTCATTTCCTTGTAGGATTTTAGTTACATTCAATCATTTTTTGGTGAAGTTTTCTCGATGGGCTTTTGGATAAACTAACAAGGAAAGAATTGTGACTTTTCGCTCAACAGTTTCCGAGTGTTCGACACCGACTCTCCTTTCAGACATTACTTCGTCACCAGCATTTATTTAAAACGGTTTGGTTTTATGATTATAATTTGACTATAAAATTTTATATTCCACATAACCGATTCTATAAGCACTTAAGCATAAGATCTTAAGCATAAGAAATATGGCAGTTGATATTTGAAGTGCAAGGAGAATTATTGTAAATTAACACTGAAGCTTTTTAACTAACAAAAATTCAAATTTCATACTTTTCAAGTAATATAATAGCACAATCAGAATTAGGATTGCCCCCCCCTGCCTTGAGTCGTTTTTGAGAAATTTACGCAATATTCACACGGTGTGGCGGAGGTGATTGTCCTCTGTATTGTAGAGCTTCAAGTGTACAATGTCAAGAATTATTTTATAATCCGGGGGGTCTGGGGGGTACGGAGTACCCTCGAGTAGGGTAAAAGTAACATCTTCACATTTTTAAGTGTCTTATTTTTTTATTTTCTAAGAGAGAATATGCACCCTTCCGTCCCTGCTAGTTACATCAGTGACTAAATATTTGAGAATACCGAAAAGTCGAAATATGACTGAAACCTAACGGTATTTTAGAAAATCTCGATCTTCCTCGAAAATAAATAAACACTTTTATTTACTGAATAAATGTACTGCATGTTACACTATCATAATATGAAAAATGAACAGACACTGGGAGGTTTAGGATATACAGACGGCTGGGGGGTATTCCATACCCCCCAGACCCCCAGGATTCCAGCAGTTTCGTAGCATTTTATATTCTTCTTTCAATAAGGGAGGAGAGGTCAAACGACTATTCAAAATTCAAAATAGAAGAAACCAAAGTGAATTATTGAATCAATTCGATAAGAAATTGAAGGAGACGTGGCCTCATTTGTACTACAACTGCGCTACAAATTGCTGCTGCACCTATCTTCGACTTCTTTTTATTTCCCAACATGAAAATGGCTTGGGGGGGGGGGTGAATCAACTAAAACAAAAGATTTTCCTTATGACAGAAGCGTATTTTGAAAAATTTGATAAAACTGGCTGTCAAATACGAACTAACTTATGAGTCGGTCTGAAATTTAGTACGATGTCGTTTGACAGATGGCAGTAAACGACAGTAATTTCAACTTTGGTCAGCAACGCCATATGTCTTCAAACACGGATACTTATTGATCTAACCTCGTATAATATGAAAATTGGACTGAAAGCGGGGTCTTGAGGATACAATAGGCACCCTACCGCCCCTGCTAGTTACATCAGTGGTTAAATATTTGAGAATACCGAAAAGTCGAAATTTGACTGTCAATAAGGATTATATTCTTTTTGATCAACGAATGGGGTGTCATTTTTTAACAGAGAAGGTCATTGGACCGTGAAGCTTTATTTTTAAGTTAAATATAAACGTGGGTCTGTTGACCTCTAGGTCCACAAGTTTTTACTCCTAGCTGCCTCCCCTATCCAGTCTCTATCACATCACTGTACTGTAGGGCCCCAAGTGTACAATGTAAAGAAATGGATATAAACCGGGGGGTCTGGGGGTACGGAGTACCCTCCAGGTAGGGGAAAATTAATATCTTCACATCAGGGTATACACATTTTTCACTTGATTCACTTTTTGGAAAAGCACAGACTTTTCTTTACTTAAACAAAATCACTGTTTTTAGTTTTTTTACGTTTTCACTTACAAAAATTTATTGGTCACCGAGAAAATTAACTAATCATGTTATATGTAACAAATCTTGAAGTAGTACGCATGTTGCTCGGAGTAAATGTAGGCCGGGGCGTTAAAACAGAGATTATTCAAAAATAAAAATTGAAAAAAGGCCGAGAGGTACAAAATGTGTAAAATTTTGAATTGTTTTTATTACGTTACTGCCCAAAGTAAAATATTTTTACACTATTTGTCACCTTTTTCAAAATTTGCTATACACTTATGTGATTCTTAGCGCACCCCCCCTCTTAGTTGAACAACTTAAAAATGACTCTTAAAAAATGAGAAATGTAAAACAAAAACTGTATACAAAGTTAAATAATTGAATCATCTGCGGCGCTTTAATGTCTTAATTAAAGGTAAGAGTCCAGAAATTTGATAATTCTTCAAATAATACCAATAAAAATCAATATGGCATCTGACATAGAAACCGACAAATTTAGCAAATTTGATATAAAAGCAGTTCAAATATTTAATTAACCCAAAGCGGGTCGATGTGAATATTCAACCGCATTTATGTAACACCACAAATCCCTGGCATTGCTTACATTGTATCGCAAGATTTTACATTTTGAAACACAAGATTAAAACGTGATATACAAATTTTGACAATGTAAGTAAAAAGTATTGCTGGCACATTCAAAAGAATAATCTACCTGCAAAGCTTAATTTGATGGTCCTTTTAACATAAAAAAAAAATTTAAAACACAGTTTAAAAAAAAGCGACTACGAAAAATCTAGTGGTTAAGTTTTTCAAACTAGCGGTGGTGCATAATAAACTACCGACCCCATTGCTACAATGTTTTGGGTTAAAATCAAGTAAATATTCCAATTTCCTTTGTTCCTCATGTTACTGTGAAATGCAACAATGTCGCTCCCTTGTTATAAAATTTAAATTGCACGGTTCTCTTCCAAATTAGGGGTTCGTCTGATTTCATTTTTTTCGACGCTTTAACCACGCATCATCTGCTCAAATCGTGATCGTGCAAAATATTTGCAACTCGAGTGCTTTTATCTTTCATTCCCTTACTTGTTCATTATAGTCTACTCTACAATGTAAGTACATGTGCACTTTAGAAAACCACCCTTTGTACTCCACACACTTTACTTTCATTTTCCCCTTTTATTGTCTATTAGCACAGCTTACAAAATATTTTGTAATTTTTGTATTTCCGATTTCCTGGACTCGCAAGCACAAAAGGTGTAGGGTGCGATCAAATTAAATATTTGCCATTTTCCAGGTGATGAATAAACGTCCCCTAATAAACCGTCATTAACCATTTGCGATTATCTAATTAAACGTGTTTACCCGTACCTACTTGATTTTCCGTGTTTGTCCATTTTGGATTTAAATTTATATCATCATCTACTTTATTATCACAACGAATCGAATGCCAACTACAGTTCGA
Organism: Rhagonycha fulva; assembly: GCA_905340355.1. Classification (NCBI taxonomy): domain Eukaryota; kingdom Metazoa; phylum Arthropoda; class Insecta; order Coleoptera; family Cantharidae; genus Rhagonycha; species Rhagonycha fulva. Next base: position 15,386,784 of record HG996559.1, read on the forward strand.
TTTTTAATCGCATTATCGGCTGGTATTTGCACGAGAATTTAAATTAAATTAATTTTTAACGGGAAACTATTTTTGAAAGCGACGACGGTTCGGTCTGATGCCGGTTTTTTCTTTTTGGGTTAAATAATAATATGTAAGTAGTGGCAGCTTGAATTAAGAAAGTTTAATCGAATTTCCGAGGTGGATTACTTACGAGGGTTGTTAAAAAAGTCTTTATAATGTTTTTGAGTAAAAAATTGATGAGCTGCAATTAAAGTTGAAAGCGGAGAAGATGATTGATGGAATTTTTATTCACTTTTAATCTTCCCATTATTTTTGTAATTTAAACTCGATATGTTTGTATGTGCTAAGGTAATTGCAGTAAAGTTAGGAAATCAACCTTTTTGGGGTCGATTTATGTGATGCGAACCAATCTGAACGGTTAATAAAAGAATTATTTTTTAATATCTCATAACAGTTTTGGGAAGTTTGTTACGAAATGTTGGGTTTCTTTTTCCTTTTCCAACTCTCATCGTCATATGAAAACGATGCGGATTTCGGATGCTGGAAGGAGGACATGAGGTCGCGTGTGTGTCCCACTCAGGGGTCACATAGCGGCTGTAATAACCGTGAGCCTACTATTCAAGAAATTGTAAAACGTACCAATAATATGCTCCTTTTAGTCGATAAAAATTTTATTACATATTAGAAGTCGAATCAAACATTTTATTATTTGTTAAGAACGAAGGAAATGTTGGCGCACAATTTACTTCAACAATAAATTTCACTCTATTCAGTGTTTGAAGCTTTAAAACATAATATATGACGAAACTGTGTGCATTTTCAATTGGAACACAGGACGAAGTTTTCTCTATTATGTTGATGTTGTTTGAATGAATATCAGTTCTATTGTAATTTACTTTATCGCACCTGTGCGCCCCTTTGTAGTTAGTTTATTAATTTCGCATAACTCAAATTTTTTCCGAAACAAAACCAAGTTTAATTAAATGCTCCAGTTTGAACGTTTGAGTTTTATTTTTTTTATTATTTTTTTTTTCTTTCAATATCAACAAATTCAGATTTTTTATTAATGCATTGTTGGCCAAATTTATCGTCTAATTGTGTTTTAACGACTTATTGTGTATAAATTAGGTTAAAAAGTTTTTGTTGCTGGAGTACTTAAAATATAACGTATACCAGGGAGATATAGAAAAAACTTGTTAATTTTCGACACGCTCTACGACATTTATAATTCAATTATTTTCTTTTTCCAAAGTTTCTCATACGTTTTTCCCAATCGACGAGGTTATGTCGGGATTGAAAGGAAACCAAAAAGAATTAAACAAATTTTTTAAACTAACCCCGTAATTTCTTAAATTAATAGCAATTTGAAACAGAAACTTTGTCAATTTACAAATTAGTTTACCATTACATATCATTATTTATTTAACTTTTCAAAATCATTAAACTTAAATTATGTTTTTTGGAGCACGTCAAATTTGACAAAAAATTTTTTGTTAAGAGGTTAAAAACATTTTTGTGTATTGATGAGTATTCTGAGTGCTTTTGTTGATATAATCAAGTTTTCCTCCATTCTTTTATTGACAAATGTGTATGCATATAAACAGACTTTTTAACCAGCATCATAATAGACTTTTCGAACTTTTCAATATCTCATCATATTTATTTTATTGATTAGATTCAAATTTTACAGGGTAATCCGATAACAAAAGAGGCTTTCCTTGTTGTGTTATTCCAAACCGAATGGACTTTTTATGTCGGCTTATTAAATTTGAAAATTAATACTGAATTTGAATTTTCTTGATTAAGAAGTTTTCCTTCTCCATCGAGAGTTGTTATTAAAATGCGTGGACTTTACAAGCCAATTTACCTAAGTGGCAGTTTTAACGTAATTGGTTTTGTAATCACGCGTTCATGTTTAACTCTTATTTAGGTAATTTTCACCTAAAACGCAGGACGAATTTCCCGAAATTTCCATATTAAAATTAAGTTGTAATCGAAATAGACCGATTAGGATCTAAAATTGAAAATTTACACACGAGGACTCGAGACCGTGTAGGTTATCCTTACAAAAGACTCAATTTTAAAAGGTTAAATTTTTTTGATTCGTTTGAGATTTATGGAGGAAAAAAACAAAAGAAGTTGGAGAATCTCGGCTCCGGTTCCCTTTGTAGAGGATTTAACTTCTACTCACTTTTCTTTAACTCCCAGTAACCTTTATTTGCAGTAGAAGTCTTCTAGTTTCTCGATTGGAAATTGTCGTGCTTTGAATTTAGAACTAACACTGCTTTTACAGTTTTCCCATGTGTAAAACAAAAGGAAACAGTTAAATTCGTAAATGCGTACAAGAAGTGTTTCGTAAATATGCTGCTGCTGTTCTCTTGTGACGTCCTCATTTCAAAATGCAAAATTCATTTCCTGCCTTTTATTATTCGAAAAATAACCGTGAGAAATTAACAAATAAACCACTTTTAAAGATTACGAGAGAATTAAATTTAATTTATTTAATACACAAAATTTAAATTTCATTTCAGTTTTATTATTAGCCTTTTCCCTAAGCAACGAAATCAATTTAATTTTTTTTAGAATAAAAATAAAAGTTTTCCAAGTTATTGTATCGAATGCTTCGACTTGAAACTTTTTGCAATTATTCCGTCCGGAATCCTCTTAAGGCGAAATTAAAACGTTTTTTAATTTTTCAAAGGAAATTCAATTTTATTACGTTCCAAGTTCCAATTAAATTTTTTATTCTTCTCAAGTAACTATGATTAATATTTCATTGCCAGGGTTACCCTTGCTGTTAAAAATGTATAGGTTACTTTTCAAAAGTTTTCTACTCACTTCCATCCAAACCTAGTTCTTGCAGATCTTTCTTTTTCCACACATGGTCTCATTTCGGATTTGACAGTTTCACTGCCAAATAATTTTGTAAATTAAAAATGTACCGCACTAAAAATTTTCTATATTTCCAGTTATTTTCAAATTTTCACTCCTTTTTTTAGCAAGAGAGCACTCGAAGTATAACAAACGGGTATTGGTTTAATGTTTTTCAAGTGACTTTCATCATCGTAGCAACTTCAACTGCAAGATAATTAAATTTTTCAAAATTAATTGCTACGTGCCACTTGAATATTTTCAATACGAAAAATGTGTTTTTTGACCTAACGTTAATGAAAATCTGGAAAATATCAACTGGAAGTGTGAAAACCGCAAAGTATGTGTACGTGTTGGGATTGAATTTCAACTAACAGACTGCACCAATTTTGGTAGGACTCTAAAGGCACGTACATCGGTCCCTTTGGATGTTTTTCAAAAATAATCGAATTGTTTTCTTAACATCAAGTTTATATTTTAGTGTTATTTTAAGGTGCAATTTGCCGAATATTTAAATACCGTTGTGCATGCTGCTACGTTGTAATTATGAAAATAACCAGAAGCGATTCGACCACTTTTTATTTACGCTATCTATCAGATACTGGTTCTAATAATTTCAAGTCGGTTAATGACGTTTGCTTGTGGCTGTTGTCCAAAAGATAACAATTTTTGTTGCGAATCTGTATCATTATTTTATGCTGCAAAAAAAATTTTAATGTTGATAATTGCTAATACCTAAGAACAAAAAGTTCTCGTTTAAAACGATTTCTGTGCGGCATTCTATAAATAGGTTCGTTAAAACAATGTCGTTCGTTAAATGAATGTCTGCATGTCAGTAAATTCCAAGGTATCTCGTTTCGTCCTATTATGATAAATGTTGAACGGAACGGTGGAAAATTGTCTTTACGTGAAAGATCGTCCTATTTGACTCCGACTATATCGATCTCTTCTCATCAAAAAAAAAGTCGTTTGCAACATATCAGAATATTCATGAAATTGAATTTCGATTCTATAATTTTCCATCCTATGTTTAGATTGGATGTGGCTAATTAGGGTAAACATTTTCCTAGAAGTTTCAGATCATCATCTTTGCCTGCGGTTATGGAAATTTAGTTTAGATAAATCTCATCTCCACCTCATTTGCAATTGTGTGACTAATAATGGAATGAGTGGACACAATTCAAAGAAGTCTTGGAATTTTGTTACCCAACCCTTAAAACACACTTAATTACTAAGGCGAAAGTATTCTAAGTAAAATTAATTGGTTTTTATTTTTTCAGGTTTCAAATTAATCTGGGTGTCTCAAGTGTTCTTCTTATTTGGTAAGTTCTACAAAACATTTATTAATCTCGTTTTTGAATACAAACAACAAAATTATGCCCAGTTATTATTTGAACCTTTAGAAACGGAAAAGACCGGTTTATTTAAAGTCTTAACTGCTAATGAACGACATCAAAAGATTATGCTCATTTTTTATTACTCAAATCGTTAATTTTGTTTAAAAAATTTTTAATATTGAAATATGCTGCATTTGTATTCAAACTTTTATTTATCTTCCTTAATAAATCTCATTATTCATTTTTTATTTTTAAAAATTGTATAAGTCTTGATTTATTAAGATTAATTAGCGAATTAAACGCTTTTTCAAGGATAATCGGGTCGACTTTCTCATTTAGCAACAAATTGTTACAGTTATTGCAAGGTCCCTGACTTTAATCGACGTTTTGTAATTCAAAATTAATATTTTCAATCTCTTTATTTCAAGGTCTTCATCAGAAACAAACCCAATTTTAATTTCCTCAAAAATCTTAAAAAATTCTTTAACATTCGCCTGATTAATTTATAGTTCAAATCATAAAATATGACACTTACGTCATTGTTACGGAATAGAACTGTGACCAAGACTAAATCTTGGGTGGTAACTTTAGAATGTAATTTCATTCGTTGATAAACAGGGAAAGAATTCGGAGGGAAAATGGTGCATATTTCGCTGGACATCTTCATTCACAAATCACAACCTTTCTCTCCCACACCAAAACTATGTGTATCATAGAGTAAAATAAAATAATGAGATTAACGAACAAAAAAAATTAATTTTAATAATAATACAATTAAAGTAATAAATTATTTCCTGCAGTTGTACTATCAAGTTATAAATTTGTAACATTTCCTATACTCGTTTTATATTATTTAAAATATTACAAATTTAGTACCAACCATGAGCTTCAGATTTTAATATTTTACCTTGAATTGACATTACGTAATATAATAACAATAACAATTAATTCCAACAAAAAATTAAATAATTGAAATAAACATTAAACCTAATAAAAAACAAAATATTCGTAAATTTGTAAGCGCATTTGTGTCGTGGTTAGGATTACACGTCAAATTAACTAATTGTTGTGACAGTATCGTTTCAAATGTAAAGAGGGAAGTTAATCTAGCCTATCCACATATCGACTCGTAAAATTGCTAGGTAACAATTAAACTTTTAATTTAAATGAAATTTGCAATCATTTAAAAATATTCGTGGAAATAATAATTACTAACTGAATATTTTATTTTTAAATTGTAGTAAAACTTAATTACAATTTTAAAAATTGATACTTAATTTTGTAAAGTTGCCATGGCAACGGTATAATATACCTACATTTATAGCCAGACGCAGTAATTTTACATTTATATTAATCACCCGCAAAATAAAAAATGACAGACTGTTTATTAGTTCACTTTCGATGTAATCCACAATAATTACCTGTCAAATTTTGTACTACAAACAAAATTTTAGATTCTTTTTATTTCATAATATAATAATAATAATATATTAGCAATTTCAAATATTTTACTCCGTACAAAACGTGTCACAATTGACCAGCTGTCAAATTCAGGTCATGACGTAACCTCATCTTACGTGATTTCAACTATAGTTAAAAAAAACCATCACAGATATATACACATTACACTCGTCGTTCAATCAATCAATCGTTCGGGGGTTAAAAAATAATAAATTAACAGGAATCGTTCATTTACATTTCGATTGATAATTTTTTGTAAACAAGAGAAAGGAAAAAGCTTTTTATTTCAATGTGTAATTATTTTGAAAGATACAACAATACAAAAATGTTCTATCAATTTTTATTGGAAAATATGAAAACGTAAATGTGGAACTACTATCCGCATCCGGGTGGACGAATATCAACCCTAAAGCTAAATCCGACTCGCCAAATGATCCAATCTGACGAAATGAAAAAATTTGAATTTTCTATTTATAGGGAACTATAAAGTAATAAAATGTTAGCAATTGCTCATTCCTGACCTAGATTATTTGATCGTAAATTTTTCTGAAAATTCAATTTGCAATAATTAATTTGCATGGAATCGACGTACGAATTTGTGGTAGGTAGGCTATGAACTTTTGTTTCTTATGATTGCATCTCGTAAGCTTAATTTGCTTTCAATCGTTCCGATTGATGGATAATTTATTACTCAATTTAACACTGGAAACATCAAAATTAACCGGGAAACTTTGAGTTGGCAGAAAAGTTCTCGTTGTTATTCATTTGTGTTTTAATTGAGTTTTCCAAATTTGTGGATTTATTTTGGAGTGTGTTTGGAATATATAACTCGGTCGGACATTCAAAGGAAGAAAATTTTCCCTTTTTTATTATATATTTAGCATAATATTGACTAAAGTGTTTTATTTACTAATGTATGCGTTTCACGTCATAAATTTGCTAGAATGAAGAGAACCAAGTGCTGAATAATTAATTTCTTCGTGTATTATTCTTTTTTTTCCGAACGTGGAAAATCGAAATTACGAATTTTCCCGCCAAGTTTTCGAAGCGGTGCGGTTATTTCTGGGTAAATTGATTTGAAACTTAAAAAAGATTTTTCCTAAGGAAGGATCCTTATATTTTAAAAATCTAACTAACCATGAAAGTAATCCCGCTGCGCAAAGATTTATCCGTAGCAACCAAACAGTAACTCGGGCCAAGGAAAAAATAAAATCGTGAAGTTTAAAATCGTAAAAAAATAATTATAGGCGTCATCAACTTAAACAATTTTTTTCTCGTTTGAATTTTTGACGTAATTTTTCATCCTGTCTATTCGAACAATCTTTTACGCAATTTTCTTAATGCGTCGGCATTTTTATCTACATTAAAATTGATAACAATGTTCAATCTGGCAGCTGGGATTTCTCTTGACTTTATCATTAGGAAATTAAAATTCCAACAACTACAAGTCGATAATTTAATTTAGCCTAAGAAAATTGGCGAGCCTCTTTTAAAGTGAAAATGCTCCAATTTTGACGATGTTATCCACTTTAACCTCAGTTTCATGGTCTCTTCCTTTCGGGTCCAGTCGCGTATGAGTAAATTTACAGTAATCGTATGTTTAGTATCATCCGAGTTTTTTGTGCGTAATGGCCCGGAATTATTTCGACATTTCTCACCCTGAAAAGACAATCAACTATTCACCGTTCATTACTCAGCCTTTTTGCAATAAAAATGTTTCCATCGTAAATAAAATGTGCACACCCTCGCACAGATGTTGCGATATCGTGATATTCCAATGGGAGTTAGTCGTTTGGTTCCCGTAGGAGAAATCCCTAATGGGCAAGAGCTGATGACGACAAACTCTTTCGGTTGAGTAAATGCATTAAGTTGGGGCGAGGACGTGGGAAGGAACGAAACACAAAACATGGGTTTTTATCAAGTGGCCAGGGAACTTAAATTCCGTTTCGGATAATAGACGTAGGTATTATTGAACAAGGAGGGGGAGGGGGTGCAGTAACAAGTGTAATCGAACGATCTAAATTGGAAAATTTAACTTCGGCTCATGAGAAACCGATTTACCTAAACGATACAAGTTTTAAAAATCGGATTAAACTCGGAAATGAGGAAACCGTCGCTATTGTTTAGAAAAAAAAAATTTGATGAGAAAGTGATAACTTTGGTTACAATTTAAATTTCAAATTTCCTGGCGAGAAAAAAAATTGGTATAATTTTGTTTCGAGACGTGTTAATGCAACGTCAACTTCTTTAGGGTAGAATAATGAAAACACTCGCATTGACAAACGAATCATCGCATTTTACTTTAAAGTTTTCATATAAAACTGAAGAAGATTTCTGATAAAATTCCAATATTGATGGTGAGTTCCGTTAGATTTGACAAGAAATGGAAATCACAAACATCCTTATCGGCTATTCAATTTGAAATCTAATTTTACCAACCGCTATCTCTTCAGCCGCTAGCTAAATTTCTTCCGAATTTATAAGAAACTTTCGATATTGCTATTGCACGCAAATATTTCAGACATTAGGGCGCGAAATTTGCTTTCAAATGGTTAAATCGTGATCACAATTGATTATTATAGAAATGTATTCTATCGGTAAAAAAACAATTTTCTTCAAATTTATACTCCTCGAAACTTTTCAAACTATGGAAATTTAACTGTCAGGTACAGATTGATATGACTGATCAGATAAAAATAACAACGTTTACCACGCAATTTAAAAGTTTAATAGTTTTTTCTAACAACTCCTATCAAAATAATTTTTATTTTATATTTTTCTCTCTACCCTCCTCTACTCTTCTCTTTCATGTTTTGATAGGTCGATTTAAAAATACATGCTCCATCCCTATTTTTCCTGTTTTATTATTTAACAAAATATATAACATTAAGATCAAAAATGAAAGGAGAAATGTTTTTCATATTATTTATTATTGCAACCTTATTGTTCATTTCGATAAAGGAAGCAAATTCATTACACAAAATCTGAAGGACAAAAAATGATACACTTCTGTCAATATTTTACAAATGTTTCCCGTGCTCGGAAAATAGCTTTTCCAGACATTTCAATGTAAATAACAAAAAGTCGTTTTTAGTTTGTCATCATTTTTTATTTCACGATATTTTAGTTTTTAACGTACGCAATTTTATTTTGAATTTGTCATGTAATATCGTCACTTGTGTATACGATATTACAGCAATTCTACTTGAATGAACATCTTCAAAGAGGCTCTATTTTCTTCTTCGAATGTACTATCGTGTAATAAACAACGATTTTTCTAAACACAGATAGAGGCTGGTCCATAAGTAAACCGTTCGCGTAATTGTCCAAATGTTTCTCCTTGATCTGGTGCACTAACTGTGCCAGTATTGAACCCATTTTTGTATGGCCGTACGAGTTAAGCTTGGTGGAAGAGCCCTCAATAGAGGCCAAGGACCTACCCATACAGATGCAGGATCTGTGTGGCCTTAGGTGGAGGGTTCCGAAGTCCGTACTAAATCGTCAATAGCCTTAAGAGCGCTGAAAACCGACTGAATCTATTCAAAGCTAGCCTTCTGCGCCATGTTCATATGAGGGGTTAAGGAAAGTCTTGGGGTACCTTTTTTTTTTGTATCCCTCTCGACCATCGTCATACATACAAGGGAGTAATAAAGGATTCTAGATGGTATCTTACAGTGGTCACCAGCAGATAACGCAAAACTGCAATAACTAGATGAATGGGTTGTCCTTTCTATTCAAAACAATCCCAGATTCCAGTAGGGTCATAGTTTTCGGACCCATACAGACCTTGGTCATGCCATCGGTCCTTGTCTTTCTTGCCTATTCACCCACTTCCATTGCAAATGAATCGGTGTCTTACGGTGGTTACCAGCTAGAGATCAAAAGGTTACGACACCAAGGTCAGATAGGGTTGAGACCGTTGCCCCAGAGGTCTCTATGGCTTCCATCAGAGGGTCTAATCTTCCTGACCTAGACTCATTTGACTATAATGGTTTGCCGAGTGGAGGCTTGCACTTTATTTGCTGTGTGGGTTGTATTAGAGGCATCATAACCCCGGCACGTAGTCCGGGATTCTTAGGTTTGACGGGGCAGTTGAGACCCATTAGAGATCCGTTGACTGAGTGTTGTGTTCAAAGTTCTTTCTACTCCACTTAATTAGCTACTTTGGAGAGGTGGGGCTCCAACAGACAAACCTCGTTTTCGCTGATAAAGCAACAAACTTGACACTTGACAAACAGGAGAAATCCTAGTCAAAAGTAGAAGAAGATTTTCTTACTTACCAATTGTTGGCAATGCAATTTTTAGTTTTGAGAAATCGTCTTGTTGCTTTCTTAAGGCTGGGGGGTATTCCATACCCCCCAGACCCACCGGATTCTCATTCATTTCTTCACATTTTAGGGGGATAAATTTGTTTTACTTTAACAATGTTCTTGATTATATGAATAAATCTTCTCTTTGAACGTCCCGAGGAGGGGGTAGTACAAATTAAATTTTTAGGAACCGGGGGGTCTGGGGGTATAGAATACCCCCCAGCTTTAAGTAAGCAATAAGACGACTTTTCAAAAATCAAAGTTGTGACGTTATCAATTTTAGAAAGTAATTTTCTTAAGACTTTGGTTTTGCTGATAAAATAACAAACTTGACACTTGACAAACAGGAAAAATCCTAGTCAAAAGAAGAAGAAGATTTTCTTACTTACCAATTGTTGGCATTGCAATTTTTTAATTTTGAGAAATTGTCTTGTTGCTTTCTTGAGGCTGGGGGGTATTCCATACCCCCCAGGCCCCCCGGATTCTCATTCATTTCTTCACATTTTAGGGCGATAAATTTGTTTTACTTTAACAATGTTTTTAATTATATGAATAAATCTTCTGTTTGGACGTCGCGATAAGGGTGGTAGTGCAAATTAAATTCTCAGGAACTGGGGGGTATGGAATACCCCCAGCCGTAAGTAAGCAACCAGATGACTTTTCAAGAATCAAATTTGCATCAATATCACTTTTGAAAAGGTTTATTGTTGCTTTTTTCCTGCTGCGGAGTATTCCATAACCCCCCCCCCTTCTCCCCACTTTCCATACTTTTCAGACGCCACGGTTTTCGATTTCATTCAAGGTACCGTACTATAAAGAACTATAGCTGGCACTCCTGATTGGCCACAGAAACTTTTAAGGGGTATTTCTGACTAAAAAGGGATCCAATTTAATGGGGTCTGTAAACTTGACCCCCCCCCCTCCAAACCTGTAGTAATTTATTAATTATTTATAACCGCCTGTGTAGCCAAATCCAATACAAGTTCTTCTACTATTCACCTACTTTTTGCTTAATTTTTCTAACTTTTGACGTAAAGAAAACTCCACAAGTCCAAAAACCTGCATCTGAATTACCAGAATTTTTTTGGTACCTACAACTAAATACAAATGTTCCGTGTTTATCACAAATTTATTTCTCAATTAATTACTTTTGTGATTGTGTTACTTACGCAATTATCAAATATTTTCTATGAACCAAAATTGACTAACACGATAAAATAAATTATTAATTAATTTAATTGAAAGGAGGCGAATAGTTTGATTAACTTGTAATTAATTTATGAAGAGAAAAAGTAATTAAAACGATCGATTTTTAACGACCCATTGTTAGAAAAGAAGCCTACAAAAATTTTGTTATCGTAAAATTAAAGCAGCTGCGTTAGAATTTTTAAAATATTCAAAAATTTCTTATTTCTCCCGCACGAAAAAAGAGGCAATTCAAGCACTATGATTTAAAATTTTTTGCTTGGTGTAATTTGTTGTACCTTTTGATAATTTTTTACGTCGATATTAATTTGTGAAACAGGAAGTATCAGCCCAAGGCACTCGAATGTAAAATTTCAAATAATAACAAGAAACTGTAAGAAAAAACGCCGTGATTGGTTTTTAAATTATATTATTTAATGTTCCAAATTGAAATTTTATTTTTATTAAATTAACCGCTGTTTTCCTAATTATCGCAGGGTTGTAATCACTTAAAAGGTTAATTGGCACTTAAATGTTGGGACACCTGATTTTTAATGTAAGAAAATTTTAACTCGATTTGTTCCCGCAAACCAATTTACTCGCTCACATAAGACTAATTAAAACTTCTTGCAAAGTTTGTGTCAATTTAACTATTAAATTTGGTTCGTAATTATCCTAAGTTAACTAAATCGTCACACCGAGACCCACACTTTTTGCCGGACGCGCACCTCCATTAAAAAGAAGTTAGGAGTGGCCCGAACAGTGAAATCTTAATAATTAATATCAGTGTGATACTTTGGTCAAATTGAGGTGTTAATTATGCTGTACGATTAATTTTTTTTCAAGTGGGCCGAATCTTCCAAATTGGGACGATAAATTGTTTCTTTATATTAGAAGCTCCTGTAAATTTAGTGCTCCATATTTCCATCGTAAAGGAACTCTGGCGATGTTTACTCTAATCTCCGTTTTATTGTGCTACTATCCTTTATAATTTTATGCTGTAGGATAGCTGTGTTAATGAAACGCACCCTTTAAAGGTTAGATGGAAGGCTTCCCTTTAAATAATCAAAAAAGAAGTAGAATGATAAAATTGGTTCATAAAATTTATTGTGCGGAGTAGTGTGCCAAAAATGGAACATAAATTTGCGAAGTTTTTTGTAAAATAATTAAATCAAATTTTCCAGCAGGGTTATTTGTCACCGAAAGTCGATTAAGGATATCGGTTCCGGCTTCTCTGAATATTCTGTGGTCTTTCGACGATTAAACTGCTACTTACAAATTGAAACAGAGCGTTTTACAAGAAATCGATGACGGTAAAATTGGCATTTTTGCTTATCTTAGATTTAAAGAAGAATTCTGCTGCAATGTTATTAATTTAAGTGGAGGAGCGATTAAAGGGGCAGGTTTACGAGTGTTTAAGTATCATAAAGCGTTCTCGTTGTAATTGTATCTGGAACTTCATAAATCTTTTCTTTTTACCGGGACGGAAAAAATAGAACAAACGTAAAGAATAAACGCGAAAGTCAGCAAAGTGTGGTCTGTATCGTGGTAGTAATCAAGAAATCCACAAACTCTTTTGATATCGTCTGTTTCGCCTCTTATTTCAAAGACGAGATTTGAAATTTTCCTGAATGTAAAAAGTTGTTAAATAAATGGTGGTTACTTTTTTATCAAGCCACTTTCAAAGCTGTATTGTGTTGTGGATTTTTCACTGAATTGTAATGTCCTTTTTGTAACAACTTCTTAGAGTGAGTTAGCCCCCCCTTCTTACGATTAAGATATTCCTTTGTTGTTCGTAATAGAATGTCTTTGTGTACTGTTTTGTCATTTCTTATTCTATTGTGTTCCCTGATTCTCAACTCTTACGTAACCAAAACCAATTATATTTAAATAAAAGGGGAAATAATTACATGTGTTTCAATCTTCTTACTTATTCATGATTAATTTTAATATAATGACTTCAGAATAACCACATATTTACTTACCAAAGCAACCTATCATCCACTTCCTTGAAACCCACGTCATTTTTACACTACTCCTTACTGCAATTCTCTACAAAATTGATTAACTATCACAAGGGCGTAGGTCGAGATGGATTTTACTACAAAGAAATGAGGTCTGGTCAATTAAATGTGAACCTTGGGGGTATGAAATACTCCAGTGGTTTCCAAATCACTCCAATCTACACAACGGCATCCATCTTAAAACTGTCTCGATTTGATTATACCAATTTCCTAGTCATTTGGGGAAAATTTTATCAAATTTATTGCACAAATCGGGACTCTTCCAAAACCAATTTTTATAGCGACACCGAAGAAATAGAACTTTCCCAACAAAAAAAAAATTAGTTAGTCCGCAGCCAAGATGACCTAAGAAGAGAAATTTAATTAATGGGGTGGTTTCCCGTTTGTCTTTTCTATCGCCCGCAAATCGATGTTGCGATGCATCCCGTGCGACAAGAAATAGAACCACGATTTTCCGCTCCATAAGCCTGCCGGTGTATACTTTACGCCACACTGCTGATTTTATCTAATGTAAAACATAATTTCGGTAACCGCCTGTGTAGTCAACCTTCCTAAAGTGAATCTGTGTCGTTGTCCTGTTTAAGCCTCTTAGAAAAGCGACAATTTACCATTGTCAAGATCATGCAACTGACAAGTGGTAAGATTTGATATTTTCGGTCTGAAAGAGTCAGTGGAATGTACTTAATTTTTTAATTCAATTTTTCCTTTGAAAGCACGTAAATTTGCTATTTTTTTGGAATTTGTGTCCTAAACTCATTTAAAAATCGATTATTAACTTGAATAGTTTTTAAACTATATTTTTACAAAACGGCACGAATTTTGATATAAACATCATTTACAGACCTACACAACCGAACTAAAGCAGAAGTATGCTATTGGTTGCATTTAGGCACCGTAACCACCCAAAGGAATTTGATATTTTAGTTTTTTTTATTTTAATTATAATTAAAACTATTGATTTAAAAACAAAATTAGTAACTTTCAAAGGTTGTGCGGCTTAAAGGCCGCACTGAAATTATTTTTAAACCGGAAATAGTTTAACGAACCAATACTGATTACGTCACCTAATCCAAGATGGTAAGTGCCAATTTACAATGATTTTAAATTCAAATATTTGAATTTTCTGTGATGTCTTACATAATTTATGGATATCCTGCGTATGGCTTATGTAATATAAAGGTCATATACATAGTTAATATATTATGAGCCATACATAAAATTAAATTTTTATGTTACAATTTGCACTTAGTAGTCGTAATCATAACCCAAATCGGTATCGAGTATGAAGGAGGCACTAGTAATAAATTAATGATTGAACTAATCCTGATTGTGTTATGGACTAAAGTGCTATCAGATCCAGAGTGTAAAGTGTATATGCATGAAGGTAAAACCACATGTGGGGTTACAGCCACTTTAGGTTTCGTTTTGATATGAGAATTTTGAAATAAAAACAAATTTTTAATTCTGGCTAACGCTTGAATGTTACAATTTACCTTCTCTTTTCTCTCTTCTTTCGTGTCACACTCTTGCGTATTGTGAGAGAAAAAGTGGTACTTTATTCCCTAAAAGTCAAAAAAAATAACTATTAGTCTGAAATATTTTACAACAAAAGATTTAAAAAATGCAATTTTTCTCTTCATTTACTTCTACATTTCCCGTTGCTAAGGTGGGTCTATTACTTTATTCCTGTTGCTATGGTGGTCCCCTTACTTTATTTTTGTTACTAGGAAAACTCTCAACTGTCTTCTCGTTGCTAATGGTCGGGATTTTGTCACAACCCTGGTGCCGCAGGTGGGAATTTTCAACCACTTAAGGGTTGCAAGACCCGAGTAGGGCCTAAAGGTGGAGGGTTTCCCGGCAACAGGCCGAGTACTGATCGTTGACTACATTTCCCAAGAAGGCAAGAGCCACCCGCCACTGCAAATTCTCCACAGTGAGCAAGCTCATAAAGATGGGGATACCTACCCAAAAAGAGCTTACGCTTAGCACACCAATCTGCCACATCTGTAGCACATCAATCGAATTCTACCCCCCCCCCCCCACCCCTCACACCCCGGGATCAAGACTAAAATAACTTACATAATTTTTTTAACTGCCCAGTTCTATTTTTTAAAGAAGGCTAAACAATTTTTAAAGTGGACTAAGCCACCCTATAAGCGCTATATTGGTTAAATTCATTTGTAAAATATTAGATGCATTAAATAGATTCTAGACCATTTTTGACAAAATTATTCTTTTCTTTCATAAAAAATCCAAATTTAATTTGACAAAATTTTAATGAACAGTGACTGACATAATAAAGATTATTTCGTTTGTTTATTACTAACCTAAAGTAGTTCCAGTGCGGCCTCTAGGCCGCACAACTTGGGCAACCTAATATTATTAGCTCACATTAAACAGTAGGCCACCTACGTATCAAACACATCATGGAAAAATGTAGGTGATGACGTTTCTATTAAGAGAGTATGTTTTTCGGAAAAAAAACTTTTCAGCCAACGAAAAGCTTCTTTTTGGTCCGGTTATGTAGGTCTGTAAAGGATGTTCATGTGCTAGCTTTTAAGTGCGTGCACTGCAATAATAAAAACTTCAAAACTGATACAAAAAATGCGCCAAGAAATATTAGAATCTGGAAAATTTATTGTTGTAATAATCTACTTTTGCGAGTTCTCTACCGTTCCCTGAGGAAAACGGAAAGTTGCTTTCCAAATTTTCTTAATCCACAAATTTAGTGTTCAAAGAATATGAAAACCCGGCGAAATAACAACAACAAGTTTAATACCCCTACTTACTAATGTTACCCCAAAGTTTCAAGTCATTGTCAACTTCTTCCCTTGTTTGCAATAGGATTTAATGTTTGTTTTCCCGCCGTGCTTATACCAATTATCAAATAAAATTAAAATTAAAATTCATGTCGAACAAGGCACTTTTTTAACTTGAAGGGTTTATTATGGGTTATATTTTTAATGAAACGTCAAACGAGGTTCGTTCGGAAATTTTTTTTCCATCATTCGATTAAGAAGTTGGAACTGGAATTTTAGTTTGCAAATTGTAATTTCAACTTGGAAAGTTTTGTGCGAAACAATTTAATACTTGAGATTTGTCCGAGAATAGTAGAAACACGGAAGGTATCGAAAAGGTTACAAAAGAAAATGATACGCGAAACGATAAGCCCTCCTGAAATAGGCCTTTCTTTTAAGTCGGAATTTCTGTGTAGGAAATGCGCCATCCATCTTAACTTTTTTTTCACTGGAATGTAGCCACGCGATTCGTTCTCTCTATCAGGAAAAAACGTCATTAATCAATGTTTGTCATACAATTCCATTTATCTATTAATCATTATTGGTAAACTCTTAAGGTAAAACACAAAGTCTTTCATTTTTTTTTAATCTCAAGATATAATGGTCCTCCTTGTATAATTAAGTTTTTAATTTTCTCGTTGTTATTGTTGACGAAACAAAATTAAATTGCTAATTTCGACAATTTAACATTTAATTGTTATGAAAGTTGCGTTAATTAATTCTTGTATTTTTTGTACAAATCACTGAACCAAATTACTCTCTTAGGTGTAACACCACGATTGTGTGATTTCATAATTTTTTGTGAAGTGAATGTCGACTCGACTACAATAATGAGAAAATTCAAATCTTGAGTATTCATTAAGGCAGATATTAAAATTTTAAAATGTTCCCATAACACCAACTTACGAAACACCCTTTCAATTCGCCAGCTTTGCTGATGTTCATTTTCCGCATTATTATTACAAATTTTTATGTTGTCTTTGAACTTTTAAAAATTATTTTTCTGTTTACTCTCAATTTAGAAATGCTTAAAAATTAATCGAAGACTTTCCTCATGAAATATTATATTTGTTTGTTATCAAATTTTAATAGGATTCCGAAGCAAATTTCATTTGTTGTATGTATCTTTCTTTAATCCATTTAATTTAAAAGAAAAAAAAACACATCAGCTCTTTTCTTTACATTTTATTACAAAAACCGGAAAATTAAATTACTTGTTTTCTCATTTTTTTTCTGGATTACATTGAAAATTTTTCATAGCAATTTTCGTTTAGTACCGGACACTAATGGCAGGCTTCATATAATTTTTGGAGAAATCCCTGTCACACATGAATGGAAAGAAATAAACGTGGGTTTTCAGCAAGATTTTTTATTGCCACTTTAATTTCATCAAGCAAGGGTAATTTTTGGGTAATTTTTTCCTTCAGGATAAACTACGCTTTTCTAAAGCGTTTAATATACCCCGGAAAGTTTATTACTGGCTTAAAAATTTGACGCTCTACTTGAGGATGAAGAGAGAGATATTGGCAATAAAGATACTGAAAGCGAGTTCAAAGCAATAAAGTGTAATTAATTACATTGATAATTATCTTATGGTGGATCTAAAACACGATCGCTTTGTGATATCACAAAATCTTATTCACGTAAATTTATGGGACTGAGTGGCGCCGAATCATCCCCCATTTTTTGATTATGAAACTTCTTGGAGCGCATCCCAACTTAAATAGTTACGATATTGTAATTCAAACCCAATACCGAGAAAATGGAAATGCATTTTCTATATTTTTCGGGGTAGTTCACAAGAACCTAGTTTAATATGCATATAGTCGTCTCCCCCATCCACTTAATTGTTTTTAAATGGAATTATTTAATATGTACTTTAATTAAGTCGAGGGAGTACGAGCTTGCATTTTTATGGCTAATTACTTGTTTACAAAACTTGGAAGATTTATGAAATGAAGGAAAAGTTAAAAAGCGCGAAGTCAGAAATGTTAATTAAGACAAACATTTTGTAGGAATTGTACTTCCGGTACTTACAAGCTCAAAATCGGTTTCTTCGATAACCAAAATTACCTTGAAAGATGAGCACTTCGCTTACAGTTGAAATTGTGTTCTATGATAATTGTAGTCAGATCATGAGAGTCAAGAAAAGTTACTTGTGGTTCGCATTTGAATGGGTGACCGATTTACAAGCACCGCCTGACGTTGCTTCCCTACCAACTTTATTTTCAAGATTTGAAATTATCAAAGTTTAGGTTTTGAGATGTTAGAAGCATATTAAGCTTTTTAGATTCAAAAAAGCACCCACGGCGCATGTTATGATTTTTAAAATTGAAAAAACTTGAAAAACTTCTTCTTGGTTTTTATTATTGAGTTCATAACTTCACGATCCACATATCAAAACTTTTGCAGTTGATAATTAACTTAGTAATTTGAAGTTCATAACTTCAAGATTTGAACGACAAAACTTTAAGTTCCTATTTCCAAGTACCTGGTAATTTGAAGTTAACAGCTTCTATTTCGGAACTTCAAGTTACTATTCTCAGGTTAATAAATAATTTGATAATTTTAAGTTCATAACTTTAAGATATGAATTTCAAGTTTTTATTTTCAAGTTAATAAATAGTAATTAACTTATTGGTGGCCTAAAATTTGGCTTTATCGACCAAATTTCTTTTACTTTATGAGCAAAATTTACTTTATTTCACTTTATTTCGATCTCGTCATGGAGACTCGTGAGTTTAGCTGCAATCTTACGAGCAGGGATGTGCCCGTTGGGGGGGGGGGGGGGAATCACTCAAAAGTTGGTCAAGTTTGCATTTTTTTATGTCCCAATGGATTACTTACAAAAAGTTGCCAAATTTTAATGAAAAAATTAGTAATTTTTTTTTCAAAATTTTAGACAACTGAGATTGGTTTTTTTTCTTTTACCTGTACCAGTGACAACTATTAGTGCTTTTACCTCATTAACAGGTTTTTAATTTGCCGCTGTTGAGATCGACTAGGAAAATAGCGCCGGGTTTCAAGGTCACAAAAATCTTCCAAGCAAAAAAATTCAGACCGCAAAACCTTGGTAATCTCGTCAAAACATAGTACACTACTTGTCCTGAATTATCGTAAAAACTTATTTATTTTTTTTTATTGAAAGTACAAAAGATTTAAAAGAAATTAAGTAAAATTGTTCATTTATTTTCAATTTAAAAATAGTCCCAGTGCGGCTTTCAGGCCGCACAACCTTAGTAATCTCGTCAAAACATAGTACACTAGTCCTGGATTATCGTAATATTTATTTATTTTTTTAATTGAAAGTAAAAGAAATTGGTCATTTAATATCAATTTAAAAATAGTCCCAGTGCGGCCTTCAGGCCACACAACCTTGGTAATCTCCTCAAAACATAGTACACTTGTCCTGGATTATCCTAAATATTTATTTATTATTTAATGGAAAGTAAAACAAATTTAAAAGAAATTAAATGAAATTGTTTAATTATTTTCAATTTAAGGTTAGTCACAGTGCGGCCTTCAGACCGCACAACCTTGGTAATCTTGTCAAAACATAGTACACTAGTCCTGGATTATCGTAATATTTATTTAATTTTTTAATTGAAAGTAAAAGAAATTGTAAGTTTATTATCAATTTAAAAATAGTCCCAGTGCGGCTTTCAGACCGCACAACCTTAGTAATCTTGTCAAAATATAGTATACACTACTTGTCCTGGACTATCCTAAATATTTATTTATTATTTTAATGGAAAGTAAAACAAATTTAGAAGAAATTATGTAAATGAAATTATTTATTTATTATCAATTTAAAAATAGTCGCAGTGCGGCCTTTAAGCCGCACAACCTTGGTAAGCTTGTCAAAACATAGTACACCACTTGTCCTGGATTATCGTAAATATTCATTTATTATTTTAATGGAAAGTAAAACAAATTTAAAAGAAATTAATGGAAATAGTTCATTTATTATCAATTTAAAAATAGTTCCAGTGCGGCCTTCAGGCCGCACAACCTTGGCAGTCTTGTCAAAACATAGTACACTTGTCCTGGAATATCGTAAATAATTTTTTGTCTTTCTAAAGAAGTCAGGTTAGATCTAGTAGATGCAATGTGTGATCTTTTTAAGTTACGTAATGTTTTAAGCGAAAGCCACAGACTTGAAAAGTTAGGTTAGATGGAGTTTTACTGCAATTAATTGATCACAAATAATTGTCGTTTAAAACTTAATAGTTTTCAAGAGTTTAACATTTTTAACTACATTATTATTTAAATAGATTTCCAAGATAGTGCGGCCTATAGGCCCTAACTTTACAGTTAATCACATCGGTAGAGTAACGATTAGTGGGGTAGGGTTGGAAAACATATAGAGAAACAGAGCTTCACCATTTCATTTAGCTAAAAATAAAAAATTTTTCGGTTTGCGTAAAGAATATCCGACAGAGGATGGGGTAAAATTTATAAAGAATTCAGCACCCAGATTTCTTTTGATTTATAATCAAAGCTCACCTAAACGCAATTGGTGTCATTTTATTTTCGGTCCCCTAATGAAGACACATGAGTTACACTTTGATATGAAAATCTGCCGCGTGTAACACGCTCACCTACTTTCGACTTAAAAATGATTGTAAATTACTATTTTAAGCAATTATTAAATTACTTGACGTGTTAAAAATAAAAGTTGACAAGAAAAGTAATTTTTTTAATTTTACATTTAAAGAACTTCTCTTTCGTAATAAATTGCTTATTTGCATGCAAATAAAAATCGAGCACTACAAATTTTATTTGAAAAAGTCACCAAATTACGTGTAATTTTTATTAATTTGAGTATAATTTTTGAAAAAACCAAATGGAAAAAGCGATGAGTATCAGAGGTAATAAAAAAGTAAAACTCGGGAAATATTTGTGTGGTATCGATTTTTACGAGTAGATTAGCCAGAAATAATTGAACGAAATGTGATACAAATCAAATGGTTATTATTTTGATTTCAACCAGAAAAGTTGCACTTAACTAATTTTTTTTCTAGCATTTAGGCTATATTCGACAATGACGAATTACGTAATATCAAATGGGGTAAAAGAAAATCCATTAGCCGAAATGTTGCTCTCCTTCTTATACTTACGTGTTATTAAATTAATATTTAAATGTACAAATCTTTGATTAAATCCGGATTCGAGCGCCAAGCTCGCGCAATTTACTACTACAAGATTTTCAATTACATTACCCACATACAAAAAGTACCCCGTTTTTGTAATTCCGAATGAAATTACTGACCCGTTTAATGCGACTAATCAATGATTCACAATTTGGTAATTTGTAAATTACAGAAAAATTTGGATAATTAAATCAATTTAACTTGTCACGGTCGGCTTTTATAATAATTACCGACGGAATGCTATCCTAGAGCGCACAGAACAAATTATTGGAAAATTGTGGAGGGTTCGAACATAAATATTTTCCGAAAAATTAATAAATTCGGTACAAAAGGATTCAAAAGTCCTGCAGACAGTGTAATTTACCATTTCCTCACGTATTTTGTTAACTCGTTTTCCTTGTCACGGAAGCAAGACTTTCCAATCACAACGAACTTAAAAATCAATCAATTTTATTATTGATAACTTTCGTTAATAAACCGTCGTGGTACTTTTGATTCTCGCAAGTAGTCGTTAACCCAGTTGCGTTCATTAAATTGCAGTTTAATAGTACATAATGAAATTTCTAACTTTTCAATTTAGAAAAGTTTGAAAATTTTTTTGAATAATATAATTTTAAATGGTTACATTTGTGGAAGGGAGCGAATTAACTTTTTATGCCGCAAAGGGTTTAAAAAAGGAACAATTTTTCGACCTTTCGCTTAATATGCAAAGTACATTAGCGAAACTGCGGTAATCGCGCTTTGTGTTAATCTGTGTAGATAAATATTACAGTTATCTTCCCAACTGCTTGTAATTCCCCGTCATTCTCTTACAATATCGGGGGGTGAGTGTTAGTGGGGTCCGGAGTTAGCAAGACCACCACGAACTATGTTTTCCTCTTTGTGGTTTTACATCGTGACCGAACGAGATTGTCGATTATTGCAGTTGTGGGTGGTCACAGTTGATAACATTATTACGGTACAAAACCCATTTATTTTAGTTTTAGCGTGTTGGAGTTACCAAATCCTCAAGTTGTAATTTGGATACACAAAAGATGTCCTTTAGATTATCTCAACTTTTGGCATTTCCTAGAAGCGATCGATGCCCACCTTTTTTGTCTGCTGCGGTTTTCGGGGAACCACCACCAATAAATAACGCTCCTCATGTCGGCCCGCTTAATCAAAATTTTGCATGCCGCATCAAAACGATCTGTTGGTTGGTTGGTTGGTTGGCGGTGTCTGGACACGGTCATTTATGCCAGGCACGTCTAAATACAAAATTTAAAAACTAATCTGACGTTAAATTACCTTCTTTATTCTGGGGTTAACAAAAATCTAAAATATGGGAGAGTGGTGAACACAGCATAACGCGCTGCTTGTATAACTTTCACACAATATAAATTTCGTGTAAAATAAGAAAATAACAATTTACTTCGCCGTACAAAACAAACTTTCTCAGCAAACAAACTCTTGACGCTTATAATCAAAAAAAAATACAGTCCATTTCCACGCTATTGGTATTAATATAATACCAACTTACATTATAACAATAACCTGAAATGAAGTTCCACGAGGCATTTCAGAAACATGAGATTGTCAGGCAAGGGATCGGATTTACCTTGTAAGTGTCACACGCTTTACGATCGAAGATTATTCGCATTGTATACTTTTAAAACGTACGAGGTTGGTTCAAATCGAAACCACATTTTTGGACATTTTGATCGAAAAAAATTTGTAATTAAAATGAAAATATTGTGTTGCTTTTAATTGCAATGTTGTGAACATAATTTCAAAATTTTAAATTGATCTGTTGAGCCGTTTTGTAAATAACTATGAAAATCTTACCCAAATATTACAGAGGGAGTGATAACGCTGATGTTAGCATCATCTAGAGTTAAAAACACTAACGTCAAACTTTCTCGCTCCTTTATTGCATAATTAGCGAGAATTAGCTCCATTATTAGAGAATTAGCGAGAAATATAGACGGTAGCACCTCGAACGTTAAAAAAGTGAACTTTTGTCAGGAACTTTTTTCATGTGGGAGGGGAACTTTCTCGCTCTCTATAGGATAATCATTTTTGCGGTAGAATAAACGTCCAGATCTAATTATTCTATTATATAAAAGGCAGTTTGTCTGTCTGTTCGTAACGCACGAATCGCTAATTTAATCAAAATTTATGAGTATTTAATCAATAAAAAGAATTGTTTACTTTTATGGAGTCGCGAATGACCGATTTTTATGTTGGATGTTCTAGTAACGAATAAAACAAGATTTTTTATCATAGCACCAAAAGCGTCTCAAACGGCTCAGCCTATCCTAGAAAAATTTTAACTCAAAAGAAAGAGAATATAATGTAGGTTACTTTTGAAATTACATAGTACCAATTTTTTATAATCTTTAAAACTTTAATTATTACGAGTTACTGTAAATTAATAAATTCATTTAAATTATTTATTGAGTTTTCGGAAGATTATTTCATTCCTTCATCAGAATAATGTAATACAAGTTTCAAAATATGAATTCTTAAAATGTTAAAATGTATGTTTAAAATGTAAACATTTTAAACATACCAATTTTTGACAATGTCAATTGGCAATGCCATTTTACAAGTGTGAAAAATTGTGGTGTTAATTTCATGTGGCTGGGGGGTATTCCATACCCTCCAGACCCCCTGGTTTCTAAGATTTTTTTAAATACTTCTTTATACAGTTAAGAACATTGTTAAAGTAAAACAAATTTATCCCCCTAAAATGTGGAGAAATTAGTGGGAATCCGGGGGGTCTGGGGGGTATGGGATATCCCCCCGCCATAAGAAAGCAATACGACGATTTTTAAAAATTGAAAACTTCCAAATTTCAATTGCCATTGCCAACAATTAATTGGTAAGTAAGAAAATCTTCTTCTTCTACTTTTGACTAGGATTTTTCCTGTTTGTCAAGTGTCAAGTTTGTCGCTTTCTCAGCGAAAACAAAGTAAGAAAATGACTTTCTAAAATTGATGACGTTACAAATTTGATTTTTGAAAAGTCGTCTTGTTGCTTAGTACTGATAACTCCAATTGACAATAAAACTTTTCAATATTGAAAGATCGCCGTATTGCTTTCTTATGGCTGGGGGAGTATTCCATACCCTCCAGATCCCCCGTATCCCCATCAGTTTCTTATAATTTTACACATCGTGCCTTACAACAAGGGGCTATTGCTCTCTCCTGAAAAACGTATTAAATATTTTTTTATGTAATAATTCATAATCAAGTCGAACATAACTTTTTAAGTTTTTCTAAAATCGGCAGTAAAATACACCAAAAGTGTAACTGATAACAGAGCTGGATTAACACGGTAGCAGAAGTAGCAAATAGTACGGGCTCGGAGCCCTTGTTTTTTCTATATTAAAAAGGTCATTTTTGTTCCCGTCTCGGTAAAAATTTCATTTCTATGTTCAGGTGTTCAGGGCACCGCACCAACATTTGATTCGTGCAACTGTTACAGAGTGCCTTAATCCGGCACTGTTTTAAGGGGTAATCACCTTGTGTGTGTCATTTTTCTGAATTTATTATAAAAAAAATGATTTAAAATGTTGTATTATTAACTCGTCGAAATTAAATAAAGATGTAAAATTTTTATGTATTTCGAGTTATAAAATAGATTAAAAATCAAATTAATTTTATATTAAAATCAATAAAAATATAAAATACCTGAAATACATAAAAATTTTACATCTTTATGTAAAAAAAAGATTTATTCCTAGTCGGGTTTATGCATATAAAACTACACGTCATTAGTACAGTACATTAAAATTTATTTTTGGATTTTTAAAAACAAAAAAACTATTCCTTTTTTGTTGACCTCTCTGGGCGAACTACAGGTCGCAATTTTGCACAAAAAATTGCATCGATTTGAATTTTTAAAATTTGAAGCTACAGTTAAAATTTGAACTCAATCGGATAGAAATTAAAGAAGCTAGCGATTCGCTAGATTTGGAGAGCATGGTTTTGAGAAAAACGCGTTTAAAGTTTCAAGTAGTGTGAATTTTAAAGAAATTTTTATTTTACTTCTAACCTCCGATACCTGCACCACATAATTGTCCTTCCAAATGAAGGTTATTGGATAATTTTAGATAAAAAACGTAAAAAGTCAAAATGTGATTCTACTTTTTTAAATTAGAATTTAATTGCTATTTTTCCTGTCTTTATAATATTTTTTGGTATTTATACGAAATTCCATAATATTTGAAGAAAACTTAACTTTTATCAAAAAATTTAATGAAATTAAAATAACCTTAAAGTCCCCCAGAAAATAAGAGGGCTTTCCAACAACATATGTTAGGGGCCTCCCTCTGGTCTAATCCGGCACTGACTGACTGACGGACTGGGAGCAGTTCTAGTCTCCAAGATCTATTTGTGGACTACAAGAAAAGCAATGGAAAGCACTCCCGTCCCATTAACATTTCTCTTCGTGCATTTTCATAATGACCGTAAGCATAAGCGTAAGACATAAAATTTAAAGTTTTATTTAAATTCTTAAAATTAAAACATTTCTTCCTTATTGAATTATTATAAATTATTTCTTGTTCACAAGGGTATCGAACGAGCGGTTGCTATGGAAATCGGTGTTTATTTTAATTCGTCAATAAAGCAGACCTGTATTACTTATTTGACAATGACGGAAAAATTCACAAAAAATTACAAATTTTATTAATTTGTTAGATTAGTTAAATAAATAAAGCACACATTAAATAAGCAGTCGGGGGGGAGGGGGGGATAGTAGAACGTTGTGTTCTTAAGATAGACCCACTCAGGTAGTTATTACCGAGGAAATGGATTTTAGTTTGTTTTAGTTACTCAATAACTAATAAATAAAGTGAAGAAATGGTGTATAATTTAGTGTAATAAAATATTGAAGCAAAAGAAGTAAAGCTAAATAAAAGTAAAGTGACTTGATTGAATAATTTATATCCGTTTAGAACAACGAACTCCTGGATAAAGATTTAATGATTTACAATCCATAATTTTATTTGAAATTGTAAATGGGTTCAAATTACACGGTGTTCCAATAAACACTGATTTTCGTGTGTGCTTTTTATTGGTCGCATGACGTTGTATTTATACTTTCGTATGTTGCTCGGAGCAGAGAGTTCTCTAAGTTTCAAAAGTAGCTCAAGTAGAATTAGGCTAATTGTAAGTTTGGATTTTAAGTTCTAAAACTCCACTTAAGCTTATTTTAAGTTTAGATTAATATTTAGTTAAGATTAGTAACTAAGTATGCGATTTTAAATTTCCCAACTTTTTTTATGCGTTGTTTAATTAAATAGGTTAATGTACGATATTTGAGGATAAACCAGATTATTCAGGGGTAATCCGTCAGTCGTCGATCTACCTTCATTAGCGTAAGCTCAGGTTTATTATACAATTTGTTGTTTTTGTAAACCTTGTGGTCTGGATCATATTGATTGAATTTCATACAATACCTGTTTAACGTGGAATCCAAACCACGGCTGGACTAATAATTCGACACTACCCCAAACTGCTTGTTAAGTTAACTTTAGATTTAAGTGCAACTAAGCAGTAAACCATGCATTTTTAAAGCTTCGCTGTCAAGCTTGATCGAATCTGGATGACATATTATCGTGTCGTTTTAAAATTTATATTTAAGTCAACTAATAGTACAGTGAAGCTGTGAGACTAATAATATTGGATTAGCATCGGGTTCACGCTTAAGTGCACCCTTCGCACATAGCACTCTTTAATCAGAGCGTAAAATTTAAGTAGTAGTACTACGTAAGAGAAAAGTAAAATTTTGAATCTTACTTTTTATATTCTTTTCTTTTTCAACGTCAGCTTCGCCTTGTTTTGATTACTTCTAAACCCAATTTTTGAAAAATAGAATAAAAATAACAAGTTTTTTTTTTGACGTGAATTTTACCTACTGAATTATTTGTTTCCTGAAAAGGTTTACATTGTTAATTTTTCTATCAGTATCTCATAAACGTCGAGGACAATTCCCGTCGTCAAAAACTATTCTTTTGTTTTTCCAGCAGTCTTTTTTTTTATTAGAATTCATGTAATTTTTATTAATGTTTTTTAGTTTTCCCCGCTTTTGGTTGTTATTTTCACTCTTTTTTTTGTGTGTCAAATTATTTTTTGATGTAAATTTTTGCTCACGCCAAATATTTCCCCTGTTTAAATTGGGTGCAACCACACCAATTGTTGGAAATATTTTTTACCTTTTTCAACTTTCGTGACATTCCAGGCACCTGATAGTGCATAATTAATTTGGCAAAAATTTTTGATATTGTGCACGCTATTAGGTTTATAAAATTGCAGTTTGAAAGCATCGTATGGCTTCGGTTACAAAAGCTAATTTAATAATGGTTATTTTTTTAATACGATAAATCGTATTTGGCTGATTGGATCCAGAATGGATTGGAGTTGTTCGAACATTTTTGAAACATTTTCGTGGTTTGCGGGTGACAATTAATTATTGTACAACAAAATCGAAATAACAATTAATCAAATTACTAATTTAATATCTGTTAATTCCACAATCTATAATTGTTTGAGAAATTAGATACGGCTTTAGTATCACAACAATGACAATTGTATACTGGAGCGTCAGCTATTAGATTTTGCAATTAAATTTTGATAATCAGTCATAAATTTTTAATTAATCGTAAATATTTAAATATTTAATAGTCGTTCGGTAAGCCGAACGATTGGTTAATGAAACTTTAATCGAGGTAACATTAATCTTAAATTTCCGAAATTACTTATTCATCGGTGGATAATCATCGTTCCGTTGCCCACGTTTTCTGTTGTTATTTACTTAAACAAAATTTAAAAAATCCATGACGAATTTTGAATAGACAAAGCGATTGGAGGATTGGATCAAAAACGCGACACCGTTATACTTTTACGTTTTTTTTAAACTTCGTGTTCATATTACGGCCAAATAAGCCTTCCAGCAGGATTTCGAGAGAATTTTAACTACTTTGCATTCATTAATTTTATTTTATCGTTAACATTCTCCAAAGTACCACACCCAACAAGAAATTAGAAATAAGTTTTGCGTTCGTTTTTAAAATCAAACCTTTAATCCTTATCTGACCTACCTCTGCACTAATTACACTCTTCTAGGTGGGTGCTTGCCTTGTCCACCACGTAAAAGATCTTGAAGATTTTTATTATAAATTCCGACATACCGGCAAACACCACCTATTCATTATGTATCTTGACGTTAATTATAAAAACACTCATCGAAAATTGATAGGTCGAGGCAATTTATTTTCAAATTGGGTTTTCTACGCTCCTAGTAGATAAATAAGTTATTTCTATCATCAAAAATAACACACTTACCTTTTTTTTTAATTATGAGGTTACGATTTTCTAGTAGCTTCTTCACTTCATCGTTAGGTTATATTTCACCCCTATTTACTCTGAACATAATTACACACCAAATAACTCAAAACTCTTCCCTTCACCTACAAGGTTCGATCAAAAATCACCGAACGGCTTACTTCGCGATTCCGCCTCGTATTTCGACCTCATTCCAGGACCCTTCGTGGTAATAAAATATCCTTATGTTTTTAAGTTTAAAGTCCTTTAGTGGCATTAAGAAATACGTGTAGGCGATAGAAAAATTTAGCTTGACATTATCTTTAATAAAAAATCTGGCGGAAATATTTTAACATGACGCTTATTATAAAAAGGGACGAAGCGAAAGGAAAAAATTAAAAGCAGAAACGAATTTAAGTTAGTCGGGAATGTGTTTCAGTGTTTCGCCCCTACCGACGACCTACCCTTAACTTAAAGTTGTTCTATCAAAGAATGATTATAAAAGTTACATTAAGTGCTTTCAACATTCGTAAGTGCCACATTCGAGGTCTCCATGGGACGATTTTTTCTTGTCTGCGTACATTTTTATACTCCTCAGGTCATATACAATAAATAAAATGATACCGCCCTCCTTGTACCGGTAACAATGGTATCTACAAATTACTTAGTGGCCGCTTTTCAGAACAGAATTTTACAATTCAAAAAACTTTTTTATGTTTAATTTTTCGAGCGTATTATACGGATTTTTGCCTGCTTTGTTGTCTCTTCTGGGTGTCGAATTTATTCGACGTTATCGGAGAATTTGTAAGAATCGAGCAGGTACACAGGTAGCATGCATGCGTATTCGAAATTTTTTCTAAAATATCTCACGAGAAACAGATTATCTATCGACTAAAGAAAATTTTTATGTTACCGAATATTTTATTACTCGTGACGTAATATAAATTGATAATAATAAATCACGTTTTCTATTCATGATTCTTCGTTTTGATTTTGCTATTTTAACGGTACAGGTACCACCCGCAAACAAACATCGCCGAAAAAAATAGTAACTTTAATATTATTTATCATTGTCTGAATACTTTTAAAATTGATTTTTTTTCGTACGGTGCTCGTATGTTGAAAAGCAGCAAATATACACGTGAATACTTACCATCAAATTTGATACCATTAATCATCCATGTTATTAATGGGGTAATAAAATTAGACCTGTTTGGTCAGCTTTTGTCCATCAAATAAATATTTTTACTCGCACTTCTATTAATTTGAATTTAAGAAGCCTAAAATAACATTGAATCTTTTTGTTGTATTTGGAATTACTTAATCGTGCATAACTTTTACATAAATTATCATATTTTAATACTATTGAGGTTTTCTGAAAGGCACATTTTTAAGCTAAAAAAGTTTTTTCCACATTTTTTTCTTTAAAACGCTTCATTTTCGAATTATTGCTTGTCAAACTTAAAAGGTATGAAATTTTTAATATTGCTTAACATTTTTTTGCTGAATTATTTAATTCTGGTAAATTTTTTTAAAGATATTGATTCTACTGAATTTTTACTACAAAAAATATATTTAATTTTTTTTTCTGTTGCGCACGGTTTTCGAGTTATTGTCATAAGTATAGTAGTTTGGAAAAACGTAAATAATACGTGAAAATAACGTAACGTTATTAAATAACCGTAATTTAGTAAATTTTACAGACGTTCTTTGTAGTGAATTATTGGCAGAAGTGAAATATGTAAAAAAAATCAATATATTTTTTTACTTATTTCAAAATTACCTCGTATATACGAACGCGTTAGCTCGAGCTGAACATTAGATCGATCTAAACAAGGTCGGTTTTAAAATTACGGAACTGGGGTATGTAAGGTCAAACTGCCCTTAGTTTGAGCTGAGGGATCTACATTCCATTTTAAGATCGTCTAGCTTACGTTTTTAGCTTGTTCTAACTCAAATCGGTCTATTCCGTTAGGTCCGCTTGCCTGACCATATACACAAATGGATTTACGTACAAGCTCAATCTGAGTTCCGCTTGAGCTGCTAAAATGTTTCCTCTTCAGCAAGAAAAACTTAATAAAATTTACCATGGTGGCGTTCTCCTTTCGCCCTTAATAGCCGATTATTTCATTTCATCGGCTTACAAACTAATTTAGTCGGGGAGCTACTAACAGCATTTAGCAAAGCCACAAAATATCTGTCTTATATTTCTCTATCTCTTTGTCTCTCATATGGAGGAATTTATGAATACTTTGGGAGGCTGAGGAGTATAACCCCCCCCTTCCCAAAAAATCAATTAACAAGTGTAATTTTTTCAAAATTATATAAAAAGTTATAAAACAAGAGTACTATCTAACTGGTGCTCTGGAAGGCACGTTAAGTCGTTGGTCCTCCTGAGTTAATGAATTGCCATCATTAACATAAAAACTAAGTAACTGGCACAACTGAAGGCCAGCTCAGCAAGCTACCTAATCGATGTCAAATATTTAAATGCTCATAAAACTATCACTTGCAATGATACGAATCAGATGTTGGATATAACCAGCTTTAGAAATTAAGATGAAGAATTATAACTTTCTTTCATTTCATTATTAATCCTTAAAAATTCCGCCCCCCCCCCCCGATTTTAACATTGCAGTGTGTAGACTTCATTAAACGGTCAACTTAATACGACTGAAGAAATTTTTGCTAACTGGAAATTATTTGTTTTCATAAAAAAAGTCGTCGTAAAAAACTTAGACATAAATTAGTTTTTGAAGTTTTCTGAAAGGTAATTTTTTTTCTGGAAGACTCTTAATTTTCGGGTTATTGCTTGTCAAATTTAAAAGCATGCGAAATTCTTTGCAAAGAATTATTGGTAAATGTTTACTAAAAATATTGATTTTATTGCGTATTTACTGCAAAAAATATATAATGTAATTTTTTTTCTGTTCAGTACGGTTTTCGAGTTATTATTGACGTAAATAACACGTAAGAACAACGTAACGTAATAAAGAAATAACTGTAAACTAATAAATTTTACGCGGATATTTTTTGTAGTAAGTTAGTCTTTAGTAGAAATGAAATATAAAATAAAAAATTTCGTGCTCCCACAAGCTACAAAAATAAAAAGCAGTCATTATTTTATACTAAATTGACCTGGTTGTGCGGCTTGAAGGCCGCACTGAAGCTATTTATAGGTTATCAATCAATAAACCAATCAAAAAAAAACACTAAATTCATAGTAAATTCATTTATTTTTGTTTTTCGTAAATCGATTCATTCATGAGCGTCCATAAGATCATTTTCAAAAAGGGGGAAATATCAAAAAAAAAATTTATTAAAAAGAATTATAATAATTTAAAACCGAAAGTTTTACAAAATTTTAAACAGTGACGCTGGTGAAATATTAAATGTCCAAAAAAAACTTTAAGTAGGCAAGAGCCGGAGGGGGGGAGCAGCTACACCAGTAACGATCACTATACCATCGAATACTTCCTATTTTTGCTTATGTTAGTCGGGGAGCTGTCAAAAATATATCCTAGCAAGATAAATTTCTTCTCGTCTCGTTCTCTAAAGGCAGTATCATAATATCGACTTAAAAAGTAATGTAGTCGAAGAGCTACCAACTGTACTTGAGTACGATTAGTAATCTTGGTTATAAATTTAATTGTTGCGCGATGAAACGTCTTCGACGTAAAGTAATTTGTGAATACAAAGAATTAATGGCTAGAAACTGTGTATAGTCCGGCGTGGTATGGAATACCTCCCAGTAAATGACAATCAATTAGGGCAATGGTGCAAAGTTAAAAACTCGAAAGTAGCGAAGAACAGAAAAATTGTTAACTTGAATTTAATTTTTATTATCCCCCAAAATTCTATTTTACCCCCCCCCCTCCTTCCCACGATTTCTACATTTCACTGTATAAACTTCAATCGAACTTCCCAAATTTAACACGATTTGAGAAATTTAAATTTGGCGTGGCTATTTCTTGAGTACGACTCGATCTGTTCATGCTGTGTGAATTAACGTACAGCAACATTTGCTTATCTTTATGGTTCTTGAAAATTGAAAACGTGAACTGCAAAAAAATCCGGAAAACTTTTGAACACTAAATATTCGGATACTTTTGTGGCAGTGATAGTTCAGAAACTATTCACTTTGCGGAAAACAATTTTTCAGAAACTACGTATCGTTCCAAAGCGCATAGAGAATATTAAATCAGTTAACTTTTACAGAAGTTATTTTATGTTTCACAATAATGTATGTGCTAGTTTGACACATTAAAGCCACATCTGAAATGGAATAATTTAAAACCGTGAACGTTAGAGAAAAAGCTTAAAAGGAATTGTTGTAAATAGTGCGATTTACGTGTATCGTAAATAAATGTATCGTAAATGGTCGTTGATGGTTATTAAATGATCGACGATATTTCAAAAACTGTACGTGTTCGCAGGAAACCTTTTAGAACAATTACCTTATTTCGAAACTCTAAAAAAATTTAAGTTATTCCATTTTTTACAGCGCCGAGTCCAACAAACTCAAAAAGCTCATTACGTGGAAAGCTATTCGCCTGCGGACTTACGTTTAAAATTTTTTTTTCTATAAGCATGAAACTGATGATATTAATGTTACTATACGTACATAAAAATTTCGTTATGAACTACGCCAACGTAGCAAATTGCATTATATATTTTAAATCTTATCACGTGAAAAACACGTAGATAAACCGTGCGAGTTTCAGGTTAGCAGATTAAAAGATGAAATTTGATTTATCAAATAACGTTCGATTGAGAAGATTATACTTTTTCGTATGAAAGTGGCAAATAAAAAACGGAAGCTGAAATATCTACCCAAACCGCGGTAGTAGATAATTTTAATAACCCATTAAAGAAAAAGCATCACGTCAATATTTTTATGAAATGTAAATGATACCTACTGTTTTTTTTTTGATACCGTGGTTATTTTAACAAAAAAATTTTGTCAGGGGATTAATAGCAGTGGCTTTTTTCTATTTATAATTGGTGAGGTGTTTTATAAACGATAGGTGGTCGCTACCAGTTTGAATATTCCGCACAGCGTGTTTTCTGACCTTCCGTCTCTTTCTGTTCCATCATAATTTGGACGATAACATCTGGAATTACATCTTCCTTGAGTTATCTCGGAGGGTGGTCGATCCGTCTTTCCAATCGCATTACGCAATTCGACTTAAATTTGTTTGTTAATATTCTTCTCATCATTAGCATCGAAGTAAAGAAAATTGTTTTGTAATGGTTGTTATAATAATGGTTTATGTTTTGCTGTCGTCGACCCGGGAAATTTAAATGGCACCGTGATCAATGATCATAAAGAAGTGAATGATCATCTTAGAGGGTGCCGCTTTTGTTGCAGTGTAACAAGCAACTTGTAATTATTTTTCACCCTCTGTGAGGTGAAAAGTTTGAAATTTCATTTGTATGAAATTAATGGCGCAATGTCGTGAACAGATTAATACGAAATCAAAAATTTCCAAATAAAGGTAATCTTTGTGGTCGTCGCGTGATGAAAGTTTTTTCTTTTGAATTTTGTTTGCTTTAAATAACAAAGTTACAAACCGTGCAGCTGTTTTTGTCGTGTTCTGAATTTTTTAGTTCGTTAGTATGCATTATTTGTTGTCGAAGAAGTTAAATCGAACGCCTCCACGATCGTGAGGTAACAATGGAAATTAACGATGCATAACCAAACTACTTCACTCCTCAACTCGGAAGCTCGAATAATTTTATTGTAAATCTCGTTTGGAAAACTTCCATCAACGAGTCTGTTGACCCGTTCCAGAAGCGGTGACCTAACGAGAACTGACGACGTTGTAACGTCTTGCTTATCAAATCATCCGAATCACAATTTTCTTGATCGAACTTTTAATTAAGGGGCCCCTCGTTTTACAATACGACCGCGTCTCTGCAGGCAAATCAAAAAGCAGCGTTAGAATTTCAAGTTCGACAGTTAGCCTAAGGGAGGCAGGTGCTAACTTGACCTCGATGAATGTGGCAACGTTGTTAACTTGGTTTTTTTTGTATTCGGAACCGGTTGAAGCCGTTAAAACAACCGACTCCGGCGTACGCCCGACTTGTGTTCTTACCGAGCATCGGAGTCTCCGATATTATTTGTTTGCTTTTATTAGATTTTGACGGTTATAGTTATTCCTATTGCTTTTCTTATAATAATTTCAACAAAATGTTACACATTTATCGGTCCCGTCTATTTATATATCCTGCGATTTCAAAAATCCGACAGTTTTTATCTAACATAAAATCAGATTTTATGGTTATGAATTTTTGATAAATATCTAATTAGGATGTTCCGAATAATTTAAAAATTTAATTAACTTTCTTGGAAGGTATTTCTTCTTGAGATTCCTAAAATCCATTAGAGCTTAATAATCTCCAATTCAAAGCTGGATTTAAGCGCCGCCACCCGAAAATCGTCGGTATGATGCAGCTGCTGAAACTGAAATCAGATGCCAACATTGAATAGTAGTATTAAAATTGTGATTTGGAAAATTAAACCTCGAGTGGACGCACTGGACCATAAAAAGCCCCTCGATTGTTTGAACTTTGCAATTTGTGTCACCCACTTTCGTCCTTTGGTCATCCTGTCGCTTTGAACTAAAAAGTTAGTTTTAGAATTCTACAAAGAATGGGACAAAATCAAAAAAGTTTTTAATTAAAATCTCTTACGTTTCAAGTCGCTTATTTAAATCTCGAGCGATCTTGGAATCTGAACGTTTCGAAACCCGTTCTGCACCTGCTCGAGAGTTAGTGATTTTTTGTACTACTATCAACTTTCAAAATTTTATTGCTTCAGTTCGACCTCAGCACCTTCTGAAATAACAATAACTTGGGTTACATTCGCTAACAAGAGAGCTCGTTATTTCAAGATTACTTTACAGACGACGGAAACCTTAAAAAGAGGTTTATGGGTAAATAATATAACCTGTTGAAAGTCCGGGATAAACTCGAAGAAAGAAAATAAAGGAAAAATGCATTTTTTCAAATCGACTCTTTTATTTGGCGTAAATGAGAACCGTATGGGTTCTTTATTTCCATCAGAAATTTAATACGAAACGAAATTTGAAAGGAACGACCCTCATTGTTTATCAAATCCGGAAGAATTACTGAAATATAAGCTTTGCGGGAACTTTTAATTACGCGCCCTTTATTGGGTTAAAAAATCGGGATAACATTTTAATGGTCAGGAAAAAGCTCCTAAGTGACGATAAAAGCTACCCCGGACTGAAAGAAACGAATATTTTCAGTTCGATCACGTCTCCGTTTATTACACGTGTGGACATTTCGACGTGGAATATTAAATTTTCGCATAATTCGATGATATCAAAATTGAAGGTTTTTAGTTTTATCTACTGGCATTTAGCGTTTTGTGGTTAATTTTGGACGAACAATTTAGATTCCGAGTTTTAGATAACCAAAATTGGTAGATTTAATGGGTAATGGCTCAATAATGTTAATAACTACTTCATTCCATCCAATCAATATTTGGTGGAAGCACGCACCAATTTTCAATTTTCAAAATTAAGTCGTTCAATTAACTTTTTAAGCGAAATGTTATGATGTGATCAATTACGTTATGAAATTATGGCGCTTTTCGGAAAGTAACGGAAACTTTACACCTTCAACGATATTCAGATCCACTAAAGTGTTTCTTCCCACGTTGTTTATTTAACTGCAAAATAGTATTTCAAGTAAATAATATTGAAAATTCTATTTCAAAGTACAAATTTCGAACGCGATGGAAGCCTTACGTAAACTTGCTTTCAAGTGTAATTTAATCGATCGCACTCGGAGAAGATAAAATTTACATCAGGTAGTTTTGCAAAATGACTAAAGGGAACTAAAAAATCTATACAGGATGGACACTCAAATTCGGACTTGAGGTCAGCATACGATGTATGTGCACAGACCGCGAGCAACAAGTAACAAATTTTATATTACGCTTGAACGAAGTTGAAAATTGATGTATTTCTCGCGTTGCTTAACGACTTTGTTTGAAGTCCAAAAACTCGTTAATTTTACGTTAATTCCGTATAATCTAAATTAAAAAAGTCGATAGCTTATTTCACCTTAATCCGGTGCTGCGTTACGCCACCCTCGTCGTCTCTTCCTCGTTTCTTAAACGCCAATTTTATCGACTGTTAGCTGAAAGAACAAAACTGAAATTATTTTTTACGATAACTGTCGTTCCTACAGCTAAACTTTTACGCTAAATTTATTTAACTACTACCAAAAACATCGATGTAAATTCACCAAGTGTAAACAATAACAAACGACAAATTTTTTAATGTTATTGATTTCTGTTCTTCAATTATCTTTTTATTCACTAATTTTTGTAAATCAAACAGAGTGTATGTGGTGACACCATTTGAATTCAACCTACCGTAAAATCCCTATATAGCTCAA
This sequence comes from Rhagonycha fulva, assembly GCA_905340355.1. Lineage (NCBI taxonomy): Eukaryota > Metazoa > Arthropoda > Insecta > Coleoptera > Cantharidae > Rhagonycha > Rhagonycha fulva. The sequence goes on from HG996559.1 coordinate 15,423,669, forward strand.
TAAAAGATTGATTTGTTTTTTGATTGTCACGAGTCCACGATTAAAGGGAGCTTTTTTATTGTGTAACTATCGAACCACAAAATTAACTTGTATTTGTCATTATTCCGAGTTTTATTATTTTTTTTTACCCGAGAAAGAAAGTTCATGTTTGCTATTATTAAAGAACGCTGCAATTATATTGAACAGAACGTTGTAATTATTTACAGCCGTAATTAACGGAAAAACGATCTTTTTGCACGAGTTACGTTATCATTATTTTCTATAGTTCAACAACATTTTATTGCACTGAAACCAGGGCCGTCTTAAAGCCGTCCCTGTTCGCGTCCATAAAAAACTTGTATCGTCGTTATCTTTATTAAAGTTGAGAAAAAAGTAAACAATTTCCGTATAGTATCGGCGCCATACAATTTCAATACTTTTATACGGACTTTTATTTTTGAATCCATAATGGAATGTTCGTGTTGATCGTTTAAAATGTATAGTTGCTGCCACATGTGCTTTTCAACCAATTTGCATTTTTATTTATTTTCAGTTGCCGTTATCCATATATCAGCCGCAGAGGAAATAATAGACACGAGGGAAGGCGACGATGTTACTTTAGAATGCAGGTTTTCTCCAATAACATCTAGAGAAGCACCCACTTATTATTGGGCAAGAAATAATAAGCAAACACACGACAACGTCGCAATCGGAAACGTTCCTCTGGATAACAATTACAGGTGGGTAATTTTAAAAAATTTTACATCTTTTTCTTCATCACATTAGTAGTCTCTTTTCTGATTTTCATTCTTTACAAGAAACAACGGAAACGCAAAACTATGCTCAATAATATAAACTAATTAACCTTCGGATCAATGTAGGTATATTATACGGACTGGCATTTACACTATTTCATTGTTCGCTAAATTACATAACTCTGCCAATCTATACTATGCCTTTCGTCCAACTATACCGGATATTAAACTTTTCAAGTTTATTTGATATAATAATTAACTAGAAGTCTCCCCCTCCTTCGTGTCATTTATAGATACACCTCTGATAGTCGTTTATTTATTTCCAACCAAACAAAAGTTTATGACCTACTAGACGCTGTGATTTATAACATTTACTATCGCAGCATCACAGATAAGTTTGCGAGACTTGAAGAAACACAGTCATGAAAGCGTCAATTGCAAATTGTGCTCAATAAATGACAACCTATTCTACAAATCATTGACGGTGATGATCATTGATCACTCACTCATCAAAAGATCGGAATTGCTTGTATGGTTGTAATCACCTCCGGATTTACGATTTTTCCAAACCGGGGTAAAAAATTGACATTGGCGCCTCTCTCCTCCAGCATTTGAGTTTAAAAATCAAATAAGTTTGGGAGTTTAAATATATGAATTTGGCGTCCTTTGAGCTGCCGCCCGCAACCGACACTTCTTCTTTCTGTTTATCTCCCTAGATAAACAACTAAAAGATATTCTGTAAATACCACCGATCTAAAAGGTTTAAACAGCCTTGAGAGCCGAGATTTCATGAATTCCTTCACTCCTGTTAATGGTGAGTGAGGCCGAACAACTGCGGCCTATTTTGCATTTCCCTTGAATGAGGTGGAACAGCCACATCGATCTAACAATAGTCTTGTGCCAGTATACATATAATATAATATTTTAGCTCCAATTTAATTAAAGTAATTACCAAAATTTACATCGAATCCTTCATTTTTTATTCTTCTTCTTTGTTTTCCCATTTACGGAGGAGTCGTGGTCGTATCTGACACTCTTCTGTGCACAGATTCTTGAATGATACTGCGCCATTTATTCCGGTTCTGGCCGCTTCTTAGGGCCCGATGGATTCACTTGATCAGTCAAACGCTTCGATGATCTTCCTCTCTGCCTGGTTTTCTCAATTTTTCTCTGGACTACCAGTTTTTGCAGGTTATCACCTTCTTTGCGAGCTATGTGACCGAAATATAATGTGCAAGTATAAACTATTTGTGATAATCGCTGTGGTTCTCTAATTTGTTCCAATAACAATTAGGGTTCAAGATTCCACTCCATACAGTAAGCACTGGAAAAACCGAGGGAAAAACTAACGTTTTAATTATTTTTTCTTTCTTTCTGTCTTTTTGGTGTTAAGATTAATATTGCTGTCCCTCTATGTTTTTTGGAGGTCTTTAGCAGCTAATTTAGCCATTTCGCACCTTCTCCTTATTCACTCCGAATTTCCTCCCTTATTTGTTATCAACGCTCCCAGATAGATGTACCTGCAGATTTACCACTTTATAATCACTTATTAATTTAGGTTAGGTCCTGTCTTTTGTCGTTTGCACCCCACGCCTTGCTCTTTTCTCTCATTTCCCTCATCAAATCGACCAATTCTTCTAAACTCACGTCTGACATTGGCGTGATAATTCTCGCATTTTTCTTTAGCGCCTTTCCCAAGCAAGATTTCAATCCTGGCAATTGCTTGTAATTACCTGCCAATCCTGAGTCTGGCTTGGCTCAGGTTTGGCAGGCCTGGTTCAGGCTTGGTGAATTACTAACCTAAGAACAGCTTCAAGGAGGCCTGCAGGCCGCACAACCTAATCAATCTAGTAATTGAATAAAATGCAAAATACATTCAATCGCAAACTTACGGCTCTAGGTCATATTACTCACAGCTACAGCCCTTACTGTAGAGCGTCTTGTTTAAAAGGTAAAGAAATCAGTAGGAATCCAGGGGGTCTAGGGGGGGGGGTAAAAAGTCGTCTTCTATTTTTGACTAGGATATCTCTTATTTATCAAATGTCAAATTTCTTGCTTTCTAGGCTAGAAGCCCTAGGTTCAATCCCTAACCCAGCTGCAAAAATTTATCCGACTTTACTATGACCTTTTCCTCTCGGAAAGCAATGGCAAACCACCGAAGGAAATCTGCTAAGAAAGCCATTTAATAATAACATATTAAATTGGTCGCCAACCTCCGATAGGAGACGGCACCTTAAGAAGAAGAAAATTGCTTACTTATAACTGGGGGGTATTCCATACCCTCCAGACCCCCCGGTTCCTGAGATTTTAATTTGTACTATCCCCTTTTTTGGGACATTCCAACAAAAGATTTATTCATATAATTAGAAACATTGTTAAAGTAAAACAAATGTATCTCCCTTAAATGTGAAGAAATGAATGGGAATCCGGGGGGTCTGGGGGGTATGGAATACCCCCCAGCCATAAAAAAGCAACACCACGATTTTTTAAAATTAAAAAGTTGCATTGCACTTACCATTACCAACAATTGGTGAGTAAGAAAGTCGTTTTCTTCTACTTTTGACTAGAATTTCTCATGTTTGTCAAGTGTCAAGTTCACTGATGCTTTTTCAGTGAAAACGAAGTAAGAAAATGACTTTCTAAAATGAATAGCGTCACACATTTGATTCTTGAAAAGTCGTCTTGTTGTTTACCTATAACTGGGGGTATTCCATACTTTTAATTTTCCAATTAAAACAAAAGACATATGTAACACAGGGGCCACGCCTCTGACTCGAATCTTCAAATTTCGTTACGTACCACTTTGACGATGATGTCGACCACGTGACCCCATTATGAGCACATTTTCCACAGATTGCTTCGTGCTAGTCTTTAATGCTTTTCGAGTCAACAGCTTGTAACGATTTACAAAATTTCTTAGATATCACAAGAAGAAGTTGTGAGCGGTCCAATCAGGTAATCTAGACAACTTTGTCAATTTTCTGAACTTCGAGTTCAGCCGTTCCGTTGCAAAATTTTCAGTATTGCACGTTTTTGACATGAATACATAACGTGCGACAGACCTGTTAGGTTTAACTTAAAAAAAAATTGTCAAAGTTGAGGTTCGAACCTGGAAGTTTTTTTGCTAGTATGCACCATTTCCAGTTTAATTCAGAAAGCATCAATTACAACCATTTTGTGAGTTTTTTTAAGCTATTATATTTGTACGTTTTGCCATCCATACACCCTGAACACCCTGAGCTGATTGTGAGACCAAATTAGTCTCAGCTCGGTTTGAATTACCTCTGCGATTCAAAAATTGACTGATGTAGTTTTTTCTGAATAAATTTCGTCTACTATTGATCACTGACAACCTACCCCACTTTTCCTTTTCTGAACTATTTAACAATTCGTTCCCCACAATATCCAATACAATTTTTAGGAACGTTTCAATTCGAGAAATGTTTCTCCAACTATGCAGTAGCTATCTCATCAAGATATTTGCTGAAGTGTTTTGTTCAAACTGTATTATCTGATAACTTTCGCGATTTCTAAGAACGCTACTACAGATTTGATTTTATTGTTTAGTTTTTCTCGCCATTTGGTTTTATGTTTCTCACGTTTCTTAACATTCATCAAGCACAATGCAATACGTGATATGTTGCACAAAGGCATATGTCTCCACATTCTGTTTAATAATAACTGCAAGTTTCTTTTATTTATTTTACACTTTTATTGTTATCGCCAAATGGAATTCGATATTTTAGAAATTTATTATTCTCACGCTTCGCCTTTAAATTTAATTTTAAGGAAAGCGACGCGACGCACGCACTCACCTTATTTTTTCAATTCTGACGTCATGTAATTTACTGTATTAATTATTTTCTTCTTGAAACAGATTAAATTATCATCCCGAGAATGGAATATACGATCTCTTAATTTCCAACGCCAGTTACGATAGGGATAATGGGAAATTTGAATGTAAAGTAAAAGCAGGAGGTTCTGGAGCTAATTTACATGCACAAAGATACACCCTTACTGTGTTGACGCTTCCACAACAACCTGCAGTTACTCCGGGAACACATGTCACCGCTACCGAAGGAAAGAAGCAGGAGTTGACTTGTTCCAGTATTGGAGGCTCTCCGGATCCCAGTGTGCGATGGTACAGAGAAGGTAAGAGCATCGTTTCTTTTCCAATTTTTAAATCGTAGAAAAAAGGAAAAAAATAGCCAACATTTTTTTTCTTTTCAAACTAAAATGTTTAGTTTGTAAAAACAAATGATGGTTTTGGACATACGATATATGTGTGTAATTCCTACGGAACTTATAAAGCACTTCCGTTTCGTAATCGACAAACTTGGATAAAATATGTTGCTTTTAGTCATATCAAACAAAAAAAGCAAAATAATTCACCCAAAAAACCTTTTTCAAAATCTTTTTTAAAATTATTTATTTGAACTTGATAGCCGGTTCAAATGTGAGTTTTAGCGGAATTAAAAAAGTTTTGCCTTGGATTGACTTGATTGACGGTTTTATTTGTTGTAATTAATCATAATCAATATTTAATTTTCTCTCACTTTTAGAAATTATAAATAGAACGAACTAAACCAAAACGTCAAAGTTTTGTAAAAGCGTGCAAAGTTGAAAAGGAAATACGGGAGGGTTCCAACAAAACAAAGTTGGATGAGGAAGCAGATTCGTGCACTCCAGGTCGGTTTTGGATGGCTTCTTCCAAAAATTATCTATCGCATTTTTCCGCTGACGGTGTTGTTCGTTTCTACAGTTCTTCCATATTTTCGATGGGTGATGATCCGGCCTCGTAATTTCCTACATTTTATAAATTATAGCTTATCGTTATATTTAATATACTTGGGATACTCGGAATCCATTAAAACCGACTATCGATATTGAAATAAATAATTTTACGATAAATTTATTGCATTTCGAAACAGTTTTAGATCAAAAAGAGCATGAAGAGTATTTTCATGTTGAATTTATGTAAATTTACTTTTATTGCCGCCTAACTAAACCGATATTTAATATTTAACCCCGTCAACCCGTTATATTTTCAATTTGTGTAAGTTTGCGTGTATTAATTACAAAAACTTAATGCGTTTCGCTCTCCCGGATTGTAAATGTTAATGGGTCAAAGGGAGCAACATTATCGTCTCTTTATGTAAATCAAACGTTTAGGAAAGTTTATCAAAATTATAAAATTACTGTCACCATGTTCATTAAATTTACGGTTATCGCGTCCCTTAAACTCGCCCGATTAATAATTTAATCGGATTATTTAAGAAACGTTTGAACCGAGATTTTGATGTGGGTTGGAAATTAAAAATAGTTGGGCGCCACTTTTAAAAAATTCCCAAGAGAAAATAAAATATTAAGTATAGGTCTGGTCAGGTAAGATCGCCTCGCCGCAAGTGATTTTTTCATCCACCCATTTTGGTTTCGGTTTTATTCTTAAAATTTGGGTTGACATGGACAGGAAAACGAGCAATCAGTCACCCTTAAAATTATTTCCTCCGTAGGCAGCCGTAGAATTAATGAATTTCAATACAAAAGATTATATCTTTTCTTTCTTGTTATTCCAAAGTTTGTTCTTTAGGGTAGAAGTCATCTAATTGATTGTTTTTCCTGAATGTAAGTGGAACCGGGACGTTGCCTGGGTGCCATTCAAACGTCCACTTTAGAGGCAAACGGAAACATCATTAAGCCAAGTAATTTACATGGTTAAATTGTTAACAAAGGCCGAGCCCGTAATTAAGTATAAACAAAAATTCGTACAGGTGTGTGCTTAGAATATAAATCAACTTAAACGAATCTAATTTCATTGTGGATGAATCCAAGTGCTCATTAATACGGAGTTGTACGGGGAGCGAGGAAAATGCAAATTTTTCATGAGAAATTCTATGTTAATGCAAATTGGATGCATTATATGCAATAAATTTTCTAGACCAAAAATTTCTCACCAACTTTTTTGAATTTGATAGTTAATAATAATTGCACTCGTAACCTACGATTTCGCCATACTTCAACGATTTGAACGTTATCAGCTTCGGTGACCATAATGGAAGTCTTTATCATGGAGTTATTGCATCGCATCTCGAAAAATTTTGATTTGATCTACGAGGGCGATTCAAATCAAACGCTTCTTCGCTCTTCCGCCGTTTCAATGACGGGAAGCAAAGCTTCCGATTTTAATTTAAAATTTAATAATTTAAGCATTTGTATGCGTTTTATTCAAACTCAGAGGTTAGAGCAATTAAGTAAGGATTGTGTTTTGCATCATTTCCCAAATTCCCACGGCAGCTTAATAATTTACAGCATCGAATCCAACGTCTAACGTGAGGAATAAACAAGTACAAATTGGGTTATGTACTCGATTATGTATAACGAATTAACGAGCACCTCTTTATTGATTACTATTTAATAATTTACGTACCGAGTTAATAAGAAATAATCTAGCCGACCTGATACATAATGTATCAAGCTTTGTTCTTATTTAGACATTTAAACTTGCGTTCTTTGTTTTCTTCTGCAGGATAAAAATAAACCAAACCAAACCAAGCTTTTGGGTTCATGTCACGAAAATTTTCCTTCAGGAAATCTTTTTATCGTCATATTTTTTCATTATTTTATAATAAGAATAACAATTACGATTTCGTGTTGTTACAATATAATGACAAAGAAATGGACGCAATTTTAAATGTGAGCAATTTTTAAATTCATTATTTGATTCCTTTGGCTCCAATTCCAGTCACGTCCTGTTTTTAACCAAATTGAACGACAAAATTTGTATAAAAACATGAATTTTTAATTTCCATTCCTGGAAGCTTTACTGATGCAGCGTTTAGTTGATTTTTCTCTACATTTCTCTACCGGAAGCTTTCATCATCTCTATAGTTTGTTCCAGATGAAAGAAACCTTTCACCGTTTGAAACTTTGAAATTCCACTATAACAGGATACCTTGCTATCAATTATCACAAATCCATATTGGAATCGCTTTATTTACTTAATGAATTACGAGGTAGCTAAAAAAGTAAAAATAAATTCCATAAACGTAAATATTGAAAGTTCATTTACATATAGATTGGTGTGACTGCATTTACATTTCCAACGGTATAATTTTTTAGCCAATTAAAACCATTTTTAGTTTTAAGAATTTCTTGTTTTTAAGAAAAACGAAAAAAGTTGTCGATTTCTGTACCACTATTTCGATAGTAGTATTGCGTTTAATTGGGATTGTTTAAGTTAATGGATTTCTTTATTAGCACAGTCTTAATTTAAAATGTAATGAGTTTTCTTGTTGGATGAATTTCTTTTCGGTATTGCAGTGTTAATAAGATGAAACGAGGTTTCCAAAACTAATCCTAATTGTTTACAAATATTTTATTTCGCTCCGTTCAGGATACCGGTGATTTTTTCACTGTAAAACATTTTTTTTTTTTGTATAAAATAAACGTCCGATTTTTGAGTTTCAAAGTTCTTCCATGTTTTGCCGTTGCTGCTTGTGTTGCCGAAAAGATGACTAACTTAATCGTTTAGAAGAAATAGAACGAATAACAAAGTTTCCGTAGGCGAACCTGCTGAAGGATCATTACTGTGTTTAAATCAGTAGTTCTCAACCGCTGGTCCGGAAATTCAAACAAGTGTAATTACCATTTCTTTTTCTTCTTCTTCAGATTAATTTAACTCTTAAGGCATGTTATTTCCAACATCTGCTTCGTTTCCTTGGAAGTGTTAGTTTTATGAACTTAAATCCATTAGAGAGCTTGCTGGGCTGGCCTACATATGTGCCTGTACCCTGATTTTTATGTTAATGATGACAACTCATTAACTCCAGAGCACTACTGGCTTAACGTGTCTTTCGAAGCACGGAGACTATCCATAAGAGAATTTGACCTTTCCCCGGTACCTCTCACTCGTAACTGATCGCGTTAACTACAAGACAATGGCCGTCTCAATTACCAATTCAAATTAATAAACTTAGGGGATTAGCTGGGAAGGGTAACGGATTTATCCCACTCTACACCATTTATAGCTGTAATTCATAAAGCGTCAAGTATAATTTAAATTAGCCATAATCCTTTCAACCTTACAAGTGTCCATAGGGCTCTACAAGACTGAAAACTGAGCAGTATCGCAAAACTAGTCAAAATGTCGATTGTGCGACCGGAAATTCTAACTTATTTGAATTACTAGTAGGTACACTTTCTGAATTAGAGTGAAAAATACGCTAAAATATGTGAAAAGGCTTCAAAACAAATTTCTCAGGAACCGGGGGGTCTGGGGGGTATGGAATACCCCCCAGTTATAAGCAAGCAATAAGGCAACTTTTCAAATATAAAAGTTGTGACGTTATCAATTTTATAAAGTCATTTTCTTACTTCGTTTTTGCTGGGAGAGCTGGAAACTTGACACTTGACAAACAGGAAAAATCCTAGTCAAAAGTAAAAGAAAAAGACTTTTTTAAGACAACCACTTGTTGGCAATTAGCAATTCAATTTTGAAAAATCGTCCTGTTGCTTTCCTATGGCTGGGGGGTATTCCATACCCCCCAGACCCCCCGGATTCCCACTCATTTCTTTACCTTTTAAACAAGAGACCCTACACAAGTACTGTGGCCGTCTTGATATTCTCGTACACTCCGGAATAATATACGAATAATGTGCTTTTTTATAAAAATTTTTGTTAGTTGGCGACCGGTGGTTTGAATCGTGTCACGCTGATATTAAAATAACGTACGGAAGGCATGCAGATTATTTTAAAAGTTATTCTCTACTACGTGAACCATCCACATTTTGGAAAACGCAATATTATGAACAGATTTTGGAAAATTTTGTGAAACCGTTTCGTCTATGTCATAAGGAATCTAAGACACCATTCTGGGCAAATCCAAAACCTCCTGCATATTTCCAGTTTAGAGTAATAAAATTTGCAGTGAAGAAAATGGGTTTCTCTGCTCATCCAATTGAGTTGGTGTTATAAGAAGATGGTCCGTATAAAAGCCGATGATCTGAAAATTATCGAAATTTCAATCAAATTCACATGAATTTACAAGGCGCAGGACGCGTTCAGCTTTATTACGGAGGATGTTAAGACCATCAGCAGCACAGAATTTTGTAGGGTTTTCTGTGCAATATTTAACATCTCGATAATTATACAGGGTACCGTGAAGTATTTATCCCGCAATTTAAATATTCCTGTATGGTTATCTCGAATTATTCAATTGGATCTGTGATCCATGTGTTCAATAAAAATTATGCAGTTAATTAATGAAATAGGTTCAATTATCATTCCTACCCACTTTTGCCTATTGCATTACTATTGATAATTATTTACTAAAGTGAACAAGTAGCTGTCATGCGGTTGCTAAGCAACAATATCTTTTTGTTTATTACCTTAAGTCTTAACTTCTACATGATGTCTTTTTTATGCTTAAGCTGAAGTCAAAGAAGAAAAATTATTTCTAAATATGCTTTCCTTTCAAATTCTTTAATATTATGTTTTCATGATATTAGTAATTTTGAACTATGCAAAATCTGTCATACGGTTGCTAGGCAACCAAACAGTTTCGTTGACAACCTTTAAATTACTAATATCTACACGAGGTCTTTTTATGCTTCAGCTGAAGCCAAAAAAGAAAATATATTTCTAATAAAGCTTTTTCTTTTCTACAACAACTTTTGTGATATTTATAGCAAATTTAATCAAATACAAAACCAATTGTTGCTATGCAACAATACATCAGTTTTGCTTACATCCTTAAATTACTAATTTCTCTATCGAATCCGATACTATCAATTTGCAGTTGCTAAGCAACAGTATATTTTTAATTTAACTTCAATTATCAATTTCTAGATTTGCTAATCCGGACATAAAATTTTCACGTGTGTCCGGATTATAGAATTTAACGCAACAATAGAGTTAGGAGTGTCCTAATTGCGCGTATGTCCGAATTAGCAAAACTGTACTGTACATTTTGTTTTAAAATGTGTCAATTGCACGCGTTAGCTCAAACCGACTCAGATCGACCTTGTTACATTGACACAAATGTCACCCAAAAATTCCATTGGGGGGGGGGGCAGCAACATGCATCTAAATACATGTTTATCCCGTCCCGTAAATTTAAAACCGAGCTTGCTTAGATCGATCTAACGTTAAGCTCGAGCTAGCGCGTGCATATATTTAGCAATTTTGATCTATGCTAAAGCTCTAGTATAATTGTTGCTAAGCAACAATAATTGATCTTTGTTACAATCTTAAATTATCACTTCCTACGCGAGGTTCTTAAGATTATCTTCTACGTTATCATAAAAGTGGTTATAGTAGTTTTCTGTTTACTTTAAACTTTAAAGTAAACTAAAACTTCGTTACAAATACGCCTACGATTATGAGTGAATGCGATCTAATTTTGTGAGAATATTTTAAAGCCTACTTAAGTAATATTTTATTTTTGAAGTCAGTGATAATGAATTTGTATTACAATTTTTATTCTAATTTTATTTTACCAACGAATAACCTTAAAATTTCAAATGTCACGACTAATGTCCATACATCAGAAGATTTTCAATGTGTTCCTTACGATAAAGCATACAATGTAAACGTTGAACTGTTTTCTCATAACTGCACCTTATAGACGTTTTAAGATAAACGTTGCGCTATCTGGTGGTTAGTTTTGTACTAGACGAAATGTGTTGAATTTGTTGTTTGTTTGATAGATATATCTTTTCTGCTGTTCTTTTGTTTGTAATGCCATTGTCACCTTTCGCCTAGTACCAACACCACCGCTAGAGGTACTACAATCTTAAATTGAAACGTCATGGAAGTAACCAACCAATCGCGGTGCTTATGTACGATGACGTAAGACCAAAGTTACGTGGCAAGGATTGTAGTTCCACTTATTTTTATTTTTTTTACATAATCAAATAATAGCATTATCCAATCAACCATAATCTTCAAGTTTTTCTCAATTATCTTAGTTTGCAATTTTCAATTAATTTAGCGAAGGAAATAATTACTTATGCTTGTAGCATAACTTCAGGTGGTATCGAGTTCCAAGTTTAATTGTATTTCATTGTGTTGAATTAGTTCTAACCCCATTGGTAATTAAATATGCTTCTGTAGATTTCTCCCTGACCTGTTACACATCGCAACACATACCCAATGATTTCTTCCCTTAGGTTTCAAAAAACGTTGAACTAGCAAAGAAATTACTCCATGACCAAGGTAAATATCAAATTTGTCCTCAAACTTCATTCCAAACCGTTTTTCTCATAAATGTCCCAGTTAACTATTTTATTAAAGTAGAAAATTTACGAGACAAAAGCAAACTCTTTAAAAGTTTAATGAAAGTGCTTTCGTTTTATAGTGAATTTTTTTTAAAATCGACAAGAAGGTTTTGTAAAGCTCGAAAGTCTTTTAACTTTAATTATACGTGAGATATTATACGTTTTCCGAGTAGTTTTCAACTTTTATTATCAACAGACAAACTGAGGACTTTTCTTTTAACTTCCAAGTTTCAAGCAAAGTTACTACTTTCAATAGACACCTGAAAAAAATTTATTGCTTAGAAAATACACAAACAGCTTGAATTTGTAGCAACAAAATTTTACTCCTTCCTTATTGGAACCTGGAGAGGCGCAGTCAACAGTTTACATTGGATCGTAAAACTCGATTGATAATAAAACAAATTTGTTGAGCATAAAATCGAAATAAAAAAAATATTTAATTTCAGATTCGACGTATCCGTTGGAAGCTGCACTGAAAAACGGTGGTTCAAGAGATCATGCAACTACAGCCACACTTTCTTTAACTCCAGGAAAGGACGACGATGGTGCAATTTTTCGATGTGAGGTTTGGAATAGAGCAATGCCAGAGGGAAACAAACTTGAAACGGCTGTAACTCTCAATGTCAACTGTAAGTTTCGTTTTTTGTTTATTATCTTTTTTGGAGTTTTTATTACCCAATCTTTGTAAAAAATTTATTTACATTTCTCTCACGGGCCACATGCGTCTCATACGTAACAGTAACGTAGCGCTTATTTGGTCAAAAGCGTTATCATCATTGCCAAATTTTGTTTTATTTCAAAGATTTCGATTTGTAAACTTGGTCGGGCTATAATAACAAAAAACTATTAAACTGTGCTTTTATTTATTACGGCGCCCTCGTACACCCACTTGTCGAATCCAAACACGTTTATGACATAAATTGTGGATGTGCTGCACCTACGGTCAACAGTAAAATTTTGAGAACGCTTACCATAATAAGCGTGATTTTTGACGACGGTTTAAAGAAAATAATCGATTACTTAGCGAACACCCCTCGTGTAATTCTCATTGAAAATTACTACATTGTAATCACGAACACGGTTATTATCTCTCTATCAACAAATGGAAATTAATTATCCAGTGCGGCTGATAATGTCGAAATATATTCAAAATTCGAACCCCAAATTATACCTTAAGTTATCTTGATTAAATCGAAATCCGTTTTAACCTACAGGTACACTTTTATTTACCCGTTGATGGACCAAATTGCTGTCTAGAAACTGAAATAGGAAATTTTATGGGTTTATAGCCGGTCATTACAGAAAAAAATTTTAAACCATAATCCGAGAGTGTGGTCATTAGTTACACAAGCGATTCGGGTAGTTTTTGTCAACCGCAACTCCACTTTCGTCCATTTTTTCCGTAACTTCCCGCTCTAATTTTAAAGGAATTTTTACTTCAATTAACTATTTAAAATTTTTTTTGGAAGAAAGTCATTAGATGAGTTATAAGAATTCGAAACGAATATCGACAAAAAGTATCAATTCGTACTACATCTAACGAGCCATTTTGCTGAATTGACAGACCTAAGTGACCGTTGTAACTGATTAATGATCAATGATCGGATAGGTAGGTTAGTGACCGAATCAACCTACTCGTATTTTTGTGATCCTTCAAATTGGACATTAAAAATTAAACTTGTGGTTTCAAGTTATAAGGGATGTTTAATAGTATATTACTGGCAGAGCCTCGAAAATGAGCCAACTGTGCTATCGAGGCAATTAGTTTTATGTTTTGCAGAATTCTATAACCGCTTCAGAATAATACACCACGTTTTTGCTAAGTACTTTTTCAGTTAATTATTATGGAACCCAATTCAACAAACAAGAAAAAGTTTTAGAATCACGGGGCCCCGAGCTATCCGAGCTTTTTGCTTTTTAAACAAGCAGAATCGTATTTCCTTTTTAAGTCGAGATTTAATTTTCGAATATTTTTTAGTAATCAAATCACGAAGATTGGATTTCTCTAGAATTAAAATTAAAGTACATAAAATATTTTGAAGGAAAATTTAAAAGTAGGTATTTTGAGCTACTTTTTTTTTAATCGAACTGTTCAAAAAGTAACCATTTTTCACTTTTTACGTTGTCGAAATTATTCGGGCAACTTTCCTGGGATTTTAAATAGCCCACTTTGCATTTCTGGCTCTTATGCGTTACTAACAGACAGAGCGGAGATTTTACTGGTACAAATTGAACTTGGCTTTTATAGACAAGCGTTACAACTTTTTCAACCTTTTTGTGCTTTTCAAAACTATAAATCCAAATCGATTAGCTTTTTTCTCTTATTACGAAAAACTTATTAATTTGAACTTTACGAGGAGTCACTTCTTTTGTTAGTTTTTATTTTCAAACCCCTGATGGCTAATCGATCAACTTCTGATTAGCAAAGGAAGCTCATTTCAAACTTAACTTTGATGCTCGCTGCACCTTCTAATTACAGATTTTTGTTGTTTCTCAATCGAAATTGTGCTAATTGAAAATCAGAAAGACAATCATGTAAAATGCAAAGAATTGACCTTTCAGACTTTTTTACGTATTTTATCACCCAAGTAGATAATTCTCTCCCCCTCCCCCCCCGATCTGAACGTGCAGTGCTGTCGTGTAAACGGACTGGACCAATTTTTGTTTCTGTACATTAACCACACCCTGTCAACTTCAACTATTTCTTTTTTTTGCGAGATGGGGGGGGGGGTACAAACAATGCAATTTGTGCCTCAGCATATAAAAATGTCAAAGGTCTATGTGAGCGACAATTCAAAAATTTGCAACATTCTGAAAAAATATACTGCGCGGTCGCTTGATTTTGTACAATAACGTCCATGCTCCATGACTGTGTAGGTGATCCTTAAAATTTTATTCGCAGAAAATTTCAAAGTCGTAAATTTTAACTCTGTAGTGGCTATCAAGCGGAATAATTACTAATGACCCCCCATGCAGTGGCTGCTGGTGAGGCGGATCACTGGAATAATTAGTCAAATTTTTTAGAATTTCTTCAAAAATTTACCAACCGCAAACAAAAAGTATGCAAATAAAGAATTCAAAAAATGTATATGCGATTTCTAAAAATTTTGTTAATCGTTTCAGTGTGGCATTTAGAGTCCTCCCTTATAAGCCGCCACTGCTCACTGTAAAATCTACAAATTTAAAGAATTTAAATTTGTTTAGAAATGTACCTACTATACAATTTAAAAAATTTTTATTTAATCTTCCCCTAGAGCCGTAAAAAGCGCTAATGATAAGCAGCTTAACTTGCACCGCTCCCCCTCCCCGGGGCCCTTCAAACAAGAGATTTATTCATGTATGATTAAGAACATTATTAAAGTAAAACAAATTTATTCCCCTAAATTGTGAACAAATTAATGGAATCCGGGGGGTCTGGGGGGTATGAAATACCCCCCAGGTATAGGAAAGCAATACGAAGATTTTTCAAAATTAGAAAATTGTATTGCCTAATTACAATCACAAATTTGATTTTTAAAAAGTCGTCTTGTTGCTTACGTATAACTGGGGGGTATTCCATACCCCCCAGACCCCCCGGTTCTCCAATATAAAGAAGTAACCATATGACACTTAATATTAATAAAAATTTTAATTCTTGAGAATTCATCTTATATTCAATTCATATTATGGGGGTTTTCCACAGCACTCGGTTTTTCAATTGTTTACATGTAAAAATTTTGTTAATCGTTTTAGTGTGTTATTTAGAGTCCTCCCTTACAAGCAAAAAATCAAAAGAAAAAAGGCTAAAATCTACAAATTTAAAGAATTTACTTAATTGCTTAGAAATGAACTATAAAATTTAAAAAAAATTGTATTTACTCCTGCCTCTCTCCCAAAGCCGTAAAAAGGGTAAAAAGCGCCTATGATAAGCAGCTTAACTTTCATTACCCCCCCCCCCCCCGCCCCCCGGGGGGGGTCCTTCGAACAGGAGATTTATTCATATGATTAAGAATTGTTAAAGTAAAACAAATTTATCCCCCTAAAACGTGAATAAATTAGTGGGAATCCGGGGGGTCTGGGGGGTATGGATACCCCCCAGCCATAAGAAAGCAATACGGCAATTTTTCAAAATTGAAAACTTTCATTGTCAATTGCTATTGCCAACAATTGGTAAGTAAGAAAGTCTTCTTCTTTTACTTTTGACTAGGATTTTTCCTGTTTGTCAAGTGTCAAGTTTGTTGCTTTCTCAGCGAAAACAAAGTAAAAAACTGATTCACTAAAATTGATAACAGTATAAATTTGATTTTTGAAAAGTCGTTTTGTTGCTTACTTAACACTGGGGGGTATTCCATAACCCCCCTCCAAACTCCCTGGTTTCTGAGAATTTAATTTGCACTATCTCCTTCTCGGGACGTTTAAACAAAATATTTATTCATGTAATTAGGAACATTGTTAAAGTAAAACAAATTTATTCCCTTAAAATGAGAAGAAATTAAAAGAAATCCGGGGGGTCTGGGGGTATGGAATACCCCCCAGCCATAAGAAAGCAACCCAAAGAAAAACAAAAATTTGATTTTTGAAAAGTCGTCTTGTTGTTTACGTAAAACTGGGGGGGTATTCACCCCCCGGTTTCTGCAAATTTAATTTGCACTACCCCCTTCTCGGGACGTTTGAACGAAAGATTGAAAAAAAATTAATCATCATCATCATCAGCACGTCATACACCTGTAGTCCGTTACGCCACTCTACTATTTTGGTCTGCCCATCTCTTCTTTGGTCGTCCAACGTTTCTTTTTTTTTTTTTTTGGCTTATATTTAAAAATTTGTTTTGGTATACGGGTGTTAAATTTAATTCTTGAGAATTCATCTTATTCAATTCATGTTATGAGGGTATTCCACAACACCCGGTTTTTCAATTATTCACATGTATGTAAAGGTGCCCTCCAGGTCAGAGAAAGATTTTTTTCAGGAACATAAACTACATAATACTTAATTTTATCTCATTTTTATGTGTTTCTATGTGTGGATAAGTCTTTTTACACCCAAAAATGTGAAAAAAATAAGCTTGCAAGCGAGGGTTGGGGATGTATAGACAGTGGAGTAAATACCGACGAGGGGGGCATATAAAGAGGAATGGCTTCAGGCCCCCTTAAATTGCATTATATTGCAACCACATTTTGTTTTGTTTTTATTTTTAAGTCACATACTTCTCAATCGGGTGGGGGGGGGCTGTCAAAGCTTCTGACTCACTTCTATACCCAAATTTGTTGTCCAAAAGTTTGCTGAAAATGTGTTAGAAGCGGAGTAGCCCCTCTACTTGCTTAAATTTTTAGAAGCAGTTTTTGTATCATTTGGATGGTAATCTGATCACCACACGGTCACCCATCCAAGTGCAAGCCGCTTGCAACCTTGCTGATATTTTAAATCAATAAATATCCAGATATTAAATAAAAAATGTTCTTGTCCGAAGTTTTTTCTTAAAATAAATGTAGGTATTCTATATTTCAAAATAACCACCACGACGAAAACAAAGAAATATTTTTTTCTCCGAGTTTATAGTATTCCGTAGTTTCGTTTACGAAACTGAATTAATTATTGAATAAAAATGTATCACTTTCGTCAATACAAACCCTGTTTTTTTGTGCGCTCAGAAAGATTAACTATAAAATTGCGCACTTCCAAAGATTTATGAGTTTGATTTTTGCTTTATTGACGAAATTATTAGTTAATCTGGCTTTATCTATTTGGCCAAACACATTTTTTCCTTGTTTATAAAACTTTTGATTTACATCATAAATTTTTCTAATTAGGTTAATATGGTCCATATTTTCACAGCGACGCATAAGCATACGCGCGCTTAAAATAACAAATAATATCTTTGGCAAAAAAATTTTCTCTACTTCCCGTTTCCGCGTAAACTGCACCGTAAGAATTTATTTTTTTGGGTGATTTAATTTCATATCAAGAATTTTTTAATTTTATGCTTCGAGAGTCGGAGAAATATTTTATGGAAGTTTCTTGAAATCTTGTTTCATCGCCCACTCTCTTGCTGATTAATCCGGTTTCAGCTCGATTAAATATTGGCTGGAACAACTTAATTATTACACAAATATTGATTATTTCTCGGCGAGGTAGAAATTATAGGTAATCAATAGACGGTTGAACCTTTCGGAATCTTGTAGGTATATCCTTGACTAAGAAAATTATCGAAGTTAGTTGACATTTCCATGCAGCTATTAATAGACAACGCATATTAAGAATGTGGGGATGTGTTAGCTAATGACTGTGAAAAAAAAATGTTTATAAGCTTCTTCTACGCGTTTATTTTCATAAAAGAATTTCTAAACCAAAGTTTGTTATTCCACAAGATATGTTTTGGGTGAACCTGGACGTCCGAGCAAAATCTAATGATACATTAGGATTAACTCAGTTAACTGAAAGGCTGTTGGATTTGATAGAATTCCAAGCTAATCTCGCAATAGACACGCTATAAACATTAACGCTTTTTCTACAGAGAAATGAAAGACAACATCTGGTATATTCCCAGTTATATGAAGCGTCTGCCGGATGCGCTTGTTTAAACCTCCGCGCCACATTACAAAAACACCAATTAACAATTTTTAATGTTTATATCTTTAAAATTAATTTGGCACATATTTTATTAATCGACATGACGTTGTACATGCAATTTCGAGACGAATGACTTGAAGTTATTTATATCCACTCGACACGTTAGGTGCAATAACACTTTTAAAAAAAGCTATTAGCGTTATCCTGATTTACAACGCCAATAAATCTCCAAAGTTATATTTTAAATATTCAGGCCTTCGGCATCGCCAAGTTCCCTGCAGTAGCAGCAATAACATTTGAATTTATTTCTTCCAAAACAACCTCTAAATAATTTCATTTAATTTTAGATTTTCCTCGCGTGGACGTAGGACCTGAAAATCCCCTAAGAGTCGAGAGAGATTCATCCGCAACGCTACAGTGTTCCGTTGATGCTAAGCCAAAAGTGAATATAGTCCGTTGGACACGCAACGGTCGTTTTATAAGTAACTCTAATAGCCACCTCCTTCACCGTGTTAGCATTCAGGATGCAGGCAAATACACCTGCAGCGCCGATAACGGTCTCGGTAAAATTGGAGAGAAGGAAATCATTTTGGACGTTCTATACGCTCCAGTGGTCACCCTAGAAGCAAAAACGCAAGAAGCGGAAGAAGGAGAGGCCGTTTCAATTAAATGCAACATTAGCGCAAACCCTAACCCAACCACCATCGAATGGATAAAAGACGGTAAACCGGACTTCCGACAATCCGGCGATACCTTACGACTCAGTCACGTAACCGCCGAAAATTCGGGAACTTACGTTTGCCGCGCAATCAACATCATCACCCCCAGTTCCACCCCAATCAGACGAAACGAAAAAATTGGAAACGCTTCCATCGCTCTTCTAATCCGACACAAACCTGGAAAAGCTCGAATCATGCCCGACAAACCCATTGCAACCGAAGGATCTCCCGTTACTCTTACTTGTACAGCAACACCACCGGGTTGGCCTGCACCTCAATACAGATGGTTCAGACCAGGCAGTGACGGCCAACAAACCGTCCTGGCAACCGGCACCAAATACACGATCCCAAATGTTAACCTAAACAGCGAAGGAGTCTACTACTGCCAAGCAACAAACGAACTCGGGCACGGAGAAGTCGCATCGGTCAATTTGGAAGTCCACCAACCACCCACCTTCAAATACAAACTCAAACCTTTAGAAACAAAACGAGTAGGTGATCCAAGCTTTTCTGTCGCCTGCAGCGCCAAAGGAAAACCTCGACCCGCCGTCCGTTGGCTCAAAAACGACGAGGAACTAACCGCAGATGCAAACTTATACGAAGTAAAAACCGAAACGTCCGAAATCAGCAACGGCGCCTTTAGCGTCCAATCCATCTTGAAATTTAACGGAAAAGCCAGGCCGAACCGAAACGAACTCTTACCATCCGATCGAGGCGTCTATACCTGCGTCTTCGAAAACGAAGTGAGAAGAGTTGAATCCAGCATGCATTTGCGAATCGAACGTAAGTAAAACCTACTTGGTTTTTGTGATGTTCAAAAAAATAAACAATTCCTTTTCAGATGAACCAATCGTCCTTCATCAGTACAACAAAGTCGCGTACGATTTGCACGAAACCGCCGAAGTTGTCTGCAAAATTCAAGCGTATCCAAAACCTGAATTCAAGTGGTATTACGGGGTGAATTCGTCTCCACTTCTTTCGTCATCCGAAGGCCACTACATCGTGAACACCAATGTGGACGAAAACGACATGTACACCAGCATTCTCAAAATTTCCAACATCAAACAACAGGATTATGGCGAATACAACTGCCAAGTTATCAATAATCTGGGAAGTATCGAGGCGAAAATTCGTTTGCAACCGAAAGGTGCCCCCGAAAAGCCAACCAAGTTGTTGGCTCAACACGTCGGTCACAACTTTGTAACTTTGAACTGGGAACCTGGATTTAATGGTGGAATTTATAACACTAAATATTACGTTTCGTACAAGAAAGTTCCTAGCAATGAAGACGTTTTGATTGAAGGTTGTGGTGTGGTGACCAGATCCGTTGATTGGAAAGAAATTGACTGTCAACAAAACGTACCATGTAACGTTTCGCATTTGGATCAACATCAAAGTTACGTTTTTAAGGTAGGTTGAGATATTTGATTATCACAGAGGAGGCTAGTTAAATAAGAAGAGTAAAAATCTCATAATTCTTAACAGCAAGTTTAACAAAAATTGTTACTTCCAGGTGAAAGCTTTAAACATCAAAGGAAATAGTGACAATTCGCATGATGTAGGAGTAGCAACGCAAGTGGATAGAATTCCGTTACCACAAAGAGTAGCATATGATCCATCATCTCACGCACTTTCCGTCAATATTCCGCCCACTTGTCTTCCACTGGTTGCTGTAGTTGAAACCATCAACAGCGACAATTTACCTTTAACAACTTGGCAGGTGGTCGATACGCTGCAGTTGCAAGTTTCTGGTATTTCCCCGACTTATAAAGAAACGGTTTTGCACCAAATGACTTCGAGGCAACGGAAAGGCTTGGGAAGATCCCTAGTGGATGATGAACCAATCGGAGTGAATGATGATAACACCGGAAGGGTTCGAGTTAGACTGTGCTTGAAAATGCGTCAGGAACACTGTGGCGAATATGTAGAAGCTGAATTAGGTTCAGCGTTCATAAAAGAGGCATCTACGGTTACAACACCGACTTTCATAGCCATCATTGTTTCTTGTATCGTTTGTTTGCTATTTGTGGCACTTTTGTTCATGTTCTGTAGATGTAAGAGGAACCAAACGAAAAAATCGGAATCCAAAGATTACGAGATGGATTCAGTAAGACCTACGATCATGACCCAACAAAATCAGGCACCTCCTCCTTATTATCCGTCCACTGGCATGGAAAACAAAGCACTTGAACATTCTTTGGACTTGGCTCTTGCGATGGAAGATCCAAAGAATTCGGTTTATGCTGCCCAAAATGGTTATGGATACGTCACGAATCCAAACATGCAGTCTCACCAGAACATCAACAGCAGTGAATGTAAGTTTTTTCGTGCGGTTTTTTTTTTGAATTGGTGACTAATTTTGGATTACTTCTAGGGGCTAATATGGGTTACTTGGATTCCAATTATTCCAATTCAAATAATGGTGGTAGTGTGAATTCGCAAGATTCCTTATGGCAGATGAAAATGGCTGCTGCTGCTAACAATTCAACTAATCAACTGCAGAATGCTCACATCGATAGACAAAACTCGTACGGATACGATCCTATCACTCATGGAGGATATGGAGCTGTGGACGATTACGCCCACTACCCTCATATCACAACTCAGAGTAATCATGGAGACGACTATATGAGAAATAGTAACAACCCATCTAGACAAGATTATTGTAGTGATCCATATGCTGCTGTACATAAGCCTAAGAAACGGATTGAACAACACATAGGTGAGTTTCTTTCATTTTTTTCTAGAATTTGAAAAAAAATTAACTAGGTTTTTGGTTATACAAAGTTGGGATTTTTGGCATAAAAACATAAAAACAAACCGGCAAACAAATTTTCTAAAAAAAATTAAGTTGATTGGACGTTTGCTTCAAGAATTATTACTGCCGCTAGCTTGAAAAATGTAATTAAGAGAAAAACGCATTTAAAGTCGAATTTATAAAAAAATTCTTGCTCTTTTATAGTCATTTTAGTTTGTTTTGAAGTTTTTGAACTTCTCTTCTCGGTTTATTTACAACTTTAACTATTTTATTGATCATAAATCTGGATGATTTTAGAAAAATATTATTGACTGTTTGGACCTTTTTTTCGGATCATAAATTAGTCATTTATTACTGAAGTGGAAGCAATTAGGATACAGTTGATCACCGTACAGCTGGTAGTCGGTTTAAAACTAACACAATCTTGTCAATTTTATTAGTATAGCAATGCTGCGGTAGTGCCTAACTCAAAAAGATTGTTTTTTTTTTCGTTTTCTTTCGGGAATTACTTCCGTAGTTTCATTTTATATTTTAATTTCAGATTCGCCTTATCATGACGTGAATGGCCTTCCTGATCCATACATAGAACAAATGGAAGATGAAAAACCCCCCCAACACATGTCCCTTAGTTATGAAGAAAGTCTGGAAAGTGGTTATTCGACACCAAATTCTAGAACAAGAAGAGTAATTCGTGAAATCATAGTGTGAAAGTGAATTAATTGAAAAAGTTCTTTTTTATTAACTTTTAAGTGTTTCCACTCTTAAATGTGTTTTTTAAAAATAATAAAATCAGTGCTTCAAATTTTTAAAAAATTATCAATGTTAACTGGTGTTATAATTTTTATATTAGTGTACCTGATGGACAAGCTATAATTTTTCTGTTCTTACATGTTAAAGTATTTGTTGTTGTGTTTTAATGATTAATAATGAAAACTTCACGAGACGACGTAAAGACTGTTAAAATAAACACTTTAAAGTGCCGGCATCTAAACTGCCACATAGCAATATATAGACGATTATATAATTTTTAAATTGTGATGAAATTTGCAATAAGTAATTGTTGTATTGAACTGCTACAATTATTCACATTTTGTTGTACAATTCGATATCTTTCATTGTTAATCAATGCAGCGTTTCTCGAACCCCCGTTTGTTTGAGAAACACTGGATTAATCAACGTAATATTTGTTTGCACCGGTTTTGCACACAAAAATTATGTTTTATTATAATTTTACCCTTTAAATCCATTTTTAGTTGTGCCAAAAAATTATGCAATGAAAGATCAATTAATTTTTACTTTTTTATTTATGTTTGTACAGTCAGTTTGTAAATTTTTTATTACATTTTTGTACTTAATTTTAATTCAGAAAATTGCTTGAAAACGAAGAGCTCAAGTTGCTGTTCTTTTTTACTTTTTTTTGCACGACCACATTGGCTGAAGTACGGTCCCCTCCTTTCACTACTTCAAATTTGAAAAAATACTGCCATTGAAAAGAGTGAACTGGACTAATTTTCATAGCTGCTCAACACACTTAAATTTGAACAACAATTTTTGCAAAAACAAATTTGTTTTCAAGCAAATTTTCGAAACAAAAAAAATGAAAGAATTTTTGATATTTATTTATTTAAATACTCGCAAGATGTTTAACAATTCAAAAGGTTATTCTGATCTCAAATCGCATAGAAATTTTATAATGAACGAAATATTTTTTTTAAATTGAAAATTTTTACTTATTTAAATGAAATTTTATATATTATTTTTATGTATTATTTTGTAAATAATTTTAAAGAGACTTGTAAATGTAAGACTACTTAAAGCATATTTTAATTTTAATAATGTAAATAGGAACAAATTTTTGATTTATATGTATTTTGATTTTTGTAAATAAATGAATGTTTTAAGAATTTTTAATTTTTTGCCCTTAAACAGGGGAAGTACAAGTGGGTCTAATTTTTATTTAGCATCATTTTCTAAATTAGCTTTTTGTGAAAATGACGGCCGTAACTGAAATGTGTGGTTTTGTTAAGTTAGTTTTCAGTTCATTTTAACTTAATTTAATTCAGAGGTCTCCAACTTTTTGGTTTACTGACATAAAATATTTTGGATCTCCTGGTCCACTCAAACAGCTATAAAATGATGATTTTAGAAGCGCAATTAAACTTGAGTATTGAGTTCTAGCTCTTATTTAAGACGCAGTGTTTAAAATGTGATGAAATGGGTGTAAATTCAGCAAAAAGGCAACATTTCAAAAGTAATAACGACTCAAATTTGATTTTTGGAAAGGAAAATTACTGCTTAAGCCTGTATGACACGATGCATAATTTTACATAAAATTTACATGTAAATGCTAATTTACTTAAGTCTTAAATTAAGGAGTTTTTAGTATTAGTGTAAACCACAGTACACAGAAGAAATTGGTATGTAAGCACCATTATGACATTCATCACTTGGAGAGTCAATTTAAAATGGAAAATACATTTAAAAAGTTGATAAAATTATGTAGGTGATTTTCTTCAACAAATTATTTTTAGGATCTGGGGGGTCTGGGGAGTATGGAATACCCCCCAGCTGTAAGTAAAGCCTGTATGACACGATGCATAATTTTACATAAAATTTACATGTAAATGCTAATTAATCAATAGAACGAGCGTATTAATAGCGTTTTTTATTGGTTACTTACCATTTACATGTAAATTTTATGTAATATTATGCATCGTGTCATACAGGCTTTACTTACAGCTCATAATCCTAAAAATAATTTGTTGAAGAAAATCACCTACATAATTTTATCAACTTTTTAAATGTATTTTCCATTTTAAATTGACTCTCCAAGTGATGAATGTCATAATGGTGCTTACATACCAATTTCTTCTGTGTACTGTGGTTTACACTAATACTAAAAACTGCTTAACTTAAATCTGTTAACTTGAAAGGGCAAAGATGTTGTCGGTGAGTGTGTTATTGAAAGATTTCATTGGCGCTGTGACGTCATCACAAAGGATTCAATAAGCACAACAGCACTACCCCATATTTCCTTCATCTGATGGTCTGCAGAAAGAAAGCGCAAGGGTAAAAAATTACGACTAACGCGATCCACCAAGGTTTTGTCAGGGAAAAAATGACGTCACAGGTGGGTTGTTAAATGCTACTATAGGTACAGTATACATCTGTATATGTATACCAACTAAAAGTGAATAAAAACATTTTGCCAATAACATAAATCTTGATGCAAATCCACATGTGACGTCATAATACGGATTTCTTCCGTTTATATTCAAGGATGGATAAAAAGGAGCTTGTCTATAAATTGAAATGGTCTAAGCTTCAAGGTCTAAGCTCCACTGTACACCGATTTGAGACTGCTGGATTAATCTATACGGTTCTACGGCACACTGAGTTAATTTGTAACCATTTCAGAAATTACTGATGCGCACCCTGTATTTATAAGAGCAACCGCAGTTTCATCTTTAACTTCTTAATCTTGAGCTTAATTGTAATGCTAATAACTGTCTTAAATTATTGTAATTAAACATTTTTAATCTAAATGTTAATATTTTCTTATAGGTAATTTCTAAAATTGTGAGATTCGGTGATAAAGATATGAGATTTTATTTATTACAATTTCGCCAACAGAAAGGAAAAAATTCGCGTTTTACATAAAAAAAAACGCCACCACGCGGAATAATTTCAAACTGTTGTTGGACGTAATGTTGTTATTGCAGTGGCGCAATCAATGGTAATGTAAAACGCGAATAGTACAGTCCCTCTCCCATAAAAAAGTTTATGACAAAAGTTTACTTTTTTAACGCTACACAGAAAAAAATAAAATCGTCTTTTCATCTAATCTTAATTAGATGACTTGAAATTATATGATTTATCTAAAGTTTTCTATCTTTCAATTATAATATTTAACTGTTTCAGATAATCAGTTTAGTAAATATATCAAATTTAAATTAAATAATAAATAATTTAAACTATAGTTCAATCGTTTACAAAAAATTATTATTTTATTAAATTATTGTCTTTAATTTATTTAAATTAAATTTACTGATTGTTATAATAAATTTAGATGATTTACCTAATATAAGTAATTCAATCATTTACAAAAAATTACTATTTCATTTAATCATTGCTTTTAATTCATTTAAATCAAATTTACTGATTGTTATAATAAATTTAGATGATTTACCTAATTTAAGTAATGCAATCGTTTACAAAAAATTACTATTTTATTTAATCATTGCCTTTAATTCATTTAAATCAAATTAACCGATTGTTATAATAAATTTAGATGATTTACCTAATATAAGTAATTCAATTGTTTACAAAAAATTACTATTTCAAATAATCATTGTTTTTAATTTACTTAAATCAAATTTACCAATTGTTTTAATAAATTTAGATGATTTACCTAATATAAGTAATTCAATCGTTTACAAAAAATTACTATTACAATTAATCATTGTTTTTAATTCATTTAAATCAAATTTACCGATTGTTATAATAAATTTAGATGATTTACCTAATATAAGTAATGCAATCGTTTACAAAAAATTACTATTTCAATTAATCATTGCCTTTAATTCATTTAAATCAAATTTACTGATTGTTATAATAAATTTAGATGACGGGACGGAGTGAAGGAGAGTGGATAGTTTAATCGTTTTTGAAATTAACATTGAATTATTGCGTTCCAAATTTTTTGCTTATATAGTTTTTTATATTATTTAATATAGATCATCCGTATAGGATAAACTTCCATTAAACTTGATTTATGATAATCCGTAAGATTATCTATATTAACGGATTATCCGTATCAACGGATTATTGCAATAACTATCACTATAAAGGACTGCATATTTTACAATATAACAGAAAAATCCCAAAACACATTATTTACCAAAAAATGTCTGGAATAAATATTTTTAAAGTGTGGTCACTTCCTAAGGTATCCCTCCCACTGATATTTTTAAAATTAATAATATAGAATAGAAATGTATTAATACCCATCACAGAAAAAAAAGATTAGCAAATTCATCTAAAAATTATATGAAATCATTTAAAGAAATTGATTGTATTTTAACCATATAATCAAATTAAGTAATTCATTTAATTTAAATTAGATGATTTACACAACAATCAAATCATAGAAACAATTAGTTAAATCTTTCAATTTTTTTTAATAGTTTGATGAATAATGTATTTGTTTTATTTAATTGCAATAGACAATATATCTACAAAAATTAACTGAATTTATAAATAATTTCACTGAATTGACTAATAAAATTACATTCTTCATTTAATTATATTAAATAATAAACCTAATATAATTAGTAGAATGTTTTAGATGGTTTCATTGAATTGGCAAATAAATTTAGTTGTTTTATTTATTTTAATTTACTGATTTATAAATGTATTAAAACCCCAAGAGTGTCTGTTACGTTCTGGGGCGCAGGGTTATGATTACGTCACAATAACGCACTTCTAATCGTCATCTAATCTTTTTAGGTTGCTAATAAATGAACGAACCAATAAGTTTAATAATTTTACCCCCACCACTTAACAATACACAGAAAAAAAAAGATTGGCAAATTCATCTAAAAATTATATGAAATCATTTAAAGAAATTGATTGTATTTTAACCATATAATCAAATTAAGTAATTCATTTAATTTAAATTAGATGATTTACATTTACACAACAATCAAATCATAGAAACAATTAGTTAAATCTTTCAATTTTTTTAATAGTTTGATGAATTAATGTATTTGTTTTATTTAATTGCAATAGACAATATATCTACAAAAATTAACTGAATTTTTAAATAATTTCCCTGAATTGACTAATAAAATTACATTCTTCATTTAATTATATTAAATAATAAACCTAATATAATTAGTAGAATGTTTTAAATGGTTTCATTGAATTGGCAAATAAATTTAGTTGTTTTATTTATTTTAATTTACTGATTTATAAATATTTTCTCTATAAAACATTCATTTACATTAAATGTTTTGATTAAATGAATTATTTGAATTGATTAAAAACATTAGATGATTCATTTAATTGTATTAAATAATACACCTAAAATAATTAGTAAAATGTTTGAAATGATTTCATTGAATTGGCAAATAAATTTAGATGATTTATTTAATTTAATTAAATAAAACACCTAATATAATTAATAGAATGTTTTAAATGTTTTCATTGAATTGGCAAACAATTTTAGTTGTTTTATTTATTTTAATTTACTGATTTATTAATACTTTCTCTATAAAACATTCATTTACATTAAATGTTTTGGATAAATAAATTTTCTGAATTGATTAAAATCATTAGACGATTCATTTAATTGTATTTAATAATACACCAAATATAAATAGTAATGTGCGTTAATAATATAATATTCAAAGTATGAAGTATATTATTTTATGTATTTTTATTTTTTTTTAATAAAACAAAAATATAACACGTGAATTAATTTTAAGTACTATTTGTTAGAAAAGTACTATTTGAAAAGTACTATTTGTTAGAAAAGTTTCCTCTCTATCACGCACCTAAATTATGTAAAGTGTATCCGGGGACACCCTGTATACCTATACAATGTACCTCTTGATCCAGGATCAGCTGATCCCCGAGTTAACCCTCCTTTATACAACTGGCCCTAAATTCCTGTTCGCGCTATCTACTTTGTAGTTAGATACCTTAATAAAACATACATACCTTAAAACTTAGATACCTTAATAAAAGGTTAGATACCTTAATAAAAATAGAAAACTTAAAATAAAATTTTAACTGTACTGATTGGTTTACATTAGAGCTTGATCCATGGTCAAGGATGATACTCTTTTATACAACTGACCCTAAGTTTTTATATCAGGAGACGGTCCTGTTTTAACAAGTTAGAATTTAAATTTGGCAGCATTAACAACAAATTAAATTTAAGTTGGCAATGCTGGTCCGTAAAATTACTATATCAACTATATCAGTGGTAGAAGTAAAATGAAATCATAGAGAATTTAGGAAGTCTAATCTCCAACAATTACAAGCGGGCAGGAATTTTAAGTAAGGGCAATAATTAATTGTATATTTATGTATATTTATTTTTTTATTATTATTTTTAGTAATTTTATACATAATCGACAATAAATAAGTGTACCTACTTGGAAAAGTAGAGAGTTCTTTTGTGAATTTGAAATATTCCGGTGCTACGAAACCAAAATTTTCGCAACAATTTATAAAATAAGAATCAAAGATAATCCCAATAAAGTTATACTCAATAGTTAACTTATAATGGCAACATTACTCAAAGAAGGTATGTATAAATGAAAAAGAGGTTTATGTTCTTAATTTCTATTTAAGATGTTCCGTTGTTAATCCGCAATAGGAAAATTAAATACAGTGAGAAATGATTAACAACCATTTAACAATTTCCTCAAAGCATCATTTATCTTCGCCCGGGTTTCATTTTAAATTTTAGTTAAGACCTAAAATTGCATCCATTCCAAGCCCAAAAAATCAACAACGGTAAGTAATCGTAAATTAGCCATTATCATTTATTTCATCTATTTATTTAATTCTATTTATACTTTTAGGTTTCAGAGATTATTTTTATACCATTCTTTTGAATGCAATTTTAGTTCCCACCATCATTAAAGAAGACAGTCAGACTTACAATACAATATGGAAGCAAGTCGACAATAATTGAAGACGAACGGCGTGGATTAGCAGTATTTGTACAGGTAAACTTTCATTATAAAATATTTTGTGATATTTATATTATTATTTTTGTCATTTTTAGAATATCAAAGATAATCTGTTGTTAATCCGCAATAGGAAAATTAAATACAGTGAGAAAGGATTAATAACCATTTAGACGTTTATCATTGTGATTGTCGTGCTAACGATACGGAAGAAGATATTAAAACTGTTAAATATTTTTTGAAAACATATATTTCCTCAAAGCATCATCAGTTTGCTTTCAAATACACAAACATCGAATGTGCCAAGAAGTGTGCTCAAGTTTGGCAACGTGTTGATAGGTCTCATTAACGACATAAACTGTTAAATTTTGATTTTTATTACTTATGTATAAATTTTTTTAAGGATAATACCAAATAAATTTTAAAATTAATATATTAGTTTAAAGCGACCAAGCTACTTCTATAATGATTTATGTTTATATAAAAAGTATTTTGTTTTGCGCCGAACCGGCCTCGCACCAAACCGTCTTCGCGCCGAACCGTCTTTTGCGCCAAAACGGTTATATCAGTAAATTAAAGTAAATAAATCATCTAAATTTATTTGTTAATTCAATGAAACCATTTCAAACATTCTACTAATTATATTTGGTGTATTATTAAATACAATTAAATGAATCGTCTAATGTTTTTAATCAATTCAGAAAATTTATTTATCCAAAACATTTGATGTAAATAAATGTTTTATAGAGAAAGTATTAATAAATCAGTAAATTAAAATAAATAAAACAACTAAAATTATTTGCCAATTCAATGAAACCATTTAAAACATTCTATTAATTATATTAGGTGTTTTATTTAATTAAATCAAATAAATCATCTAATGTTTTTAATCAATTCAGAGAATTTATTTATCCAAAACATTTAATGTAAATGAATGCGTTATAGAGAAAATATTAATAAATCAGTAAATTAAAGTAAATAAATCATCTAAATTTATTTGCCAATTCAATGAAACCATTTCAAACATTTTACTAATTATTTTAGGTGTATTATTTAATACAATTAAATGAATCATGTAATTTTATTAGTCAATTCAGGGAAATTATTTAAAAATTCAGTTAATTTTTGTAGATATATTGTCTATTGCAATTAAATAAAACAAATACATTAATTCATCAAACTATTAAAAAAATTGAAAGATTCAACTAATTGTTTCTATGATTTGATTATTGTGTAAATGTTTAAATCATCTAATTTAAATTAAATGAATTACTTAATTTGATTATTTGGTTAAAATACAATCAATTTCTTTAAATGATTTCATATAATTTTTAGATGAATTTGCTAATCTTTTTTTTCTGTGTAGAGGAGCTACCGTCAAGATTTCTAGCTAATTCTCTAATAAGGGAGCAAGAAAGTTTGGCGTTAGCGCCTTTAGCATTACAGAAGTGAACTTCTATTATGAAATTTTTTAATTCTAGAAGACGCTAACGACAGCTTTCTCGCTCCCTTTACTCTCTCTCGCAGCCGCGGTCTAAAACATCATGCGATTGGCCGAAAAGTAACCTGCGCCGTAGGACTTGTTAGCACTTAGCATTTTTATTTGGAATTTGGATTCCTACCGTTTACATGGCTTCCAGTCTTCTTTTCTTGTGTCAGTTGCATGTTGAAAGGGTATGACGGACATAGGGAACCTACAGCGTAATGTGGAATCTGACCCACGGATAAAGATACTTTTTACGTCAATTCCAAAACAGGGAAGTATTATGACCATTACTGGTGTTTACTAATTTGATTACTTAAGGTCAACAAGTAGACATTTAGTGAGTAAAAAAATCCTTCAACATTGTTAAAGTAAAAGAAATGTATCCATTTAATATGTAAAGAAGAGGGCGATAAACCGGGGGGTCTGGGGGGTATGGAGTACCCCCCAGCACAACGAAGTAACCATATGACGGAACCCAGGAACCCAGTTATAGTGAATGGATTTGAATGATTTCATTTTGGATTTCTAATACCATAAACTAAAAAGTTTACCCATTAAAAATAACCGCTGTTTTGAAAATCCGTAAATTTAAAAAAATATATCAAAATTTAATAAATAATTATAATATTTTTTATAAAAACGATAATCATGTGAATATTCTGAAGTTAATGAAATTTTGACAGGTTGTGGGGGTATACAAGGATGTCTATCCTTAGGAGGGAGGCAGAAACTTTAAAAAATATAATATAAGGACTTTTTTTCAGTTTTTTGCTTATATATCGTAAGTTAAACATATTTTGGGTACGATAGATCTTTGTAAAGTTGTAGAGCACTATATTTGCAAATTTTTGGTTGCTGAATCAAATTTTTTAGACCAAATATTAATTGAGATACAGCCGATCAAAGTTAGACAAATCTCAAAATGTAAAAAAAATGGTCGAAAAATAAAGGTTTTGTCTCTATAACTATTTATTACCATCATTTACATATAAATAATGTTAATTACTCTTTAATATACACATCTTGAAACACCTATGACCACCCTCCCCCCACCCTTCCCTCTCTCATTCCACTAAACGTGAAGATGCCTCACTTTAATGTAAGAAATGCCAATTAATATGAGGCATCTTCTTGTTTGGGATAGAGGGAGGGGTGAGAGAGAGGATCATAAATATTCTAAGATGTTCATATTGATGAGCGATTAACATAATTAACATGTAAATGATGGTAATAAATAGTTATAGGGGAAAAACCTTCGCTTTTTGTCTATTTTTTTACATTTTGAAAAACTTTGTTTAACTTTGATTGGCTGTATCTCAGTTAATATTAGAACTAGAAATTCGATTTACTAACCAAATTTTAGCAAATTTACTGCTCTATAACTTTATAATAAACTATAATAGCTAAAATATGCTCAGTTTACGAGATATAAGCAAAAAACTGAAAATGTCCAAAAATTTTGAGGTTTTTAGCCTCCCCCCTCTAAATTAACACAGGGTCTTTAAAGTCAAAAACTTAGAATACGCATCCTAGAGTACCCCCAAACAACTTGTCAAAATTCCATTCACTTTGGAATATTTTCCAGTTACAAAGGGAATTACAACCCTTAAAAAAATATTTGCGGAAAGATTCAAAAAAACGGAAACATCCAAATCCATTCACTATAACTGGGTTTCGAGGTATAAACCTAATTGCACTAGACTACCACGGATAAAGATAATTTTTACAACGGCAATTCCAGAACAAGGAAGTATTATGGCCATTACTGGTGATTACTTAGGACTTAGGGTCAAGAACTAGACATTTACTGATTGAAGAATCTTTCAATGGATTCGAACTCGTCAAAACCTCTCGGCCATTTAAGAAACTAATTTACACCGTTATGTTAATTCCATCGAGACCAATGGAAATGCAACCTGATGATGCTGTAAGTGGATGGTACTTGAAGATTTAATGATTACCACGAGGGAATGGATTCTGATGTTAATTTTGTTTAAAACCTGAAGGGGGAGGTCAAAAGGCGATCTAAATATATCGATCGATTTTGGGAATAGTTGTGAATAGGTTTTGACCTGATTTTGAAATATTTTGACGGTTTCCAGTTCTCAGTGTATCACTGGCAGATTTAATTACAGTAGCAGCATGGTAATGCCCTAATGAGGAATTTTTGGATTTGAATCTTATGCGGTCACTCTTCGCCAAATTTCTAGAAGCCCGGCCCTTTCGTGTATATTTGACCTTCCTTCAACTTTCTTTTAAAATGCAGAAGAATAATTAAAGCTTAATTATCACAACCTCCACTTCTAAATAAATTAATTGCATTATTACGTGTTTTCACTTTTTATGCTCTAAAAATTATTGAAAAAATTAAATTCGTCAATAACTCAAGCAACAGTCAAGTAATCAATTACAAAATTAACAGTGCAGTTTAGCTTCAACAACGAATAAGTAGTAAATTCTGCTACTTAAAAAAAAATTAAAAATTACCGCGATGGACGAATTACATACAATTTTGGTAAGTCAAATTTTTATTAGAATGTTGAAATCATAAAAGACCGTGAAAATTTAACTTTGATATTCCACAAACTTGACGTTTACAAAAATTGATTGCCGTTACCTACTCGATTTGTATAAATTTTGAAAAATTTAAAAGTTTTTTTTACGGGTTGGTACCAGAAGTTGGTAACAAAAATTGTGCAGTATTTTTTTTTACAAACAATTTAATTATTTCTCAACCGAGATTCGAACCAAAGTCGACAGTTCGGACCTTTTAAAATAATAATCTTTTATTTTATGAACTTCTTATTTTAAAAGGTCCACGGTCTGTACTCTACGTATAGAGAATTGCATACTTCTCAATTTTGGTCTAATGATCATTTTCTGTAAAAGTAAAATTAAGTGAGTTATTTTATGAGTGAAAAACCGCGTCATTATAAGAGGCTATAACAAAATCAGCAATTGATAGCGTTGTAGTGGTTGTAGTACAACGTGGAGGAATTTTGAAGTAATCCACTTGTAGAAAATTTTGTGCTCTTCAATTTTGTTCTAATGATAATTTTCCGTTAAGATGAATTACCCGAGTTATAGACGAAAAACCTTGTTAGGGGAGGGGGGTGAAAAATGCATAACATTCTTTCTAATATGTTAAAGGAAAGCTACAAATAAAAAATTAAATTGGTTTATTTGTTCTTGAGCTATTAATGTAAATACTACCAAGCACTGTCGTAAATATTATGAAAATTTTCATAGGGTTAATGAATTTTAACCAATAAACAGAAATTCGTTACATTTATGAATTTATTCATGCAAATATCTGCACTTTTACTAGTGAAATTTTTAATAAAAAAAACTAACGGATAACGGAGTGAAACCTAAGTCACTACAAATAAATAGTTGAAGGTTTGAATCCCCAGTCGCTTGTTGGGCCGGTGATAATAACCTAGTAGTTACTGCAATGTTGAAAGTAAATTAAAAAAATATGTAAAAACATACGAAAACAATTGCGAGTAGTGCCATTTTACTAATCAAGTTGGTTTAAAAAAAAACGTAAAATTAACAACAAAAAAATACTACTATAATATAAATTGTTTTTTACCGCTTCGAAAACTTTTAGATTTTCTTTATTAAATTAATGTTTGTAATTTTATTACTTTTCCTCTCTCTGCTTACTTAGGAGTTGCAATGGAATAATTTATTTATATTTATTCAAAGTTTATTTTAACTTTTATTTTAAATATTAATTTAGGTCGAACGCAAATTTAATTTTATCGACACACGTGAATGCTTCTCAGCTGCATGCATCGTTCGTTCCAAATTATCACACATTTTTTTTTTAATATAATAACATAGTTATTAAGACTACACATGTTACAAAATAAATTGAATAAAAAACATAAAAGAACGACATAATAAAAAATAATAACAACCAAGACAACTATAGATTAGCGCTACACTCAGTGGCGTAACTTCAAATTTTGAGCCTAAATGTTTACAACATTTAAAATTTTATCCCACTCACAGAAAGTATCACGACAATATCATTATTATTATATAAATTAGTTTTTAAATGTTTAATTAAATTTTTAACTAAAAAAAATGTTAAGATGTTATGGATCAATTGGATTTTCGGTCATCAGTCAATGAGTAAAAAAAAGATTAAACTTTTTCAAAGTTCAGAAAATCAGTTTCAACTGAAAAAAACTTAATGACAGCATGAAACGAAGGAAGGAAAGTAAGATATCACCCAGTTTCAAAACTGTTATTCTCAGAGTTCCCTTTCAACCCAAAATGGGGTTTTGCAGATACGCTTTGGAAATATGGACAGGTGATGGAAATTAGTCAGAGTTCCTGGCGATAGCTAGAAAGTTCTTTCATCAATCATACTTGGAAACAAAACTTGTAAAACTTCTTAGGCAGCAAACATATTGTCAAATAAATCACGTTTTTTCTTTATCTGCAAATTTTCTTCTCCAAACTTATTGGTAATGACACCTATCGACTTATCCAGAAACTTGAATTATTCCTTCAAAAGATCCCTTCAAAAATTTCTGGGTTGAAGCGCGACGGTAATTGTTTGAGGGTCACTCGTATGAGATTTCGTCTTAATAATTAATAATTCAAAATCCATCACTTCGATGGATAAGGGCAATTGAATTTTTTACCTTGTTAATAGCATCCGAACGAAAATCGATTGGGTTGACCCAGAATGGGCGCAGCCGCAAAAATTTGTTTATAACGACGTCGCCCTTGTTGTGTGCAGTTCCACAAATGTGATTTTAAAAAAATGTGATATCGCTTAAGTTTACCAATTTTAAAAACAAATATAATTTAACAATGAACATATTCAACAGTATTAAAAATTAAAGAGATTCGTTATTTATTATTAATCCTATATCAACGTTCTTCGACCGATTGCTATTATCAATTTATCGTTGTTAAATGATTAAAAACTATACGGCTTTGTTTATTATCCAAAAATAAACTTGTAGATAAATAAATTACAAAATGATCGATTTTGTCGCAGAAGAAGGTTATGCATAATCGAGACGGTCAGCCCGCATATTAATAAATTTTCATTCCAAAAGACGACTCGTGAACTGTTGCACCAAAATGGGAAACACACAAACTGGTGATAGCAAATCAGCGAAGGGTGGGAAAGTAAAAAATTTGATAAAAATGCGTGGAAAACGCGGCAAAAATGATGACACGGTACAATTCACCAACATTGCGACAATAAAACAAAACATTGATAAGGTCGAACCTAGTGAAATAATAGAAATTGAAAAATGTGTTCCGCCAAAACGAACCGATGTGCTTATCACCGATTCGTGGAAGAAAGCAAACGAAAATGAAATTGATATCAAAAGTGGCGAATCCAGTTCAGAATCCATTTTCACCGATCCCTTAACACCTGTTGGATTTTCGACCGAAATAAATAAGTGTTACTATAGCGAAGAAAGTGTTAGTTTTGATGTGGTGGTTCCAGATACAGTGCAGGACAGTTTTTCAAATTTACCGCTAAATAATTTTAAATTGAACTCCTACGAAAGTCGAAAATCTGAAGAGTTGACCAAAAAGTTGAACAAGCTTGGTGTGTCCAGAACCAGCCAAATTAGTCTGGATAGCGATCCAAGAGAGTGGTTTGTGTCTTCTAACGTCGAATGTGTTACGAAAGAGTACAGATACCAAAACGAGCTCAATACAACTTCAGAGAGCGGAATAATAAGGGACATCGACGACCTTAGCTACTCGAACAGTAAATTGGATATTTCTGAAACTGTAACTCCGGATTCTCCAAAACTTCAACACAGTACCAGCCACTTTTCCGATGTTTGCGTATCAACAGGTTAGTAATATTGGAATTTTCCTTCAGGAGTTAAGCCGAAATTTTTAGGTATTCCGGAATACAAGAGAAATATGTCTGTGCCGTCGAACTTTTCGGATGCTAAAAGTGAAAGTTTGGTGCTCAAAAAGGTTGCTTCGCTTACTTTGGATAAGCTGGCATTGGAAAAGGTGACTAAACCGAAGTTTGTTCCCGAAAAATTGGATTTTGCTTTGTATGAAAAGTTTGAAGGTAAGTTGGTTTTTTCAAACAGTGAGAAGACCGTACAGTTCTAAAATTTCGGTTGTTGATGCTTGATCTCTGTGATTTACCTTTTTATGTAGCAAACAAAACTAAACCAATTGCTCGAGAAGTTTAGAGTTTAACTGTTGTTTCCGAGAGGCAGAATCTCAGGGGCGGCTTAAATAAATAAGAAAATAATTAAATAGATCATCGTTTCTCAACCTCTTTTGTGTCGTGACCCCTTAAATAGTTAAAAAAATCTCAATCTACTTGTGAATCGAAAGACATTTTTTTGGCTTTTCGTCATTCGCTCCACAAAACCGATTTGGCGACCCCCTTAACACTCATACGTTTTTGAACAATCCTTGCAGCTGAGAAGATTTTCAAACAATTTATTTGATGTGTTCTACGGAACATCTGAAACACCGGTAGTTCTGGCACCGTTGAACGAGATAAATGTTTGTGTGGAGGGAACTTGAAATTATTTGATTTAGATACTTGAAGAGTTTTAAAATTCTTTCTTACGACAAAGGAAGCTTCATTTGTTTTTTGAAAAAAATTAATTTGCGTTTGAAACGGTTTAACATATCTTTAATTTATCAAAAGTTTTCAGATGAAACGGAAACGCTGTATAGGTCAACTAATAGCAAAAGTTTTAAATAAAAAATATTATTTTTTATTTTAGTTGACCTTATTGATTGATTATTGGCTGACCTTCCATTTACATGGAGTGCATAGTAATGTAGATAACAAAAACCTTAAAAATCGATTTGTTCCATGTTTTGGGTGCCTTATTACCAAGGCTATAATAATGTAAACACAAAATATTATAAATATAGTAAATATTTTTGGTTTCACTTATTAACTACTCGTATTAGATATTTTTTAAACACAAGTTAAGTAATATTGGTAATATTTTTTAAAAGCTTCCGCGAGCCCAAAAATGAAAATATATAAAACCATCATAAGACCAATTGTGACATACGCAGGCCAAACATGGACGTTCACTGTGCAAGATATGCTGATGTTGAAGCGCTGGGAAAGAAGGGTGCTAGAAAAAATATACGGACCACTGAAAGACCCAAAAATAGATCAATGGAGAATTGCAACAGCTGCATAGCTGCCCAGACATAGTACAAGAAATTAAACCATAGAGATTACGATGGGCACGTCATCTAGTTAGAAGTGATAATGAACGACTGACTAGAATAATATGAAAGCACCACGACCACTTGAAAGACCACGACTGAAATGGAAAGACAGCATCAACGGAGATCTTAGAATGCTAGAGGAAGGCATGGACACATGAAAGGAATTTACTCATAACGTGTCTCATAAGGCAAGACCGCAGTACCTCCGCATGCAGTCAGTAGCCCCTGCTTCCTCAAACATGTGAATTTAATTTAAGGTTTTAAATTGATTTATCGATGATGGATCATAATCCATCGTTTTTTTTTGCTTACTAATTGTACCTACTAATTAATAATATCCCTAGAGAAATACATCTTACAATTAGTAACCCCCCCCACACACACACACACACCGGAGTGGAAAAGTTAGCTGCAGACCTGAATTAAACCGCGACAGCTCCAGTAACTGAAGCTCCGTTAAACGCACTAGAAGTTTGATTTGGATCTTTTGCGCAAATGTAAACCCATTAGCTTCGCCCATTTCCAAACTCGAGAAATTCGAAATTTCTGAATGGGTAGAACTAATGCCCGTGCAATCTTGAAAGAACTCCAAACTGGGCGATTAAAATGCATTTGACGGAAATTCAAATTTTCAATTCAATTTTTCAAAGCAAAAAAGTTTCAGACAACACAATGTGCAAAGCTGTAACCAGGATACGATTTTAGGCAAAACTTGCAAAATTTTTGGGATGGCTTTATGTAAATTTTCATAAAGAAGAAATAAATTATCGCAAAGAAAAAAGCAACTTCGTATATAAAAAAAAACTCATAAATAAAAGTAAAAAATATATTAAACCATCAAAATCTAATATAAAAAAAAAATCAATACAATTTCATGGGACTCCTGGCTACGGCACTGACAACACGCAATTTCTTTACAGTAATTGGAAGCAATTCTACTTTTGGCTGCGTTCGGTTTATCACTTTATTCGCTTTAAGGTCCATCAAACGCTTATTGATTGTCCAATTTTGAATCTGCATAGCTCCGCCTATTTCAAAATTTAGCCCGGTTTAATTTTTTACAATGATGAGCAAAGATAAAGCGTTTGCAGTCGCAAAAGAACCCCATATCTAACGATTAAAATGCTTTTGACGGAACTTCAAACTGAATGAAATATTACACAAAGTTCGGCCTTCATAATTCTTTTTATCTTTAAATTTCCTTTGAGAGGGAATCAGCAGTGACGGAAATGCTTAAACTGCCAGTCAAGTTTATAATTCAAGATATTTACACAAAAGTCAGCTATTTAGCATTTTTAGGCATTTGAATGTTCTTGAAGAGCTTTAGCTTCATATTAATCTACTACCAAAATTTTGACAGTTTTTGCTATAATTGTATTTTATTACCTATGTGCCAGTAAACCATAAATTTATGAAAAGATAATAGGCAATAAAGCAAATACCAGGAAAAAAGGCATCCATGGATTTTCTAAGTTATTGCTTTATTAAGAAAATTTTTGGAAATTAAAAAATGTCCCAGGATTTTGGATGGACAAAATATAATTCACCAAACTTTGGCAGTGAAGTTTTTCACAATGCCACTTGATCCTTTAAAACAAAAAAAAGAGCCAACTTCAGGTATTTAACCCGCAGTACGGAGATTGTGAGTCGCGCTTTGCGCGATTAGTGGGTTTTTGGATAAACTAGTAACCAAGCTACCATTAAAAGCTCCTGGCCTTAAGCAGTATCATCAATAATTGATCTTTAAAATCTAAAATAAAATCACTTAAACTCTTCACTTTCACTTGTTCCATTTTGCTCTCCCTGATCGCAACTTGACTTTTTTAAATCACTAGAAAGGTCCCTAAAGATCCTCTATGAAGCTACGGTTGCATACTTTCCGGGGTAAAATATTCTAAAAAATTGAATTTAAAAGATAATAAAACCCGGAAGCATAGAGGGTTTTACAAAGCATCCATTCACCTTTCATTCGATCAAGCACATAAAGATGCTTTTTTTTAATTCTCAATTACCCCCCCCCCTCATATTTTAAAAAATTCCGCGTTCTCACGTAAGAATAACGTTGTGCCCCATCCCGTTATTGCGTTAAAGCTGGCGAATAAATTATACTTTCAGTATATTTTAAATGTGAAATCTATGTATTTTACAGAGAAACTGACGGTCGGACTTCCAAATCTCTAATTTGAATCATTTTTGGTGTACGTGTAGGTTTTGACTTGAAGTAAAACGGATGAAAATTTTGACACACACCAAAAATAAACCAAATCGGTGATTTGAAGGCTTGGAGGTTTCTTTGTTAATTCTAAAAGTATTTAGAGTGTATTTTTGGTGTTCCTAAAATACTGATATAGTATACAGTCCAAATAAATTGTCACTTACGTCGTCCTAATCCAACCAATTATAGAAGCTTATTTGGTTGCAGCACCAAAGACCCCAGTCCCAATTTATTTAAAATGTACTATTATAAAACTTTTAACCTCCTTAAGATTATCTATTTACAGTTGCGATTTAATAAAATCTGCGCCATAACATTCACTATT
The DNA here is from genome assembly GCA_905340355.1 of Rhagonycha fulva. Taxonomy (NCBI): domain Eukaryota; kingdom Metazoa; phylum Arthropoda; class Insecta; order Coleoptera; family Cantharidae; genus Rhagonycha; species Rhagonycha fulva. The sequence goes on from HG996559.1 coordinate 15,464,650, forward strand.
AGATTTTTTGACCGGAGGGTTTGGGGGTATAGGATACCGTCCAAGCATAGACGAAGTTATGGAGTTTCTTAATTCGAATTTGCAAAAAGCGCCAAATTTAACTACGCCATGTGTGCACTTGTGTACGTACTAAGCCCAGATTTCAGACATCTGACAATTTAAGATTTGCGATTTTAGCGTCCTAGGCTGCTACATATATGAAGAAGTAATGTTGGTGTGTAATTTTTAAAGGTTGTTCTACAAGTGAGATGTAAGAAACACAAGCATGACATTACCGGTTTCCTGAAGTTCATCTTTTCATCTGATAATCCGTAAATATATTTCTGGGATCAACGGATAATCCAATTTTTTTCTCTATAGAGGTCTAGGAATTTTTAAATATCGAAACTTGGAGATCAATATATTTATCAATTTATAAGACCAACAATGAACAATTCAATGGAACATAACCGAAAATCTTCAAATTTGAACAATGTGATCTGCGAACTTTGTTCAATGGAAATCGACATCTTCTCGATTGGAAAATGCAACCATCCAATCTGTCTGGAATGCTCTCTTCGGTGGAGGATCAATTTAAAACGCCACGATTGTCCTGTTTGTAAGGAAGCTGCAGGTCCGGTTTTCTTTTCCGAAAACCTTAAGCAATTCAAAGAACTGTCAGGAATATATTTCAGCGATACTAGACACCTTAAGGAAGACAGAGGAAATGGTCTCTATTTTATATCGGCATTTGTGCAAAACAAATATTTCGAGTTTCTTAAGCCAGACTGTCCGATATGTTCGAAACAATTTCGTCAACGTACTATCCAAGAGTTAACGGTGCACATTAAAATGGAACATGAAATGTCTTTCTGCGAAGCATGTATGGAAGATGAAGCTCTCTTCCTCCTAGAAAAGCGATTCTACAGTTTGCCAGAATTAAAGGCACACAAAGAGGAACATCACCTTCAGTGTAAGCTTTGCAGATTGTACGTTACAAATGAGTACCATTTAAGGGAACATCATATGCCCCAACATCATAAATATTGTTCAATCTGCAACGAACTGCCGGAAAAAATTTATTTTAAGTCTGAACACAATTTGATTGAACATTTAAAGCAACTCCATTTAGTGTGTCAACAAGGAATTTGTGAAAGAACTAAATTAACGGTAAATTTAAATGTATTCGGTTGTCTAACAGCTTACAGTGAACACGTAGAATCAGCACATCCACGTTGGGAAGAGCTGAGAAAACCAACAGAAAAAATTGAACAAATATGGGGAACAAAAAGTGTTACTAATCCGCAAAGTTTGAGAGAAATCATAAGACCAAAGTTTAATGCATTAAACAGCGATGGCAAAGAGCTGAAAAAATTGGAACCAAAAAGAGATCAAGAAGTAAGGGAAACACCAAAGATTATTAATCCCCAAGATTTCATAGAAATCAAAACGAAACCAAATTTTAATGCAATAAATAGCAATGGTAAGATTGTGCGCCCTTATGGCGTTCCGGAAGTAGGAGCCGAAAATTTCTCGATTAGTAAGAATGCTGAACGACGTTTACGCGATAACGATCGCAATAAAGCGTACAAAAACCAATTTGGAGATTCAAATAAATTTATGTCTCTCGAAGAGGCGTACGGTGCGCATAAAAAACCGTGCGCTAACAAAGCGTTGGTGCCGTTGCCCAGTAAGCAAAACAATATGAAATCAAAAGGAAAGTTTAAGACTAGGTCCACTTACAGAAAATAAGTAGGTAATTCCTATCGTTTTCTTTTTTTTTCAAAATATTTTTAAAAACAATAAAAAAACAATAAAAACTAGTAGTTATAATAGGGCCGTAGCTAGGGGGTGGGAGGTTGTGGGTTAGCAAGGGATTAAAAAAAGTTTTATTTTCGGAATACGGAACTGAAATACAAGTAAATGAACCAGTGGTTCTCAAAACGTACATAATAAAACCTTGATTATTACTGCCATAAATTGCAGAATACGAAGGTATCGTTGCCTAGCAATGCATGATAAGCTGTGGTAAAAAATCACCAGCGCCTAATTTTTATTAGGATGTAATAAAGACAAGTTATGTTTAAAACAAATAAATAAAAATCGCAAACTTACTACAGGTACCAACGTTGTTAGAAAATCAGGGTACACGGTGGCGACGCCACTGCAACAACTTTTGGAAATCATTGTACTTCAAATGTACCTGTAAAAGGACAAAATAAAAAATAAGTGTTAGGTGATTGATTGCAAATTTTATTTTTTTACTGTGTGAAAAGTAAAACAACAGTGAAATTTTATTTGTAGTGTAAGTAAATTTAATATTATATAATTATTAATTAACGGTAATAAATTAATTTGTAGTATTTTTCCCCACAGCCGTACAGGGTTTTGAAAAATAATTTTTTAGGTTAAGGATCTTTTTTGAATTGAAATTTTTTCCGTTGAAAAATTTTTAAATTTGTTAAATTAAAAATAGGAGTAAATTTGCAGTAATCTCAGTTGATTTTTTAAAATAATATTAAAAGTAAAAGCAGATGTTTTATTGTGACGAGTGTAAATTCTATAGAAGGATGAATATTTTTCTTGATCCCACCGTTAACTTTTTTTTTAAACAATTTAATATCAAATTCTCACAGGGGTGGATCCCGATACTTTTTCAAAAGGGGCGATTCCACAGATTGAAAAGAAAAATACAAAAATTGATGACCCCCTCTATACTTTTCATTATGAATGGAGGAGCGAGTGCTTCCATCGCCCTCCCCCTAGATCCGCACTTGAATTTTAAATTAAAATTAAACAAAAAAAATTTTTTAGGCAATTTTTATAAAGAAAATTATTACAATTTGTAGTATTTGTCTTACATATTTAATTATTGTATTAAATATTTCTACAAATTATAGTAATTTTTGTAACTTTTTGTAGGTAGGTACTCATTCAAGTTGTTTAAATTTATGTAATAAATTGTAAGTAAAAAATTTGAAAAATTGTAATAAAATATTTAACCTCTTTAAGAGCACTTTTCATATAAAAAAAATAAAAATTCGTCAACGTTAATTTTTTTATCGCCGTAGCTTAGTCACGATAATATATTTTGCATAAACAATGAAATGGGGGTACCAATTAGATTGTATCTAAATTAATCTAAAGCCTCGTTTGATAATTTACGTACCTTTTCCCTCAACTTAGTTATTATTGTGGTTTTTTCAGTATTTAAACGACTTGGCTCGGTTTTGTACCAGAACCATATAAAAGTTATTTGTAAAATGAGTGATCTAAGAAGTGAAAATTTACTTAATAAAACTAGCAAAACAAGTTATTTTTAAAAAATCGTAAGTAAACTTATCAATGAATTATTTAGTTTAAATTTAAAAAAATAAAAAAATAAATCCTTTTTTTTGCAAAATTTTCCCACTACATTCAAATTGATGCTGTCAAATTTTCTTACGACAGTGGAATAATAATTTTATAATTTTGCCGCATTTTCTTTTCTTGGAATTTCATTTCATGTAATATTTACATCCGCATGTAATCTATAGATTATCATAATTGTTCTATCACTTATGCCGATAATTTTCTTTAGTACTTTCCGTATGAGATCATTTTTAGTTTACTTTCTAATAATAATTGTGTACGATTAGATTTGTCTAGTAATGACCTCAGAACCATAATAATTCAAGTACATTGGGACGTAGTAAATAATTCCTTTTAATTTTGTTTGATTTTTCGATCCTCTTATGTTTACTAATAGTGTCAATTCCCCCCCCCCCCCCCCACTTTATACTTTTAAAAATATTAGTAAAATAAAAATAGACGTTAGTCGTACCAACTTAAAATCACCTCTCCTGGGATCGAATTGCACACTAATCAAGTTTTCAACTTTGGCGAGCTGCCCATCCGTGGACGGGCCTTTCAGCTAGTTAGTAATAATTTACTGTGAAATACTTCTTCAATCTGTGATATAGGGGTATGAGATTTACTCTCATATTTGATCATTAAATAATATAACGTAGGAGATATAATAAAAAATAAACAAAACTCATATAAAAATTTTAAAATTGATTAGACTAAAATTTACCCCATTTTTCAAGATTTCTCGTTCGATATCTCAACAACGATCGATAGTACGTAAAAAAGTTACATAACCTAAATTGTAGAGTATAAAAAAAGCAATAAAAAATTATATGATGGCAATTTTCGTATCATGACGAGGAACCGGGTTATCGCTAAAAAACGAAATGTAATTCTTTTTTTAAGATGGCGGAGCAAACACAGGGGCATTTTAGTCGACAACTTCAGAGCCTTTCTCCCTAAATAATATAAGAAAATTAAACTTTCAAATTCAATTTATTTGTTTAAGCGGTTTTTCGTTTATTGCTGGACTAATTAAGCATAATCAAAAAATTTACTGCTAAACGAAAAAATCGATTGGGGATAAATTAACACTTTTAGGTTTTACGGCGACCGGATTAATTTTCAAACAATTCTGAAAGTAATTCTGGTCACTGGAGGACTGATCTGCCCAACAACAGAACAGTGCAGAGCAAGGTTTTCACCTGACCGTAGACAAATCAGCATCACAAATTCAAATTGTAAACGCTGAATCTCAAACCATGAAACATAAAAATTAGCGAATCGTAAAAATACAACTTCGTAAAATGAATGGAACTGAAGTAACCTTTGTGGTTACTCCGCTAGTAATCACTCGACTGTTGAGGTACCGGTCTGTAATTCCTAGCAAATATTTGAATAGTAAAATAGAAAAGGTGAAATAAAAAAATGGACATCAGCAATACTTCAATTAAGTGCATACATTTTATTATATTAACAATCCGTCGTACAACTTCATGGGTTGTCAACTCAGGCCACTAGAGACGCCACTTATTCAATATTTCCAAAGTTGTATGTAAATAGGTATACCATAGATCTTGTATTACATAATAGTATAAAATAAGGCTTATGTATTTGGATATGGTAATATAAGATCTACTAGCTGAAAGACCCGTCCACGGACGGGCAGTGCGCCAAAGTTGTAAACTCGATTGGTGTGCAACTCGATCTTAGGAAGTGAAATTAACTGATATTTCTCAAAAAAAAAAAAAATTTGAAAGTGCATCTGATATTTGCATGTAATATTTTGAAATTTATGTATAAATCTGAGAATAACTGGTCTAGCTAATACTTGAAAATGTTGGTAAACCGGGGGAATTGTAAGAAAGCAATGATGCTTTTCAAAATTGACAACGACACAACTGTGGTAGGCCCCGCCCGGCAATAAGCCTTGCTTCAAATATTTACGTCGAGCTCACGTACCGTCAACAGAATGCGACAACCATGCGGTCTTACGTAAAAAATCGAAATTTTACTTATTGAATATTACATAAACTAATCGATATTTGACATTCGCTTATAGCCTAAACGTTGCATTTTATTTTTATATAAATATTAGATTCCAACCTTATGACAAATGTCGACTTGAACAAATTTTTGAAATCCACCTCGTACATAAGTTTTGTTTGCTGTAATCTTAAATTTCTTAAACCCTGACTTACATATTTAATTTATTAATATTTATTTAGGAAGGCTTAATAATGGCAAGGTGCAATAATTTTATTATTAAAATTTAAAGAACAAGATAAATTGCGATGATAAAATTAAAATTATATTATTAATTTATAGTGTAGATACGGTAAAAAATAAAATATGTTTTTGTAATATAAGACTCAAAGTCTGTGAAAATGTCGAGAGGCAGAGAAATATGAATTTATTGGGCAATTTAAGTAACGAATGCCCGATTCTAACGGAAATTTGTAAATTTAAATTTCAAAAAGAGTGTAGGTATATTTTATAGTTTATACGGTTAAATAATCCATATATTTATGCAAATTAATGGCAACAAATTAAGAATTTCTTTTTTCAAACAAGCAGTTAGTTATGCTTTTTGATTTTATTGAATGAAATCGCCGGTAGCCTCATATTTGCGTCGACAGCCTTCACGGAGTTTTAACGAATTCAGGGTGAATTGTGTTTATTTTTGCAGGTTACATGTTAATAAATTGGTATTTATCTGAATTTGACGAAGAACATCGGTTACGTCAGCTGTTAAACAATCAAGAATTGAGATTACTCGCTATTCAGTTTTCCACTCATCTGCTGGCTGCAGGAGTTTTATGCGTAATACCGGACAAGGATACGGAAATGTTGGATATTTTTATGGTGAGTTTTTTGCTTCTATTTGTAAACTCATTGTTTTAACAATGAAGAACATTTTTAAGCCAAATCGCATGTATCACTGGGTTCGTTCCCAAACTCCAGCCCCGATTGCACAAACTCCTGGTCGATTGGATACGGCAATTTGGCCACCCAATGCTTCAAATTCGACCAAAGAGGAACCCGAATTTGAAAATGCGGAAGAACCCATCGAAGTTGTAACGGAACATCGATGCAAGTGTAACATCGCTGGCAAAGATGTCGAAATTTTATTATTGGAGGAGGAAATTAAAGATCTGAAACATAAGTTAGAAGAGTTTCAAACTTTGATGAACATTCAAAGTTTAACAGAAAAAGCCGTAAAAGATTTTGGATCCCCAGAAAAAGAAAGCAAAAGTTTAAATTGTGAAAACTGTGATATATACAAAAAACTAATAGAAGAGTTGCGGGATGGAGCACACGACAAAATAAAATCTTTATGCTTAAGCGAAAAATCTAGCGATTCCAGTCTTCCAGTAAGTAGATCGACAATTTGATCAATATTTTTATTTGACGTGTTTTGTTTGCAGGAATCTCCCCAAAATGCGCAATCAAAATCGCCGGAACATCCCAATTCTTTACCAAATTTAATAGCTTCAACACCACCGGAAGCTTCAAATTCTGCATTGAAGTCTACGGGTTCACCGCCAATTTTGCCTGATGTAGTGACAGTTCCTTCATCTTTGCCAAATGTACAGACACTTGAAAAAGTGTCACTGCCCGCGCTAAATTCGGCATCTGAATCAAAAACAACCATAGCTTCTCAACCACCACCTCCCATGCCAAGTTTGGTAGCAGCACCTCCTCCACCTCCTTTACCTAGTTTTGGGGCACCACCTCCACCTCCTTTACCACCAGGATTTGGACCACCTCCTCCTCCTCCTTTACCGGGTTGTGGAGCACCTCCACCACCACCCTTACCTGGTTTTGGAGCACCCCCTCCACCGCCTTTACCAAGATTCGGAGCACCACCTCCACCTCCTTTACCAGGTTGTGGAGCACCCCCTCCACCACCTTTACCAGGCTGTGGAGGACCTCCACCCCCACCTTTTCCTGGGCTATCAGCTAACTTAAATAAAATCCCAATTCCACCACCATTAGTCCCAGGATCCATTCCACCTCCTCCTCCGTTAAATTTAGGTAAATCCCAAATTGATGGCCCAATGCCGCTACCGACACCGCCAACCAATGGATGGGCTACGTATAAAGCTTGTAAGTTAAAGAAATCATTAAAATTTAATTGTTAGATGCATGGAAATTACACCTTAACGATTTTATGAACTAACGTACTAACAATGTCTTGTTTAGTTTATTAACCTGTATTATCTTTCCAATAATAATGGTGACTGCATCACGATATTTTAGAAAGTAGTAGTCTGACTGGTTTGTAACATTTTCTGTTCCTTAGCTCCTATGCCGCAGCAGTCGTATAATGGTAAGAATTGAATGTTTTTTTTATTAATATCTTTAATGTTAACAATGTTCCTTTACGAACCGCTAACCTAACAGCTTAACTTCTTTTTAGCCTTGAGAAAACCACCCGTCAACCCAGTACAACCAATGAAGCCCCTTTATTGGACGAGAATATTGGCACCAGAAGCGACAGTAGTAGAAGTCCCAACATCCGTCCCATTGTGGTCAAAAATAAACGAATTAGAACTGAAAAACTTAGACGAATTTACCAAATTATTTTCACGCCAAGTTGTCGCGCGTAAAACTGTAAAAAAAGAAACCACAATTTCGTCCAAAAAGGAAGTCGCAAAGCTATTGGACAGCAAAAGATCGCAAAATGTTGGAATTTTGTCTCAAAGTTTGCACGTAGAATTTTTTGAAATAGAAAATGCGATTTACAATTTTGATACCTCGATTGTCAGTTTGGAAGCGCTTCAGCAAATTTACGAAAGTGTAAGTTCGAAATTTAGAGGTTAATCGGGTTTTGAAAGACTTTTTTTTAGAGAGCCACCGCAGAAGAACTGGAAAATATTCGTCAACATATTGAAAATAAACCCACTATTCCGTTAGATAAACCAGAACAGTTTCTCTATGATTTATCAGAAATATCGAATTTTGCGGAGAGGATTTCTTGTTTTATGTTCCAAATTCAGTTTGATGACTCAATATGCGATATAGAAAATGTTTTGGAGAATGTGAAATTAACGTGCGATGTAAGTGGTCAATCCCGTTTCGTAGACTAGGCCTCCGTTAACCACCTAGCACGATCCACTAACATTTAGACCAATTAAATTTGGAAAGTGGTCGGTGGCTAACGGGAGCTTATAGGTCTGTTCCAACTAGCAGAGAAACCGTACAATGTACGGTCACGCTCATGCGCAATAGATAAAATTGGTTTCGTTTTACTTATTGCGCAGAAGCGTGACCGTTCATTGTACGGTTTCTTGGCAGGTTAGAACAAACCTTATGTTTACACTATCCTATACTTAATTTTTAGTGCCTTACGGGTAATCCCGGAGTTACCAAAATATTATCGATAATATTAACTCTCGGAAATTATATGAATGGAGGAAACATGACTAGAGGGCAGGCCGATGGATACGGATTAGAAATTTTGTCCAAATTAAAAGATGTCAAATCAACGGATCCGCAAGTCACTCTTCTTCATTTTATAGTAAAAACGTATTTGAAAGACTACGACAATGCAACGATAGAAACGGTGCAATATCCGATTCCAGATGCGGATAAGATAAGAAAGGCAGCTTCAACTAATTTCGACGAAGTTGCGGCGGATTTAGAGAAGCTCAAGAAAAATTTAAACCGTGCGTATAAAACTTTTTCCTTTTTTATCAAAATTAATGTGCCATTTCAGTGTGCGAAAACAGAACAAAAAAAGTTGTGTCCGCGTCGAGTCCCGAGCATCTTCAGCCATTCAAAGACAAAATGAACGACTTTTTGGAAAATGCAAACAAACGAATCAACGAAGAAACCACAGATTTGCAAAACTGTAAAGAGGAATTTGTTACCACAATGAAATTCTTCCAATTTAAGCCAAAAACAGGGACGATCGAAACCTGCACGCCAAACGACTTTTTCGATTTATGGGCACAATTTGGTAAAGACTTTAAGGATATCTGGAAAAAAGAAATAATCAGGATACAAAAAGAAAAGTAAGAAAAGGGAGGTTTTTTTGAAATTGTAACCACTTAAGCCATTTTTTACAGGCTCGACGAACTAAGAAAAAAAGAAGTGAAACGAAAAAAAGAAAATATTACCGTCAAAAAGGGACCAAGCGGTCTTAAAGCAAAAGTTGAAAAACTTATGCAACCCAGAAAGTCGTCAGCGTAAAGTAATACAAATGGAACTGTGTATATATTATGTATATTATCTTGTTTAGATAGATTTTATTTATTTCGTTGTTATATGTCCTTTTTTAAATATCAGATTTACATTTACGAATTGTTTATACAAAAGCATAGAAAAAATATAATTACAATTTTTTTTACTCTATTCAGAAAGGCCATTTTTATATAGCCAATCTAAAAAAAAGATGACCATCAATGGTATATTTCGTGGCCCGTCGCCCAGTTCACACCTCAGTCCCGAATAGTCCTATTGCTAACCAGATCACCCAGCAAATTCAAGCTATTACTGTTTGGTTGTCCAATGTTTACTGCGATTAAACTTCATTTACAGCTCAAAATTGGTTTTAAATACAGCCATGATTTTTATTTTAATGATAAGAAGAGAATTTTCTGAAGGTCATGATGTAATTTTAAATCGGTTTTAATAACGGATTAACATCTTGATCATGTTAATTAGCAATTTTATATCAAAAACGCACGATTAATTAAAATTTAAAACATGTCCTGGCACAGTTAAAATTAAAATTGTTTAAATTTCAAATATTGTAAGTGCTGTAAATAAAGTTTCGTTTTTCCCACACCTCAAGAAGTCAAAAGCGTTCAGCAGAAAAAGATGAAAAAAAACACCACACCTTCCTTAGCAAACTTTTCTAAAAAAAAATGCGTAATTTTTTCAACAACGTTTAATAATGTAAAATTACAATGAAAATTACAAATATTTTTTGAACGTAAGCCAAGAGGATTGCTGGGATGTGGAGCAAATAATACGACGAAAATTTATATTTAATATCGAAATTTTCAATGTGATTTTCTAACAAATTACTAGCGTTAAAAACAATAGTGGGTCGGCCATATGTAACTAGCGCCGTAAAAGACTTTTCGATTTGAAATCCGTTATAGCCGCACGGCAGTTCCACGTCAATAACTTCGGAAAACTGCGGAAGTAAAACTTTGACGACGGCATCTCGTATGATAACATCGTTCGCTATATGATCGACGGCTCTCATTCTTAAAGAAAAATGTTCGTTCCGATCGTGAAACAAATACTCGAAGGTGGGCACGCAATATTTCAAAACATAGAATGTCTTCCACCCGCTTAAGAGTGGATAGCGCGGTTTAAATTTGAATGTTTTGTATCCGTTCATGATCAGAACTTGCGATTTACTGTTGTTTCCAATTGGGTCATAAAATTTGATGTTGTCTGCCGATGCGGGTAAATGTGTGAAAAACCAATCCAAGTTTTCATTCTTCAAATCGTATTGAAATGAACCCACCAGTTGACTGCCTGAAAATTAAATTTTAGTTAAAATAAAAGTCCAAAAAAATCTTTTAGGAAGATTTTTCGTTTTTTACTACTCAGACTTAAAATTAATGTTGTGAAAAGTAAATTACCTTCGTTTTTAATATGAACTTGGTCTTCTATACAAATTTTCCCATAATGTGAAACGTCAATAAATCTCTTAAGTTTTGTGACCACCAAAAGTTTAATTTGATTCTTAAATTCAAATTTTAAATTTTCAACTGTAAATGGGCCAAAGTTTGATTTTAAAAAACCAACGGTGTTATCGTCTTGATAACTAGGAGCATGCGATAGATTCGCATTTTCCGTGTCGGGCAAAATTAAGTTTGTTATAGATGAAAGAGTTTTATACGGTGAATAGAAAACCAAATTTCCCATATAAAATAAAATTTGATCTTCGTTAAAATTGCGAGTTTTGCGAGGAATGATATGTTTGATGTAAACTGATTCTACGATAATTTTGAACACTTCGTTGTTCGTCAAACATTTTTTTAAAAAAACCTCATAACCGTCGACCTCGCTTCGATTAAATTTAATAGGTTCGTACTCCAAACCTTCGTTTTGATCATCTGTGAAAGATATAAACGCAGCTTTAATGTCCGGTTCCAGTAAGTAAACGAAATTTTTCGCGCAATTTGAACCTATGCTCTTAAAAGTTATAAAAACGTTCATTTTCACGAGTTGGGTTTCTAAGTTGATTGATTTTACCACTTTGGTGTTAATAATCTCACAATTGTTAATCGAAACAAACGCAAATACGACAGACAAGAAATAATAATGGAACATTTTGACAGCAACGTTGTTGCACAATATCACAATAAGTGACTTCAGAAATTTCAAAGACGACTAATGTTACGTCACATTTTGATAATATTACAAAATAGCGGTAATTATTGATTCTATGTTTTCAATGTATTAATATTGGTTGAAATGAATTCCCGCTTATAATGGACTAATAAGTCTAGCCATATCTGCTAGTGGTGAAATAATTTATAAATTCCCATATGCTTAGATATCCGAAAATCATGAAGCTGTTTAATTATTTCGCCACGACGTTATTTAATTCTTTCCTTTGCTCGTTACCGCCAGTTATAGACTGAGAGCCAGCGACAGTTTCCATCCTGAGTTTTAAGAGTTGTGAAAATTATATGGCATATCGCTGGCTCTTGGTCTATCAAGCTTTCACTATTATCACGAACACGTTTATACAGCTTAACCGTAGCGCCTGCAATTTTCCAATTTGCTACTTTTCTCTCTCTACTTACTCTCATTCGCAAGAACGATTTGTCACGAGGTTCAATCATGTCTACGGAAATAACATCGATAACAGAAACTAAACGAGATAGAACACCGAGAACAACATTAAGTATACCAGAACGATACACAATCTCAAAATTAAACTGCTGTAATCTTACAGCCCACCTATCAATACTCCCAATAGGGTCTTTAATATTGTTAAACCATTTGAAGCTATAATGATCTATGATAACAGAAAACTTTGCCTCTTGATTGATTGTTTTAAAATCAATGAATAGTTTTTGTTAAGTTGGATTTTAGAGAAATAAGTGTTGAATTGTGATCATTAGACTTGGGGGGGGCGGGGCAATGATTGTGACCAACTGTGACAAAGAAGAGAGAGGTGCTTAATACAAAATATATTTACTATAAGCAATTTACATTAAGAGGGGCATTTTTTTCAGGGCCCTTTTAATTTAATCAACAGATGGCGCCTACTTAAATATTTTTATAAAATAAGAGGAATTTGCTATATTTAAAATATAGCAAATTCGTTGAGATAATACTATTCTATAAACAATATTCTTGGTCTTAAGCTATTTTGGGTTCGTAATATTAATTTATAAAAACACAATTCATAATTAAAGTTTAATTATCTTTTTTTGTAAGTGAGTGTGTTTTGACATACTCAATACGAACTCAAAATAGCTTAAGATCAAGAATATTGTTTATATAATAGTATTATCTCAACGAATTTGCTATATTTTAAATATAGCAAATTCCTCATATTTTATAAAAATATTTAAGTAGACGCCATCTGTTGATTAAATTAAAAGGGCTCTGAAAAAAGTGCCCCTCTTAACTAAACGTCCACCACTCGTTGCTAATTTGAACTTATATGAGTATAAGATCAACAGTCTGGCGTAAATCAAACACGGATAGAGTAGAAAGCGGGGCACAGCGGTTCTAATCCTGGTTGCGTCGGATATGCTGTGATCTAAAAAGTCCAAAGTCGATCTGTGGACTATGGGGGAAGGCAACGGGAAACCACCCCATTAACATTTCCCTAGAAATCTTCTTGGTTTTAGCCAGGAAGATCGCCAACATTCGGATTCAGATAGGCACTTGAAGAAGAAGAAGATGAGTATACTGTGGTTGTCAGTCCGTGTTTATTTCTATTTTTATGTAATGTTGAGTAAGAAGTGACTACCAACGATTTTTAGTGAGCAAGTTTACCAACAAAACAGCCGCTGTTTACAGTGTTTTTCTTAGTCAACTATTTTGGCCGCCAATGAAAGCCAAGCAGGCGCCGGCAGTAGCGTCCATGTGAGGTGTATGTCCCCAGCCCCCACCCCCCATTTCGAATTTTGAATCCAAAATAGTCTAAATCGTTTGTGCTTCCGTTGTGTCTGTTTATGCAAACATTATTTTCATTTGTAACCAAATAGTTTTTGAAATTTTCAAGAAAAACATCAAGGATACTGACGCGCATGATTGGGTTAACGAGATTCTGGGCAACACCTACTTGCATCATACCGAGAAAACATAGTGTAAGACAATTCAAATTTCTAATAAATTTAGCCTGCATAACCTAAAAATTTAAAAGGTTTTGCGTCTGATTTTGTTCAATAACAGTTGAGGTGATCCTCTCTGAACTTTTAAGAGTTCACTTAAAAAAACTTGTATTTCTCCTCCCTCTAAAGCCGTAACAAGGATAAAAATCGCCTGTGGCAAGCGGTTTAACTTGCACTACCCCCCCCCTCCCGACCGGTTCAAACAAAACATTTCTTTCAAATTTTTATTTGTACAATTAAAAGCAGTGCTAAACTAAAAAATGTATCCCCCTGAAACACTAAAATGTGAAAAAACTTGAAAACCGGGGGGTCTGGGGGGTATGGAATACCCCCCCAGCACATCGAAGTAAGGATATGACTTTTCAAAATTTATAAAGACCCAAATTTAATTCTTGATAATACATCTTTTGCTTACTTACAATTGGGGGTTATTCCACAGCACCCAATTGTTTACTTATATAGGTACCCTGCAAGTCAGGAAATATAAATATTTTTTCAAGAATATAAATATTAGTTTTAACTGTAAGTAGAGAACAACTTACAAGAAATTTTATTTAGAAACACTTCAAAAAATATTTTTCGTTATACCGACCCTTAAAGTAGGTGTTTAAGTCCTGATTTCAGGTGCTTAAAATGCCTTTTTACGTCCTAGGCCGTTAAAAAGGGGGGCCGTAATTTTAACGTCCTAGGACGTTAAAAAGGGGGGGGGTTATAAAATAAAACACAATATATTTACGCCAAAAATTATTTATTTGAGTGAAAGTGTTTAATTTTTACGACGCAATTGGAAAACAACGGACCTCTAAATTCGTTTGTGTTCTCCCCTGTGCTGTTTGAAGAATGCGCCTGCGGCGCATTAACAATCTTCTTGAGGGAAGATGTGGATGCAGATCCCAAAATTTGATCTGAAATCTTGCCTTTGCTGTAGACGGAGTCTACATCGTAACCTACACATTGTAGGAGGAACTACACATTGTGGCAAACTGTAAAAAGTAAGCCAACAACGTGTCCTCATTGAGGTTATGTAACTCCACATTGTGTTCATTTAAAAATTTTAAGAACTTATCGTATTCCTTTTTATATATCGTCTTCGACTTCGTAGGCAGCAACTCTTCCTTTGCTTCTCTGGCGGCTTCTTCGATACTTTTACTTTCCATCTTACTAACACAACCTTTCACCACAACGTTACAAATATAAATGACTTAAGCTGCATTCACATAGGGGTATGTATATGGTTTTAAAAATGTAAGATTACCAACCTTGATTAATTACCAAACCAATCAGAAGAGCCAGATTTAAATTTTCAATACATAGCCTCTCACCACGATGTTGCGAATAAAAATGAGGTAGTTCCGGTAAAACGAAAAGCAGTTTATGCCACTCGGACGTAAACTGATTTTACACTCCTCGGAACGGTTCGTGCGTCTCGGCTCCGCTTCGCTTCGCCTCGCCTTCGAAACCCCGCTCCTCGGGTGTAAAATCTCGTTTTACGTCCTTGTGACGAAAACTACTATTTAACCTTTATGACAATAATTTCCCCCCCCCCCCCCCACTCCGTATTTGCAATCTTTTATTATTTTCAAATATTATCTGGTTCTAAAGATCATTTTAAGGGGTTTTGCCTCTCCAAACTTAAATAAAATCGAGTTTTTTTTTTATTTTGCATTTTGTCTAGATGCATATTCAAAATGTGTGAAAAAAATTTTAAGTTAAAATATTGAAAATTGAGCAAGTTACATAATATTTAACGAGAGTGAACTAACTACGATATACGTATACTAAAACTTTCAATCGCGTTTTTCTCAAAACTACAAAACTCAAATTGGCTTGCAGCATAACTCAAACAATTTTTGTGCGATTGAATTCAAATTTTAACTGTAGCTTTTGTATGAGATTTTGAAGAGAATGCCATATGGATTTTGCAAAATATTAAAAATTATAAAAGTTATTAACAATTTTCTGCCAAGTTTTTAGGCAAAAATCGAATTTTTTCTTCAAGATTGCTATTTTTTCAAAAATTAATATTTTTAAAATTCCTTACGTCATACTTTAGCTGTTTATATGTAGATTAAGCAGATTTTTTAATTTTTGCTGTAAGATCAAATTCACTCAAGTTATGCTGCAAGCCCCGAAGACCTTTTTGGAAAAGATGTATTTTTAAAAGCTGCACTGTGCCACCACTTTGTAAATTTGTTTTTGTTAAAAATTACATATTTGTACCTTAACACATATATAAACAAGTGGTATACTTTGTTTTGTAAATAAAACTTTTTTCAAATCCAAAAAAATTGTGCAAATGTTTGTTCATTTTCAGGCATATACAGTGGCAAACCCCCTTAAAGTGTTTTTTCTATTTTTTAGGGTGGATAAGCCCGCTAAACACCTTAAAATGTGAAGAAATGAGCATGCAAGCGATCTGTAAATATTGCGACAAAATTTTGTTTTTTTTAATTCTTATATCGCACACCTCTCACTAGAAGGGCCCGCCAAAGCTCTAGCTCCCGGGCCCAAAATTTAAAGTTACGCCACTGGGTAGCGGCCAATTTGTTAGTAAACATGCGCACTGAAAATCGTTGTGGTGTCGCTTTTTGTTCTTTGGTTGAAAAACCAAAAAAATCGTAGACGTCATTTATTGACAACTGCTTAAATTCCAGAGTTACTTTGAAAATTAATTTCGCCAATTTAACGCATTTTTTTGCTTTTCCGATACTTTTTTTTGCAAAGAAATAAAAAAGGTCACCTTCTACGCTACATTAATGTATTGCAAAGGCGAGTCCAAAGGGACCATCGCCCCCTCCTTGAAAAAATTAAGCATTATAATTATATAAAGCATGAAAACTAAAATTACTGGAAAAAAGTATAGAAGGGCTTATCAATTTTTGTAGTTTTCTTTTCAGTGTATGGAATTCCCCCCCTTGAAAAAGTTACTAGATCCGCCTCTGGTGTAATGCAACCGACAAATGGGATTTATAATGAATTTCATCAGGAGGGCCGAAAGATTTTGGGGAAACCTCATAAGTCCATATAAAGACCTATAAGGACTGCACTGCATAGTCAGTTTTTAATTCTCTTTTTTAGGCAAAAATTTTAATTAAAAACAAAAGAATCGATATTTAAAAAATGATTTCTATAAATTTGATATGCTCACCTTCTATAAATTACGTCTAAAATTCAGATTAACTACAAGCGCAAGAAATGCCATCGTAAAATTACGTTTGTACCACTGAAAGTTGTACTCCACATGAATCTTCCAATTACGATCCAAAAATGCTTTGTAAAATTCGCTCATCTCTTCTGAAGTCAAAGTCGTCCTTTCCTCGTCGCCATTTAAACGTAGCCGAACAAAACTGTCTCGCTCCTAAATCAAACTCGGTTATTACAACTTAAAAGTAACCAGGTCAAATCAAACCTCAACTAACATTTTTAAATTTAAGGTTATGTGTCGACCAAAACTTTTCATTCCATTCTTGCGTTTCGTCTTGAAGTTTACGCAATTTCCTTTGTAGTGGTGTCTCATTCAAAGTTTGAAAACGTATAATAGGACGTAATTTTGACACCGGATTAGGAGGTCCTATCATATCAGCGCACTGCTTATTAGGCAATGCTATTAAAGGCGTTTCTAGTATTACACTTTGAGACAATTCCTGCAAAAGAAAAACTTAAATTTTGTCCTGCACCTTCAGTTTCGACTCACATTTTCAGAACTAACACGTAACCCCTTTACACTTTGTATTTCGCATAGTCGTATCGTCAGAGGTGTTTTACTTAATAATTGTTTGTTGACTAAACTAGGACGTATATTTCCTATAACGTGGCTTAAAGTTATCATATCGAGACGATTATTCTCGGGTAAAACTATTATAGGATTTTCTAACCCTACTTCGACTGGTTTGGTTTCAGATGCAGTGTGATTCGAGCGGTTTATAACCTGAAATTTTTGTTAAAATAGAAACGGGTAGAAAGCACAGAAATTACCTACAGTGCCACATAATTTGCAGGAATTGTTGATTCGTGTGATATAACGAAAATTATGTAATAAAGCAATTTTCATTTTTCCTCTAAAAACTGTCACCTGTCACCAAGCCAGACGTCAAACTAATGGGAGTGGTTCTTGTACCGACATTCCAGATTAAATCAGCGCTTCTCAATATTTTTTTTGTCATAAATGACGAAAAGTACCGGATTTAAAACAGATCGCCCCTATCTTGTATTATTTGACCATTTTCAACAACTTTTCAAGTTAATTGCAACACTTCAAAGCTGAATATTTTAAAAGGTAAAAGTAAGAAAAAACAGTTCTTCATTAAATTTCTTTATTAAAATACTGCATTTTTTCATTAAATTATGTACAACACTGTAAATATTTCATTAGTATTCACAATTTTAAAATAAAATTAAATAAGTACACTTAAAAGTAATGCTTAAAATTTATACATCATCATAAAATCATTTCTAAAAAAAATCACATCTCAAATTCGTATAAGCGGTTTAGGTGCCTTTAATTAAAAACCAGGAATGTGTAGTAGGTAGCAGTAGAAAGAAAAATTTTACCATGAGCATGATCAAGGAACGGTTCAGTTTTTTGAACTACCACCTAATTATTTTTTTTTATTAAAATTTCTGATAAATATGTAAAACCATAATTTTTATACATATTGCACCACAGTCCCATATCTAAATTGTGTTCAACGTTATACTCGTGAACCAGACTGTTGAGGATGGTGATTATTGCCTATAGTGACGTGAGTAACGAAAGGTCCTCTCTGTTGCTGCTGCTGCTGTTGTTGGTAAGCGCTTGGGTGGCCACCACGTGGAATAATTAGTTGCCTACCTTGAAGTTGTTGTGGATGACGTGGATTGGCGCTAGTTGAAGACAAAGGATCGTGATACGCGGGAGGTCTTTGTGGTAAGCGACTGTGTGGAGCATTATTGGGTCTTCCGTGAGTGTTTAGTATAGACTGAACGCTCTCATACTCGTAAAAGTTAGAAACAGGTCGTAACTGAGTATCGTGTTTTACTTGGCGTTGAGAGTGGTATTGGTGTTGTTTTCGACTGTAAAATAATTATAACTATAGAAAAAACTAGTCTTAAGTTTGATAATAAAAAAAATTAATAATCTACTTGAATTTCAAAAGTGAAAACATAATTATAACGTGTAAAAGATTGTGAAGTAAGCTAAATTTTAAAATAAAAATTTTGATGATTGTATGAAAAATAAAGTAGATTACACGGGTGGAAAGTCTTTCTTCAATCCCATTAAGGAATGAAGCTGCAATATTTGAAAAAGGTAGGATTTCTATGCCAATTTTAAAGCATTTTCATCTTCATGGAGAGGAGAGACAAGTCCTAAAACGTTACGTCACGTTTGTTCTACCCCCCCCCCGTTCCCGTCACATTTCATCACGCTGAACAATTGTCGTCCTCCCCTTTAATTTTCTTTATAGATTCCAGATAGATTTATATATAGAATAGATGACCCCTTACCCGTTATGAGGTTACGACTGTGTCCACAATTGACGCGCGTGAATGAGATAATTCATAATTAACATCAATTCGATTGATTCCCGCTATCGACCGTTCACTCATTGACTATACATTTATTTTAAAAAGTAGGGCATAGTGCAATAAATAACGTAAGCTCCGCAACGTAAGGTCATTTTGTTGTTGTTGGATGATGACCGTGCGCACTAAAAAATGACCACTTTTCTTGTCTAGTTTTCTGAGGCCGCCGCCCTTCATCATCATAAAACATATAGGTCACCAACTGTTTTGATTTAACCCAGGCGCGGATACCGAGCGGGGCAATAGGTGCAATTTTGCATCTCTCCCCCCCCCCCCCCCCGGCTCACGACCGAAGAACTTTAATTTGATCAAATTATAATTTTTGATCAATTATTTTAGAACAAATTTTCTCCTTCAAGTTTTAGGCCATATCTTTTTATAGATCGTCTTTTTTACAAAAAAGAAAGAGTATGCAAAACAAAATCTAGTTTTCTTTCAAAGAGCTGGTTACCTTATAAAACATAGCTCGGCCTCCGGCCTCGCACTTCTCCTTAAGGTTCATATAAATATACGAAAAAAATCGTTTGGTACACTATAATTTTGTGCTCCGGTTCTAGCTACAAGCAAAAAAATTCGTTCTTACTGACTGATCATTTCACGGAACCGCCGCGCCGCTGTGCAAAGTGTAATTTAATCGGTCTTGTAGTAGGCTATTTCGGTTTTTCTACACTGTATAGAATAGGGTGCCACGGCCCTGTCCATTCATGAACCATTGAAATTGTTTCAATTGCCAAAAATTTGAAGATTAAAATTACGGAAGATTAAGTTATTTTATGTGACATAATAAGTGCGAAGGCTGCGGGTCGAGTTATGGTGAGTGATATGGAAAGCGCGCAGACGTAGCTTATGAAACACAAAAAAGAGAAAACAGAACAATAAATGAACAGAAAATTCCAAACGTATCCTCATGGATTGTATATTCAAGAGAAGAATACGGGATGAAAAAAATTCCGTCCCGCCCCGTCCCACGCGCGGGACGGAATGTCAATTCAATCCCGCGCGGGACGGGATTTCGACTCAGATGTCGATTCAGTCTCGCGCGGGACGAGATGTTGATTCAGTCCCGCGTGAAACGGGGTGCCAATTCAGTTCCGCGTTTGATTTATAAATTTATTTTAGAGATGAATGCGGGATAGGACGGGATATCCCGCGGAATATTTTTTGTCCCGCGGCATATTTAGAATATTTAGTCCAGCGCGGGACATTTTATAAACTCAGTCCCGCGCGGGACGAAATTTTTTCCCCTTCTATTTCATAATTTAACTTATTGAATCCTCTCCCTACATTTACTCTTAGTAATATGCGTTAACAAAAAAATTAGAAAAATTCATTCGAGCTGCGCTGTATAAAATAAATCAAATGCGGGACTGCGGGATCCCGTCCCGCGCGAGACTGAGTTGACAAAATATCCCGCGCAAGACTAAATATTCAAAATATCCCGCTAGACAAAAAAAATCCCGCGGAATATCCCGTCCCGTCCCGAATTCATCTATATTTTAAATTCAACAAAACAATTGACCTAGTAATAGCCCAGTTTTTCAGCAGTTGGAAAATAGACGTTGTCAGACGCATTCGCAGTTTCAAATTTAAGTCATAATTTTTAATCTGCGCATGCGTCTGGCGTGCGGGACCCGCGGGACCGGACTTACACGACGAGGCGGCACTGCGGGACGAGACGGAAGAAAAAAATTAGTTCCGCAGATTAAAAATTATGACTTAAATTTGAAACTGCGCATGCGTCTGACAACGTCTACTTTCCAACTGCTGAAAAACGGGGCTATTACTAGGGCAATTGTTTTGTCTCTAGTATATTTACCATCAATTTATTCCAAAATAAAATAAAAATAAAGTACTAAATAACCTAAGCTCTTACATTTTCAAACCTATCAGAACTTATGCTATTAGCTAAGCTGTGCTCTTCTTTTTAAAATAAATGTGTGGTTAGAGAGTGAACGGTCGGTAGCGGAAATCTCGTTAATCCATTCATGAGAGTCAAATAATAACGTATAAACGTAAGTGTACTGGCGCATGAGCGCAGTAATTAATAAAATTCTTGTATGATCTCCGCTCTTAGACAGAAAGGAATAATGTGCGTGCAAATAAATGATAGTTTAAGCACAACGCCGTTATCCGCAAACGCCAACGTGAAAACATGCAATATAAAAAAAAACGATTGCATATCACCGTTGACATTTAATCCTGATCTGTTTGCACTAACCTTAAAAATTCATGTTTTACTGTCGGCCCGTCACGTTTATGCCAATAAAATCAGTTAGAAATCGAAAACTTTCCAGCGTTGTGCATAAACCTACCTTAATATCACTAAATTTTAACTTAAAAAAAAATAAACTAACAAATAAGTTAATGAAAGAAAAGTTAACATACACTACAAGTGACGTAAAAATTTTATCAAGCAATGTTAAAACACAAAAACTACAAGTGCAACCCAAAGCTTCATTCTATTACATAGATAGGGAAGTGCATACCTTTCCTCCTCCACCTTTAATCGTTGCTGTTGAACTTGTAAACGCATCTGAACTATCTGACTATCAGAGAGCGTCTCTTTTCGGCTGTTGGGATAAAATATGGACAGTTAACATACACATAAACAATAAGTTAAGGAATTTTAGCCAAAGAACAGAAGAACACCAACTTTAGAACCTCCTCACATAAAAATGAATTGTTTGATGACATCACAAGTGGGATAACAAAAATTCCCGGTTTAAACCTACTTTATGTTAACCAATTCATCTTTATTTTGAGTCCAGTATTTTAAATGTGGTGCAAAATGAAAGACATGCAACACTTGAAACGTTAGTTACAATGAAAAATGCGTATGGTTAAAATAGAAAACTTTTTGTACAAAAAATATTAGATTATGACTTTCTCACCTGAGATGATTTTGCAACTCATTATAATTTACGTAGTGCGTAAACCGCACGGGATCGGTAATACCGCTTCTGCTCCCAGCCCTACCAAACTCTCCGAAGTTACCATTTGGCTCACCCTATTAATGAAAATAAAATTAAAAAAAGTTTGAACAACTTTTCGCCAATTTACTTGTCGTAATCGCGCGTCAGTCTCATTTTCCCGCTCCATTGCAGCGTAGTGCGCTTGTCGCTGAGCTTGCCGCTGCTCGTACGCCCTCATCAGCTGGCTCCTTTCGCTTCTATGAGTCTCACTGTTGCGATACCTCATAGGTGGGATTGATCCCTCGGGTATCACCTGAACTTGTTCGGCGTGCCGCTGCGTAAAACCGTGTTTCTGATAAATCGCTTCGCGATCTTGATGAGGCTGTTGCATAGGATGCTGCTGGCTCACTTTACGCTCACTGGAATGCGACGCTTCCGATTCAGTAGATTTGTGTGAGTGAGTTAAACTGGCGTTCAAGTTACTTCCGTTTTCGTTCGCTTGATTTACAATGTCCGAATCAAACTCACTGACGTGTTGGTAATGTTGCGTTACCTCGGGCAGATAATCCATTTTTCGATGTTTTCCGAACCGAAACATCGATCCAATTCCTTTAAAAATCCCCGACTTCTTTTTGTTGGTTTTATTTTTTACGTCTAAAGCCGAATTGAGGGAAGACTGCCGTGGTCCACCCCGAACATTACTAAAACCATCGCCTTCTCGAAGTTCGAAGTTGGATGGTGGATCCAACAGCCAATGTTTTTTAGCGCTGGTTTCGCTCCTGTGGTTTGGGTCAACTATATGTTTGTTGTAGTCTTTGTCAACCGCCGCCCGAAAACTCTCGTCGCATCCACGGCCCCGAATAACTTTCAACGCGCCCACTCCGCCCCTGTAGCTGTAAGCCGGATCGCATTCTTCCTGCATTTGAATCTAAAGGAAACGTTTCAATAATCCGGTTCTTCTCGAAAAGTAAAAAATAAAAGACCTACCTCTTGGACCATGGTTTGCAGAGATTCCAAACTAGACGACTTTTTCATTCCTAGGGAAGGACCCAATTGTCCCAATTTGTCAGCATCTAAAAACAATTTTTTTTATGTTTTGTCTGGTGGGCGAATGAATAAATGAAAACATTTAGTGATTTCTTACATTCAGGATGTTCTGATGAACGATTTACGCTTATGACTGACTCCACCGATCCCACACGTACCAAATTAGCTGTTACAAGTACAAATTTTAGTCACAAATGTTTAAAATGAGTTAGAGACAGTTTTGGTTCACACATAGTCGAAATTTGCGAAATAATGCAGTGGCGAAACTTGCAGTGATGATGCAGGGTTTGATGATATTGAAAATAACAATGTCAATATCAGTACTTTTAATATAAAAACAATTAAAATAAGAATTTGATTTTGGTATTATTATAGTTCAATATTTATATGTTTTACCTGACATAATTTAAAAACTCTCAACGTTATATAAATTATCTAATTATTGGAACGAAGTTCCTTAACGCAGCTTGCAACAGCAGTGAAATGGCAGAAAATGTCACGTAAGGAAAAAGCGTTATGCCCCCTCTCTAGACGTTGGGTTCCATTCGCCATAGTTCGGATATTATCGTCAAACACTGGTCGCCATAGTTGTTAATAATAAATAAACAAATGAATTATTTTTTTTTGTGATAGTTTTAATTAATATGTCAGTTACATTGACTGATAATTGCATTTTTGTAATGGAAATTCAAGAAATGGAAAAGCCATCGCCACTTCCAACAACGAAAGCAAAGTGATCTGCAAAGTATTTTTAAAAGTAGACTAACGGAAAACCGGGGGGGTCTGGGGGGTATGGAATACCCTCCAGCCATTAAAAAAAGATGTCTTCTTTATAATTAAATTTGCAGCTTTATCAATGTTTAAAGTTCCATATCCTGGGGGGTATTCCATACCCCCCAGACCCCCCGGTTCCACGTCCGTTTCTCTACATTTTGGTGGAAAGGTCCAGACATAGGGTTACCACGATTCTAAGCAAGAAGTGAGTGATAAAAGTGAGTAAATTTTCAAAAAAAAAGTGAAGAAATGTTGAAAAAAGTGACAAATAGTGTAAAAATATTTTACTTCGAGCAGTAACGTAGCAAGCCAAGACCACAGACCCCGGTGCAAGACCCACAGCGGCCCCCTTCTTTTTTAATCTGTGTTTCGAACTACTCTCGGAGCATTTGAGAATTTTCCCCAAAATTTTTTTGAAAGACCTTTTTTTAACCCCCTAGTCAAATTTGGAAACCAAAACATGAAAACGATCAAATTTTTTACACATTTTGTACCTCTCGGCCTCTTTTTTCCTAAAATTATTTTTTAATGACAATTACAATTCCTCTGAGCAACATGCGTACTACTCCAATATTTCTTCCGTATTAAGAATTCACGGACCGTGTGCTTTTACACACCAGTAGTTATGCCACTGCTGACGTGCATTAATAAATTTACGAGATTCTTTATTTTGCATGTTCTTGCATGTGGGCCACTTCCTGCAAGCAAAATTTTTGCGGGCGGCACGAATGATTATTTTACTCCTTTCCCCATTTCATTTTTCCCCAAAAACTTTTTTAAATGACTTTCTTCTTTTTTTTTAACTCTATTTGATAATTTTACTTATTGATTACCTAGTCTACATTTGCTCCAAGCAACATGCGTTGACAATTTTTAAAATTCTATTTACTAAATTTTTAAATTTATCAAAAAATTAAATTTTTGTAAGTGAAATCGTAAAAAAAGTGAAAATAGTAAATATTTTTTAAAAAAGTGAAGAAAAGTGTAAGATTTTCAAAAAAGTGAATAAACTGAAAAAAATGTATCGGTGGCAACCCTGCAGACACTTTAGAAAATAAAAACAATTTTTGAAATTTATATCAAATGCTCATTGAAAAATGAGATAAAATTAAGTATTGTGTAGTTTATTTTTCTTACAAAATCTTTCTTTGACCTGGAGAAGGGTCGGCAACCCGCGGTCCGCGAGACGTCTTGGTGCAGCCCTTTTTGGTGAATTTGCATAAAAAAAGCTCGTTTTTAGTGGATTTTCCAAGAAGTGCGGCCCGCACTAATCATCACGTAAAATATTTGGCCCTCTTATAACAAAAGGTTGCCGACGGCTGACCCGGAGGATGGCAGGGGCAACTTCCTTCTTTGCCCCTCCCCCGGTTCTTGGCAGTTTCAATTTTTTGAAACATTTAATATTTACACATTAATGAAACTCTGGAATATGCTAATAAAAAATAATTAAAAGTGTTCCTTTTATTTATGTATTTACGCTTTCATTTAGTACTTATTTTGTTTCTAAAAAGTACCTTTTGGTTTTTAACTGTGGCAACGCTGGCCGTCGTACGGTTAATATCGAGAAAATTTCACTTTTTAGACGTATTTTTGAATTAAATTTTATTGAATTAAATTTTACGAAAAAGGTAGTGACAAGCACCCCGTCCTTAAGAGTACCTTTTTCGAAGGTTGGGAGGACCCCAGAGATCTCAAAAAAAAATTATATCCGCCCCTTCAAATTAGCACCTTTTTTGAGTTGGAAGGCCTTCGGGGATATTATTAGCTAGTAAGCGTTAGTCAAAATGGCTCAAAACGTTCTGGAGCGACCGGAGGGAGCAGATACGCAACTGTATCTGACAATGATCCAATATCGATAAATTAATTTAAAACCTTAGATACTTTACGTGGAGAAGACCTAGAGTAGATTTTTACTGTGTCTAATTATAATTCATCATGGAAAAATGAATTTAAAACCTTAAATTTCATTCAAATATTTCCGAGTATGGGCTAGTAACTCCATGCGACAATACTACACCGCGTGTACATTGAACAACTGCTCCCGGTCGAACCCCGGAAGTGGGCGGGGTTTACTTATGGCGGAAACCAATCAAAGGCTGAAACCGCGAGAACCGCTCCGATTATACTTGATTTTTTTAAATTAATAAAAATAAGGCCTGTATGCAACGGTTCGCCAAATTTTTATTTTATTATTGCTCTTTAACCCATTTTCTATCATATTATGCTTCAAAAATTTTAAAAATCCATAAGTCACGAAAATTTATAAATATCAACAATCAAAATATCCATATCAAATTACATTAGGAGTTGAAGAAAAGATGTAAGAAACTTCGTTCCTGACAGGGATCCCCCGACCGCACACGTTTTTTTTTATAATTCAGTATTTCAATTATTCAACATAGAAACAGACTAGTTAGAAAATATCAAACAATTTGATGTTTTGATTATGATTAATATTTAATAATTGGATATATCCGCTATGTCAAATAATAGAAATATCGCATTGATATCGATATAGTACCAATATCATATTTTTTTAAATAATATCGTTAAAACATATATAGAATGATAATGATTTATAATAATAATAGTTTGTCAAATAATTGGATATGATGAATAATAAAATTATCATATTAAAAGGAATCTTCTAAGTTCTAACATACATTTTCGTAACTCGCCGGTATTTTATTTATTACTCAAAAAAATTGCACAAAAGTATATATTTTTTAAAAGATGAGTCTGTGTCCAAGTGTCCTCTTTTAAAAAATATATACTTTTGTGCAATTCTTTTGAGTAATAAACAAAATAACAGAATTACGGAATTGTATTTTCCGATATTCCCGAATATCCCGCAATATCACCACTGCCGCTTCAAAACAATGAGTAAACCATATGAAATGCAAATGAAACTTACCATCTTTTCCCCTATATTTATCCCGTTCTTCTCTCAACTTCTTCGTTCTCTGATAAGTATCGGTACTTTTAGCGTCTAATGTGGCGTGTCGCTTTTCTGACATGCTTTGTCTTCCAAAAGCATCTCGAGAAAATGTTTTTGCATTGGGATTTTCTAATGATAACTGACTAGCGTATGTTACGTCGATGCTAGCACACGTAGCCTGAGAACATTCGGTACTTTTTTCGAAATTACTGCTGGTAAGACTAACTTTACTATCGTGTTGTTCCTTGTTGTTGGTGGGGTGTTGTTGACTAACGGATAATTTAGCTCTATAAATATTATAAACTTAATTTCTTTTCATGAAACGGTTGAAATCTTACTGTAAGTTTTGATGAGGTAAAACTCGCGGTCCACAGTCGTCTTCTATTAGAATCGTGTCGCCGGAGTTGACGTTAACAGTTGGGCTCACAAAGTTACCCATAGACTGGTTTGCTAGCATACTTTGACTCCACGTATCGTGTGTCGCCTAAAAATGCTCCAAAGTAGCAAAAAATCTTGTAAATGGTTTTGGTTACTTTACCATATAGTAGCTCTCATTCCGCAATTGTTTGTTATGGCCCGTCAGCCGGTCCAAAACCGGGTTCCAGGTGTTCATGTTCCCAAAACTGTCGTTGACGGATTGCTTACTCGATTCCAAATTTGGGGGCTTAAAAATTACTGTGTTTGTAGATCCCCCACTCGCTCCCGAATGGTCTTGTGTAATACTGGAGTCGGTTTCGTTACTTTGGCACAAATCACCTTTAAAGATAGTGTCAACGTGGCGCCCGAAAACTTTTAAATTTGTATTACCTGAAGAACTATTATTGAGCAAACCATTGGAAGAATTTCTGCGTGACGCGTTTCTTGTAGGTCCAGGAGACGAAGCCCTTCGCGCTATAGTCAAACTAATACTGCCGGGCACCGCTCCTTCCGTATGGACCATCGCTTTACGTAAAATTTCCATAGCGTCACTGTTAGATCGCTGCAATAACGAAATACCATTTACATTGAGTAATTGGTCGTTGTTTCTTAAACGTTTATCACGAGAAGCCGCGCCGCCATTTATAATACTTTTAATAAAAATACCCAAATCCTGCACGCCACTGGTTTTCCCTTTTACGCTAATACCCAATCCGGCTTTTTCCGAATCGTGCACAGGTATATCAAAATTTAAAATTTCTCTGTGCTTCCATGGAAAAATTAAACTATCGTCTGATTTTTCGAGCGGCTAAAAATTAATTTAAAAATTTAAGAAAAAATTTCAAGCGTCTAGAAATTCGTGCAAAATATAGTACAAAGCGCAAAATATACAACTCAAATTTACGCTACAAGCACATCTAAAGCTAACTGTTTACTCAAGCAAAATATACTAAAATTGAAACAAAAATTTTTTGGATTTAACTTCAATTTTTAGGTGGCTCGAAATATTGACTGGACGGTTTTATATTGTAAGCAACACTAGAACCCTACATATTGACGTGGAGTCCGAACCACGGCACAAACCGCCTACACCAAATTACGTAGAATATTTCATTATGTATAATATATTGCCACCTTTTTGTCGCGTCGCTCTATTCCGCCGACCTAAGCATTCCTGATTGGTATAAATGGAAGCGTCGCATTACACCCTCGGATTTACAACACCTAAACATGCACATAAAACCAAAAATCTAACTCTAAATTCATGCACACCCTAAAATCTACGTTAACTGAGAAAGCTGAAAGTTAGAGAAGTGAAGAAAAAAGATGCAGCATCACAAGAAACAAAAAAAACTTTACTAACATTAGAAGCTTCCTGAAATTGTGAGATTATCCTAGAAACTGCGTTCCCCTTTTCAGGCGTTCTCGCCTGCAAATGACTTTGTGGTAAAGGAGGAATGTTGGGTGGCACATCGGAATTTACAAACGTTTCTGTATCACCTTGCTCTTCTCTTTCTGCATCTACATCCTGGACAAAATAATGATATACCACACAAAGCAGACAAACGAACTAGCAGGATCCAAAACTCAAAAAATACTTACCATTACTCTAGGAAGAGCAAAATCTTTGTACTCTTCTTGCCTGGATACGATAATTTTAACCCTGGTTCCAGCGGGAATATTTCGTAAAATCGTAGCTGCTTCCTTTTGGGTTTTCCCGGTCATTTCGATTCCGTTAACCTCCAACAACCGATCGCCGATTTTTAACCTGCCATCTTCGACGGCAGCTCCCTGCGGACGATTTGGGTTAAAAATGTTTTTTTTTTCGAATTCTGGTAACTTACGTCAGGTTTTAAATATTTAATATAAATCGGACAGTTTCCTCCTGCGGGATTATCGCGCGTGGTTATACTAAAACCCAGAGTGTCGTTTCCCTTCTGCAATTCTATTTCGATTTTTCGTCCAATTTTGCGAGTATTCGAATTCAACAACGATTTTAAATTTCTGGAGATTACTGGAACTTTTTTAGTTGGAGAAACCGTCGCTACTTTGGTATTTGTACTTTCTGTAATTTCCCGAATTAAATGACGATTTATTCTTAAAAAAAAAATGACTTACGTTTTTGTTCGCACTCGACCATCGAAACGTTTTCCTTATCTTCTGGAAACTTGGGATAAACGGGAGGTGGTGGAGGTTTCCTCATACCATGCAGTCCATTTTTGATGATCCTCAGTCGAAGTTCGAAGCTTGATGACCTAAACAATTCCTGAATCCTTTTGAACGGTAAATTTATTACGCTTTGGCCGTTAATTTCGACGATACGATCGTTCAAAGAAATCCGACCATCCTTATCAATAGGACCGTTGGGTTCGATACCCTGGACCAACAATCCTATCTCCTTCCCCGACGCATCATAATGTGGCACAACGTGAATTCCAAGTTGCTCTTGTTTACTACACAGTCTGTCAATACGTATCACTATGACTTCTCCAGGTAAATTTAAATCACCGTCTAAATTTGGACTAGTTGAGTTATTGGCTTGACCTAAAGGTTCCCTTCGTTTGTTTTCCCTAGGCAAAGACGTGCTACCGTGCGGACGTGTGGTTGCAATTTTTTCTGCGGCTTCCGCCCAACGGCAACTAAAAATATTACGTTAGAAAAACGAACGAAACATTTTGATGGGTACCTCAAGATTTCAGAAATATCCTCAAAACGAAAGCTTTTGAAGAGAAAAAATGTTAAGGCGGTGAAAGAAGGAATAGAAAACTTACCCTGCACCGTCGCCCAAAAACTGCATCGATAGTCGATTGCTTCCATCTCGTGCTATTCTTCTAAAGTTACGATCTTCGTCTTCTTCTTTGGTGTCCATCCAATCTGGACTTGAGTAACTTAAGCTGGGTGGTTCCAATATTAACGGAGCTGCACTCCACCGTTTTGTTTGATTGCTTGAGGTTGGTGGACCTACTGGAAGTTGATTGAGGGCGGGTTCGCTGCCTCGTCGGACTTGCAAAGGTCCTGGGATTCCAGAGGCGATTTGTTCGCCCGTGACTTCGATATCGCGAGCGTATGAAGGACCGTACTTGTGTTCGCCATCCTAAAAAGGTTTATTATTAAAATTCGTCGGAAAATTAAGAAAGTGGAATTAATACATGAAAAATATCCGGGCTTCCAGTTCCGATCGAACTGCTCCCGCTGGCACCATCACCTCCACCGTGGTGATGCGCACCATCGCAATCTTCAAAACTAGCTAAAATTTGCTCTCGGTCGTCGGCAACGTCGCTTAATCGGTCATCGGGATCTAAAATTCCACCTCCTTGCGACTGAAGATTATGGACCGCGACCCATGATTCCGGTCCCTGAAAACAAAACTTGGATCAGAATCTTGGAAGTCAATGTTTCATAATTGTTATGAATCATAGATGAAAGGGTTGCGTACTGCAGGTCTACTGCACAAGTCCTTGAAGACTTGGGTCTTTGTTGTTCAAATAAGACAAGTTCCATTGACTTGGTAAATGTTGACAACTATGTGAAAAGTTGACTTTCAAAGTGATAATTTTGTAATAGTATTGACCTCGTTGATAACGCAGGCATACAGTTATCAGGGTCTGATGTGCGTAATTTACAACCGTTTTTCGTGAACAGATATTCATTTTTAAAGTCGGTCCTGACCCATTGAAAAACTGTCGGGGGGCAAAAAGTGGCCGACTTGCTGTTCGTTTTGTCAATCGCTATTTAAAAATTCCGCCTTTACAAGGATATTAACAAAATTTACCTTGAGGTTTTTATTAAAATCGCACGCTGCTTATATAAATTTAAAAAAAAGTTGAACAAATGAAATTATAAAAATGGAACAAACAGAGGCGAGCATAATTAGTAATTTAGTGGAGAAACTTAAAAAAATGTAAACAAATTAGCTCGTAGCATTTAAATAGAAGTTCGGTCCGTGAAAGTCGTGAAGGAAATTTATGTTGTCTTTTACTTTCTTTATTCTTTCACTGATGGGTTTTTATTCAAGGTGAGAGATGTCTTCGATATAAGTGAACAATGTTGGGTGCTCATGATGATCTTGAAGATCAAACAATTTTTCCTTCAAATCTTCAATCTGATCGAGCTCTGCAGGAATCCTTTTAATTATATGATTAGAAAGTTAAGGTAGGCCACTACGATATTAAAATTTACTGCTTAAATTCTAACGACAGTAATAAAATATTTTATAGTGGGTACTTTCAATAAAATAAACGCAGACATAAAACTGCATTAACGCAACCTCGTTTAGCGAATAAAAACGGGCGGAGCCCTTAGTACGGTCCTGGAAAAAACGTTATATAACGATTTAACCTAATTATTTAGGCAAAAACACCGCAACCGAAAACGATGATCCACTTACATGATAAAATCAAAAGGCAATAAATTATAATACCAGACGACTTCAGTTTTTCCAAGTTCTTTACCTTAAATGCATTAAGTGAAAATTCAAACAATGCCCACTTTCATTAGTCGTGAGAACTCATTTTTTATTGTTAGTTAAATTATTTACACACCTCATTGATTGCAAATTTGCAAGTTAAGAAGCGTCCCATTCGATTTCTAATAGAAAATTAGTATTCTTATAGAAAAATAACTTTTTACTACTTAATAAGAAATCAATAATTAGTAATTCTTAATTAAAAGAAATTTTTTAACGAGAAAAAGCTTCCGTTCGATGTAAAAGATTTCGCCGGAAGTTGCGTACCTACCAGCATTGTTGAAAACTCGTGGGTCGGTCATAACTTAGCATAAGTGCAAAAAAAAGTGACCGAATGTAAATAAAAAATCGAACGTTAATTTTTTAATTACCGTTTTATAAGCACAGTTTCTGAGCAACAAATTTTGCGAATTTTATCAACGGTAGAAATGTCAACACTAACGGATGTTAATAAAATACAGTTAACGTAAAATATTCAAATTTTGTTGATTCTGTCGATTGTTGTAACATAATTACAATAAAACTGATGATTTTAATGGAAAACGTGTGTTAAATTAAGCGTAACTGGGTGCTGATTTACTTTTTTTGTTGTTGGCTTCAATCGAATCAGCAATCTCCGTTATACATTAAAGTGTTCAAAAATTGCACCCCGTTATTAAAATTGTTAGTAGTAAAAAGTTTTTGTGTGGGGAGTCGAACCGAATGCATCAACCAAATATTGCGTCACAAAGTGATTTATGTTATATCGTGCATTCAATTTAATTGTTTCTTCATGATAAACAGTTTATTTGAGAATAATATATCTCTCGTCATGTCCCAGTCTCACAACGTCGAAAATTCGTCATCAGCTTTGTTCGTAATATATTTTTCTCGGACATAAACCTCGCAGAATCAATCACATTAGTCAAAACCCACATGCGTTTATCGATGACGTTTAAAACTTTATCTTTATGCTTTTACAATTGAAAAAATGTTTCGATCTGAATACGAACTCTGGCGCACGATCTGTGGAATACACGTAGAGATTAGCGCCATTGTCTTGATTCAAGCATTTTCTTCTATCCTTTTCCATGGTTAAAAAATGCTTAAATCTGATAGGCTCTTGCCAACTACTACCTAAACAAAGAAAGACGTTAATCTCGATTTGCAACGAAGTTTTAAAAAATAATTATATATAATACAAATTGTAGCACAAGGTCCTACAATTTGTATTTGGTATAAATTTCGAGTAATATTCAATAAAAAATTTTGTAGGTAATTTTTGAAAAGATCCTCTTATTTGTTTACCTCGACTAGATCTACAATTAATGGAAGACTCAAAATCAATGTTGTTATCTGTAAAGAAGTGCAATGAGTGTGAGTCACTGACACACCATAAAAAGACTTTAATTTGAACACCAAGTTTAATTAAATAAATGGATAATTTTCTGTGTAATAATAATAAATGTGAAAAATAAATCAACACCCCAGTTATGTTTGAACAAAGCAAACAAAAGTTCAAAACCAACAAATGCCCCTATTGCACCTGTAAGCAGATATTTACTGCCACTTACAGAAATAAAAAAGAAAAATAAAGTTTTTGACAAAAATCATAAGGTACCTTTTTTTGATCTTTTTTCGGAACATTAGAAGAATTTCTTCCTGTTAGAAAATGTCAATTTTTGTTGTATAAATCTGACACTTAACAAATTGTAATTACCCCTTAATAAGAAGAACATGCGTACAGAAACTTCTATGAAAGTTCCAGGTGAACGTAACCAAAATAGTAGCTAATTTCTCATTCACTCAAAAATTATACTTCGCAATAATTGTTAAGTCTTCAAACCAAGTAAGTAACTTTAAAATAAAAATTTTGGCCTCAAAAGTTTTCAAATCACGTTCTACAGTTGGCTTCCAATTTTCAATCATTAGCACTAATCTTCCAATTGTAATAACTAAACTGGATCACAATAATGAAAAATTACCAGATTCACACAAAATTTCACACCTGGTCAACTTTCAGACATAACCACACTCTAAAAACGTAAACAAATTTCCCAGTTTTCCGGAAACAAACTCTTCAAATACTCGAAGAAACTCTCTAGAATTATTTATTTTTTGTTCTTTCAAAATACTAACTACAATTTTTTTGCTAAACTCGGTCGTAGGATTTTACTTACATGAGTCTCTTATTTTAAAAAAGAAATATAATTTAAGCACTTGATGAAGGTTCAAGAAATTTTGGAAATAAACAAGACTTTCTGCAACTTGACTAATTCCAGAAATAAAAATCTCCACTTGATCGCATTGATTTTTGCTAATTTAAAATCAAATAACAAGTAAGCCCTTTGTTCACTTTTCTTTCAATTCTTACTTCTGTTTTTAGGTACAAACGAGCCACGATCGAATCTCAAATGTTAACTGGTACTACGGTACCAATCCGACTTTTATAGACTGATCAAGTGATGACGTCATCAAAACTGATTTGTTTAACCAATCAAGGTCGTAGATAAAGAGGAGTTGGATTTATTAATTATATTAAATTAAATTTTAAGTCGATTAAATTAAAAGTCCCTGAATTAAGGGCCCCTCTTAATATTATATGGTTACTTCCTTGTGCTGGGGAACCTGGAGGTCTGGAATTGCGTTACTTTAACATTGTTAAAGTAATACAAATTTATCCCCCTAAAATGTGAAGAAATTAGTGAGAATCCGGAGGGTATAGAATACCCCCAGCCATAAGAAAGCAATACAACGATTTTTCAAAATTGAAAAATTTCATTGTCAATTGGAGTTATAAGTAAGCAACAAGACGACTTTTCAAAAATCAAATTTGTGATGATATCAATTTTAGAAAATCATTTTCTTATTTCGTTTTCGCTAAGAAAGCAACAAACTTAACATTTGACAAACAAGAGAAATCCTAGTCAAAAGTAGAAGAATAAGATTTTCTTACTTACCAATTGTTGGCAATTGGCAATAGAATTTTTCAATTTTAAAAAATCGTCACATTGCTTTCTTATCGCTGGGGGGTATTCCATACCTCCCAGACCCCCCGGATTGCCACTCATTTCTTCACATTTTAAAGGGATAAATTTGTTTTAATTTAGCAATGTTCTTAAATGTATAAATAAATTGTCTGACAGTTTCAAATTCTTCAAACTGCTTAAAGAAACAGTAGTAATATAAGCTAGGGGGCTTAGCTACCTTAAAAAATAGGAAAAACTATTATGCCCGCTGTACACTCTCGGCGATACAGGACAAGACAGGGCGAGAATGAGAGTGTAGATGGGTGCTCTCGCCATGTCTCGTCTGTCTCGGTGTGCCTGGTAGTGTGTAATTTAGATGGTCGCACGAGCACGTGACCTCTCGGCGAAACATTGATTCGTCCGAGAGCACTAGGTGAGAGTGTACTGCGGGCATTAAGAAATTATAAAAAGATAAAATTAAGTATTATGTAGTTTATATTCCTGAAAAAATCTTCCCCCGACCTGATAGGTACTAAGTAAACAATTGGAAAACCGAGAAATCAGAAATTTAAGGGTATTCCATAACCCCCCCCCCCCAAACCTCACATCCGTTTGTTCACACGTCTAGCAAGCTTAGCAAACCTAGACTAGATAAAACATTTAAAAATTAGATCAAAGGCCTGAAAAAATCTTCCCCTACCCTAATGGAGAGTACTTATTAATGTAAACAATCGGAAAACCGGGAGTCTGGGGTTGTGGGGCAAAGAAAAAATTATTTTTCGCAGCGTGAACGACAAAAAGGTTAAAACCATCATTATTTAATTTCGCTTAACAAAAAGAAATAATATTAAATAAAAATATGTAAAAGTTGTTTTGAATTATATAAATATGAACATTTTAAAAATTTGTTGTTCAAATGGAGTGCGAGGGGGGAGGTTAGTGGAAATTTAACCGCTTGGCCACAGGCGCTTTCTATACACACGTTACGGTTCTATCATTAACAAAAAAGAAACTATATTTACAAATATTTCCATAAAATCAGTCACAAAAAAAAGAATACGACAATATTATTTTGTTTACTATAAATAAATTTATTTTCATTAATTAGTCATCGATTATATTAAATCGCAGCTGTTTCAAATAGATAGTATATCAACATTTCGTGGTATGGAATTCCCCTCAGTGCCAAAATGTAAATAAGACTGCAACAATTGCAAATTGTAAGATCGATATTTTAAAATTTTTTTTCATACTTAGATAGTAATAGTGGCGCTTGAATAGATTAACGAGATTCTCACTTTAAAAAGCAGATCAATAAAAATCTCATCCATTGAAAAAACCCTTTAAAAAACCCACAATAAATGAAAACTGAATCAGGTTCTCAAGTCTAATATTTATTGTTAAAAATATGAACCGGTTTTTTTATGAACACTTCAATGTTAGAAAAAAAAGAGATAAAAAAAAAGATACCTGACGCACATTATTTAGAGTCAGTCATGCAATGTGCTGTTTGATACCGATTACATTAATTTTAAAGTTTTGATTGCGACATTCAAAAAATGTATCCATTTTAAGCATCCAATCATAAAGAATTTTACTGCTGTTCATTGCACTTGCAGAGATGCGTCCTGCGACGCTCTTCTATTTAGTAATACGATGCGTGAAGGTAATCAATGATAATATTTTGAAACAAAAGCTAATGTGACTAATTTTCGCTACGGTTGCACTCAAAGCTTACAAAACACCGAGAAGAGGCTTTTTCAATGAGAAAACGTGATATTGTAATTTAAGATCCATCGGTGTATGCGAGCCTACCGAGTTGTGCAATAATTGTAAATTTTTAAACAAATTATAAATTAAAATCATCCGGTTATGCTTTCATATCTTGAAAATAAAGCCTTCATAGCGCGTGAGCGCGTCCGTTGACTGGATGCAATAGTCTTGATGATATGCTAATGACCATATAACGTGCAAATTAAATATGAGAACAATTAAATCGTTAGGTATAATATTAACTTTGTACTTGAATCTAGGCAATTAATTAAGCCGTGACGCAAAGCCCTATCGTAAAACCATCTCTTACCTCTTCATATTTAATATGCTCCGATAGAGGCCTAATTAAAGAAATCCTGGTGGTTCCTCTAATAGGTATATTTCTCTGCAATTTTTCAACCTTGTAGGTTTGCCTCCATCCGAATAACTGCACAATTTTTTCAGCCACATCCGAACATTTGGGTCCGGAACTATCGTTTTGACAACTGTCAAACATTGCATCTACCATCCGCTTTCACATTTTTTGCACTTCACACGCACTGAGAAAGGTTGGACGAACAACTATCGACTGCACTAATTTAGAAAACGTTTGTTGTTTTAGTGGTATTTGCTATAAAACGTAAGAGATAAAAACTTAGCATTGTTTAAGTTTGCGAAAGATTTGTGTGGATGCTCAAAATTCGACATTGTTTACCTACGTTTGCATAAACCCACGGTGTAGGTATGTGTATGTAAATACAAAGTGATAATTTCGTTATCACAAAAAAATACCTAAAAATAGTATGAACACGTTGCATCAAAATTATTAGATATAGAAAGAAGGCTAATGAGCTATGTGAAAGAATTTCAAGGATGAGAAATCCTACAAATGAATTTCTCAATCCAAATTGAAATCTTAGTCATTGTCTGGTTGATAATAACAACATAAAATGTTGGAAATTCTCAAATATTAGTATTATATGTCAACACTGAGAGATACCGTTTATTTGAAAATATTTGATTAGGAATTGTAACATTTCATTATATTATTATTTGTTCGTACAAGGGCAAGAAATCGCGCAAATTTGCACAAAATGAAAACAGAGGCGCAGTCAAGGGAATGGCTAAAAGACTCTAGCCCCTTCTCTAAATTAAAAAAAAAAAAATTATGTGACTATCAGGTACGGAAGGTTATCTATAATATTTCACTCGGCCTACGGCCTCGCATATTTAAACCGTTGATCCTTTTAATACTACTAAAATTTGAATATTCCTCCAATCTTGGTTGCACTTCAATTAGGAAAGATGTGAGTAACTTCACGAAAGACTGAATTACAAACTTTTTCTTACAAAAACGATGAATATCACTGTAATGGAACGTTTAACTTTTGACGAACACTGCATGGTAGGGTAACCCAAGAATTTATTTTCAGATCCCATTATTTATTCAAAATATTTATTTATGAAAGTGCATAGAGGATATTCCGCAAATAGGGTGGAAAAATAGATTAGATTTGATTAATTACTTATTGTAAAAGGCACTTAAGAGTGCAGTAACCCAGATTATTTGATTGATGAGAATCAAGAGACAGGAGTTTTCTCGTTCTCTCTTTGGAATCGAACATAAAATTGTATTTCGAATTCAAGTCGATCGAAAGTGAATTTATTCGGAAGTGAAATTTAATTAAGAGAAACAAAATTTTAAGTTATAAAATCGGTTCGTTAACATGTTATGTTAATTTTGCAATGCAATTTATGTCTAATTCAGCTTTTTAATTGATATTTTGCGAAAACAGTTATTAATCCAGAACTGAATCATTTTATTCTCATTTATCACACAAATATTAATTTGTAATTATTAGTTCATTAATTTTACATTTTCGTAACTGTAGATAATACGAAACCGTTTCTCTCTTTAAATACTAATTTTTAAAAAAATTTAACTATCTGTGTATTAAGATTATCAAGGTCGGTGCACAAAGAATAATTCATTAATCTCATTATATTTGATAATTTAAAAATTGCATGTTTTTGATGTTAATTCCGCGTTCCTATTTTACCATAATTTGGTGTCGGTAAAATTTCAACTGAAAATTATTCGCTATGTAAACATAATTTTTGAGTGAGTACTATGAAATTAGTGAAATTTTCCTTTACGTTCGATGGTTATGCACAGAAGCATTAACATTTAATATTAGCTAATGATATACAGGACATCTCAGAAAAGGAAAATTACACTTGGATGGGTGACCGCTATGAGAACTACCAATTCAAATTCAAATTATTAGACTCGAAATATTCGAACACAAGGCTGGAAAAGACAAATTTCAACTGCTAGTTGACGTTAACTTAAAAATGGGTTACTCGTATGAAAATTAACGAGGTTTTCGTCAAAAATGATTTCCCTTGCCTGGAGGGTACTCCGTACCCCCCAGACCTCCCGGATTCACACCCATTACTTTACATTTAACGAGTACTACCCTACCTATAACTCCAGCCCAACTATTGTCGCGTATACATGTAAGCGTTAGATCGATCTGACTCAGATCGAGCTTCTCAATCCAAATACGCTCATATATATGAGAGTATAGAGCAAGCTAAAAACGTGGACGCATAAACTCGAACTGAACGTTAAAATTACGGTAGTGGAGTATACATCCATTTAGTGGTTCGAAGTGAAGGCAGTGTGCATATATACAAGACATGCATACATATGTCAATACGTCAGGTACGCATACAAAGAGGGCAATGGGTGCAATCACCCCCCCCCCCCGATTCACGACCAATACACTTTATTTTGATCAAATTATGATTTTTTATTAATTATTTTTATCAATTTTTTTGTTCAGAACGAATTTTCTGAAAGATAGGCAAAATCGCCCCCCCCCCTGCAATACCTTGGTACATTTTTATAGTCTGCATCTACGAATAGACTCGGTTTCACTGATTTTTTATATAATTTACTATAAACAAATTGTTAAATCCAATAAACTTTTCTATGAAATTTTCAAAAATAAAATAAATTTCTGTTCATTGGTTAATAAAAATAGTAACAGTTTTTAGTCCCAAACAGGAACCGCCAATCCAAACTTTTAAATTCAAATAATATACTTCTTAAAATATTTTTAAATTAATCAAAATAGATTGTAGAATAACCGAAGATAAAATATATATGAGATTTTGACGCTTTAACATGAGATGTGGGATAAATATATGAGACTCATATAGGTAGTGGAAAGAACTAGCTAATCTGAACATTACAATTATTGATATTTTCTGATTTAAAATCAAAAAAGAAAACCATATCCCAGGCTGTGCGGCTCGAAGGCCGCACTGAACTTTTTTTGCATTGTTAATAAATACATGAACCAATCAACGGTGAATTGTAGATATTATACCAAGTTTTTGTATGAAATTTTAACTATCTTAATTTACTCTAACCTATAACTAATATAATTTAATCCAATGTAATAAAATGCTAGAAAACTCCTCCACTCGCATTGTAATGTAGGTAATGCCTTATTGGGCTATTTTCTTTTATTTACGAGGTATTTCAACTTCGTAGTCTTTACACTGTCAACACAACTCACCGACAAGCCAAATAAAACTTATTAAGTGAAATATCGCATATCAAAACCACCCACCAATAACGTAACATCAGCTTACTTCCCAACCTCCCCTACAGCTTCTCTCAGAGACTTCCACCCCAAACAACCCAACTCCTTCCACCACGATTAACTTGAACAGACCCCAAATACATTGAGATATATTGTTCCTATAAACATAAGACTATAGTAAAAAAAACTATGTCTGTCTATTCATAACGTTCTATCGCACCTTGCTGAATGGACGAGTTTCACTGTTTTTTTTTATTTTTTTATTTGAAAGTAGAGGTCAAACTGAGTCTTTAGAATTTTTTTAAATTTTTTTTGAGCATTCCTAACATGAGAAAAACGTTACCAGAGCTGACGTCTACGGGAGCTGACGTCACACAATACAACCAATCAGAATTGTCATGTTGTCATATGACAATTATCATTGGTCAATCATGGCGCTCAGCTTAAATACTCTTTCAAACTTTAAATTGTTTTTAAAAATCTAAGAGTGAGTTTTCAGACTAACCAATTATACATACATATATAATTTTTATCAAAGTTTTATGTTCATATATTATTTCAAAAAATTATGACTAAAACTCCCCCATTATTAGATTTAGAAAGGTTTGCATCCTAGGCAATCTAATAATAAAAATTCTTTGATCTAATCATTAGAACAACTTACAATCCACCAAATTCTAACAACATCGTCTCCATGGTAACCGTCCTAATCGTTAGAGGTTCTTAGAGGATTAAAAACAATAAAAACGACTACTCAAATATAAAACCCACCTCGCGAGTGGAGGGTGCCAATTCGAATTTAACATGATGTATATACTCAAAAAACCCTT
Source organism: Rhagonycha fulva (assembly GCA_905340355.1). NCBI lineage: Eukaryota > Metazoa > Arthropoda > Insecta > Coleoptera > Cantharidae > Rhagonycha > Rhagonycha fulva. The sequence continues at coordinate 15,505,564 of HG996559.1, forward strand.
GCCCCTATGATTGGAGGGTATTCCATACTCCCCAAACTCCCCGGTGGCAAAGACTGATATAAACGCTAGTCATTAAGGGGGGAGGGGGCAAAGGGAGTAGATATTAGGTCTGTTTGGTACCACAGTCCTAGTGCTACACTAAATACACTACTACAAATTGATTGGTGTAAAAAGTGGGTTGGTAATTGTACCACCAATCAATTTGTAGTAGTGTAGTTAGTGTAGCACTAGGACTGTGGTACCAAACAGACCTAATATTTTACCAGCGTAAGTTTTTAAAATTTTCTAAAACTTTCGGCTTTAAATCATTACAATTCTTTTGTAACAAAATTTTTGATTTCCTCTTCCCCCCAAAATGATTTTAAGAACGTCCATGGTTATAAACTGCTGAAAGAAGCGAACGATGGCAATGGTTCAAACAGATTTATTGACAAGTGGCGGTACTCAGACCGGGGGGTCTGGGGGGTATGGAATACCCCCAGGCATACGCAGTAAACTTTGTTAATTAAATCTTAACAAAAATTAACTGAGCAGAATGGATCTCCTCGATATTAATAGCTGTTTTTTCAGCAGTTTGAAATCTTTTGCAACTCTCAGACGCATGCGCAGTTTCGAATTTACGTTATAAATTTTAATCTGCGCATGCGTCTGACGGTTTCAAACTCTTCAAACTGGGATCATATTAATGAATGTGATTGTTTAGTCTTTGGCTTCGCTCACTGATACTGAAGATATTTCTAACAAATTGGTTGGATATTTTGAAAAATATTGGAGGTAACTTTTTTCAAATTTTGCCGGAAATTCATTCCTTGAGGTCTCAAGAGATGAAAGAAACCAAACATGGTCACAGTATGGTCAAGTCATGTGATAGCCACATCCAAACTCTTTCTTTCTCTCATCGGCGAAGCCGAACAACCACATTCGATATTTTATTTTTAATATGCACATCGCACTCCTAAGCATTTGTAAAAGTTTTAAATAGAGAAAATACTCGTCAATAACTGACGGATCAAGAAGGAATTAACTGACTTCAGGATATTTCGAAACATACAGACGGACTTCACTCGGCATGTTGATAATAATTATTTAGCTCCTCCACGTTGACTGTTGTCATAAATAAATGCAATTTTTTTATGAATACTAACAGATGTTGCTCGGAGCAAAACATTTCATTTATTACGAAAAACCGACCCACGTGGATGACAAATAAGTCTCCAGCATCGATCCATAATCAAAACTAAAGAATTTAGTAGCCGAAAATTTTAAGCACTAGCAATTAAATGATTTAAGATCTAAATGAAGGAAGCTACCTGTTTTTGTACGGAGCTATTATTCACTTTAGTGCACTTCATCTTCCTCCTTTCGAGCGATTAAATTCGTTGTCCACTTATCAACAAGAAATGCCAACTTACATCTCCATTAAACAAATTTTTAGAAAGTTACAGCAAAATTAGATGTTCAAAACTGTCGCCACGAGCGATTGCAATAACTAACCACCTGTGTAGCCGTAACTGAAACACGTCCGAAAACTGATAAAAGCACAAAATAACAACGACTTGCCATTACCACAAGAACATGAGTATAACCGTTTAAATTTTATTCAAAGCTTTTAACCCCAATGTTTTGTCGAGCAAATGCAATAAATGTAAAGAAGAAGCGGTATAGGATTAATGACCGCTGACCGCTAATAATGCTACATAAGCAAGAATAAAAATGCCGTAAATTTGCATCATAATTTCACGTGACAGGTGAATTATTGAAAACCTTTATCGACTTAATTAGATTGGATATAATATAAACACTGGTATCTTCTTGGCCTGTTTATATAACATCTGACTCATCAATATTTTTATTACTATCGATTTAAATTAACAGTTCGCAAAAACAACAACAAAATTCAATTAAAAATTAACAACACGCACAAGACCTTACATAATCATCCATCATTGTTTTTCATAAATGGAGGCATTATGTGGTATTATGTAGCCACTTCCGCTAAAAGAAACTAAATTTAGCTGAACAATTATTGGATAAACGTGATTCGAATACCTCATCAGATCCACCCGCGCCGCAGAAAAGGCATACCAAATTTTATGCTAAATAATATCAGAATTAAGTAAAAGTAGTTCAATTAAGAATCTTAAAAAACTTGAATAAAAACCCAATAAAATGTGAGAATTAGAGAAACCTCGATACGGTTTCCTGTCGATCCAATTAGTACTGCATTTAATAATTAATTTATCATCAGTAATCGCAGGAACCTCTTAATTAGCGACACAATTAAAAAGTTACTTCTGCTTTAAGCAAGAAGTCAAAAATGTGAATTAACCATTAGAAGTTTATTAAATTAGATACCATTTAAAAAACGTAGAATTGTCAAATTTCATGGTACGCTTGAAATCAGGTTAATAGTTGCACGGTTAATTTTTGTATTTCAATTGGATTAAAAATGTGGTTTTATCATAAAACTACCGACCTGTCGGTTTAGAAATTGGGACCAAAATCTATTTTCGTTTTCAGAAATGCGGCATATGTGAAGAGAAAAATTTAGTTATAAGTGGAAACCGTGAAATTTGTGGTGAGATCAATTTTAAAGCGGCATTCACAATGAAGTTGGAGTCTTTGGCAAGCACCAATTAGATTAAAGTATTTTCTTCTATCCTTTTCTATGATTTAATAAAAATTGTTTATTTTGATTGGCGCTTGCCACCTTTCTACCGAAGTAAAGCAAGAGCCCCCAAACGTCGCTTTAACGTCAAGAAATTCGCAAGACTATCATGACACAAAGAATAAAAAAACGGGAGGGGGGCGAAAATGATGAGGTCTACAAACAGTATAATAATGATAAACTGTGCGACTACATGGGGCACAGGCAAAAATTTCACCATTTAATTGGTCAATAATTGCAAAACAAACAAAAATTGAGAATTATTTTATAGTTATGTTAAAAATTGCTGATGATGGAAGGGATTAAAGTGGTGAACAATAGAAATATTAATTAAAAAAAATTTTGTTCCTTTCTGCCCTATTCTCCGAACTTCAAGATTAGCCCTCGTTAAGTACTTTCTATAAGATCTAAAATGCAGGAGAATTAAACACTGACCACCGGTGCAGTGCACATGTTGTGGACTTGGTCAGATTTTGCAGTAAATCCACGATTTATATTTTAATAAAACTTAATATTTTATGGACAATTGAAGTCAAAATACACAATTTTCATTTTAAAGCGTCTTTGAGCAACCTGCGAACGTTTCCGCCGGCCCCAAATGCGTTTCTTGCACTCTTAATTCTCCAAATTAATTACAAAAATAAAAATGTCGTAACAAGCTCTGTCTCTCTTTCTCTCCTTGTCCGTAACGCCTTTTTGAGATGTAAAAGAGCTTTTTGAAAAGAAAAGAAACATTTTGGTTTTCGAGTTCTACGACCAACGTCAGCTGGGTAGAAAATATTGCGGGACTGCTGTAAAATTTTTCACCTAGGCATTTTTTCACCTTCGAAGTGCTCCGGAGAAAAGCACTCAATCGTCGACTTCAGTAGCCCTGCCCTTTACTAAACCGTGTTATAAGTATTTACAACAAGCGCACGTACCGTCGACAGGATGCAGCAGCCAGAGCGGAACAAACGTGAAAAATCGAAATTTTACAATCGATTATTGCCTAAACTAATCGATATTTGACGTTTATCCTCACCTGAAATGCTTTCTTTTTACAGATTTGCTAATTTTTGGCAAAGTTATATAACGTCATCCCCAGAAAATAATGTTAATTTTGAAAAAATTAATTTTTTATATATTTTTTTATTATTATTTCAAGTTCAAAATATCTTCATTTAATTACCGTTTAAATAATTTTTTTAATAAAAAGATGATAATTTTTAGAATATCGTTGCACTGTTTCAGCCCTCCCCATCTTAATTTTTCAAAAACTGACTGGTCAGCTGTGACAGCAAAAAATCAAATTAAGTATTGATAAAAAGTGAATGTCAAGGAGAACAAGAAGTATTTCGATCTCTTAACAGGAACCAACAAAAATATAAAATCGATAAATAATTTTCAAAAAAAAAAAAAATACGGATGCAAGAAAGTATCGGTAAAACAACCGCTGATTTGCTGATCGTTGGCCGCCCCCTTATTTCAAAAAAAAAATTTGCAATTTATGCAAAAGCCAGATAATAAAAAAATAAAAAGCTTGGCTATGGGAAGCATTAGGAATGTAAACACCAGAAAAAATGTCGAAATTATTCAAAAAAATGGTAATGAAGTGATTCGAACTGTATATGGCATTTAAATTAATTATATTGAACTCGAGCATGGTACTAATAGTTTACAAACGAAGTTCAAATCGAAAACAAACGTTATTTTAAATTTTAGAAAAAAAATGAAAACAAAAGAAGGGGGAGTGTGTAATGTATCAAATTATAGGTAATTACAACGTAATAGGTTAAATAACAATCATAATAGCAAAAATCTGAAATCGGAAACGCACATCCGTCAGTCTGTTACTTCACCCTTACAATTAATAATAACATAATCATAGTAGCGTAGCGTTGAAAAACCAGATACAAAATAAGTCGAGCATCAAATTTATGAAAAACTTGCGCTCATCAGATTTAATAATAATAAATTTATAGTAACTGTAGATAACAATTTTTCAACATCGAATTCTTGAGCATCCAAGTCTTTCAAAATTGCATAATTACATAAATATGAAAGAACCTTAAAACACAATTGTGCAAAAATAAACTAACATTTCACGATATTTTTACATTCCACCACAACTTTCTATGTGTTTATTTTATAATGAACAGAACTTGCAATTTTAAAATTTTTGTTTTAGAAAGCACGACACGGAATGTTCACAACGACAATGGGGGTTGTGATGTAATTACACAGGCACACGCGGTTCAAAATGACAATGGTCAAATTAGAGGACTTTTTCGCGTAAAAACTGTTCAGGTATTAGAAGGTAAAATACACCGCATTGCACCTGTACGACCGTGCAGTTACCGGCAAACTGAACGTCCGATTACCAACGAATAGTAATCAAGAAATAGAGGGGACACAACTTCCCTTCTCTCATTTTCCAATTTGAAATTTTCACTTAAAAATTAGGTGAAGAAGATTCTGACAAGTAGGGTATGCATTTTAGAAGTCAATTAATTAGGGTCCCCTTTACCTTTACAGATGTTAGGAAATTTTGGGAAGGGTGATGGGTTCTACTTTTTATTTCTTCTTCGGGAAATGCAATTCAACACTTTTCAATGGATTTAATTGATTTTAGAATTTTCATTTTTTTGTAAATTATATGAATTTTTGATTAAATTTGAACCCTTGCACATGTTTGGAATAAATTGAATACCTAATTTTATATCGTATGGAAAATTACTATGGATCTTATGAAAAACTGTGATTAAAAAATGTGCTCATGTTATGTATATAGAAATTCTGAGTTTTTGTAGATCAGTCAGTGCGGATTTTTAGATTTAAATAGTTACTATTTAGTCATATTTACCTTAAAACTCTCAATTTCATGTTCATAGGTTCAAGCCCCACGTTGGGCGCTATTTAAACACATTGGTTTCCCAAAATATTCCAATTTTCATTGCAGTCATACATTATATTTTAGAGGTGTATTGCTAGTCCCTCCAGTTCTCTCAAACTTTAATGAAACAAACATAAACTTCATTACTATCACCAAAATCTAAGTTTTTCTAAGATGAAGAAAAATTTAACGTGATTTCTTCCATTATTTTATTCCTTTGGTCCAATTTATTCCCCTTAACTTTATTAACTTTTGGCAATTTTCCCAGATAACTTCTTAGTTTCGAAAATATTCAGTGACATTTAATTCCATCATAAAACTGTCTCTCTGTCTGTAGGAAACGCTCTCTCGCACTTGAGATTAGTCGTTCATTCGTTACCAATCCAAAAATCGTTTCAGTGCGGACATTGGGTCTTACAACCTAGGCAATTTAGTTCATTATATTACACAATCATTCAGTGCATGGCCGATGTAAATGCTCGGTATTCGACCTCAGTTAAAAGGAAAGTGATCACACATGTACGCCACATTTGTTAAGCCTTCAGCATCACTCTGAAGTATTACAACCATTTTTTATGTTCCTAATTCCCCTGCACAGTACTTAAAAACAATCACTTTTTGAATTTTTGGTGAATTAGTGAAAGTCGGTGTTGGATGAGCTTTCTAGCAAATTAATTTGTTTAATACATATTTATATTATTTTTAAAAGCGGAGCTAGACTCTCAAATTTGGTAGGTGTATGTACTAATTCTAAAAATTTAACTCTTTATTTAAAAATAAAAAAAATTGAGTGTCCTTCGCATAATTTATAAGTCCCTAGCAATTAATTTTGGCAAATTTAAAAATTATGCATGGATGTGTGTCTGTAAAAAACTTTTTCAGAAAAAACTGATTAGATTTTGGTTAAAAACTCTCCATTCTTTAACCTCACTTTCCGATCTTCAGTTTTTTACCTTTACGATTTTCTATTAGTTAGTTTTACACGGATATCAAAAATAAAGTCAACGTCGTCAAGAGAACAACGAGACGAGGAAAAAAAATTCCTTGGACGTTATTGCAATTTATTCGTTCTCCAAAAATTATTTTCGATGATTTTTAATTGTTACGTAGCTTCATTTTTACGTATCATTTGGTTTTAACCAAAAATTTCATTTTAATAGCTTTTTTTGTTAATTACTTAAGCCTTTTTAAGATTTTCCAATCTTAATTTAAAATTTTTGTTCTTGCGATGCTGTAATTCCAAAGATAATGCTACCGTCGTCAAGGAAACAATCAAACAAATAAAAAACATGTCTTGACTTTTGCTCGTAAAACATTACTTTAGAACTTATTAAAATAATTATTCTATAATTAAAGACGTGCAGGAATAGATTAACGAGATTCCCACTGTCCAGCCATCCTTAGAAATTACTGTTTATTAACTAAATGCAACTATAAAAGAAGTTCAATCTATAAATAAAGAAATTTATGCAATTGTAGCAAAATCTACCCCTCTGAGCAGTGCCGGATTAACATAGTAGCAGTGGGGCCCTTGGATTCGGCACCAAAGTGTTGTTATTTTAAGGAAAAAGTAGTAAAAAAATATTATCTGTTCTCACTTCGAGAAAAAAGCGCTTTTAGTTAACAAGAGTAAAAAGGTCGTTCAAGGGAACAGGGGGGCCCCGCGACAACATTTGCTACAGGTCCCGCGCTAGCTTAATCCAGCACTGCCTCCGAGTCTCAACCCCCACAGTCTGTTGCAATCTGGAGAGAACCTCTCGATAGTTTGTTTAGCCTTGATCTTATAGACTAGCTCTCGATTAGCGCAGAGACAAGGCCGTTGAATTCTGAAATAGGCAAATAGTTTGGGAGAGGTTCCAAAAAACGTGAATCATTTAAATGTTTTTAATGACATAACAAAATAATTGAGAGGTATGTTCACAATTCCACCAGTAATTGTAGTGCATAATAACTGGGCTAAACAATGCACAGTAGCAAATGAAAATAATTGATGTTACGACTGAACCAGTAATAAGAGTTGATGCGGATCGAAACTGGCCCATCCAAATGATGAATTTTGTAATAAGAATAAATAAATTAATTCACGTATTCCTATATTTTCTCGTCGATAACGATCTCCAAAACGTTATAAACTGGAGTACGAGAGAGGGGGGAGGGGAGTGAGTAAGAAAAAAGTAATATTAAAAAATCTTACCGGGGGGTCAGACGTTTCAAAAGTACCCTCGTTTAAGAAAGGGGAAAAATGTAAAAGATATTACGAACCCTGACACAGGGGGAAAGCAGAAAATTTCAAAAATCGTTTTAATCGTCGGCGTCGGGTACACGACGGACGACTAAATATATTAATTTGCGAAACATTTTTAAGAACAATAACAATTTTTTGAATATTAACAAATGCCAACAATAAAATAATTTTACATAACTGATGATAAAAATTATAAAAGCAAATGAATACCTAACTGTAAATAATTTTAATGTACCTAACGTATTTACTGGTAACATTTTAAATAATAATAATAATAATTTATCTTTATGTTACATAACAGGTAATAAGTAAAAGTTTGGTAATAAATCTGAACGGTTAAATTATAAAAAATTCAACTAAATATTTCTTCGATGATAAATAACCAATTTTTACTGTTGCCCATTTTCTTAAAATTTTCGAGAGACTTTCAACTCCCAATGGTATAACGGGGTGTCATCAGATATGCAAACCTTACGGGAGTTTTGGAAATACTTGATAGATTCGGCTTCCCCGACTGGGCTCCTCCGAAGGGCAATGTTCATTTTATTATTATGACCTTCCAATTTAGTCGCGCCATCTGTTGACAATCTATCAAAACTATATCGGTTATCTACAAAAACTCCTAATTATATAACTGAAACCGACATCTAGTGCGGTGAAACGGCCTTCAGATTCGTTTGCTCTTAGAATAATTAATTCGTCGGACCGAAATCAAATCCTTCCGGTTTGTGCTAATTTACGTCTCCTGAATGGGCCAAGCGTGTAACTATGTACCCATGTAGTTGACATTGGTTTTAATTGAATTTTGTACTTTGGTCTGGAAAATATAAAACGAATTCCAGAAAGCCACACCTAGCATTTTCTCATTTGCAAAACTAGTTTAAGTATTTCTATAGTAAAGTCTCCAACTTTCATAATATCGACTTATCGACATGCACAAAAATAATAAATCAATTCCCACAAAAAAGAACAACGCCGGATTAGTGTCAAAATTTATGATAAATCCATTCAATTCAATTAGAAAAGCAAAATATCATCCTACTGACAGGCGGATTAAAATTATTACATAGTAAAATTTATTATAACAAGTCAACTTGGGAAGAGTATCCATTCGCGTGTACACATTTTAATAAATTAAGTGTTGTAAGTAAAACCTGTAACGAGAATAATTTGCAATTTTAAATAATTTTAATTGCAACTTTCATTAATTTGAAATCCTATATAAATCGACGTGCAGATATGACTGCAAAAAAATTAAATTATCGAGCTAATTATAATGAATTATTTGGTACAAGTTTAACTAGAAAGCAATTTATTTCTAGTAAATGCACTAACCACCACGCCTTCGGAGCAACGCACTTGTTCTTACGCCTGATTCATTTGTTTTGACCGGAAGACGTGGAGAAAGAAGCTTTGTCAACGGATGGATAGATTTGTGTGCTTATTAGAACTTCTTACCATGTTTACATGGGAACAATGGGTCACTTTACTTCATATAATATGCATGTTCCATTGTATGACAAAATTGTACACTTCTCGTTCGTTAACCTTGCATGACACTTGGATATCAGATAATATTCCAGCGATGAAGAGCCTAAGAAAAAACCATGGATCTTGCTCGTTATGGACGATTGATCGATAGGGTTCCTCACTCGCCCCATACAATTCAGAAGAAAAAAACCACTTCAATGAGTAATTTAAAACTTTTCCTTTGCTTGTATGACCACATGAGGGTGGAATGTCTTTGAAGACACAAAAGACAGCTCTCGTGAGAAACCCAAACAAAAATAATAATAATATAATAGATGGGCGAAACAAAAGCTATCTGGTACTCCATCGTGTAGAAAACTAGCAAAAGAAACTGAACGGTAGGCAACCAATGTTACTCACGTATCGAAGGTTACCTAACCTTCAGGCAAAAAATCAAACAACTCCGATTGTTTCGACACCGTATCGATATGAAAAACCATCAAACAATTTAACCTTTACGCTTAATTACAATAATAAGACTAATTACCCTTTACATCACGGAAAAGTAAATACCAAGTGTTTTGCGGCATTGTTTGCACCGAAATGATTGCGTTCTATTCGTTGCATAATATCACTAATTAAGGATGATTATGGAATCTTTGTTGATTAAAACAAATGTATCTAATAACTGCGACATTTATCACGCAATCGATAATAAAATATTCACCTCGACATTCCTTCAGACGAAAAAATAGTCTTCGTTTACCAGCGACGAAGGGAGGAGATACGCAGGTAAACACGAAGGAAACAGGTGCAATCATCTAGGGAAGTCCTACCTTGTCATGCTTGGCTACTTGAGAAAATTTATCAACAACCCCAACTAACCATTAAACGTGGAGGAATTAATAACATTTGAAGCAAATACATTGAAAATAATGAAGGTGAATATAAAAACTACGCGGTAGACTAAACATGCATGTTCAAATGTTTGCCTAAAATATTATTCAGAATTTCGGTGAATTGAGGTAGACCATACATAAATAAAAAAAACCAGAAACCCTTCACATTTGTAGTGGTAATAGCTAAATATAAATTAACTTACCATTTTCAGCATCCCTAACTGTCTAAAAAATGTTCTAAGACTTGTTATGAGGAATCGAAACTTTACGTACAGTGGAAATCATCGAACCTGGGTGTTACGTCATCGCACTAACATCTCTAGTCAAATCAACGTCTAACGCCATAATGGGTGCGTTCCACTTTCAGCCCACGATGACCACGGTCGATCGTCAGTCCAATCAAATAAGTGGAACGCACTGTATATTTTTAAATAAAATAAAAGCGGTAAATTTAAATAACGACGAAGGGAAGACACAGAACTGAAAGGAGGACCTAGCACATGAAGTTTTCGTATTTCCCGAAGCAAAAAGCGACTAGCGAGCGACTAGACTAGCGACTAGGTACAAAATTCGCTTATAATAAACGAATTTTTGAATTAAACTCCTATGGTCCCCAAGCCGGGTGCCACAGCTATCTAATGTCCCACAATAACAAAATTTTAATAACACTTTTAATAACATCATTTTCTACATTCATGAACAGAGAGATATGCGACAGTTTAGTTTAATTTTATGTCTAATTATTTTTAATAAAGTGTTTTACTAAGTTTTTGACTCCTATTTTTGGTTTAGAAAAAATTTGGGGTGGGTCGTTCATATTGAAACACAAGTCCAGGTCTGTTCGTAACGCATAAATTCGGTTGTAAAACATTATATTATACACAAAAAACCGGTACCGGTGTAACACACGCGTGTATTGTGTGTTGCATAAATTGTGCAATTTCAAAACCTGCATTAAATATTGTAATTCAGTTTTTGAATATTTTTGAAAGGGTTGAATAATAACGGTCTTATTAATCATTAAAACTTGCACAATGTCTTGTCCGTTAGTAAGTCCGGCCCTGGACTACAGTTAAATAAAGAAAACGTAATATAGGCTAACCAGATGTTTATTTAATTCGAAAAGACGTCAAGTCAAGTGGTGGCTATTGAGGCAATCCAGAGCATCGCCGATAACGTTTTAAAATTTATGATAAAAGCACTCGAGCAAGTAATTAAATATGTCGGCATGTATGTTCGGATGAGTGAAGTACTTCAAGTAAAAATTAGTTCAAATAATATAGCAGACGACAAGATTACCGGGATTAATTAGGGTTCAAACCAGTCGAGACAAAACAAGTCGTAATATTTAAAATTCGACGTGTGGCAACGCAAGCGGCCACTGAAAAAGGAACAAAAAGTTAAATAATCAGTAGGAAAAGAAGTCAAAATAAAAAATTTTGGTAGGCGATTTCAATGCGTGATAGAGCGAGCAACCCCTCGAATATCGACGTGACGGTTGAAGACACAACAGCTGCTCGATGTACCCCAGCGCTTGTTATTCGTAGGTACTCTGAAAAACACAAAAGAAAGTACATTTTTGAATTTAACCAGGATAGAATTGCCGCTCACTAATTAGTCAAAGTAAACGCAAATGACACGTTTTAAATTTTAAAAATAAAGCAATTCTTTTGTCTTGGCGTAGCTAATTTGCATTTCGTCACTGTAGGTAATTATTGCGTATACATAAATTTGACAAGGGCAAATGTCATAGTCTCGAAAATTTGTACCTTCAAAACAAAAAAGATCAGATTCCGCAGGATGTAGAAACTGGACCACATTTAGCACGTTACGCCCCCCATCTCGAATAACAACACGAAAAACATAAAAATGTTTTAGTTCTCAGAAAAAACCTCATCGGTCAGTTGTTGGCCTTAGAAAAGTATTAAATTTTAATGGGCACTTTTAACAAAAATTCACACATGAAAATTTCAAAAAGTGGATTTTTAACTGCAAACTGCGGGGAGTCCATGTGGGGCTTAGTAATTCGTAATTTTATTAGGTAGGTATAGTTTAACCTTTGGGTTTGAGGAAACTAAAATTACGAACACTTCGTAGAAAAAATTGTGCGTTACAAAAAAACGCTCGATTGGAGCACGTCGGAAGACGTTTCTTCTGATGAGTAGGCTAATAACGTAAGATTTAAAATCCCTAGAACACGAAGCTGGTTGTTTGATTTGAAGAGTTGAACATCCTTGCCCCTGGCGAACCACGCGTTAAAAAAACTAGAAGTGCCAACTTTGATTTAATTTAAATTTGACATAAAAAGTTGTTTAGGAATGAAAAGTGACGTAGCGATGCAAAAACCGTGACGTATTCAAAATGAATCATTGATTATTATTTATATAAAAGGAAAAAATACGGTTTTTCATACAGTCAAAAAAGGAAAACGAAGGAACTTTTGCCTAGTTTTGCATTTTGCAGTTCAGTGGCTCTTGAGTATGTTATTTTAATGGAGATCAAGCTCGCATGAATGCTTTTGTTTGTAGGGTTTCTTTCGAAGGATTAGAACCCTTAATGTTGCTATATCCAAGGAACAAAGTTGATTACATAATAAAACGTTAGAGAACATCAAGCTGCGGGTATTGGAGTGATGATATTACCTTAGCTATTGTGGTCAGACAAGAAATCTTAAATGTAATACACCTGCGAGCAGTGGCACATTCTTTCTCTTCAAAATTCTATGAAACTGTAATTTGGTCCTATTTTGAAAAAATTTAAATTATACAACATTACGTTTTAAAAATAATGATTCATGGAAGAGTTTAAGTGGAAGTTACGTTCAAGGATCTTAAAGACAGTCACTCTTCATTTCAGCTACATAAATCAACTAATATCTATAAAGATGCGAGTTTAAGTTTCAAACAATAAAAAAGTATCTAATAAGTCTCCCCCCCCTCTATTTTAAAATTAAAGCAAGTATTTCAAATGATGAGGAACATTTTGGCCTAAATTAACTAAATTAATATGTAACGTCAAGTAGCATCGATATCATAATATTATCATCGTTGATAAGAAACAAAAATTAAATCATTATTATCATTATTGCTTCCTCAAGTACGTACGCAATTACAGCACAAAAAAAATTAAGTACCTACATTTTTTTAGTGTACACCGCAATTATTTTAATAATCCGCTTCGCCATCGATTGAATCACAGATGAATCGACAACTTCCAGTTTTAAAAGAGAAAACCTTGAAAGGAATTACTAAGTTATTAGGTTCAACAGTTAATCAGTTCCTGTTATTGTGATACAGGATGCGACAGAGGAACCTGAGGTTTCGACCCCAATGAACATGGACAAAGAAACTGACATCACTAAACGTTGGAATCTTGAAACAACAGTAGCTATTTTCCATTTTTTTAAGATCATCAACAAAGAGTGGTTAGATGCTAACCACGATAATTTGTAAATGGAAAATGAGATCTTCGAGACTCGAATATTTTATTAATAAATCTTTTCCTATATTATCTACTACTGTTAAAAAAAATAGTTGCCTTGGAAAAGCAACCAATTACATGGGTTACATTTGGTTATTTTGATCTGTCAAAACAAAAGAGTTAAAACGTCATCAGCCCGGCGACTGTGTTTGTCGTGATGTTTCATTGTGAAAGCGATTTCCATGGAAGGGCATTTTATCTCTATATGTATTCTGTCGGAAGCTTTCTGCATGAATCTTCTCTAGATTGAACTTTCTACTATATTAGAAGTTCTTTGATTGGTTACCTAAAGAGTTAGATTAATCGACTACTCTTTGCTTAGGCCGCCGGGAAAAAAATGGCCAATCACAAGTGCGTCGTGAATTCAAGAATAAAGGATAGATCGCCTTTATAATATTTAATAACTAATGATCTTAAATACCAGACTGCCCAGGTTGTGCGGCCTGAAGGCCGCACTGTAAGTATATTTTCTTCTTATTCAACTTATAGTTTAAAAGTCTTCAAGGTTGTTATTTCCAACATCTGCATCGTTTCCTTGGCAGTGTTGAATCTTTGAGCATATTTTACATCCATTAGATAGCTTGCTGAGCTGGCTTTCAGATGTGCCTGTACCCTAGTTTTTATGTCAATGATGGCAAGTCACTAACCGAGAAGAACCACCGGCTCAATGTGCCTTCCGTAGCACGAAGACTAGTCATAATAAAGTTTTACCCTTCCCCGGATTTGAACCCGTTACCTCGCGTTCGCAGCTGATCGTCTTAGTTACAATGCAAATGACCGTCTTGAAAGTATATTGAAATTAATAATAAATGAACGACCTATTGCGTCGTGGACGTAATAATAGTACATTATGCACCAAGGGTGTAAAGTGACATTTTTTTTATTCGTTTTTTGATTTTTGATGCACGAGGCGTTAGGCGAGTGCAACAATTAATTACCCAAGAGACAAAAAACACTTTACTCCCTTCGTGCATATGCTGTTTTTTGCAATTTCAAGAGGTAAGGTAGGAACGCCAATAAAACATTCACAACAATCAAGAAAATCATTGGTAATATTACTACTGTAGTACCAAAAAGTACTAGAAAGTAGCAGTTGGCACTCCAGATTCTATCAAAAGTTTACTTATTTGTGTGCCGTCAAATTTTTTGGAAAATGCGGCTCGAGCGCAGTTTTTAATAGCCAAAGTAAGTATTTTTATTTAATTGCTATATTTATTAATTCAACAATTCATTTCATTGTGTCGAACTAATATTTAGCCTAAAAAACACTTGGTGAATTTTTTTTCTTTTGCGGGAGCAAAGTGCCATTTTTCTTACCAGCGGGAGAAAAAGTAAAACAGCTGGAGGCAGAGACGTGCCCAACCAACTTTTTTCAGGGGGGAGCAATCCCTAATTTAAAAAGTTGCCAACCGAATTAATTAAAAATTACCAACTTTTTGTAGATTTTGCAAGTTTTTGTAAATTTAAACATAAAAAATACCAACTTGACCAACTTTTGAGTGTTTTTGTCAAATTTCTATAATATTAGAAGGGGGGAGCACCGCCCCATCCGTTCCCTTGAGCACATCCCTGGCTGGATGAAAAGTAATAAGAATTACAAATTTTATCAACACTAAACCACCAAAACGAAATGAACCGTTGGTTCAATTGTAGGGTTTAAAGTAGGTGTACCAACTACTACCCTTCTCCAATTGCAGACCACGATTCAAATTTATTATCGCTAATCACGTGGAGGATTCCAAAAATGCAATAAATATTTGCTTTGAATTTCAAGCATTTCCTAATTGGCTTTCGGAAAGGCAAAAAATAGTATACAAAGTGACTTTTCGTCTTTGGGGTAATTTTTCCACTCGACTTCGCCTCGTTTACACAAACATTTACCCTCATGACGAAAAGTGGCACTTTACTCTCCCAGTGTATAAATATACTATGTATTATTGCCCAAGGGAAATAAAAAATTCATCAGATTTATTTACTGTACTCCTCCACATGAGCGTCCATTAGGGGAGGGGGGGGGGCAAAAGAATCAGCTGTCCCCTTGGCTCTTTACTGCTTAAATTTTTTTAGACATTTAATATTTTACCAGCGTAAGTTTTTAAAATTTCCTATAACTTCTGGTTTTAAATGATTGATATTATTTTATAATAATATTTTCTTGATTTTGTCCCCCTCTTGAAAATACTCTTATGGACGCCCATGATCCCCCAGAGTAAAAAAGTACCACTTAACACCCGCAAATCGGGGTAGCTATAAAGTGAGTACTACTTTACCCCCAGAATTGCAAAAAATAATTTCCACGATGACTGCAATAAATTGGTTTTAAAATATAGTCGGCTATGTATATTTGATCACGATAACAAAGGCAGTGGTGGAGTTACGTTGGCAGGGGGGGGGGGAACTAAATTTATATGATAAAGTGACTGAAGTTTTATCAATTTCAAGCAAAGTTGTCGTTACAGCTAATGGCGCGAATTGAGACCCTCAGAGAAATATAACGAATGTCCAGGCTATGCGGCCTAAGGGCCGCACTGGAAGTATATTTAGGTTGATAATAAATTAACAAAGCAATTCCAAACAAAGCATCGTAGACGTAATAAAATAATTTCTAGATCCGTTTGTTGTCGTATGAGCGTCTGATGTTAGCGGGACAAAGACTACAATAAATTGGTTTCAAGATATAGCCGTCCATGCATATTTGATTACGCCCACAAAGTCAGTAGTAGAGTTACGTGGAGAGGGGGGGAGAAAACTAAATTTATATGATAAAGTGAATTCAGCTTTATCAATTTCAAGGAAAGTTGACGTTACAGATAATGACGCGAATTGAGATCCTCAGAGAAATATAAAAATTTTCCAGGCTGTGCGACCTAACGGCCACACTGTCTTATATTAGCGGGACGAAAACTACAATAAATTGATTAGCAGATACAGCCGTCTATGCATCTTTTTTGGTATGCCGACAAAGGCTGTGATGGAGTTACCGGGAGGGGAGGGGAGGGGAGGGAGAAAATTAAATTCTTATGATAAAGTGAATGCAGCTTTATCAATTTCAAGGAAAGTTGTCGTTACGGCTAATGGCGCGAATTAAGATCTTCAGACAAAATATAAAGTATAAAGATTGACCAGGTTGTGCGGCCTGAAGGCCGCACTGGAAGTATATTTAAGTAAATAATATTGTTGACTGATATTGACAAATAGACACTACAAGCGGAAGTATTTCAACTCGACTCTATTATGAACCCTAATAATCAAAGAATAACTCACGAGAACGATATAATCGCAATGTTATATTTAGCTAAAATATAATCTTGCTAAAATGTCAAAAATAGACGAGCTCTTGCTAGAATTAATACGAAAACAGAAACTACTTATTTCTCTACTGATTTGAATCAACCCGCATTAGAGAATTTGATTCAGTTAGCTCGTATCGGCCAAGTATTTAATTTACCGTTATTCTAATAAAATCCACTTTCGCAATAAAAAATACTGAATATACTAGCGGGGCCACCAATTTTACGATCCATGCTGAGAAATATTAATCCGAATTAAAACTCTGATTTACAGTTCAAGACCGCCGCCATTCGTGGCGCCACCAAAGCTATTAAATTTTCTTTATTAAACGAAACTGTTTTATTTCTTGTGAAAACGCAATTATAATAAAGATAATAGAAACAGAAAACACCAACATTTATAAGTTAAACCCGAGGCTTCCGACATGCTGCATAGTTAAGCAAATAAGCGTGAACGATCATTACAATTTGAAGAAAATATATCCTAGATGTTGCTCGGAGCATTATATGAAAACATCGGGAGCCTTGTGGAGTTGAAAAATTATTCTATTTTTGAATGACGTTAAAAAAATTGATTAAAAATTTAAATTAGAAAAAAAGTTGCGCAGTTCTCTTAACCCTTATTGTACGCCTTCACACCTGACACCAATTGTGATGCCAACCTTGACAAATTATAAGCAATATTCACAATAGGTATGTATCACATTTTGAATGAAATGAAAAAAAACTGATTGAAATACAATAATAAATTAAGTAATAAAGCAATTTTTTCTAATTTCCCCAAATTATTTACTTATGTAAATAATTAAATACTAAACGTGTGTTTGTTTATTATTGTGCAACGTATAATTTGCTAACGTATTTTATCGATTTTTAATGACTTAAAAATTACAAAAACATTTTTTATTATGTAATGAATATTGAGGTTTTAAATTTCGGACACTAAAACTGGGACGTAATTGATACTTTTGAAGGAAAGAAACAATCGTATTAATTAACCCAATCAATGAATTGTAAAGGAAGGTGAATTTTATTATAACTACCACTTATTTTACTGTTCGCTAATGAATGAAAAAATAAACAATAAACTTCCGCGGGTTTTCAAGTTCATAATTTTTATGAGTTGTGTGAAAATTTTAGTCAAATCGTACACTCGTTTGCATTTTATTTATTGTAACGTTTCTTGAACAGTTGGAGTAATTTAAATTATTCAAGTGTTGTTGTTATTGTTAATATTACGGGTAAATCGGTGTGAAAAATATTATGTTATGTACCTATAGAAGTGTACCAAGCTTACAAATTAATTGGCACTAGGAGGTAGAGGAACTGTGCCTACAAGTGCACCCTCATCAATCAGAAATTACCCCTCCCCCCCAACTAACTTATCTATTTAAAAAAATTGGTAGGTGTATTCCGCCCAGAAGAAATCAAATTAAGGAGCAACAAGACAATTTCAACCTGTAATTTGATGCAATAAAAAACCAATTTAAAACGAAATTGTAATTTAAAAGAGCAAAAAGACAGTTCAATTATCAACAAGAATCAGGAGTGAATATTTAAAACCACGTAGAGTACGATAATTTACATTGAGCTGCATGTAATATTACAAAAGGAAGAACCATTAAGTTAATATGTAGAAGGTGTGCTTGGAAAACAAACCAACTTGAATAAATAAGACCACAATGTAATTTTAGTTCGTTTCGAACCAGGGGGCAAAATTACGATTTCAATGCGAAGCAAACTAAAGGGATCAGCAATCGACTAATTTTTTTCCACAGAAAATTGCATCAACATTCTCAGGATATCTTCAGCCACAACAAAAAGTGGCTACGTTTTGTTGAAAAACGCAGAAACCGTGCTGAAAGTGCATTAAACCGCACATTTTTTTTTAAATAGGCATTTCTTTCAGTCCGGTTACCCATTCGACGAGACAAAAGAATCGAAAGTTGTTAAATTGAACGACAAGAAAAAAATTGAAATATCGAAATTTGAATGTTTAGTGCAACAGGTGCGAACGTTACAATCACAATTATGTCATAAGAAAATTAAAAATCGAGAAATATTTTAGTTCAACTTTCGAAACCGTTACTGGTGTTACCTTTGATATTAGTAAACAAGATTGAGTCCACACTGAAATCGATCTAAAATTCACACTTTTAGAAAATTTTGGACTTGAAGTGGATTCTAATTTAATCGCTTCGAAAGTGGTTCGGTTTGGTTATAACAACCTTTTCGACCTTGGAAATGTCAAGGGCCATAATTACCTCCATGTTATTAAACTCACATTACCGAAAACTAATTTTCTTGGTCTTTTTTGTGACATGGTTTGACCCCTAGCGACAAAAAAATCGTGAAAGTTTCGCAATTTCTAAATTATTCAAATTTTGGAAAAGGAAAAATGTAATGGGCGGTAGGTCAGGAAGATTGCAACAATCGCTGTATAGGTAATTGAGCAAAAAGTTGTAGGTGAAATTATTGAAGGTCGCTAAATCCGGTGTTTCTCATTGAATCGATTTTTTAGCAGTAGGTAGGTCATGGTTTGATGGTTCCTAAATTGTAATCCGAATCATCTGTAGACCACGAAATCGAAATCACCGTGTCAACATATTTTCCAAAAGTGGTGAGGAACTATTACGGTCCAGATTTTAATTTTGATTACGGACGACCCAACTTCAAAATTTGAATGAAGGAATTCAAAACCAATTCAGTTGTAGGTTGGGCTTTTAATATTCAAGCATAGAGAACAAATAAATGCCTGCATAAAATTATTGTGATTATATCGGGTATTGTCATGAGAATAACGATAAAGATGCCATCGGGATTTTTCCATTTCAGTAAATTGTTCCATTTAACATTCTTTGATGAATCATAAAATTATGTACGAGTTTATCTATTAACTGGATCGCTTCTATTTCAATTCAATTTAAATCGATTTCTAGAATCTCAAACCTACGTTTCGTGTTATTGAATTATTTTCGAATTTCACGTTAAGTTGTAGGTGTTTTTCACCCAGCGTGTAATACACGTCTATTTGACGTTTTTATAACGTAAAAACGGAAGAACAGTCCAATTTACTTGTATCAAAAACCTACAAATTAAGAAGTAGTAATTTTAATTAACCGATGAAGAAATAGCATATTTCAATGCTCAAACCCACACAAGAAAAATTGCAGAAATCAAATTAACAAAACCAGCACCTGACCACAAATATTTATATTCCAAACAACCTGCCCACCGCTTTAACCTTAAAAAGTTTATAAATAGGAAATGCATAGGAGTCACTAAACTCTAATTACTCGGGAAAGGTGTAAATGACGACAAAAAGTAAATTTTGTAATTAAAATTTTGGTAATTAATTCAAGGTCTTGTAATGGTTCAGCAACTTGATAACTTCTTAAAAAATTGTGAAGCGAATTAATTTTTTATGAGAAAGTTGTCTATTTGAGCTAGTCAAGAAAACCAAGGTCGGGTCAAAAAGTTGATTCTAGTGGTAAAAAAGTCACCCCCCTAATAACCTAACTGTTACACTTAATAAAAATTGAAGAAAAGAAAACCTGCTACATTTTTCAATCAACACCAAAACAATGAAGGTGAAAAAACTAAACGTGATAAAATAATGAGTCATGTTACAATCTTATCAGTAAAACGTACAGACACAGGTGGGTTGGCGATAAGAATAGTGTAGTAATGAAATGACCAAGTTGGTATACATTTCACATTCATTATCTTCTTTGCTCACCGTCAACTTGATAATTTTCCTTCCTGTTATTAAAGCAGTAACTAAGTACCTACCAATGTCATAAACGTAATTTTTTAATTATAAACAAAGATATACCAGTGGTACCAAAAACGTTACAAGTTTAAAATAATGGTTGCCCTTAATGGCGTTTGCAATTACCATTGATTGATTATATTAGCACCACAGTATTCCTACGTAATTTAAAGTCCTTGAATATTGGATATTGACAAAGATTTACATTCTGTTAGGTGACTAATAACAAATACTGGGCATGTACGTTTCTACTCGTCAAGACCACAGAATGAATGCATAATTGTTCAAACGTTAAGGTTTAAAAAGACTGTGGTATTGTTTAAAGAATTTGCTATCGGGTTTTACATACTCAAAACGTGTGTCATTTGTTTGAAACAATTCGTTTTAAAATCTCATTAGTATTTCTAGTGGACGAAATCTTTCATTTGCATAAAGTAAATGGAAGTAAAAGTGACCTGCATTGGAATTGCTTTTGCTACTGCGAGGGGCAATATTAACCAAAACAACTAACGAGGCTGAAGTCGTTGCCCAATTTGACCATCGATTAAATGGTCATTGAAGTGTAAATTATGTACGTACATATATCAAAATATCAACTTCTCAAGTTTTTTTTGACAATAATGGACAATAAATGGATTCGAGGTACAGTACCGCAAATCCAGAGAAGAAATTTAAATTATTTGGGTCATAAATGAGCAGTCGACAAAATACGTTTGAAAAAGCTGAAAACTATGGATAAGCATAGAAAAAAAACCGGACAGGGAAACAGCTCCGAAGCTGTAATGTAATCGTTCGTCAAGTGTCGGTAATAAGTTAAGAAAGATGTCCATGAAGCAAGTCCCAGATTACAAGATTACTATTAAACATAGATTTACTATAGGTATAATAAAAAACGCAAAGCGCCTACAAACTCAATATAAAAGTTATTAAAGCAAATAAACGACTTATTGTTTTTAGATTAATTGATTGTTTGAATAATATAAAACGCAAATAATTGATCAATAATTTACATTCTTTCCCCCCTCGCCAGATAATTTTCAAAATTGGATACATTAAGAACGGTTTTACTCATCAGAATAATAAACAATAGAAGCTCCCAAAATATTTGCCACTGCTTCTTGAACACCCTGTATATTATGGTTTTCCAACCGTCGCAGGATGAAATAAACCATGAATTAGGTATGAGCATAGACCAACCATTGTTAATTGTGTGAATGCATGTATAATCACGAGAGCTCGAGTTAACCCAGTTTTTCTACAATAACTCGAAAATGGTGAAGGATATCAAAAATATTAAAGAGACCAAAAATGTTCAAAGTAAAAAGACAAAAAATATTTGTTTTAAACATTTTTTTATATTATTCACTGTTATCGAGTTATTAGAGAAAAGCCCTATTGAGCCATATTAGAGCTCTCGTGGTTACAACTATACGCCCATATATTACATATGTACAGTATACATGTGCCCGTATGTAAACTTCCAGATAATGAAACAAAATTTAAACATTAGCGATTCTAACGCGCATGATAGATTAACGAGATTTTAATCAATTTAAACCAATAAAATTGAATTTAGCAAGGTAATATAAAATTTACCAAATAAATGATTTGACTTAATTATCATTGGTCGATCATAGTGTTCAGTTTAAATATTATTCTCTTTAAAATTTCAAAAAAATTTAAAAAATAATCTAAGGCTAAGTTTTGAGATCAACCAATTATATATTATTCAAAGAATTATTTCACTATTATTTCAAAGAATTTGTGATTATTAAAAATCGTCCATTAAATTAATAACCTTACTGATAATACAATATGGATTCATTTCATGGTTATTATCAATCTGAACGGAATTTAATCAGAAAATAAATCAAAAAGTAAATCAGAAAATTTTTTATTCAATAATTAATTTATTAATTAGGAATAAAATTTAAAAAAAATAACATTGTATTTTTTATCTTTCCTACCCTAACTAATTTTCTTTTATCCACTTTTTCAAAGAAATATTTTACATTTAACTCTCAAAAAAGATAAAAAGTTTCATTTTTGTTATTGATTTTACACAAAAAATTTAACTTTTAAAAATAAACAATACTTAAAATAAAATTATAAACAAAAGTGAAATAATTTTTCTGAAAAAAAGCGTATAATTTTCAAAAAATTGTATCTGGGACATCCCCGATATATCAAAAATATTCAAATAAAGAAAAAAATAATACCTACAATTTTCATATAATGTTGACCTTTGAACACTTTACAGTGTTACCAGCTCAAAAAATCAAAAAGTTACCAGATTCTGATTGAACATCATGATGAGAGAGGAGAAAGCTGACGTTGTCCTAGGTTGAAAAGTTTTATGAAAGTTCAGTTTTTTAACGCTAGAGGCGCTAACGTCAAACTTTCTCGCACCCCTATTGGAGAATTAGCTACTTTATTGGAAAATTAGCGAAAAAGCTCCACGGTAGCGCACGTAAGAGAGAAGCTTTCTCGCTCCCTATCAGATGATTTTATTTAATTTCACAGAAAATGATATTCCATAATTCGAATTAATTAATGTAAAACTGTTCGGATTATCGAATTTCTTTAGTATATCAGAAAAGAAGCTGCATAAAACGATAAATCTATTACCACACAATAAGCAATTAATTAAGTCGGACCTGACTTGTTTGGTTTTTAATCCTTCGAGTTTATAATAAGCCCGGAATGGCATAAAAAGTTAACTACACGGAGGCTGCGCGTGGCAGTTTTTTCTTAAAAAAAGTTATTTATCTATTAACAGAATTTATAATTATTTAAATATTTCTTTGATTTTCTAAATTATTTTATTAATTACGTAAGGTATTTTTTTAAATTTAGACACCCCTCCCCCTAAAGTATAATTTTTAAATAATGATATTTTCATTGACTCCCCCTCCTTTTAAATGAGATTTGGCGAGAAGTTTCCGGACCCCAAGTTTCCCCCATTTTGAGCTCATATAATTAACCACCATCCCCTTCCTCGAATAAATGTAAATTTTAAACAAATATTTAAATTATTATATCCTCGCGCTACGCGGAGCCCTCAGTGGAGTAAACTTTTGTGCAATTCACAACATAAGTATTATAAACCCGAAGGATTAAAAACTAAATAAGTCTGGTCCGACTATAATTTGAAGATTGTACATTGCAATTAGCGCTGAAATTCAGTGGCGTAAATACCGGAGAAGCAGAGGGAGCAATGGTTCCCAGACCCATTTCTTTGGGCCCCCAACCAAATTTTGAATTTTTGTAAATTTAAAAACGCACACTTCTCAATGTGGGGGGGGTCGAAGCTCTGTTCCTAAGACCAAAATTCGAAGTTACGCCCCTGGTAAAATTTGATGTCTATAATACGATAAACAGTAATGGATATACTAAGACAGAATTGGAGAGATTGTAATGTAATTTTCCAACGACTTTTCATTAAAATTCCAACTTCAGAATGATTATTATATTTTAATCTTTATGCTACTGAGAAGGTACACTTGTACTTTACACATTTTACATGGGTTTTATTAGCAATAAAACCTATTCGTGACATTTTTTATTATGATTAAAATTAAGAAGTCTGGGAACAGGAAATAGAGATATAAGTACAGTAGAACCCTAATTATCCGTGCGCCCATTATTCGTGAGGCAGTTTTCCTTTTTTTAATTTTGATGTAAAATTGTATACAACGACAGTGGTAGAAGTGTAAGTGAAAACTTAATCTAAAAACATTGAATTTAGCAGATCATTCAAAATTAAGGTTAAGTAACCTCAAAAACCGCAAAAATAATATATGATCTTCGGTTTGATCTGAAAACTAAATTCACGGATCTGCGTTGTATGTTTTAGTTACAAATTCTGCTATAACTAACGAAATGCAATTTACATTAAAATTTTGAGTTTGATGTTGTCAGTTGCACCAGTTTATACTTCGAGCGCACGTACCGTCAACCATGCAGTTATTATGTGAAAAATTGTAACTTTACAATGGATTATTTCATAAATTTATCGATATTTGACATTCAACTTCACCTTCAACATTTCCTTTTCAAGTTATCTATGAAGTCCCGTCGAGTTTTGTTAAAATTAGAGGTGAGATTTTTAGGTCGTATAAATTCAAAAAAAAGTACATAAAAAGGTTCTAAAAGAAAGCGATTTTAGATCCTATAAATGCAAAAATGTAAAAAAAGACATGAAACATTTTGTATCTTTCGGTCTTTTTTTCCTACAATTTTTTTGAATGACCCCCGGATTTTTTTATTTAACCCTCTAGCCAAA
The DNA here is from genome assembly GCA_905340355.1 of Rhagonycha fulva. NCBI lineage: Eukaryota > Metazoa > Arthropoda > Insecta > Coleoptera > Cantharidae > Rhagonycha > Rhagonycha fulva. The sequence continues at coordinate 15,530,545 of HG996559.1, forward strand.
TTTAGTGAATTTTAACATAAAGTAATTTTAGTATGATTTTGAAAAAAGTGTATCTGTGGCAACTCTGCATTTTTTCAATACTATTTAAATTAATAACAAAATTTAACTACAACAAATTTAATTTTTAAAAAACAATAAAAAAAACTTTAATTTAGGAGCCTTGTAGAGCGAGAATTTTTTTCTATTTGAACTGAAAATTTAAAAAAATTCTCAAAATGCTAAAATAGGTCGTAAATATTAAAAAAAAAAAGCCAAAAAGGGAAAAATTAATAGGGCTTATATGACGTAGTTTTTCCTGAAACGAATTTTGGTACTAATAAAATAAAAATAGGAGCTAAAATAAAAAAAAGGTAAAAACCTAAAAATCTCATCTCTAATAATTATAATTCTCTCAGGTGGCGGGCGGATAGAGGAATAATACCTCCCAGATATGGATGGTAGAAGGGAAATGAAATACCTCCCGCGGACCAACAAGCAGCAGTGTCTGTCTCAAATTGGGCGACTACGACACCTTACACCTTAGTTTGAGGCCATAAGAGCTCAACAAGGAAGGCTGTCCAAGGGTAGTGGATATGCCAATGGTTGGCAACGAAAATTAAACAAAGGCAACCAAGGTGTCGATTAGGAAGACTACTATCCACTTGTCCAGCAAGCGTGTCGAGTTAAATGCCAGTGCCTCTTACGAGGATCCAAACCAAACAAACCAAAGCTTATGATGACCATTTTAAAAAATGGATAACCCCAGGTGAGTAGAGCTGGTGGCTCGGAATCTCACACTGAATGCTCAGTCTGCCCACGGATGATATCAAGAAAATAACGGGTCGGGAGTGGTTACAGAAGGTTGGAGAGAGAGAGGTTTGAAGAAAATTAGGAGAGGCCTATTGGCGTTTTACATTACGTATAGATGGCGTTGTAATTTAACAACATGGACGACATAAGTAGTACATCTGCTAAATTAAACCTAGGTTAAACATTGCATTTTACGTTGTTTACATTGGAAATCGTGTTTTTAAATCAATTTAGTTCGTATTAGTTAATTATATAACCTCCGATTTGTTCATATTTAACGATAAGTACACGCTAAATATTACTTAAGCTAGTTACCATTAAGGACACTACGTGGCGTTTCACTAATGTAAAACGTCAATATCCAGGAGTGAACCGTGAAAGGCTGACAAAGAAGAAGAATAATTATAATATCTTCTGGGAGCTGGATCCGATTAGCGTCTTCGAACCCACAAAAAAGTGTTTTTCAATTCTCTATGATAAGATATCAGCACCCCTAAATTGGTGAGTTATGGTAGGGCTAAGAAATACAAATTTCAATAAAAGTAGCTAAAATTGTCAGTTTTTACCCTACTAATAGCCCTGCTATCATAAATCGTTCCTAAAATTAATGCCCGCTTCATCCTTTCGGGGCTGAAGTAAGTCGCTCGGGCATATGTTTTTGTTCTCGATACGCTCAATTTTCAACAACTTTACAGTTGTTTTCTTTTATAGTGTTAGAAGTGAATTTTAATAAGATTTTGCCATCGACATTTATCAACAAGGTATGTAAACTTCTGACACTAAATCATAGTAGAGATATGGCTATCTTCTGTGCTGTAGATAGTGGAGGGAGAACGTGCGAGTGCTGCCGTGTAAAGAGAGCCGAGCAATTTTCGTTTCTGCACATTAGCGTCATCACTGCCATCATTTAGTGTCAGAACTGTACCTATATTCATAGAAGTAACTAAGAGAGAGGGTGTGTGCTCCCTAAAATCCCAAAAATTATTAATTTTTAATGGCAATATTATGATGAATGGATTAACTTAATATTCATAACCCTTATTTTCTTAGTAAACACTGTATTTCCACAGAAATTTTATTTTTGTATTAGCAATCTATCAACCACTTAGTTGACTGCTGTGTTTGTACAACTGTGGTTTGTGGTATAATCAATGAAATAAATTATCTAATTTTTTTATACAAAAAAATTATTATAAAAATTTCAATTAAAAATGGGAAGGTATTAGATTGAGTCAATTAGGAGTTTCAATAAGTTTATTAAAAAAAAAATTTTCTACCCCCCGAGAAACACAAAAAGTAGAACAAATTCGTCTTAAACATTTAATCTAAGCTCTGCTGACCCTGGAAATCGAATTTTTTCGCCATCTATTGAAGACTTTTTTTATCTCCTCCCCCAAACATTTGACTCTAGTTGACCCGTTGTCTATATTTTACGCCTAATTTGTTTGATTTAATTTATAGTATTTTCATATTTTAACATAGAAAAAACAGATCAAAAAATGATATTTTTAAGCTTTTTTTAAATAAGTGTTTTTGTTTGAATCGAGCCAAAATTAATTTTTAATTGGGGGTTATAAAAGGGTTATTCAAGTTCTATAATCACATTTCTTCCCCATGTTTTCCCCCAGTCAAAATAGACAAACAAAAGTCCAAACTTTGGAAAAATTCGCATATCTCTTAAATGGTAACCGTTATAGCAAAATTAGCTATTACCAAATTTGTATATTGTGTAATTCTCTACAAGAAAGGTCTCTACACTTTTCTTCCTAAAAGTCATCATTCACGAGATATCGCGAAATCTAAGGACACTAAACGATATATACCTTTACGCCCTAGGGCAAAAAAGTACTAATTTTGTTTCTTTTTTTCAACCGTACCCGTAAAAACCGACTTCACTTGAATAATTTCAGGCTCAAATTCATTTACAAATTCCACAGAAAATTTTTGTTGTCCACTGTGTGGAATTTCCCCAAATTTACAAGATGACATTGGTCGTCATTCAAAATTAAATATCTTGATACCTGGATTAGTTAAAATTCATTTTAAGCTGGGTATTTTGATAATAGAAAAGTTCTTCTTATGGTTAATAATTTACAATTTAAACCTCTTATGGTCTCCAGATGACCTCAAAAACACCAAAGTGGTTTTGCATTATGTGAAAATTTCAATTACAGCTTCTGTCGGGCTATCGTATCAGCGACTTCCTGGCCCACAAAACCACAAAAAACCGTGAGAAAGTTTCAAAAACCGACAATTTTCGAAATTTATCCCCACAATAATGTAGAAGTCCAGAAGATTCTGAAGTGGTTAATTAGTCCGTACGTCTCGAGTTCTTTAAATTTATACGAAGGAATTTTTTAAAATAACAACAACCTAAGAATGTAACTGCCAACAAGTTTTGCAATTTTGATTTCCTAAGAATTATTAAATTCCAGTTTCCAGTTGTTGTCAGATCGAAGAACTTGTTAGAGGAAGTAGAACAAAAAGAATGTGATAATTATTTTGTTGATAGACGGAGCGATTACATATTCGATAATAAAATGCGCTCACTAATTTATTTAAACAGCGATACGATAACAATTAGTTCACCTTTATCACACGTGAGCTTATGAATAATTTACTATCCATTACTCATTTTCCATTTAAATGTTCCAATTAAAACAGAATTTTAATTCGACGTAAAATTATTTAAAAATCGCGGTAAAAAACAACTGCAGACGGTTTTCAAAAAAAAGGGGGTTGCGATACAAACAAATAAAATTCGAACTAACCTTTCCGGTGGCTTTCCTGTAGCGCAGGGTCGCTTCCCGGGTAAGATCCTTGACAAGGATGTCGCCGTCTCCGCATGGCACCACGACCCTTACGTTACCAAAACACACGGTCACCTTCATATCTTTTTCAGTTAAATAACACTGCACTTATGTGTTTTTAGGTGACGCCATGCTTACATTCCAAACCATTTAATAACACCTGCCCGAATCACGATTAGGTAGAAAAACGTTACGCGACATCAAAACGAATCACATTTAATTCATCGTAACCGAAAATTTTGAAAAACCGACACCAAAAACGTCCACATTTTAAAAAAATCACTTGAAAACGTTTCAATTTACGTGCTTATCGACAGTTCGCGTTTTTAACACTAAAAATTTCAAACGAGTTTATGTCCCCACCTTCCTACCTGTGACGAAGCAACCAATCGGAGAATTATTTGAACGGTTGCCCTTTAAGCGGGAACTACTTCAACTAAGAATGGAATTCTCGCAAATATTAGACCCCCGACGGCCAGGTAACGAACTAATTATGTTAGAGGGAAAGTTTTAATTTTGAAAATGTTGTGTTTAGAATTTAATTATTAAATTTTAAAACAAACAAAATTAAAATTAAAAATTGTTTTTTTGATGAAGTAAACATTAAATTATAACTAGTGGTTCTCAACCGGTGAAAACCTATTGACCTATTAATTGTAATAATAAAAAAGCTAAAATTGTATCAATATTTTGCCGAAAAATAGGGGGATTAAAAATACAATTAAATTGGAAAAAATGTCACAAAATACGTGGACTGGCGAGGGGATTCTGGAAGAAGAACTACATAAAAGATGTTAAATTAGGTTTAAAAAAAAATTATGTCATTTTAAAAACTAAGAATTTGCATTGTAAAAGTAACAGCGTACGCACTGTGTTATAAAAAAATGAGTCGTAAAAAGACTCTAAAGTCTCTCTAAAAAGCCTGAAATTCAGAACAGATTTTGACGGAATTTTAACCAATGGATAGCTTTTTATCTGTAAATGACACTGACAATGCACTACTGTGACGCGCATGAGTGGGTATGGATGGGGTGATCAATTTAGGAGGGAATAGGTATTAAATTATGACGAAATAAACTAGCAGAGAAAGTAACTTTACTTTATCGTTATTGTAGTAATAAAAAGTTTACCAAAACACTACAATAAAATTGATAGTGGAATTTTAAATACAAACATAACAACAAAATAATACATAGGAGAAAAATGGAGGTAAGATGAACTACCCAAGAGCGTATGTGAGAATATGTGAGCGGGGCGACCTTTTTACGGGTCTTGAAAATTCAATCTAAATTTGAATCATTCAGAGGCAAGAAAATGAAAGAGAAGAAAGAATTCCATGTTTAGGAAGAAGAAAGAAGATGTGAACTGAAAAATTGAAAAGAACAAAAAAATGAAAAATTATGTAAAGATTCCGGAGTTATAGTCCGATGGAGAGTCAGAGAAAGAAGGAAAAATGCCGGGAATAACCGAAGATACGCTAACCGATTTGGTTTCTAGGAAAAGAATAAGAAGGAATTGAGAAGTAAGGTAGAACAATCCTTTTATTCAAGTTAACTGTGGGATGTTCACTAAATTAGGATTCAACCTCTGATGCTCTCTCGTCGTTGTACAACACACACTCAAAAAGTCTATGAATGGGGTCGTCGAGGGGGAGTACTAAATTCAGAGGTGGCAGAACAGAGTCCATCTAAGTATTTCCCAAATTTCTCATACCCTGCGAATAGCTAATCCATCTTAAAAGAGATGGTTCTTGATTTGGAAAGTGGGACCTCCAAAATCGTTAAGTAATTTTACCAAATGATCTTTGGTATCTTTTTTTTTGAATCTAGAGATTCCAGATAAAATAAACGCCTACCAATACTCCTTCGCCTAAAAAAGATGCAGATGTATCAATAATTGCCAAAGATGAATATCTTGGTCCATTAACCTATGAATTTGGAATCCAAATTTCGCTTCCATAAGCCACGCAGAGACAAAAGCCCCCTTATATGTAGATCTGTTTCATATAATTAATAGACTTCAAATTCCAGTGAAGTTTTGCCTTATACCGCAAGGAATTAATCAGGGATTTGGCTTTCCTGCAGACATGTGAAAAAAATCCTGATTTTAATTCGTTCACAAATTTTATTTTTTTCCTGTTTAGTTAGATGCCTAATTTTGAGTAGTAAACCTTAATAAAAGAATGTTGAAGATAGAAATCGCTTCATCTTGCCGAACCAGTTATTTAGCAAATCCGCGCATTTTTGAAGCTTCAGCACCAGTTCCTTTTCATATGAAGCTGAAAGTCCTCTACGTAGCTAATTTTGACGGATTCTTCTGTCCTTCGGAGGGTCTTCTAGGAAATTGTCCAATAGAGCATCCCAAAAGATTAGTCCTGAGACACAACATTTAGTACAAAATTTCCAAAATAAATAGCTTTTAAGAAGGAGGCTAAGTTTGATTTTGACTTTTTTTCCCAAGAAGATGATTATTTTTGCACAAAAATCAAGAGAAAAGGCACTGTCGTCAATGGAACGGTGAGCTAAACAAAAAAAATGTTTTGAATATTTCTCGTAAAAATCTTCCTGTGGAAGTTATAGCTATTCTAAAATTAATGAAGCGCATGAATGGATTATCGAGATTTCCACCTTCCAAACAAACAATTTGATTTTATTAAGAAACGCAATTATCAAAAAGAGAACGTAAAAAATATAAATAATTTGTAATTAAATTCCAGATCTGCGTTTGAAAATTAATTTTACCTTTTTTTACGCATTTATAGTTTCGTTTTTGCAATATACTGTGTGATTACTTTTGTACATAAATCGAAAAGAAAATCACCGCGTCGTCAAGGGAACAACGCTGAGACTAATAAAAAGAATGATTTGAATTTTTCCCGTAAAAAAGCAATTATTATGAAAGTTATCGCAATTCTAAAATTAAAAAACGCACATTAATGGAATAACGAGATTCTTACTGTCTAAATAAAACAATTGAATTTTATTAAACCAATGCATTTATCCAAAGGATAACATAAAAAGATTTGTATTAAAGATTAATTTTGCCATTTTAAAGAATTTATTGCTTTGTTTTTGCGATAACTTGATTATTTTTCACAAAAATTGAAAAGAAAATTATCGTCATCAAGAGAACGGTGAGCCTAACAAAAAAGGTATCTTGACTTTTACTCTTAAAAAAATGACTTTGCAAGTTATAGCAATAATTCAAAAATTAAAATCGCACATAGATGGATTAACGAGACTCCCACTGTCCAAACAAAAGAATTAGAATTTATTAAAGCAGTGTGGTTATTAAAAGGGGAACTTAAAAAATAAAAATGTTATGTAATTCATTTCCAGAGCTGGTTTGAAAATTAATTTTGCCTTTTTACGAATTTTTAGTTTTGCTTTTGTATTACATACTGTGATTACTTTTGTACGGAAATCGGAGAAAAAGTCACCGTCGTCAATGGAACAACGGTGAGACTAATAAAAAAGTTGCTTTAAATTTTTCCCGTACAACAATAAATTACTTTGAAAGTTATCGTGGTTGTGAAATTTAAAAATGCGCATAAATGGGTTAATGAGATTCTCACTGTCTAAATAAAAAACTGAATTTTATTAAACAAATGCATTTATCCAAAGAAAAACATAAAAAAACTTTTTTTTGAAGATTACTTTTGCCGTTTTAAAAGATTTATTGCTTTGTTTTTGTGATAACTTGATTATTTTTGCACAAAAATGGAAGAGAAAATTACCGTCGTCAAGAGAACGGTGAGTCTATCAAAAAAGATGTCTTGACCTTTACTCTTAAACTTTGCAAGTTATAGAAATAATTCAAAAATTAAAGATGTGCATGGATGGATTAACGAGATTCCCACTGTCCAAACAAAAAATTAAAATTTATTAAAACCATGCGATTATTAAAAAGGTTTCATAAAAAATATAAATGATTTGTAATTAAATTCCAGAGTTGGGTTAAAAATTAATTTTGTTATTTTAACACTTTAAATCACCACCGCGTCGCGTCGTCAATTGAACAGTGAGATTAAAAAAAAGAATATTTTGATTTTTTTCCGTCACAAAATTACTTTGAAAGATATTGCAATTCTAAAAAATAAAAAAAAACTTAGGAATGAATTAACAAGATTCCCAATGTCAAAGCAAAAAATGGAATTTTGTAATACAAATGCAATTATCACAAGTTAGTTTGATAATTAACTTTACCAATTAAAGTTAATTGATTTTTGTTGTGTTTTTGCGATAATCTCCATTAAAAGCGGTGGAGGGAGCAAACCGGGGTACCTGCCGGCACGGCAATTCAAAGGAGCGCCAAATCTTTAAATTCAAACCAGCAATAATAACGTCCTAGAAATAAATGACATAAAACACAAATTATTCAATGTAGCAATTGATTTTGTTCTTAAACAAATGCCATTATAGAAAAATGTTAAAAATTTTGGGGCTGATTCACCCCCAAAAATAAAAACTTTTTTTAAGTTTTATATCCTTTCTAATTTACTTCTAAAGGATTAAATGGTTTTGCTTCAAAATAACGCGGATTTAAGTTGTGTAATTTTTTCAACCCCTATTTTACTGCTTCTCTGTTGTTTATTAAATAAAAATAAAGCAATCTCCTCTTCTTCTGTGTTTTATTATGTATTTTAATTTCCTGGCACCCAAGTAAAATTTTTCTTACAACTTTAAAGAAGGGTCTAACGTAAGTCACGATTAGCGTGCGCAATCATGGCTAGTATATGATATCTCTACAGGCCTAGAAGGCCCATGGCTTTTCCCTGCTTACCTAACCTATCTTGCTAGCTTTGCGTGTGTGACGCAGCCGTATTTACGGTAATGACGTTGACACAAACATCAGGGATCACCACAGAGTGTGGATGTTCACCGGAAGGCCCAAGGGCGGATCCAGCAACTTTTTCAAGGGGGGCGATTTCATAGCAAGGGGGGGCGATTTCATAGATTGTTAAGAAAAATACCAAAATTAATAGTCTTTTTTCCACTAATTTTAGTTTTTACGTTATATTTACAATGCATAATTTTTCCAAGGGGGGGGGCGATCGCCCCCATCGCCCTCCCCCTGGATCCGCCCTTGGGAAGGCCGAGCCAAGAAATTCTGTGCAATCCGCGATTTGAACCCAGAATTTCCGCTCTATACTCAACCAGCGATCACATCACTCCACTGCTGTGGCTATCATGGCTATTGTAATTTGTAGCCACCCCCCCCCCCATTTTTAGAAAGTAAGTATCTGTTTGTAAAAACTTAAAAATGCAATTGAAAGATTTATAGACAATTGAAAATAAGTTGTTAAAGATTGGGCTGAAAGAAAAAGACTGTTGTTGCCCCCCTTTGGGGCCATCCATAAATTACGTCACACGAATTTTAGGACTTTTTAACCCCTCCCCCCGTCCTTGTCACATTTTTAGAACCCCTCCCCCTTGATGTGACGTCACACATTTTTCAATTTTATGCATTTAAAAATAATCAAAAAAAACAGTTATTTTCATTTTTTCTTATTTTTATTAAATAATCTTTTATAAAATCAACATAAAGTCAAATATTTTTGATAAGAGAGAATACAAACGATTTAGTACTTTAAATTTTAACATGTAACGTCACAAAACTTTTGACCCCCCCCCCTGCCCCTTGTCACACAATGTCACCAAATATACATGTCACATTCTGGTTATACCCTCCCCCCCTTTAACGTGTGACGTAATTATTACGTAATTAGTCTTAGAAATTTAAAATTTGCTTTTTTCTCCTGTCTTCTATAGCTATTTTCTTTCCGGCAGGTTGAAACCGTCAGTCGCATGCGCAGAATAACATGTATAACATGAATTGAAAATTGCGCATGCGCCTGAAAGAATTCAGCTTATGAAACTCTTCCATCTACGAGTAACTTGTTAAATCTTTGTTCCTCCCTTTTGCTAAGGTACCTAAAAATGTCAGAGAATTTAGAAATGTTCGAATTTGGTCAAGGAAGGTCAAATTTTTTTTGATTTTTAAAGAAAATTAAAACCGATTTTTTGATTTTAATTAGCTAAGATTAATTATGTTATTAGAATTTTTATCCTTTTTAATTTAAATTTTTTCTATATTTAGTATAAGCACCCAGAGGCGCACCTACAGGGGGCTTACCCCCCCCCCCCTTAGAATAATTGGACTTGTTAATTTAGTATGTTAAAATATATCATTGAAATTTCGCCTGTGGTGCAATTATTATCAGCACAATCAGATAAAAATTTCTTTAAAAAAAATTGTTTGTTTGGAATTCTAAAACAAATAATAAACAAAAAATATGTTTTAGTAGTCTGGATTATCAACTTTGCAGTAAAGCAATAAACAATTAGTGTGGGAAAAATTAAAGTTGAGAAATAAAATATAATCAACAATATTTTTATTTTAACAATAATAAAACCCAATTTAGTACAAAAAGTGAAAAATCAGAAAAATATTCCTTGGTAACACAATCCCTTCCTGTAAGCTTTTACCATCAAAAATATATAAAATACCCACTAAACTTATGTATAACAATAAGATGACTTTTAACCTTTTACTTTTGTCTTCTCATATGTGCAATATATACTGTCCAAAAGAAACCAATGAAATTTACAATAAGAACACGCAACTGCAAAAAAAACAAAATTATTTGATGGAATTTTAAAAAATACAAAACTTTACCATTGGTGGAACATATTGCAAGTTAACAAATTGAATAAAAGTTAAATACTTCCAACTAGCCAACAGAATTGGCCAATAATTCCTTTTCAAATTTTTACATGCTTCTTCGTGACTCTTACCCTCCAATCTACTTATCCCATACAAAGTGAAGGCAGTGTAAAATGGAGAATAAATCAGTCTTTCTATCAGAAGCTTCTTGAACACCATGAGCGATGCATCGTTACCAATTGCACGTTCTAACCAAGCATAAAAGAAATGAGGGATGGTACCACCAAAGAGCAATCTAGAAAGAAAACGTTAAGGAAAAATTAAGCCCCTCTTATGGTTTTAACTAACCCATAAACAGCAAACGCAAATAAACTGTTGTACGAAGATACTTTACCAGCGGCTAAGTACTGGGCTACAGCACTACCAGAGGTTGCTATGATACAACTAAAATCAAAAAAACATAAATATTAACGTTGACAAAATTTTGCTAAACGTACGCACTAACGGCCCTGGTTCTGATCGGATTGTTGTATAATTGGCTAAAATAGAATCCTAAACCATCATAGGCAAGTTTTGATAGAACCATTTTGAATACTTTTTAAAAACAACTAACAAAACACTTAACTGGAAAATAACACAAAAAGGTTTAAAGTGTAAAGGTTATCACAACACAACCTGTTGTTCAAAACAGAAGTGTCATTATTATTATTATGATTTTTGACATAATTTTCATTGCACCTAAAACTTGAAACAGTGGAGTGCTCATGATTTTTGTTGGATGGGTCAATATCTCTAATATGATAAGGTCTGTTCGTTTGCTTGCACCGAGAAAATAAAATTTTTTAACCTGCATTGTCTACTCCTTTTTTGCATTCCACCAAGCTACCATCCTCTCAAATTAAAAAGGATAGGAAAGAAAATATAAAATGATTGTATTTTTTATGAATATTTTATTTAGTTACATTTACAAGAAATTAAAAATTGAGGCCCGGGATAGCTGGTCTCCTGTCCAGCGGCGGCGCTAAGCGGTGAGCCAGGTAAATGAGCCACAGAGCTGCTTCAAAAGATGATATACATTTGGATTATAGCTAAAAATTAATTTTTAATTTTTTTATTGCAACTGTATGATTTGAGGCGACATATTTTAAATTTGAAGGGTCCTGCTTAAAGTTTTAAGTATTCCAAATATTGATGAAAAGTGATATATGGGAAAAAAAGCGCGAGACCGGAAGCCGAGCTAAGTGACACGAAAATAAGAAGCCGAACTCAGAAAACTAAAGAGTAAATAGTTGTTTTTCACTGCGTAGGTTTACTAACAAAATGGCCACAGTTTTTTTTGAACAGTAAATTTTGAATAAAAATTCTGTTTTAAAAATTTAAGGTTCTGATTGTTCTGTTTCTGTTTTGTCAAAACAAAATTTGGGGACTGAGGAAAAACTTTTTTAAAACAACTTAAATCTGGGGGAATGTTCTTAAGAGGGGCATTTTTTTCAGGGCCCTTTTAATTTAATCAACAGATGGCGCCTACTTAAATATTTTTATAAAATAAGAGGAATTGGCTATATTTAAAATATAGCAAATTCGTTGAGATAATACTATTCTATAAACAATATTCTTGATCTTAAGCTATTTGGAGTTCGTATTGAGTATGTCAAAACACACTCACTTACAAAAAATGATAATTAAACTTTAATTATGAATTGTGTTTTTATAAATAAATATTACGAACCCAAAATAGCTTAAGATCAAGAATATTGTTTATAGAACAGTATTATCTCAACGAATTTGCTATATTTTAAATATAGCAAATTCCTCTTATTTTATAAAAATATTTAAGTAGGCGCCCTCTGTTGATTAAATTAAAAGGGCCCTGAAAAAAATGCCCTTCTTAATAATACAAATTTTGAGAATGAAAACTACAATTTCAAAAAAAAAACGATTTAGACTATTTTGGAGTCAAAATTCGAATTGGGGAGGGCTGGGGACATGCACCTGCCTCCTAGGTGACACAGTTTTTTTGTCTCTATCAGCAGTCCATTTTATTTAAGATGTCCGTGGCTTATATTTATAGAAACCGAGAAGAGGGGAGCTAAACTTATACCAAAAGCCAATGCAATACCTGCATTTTTTTTTAGTTTTTGGTTAAATGTAGGCCCAATTTTGAACGTTTTAAAATTATTTTTAAAATTTGAAAACCGACTTTTTCGGTGGCGTTTGGGAAGGAGAAAAGCATTTTAATCTTATCCGTTTTCCTTATCGCCGAATTTTGTAACCGCGTGTTTGAATGGCTTTTGCAAAGAAATAAAAGCGCCGTAAGTGATTTAATCCTTTTCAACTGAGAGAGGTATAAGGTCAAAATTGAGTTAGTCGCTAAATAATATTATTAAAAAAGAAATCAATTCAGCAACTTGGCATTTATTTAACTCCACATGGAACATTTTATCAATAACAGGTAATTAAGTACTTACAATCTACATTTATTTTATAAATATCTAATAGAGAAGCCAAAGTTTTTAAAATTAAACTGTAGGGTGCTAAAAGTTCAAAAAAATATATTTCTGGATTTTTCCTTGTAATAGATAAATTCATGTCGATGACGAGTGGTGAACGGTGGTCAAACGAGATGAAATTTTGTTTGGCAAACGTGAAATATTTTTAAATTTCCGGAAAAACAGATCTTAAAATTTTTTTATAAAATCCTATAACCAATAAATTATCCTATTAGAATTATTTATCTTGTGATGCCATAACATTAAAACGGCATTAAAACACTTAGTAAATTTTGTGGAGATTTTTTTTTGTACAAGCGCAAGGTTTTAATAAAAATAAGTTTTTGTTAGTAGTACAATATTTATAAGCATAACTTCGCCGTAGGTTATTACTTATTTATTAGAAGGATGAATAGTTAAATAATAACAAAACAGCGCAAAATATTTTTTTTGCGCCAATTTAAGGGGCGTAACTATTTGACTATTCTACAGGAGCCCCTTACAAAATTAAATTAAGCCCGGCTCCTAACTTAGTTTTTTAGTTAGTTACGCCACAGCTTACGTTAAATTTAATTAATTAATAAATAAATACGTCAATAAATTACCTACCTAAAAATAAATAGCAATAAAATATCACATAAAAATAATGACTAGAGTTGGAATGTTTGAAGTGTGGAGTCTTATTAATAATTGCACAAAAAATATCTATGACTAGAATAATCAAACAAATTTTTTTTTATATACATTGACTTCACAACCTACCAGATGATTTTTCAATAGTTTAAAAATCTACACCTATTATTTTTAATAATAAAAATTAGAATTATTACTAATTTATAGGCTTTCTTCGTTATTTGCATCTCCTGATATTATGAGACGTACAATCGCACTTTCGGTAGACATGCCCTGTTTTATGACATATTGCACAAAATTTTGAGTATTTGGTTAATTGAGTTATGAGTTACAGGTACAAGATGTCAACTTAAAGTTTGATAAAAGTAGGGAAGTCCCTGGAACGTTTAAGTTGCACCAAGGTCGGATTGAAATAAGTTCGCTCCGGCCTTGGAAAAACCTAAAAGTTAAGGTGATGGCGGTGGTGATCTGGATGCCGATCTTGAAGAAGTTGTACTTATGGAAAGGCTACGACTTGTACTACGATGGCGAGCGCACCAAGGGCTCAGAGAGCTATAGCTGCTAATAGATGAAGGTGACGATGGTGTTGGCCGATGATACGGAATTGGGCGTTTGCGTGCACTGATTATTAGTATTTGTTAGTACAAAATTACGGCACAAAACGATGCATTTTTAATTTCAAAGCTTCAAATAAAAAAAATGCATGCTATGGGTAGAAGGCTCACTCAGTTTTGATGATTTCGTGCAAACTTCAGGCGTTTGTGATATATAACAAGTTAAATTTTTCGACACCAGTATTAACGGATTCCATTAGGTTAAATTCCGACAGGCATTTAGTTTAGTTATTATACGCAAATAGAGGCGGGAAATTTAAAAAAGTTAGAGCTGCAGTTAGTTTTTCAGTATAATTTCAAAAAGGCAAATGGAACAAAAATTAAAAGAATTCATTGCAATTATTAAATTGAGATTTTTATTGGTTATTGGAATTAAACTAATTTGTGCTGTATTTACTTTGCATTTACACCTACACCCGTTAGTCGTGCGTGAATGGAACGTACCGTATCCGATTTCGTGCACATCTAAAGTCCGTTAATTTCTCTGACGCCATTGTTGTTTGTCGATGCTCTGAAGCAACGTTTCATTGGTGTGGCAAGATAATATTTAAAAAAAATACTTAAAAATTAAAATGGCGTTTAAATAAAACACGACGACAAGCGTAAAAAACAGCAACTAACACAAAAAAACAAAAGTGCAAGTACAACATTTATTCTGAATATCTACAAAAAATTAATAAACTGCAACTAATATTTTAAAGCAAGTAATTACAACAAACTTATGAATTATCATACAATACATCTTAACGTATTCTTATGAAATAGTAAAAAAAAATAAACTAAAACTACAAAATCTAACGATTTACTTCTTTCTTTTGCTGAAATAAAAAATTAAAATAAATAAACTGTGAAATGAAATTTATAAAACAAGCTAAAACGTGCCAAAATAAACAAACATGCATTAGTACCTGGTTATGCGGCGCCGGTCGAGAAAACTAGGCGAACCATGTCGGCGCGGTATCGAAGGGGAGCGCGATCTTGACGAATCACTGCTGGAGCTTCGCGAAGAACTGCTGTTTGAGCGGCTGTGCGACCCGGAGCGGGAATTGCTGCTACTAGAAGATACCGAGCGACTTCTGCAAACAAAACAATTAAAAAATGTTCACCAAAGATTCAAACCTAAAACGCACCTTACAGAAGACCTCGACGAACTTCTAGACTTCGACTTTTTAACCTTCGAAGAACTGCTATTCGACTTTGTCCGCGATCTCGACCTCGATCGACTTCCGCTCCACGAACGCTTCCTCTCGACAATTGTCTGCTTCTTATTCAAGTCAAATTCGTTAATTTCTTCCTTAGCAACTGCAGATAAGCTCACTTTCTTCAAATCACTTTTCATCTTTTCCGTTTCGATCTTCAACGGTAAAACCTTAATATCGAACGTGTCAGGTTCGATTTCGTACTTAGACTTCAAAACTTTAGGACTAGAAACTTTTTCCAAGACGTTCGCCTTGTACTCTTTCGCTTGTTTAACTTTTGGAATTTTCTTTTCCAACGCTTCTTTAGCTTTGGCTGCCAAATCCGACTTCAACAACCTCAACATCCTCATCTCCTTTTCTCTCTCTTCGTCAACGTTTTCGTTCTCGCTATCACTTTTTTCGTCCTCACTAGACGAACGCAAGCGAACGACAGGCATCGGATGTTTATTTTTACGTTTTGGCGACGTTCTAAGCACGTCTTTAATCGGTGGCGTTTTGCTCCTCGAAATGTTGCGAGAATCCGAACTAGAATTCGACTTACTCCTATTCAACTTGGTTTTCGGAGGAGTCAAACTACGCATTTCCTCGCGTCTCTCGCCATTTTGATAAGAATTCTTCTTACTTCTCATCTCTTCGCTCTTACTATTACTTCGACGATTATGAGAAGCCGATTCATCGCGACGTTTCGCTTTCAAGATCAGCTTCTCGACAGATTCGACACTCTTGCTCGGTTTTTCCTCCCTAATCGGAGACCTTTTGCGATTATAAGGTGATTTGTGTCGGTATTCGGGAGACTCCACTCTTTTAGCAGTTTTCACCTCCCTAACAGGCGACTTCTTTCGGACGTAAGGAGATCTACTTCGGTTATCGGGAGATCGCCTTCTCGCAGGCGATTTCTTTCCGAAATAATCGGATGCTTTTCGGTAATCAGGCGATTTGTCTTTTGAAACAGGCGATTTTTGCCTACGCTCCGGCGATTTACGGTTTCTAATTTCAGGTGACTTTCTTCTAGATTCGGGCGATCGTTTCTTCGGTACCGGTGATCTTCCTCTTGCAGGAGGAGATCGTCGTCGTACATCGGGAGATCTTCTTCTGGGCGATTTTTTCCGCTCTATCGATTCTGTCTCCGTTCTTCTGGTCGATTCAGGATGATTTTGACTCTTGTATCGATTAGTATGTTTGGGAGAAGTGTTTCGAATTTTATTGTCTGTTCCGTTTCGTTCAACCGAGCGACTGCGTTTATTTTGTTTTCCGTGTTTGGCGTCTGGAGATCTACGCGAGGATTTTGATCGGGATCGGCGTTTGTTTTTGTATTCTGGCGATTTGGATCGAGCAGGTCTGTTGGTCTTGGAACGGTACGGTTTTTCGTTGTCATTCCTACTTTTGTTGTATTTATCGTGCTCTGGCGTTCTAGATTTTGATCGACTACGGCGACTTGGTGCTTTAGGCACATCGTTAAAGTAGTCTCTTCGCGAACGCTTCGGAGAAGGCGATAATCGTT
Source organism: Rhagonycha fulva (assembly GCA_905340355.1). Classification (NCBI taxonomy): domain Eukaryota; kingdom Metazoa; phylum Arthropoda; class Insecta; order Coleoptera; family Cantharidae; genus Rhagonycha; species Rhagonycha fulva. The sequence continues at coordinate 15,547,246 of HG996559.1, forward strand.
TACTATATGGGGGTACATCATTCTGGCGTTTGTAATTATTTCGCGAATTATGCTTTCCTTCATCTCTTCTTTCAAGTGACTTACTTTTACGATTTTCGGTAGCGTTCTTTTTGTTTGTCGGTTCGGGAGAACTAAAATGTAATTGCTCGATTTAGCCTTCGTTTTATTAATAATATTTTATACTATACCTTTCTCTAGAACTGTCACTCGAATTTTGCTTCTTTTTCGTTTTTCTTTTCTAAGAACAAAATTAAATCTTTACACACTGAAGGTTAATTTTGGAAAAATAAAAAATAACAAAACCACAAAAATTTGCATTAAATAATATTTAGGGACATTTTCAACTAAGCGAAAATTTTAAATTGTCGTATGCGACGATGAAAAAAGGACATAGAACAGGAGTTCTCAAAATTCTATTTAAGATATTATCTCTCTCAGATTCCTTCGTCCTACGAGGACATAGTGACATTTTTTCAAATGTTCTCTAGGCAAATTACACCTCGGTGGTTTGCCGTTGCCTTCCGAGTGGAGACGGTCAGAATAATATTCTTATTTCACCCGGAGTCGAACTGGGTTTTCTGTATTAGCAGTCTGTGCGTTTAATCGCTATGCTAACGACCGTCTCTCTATAATACCGTCTATAATAAGATATTATAGAGAACAATTTTTCTTTAATTTTTATTTGAAATTGAGACCTCCTGTACCAAGCGTGACAAAAAAATCTACAAAATTTAATAAAAATCCACACCTATTTAGCTGATTTAAAAAAAATGAGTGCATGCAGTTGAGTGCTAGGGGCCTTTGGGCCTGTACTTACTAGCAGCGTTGTAAGCCAATCAGGCTAATCCTATGTTATGATGCGCAAGGTTCAAACAGAACAATGTATAACTTCCATAAAAAACACAAAATTTGTTACATGCACAATTGAAAATAAGAATCAAAAAAATGAAACCAAAAATGTGCAAAAAACATGATTAGAATTTAAAAAAAGAAATAATAAAAACTTGCACAAATTAAATTTTTTAGAATTAAATCAAGTAAAAGTAAAAAAAAAATGAAAAAGAAATTTAAGGGGTGTATTGACAGTTTTTTGTTCAATAAGACTTACCTCTTTCTTCTTCAACTTTTTACGCTTTTTCTTTTCATCTTCACTGTCAGATGCTTCCGATTGAGACGAATTGGAATCTTCACTGTCTGATGAATGAGCAGAACGCTTGTGTTTTCGCTTCTTTTTCTCTTTTCTAAAGAAAAAATTGAGAAGAGCTTTAGTTTGGAACTTACACGCTCAGTGAGACATAACAAGTATTTTTGGCGACATATAAACTTGTTGAAAAACTACAAAAAAAAAATGAATCAAAACTGAATCTACACGACACGTATCGCGGATGTAGAGCGTCTTAAAAATGATTGATCAATCGCGAGAGAGTTTACTGCTTAAGCGGAGCGTTCTGTTTGATTAATTATGTGCTTGATAGATAAAGCGCGCCTCGTTTGTGCCGGAAAACAGCGCTTGCACGTTCCAGGTGACCGTATGAATTTGATCGAGGTGAACGATCGCTATAAACCTCTCACCTCGCTCCAAAAAAATGAAAAAGTGCACTTGATATAAGTACTAAAATATTTAAACGTTTACATGCGCCAAAAATAACAAAACTGTAGAAATTTAAAAATGAGACGTTAAAGACTGAAAGTCTAAGGGTTGAACGCACCTTCAGTCCACCCATGCTGCACTAGACATATTGCAAGATAAAAAAATTTGTTACCAAATATTCAACGAAACCATACCATTACCTGTGGGCCTTCACACGCACGGCACAAAAATATATTACCAAATATATTAGTAGAAATTTAAGATCACAAAAAAAGAAAAACAATTAAACATTTTTTTAACATTCTGCAACAATCGCTAGGTAATAACTTTTTTGAATTTTTTACAGTGAAATGAGGTAAACCAAATTTTTAATTAATTTTTCCAGCTGTACAAAATGTTTTTTGTTCATGAACTAATAAATGAAATATCGTGGTAAGGACTCACCGTTCTTTTTTACTCTTCTTTGATTTCTTTTTTTTCTTTTGCTCTTCGGATGAGGAACTACAAAAATGACAACATTTAAAATTGTGTTCTAAAAGTGTAAATTAAAAAAAAAATTTAAGTTTTCATATCTGGTAAGAGTCAAAATTAAGGAAATTTAAAGATTAAATGGTGGAATGTGAGAATATAGAAAGCAAGGTCACTGTCGTCAAGGAAACGGTAACGACAGAAAAGTAATATTAACTTTTGATGATGCGTCCGTCCTTTAAGGATCTCTCAAATCAAGAGACAAAGTCCGTAACTTCAAGATGAGGTTTTCAGAACTTCATGATCCGATTTAAAACCGCGGTTTTAAATACATAGAACGCGTTCTATGTTGTCGTCCTATTTTATATCTTATAATTCTAGTACGAATCTCATAATATGTAAATACGTAATCACCTCATCAATTGAGCTGCTATATTACACTCGTCACCACAAATTACTCATCAGAACGCAATCATTTTCTAGTTGAATTTTTGTTGTCAACTGCCTTTTTTACAGTCTAAAAGCTTTATGAATTTGAATAGACTCAAAGTTTAGAAGTCTCGCGTAATTGTCGTCTCGACAATGGTTACCATGCTTCACAATCACTCCTTCAGCCAACTTTTTCTACAGCAAAAGCAAGTACCTACTTGAAGCTTTTACGTGTCGCTAATAAGACCAAAGATTTACATTTACGTGTTGTAGTAATTAGACTATTATACCGCACTGGTCCGAAAAAAATCATTAAAATTAGTCAGATTGTGCGTGCCAAATTGCACCCCGTACTTCATGTCACCATTATGCGAGACAGGGTAGCTGTTACGAAAAAGTAGTAATACCTTTTATATTTTAGACAATTTTATCCAAATTAAAAATTTCTGTCCGAAGAGCCGTTTACGAGATAATTGCAGAAAACTTTGTGAAAGTCCATTAGGGGGAGGGGGGTGAATGAAGTCACCTCACTTTACCAGAAATAAATGGTCGGATATTTTATTCTGATGTACTCATACCAAATATGAAAATGTTTCGCTGAAAAAGTCCCAGTTGACTGGATTATTTTAAAAGTCTACCGCAGTGTTCATTTTAATTAACAAAAAAAAAATTAGAACGGAAATTTTTTAGTCTCAAATTTCTAAATAGAATTCCATTAGGTAATGGCTTCCTGCGATAAAATTTTCATTATAAGAAGCCAAAAATGGAACACTGATTTGTCGTACCGGAAATAATGCTCGTTCAAAAAAAATAATAATAATGAAACTCTCACTTACTTGTCTTTATTTTTACGTTTCCTTTTCTTCTTGTCCTCTTTTGTAGGTGGTTCAGGACTGGGAGTGTGTACAAAATCATAGCGCGCCGGCTGACTCGCTTCCAATTCTTTTTCTTTCTCTTTACTTTCGATCGCTTTTAACTTTTCCTTCTCCTGTACGTCCGAAGATCGCGCTATGTCTTCTTTAGCTTGTCTGGCTGGATCAAAACTACTACCATCCACAAAATATTCCGAAATGCCAAACGCTTCTCTAAGTCTCGCATTTTTCTCTTGTTGGGCTTCTGCTAATTCGTGCGTATTACGAACACTAAAAAGAAAACCACAATTTAGTAAAATAAAAAAATGTTAGACAAAAAAAATTACTCGAGACTAAATTCAAAGTTGGGCATAAAACAAACCATATCACTTCACCCAACAACAACAAAATTACTACTGGCACATTCAAAACAAAATCGAAGCCGGCACGGGGCTTCACCTATCAAGTATCAAGGTTGTAACAGAGCGGGTGGTTTGCAGCCAAATTTTCCCAGTAAAAATTTTCAACAAAACAGAAATCTCAAAAGATATCCAAACTGAAGCAGAAAATTTCAAAAAATTGAATTTATACACCCGTAAGATTACGGATAGTTACGATATGTTATCAATTGACCGACCTTTTCAGCCTGCTTGATTTTCTCCACGTTTTTCACGTACACGCGACCGAATCGATATTCACCCCTTACGAGAGGGTGACTCACTCACCCCATACACATCGACAGTTGTTTTTTCAATTAATCCAATCGCGTTTTAACGCATTCCAATTAATATTCACTACAGGAATCGAAAGAAAAGCAAAAGGGGTCGAGTAAAAAGTACGGAACGAAAAGAAAGCATTTTATCGCAACAAAAATCCGTTTACATGCCGCAATCGGCGATATCAAAAGTTTAAGCTTTTATTGGTGCAGGAACCAAATCCGTGCAAAATTTTAGACGGTCAAGGACAAATCGCTGATTTAAATTTGCTATCTCACATGCAATCTCAAATGTTCATGCAGTAAAATAATAATAATATAATATACTCGTATCACGGATATAGGAAAGTTAGAAAAAATTAGATTTCGTTCAGCAAAGTTCGATTTATTTCAGGTGCTAAAAATTTCAACAGTTTCGCAACTAATCGGATCAAAAGCTCGCGGGCATTAGCCCACCTCAAATTCAACGCGAAGCGTTCAAGGTAGAACGCAATCGGATATTGTCAACCGTTCCGTTTACCCCAATTTACGCAAGCTTTGGAAGAAAAAATTAGCAATTACCTAATAACCGAGCGCATGGTTTTGCGAAGTGGTAATCGACCAAGGAGATTTTCCGAGTTGTTGGGAGCGGAACAATCGCTCCAGTGACAATGACAGCAGCATTGTGATCTTCTGAGAGGTGCGTTTCGATTTAGCGCCTTTGCTCCAACAGCTTGATAAAGGGCATCGCGCCAAAGTCTTTCGAAAATTATGCGTTCGTCTACGTTGTAACGATTGCGAAGAGCGCCGCCCGTCAAAAACATATTTTACACTACGTAACACTTAAGTTAAGAAAAAATAAACGAAAAACGCGATTTTCTTGAATAAAAATTAAACGTTTGGAAGACTTGAGTTTCACTTAAAACTAAAGTAGTCACGTTTAATCGCGAACTACATCATTGGAAGACATGAATCAGTCTTTGGAATATTTGCGTTATGGATTTACATTTCTATAGGAAAATGTGAAATCTAATATTTTTAGTCGCAATATTGCGCGGCGCCCTGACGGCCCCTTTGTTGGTTTGAGCCATACTGAGAGGGCGGCGAGAGGAAATTAACCGACGCGCAGCATCCATATCAAGAAAACCCGGTTTAACGGAAGCGTCGGATCTGTTGGCGAATCAATAAAACTAACAAACGAAAATTATGTTTACTTGAAAAATAAGAATTATAAAATATGTATTTGAAAGGGTTCGTGGATAAAATTTGAATTTTTGATTATCCTTATTTTCGAAAGTAACGAAATACAACTGTACCAGAGGAGACCTTGGATAAAATGGAAAACAATTGTCATTTTTTAATTTATCAAAATTTTTGAACGTTTAAATACATTTTGTAATTATTATTGGAAAATTGTAAGATACAAGTAACTTTTTTTTTAAGGATTCCACCCTCGAATTTCAGATTATTACTTTGTAGGTCTTGAGGACGCTGCTATTTAGTTAATTCAATTTACAGATAAACCATCTTTACAAAAGTGAAACTGAACTGCAATTCGGTAGTTTGTTTCTCAGAGTCAGTTGTTCAAAAGAGGATAATCCTTGAGATTTGCTAAATTTTACAAAATAATTTTTGTAATAAGTTTTGTGCACTAATTTCTCCAGTTTGTTAATAAATTTTGAGATTTCTAAAGTTTACGGTGCGGGCGTTTAAAATTATTCGTAATATATTTGTTTGTAGAATATTAAAAATTCAGATTAGTGCGACCTAACGGCCACCCCGTGACTTGCTCTGAGATGTGCATAGGCCACCCCACCGAAACTATCGCCGCGTTGCATAACTCTGCCTTCGCATTGAAATTATATTTACAAAATTGGAAAAATATTTCAAAAATTACCAAAATTAAAATCTAGTATTTTATTAAAACTAAAATTTTCGAAAATTACAATAAAATATCGTTAAGACATTGAGCATCTGGGCTAGAAATATTTCGTTTATCCAACAACTCTTTTTACTTATACGATTGGTGATCCAAAAATTATGCAAATTAAAATATTTATTTCGTTCAAACAGAGTTGTAAAATGATTTCAAAAGGCCTATGCAAACTTTTTCAAAAGGCCTTTTTAATTTTATGACCATGTTCGCTTTGGCACTGTTTTCGATACCAAAACTGAACGCTAGAAGAATGTAATATTTGAGTTTGCTTTGAAAATTTGCGGACGGGGTTTCAGCGATGCGGTGTTTAAAATTTAAATTTGAACGTTTGAAGGTTGGTACTACCCTAACTAATCTTTTTATTTTTTTAAACCAAAGCCGCGAGCACATCTAGTACATTATAAAAACAGAATTATTTCTTAATCAGAATTTCGTGACCTAGAGAAGTAGAGACCAATTTATTTGGAGCGAACTATACTAGCCAATGATTGGACCATATTTGGGTTGCCAAAAATATAGGCGCTATGACACTAATGTGAATCAATAATTTTAAGGAACCGATCTATCATTTTTTTTCCTACGCCCGATAGTGAAAGTAGGCTTTTCAAGCTGTCAGTTGATGGTTGAAAGTTGACATTTGCCGCTCGCCCGAGCTAAAAATTAATTTGAAAGTTAAAGTTTCCTTAGAAACGATGTAGCAAGGCTAATATGATATAAATAAAAATAATTCACTGCAGAGATTGAATGTAAATCTTTATCTAGGTTTTCATCATGAAGCGGGCGAAGGAAAAATAGTATGCATGGTTCAAGCGTAAAGTGACCGCTTTTAATTTGCTTTTAATGCTTTTAATATGCAATATACTATTTCAATTCTTTTTCTTAAGATGCCGTCTCCTGTCGGAGGTTGGCGAGCATTTGAAATGCTACATTTTGGCAGATTACTCTCGGTGGTTTGCCATTGCCTTCCGAAAGAAGAGGGTCATAATAAAGTTAGATAAATTTTGTAGCCGGGTTGGGGATCGAACCTAGGGCTTCTAGCCTAGAGTCCGGTCCTTAGCCCGTTCACTTAGCTCACCTCTCTTTTTTTTCAATAGGTGGGGCAATTAATTACCTAGATTTACAATGAGGGAATTTCACTAGTCACAAATTCTTGGAAATAATATATGAACATAAAACTTTGATAAAAATGCTATAGCCCAAGAGCCAGCGACAGTTTCCATCTCGGATTTTGCACCAAACTTCGGCAGTGAAGTTGGTCACAACGCTACTTGATCCTTTTAAAATAAAAAAGGTAGCAAACTTTGGGTATTTAACCTACAATCGGAGAATATACGGGTCGCGCATTGCGCGTTTTGTGGGTCCTTACAAAGTATCTAGTATATTTACCACGAGAAGCTCTTAGTGTCTTCAGTGACACTATCTGCAAAAGATAGAAATTTGAGCGCCAGTTGATATTAAAGAACTTATCACCAACAGAAAAAAAATTATTAGTTTGCAGTCAAATAATTGTTAAATACTTGAGAAGACTATCAAACCAAGCCACCATCAAAAATCTGATCAGTCAATCAATCAATAATTGATCAAGAAAAATCTAAAAGAAGAAGTCACTTCCAAACTTTACCACCACACTTCCACTTGTTCGATCTTGCTCTCCTCTTTTCTCAACCTCTCTGTTCAAAATTCCCTAAAAAGATTCCCTGGTTGCATACTTTCAACTGCAAAATATTCTTAAAAATTTAATTTAATAAATAATAGCACCAGAAATCATACAAGGTGTTACAATTTTAAAAGTCGTGAAAATTTTATGGCTTATAGATAGACACCCCCTATAAACAAAATCGAAAATGGCAGATGTTTTTCTAGTTGGATAAAGGAGTAATTCGCGTTTTAAAATCGTAAAAAGTTGTAGAGTAGCGTGAGGGCCAAGAAATAGTAAAAAAGTATCTCGCTATACCTAAAGATTATATACCAAGTACATGCCATTGTCTGACACAGGCGACAATTTTTCATGCTCTCGTGTAACTTTTTGAAATCACCCCCCCCCCCCCCAATACACGGACATGAAAAATTGCCGATCGTGTAAGACAATGGCATGTTCCTGTGGTGTATAATCTTTAAGTACCCTTAACATATATCTTTTTACTATCCCTTGGCTTCCACGCTGCTCTACAAATTATTAGAAATTTAAAACGCGATTTACTCTTTTATCCGACCAGAAAAACGTCTGCCATTTTCCGTTTTTTATTTAGGGAGTGTCTATCTATAACCCATACATTTTTTACGACTCCTAAAATCCGAGATGGAAAGTGTCGCTGGCTCTTGGGCTATGTATAATTGGTTGGTCGCAAAACTCAGTTTTAGATTTTTAAAAACAATTTGAAAATTAAAAGAGTATTTAAACTGAGCCAATTCAGCATGGGTTTGCGCTATTGCTGCCGATTTGACAAAGCGACAGTTCTGATTGGTTCTTTTGTGTGACGTCAGCTCCGGTAATGTTTTTCTCACGTTAGTACACAAGGAAAGATTTTTTTTAATTCTGAAGACTCAATTTGACATCTAATTTCAAATAAAAAACAAAAAAACCAGCGAAACTCGTCTATTTAATTATAAATGACATCTTTTATTGGTTGGAAAGAGTGAAAGATTTCATTGGTTTCATAAGACGCGTCTTTTGAAATAATTCCAAATTATTTCATTTACTTTTATTTACATTTATATTATTTTATTTACATTTACATTACTTGAAATTTAAACAATTTGTGTACATATTTTAATTGTCCTGACATCCTAAATTTTAATTAACCGTGTGTTGTTGATATAAAATCGCCAATTAACATAAACAAGATGGTAATCCGTTATAAAAACCGACTAAAATTATTTCATGACTTTAAAAAAATGCTCCTCTTTCAGTTTAAAAAAAGATCATGGCTATATCTAAAACCAATTTTGAGCTGTAAATGAAGTTTTAAAACAGTGTTTAAAATGGCACTCTTGAAGTTAAACCACTTTATTTCACTTTACGACACTGAAGTATTGATCAATTGATCATGTATGATAAACTAAACTGATTTATTTTTATTTGTATCGCTAACAATAAGTGGTTGACTGTAAAACAAAATCAAGTCAAATTTAAATTAAAATTATTTTGCAATATTTTGTCGACCTCTCAAAATAAAAAAAAGCGTTTGTAGCGTCTGGACGGGGTGGAATCAAAGCGTTTAAAGGTTAGTGAAAGTGTCAAAGCGAACACGGTTTATATATAGACGTTTCAATTTAAGATTGCAGCGCCGCGCAGTTAGCGGCTATGTTGGTACTAGAGGTGATGAGGCAATTACTAAATAAATGAATGAATTGACCTTAGACTTTAAATTTAAATAGTCTAAGGAATTGACCATGATATTACAAGCAAACAAGCAGCAGATAAGATATCTATCATATTAAAAACATAATCAGTACACAACTGCGCACTTACGCTGAATCACATTGATGATAAACAACCATTCCAGCGCATTACCTCTAGTACAAAACTTGTCACCAGATAGCGTATCTATAGATAGCGTATCTAAAACTTGTCATCAGATAGATAGTGCTTGGTAATCCCTTGGAGCAGTTATTAGTTACTAGAAGGGGAATACCAGGGGATTACATGGGTAGAGTATTTAAATAAAAAAATCCAGATTGAAATAAAAAGGAGCCGAAGGAGAGGTTAGAATGGAGAGAGAGCGAGGTGAAGCGGAGTAAGTACGAGATAGGCAGAAGGATAAAAAAACTCAAGATGTTTGATTCTTCAAAAGTACTGTAGGTTGATGCGACAACCTCTTTAATGTTAAATTTTTTCGCAGGCTCTCCGTGGACGGGGTATTTATATTGTAACTTTACAATTGATTATTGCAAATCACGATCAAAATTGCTTCAAAAAATAGATTTCTCAGACATAATTTTTTGGTTTTCCGATATTTTATTTGTTAACAAAAAATGAAATATTAAATAGTAAAATAAGTTAAATTAAGAGAAAACTCGAGCAAATGTGTAAAGTGTCATTTGTTGAGTTTACACCCTGAACGTGGTCTGACTGTAACATAGATAGCCATGCGATAAATTAGAAATGGCAAAATTAAGGAGCCAGTGGCCATAAGCACTTCTAATATGTTAAAAAATCTCACTACCAAATTACCAAAACCCCATAAGATCGAGAGTCTGATACCATAATATTCTCTCAACTTCTCAACCAGGAAGCTACAAATCCAGCACCGAGGTCGTCAAATTATTGCAAAAACTTTGTTTCCGTTTTAAATAACCAAATAAATAAAAGAAGCTTCCCCTTTATTGGGTGCCTAACTTAATAATGTAAAAATGACTCACCAAATTCTACCCCATTGATCTATAGGCCTGTCCAATTTACCATCGTTTCCCATCAGCATGGTTCTATAATTATTGACTTTGTTTAGTATCGCCTCTTCAGAAAATCTAAAAATAAACACATCAGTTAAAACTCGATCACTTGGTAAATCCCCAACAACTTACCCTTGCTCTTCGAGTATCTCAGAGAACTCTGCGCATTTCAATTCAATCTTTCTTTTACGTTCGTGATCTAAAATCTCCTTATTGGGTTGCTTATTAGAAGCAGTATCCAATTTACACAGTTCTTCTTCGGTACGATAATTCCTCTCCTTTTCCTTCGGTCGCACCAAAGCCCAATTTCTCTGAACATGGCCGTTGGTTCCCGAGCCACGGGCAGTGGTTAATCCAATTCCGTTATACATTTCAAACTATCTGCAAGAAAAACCCATTAAAATCAAAACGTACAGAAATCGACGTCTCTGCCCATATTTATTGATTAGCAGTAACGAAAACTAAACCGGACGAAAAACTTACCGTTGTTTAAATAAATCAGTTAAATTTACGTCGCGGTTTGAATCTTTAATTGCGTTAGCTTCATTTGATTAATTATTAAACTTAACGCAAAAATGTTAACCCAATATCGAAATCATTGAACGTAATTTACGTCATTTTGTAATTATAAATAACCAGGTTACTCTGCCAACCTACAGAAAAAAAGTCACTGTTTTGTTTCTAAGTGGCCCCATACACGCACAAGATGAAATTTTACCATAGTTTGACAAAAATCGATCTGATTTAAAAAATGATAAAAAAATTAAATTAGCTTCTTAAAAATAATTGCTTTTTATTAAATGACTTTAAAATAAACAAATTATTTGAAGAAACCTAAAAATAGTAAAATGTTTCAGAACAATTATTTTAAAGGAAAATGAAAAACATGAAATAGTTTAACCACTTCAAAATTATGACCACTTGTAGAAGACGCGTAAAGCTAATTCCAGTAATTTTCAAAATATTAATAAAAATACATGTATTTATATCAGATTTTTAGAATCACTGGAATCTTCTTCAAATTAAAATTAAAATAAAAAAATATATTAAAAAATATTAATAAAATAAAAAATAATTAAAAATATTAATAAAATAAAAAATAATTAAAAAAATTAAAAGTTACCGCCTCCTAACTTTAACAAAATAAATTACCTGCAGAAACTTTTTTAACGCTAGAGGGCGCTGCAATCAGGAGTGGATGGGCCCACCGGGCTACCGGAAAATTTTCTGGTGGGACGCCGGTCAATGGGACCGTGGGCCGTTAGTAAAATAAAAATTTTAAAAATGTTTTGGGCCGTGACAATTACATTTTTGGGCCGCCGGTGTCGGCCGCTAATTTCCCAGTAGATTTTTGATAGCCCATCCGCCCCTGGGTGCAATCTTCTAATGTCACTAGAGGTAGCAATGAACACAGACGAAGCCGGTTCAATAGTTGCTTATTTCAAATTTGTATATGGTATTTTTATTATATTTACATTTTGCTAAGTTAACAAATTAAACAAAGATAAATTTTTAAAGTTAATTGCAGAATTGCTATTTTACACTTCTGCGACATCATTCCTTTCGCAAATTTCGCAAATTTACTTTGATCTACATTACTTTTATCTTATGATTACATATTTATGCATTTACATTGTTATAAATCCTACGTTGCAAATGTTGATATTGATTTCAAATATACATGGTTAAACTTAAAACATAACAATTTTGTTGACTTTAAACATTCAGTTTCTATTATATTTTTTGTATGTTTCATTTTACTAATTTAAAATTTAATTAGATTTATGTATAATCGAAAATAATTATGTTTTTCATTATATACAAATCAATTTGTTTATCTTGTATAATTGTAATAATTAGGAAACTAATATTTGTTTTGTATAATTCATTTATTTTGTAAACCGGATTTAATTGTAGCAATTAAATTTAAATTAATTACTTTTTTTTATATTTTAATTCTTTAATTCAATAACCGTCGTCAAACAAACTAAGAACGACTACAAAAAAATGTATTTTTAATGAGTGGACTGTCTTAGAGATCTCATTAATTAACTAATAAGTAACTTTAAGGATGAATTTCTCATGTTTGATTAAGCAGGGGCAACCAAGTACAACCAAATACTATAGATTATAATACGTACAACTCAGCCGTGTTATTTTTGTTTATTTTTGACTCTGAACAGTCAAGAGCCAGGGAGGGGGGTAAAGAAGGCAGTTGCCCCTTGCCATCTTCTAGGTCCGAGAAAGATTTTGTAAGAAAAATTAACTACACAATACTTAATTCTATCTCATTTTTAAATAAGATATATCACATATATAAAAGACCAGCACGCTGCTGCTCCTCCAGCGTGTCATTTTTCACTCTCATTGGTTGTTGTCTTTGGTCGTACCAACTTAAAATTACCTTAGTACTCCATTCAGAAAAGGTTATATATATTTCTATATGGAATGGTAAAGTAATTTTAAGTTGTTACGTCCGACGACAACGACCAATCAGAGTGCGCTGTGTGTTCTAAAAAAAATTACACTTTGGAGCAGTAGCAGCGTGTTATTTTTTAAAAACACACAACGCGCTTTAATTGGTCGTTGTCGTTAATTATCCAAACTTAAAATCACCTCCCCTGGGATCGAGTAGCACACCAATCAAGTTTTCAACCTCGATGGGACGTCCGTCCGTGGTTGAGCCAGCTATATTAATTAAATGATCCAATTTTTTACCAATTTAAAATCACCTCCCCTGGAAACGAGTTGCATACCAAGTAAGTTTCAACTAAGGCACTTATATCTAAATTTTTTCTTGGTTAATCTGAAGATTATCCATCCAAAAAATTTAATATTCGACTTTTACATTTTCAATAAATGTATTTCACAATTGCTTCCATACACATATGAAGTATTTCACAATAATAAACGGGCAGCACATGCTACTCCTCTACCTCCTCCTTCAGCGTGTCATTTTTGTAAACACACAACGCACTCTGGTTGATATCGTGGGTTTTTAGCAACTTTAAATCAACTTCCCTGGGATCGAGTTGCACACTAAACGAGTTTCCAACGTTGGTGAGACGCCCGATTGAATCAGCTTTACAATCTTTATTATTTTTGAACTTGAGGACGTTTGAATGTAAACAATTAAAATTGTCAGTATTAGGGATTTATTATTTTTAATGAAGAATGTTAAAAGAGAAATCCATCGGTTGAGCTTATGCAGGGGCGTTTCCAGCCAACTACCTTAGGGGGGGGGGTAATTTACCTATAGCAATGTAAATTTCAACATAAATTGATCTTCATTTGTTGAAAAATGGAAAGCAAATAATAATTCTTAGGGGGGGGGGTAATTACCCAATTACTCCCCCCTGAATACGCCAGTGTGAGCTTATGTTAGTGTTTGAAAACGATTTTTTTAAATTAATACCGCTAAAATAGAGATCCACCGACTAGCTACCCGTTCGTGGACGGGGCTTTCCACCTAGTTTGATATAATTTTCAAAAATTGCTTCTATTTTTTTAAGGTGGCTGGACCCTCTCCCCCAAAATGTAGCAAAGCGGGGGCAAAACCGGGGGGTCTGGGGGGTATAGAATACCCCCCAGCACAAGGAAGTAACGAGAAGGCTTTTCAAAATTTATAACGACACAAAAATTCCAAAGAAAAACATATTTTTCTTTATTATACCTGACGTCCCAGACACCCCGGTTTGTTGAATGTTTACTTTTAAAAGTACCCTCTATGTTAGGGAAAGATATTTTCAGGAATATCAACTACATAATATTGAATTTCATATCATTTTTAAGTTTTTTTTTCTAGGATGACCAAACCTTAGACCATTTAAACTTATAGACACCCCTTGATTTTCAAGCAGTGAAGCAAACATAAGTGACGTCACTGGTGGGGTAAATGCTAAGATGTACCTGTAAATACCAACTATAAATGAAGAAAATAGTTTATTTTAGTATACGGTTAATATAAATCTCGATACAACCCCAACCAGTGACGTCACACATGTTAGCTTCAGTTTCTATTCAAAGAGAGATAGGAAAGAGCGTGTCTATAAGTTTAAATGGTCTAAGGACCAAACCAATTAGATATTCCAAAATGTAAAAGAAATGGCTGTAAAACCGGGGGGGTCTGGGGGGTACGGAATACCCTCAAGCATATGGAATTTCAAAAATGATTTTTAAAATTGATAAAACCGCAAATTTAATTCTAGAAAAAAACATCTTTTCTAATGGCTGGATGATATTCCATACTCTCCAGACCCCCCGGTTTTCCGATTGTTTACTTTTAAAAATACTCTCCAGATCAAGACAAGATTTTTTCATGACCATAAACTACATAATACTTAATTTTAATATCATTTTAAAGTGCGATTTCTAATTTTTAGGGCAGCTAAGCCCTTAACTAATTTTGTGCCTCAAATTTGTGCATCCTTGCCCTACGCCGCATTTGCCAAGCTTTAGTTACTCTGCTGACATTAATATACATTTTAATTTTTTCATTTTTCAACTTTTTTCAGAAGGGAGAAATCCTAAATTTGCCAACTGAATTAATTTTAAATTTAAACATACAAATGCCAAATTGACCAAGTTTTGAGTGTTTTTGTCAACTTTTTAAAACATTAGGGGGGGGCGTGTCTCCCTCCCCATGAGCACGTCCCTGCATATGTTCTGACGGTGGCAGCACTGTTCTCGGTTGAGGTTGAAAGGGCTAATCTTATTAGCTACAGCCAATTCAATGTTGTTAAATGCCAGCTTATGTATTTTTTAAATTTTGCTTAATTTAAGTCTAATTTTCAATGATCCAAAAAAAATTTGTTTTGTAATTTGTTTTTTGGACCCTTCTGCATTTTCTTTTACAGCAAAAATTTTACTTTTTATAATACCACAAATCAATAAATTGAATTGTAAGCAGCCAATCTCCAAAGAGCAGTGATCTAGGTCTAAACTAGATTTATTATTCAAATCCACCGGTCTACTGGTCGACGAAAGAGATAGCGGAGATTAGAAAAAACTGAAATAGAATAAAAAGAGGAATGTACAAAGCGCAAACTACTAACATTACCAAAACAATAAAAGTTAACAAGGCACCGGGTCCTGACAATATACCCGCCAAAGTAATAAAAAGACCATGCGAGTCAAGACCAAAATGGATCCTGAGAGTACTAAACAACTTCGCAACTGAAGAATCCTTTCCCAAAGAATGGCAGTCAGCAACTCTCGTCCTGCTAAAGAAGGATAACAAACCAGCAAAAACCCCGTCCTCGTATAGGCCAATTTGTTTATTGAACCACCTGAGCAAGGTCTACGAAAAATATATATTAAAAAGACTCAATGTTGAAATAAAAAACCGGAGAGGTCTGGCCTAAAATTAGTTTGGTTTTAGAAAAGGGCGATCTACAACTCAAGCCCTAGAGTTGCTGAAAACTACAGTCTACAAAGCCAGGATGGGAACTTGGCAAACCAGGAAATTTGTTTTAGTACTATCGTTGGACGTAAAGAATGCTTTCAACTCGGTAAGCTGGAAGATTCTTCTGGAAGAACTCAACAAAAGAAACGTAAAAAAAAGCTCTCTGAAATCTCTTACAAGGGGCCAGCCAACATTGGCTCTCACCAATTTGCACCATTTTTAATATATCGTTTGATCATAATTAGTTATACATCATGTAAAAATTAAAAATCCCTTAACTCAGCCAATTTGGAGAAAATCGATTTTAAGAAAAAATTCGTATAGTTGCTGTATAAATTGCATGTCAAGGTTGTCAATGTAATTCTTATGAGAAAACCATTAGTTGCATAACCGTAATGCATATGTTCCGTTTTAAATATTACCTACTCAAAATCGATTTTCTTCAAATTGGCTGAGTTAAGGGATTTTTAATTTTTACCTGATGTATAACTAATTATGACCAAACGATATATTAAAAATGGTGCAAATTGGTGAGATCCTATGTTGGCTGTCCCCTCGTTAGACGACTACTTCAGGCAAAGATCCATAATTTTTAAAGACAAGAAATACAGAATCTCGTCGAGGGTTGCCCAAGGATCGGTGTTGGCCCCTCCACTATAGAACGTCAGCTACGATGAAGTTCTGTCGCTGCCGCTACGGAGGGCGTGACCTTGATAAGGTTTGCGGCCGATTTGAACGCCATTATAGAAGGCAAGACAGAGAAAGAAATTGAAGACAAAGCCAAAAGAACGATCAAAACAATAAAAGAGTGGATGGACTCCAAAGGTCTCACACTAGTGCCTGAAAAGACCAAGGAGGTTCGAGTGAGTTTAAGAAGAAGACATAAAAAGATAAAAATTAAAGTACAAGATTAAGAAATTAGCACAACCAAACAAATCAAAGTACTGGGAGTGATTCTGGACCACAATCTTTCATTTGGGCCGCATATCACTGAAGCTGCAAAGAAGGCTGAGAAAGCAGCAGCGGCCATAGCCAGACTCCTTCCAAATATAGGTGGACCATCAGAGAAAAAAAGGGGAGTGTTGGCCAGTGTCTCCAAATCCATCATGCTCTACGGCGCTCCGGTATGGGTAGATGGGCTAAAGATCAACAAGTACTTGGAAACCATGATTAAGGTCCAGAGGAAAATGGTACTGAGAGTAGCCAGAGGATACAAGACTACTTCAACAGAGGCGATAATGGTTCTGGCCTCCCTGTTACCAATAAACCTGATGGCCCAAGAAAGAAAAAAAAATTTTAAACAACCAGAACAGAATAGAAGAAAAACTCAGAAAGAAATCACTAGAGATATGGCAGACCAGATGGAATAAAAGCAGTAAGGGCAGATGGACGTACTGCCTCATCCCAGATCTAAAAACCTGGTACAGTAGAAACCATGGCGAGACATCGTATGAAGTGTCCCAAATGCTCTCGGAACACGGCTGCTAGAGTCATTTCTCTATAGATTCAAGAAAATAAGAAACCCAAATTGCCCCTATTGCCCTGAAGTAGAAGACACAATGGAGCATACATTCTTCAGCTGCAATAAGTAGGAAGAACCAAGAATATCAACAACAGAGAAAATGGGAACTCAACTAACTCGCGAAAACGTCGTGGATTACATGCTAAAATCACCCGAAACATGGAACGTAATAGCAACCTTGGCAAAAGCCATTATAGGAGGAAAAGAAAAAGAACAAAAAGAACGACAAAGAACTTAAGAAGAAAAGAGTCCCGAAAGGGCGGAAGCTAAGAACAACCTCAAGCAAGCCAAGAAACATCGCGATACCGACACGGAAGGAATGTCTCTGACGAATCCCGGTCGGTAACACAAGAGGCGGGGTTTTTAGTGAGTAACCAAATAAGAGTCCCACACTCCCGGTCGTTGGATAGATCGGGGTTAGTGCATAAATCATTTTCCTCGCCTCCACCGCACGCAAAAAAAAAGATTTATTATTCTATGGTCTAAACTAAGTCATTAGATCGTTAGCCACACCCAGCCTCCAGCCACAAGCCCAACTAAAAGAACATGAACGGATAATAGAATGCGGTTACTACGGTCTATATTTGCATAAAAAATGTGAACTTTAAAATCAATTTTGGCCAAACTATTTAATCGATATATCGATGATGATGTGATAATACCTGCTATCTACATAAAAGTAAATTTTACAGGAAGGACAAAAACCTGTCGGCAATTCTTTCAAGCTTTAATGTAAAAAATAATCGTTTTTTGCAGAATTTCAAAGTAAACAAATTTTTGCTACTTATAAGCTATTACCAGGACATGTAAATTACTGAAAGCTTTAAAGTAATACCAAAATCTCATTTTAGCAAAAAGTCGAGATAGGAGGTATTCAAGGACGTCCCCATGAGGAGGAGATTCCCACCCCAATGTTTTAGAAACTTGACAAAAACACTCAAAAGTTGGTCAATTTAGAATTTTTTATGTTAAACTTTACAAAATGTTGTAAAACTTACAAAAAGTTGGCAATTTTAAATTAATTCAGTTGGCAAATTTGGGATTTCTCCCCCTTGAAAAAAGTTGGTTGGGTACGTTCCTGGACGCCGACGATATATGACATTCCTCCGTATCTAAAACGCTTTATTTTAATGCGTTCTATCAAATTCCGTTGGGTTTTTATTAATAAAATTAATATCTTCTGTAGCCGGTTCTCGTACTACTACCCAATTTACTAAACGTTGTATATCGGTCCATAACGCATGCAATCACGATTGGTAAGTTCATTGCTAACCTAAACCTAATTTCAATGCGGCCTTAAGGGCGCACGGTCTGAACAATTTAGTTTTATTTAGAATAAATGTGTAAAAAATGAAAATAATGATTTAAATATATTGGTTCGTGATAATTAAAAACGATTTTTTTAAACCAATATTTGGAGATATCTAACTCGGCCTACAGCCTCGCATCTTCAGTCAGCGTAATGTTAACCAATCCTAACTGCATCATGGACATATTTATGTTTATTATTAATGAAATATTTTGTTGTTTGAGCGTTGATTGAAAAATAAGAAAAATTATTTTTCAATCAACGGTTTCAGTAGGTGCAGTCATAGACTCAGCATCTTCAAATATTTCAAGTTTCTGGTAAAAAATAAATAAAAATTCTGTTATGGATTTGTGCGCCATCTCCATAAGTTTTTTTTTAATTTTCTTTTATATTTTGTTGAAGAATTCAATGTCCTAAAATAACTTAACCATGGCCACTTATCTCTCACTCAGTTTAGCTAGACTCACAATCAGTTTAGCTTCTCTCTAATAACTTGTAAAGGCTCAACTGTTCCTCTAAGTCTAAGATGTTCACAGAAGTGAGCATGGGTAAGTTGTACCTAACTTCACAAGCCTCTGCCTAATCAAACATGGAAAATTCATCGTTCAGGTACTATTTAGTTATGTTACAATCTTTTTAATGCACGGGACTAATTAACTGAGATCTCTGAAACAGCCCACTCATTAAAAATATCCCTCTAGGCTTACGAAGATTCTCAACCAGAATCTTTGAGAATGAATCTTAATTCAAAAGAACCCTTAAACCGTAATATTGGCTAGATTTTCACCTTAACACAGCGTTAGAATTACTAACACAGCAGTGGTTCTTGTACCAAAGTACACGAACTGTTAATAGCGTGTGTCAATAAGGTCGAAATTTGCGTAAAAACTAATAGATATTGGTGATTTATCCTCATTAAAATGCTTCATTTTAATGCTTTTAATCTATTAAGTTTTGTTGAGTTTTCTTTAATATCTTCTGGTCAGGTTTTCTGTGCTACTACCGTGGTTACCTTCTACATGAATGAAAGATTATCCAAAACTATTGGCAATATTAAAATCAGCTATGTGTATTATGCAGAACATATACAACAATTTAAAGAATTATTAAAAATCAATATTTCTTATGTAGCTTTTAACTGCTTATTTAATCTCTTATTGGACTTTCTTGTTAAATTTTTAGTGCTTATTACAAGCGTTTATTTTCTAAAAATAAGTGCATATGAATCCGCGCTCTAAATGAGTGTAAAAATAATTTTTTTAAATTAAATTATTTTATTTTTTTTTAATTTTTTTTTTTTAATTTTAATTTTTTTAAATTAAATTATTTTATCTACTTAATTAATTACATTGGATACGGAGTTAGTAACATTTATATGCTTTCTATTTAATTTATATTATTTATTATACCTACTTGCATTTATTTTGTCAAAAACAACCATTGTCTTCAATTTATTGTTTAATATCAGCTCCAACATTGCTATCAACTCCCACTTTGTTTGAAATTTATTTAATTTTATTAATCAAGCTCCTAAACCACTATATTGAATATCCAAACGATTCATACAAAGATTTTGCATGATTAAAGAGATTTTTAAGAGGAAGTATTAAAATAAGAAAAAATAACTCATAGAGTCCAACTTTCCAAGTCGCTGGGCTGTGCATCCCACTTCTGACTGTTTTCAAAACATCGTTATCAGGAAAAATATATTTTAATAAATTTAGTAGTACAAGTAAATACACTTTTTTATTATATGTTTTTTTTTCAGCTACTGTTGCAGTTTGGAGACAAATCGTGACGTAATTCTGCAATAAAAAAAAATAACAACTTTTTTGAAAGATTTGATTTATTTATTGATACAAATGTGGATGAATGCAATATAGCAGTAACTTATACACTAAGGTAGGTGGTCAAAAATGCCACACTAAAATGAACCCACTACATCCACAAGTACTTACTAAAAAAAAAAATAAACTTAAACTTGTAAACCCTGTCCAACCGCCGTGCCTTTTACTTTTGAAATATTTTATTTACACAACTGGGCAGTTTTAGACTTTTACTAGGTAATCACAGAAGAGAAAAGTAAAAATAAACGGCATGGCGCTTAAATGGGGTGGTAAACTTAAATAAATCGATGCACAAATACAAAATATACACAATTAAGCAGTACAAATAGATAATAGGGTGGATCTAAATGATTTTCAAATTTTTACATCATCAATTTTATCAATAGGTACTGCTAAAGCCACTGAACACACAAAAACATAACACGCGCGCGCAAAACCATACCTGAAATTAAATTAAAATTCTTTGCTACAAATATTTCCAAACTAAAATTTGCTTTACTTTTTTTTGCTATTATTCAAATATGGTTTATTTTACCACAGCCCAAGTATTCTACACCATTCAAGACATTTACAACATTCGATTTGTTTATTATTTACAAGACCACTATTCTTTTTAATGTCAACTCTCGATTTTTAATTTGGCTTAAAGTTGACAGGCACAAGTTTTTATTGAATCTGTCCAAGTCGCGAAGCGTTTGGCCCACTGAACCGTACATAGGGTGCATTTTCCGTTGGCCAATCATAATCCTAAGAAACTAATTGGAAATGCACCTGTAAATATACGGTTCAGTGGCGTAGTATTTTTTATCTCGAAAAACATTTAAAAAATCGTCTGAAAAACGCTCCGGCATCCTGTCCGATAAATTTCGTGATGTATCATCGATGACAAGGCAGGCCATAAATTCGATCGAGAAAATTTTATATTAAACTCTGTAAATATAGCAACAAAATTTGAAGAAGACGTATTTTATAAATTATTATGACTTTCTTTTATATATTACAACATTTGTGTCTTAAAAGTATCACTCGACATTTTTTTTCACAAATCATGCGTCACGGTGACTTTGAAAACATATCCACAAAAACAAAAATGTCAGTACTATCACTGTAGGAAGGCGCAACAAACAATTATCAACATATACAGCACCAACTTAAGGCGTAATGCTAGCACAAAATGCCGCGATCGACGGTGATGGTTGTTTTCGACACAGGCGTATGTGATAGGTGTCTACAAGTCGTTCCACACTGAGGACACAGACAATTTGACGACATATTGTACGTACGCGTTGGTGAGTCTGTAAAACTTCCATTTATAGAGTCCGAGCTGTAGGTCTTCCGCTGCGATTTTGGCGTATCCGATGTGACGCACGGCAACGTCTTACGTTGACTTACCGGTGTCGATTTTGGTGTTACGCTCAAGTGCTCTGGCGTTTTCTTGCTAATGGGTGGTAAAATTATTGATTTAGGCGTTAACCAGGGATGCTCCAACAATTGTTGCACTGTTGGTCGTTTTCTGCAACAAAAAACACAAAATGAAATCATAATTTAAATAAAAACTGGGTGAGAACGCCAACTAGATCCACGATTTTAAAAATTTTCTATTGAAATTAAGGTAGTTGAGGGTGTAAATAGCAAATATGAACCAAAAATTTTATAGATCATTCAAAATTGGGGCTAAATAAGGCCAAAAATAGAAAAATTATGTGGGGGTGTTGTATTAGCTATGCTATAAGTAGATGTGAGATTTTTATGGTATTAAAATATTAATGGCCTTAATTTTTGTATCCCTCAGTCCATGGGCGTCCATAGGGGGGGGGGGGGCAAAAGGGTCGGCTGCCCACCCCACTGGCTCTTGGCTACTTAAATTTTTTTTCAACATTTTATATTTCACCAACCCAAGTTTTTAAAATTTTCTAAAACTTGCGGTTTTAAATGATTAAAATTCTTTTATAATAAATTTTTTTTCGATTTTCCCCCCCCCCCCCCCCATGAAAATGGTTCTATGGACGCCCATGCCTCAGTCTCTTTTCCCCCAAATTTTTTGAATGACCTTTTTCTTTAATCTAAATTTGCGACCCAAAACATAAAACATTTTGTATCTCTCGGTCTCTTCTTCCCACAATTTTTTTGAATGATCTTTTTTTAACTTCCTAGCCAAATTTAAGGAATTTTAACATAAAGTGAAAATAGTGAAATTTTTTATAAAAAGTGAAGAAAAGTGTATGATTTTCAAAAAAGTGAAAAAAGTGTATCTGTGGCAACTCTGCATTTTCTCAATATTATTTAAATTAATAATTTAATTACAACAAAAATTAAAAAAAAATTAAAATTTTTAATTTAGGAGCGTCGTAGGACGAGATTTTTTTTCTATTTGAACTGAAAATTTAATAAAAATGTATCATTCCAAAATGATAAAATAGGTCGTAAAAATTAAAAAAAAAAAAAAAAAGGAAAAGGCAAAAAAGGTAAAAATAAATAGGGCTTTTATGTCGTAGTTTTTCATGAAACGAAATTTAGTAGGTACTAATAAAATAAAAATAGGAGCTATTATAAAATAGAGTAAAAACCTAAAAATCTCATCTCTAGCTATAAGTTTAGCCCCCCCTGTATTTTCTATAAATAGAGTTATCAATTTAGGTACAAAGGGGGGGGAGTACAAAGTCAAGTTAATGTCATTTAAAGCAATTCGCTACTCGCTCGGGTAGGTCTCCCCCCCCCTTCACTGAAAAGACCAAATCGAAATGTGCCACTTCAACGGGCATCCGTACCATCCTGTAAAGGTAAACGACTAAAACGGAAGCTGCGGCAGCCTTGGACCACATTCAACACCTCTTCGTATGTGAAAGTCCGAAATCATTTCCGAGTAAGATTAGAAGAATCTGAAGCCACGACCATGGTTTGGACAGAGAGAGGTACATCCAACCATCGAGCGAGTAAATTCAAAGCCGCAAGAGAAGTGCAAAAGTAGAAGAGAAGAACCATAAATCCCTAATACGAAGCTACAATGGCATGAATTGGAAACTTGGTCTGCGATGAAATGGCAGCCCTCTCTCCAAAGACCCAGGAAATCAGCACCCAAACGAACGAAGATGACGAAATAAAACACAAAACGAATTAAAAACTGATCAAAACTATTGCGAGGCCCCCAGAGACCTGTACGTGTCTCCCGACGCCCTAAAACGATTTCATTCCCCGTTTTCTCCAACTCAAATTGTGGTCTAAACTGATGTTGCAAATCAAGGTGAAGTCTCCACGGACAATGATGAAAAAATCCCAGGATTTCGCTTCCAAAAGCGACGTGGACGTCGCGTCGTACCAATAAGCGGAAACTCTCGTCCGCTACAGAAGAAATCTTCACACCAAAAAAAAGTTACCCGTGTCCTAGCAGTGATCATAAATCCACCAAATTCCGAATCATTACCAAGTCTGAATTTTTGAGTCGCGAGTCCGTTCCAAATGGTAAACCGTCCCGTTTTAGGGCCTAAACTTAGAAGAGTTGCTTTCCATTATTACTAAACTAGAAAACCGGGATCTCTAAACGCGCTCACTTATCAAAAATATCCCTGAAGCCCACGCAATTCCTTAAAGAAAATTTTGAAAATTGAGATATTGTCACTTGCTAAAATTATCCCTGTGGCCCCCTAATAACTTAAATCAGGATATTTCAGCCAACAAAACTTCTAAATCTTGATATTAGATTAACGTTACCCCATATCGCCTTCGTCTCATGGGTTTGCTACAACATACGTGGTGTTTGATGACGAGTTACCTCGAGGTATATAGAGCAAGACTAAAAAATATAGCGGCACTTTCTACTAAGCCTTGTATATATTTACGTCGAGCGCACATACCGTCAACAAAATGCAGCAGCCGCGGCAAATCAAAAGTAAAATATCGAAACTTTACAATCGATTATTGCCTAAATCAATCAATATTATTTGACGTTCACTGATAGCTTAAATGCTTCACTTTAATGTTATAATTTTATTAATATCCAGGGACGTGCCCAACCAACTTTTTTTTAAGAGGGAGTAATCCCAAATTTGCCAACTGAATTAATTAAAAATTGCCAAGTTTTTGTAGGTTTTGCAACTTTTTGTAAATTTAGACATAAAAAAATGCCAAATTGACCAGCTTTTGAGTGTTTTTGCCAAATTTCTAAAATATTGGGGAAGAAGCTCCCCTCCCCTCTCCCCCCTGGGGGCTTATTTAAAAGATCCATTAAACTGCCATCAAAACCAACTTAATCACGAAATTATTTCATAACACCCAAAATAAAATGGTGAAATTTTTTTAAATGTTTGCCTATTGGACATTATTAGGAATTTTTTGTCAGACCGCCCCAATTTTTAAAATTTACTCGGCGTAATTGAATATTTTTATGATTACTTGTAACTTTTTAGTACTTCCTTGATTGATAGGAAGGTACATTTTTTTTATCAAACTAAATTTTGTTATCTCTGACTGTTTTCAAGTTCCGGTTTATGTACCATATAAATTTATAATATTATAGTAAAATAAATTAAATTTACCTAGGATCCAAAACTAACGACGACGTTATGAAATCAACTGCGGAGCTGGAAACGTCTTCAAAAAGTACGGAATCGAAAGATAAGGCACACTTTGATATGTTGAGGTAAGTTTGTTGTTTATCGGAGGCACCAAACGGTGAATATCCGGTTAATAAAACGTATGCTAAAACGCCTATGGACCAAACGTCGGTGGCAAGACTTATGGGTTCGTAACTTAAAACTTCGGGAGCTACGTAATCAGGAGTTCCTGCAAGAAACAAATCGGTTAGAAAAAAAACTAAACACAAGGAACACAAAACACTCACCAATTAATTCTCTAACTTCCACGCCGGGTTCCAAAACCCTCGAAATTCCAAAATCACACAACTTGATATCCTCACAACTATTTTCAACAGTCAACAAAAGATTTTGTGGCTTCAAGTCCAAATGTGCTATGTTACGTTCGTGAAGGTACGACAAACCTTCCAGGATTTGTTTCATCGCTCGTTTCGCTTCCAATTCGCCCAGGCACTCGTCACCTTCTAGGATACGTTGCAATTCGCCTCCAGCAGCTAGTTCCAAAATTAAAACCATATCGGAAGTCGTTTCGAATACTTCGTGTAAACGCACCACGCGACCACTCGATGCGCATTGCAAAAGCACGGCTATTTCGTGAAAAATTTCCTTAGTTTGATCGGCGGCTCTTCTTCGCTTTTTAATAAATTTGGCGGCGTACTGTATGCCTGTCGATCTGTGGCTTGCTCGTCGGACAGTAGCGAATTTGCCTCTAAAAATTAAAGAAAATAAGAAATTAGATATGTAAATTTTTAAAAAAGAGATTAACAGAAAGAATAAACATCACGAAGTTATTTCATAATAATCAAAATAAAACATTTGTCTTATGTTTGCTTGGGAGGTAGGGAAGATTCGAATCCAAATCGAGGATAATATTTTTCGGCAACGTCTCAGATATCCAAAGATATTTTTGATGTTGTAATGTCTTGCTTAAATTTTCCCGTGAGATTACAAATATGTCGATTTTTTTTGGCGAATCTCATTATTATGTAAGAGAATTGGCGACGAGCGACGCAATCTGCATATTACATTAACAGTAATTCATCAATATTAAAGGACAGTTATGTATACATACACAATTTGCACATGAAACTGGTTAATCTTACAACTTAAAAAAATATAGCAATTTCCATATTGGAAAGTTCAGCAATTTTTCGTTTAAATAATGCGAATTTAATTCTAGCCTCGATACACGGCCATTAAGCTAAATTGCAAAATCGTTCCGATTATTATTTTTATTCAAATATAATTGAAAATACGAAATTAAGGCTTTCACCTTCAAAGCGATAATTCCAATCATTAAAGAACAATTAGTTCGATCACATCTTCAAACAGGAAACTTTCCAAAATTCAAAAAAATTGGACCCACTTGGGTGGCTCAAGTATTCCGAATTATATATCGCTGATAATATTCCCCCCCCCCCCTACCCAATAACCACTTCTAACCTGATATTGATTTGCAAGGCAAGTCGCCAGCTGTCTTTCGCTCCAAACAACAACACAAGGCACATACAAATGAAAAAGGAAACCAAGAAGTAAGTAAAATGCGAAACAACTTTTTTTTACGGTTACGGATCATTTACTCGTCTTATGACAGTGATCGACCTTGACTATGTATGCGGACATTCTGTGTAACGTTATACATTTAAATTAACCAACCACGGGAGTTCTTTTTTGTGTGCAAGTCTCTTAACCCCGGAAGTTGAAACAAACGACGTCGTTAATACAATTATATCTTCGTTTATTGATTTTGATTGATCGAATTAAATCAAAACGTTCCATCGATAAGGAGCAGTGGACCCGGTCTAAACCTTCTTTTAGATTTAGGATCAAAGAAGTCGAAACACGCTCGCAATTTTTCGCAACACGAGAATTCCACATAGCTGATAAAGCATGCATGCCAAAATTACCCAGAGCGACAAAAGAATTCTTCCTTGGCAAATTTCTAACCCGAGGATACCATAAACCAGTCCTATCTGGCGACATCCTTGAGAACAAGAAAGTTATTTGACTATTGTAATAAAAAAAACCAAACCACTCAAAATTACGATCTTGCGCCCAAAAAATATCCGTTTGATAAAAATAACCAAGAAGGCTTCCAAAAAAAATAAAAAAATTAATGAGTTATTTGTTTACAACTTTAAACACGATCGTTATCGTTAAGCTGCTTGAGCGATCGTTTAAAATGTTGTTTTCCCGTGGATAATTTTGGAACAAATCTTGGACGGAATACCCTCAACTCATTACCTCTCACAATTACATGTATAGTGTGGTATGTGGTTTACGATCTTAATATTTTAAGTGCCTTCAAAATACCTGATCCAAAGCCAACATACATTTTAACTCGTTTCTTTGCAAAGAATTTTGGGGCAAAGGCAGTAATTTCGACGTCTTAAAAATTTTAATATTCGTGAGAGATGATGTGCGATCCCAAGAGTAAACAGAGCGTGGCGAAAATAAAAACATCTTACAAGTTAAAAATATAACCATACTTCCCCCAAATTAAGTGTCAATTTAAATTACCAAGATATTTGGGGCATCCAAATTTGAGATTATGTCACGAAAAATTAAGACTAATTACGTCGTTTCCAAAAAGGTTATTTTTGCTTTGTTCTAAAACTGTTCTTCCTGTTTTTTTTTACTGTCAATCGAAAGTTGCACTTTTCACCTTTGGATCCCGGATGTAACGGCGCCTTCCTTCCTTTCGGAGGAAACGCTGCAATGTCGCGTTATTGAAGACGAATTGCACCAGGTGGTTGCCCTTAGGGAGAGGCAAATTAATCGACATTCCAATGTTCCCAGTTTAAATTAGACGACGCATCGTGTTCCTCGCTTTTAATGCTTCAATTTTTGGGTTCAAGTCAAAAATGCCAAATGCTGCTGGTATGAAAAATTTGTTGAGTGTGCATTAAAACGATTAATCAAAATTTTGGCAGGCGATTTGTATAATCATAAAAATAAGATAATTTATGTAACTGCCAACAATTAATATAATTACACCATTAATTTGAATTATAGTGAAAGATTAAGCGTCTTCTTGTTCGGTGTGGCTGGATATCACAAACATCAAGCTGCAGTTAACATTGTAAACTATCACTACTAATAATTTATAGTTTATAGTAACTAATAGCAAACGAGGATAAAAGAGCGTGGGTGCGAGGCGCCGACGGATGTTTGAATGAGTGCAACGACGTCTAGACGAGGATGACGACGTCGTAGCCCCGCACCTCGGAGTACGAGAGTTGCATTCACGAGACCGTGTTTTACGGATTCCTGGCTGACGTCGCGACGTCGGAATGCGCCAGCTGAGTGTTGGGAGCGATGCCAAAACGTACGAACATAATTTGATGGTTTAACGAAAGGAAAATTTCAAATAATCATTTGTTTAGGTTTAGTGACACCGCGAGTGACAAGTTTTTTTTATTCGAGAATTTTAATCTAGAGAAAAAAATGAAAAACGACTTAAAGCGCTTTACTAACCGAAGGTTAAGTTGAAATTATACGATTCGCGACGTAAGTCAGTGGTTGGGTCACAAAGTCATTGCCACCGTCGTCGTCAATTCAAAACAAAGCTTTACCATTGCAATTCACACAATCCACGACCGCTATTAAAGTGTTCAGACAAAGAAGTAAATAATTTATTTGTCACTTAACTGCATGCCTACATAAAATTGTATTGTTAACAATTCTATCAAACTGTCGTTTTATCATTTAATAACAAAAATTGGATGGAGGATGCATAATGTCGGCAGCCCACTTCTTTGGATGGGTCGCTCGGTCGACTATTGTACGGTTAACTTAATTATCTGCACGACAATTAACGGTTACATGTTATATGTGTGTAAAGACGGAAGTGGCACGTATTGTAATAAAACGAAATATTCTTCCGGTGGACAAGAAGGTTCAACGATGCTCTCAAGGTCAATGTCGGGTCACAAAGGTGATGCTCGTGATTCACGACCCTAACGGATCGTTGTCGTTATCTATATCGACATCGAAAACGCCTTTGGCTCTACCGTTTAATTTGCAAATGGACACTTTTGGCGATCGAAAAATGCCTCGATACTTTTCCGCCGTTTCGTAACTCATGCATTTTTTTAAACTCGCCTACGGCTCGTTTAAATAAAATCCACACTCGTGACAAAAAGCATCGCTTTACGAATTTGTTACATAAATAACTAGTAGTAGTATTTAGTAGCACAACATTACACACTTTGTTCATGCCAATAAATTTGATGTAACGAATTTTTTCTCACTGCTTATTTTGGCATATAAAATAAATTTAAATAAGTTGTTCTAGGTATTTCTTTTAAACAAAATTTTAAATTTTTTAAAATTTTTTCCGGAACCATGGTAGCAGTGATTAGCGTTAGAGAAGGCAGCCTAAGCAACATTTGAATGAATTTAAGCTGAACATTTCTCAAAAAGTCGCCTGCGGCGCTTTTTATTGTGACGATCTAAGTTTACTCCGTTATATCTTATATCACACCATATGGTAAATGTAGTGTTATCTTCCGTGTTTCTCTTTTGCGGTTTAGATATTAATCATTTTAATATTATTGCCTTTTGTCGAGGGCCCCGTAAAACTTAATGCCGTCACTTGGTTATATTATACGTAAAAGTTCCACTATACAATAAAAAAATTGCTTTTTTGCAGATACATAATATATTAAATTTTTCATCGTAACACCGAAAATTGTTGGTACCCAAAATCTTGGTATTTGTCGATACTAATAGTCTTCTCAACCGCAGTCAGTTGATGTAGATTTTTTCACTAGCACTAGGGGAGCGTTCATTAATTACGTAAGAACAATTTTTGTAATCTTTGACATCCCCCCCCCGAAAAGGTACGAAAGTTTAAGGCATCCCGTCCCATCTTACGTAAAAATTATTAAAAAAAAAAATTAGTTTTGATCCGCCTCTACTCCCCTTATATATTTATAAAATATGAATGTAAAAAATTATTGAGATAAACGCAAATAAAGCAGCGTTTCTCAACCTTTAAGGGTAGTTCACACTACATGATTTATCATATGACTTGTCACATGACTTCTCATATGAGGAATTTTTTTACGTTCACTCTATATGATTTTCGATATTAAAGAAGTTATGGCTTTTATGATTGGCTGTTGCGATGGTATGATTTTAGCCATGACTTTTCTTATGACTAAGTCATATGATAAATCATGTAGTGTGAACTACCCTTTAAGAATATAACCTTTTGCCCCTCGGCCTTTACTTTTTTCTCAAAATTCATTTTGAATAATGACCTTTTTCTTTAACCCTCCCCCCAACATAAATTTCCTTCGAGCAACATGCGTACTACCCACATTTGTTCCAAGCAACATTCGTAAATCGGGTCCCTCTCATTGTCGACCTTATGTAAGAAATACGTCAAACTCCCTCCGCTCCACGTAAAGGTCAGTAAGATTTCTGATATTCCCCCCCCCCAACGCTTTAATTAATGGACGCTTCGTAGAATCTTATGCGAAATATATATGGATAGTGCAAAAAACGCACATGATAGATTAACAAGCTTCCTGGTCAGGGACGTGCCCATGAAAGGGGAGAGAAGAGAGCTTCCCCCCCCAATATTTTAAAAAGTTGGCAAAAACACTAAAAAGTTGGCAATTTTGAATTAATTCAGTGGGCAAATTTGAGATTACTCCCCCCCCCGAAAAAAGTTGGTTGGGCACGTCCCTGTTCCTAGTCAGTGGTGGCTGGTGAGGCTCTGAGGTGCCGCCCACTCAAGCATTCGCCGGATGTTGCTCGGAGTAAGAGCATGTAAGAGAAGGATTCAATAAGTTCAATTATAAAATATCATAATCCATCCATCATAATCCCCCATCAAATAATTAACCAACCGTCACTGTTCCTAGTAACTAAAAAAATAGCTGACCAACGCCTGACAGTCAACTGATATCAGCTAAATCAATGGGCGCGTGCAGCGAAGCTCGGCGGCTGAGAAGTTGACTAATCAGGTTTCGCTGAACGGAACACTGAGCATGCGCTTACTTACAACTGTTGACTAAAAAACTGCGTTTGTTCAACTTATGATTAGTTTAAGGTTGCTAGGCAATGATTGCTTACTGTAAGCACATCGTTCAGTGAAATACAAACTGCTGAGTGTCATCATACTCATCATAGTTGACTGATGACACTAAGCAGTTGAGCTCGCTGAACGTACCCATTGTTTATTGAGTGAGTTTTGGAACCACGAAAAGGCCCCAAAGTCTAATAACAGTTTTTTTAAATGAATAACACAACAGCCAGAAAAAATATCATTCTTATTATAAGTATGTATGTATTATTCGGTTTTTTTAACGCTCTACGACGTCTTCCGATTTAAGTAAGCATTTTACATTTTTTACCTACGACGAGGAGCCAGCCTGACGTAGAACCTCCAACCTGGAGGACTAGCAAGTATACTTCTTATTAGAAGTAAAATTTAAAATTTTGATGTTCTCGAACGTTTAACCATTGGCGTAACTAGAAGGGGCTAAAGGGCTTAGACTACAGTAGAAAATGACAAGCAACTTTAAAAATGTGATGTTATTCGTTATACATTATAGATTATTTTCTTCAAAAAATGTTCCCCTACCTGGGGGGTATTCCATACCCCCCAGACCCCCCGGTTTTGCCACTATTTCTTAATTGCATTAATGTCTTAAGACATTGCATACGCACAGCGTCCTAAAGAGCTAATTTCACTTAAACTAATTAGATGATTAAACATGCCTACTGTTTATCCTGAGGGTAGCAACAAAATTTTACACAAAGTAGGGGAATCGAGAATGGAAATATGTAGTTTGCGAACCACTGCCCTATAACACTCGAGGTCACCTATGCCCCCCTATTCTGTAACTTTTCGTTATCGTTATCAAATCGTCAAGTTCGGTTTCCACATACCATTACATTACTATTTAATGCAATTCTGAGTGTAGTTAACGATTTGATAACGATAACGAAATTACAAGATAAAGGGTTATATTTAAAATTTCAGGATTATAGAAGCAATAGAACAAGAAGCCTCATGATCTGGCTCCGCATCTTTAGATGTCCGCATTTTTAGTCTTCTTTGCCGTTATACTAGTACATAGTTGATTTTTCAACCTATAGAAGCCTAGGAACTGCGGTCTTCCGGGTTCCACTTTAGAATCGATGCCGAATTTAGCTTTTTTAAGCCCTATTTTTATGTAGATCCATCCCGGCTTATATTACACTTATGTCGATTGTATCCATGAAAATGTCATAGAGCGATGACGTTTTTGCACGATGATTGTGATACCCTTAACGACCCTAAGTTAGGCGCCCTATAGCAACAATTCGTTATATTTATGTTCCGCAGATATTTTCAACTGAGCTATGGTTTTCGCGGAAAAAATATGAGATGGGCGGCAGGTAACTTCAATAAAACAAACAAGAAAGTGAAGAAAGTAGCTTAATTGACGTAACACTGTACCAAACACTGTCGATTTGTTTTTGGTTATACTTATATTTCTTTCTACTTCGCAAAACTTGAAAAAGCCAGCTTAATTTATTGAAGTTTCCAGATGCCTAACCTTTACATTCTGCCATAATTTTCTGTTACCATGCACCTGAGTACATAATACAAAATTCCATAGCGACCCTGCTCAGCTGGAAATAAAGGTTAGTCTTCTCATCAAAAGGTTTCATTTTACAGGTGTAAATAACAGTGAAAAAGTAGTTCAAAATAAAAAAAGCGGATAAAACAACAAATTTTGGTATCTCTTATTACTTTTGCAAAAATGTGGGGCACGTATCTTTGGTTATAGGTAAGTAAACGGCACTTAAACGCACAGAATTTTGCCTAAAAAAGATGCGTAGCCATCGAGTCTCATAAAATTCCAAGATTTTCACGCCTATCGGCAATAAAAACAGCATTCACATCAGCATCCCACACGCAACGTAATAAACACTCGAAAAGCAACATAAACAACCCATCTTTTTGAAAAATAAATTTTAAATTCATTCAACTTATGATAATTTCGATATCCTACCAAACCGAACCTTATAAAACAATGATATCCCATATAAGGATCCAACATCCGCTATAAATACTAACCAAACATATGCATGCGTTTTCTAATTTGGATTCTTGTACCGTTTCCAGATATCAGGCAACAAGACAACTTAACGGTTAATACTTAATCTGATATGCTCCATTGTTTATACGCCTTTGCGTCTAGATTAACAATTGTGTAAATTATTACACTAACACACATGCGTGTCCATGTTTATTGTTGTATGCCACCATGAATGGGTCAAGATACTTTACGTCTTTGGGTGTCTCAATAAATTAATTATCTCGAGTCGTTCGCTCTCCATACCGAACACAATATACCAGATGATGTTATTGTTCGAAAAACCGCAAAAACTTCGTTCTTCCTCTTTTTTCACCAGATCCTCATCTGGTGTAGCGAAAACCATAATTTTGTGCAAAATAATAGAAGCGGTTTTCCTTCAGTTTAAAAAAATTTATACACCCACTCCATCACAATCATCGAAACGCGAACATAATTGGGTACGTTGGAAGGAAAGGTCGTAAAAATCAAACCGATTGACTTGTAATAAATAAATAAATTTATTGCCATAGCAAACTATGTATGTATGTATATAAATCTGCAATTTTGTTATAGAGTGAAAAACAAATAAAATTGATTGCTCCGAGATATTTTAACATTTTAATGTATCAATTTATTTATAACGAATTAATAAACGGTTAATTTATAAAGAGTTAAATGCTAGCTATTTATATAAACACACATCAAAGTGCCATAATAATAAAATCTTTTTAAAAAATTGTGCGTCGTAAATTACACTGAAATAGCAATAAATTTGCAATGAATTAATTTATTCGTGTCTATTTTCGATAATCGTATAATTATGTTGATTTTTTCAGGTTGTCAGGCTTAATTCTAGAAGAATAAATTTTTTTTAATTTATAGAAGAGCCGAGAAGAGAAAACAAACTGGAGGTCAAATGAGATCAACGCGGGCTAACCCGACCTCAGAGAACTCAAGAAAAATTAGAATTATATTGCAATAGTCTAATCCTAATCAACAAACGAGGTATACGGCGAAGGTGGAACAACTGCGGCCGGTACATTTGACTGCAACTGTGAGGCTTAAGACCAATCGACTGTGGCCTTCACGGTTTAGGTGAAGTCTTTTACAAGAAAAATTATGTGAAAAAGTTATTTGACCTCAAAGGCATTGTACGGGTGAAAAATTCATCTGATCACTTGGATCAACTCTTAGAACTTGGCACCGTCAAAATGGGATTACTGCGTTGACAGGATTTATTTCTATTTTGATGAAATGGAACAAATGCAGATGAAATTATTTGTCACTTTATGGGGACTTGAATCATATAATAAAAATAGAGTAGGAATCAATAAACTCACAAACGAATTACAAGACAGCAGCAAAAATGTGCATTTTAGGACCTACAGTTTAACGTGGAATCCGAACCACAGAACCTATTCTTTTTTTTTCTTTTATCGGGCGATTTAAAAAAAAATATAGAAAGGTATCTAGGTGAACTTTTGAGACTGTGACTTCTCCAATTAATTATTATGTAATCACCTGGATTTCATCCATTATTATTATTATTATTGTGAAATGGAAAAATCTTACCGAAACTGCACGAAAGTTTATCTTACCAAATGGTCCAATTTTATGGAGTTCTATCAAACATTCGAATACTAACCTGCAACAAAAAATCAAAATTAATATAAAATCCAAGAAACGTTTTCAAATACGACATAATAAAGGTCTAATCTTACAGCATTAGCGGTACTATTTAAAATAAATCAATTTAGAAGGTGAGCATTTCACTAAGAGCACTTTTTACATCGTCGGAAGGTTTAATTTACAAATTAACTTCACGAGAGTCTTTGGTAATCTTAAATAATGTCTATTTTTAACTGTGATTTTACCCTAAATCACCCGAGATTATTTTCGTATTCGAAAGGACCCAACGTTGAAAAGGTTGAAATTTTAAGCTCCGGCTTCGAATAGACAACTTTTTTAATATTGCGCCTATAAAATGTCATCATAATAAAAATAGAAAAGTACAGTAAGCTCGACAGAAATCAAGTAAGAAAATTCCAGAGAGCTCGATGGTGTCAGAAGTGCGAAAATAAAGAAATAGAAACTCGACAAGAGCTTGCAGCATCTCAATTATAATTGCAGTAACAACAAAAAATAAATAAAGTCCGATATATGCTAATAAAATAATTTTCATTAAATACTCGTTTTTAATTAACCATCGTGACACCGTTTAATAAATCACACCGAGTCATGCATGTCGACAGAACGGAAAAATTTTCAAGAGAAAATTGTTTTCAACAAACACAAAAATATTGCACCACAAGAAAAAAATAAACATAACTGGACGTTACGTGAATACCACAACACGCAGGAGATTTGATTAATTAAAACCTTTATAATTAATCAATCTGTTTGAAAACCCGACATCGTTTTATTATGTAACGCGATACCAATCATCGATTATTTAAATTGATTATCTTCTGCCAACGCGATTACACTCGTTCAATCACACCACCCATCAACAAAACAAGATTCGATTCGAAGATGGGAAATGAACTTTTCGTCCAAACTAAAATTATAAATTAATATGATTTTGTGATTTGAATTAAAGGAAGTTTCACTTTTCCGTCCTAGGCGTAGAAGAAGCACTTTTACTCTGAAAACCAGACTAAAAAAGTGCGATGGAGAGAACAAGTTTATATGATATGAAAGGGGGGGGGGGTTAATATCTATTTTTTGAGAACTTGGAATGCTCTAGAAGATACATAAGTTATAAGTTATTTCGGACTTTTTTGTAGAAAATTTTCGAGGATGTGGAAAGAAGTCCAAACGATGGAAGAATCAAGAGACATCCGGATACCGTTCATACAAAGTATGCTAAAATAAATAAAAGGTTTTAAAAAACATAGCACGAACGAAACAAGCCATTAGAATCGCTGCGTGGTGCAAAAAGAATTCCCACAAAGAAAACAAGCAATTAATGGTAATTTTTAATAAAATCGCAGCGGAGATCAAAGTGATCTTCTACGTCCTGACTGATATATTTGATTTGCAAAGTACAAGCACTTTATGTAAGAGGTCTCTGAAGTTAATTGCACCGTAACACTTCCAAAGTCGTCCAAATAAGGGCAAAATTATACAAGTAAGAATTTTATCCTGTTAAGTACCAGTGCCATGTACAGCAATTACAGTTATCGTAAAAACACAAAACCAAAACAAGAGAAATTATTAGGTAAATTGACGTCATAGCAATTTAAAGGTCTACCATTCTTAATTTTATGATCGGCGTTTCGAGGACCTTGCCACTCCAAAATCAATCCCAATGATTTATTCGATATCGCCATACACAACCATTGTTTGAATAAACTTAATCCATAATCACTTGATCCCTTGATTTACAAAATTTTTTGTAAATGCATGAATCACCGAGTACCCGGCGTAGGAACAAAAGTGAAAATCGAATCTAATTCAAGGATAGATACTACTAGGTAGCACAATTTTCTTTAAAGTTGTCCTTTCTCACCCAACAATAGAAAATTAATTCATATTAGGAAAAGTGGATTTAAACGCGAAGGTCTGAATTTTAATTAAAAAAAAATTGCACGGAAAAAAATCGGACTGTTAAGCCAACGTTCACAACAATAAAATTAACATTATTTATATGTGACAAAATGACAAGACACACATTAAGCTAATTATTTTTGCTTGTTAAAAGCGCTGACAGGCGCCTTCGTCGAATACCTGATGGTGACCGACCGACCGGTTCAAAAATATTTTTATTTGCAAGTTCAAAGAGAAAAGTCTCATTTGCATAACATAAAAAATAAATTAAGACCTGCAGATTAAATTTGTCAACTTGACGATTGTCCACTACACACACACAAATATTTCGATAGGCGGAGTTAGACTCGCAAAATTTGGGAGCGCTAATTCAAATTTTAGGGGTTCTGTCACTTCACATTTATAAAATCGAAGACATAGATTAACATTATTGTCAACCGTACAAAAAATGTCCACTAGAAACATTTCGATTGAACGTCATAATCATAAGTCTGTTGAGGGTTGTTGTCCCTTTGAATTTCTGAGTGACACTATAAGTAAAATCTTTCCGTCTTGGAACAATGAGAAAAATATGGATAAAATACCATAGGTGAAGATTACGTTGTATTGAGATACAAATTGGGATGACACCACCGCCACCGTCTTCGTTAATCATTATTTATAGGTATTGCAAACACATAATTTTTTAATAGTGACTAACCAAATCAGAATGATGTAAAAATTGCACAATATCAAGGTCGACGACATAAATTTTCGATCCATTTTTTCCCTCGTGTAAAACACAAAGGAAACGAGTTCTTGATTGACAGACAAATTTGCCAGACAATAATTTTAATATTGGCGATTAAACGAAAAAAATCGCATGGGCGTAGATATATCGATATAATAAATATTGCCGCG
Source organism: Rhagonycha fulva (assembly GCA_905340355.1). Taxonomy (NCBI): domain Eukaryota; kingdom Metazoa; phylum Arthropoda; class Insecta; order Coleoptera; family Cantharidae; genus Rhagonycha; species Rhagonycha fulva. The sequence goes on from HG996559.1 coordinate 15,584,811, forward strand.
ACCAAAATTACAAGAATGCTTCTAACGCTTATCCGCCATAAAAAACCAGATGGAACAAATTAAAATTTGCATTATAAATTATTAATATTAATAAAAATAGTGAAGGTGTGGTGGGTATTATCCACTCTACCACTGAATTTCTGATGTCCGCCAAATTGACGAGATCATCACAACAGAAGTTCAAAGCTACCGGGTGTCGTTTACCTCCTTAATGATTGGATCGTTTATATTATTCGAAATGTAATCTATTTTGACACATTTCTGGCTTATAATAACCGCATTCATCGACAACCATCAATTTTTGGGTTATTGTGCGCGAAATAGGTACCTACCAGGGAAGGTTTCTTTTTCCTTTTCTTTTCTTTTGTTGGTTGAACCGCCATCGCCATAAGGAAGTAAACGCTCGTCTTCACGATTAGAAAATGTAAATTAACGATTTTACCATAACAGTTTTGTTTGGAAAAGTGGAATAGGTGCAAAATTACCTAATAAATCACGCTTAATGACCTTATATAGATAGTCCTGCTCGTAGAGGAAGGAATTTTTCTCAATCTATAAATATGTGCCCATGTGTGGTCTTACTGTTCTAACCACGAGCTTAATAGCAATTGGGAGCAAGATGGATAGACAGATAGACGACGATATATGGGGATGCTTGTCTTTCAATATTAATCAAACTTAAAAGCATTTTCTTTGTGTAGACCGTGGAAAAAGTTCACACGCTTCATAAAATTCTCTAATTACAATTTACAGGCGAAAGTACGAGTACCGAAGGTTTAACGCCCTTGGGATAATCAGCATTTACATTTACTCAATTTATCTAAACATAGAAATCTCACAGTAATTTGCCCAATGGCCAAAACACATTTCACATCATCAAGAAGAAAATAGTAATTTCATTTTTACGAAGATAATGCACATTTATGTTTTTCTTCCGATTTTGGTGATCTATTAACCTCTGAAAATCAATAAACATGTCCGTTGTGCTAACTAACGTTTCCAACTGAACAAACATCTGGATCCATATTTCTTTCACCACAATGTAAACTAGCGATACGCGAGAAGTAGAGTAAGATTTATAACTAGTTGAAAAATTGGGAAAAAATTTAATTGGAACACAAATGGCCGTTATTTAGACCACCATGTAGGTACAATAATTTATTTATGATAAGGGTGGATACAATCTGGCAATTTAAAATGTTAATCAATTTTATGCTTGCGGATTTAAATCGCAGCGAAGCGGAGACTTCCTCTTTCTTATACAGCCGATATAAACTTTTATTTGAATTGACATCTTCTTGAAATTTTGCATTATACTATTTTTGAGAACCACATAATATAATGGCTTGTTAATTGGTAGAAATCTGCTTAGTAATAATCATACAGCAATTAAATTTAAATTGCCGTAGCTTGGAGATTACAAAACAGCTTCTTGAAAGGTTTACCTTAAAGCGTTCATAAAAGTTGCACATTGTGAGCAGGGTTGCCAGATTTTTAACCGTTCGTATGAAAATATATGAGATTTTTTTTAGCAACACAATTTAGACATTTTTTAGTTTAAATCCACAACAGCTCACTACAGTGTTGTCTGTCACTGGCATAGCTAGAAGAAAGGGAAACTTTATTGTTCATAAAAGTGTTTCCCCTAGTCTGGGGGAAACCCCCAGTTTCATCACATTTTCACATAATACAGTAAAATGCTACCTCTTCCCCCCCCATCACTCGAGGTGAACTATGCCTACATTACGTATAGTCTGTTTAATATAAGACCCTTTTATACAAGTTAAATATATGAGACTCATATTAAATATAGAGCATCTGTTAATCGAAAATAAACTAATATATTATTTTTTGAAATAGAGCACCCTGTATTTTTACAAGCCAAAACACACAATTTTTTAAAAAGTATAACGTCCTATATGCCTAAGCCTCATATTTCCATAGTTATTTTACTGGAAAAAAGAATTATGCGTTTTTTAAATTAATCAATATTTAATATGTGCATATTAATATTAAAAATGATATCAACAATTATAAATAAATTCATAAACAGTTAGTTTAATGTTTTTTATTTTGATTAATATTTTTGTTGTGCATAAAATTATTTTTAAAAAGCTATAGCTTTTTTTTTTAAAATTTATAAATTGTCTATAGAGAGAGAATTTTTAGGTTATAATTTAATGTATTTTAATTGGAGATTCCAATGCATTATGTACACAGTATGTGTCATCGATCGCAGGTAGTTTATGTTGACTCATTTTGGATTAGAAAATTTGGGAAGGAATTTTCCTAGTTTTTTGTTTTAATAGTGCTCGAGGTGGATAGTGACGTACCATGCCATCACATGATTTTCTCTTCCACTGCTTGGTTGAGTATTTTAATTTACAGAACTTTACGAGAGCTGACTCCTTGTTTTTGGATCAATTTTATTCGGGATTCTTGGTTAAAATGGATTTAACCTTATCTGTCCTATTATGCTCGAGTCCAGTCAACTAACCATCACTTTTTGAATTAGGGGTGCTTCCTCAAAGTATTTCCCATTTTATTTTGCTTTATATTTAGGGTGACTTGTATAGTGCAAGTTTAACCGGTAACTATGGTTTAAACTCGGATTTTGACTATTGTGATTGGCTAATCTACAGTTTAAAATTTATACTATACAACTATATGACTATACAAGTCACCCTTAGTGTTTGTATTTCTGTTAACTTTATAATTTAAGTGTATTTCACCATTTAGCTCTTTCTTTTGGCGACTTTTACGTATAAATTGACTTCTTCGAAGACGTTTAGTTTAGAATGGAAGACATCAAATTTTTGCAAAATGTCGATTGTGACGACAAAAATTTCAGTGTCGTCTGATGCTGACCGGCCAATCTGAGACCGTCAATTTTGAATTTAAGAAAATGGGGTTCGTTGATTGATGCTAATCTTCTTCTATTCAAAACTTAATATATTCAACTAAACGATTGTTAGACATTGAAACCGAAAAAGTGGGGACAAACACCATAAATTCTCGAAATGAGATTTTTAATGTTTGATTAGACAATCTAAACAAAATTTAATTAAAACCGGTCAAAATCACCAGTGATCTCCCCTTGTGTTTGTTAGCAAACATCGATAATATTTGCTCAGTTAAACCGGACACGAAGCTGATAATCCACACAACTGTCACACATTTAAAGGTTTCTGAAGTTGTCAAAAAATTGCGAAAACTGCCAGATTAACGGAGAAGCCAGCCGATTTTTTCCACACGCCATGCACTCCTTGTTTCAAAGATTCACAGTTATCACCATCAGCAAAAATTGATCATAAACGTCTTAGAAAATTATTGCACGCAAAATTTATGTCGATTCGACTACTAAATTCGATTACTCACGCTCGATTATGTCTAATCCTTAAAAATTATTACAGCAAACGAATCCATTCGTTAGCCATTTAACGCCTTGGGTGGCATTTATAAAATTTTTAATTTCACGCCTCGTAAATTGATCAATTGTGCCGTGGTGGTACAAACTTTGAGCACCGAATTAAGGTTAAACGAAGTAATTAAGAGAAAGAAGCTTATAGGATCAAGGTGAAAATTTTACTTTTTATTGACAGTTGAACAATTTGTCCTTAACACTTCTTTTTTTTTTTCGATTTACTGCGTTCGAGAGTTCCACCTTGGTGGGTGGGTGGCGCCATTGACATAAAATGGCTTGACAGTAACTGTCACGGATAAGGTTACATGGAGTGTATTCAGTTACTTTTCTAATCAAATCACACTTTTGAAGTTGGAAAACTCAAGAAACAAGAAGAGCCCGTGGTCGTAGTTGCATTGGTGTTTGGATAACGGCCAAAGCCGGAGCGCTGAACTTTGGGCGAGCAACAAGTTACCGGATTGCCCCCGTTTCTCTGGTCTGCATCCCTTGGCCATCAAATCCAAAGTGCCGGAAATTCTGCATTTCTAACGACTTCCTTCGAATCTGCAGCAATTTCGTTTAACGATCCATAATTCTGAACGGACGTCGAAAACGCCTCGCTCATTTAATCTTAAAAACCACTAAATAAATATTTCATCAATTAACCGATCGAACTAAGCTTTTCTCAGCATTCCGAGCCTCGGTGGTATTTTTATATTATGTGCGTTAAGTTTAACGGGTTTTTTCAATAGAATAATGTCGAAATTGGATCTCGTTTCAATTTAAAAAATGCAGCAGCACGAATAAACAAATAGGAAGCAATAAAAAGACTGTTGATCTCATGGTCGTTGGTCGAGGGGCAATTTATTAATTAACATAAGCATAGATTGCGTAACGCTCGGAGTGTCGATAAGGCCCAACGACAAAAATAGACTACCGTATACGACCCGCGAAACGCTAATCATGAAAATGGACTAAACGAGGTAACTAATTAGTCGTGCCTGTCACATTATTTAAATTTTTTTTATATAATAACATTTTATTATATAAAATGTCACATAAAAAGTTAATTTAGCGAAACAGAAGCTTTTGCAATTTTGGACGATAAATAAAGAAAAAGCCAAGTTCTTTGTATCCAAACCTCATTATTTGTCCAGATATGGGCCGGTCGTTCCGAAGTGTTGTTCGCAATTTAATCAAGGACGAAGGCCATATTATGTGGTTGTACAATCAACCATTGGAGAGAGACTTCGGCTGTATGCAAATTAATATCTGAATTTAATATCGGCACCCACGTCTTGTGCGTTTTAACCAAACACTTCAGGTGCACGTGCCTATTAAATATAAGTGCACATTGTTGTGTCTGTTATTATTTGGGCGTTAATTTCAAAACAAACCTATCTATTTCTACATCATTATTTAATGAAGCTGTTAAGATAATCGGTTCTCGTTTATTCGATTCATCATCGAGAAAATGAACAAACATGGGCGCCGCTGGAATTTATCCCAGAGGGAAGAAGCATCGCATCGGAAGGTGCTCAATCATTGGGGTTTACGTTTTCGTCTCACGAGATTCCCAAAAAGGAGCGTGCGGATGATATACCTGAAAACGGGTCGCTAAACACGCCGATTCCATCAACCTTCCATATTAAGTCGCAGCCTTGCAGGGTTAAAAAAAAACAAATTGGACTAATAAAAATTAGCTAAAAGAAACCACTCGCGAGGAGGTAGTACATCACTTTTACTCATTTGTAGCAGACAGGTTTACGCGGTCGAAATTTCATCCTGCCCACTTCGAAAATATCCATCCGATTTAAATCGAGTTTACTACTCCCGACTGAGTTTTAAAAAAAAATCTAATTTATTATCGCAATAAAGTATCAAAATAAAATAATTTTGGTCGTAACTTAAGTGAGAAGAAAAATTATCGTCAGTTCATCTCGAATTTTCGTATATTATATGACCCAGAGTGCCACTTTAAAGTGTTACGAGAGACCCATCCGAAATATTCTTTCACTTGCTTCGGCTCACCATCACGAATTGATGAGCATTTTTCAAATTTTTAAATAATCAAATTTCATAACTTGACACCTTTGCATAACTTTCAATAAATTTAGAATGTCTCAAAATTGGTGTCAAAACGAAATTACGTTTCCATTAGCAGAGTAGTTTATCTCGTTAAGAGGATTTGCTTTCTTCTTTCCAGTGTTGGACACAAAAGAAGAAAAATTTGGATGATAATAAAATAAATAAAAAGAAGGAAATCGAGAGCGATCGTGTTGACCCTAAAATATGTAAGGTACTACGAAATTTTTGAGTTTCTCTACTCGTTTGAATGAACGAACGAGTTGAAGGTAAAAACTGGTCGCCCATTCAAAAACAGCAGCACACTTTATTACAACATTTGCATATTAAACCCACACGTCTCTTGTATAAAATATAGATGAGGTGCTTACTGAAACACAAACATAATTATTGAATTATTATTAAACATGATCGAGATGGTAGCGATAACGATTAATTTTCTGTTCCGTTTTTGGCAAGGAGCTCTTGAAAACGTTCTCTTCGTAACGTAATTAATTTTTTATAATTTTGAATAAACCAATTAGCAGGTATACTTGGGAAAATCTCAACCACAAAAAACTCCAACCTTATAAGTGAAAATTGTGGACAAAAAACAAGCCCAATCGAAAGTAGACCGACTCGACCGTCTTGAGAAACGCTTAAGCTCATCTTAATTGTATGTCAAGTACGATCTTTAGTTTGCAGAGGCGTTACTAAAGCAATTTAGCACTTGAAAATTTATTTAATATTATTCCACAATAAACAAAAAGGTGACATTGCAAAAGCCCACGTGGTGACTTGTGACCTGACACAGAGACTCCTTTTATTTAAAGAAAAATAATGTGATCCGCCTGTTCATTATGTAAGCGAACACAATGAAAATTTATGAGAACAAAAAAATGTCATGCCAAAACACTTTGTGCAACTATTTATAATAATTTTTAGAATTGGAATGTGTAGGGAACGGTAAAAATATCGATACGGTTTCAAATTTTAAGTCAGGAAATGTCAAAAAAGGAGTGCTTTTTATTCGAGTTAAAAAATTCTTTCGTTCAATTCGATTTCAAAGTTTGTTTGAGTCGGTCACAATGAAGATCTTAAACCACATTCGCAATAAAGTTAGACTCTTGCCTTGCTTCGGTAGGAGCTGGCAAGAGCCAATCAAAAACTTGCAGTATTAAAATTTTCCTTATTTAAATTGACTGAATAAAGAACACCTATGAACTATGCGTTGTAGCTACTGTGGCTAAAATATGACAGTGCGGACTGTAGGCCGCACAGCCTGGACATTATAGTTTGTATAGTTGGAGTGTAACTAACTAGATTAAGTTTGTTAATCAATAAGCAAACCAATCCTGATTCGTCACGAACCGAGCGTTAAAGAGAAATCCACCATTTCTTATTATGACTAGACGTGTCTTATTATCATTACAATATTATGAATTTATAGCAATTTCATTACCTTTATAGTCCCATAAAATCAAGCGTTAATCTAATCTGACGACTTAGTGACTCGATCATCCGGTAATCATATTAAAATGTATAGAGGCCTAGAAAGTGTAGTGATCAGAGTTGCATTTGGAAATTTATTGTGAAATGGTAGTTTCCATTTCTTCTCAACTTTTTGCTACATGGACAGCTTTTGTAAAATAGCACTATCTCTAAATACATCAGGATGTTGATGTTTACCGGAGAACTAAGTTCTTGAGATATTCAGAGAAGCTGGAAGTTTCGTTCTGTAATCTAACCAGTGATCTCAACAAGCCAGCCCTGTATTTACACCATTTGGAGTTTAGTATTGATCAAGTTATAACTTTGGTTTTATCAAAATATCAACATATTCATAACGTCCTGAACGTCTGGTTCCCTCTAGACTCATTGACGTGATGACAGCTTAAAATGGCAAATTAAATCAAATCCCATTGAGGAATTGTTTTGTTAACGTCCCCATATCCGGATGAGACCTCGTTTTTGTTTTGAGGTTTACGTTTCAAAATAGAGAGGCCATACTTTGCAGTCCAATCAATCTACTCAATTTTAAAATTACAAATTATTATTTTCTGTGGCATTTCCCACCCTCTAAACCGGGCTGATATGTGATTTTAAGGGGTTATGTACAGTCATGAGGTTATGAATAGACGTATTTATTTGAAAGTTTTTCTACATGAAACAGCAACGTAGTATGAGTGTACGTAGTTAAATGTGTAATTTTATATTAATTATTTATTGTGTTCAAGTTAACTCGACAAAAATAATTAATTTCGCGAATTAAAGTTCAAATTTTATGTCCCAAAATCACTGGTATAGGCTAAGGGGGCTTAAACCACTTTAAAGGGGGTTTATTAAGAAATAAAAAATAAAATGTGATAAAATTAAATATACCTACTATGTAGATTAATTTATTCAAAATAATTATGGGTGTTCTGGAGGGTACTCCGTACCCCCCAGACCCCCCGGTTTTTCTCCATTTACTACTTTGCTTATTGAAACTAAATGTCTAAAAGGGCCCGCAAAATAAGAAAGGCTGCCGACGACCCCTGCTCTAGATTGAAATATAACGAAGTGCTAAATGAGGGAAACTAGCCTTTATTTCCAGCGTCGAGAGCACGGAGACTCGAGAAATTTTTAACTTGAAAAGCACATTTTTGTTCCTTTTTTTCCCTTCTCAGTGGTGCTTTACTTTAAAGGTACAAAGGCTATCTCAAAACAAAAACAACATCAGTAAGAATCTTGACAGAATTTGCAATTTGGTTTTGATTATTATGAAATAACTCCGTAATTAAGTTACTTTCTGTGTCGTAATAGTATAGAAAAAATAGTAAAAAAAATGTTGTTAACAATTTATTAAACATGCAATTCCTGCATGTATGTGCTCTCTTTGTGTTTTAATAAAACTGCATTTTCTTATCTTGCATCAGTTCTCCTATATAATGCTACTACTGGTGATGTTTTTCGTTAATTTAGAATAATTTGAACGATTTTGTGGTTTGGTACATGAGTGGTTCTCACCTTTTTCGAAAATTAGTATGCCTAATTTAAATGAGGTTAACGTCCTCATTTATCAAGACGTTGACAGTTTAGTTATGCTTGAGTTCAGTCAACTTTTAATAATTTATTGACAAGCTAATGTGAAGTCGATTTCTTTTTGTAGCTTTGCCTTGCATTTGTAATCCAGATCGAAAAGCGTTGCTTGGTTTGAAGGTAAAGAATGAAACCTTTGGTACCTATATAATTTGTGACGGTTCATTGCTACTCATACGTTAAACAACGATAATTTTCACGTTATAATGTTAATTTCGTTTTGAGCGGCTCCTTCAGAGACATCTTAACTTTAAATCATTCTTGCCATCTTGGAGTTAGGACTTGGCTGTCTCCTGAAACGTCAAGTTCATCCTTCAGCTATTTCTTTGTGGCGATTTTATTCAATTTATTATGTACATTAACCACAATTAATTTGTAACCACAAATTCTTGCGTTCTCGACGCCGGTTATAAAGGTTAGTTGCCCTTAACGTCAAGTTAAACGTAAGAAATCCGTAAAACACACAATTTTATTCGTACAACGAAGCATTTTAATAGCAAATCAGGTTAATCCAAAAACAAAAATTCGAAGAGGAAATCATAAAATTTGCCGTCCTGGAATTTCAATTATTATTACGACCGGACGCGGACGTCCACTCCTCTAACTTTAGAAGCAGCTTTATGTGTCTTTGTCAAAAAATAGAATCTGAATAACAAACTATCGCAATTTTTCAATATTTCAAATTTAACGGGAAGCCGGGCAGTTTCACAAAACAATTTGTACTCATTAGTGTTAACAATTTTACAAAACTTGTTAAGCAATTTTTCATAATTTTGTATTGTTGGTGGTGCACACATTTTTAGCGTTTGTTGTGTATTTTTAAACATAACATTCATCCTCTTCTTTTAAAAACGGCCCACGCTAAATTCAAAAGTATGCTGCGCCTGTTTATAAATATAATTTTCTAAAATTAAAAATAAGTACACCTTAATAAAGATGTTAAAATTCCAATTGCTAATGCAAGCGCGCAATTGTCTTTTAATATATTAAGCAGTTAATTGATGATAACGTTAATATCTCGAAACTCGTGCCAACAACACTTTTCAAACTTGAAGGATCGATATAATGCAATTGCATCAAGTCGAGTTAATTTTATTAGATTTTTCCCCCCGTGATTATAATAATAAGTTTTTGTGTTGCTCAAGGGTTGAAACTTGAAAGGATCTGGCGTCGACCCCGTCTGGCGATGCAGCCCACAAGTAATAAATTACTTGTCATTACGAAATTAAGAGATGATGGTAGGATTATCGAGCACAAAAAAATAACGGCTTGTGCATGCATAATGGGGGATTTAATCGAATATAAGCGGAGGAAGGAGCACTTTATCCTGGTGTTTATTTAGTATATAATGCAATTGCGGCGCCATATATATCGATCAAACTCTTCGTAAATTTCTATTCTAAAAATGACGAACAATTTAATCCCTCTTTAACTTTTATAATTAGAATGGAATGTTAGCTTCCTCGTTAGATTAAATTGAACAAAAAAATTGTAAACAAAATCCATAAAACGGATGCCGGGTAATCTACGGGCTTAAAAAATTATAGGCATCAGCATCGTTGAAGTAATTTGTACATTTTATTTTAAACAAATGAGAATCTCTCCCGTTACTCAAACACTGATTCATCAAATACCAAACAAATCATCTTTACAAACAACCACAAAAACTATTATTATCCTGGCATCAAATCGTCATTCTCGTACTAAACTTAACCTGATAATTACAGTTTACGTAACCTAAACCTGAATATCCTAACGCATCCAGCTTTAGAGTTTTGCATACCAAAGCGACATTCCGATGACTGATAAAAAAACAAAAGTATCGATGCCTAAAGATAGAGATAATCAGTAAAATTAAAAATTTGAGGTGACTAACGAAGACACGACTGCCAGACTAATTGTAGAAGAATTTGCTGTAAATAGCATCATCGAAAAAAAAATTAGTCCCGAGTCGTCCTGACCCTCTATTTATAAAATCGAGGGATGTTTTCGGAAACGAACACTAATGAGTCATTAAGAAAACGATGACTCTTGTCGATTTCCATACCAAAATTAGATTCGCAACACCCTGTATATACATAAGTACGCTCAAAGAATGTGACGAGAAACAATCGCGGAAATTTGAACGTGTTGTGCAAAACATCACATTCCTGCCAATGGAATTTTAAAATACCAAATGTACTTTAAGGCCAAATGTTTTTCATCAAATGAACACTATTTTTTGCATGTTAAACAAATTTACCGTAACGCGAAAATAAACAGGCGCTGGTACATGCACGCGCACGATTAAATAACACGACCCGAAATTTTTGTTTTTTCGCACAAAAACAAGAGAGTAAATGATGTGCGGTGAATTACAGACGAGATTTTTTTTCGAAAACGTGTGGCGCCGGTATGATTTGCGCAAAAAGTCTAAACTGCAATTTGCAGCGGGTTAACTACTTTCGAAAAACGCGAAGAAAAACCGTTAGAAACTTTGAAGAAGCAATTTTTGAGGAATTTCAACTAGGAAATCCTGCAAATTATATACTAGCATTAAATCTGGAAGCTTTTATACATTTTTTGGGAATCCCCAAAAATTTGCCATTAAATTTATTTTATGTTTTTATCATCAACGATCATATTATTGAAGTTTCTAATATCAGATATAAAAAAAAAATTGAAAGAGGGTTAATATGATTAATGACGTAGTTAACAGTAGTCCAATAAAAACTGTGGTTATATAAGTCACGCCCCCCCAATTGCTTTTTAGCAGTTGCTGAATAAAATTAAATCAATTTATTAAAATATTGAAAATTACATAGGTACTACACTAACCATTTTTGTTACAGAATTACAGTTGTATCAAAATTTTAAACTGAAGATAAGATAAATGGATGATTTGGTATCGTACATAAATTGCAATTTTGATATCAGTAAATGATATAGATTTTAATTTACCCGCAAAAAAAAAAAACGGATAATAGATATAGATTTTATATAGAAAACTAATGAACCTTTGCCTATTTTATCTGATAAATTTTTCATTCAATAAACAACAATTTATAACGGATTCTTTCATTTTATTTCCTTTAAATTTAATAAAAATTATCATAGTTACGTCGGTGCTGACGAATATCAAGCCGATAAGATCAATTCGAAAATATATTTTCAAAATAACATCAGTCGCTACAACTGTTGTGGTATTTGATAGATTTAAATCCTTTAAAATTATTTCTGATAATCCCATTATTCTGCCAAGGAATTTCAAACTGCAGTTTGCAACGTTTAAAAGCAGGAAGTGCTTTAAAATTTAAATTACAAAAACATTACAAAAAAAGGTTCTTTGTATCAGAAAGCCTGATCAACCTTAACGTCTGACACAGCATTAAAACAGCGCTTATCAAAATATACTAATAAAATCTCATGTCTGACATTCTGTCTGTTACAGATGAATGAAGTCAAGCACTACTGAAATTTAATATTGTTATAATAAATCGCTTAAATTTTATGTTTACAAAGTCCATTCATAGTTTTATTGAATTTCGCCGCCAATTGCAATACATAATAGTATTGTGTACCTATAAACATAAACATACCGGTTAAAAAACTTGTTTATTTCTATTTTAGTATCTAATAAATTCTGGACAAAACATAATTTTAAAGCAGGATTATTGTTTAAAATAAAATATCACTATAATAAAAAAACTTAAAATCAGCTCCCCTGGGATCGAGTTGCACACCAATCGAATTTCTAACCTTGGCGAGCTGTCCGTCTATATTTTATAATGAAATTTATTGTGATTGGACCACTGATTTCTACGTCACCAACTTTTCCACCGTTCTGCAGACAATCAATTTTGGTGACTACACGGGATTACCCCATTAAACTATTAACCCTCTGTCGACGACACAGGTGCAAATTTCGAACAAAAGAAAGCAACGCTGTCGCGCATGAAAAACTAATCGTAAATTTACGGCCATTTCCATTTTTATTGCAAAATTTTTGAACAAAAACAAGTCGTAACGACACTTAAACACCGTACAAAATCAAATTAAACCGTAACACTTCTTTATATCGATTGTGTGCGTGCAAATTATTGCAAAACACATATAAGATCTCCCGACTTGAAATATTTATGTGCACGAGTGCATTAAGATTTACATTTATTGCAAGTTCGTTGATTAAGGAGCATTCCTATCATGATTTAAGTAGCCCAAAGAGTATTAAAAATATGGCGAACCAAGAGCCGACAAATACGACTTATTTGCAACTCGTCGTCGCTTAAAATTAAGAAGACGAACGCCGATTTTTAAACGAGTATGACCACCTTCACATTTCAAATAAATTTACCTTATTTATTTTAAAGATCGATAAAAGTTTTTAATGCGCCATAAAAATTTTCATTTAAAACATAAATAAAGGTGATAATTGCACTCGAGTTTCTCTTTCTTTAGAATTATCGTGTGGCGTCACTTCTGTGTTAATTTTCATTGTTTATCATTCGAAATAAACAAGATGCAAGTATAATTAAAAATTATTACCAGACAGCAGGACCGTACTTGCCCTTCCGAAATGCAAAAGACGGAAGCGACATTCGAAAGTGAAGGGTGAATAAAACGGCGCCGAATTTCCTTATATTACCTCACGAAGCGGAAACAAAAAATTATAAATTCTCTCGCTAATTTTAAAATTTATGTAATTGCTTTTTTTTTCGAGTGTCGAATTAACGAGCGTAGTAAAAAATCTTGGCGAGCAACTCGAAAAACAAATCGTAGTGAAGAATTTGTAAATTCCTGTCACACATTTTAAAATGATGATTTCAGGAACTTAAAAATTCCGTCGTATTTTTTTCAACAATATAAATTGCAATTTTAGTATTGGGTGTAGGCAGCGATAAATTTCCAAGTGAGCGCCTGCCTGCCTGTTTCAAAATGATGGCTCATAGTAATAGTATGTCGCTGGCTCACCTGTGCTGGCCTTTAATAGTGCGACGATACAAATTCTTCTTAGCTAAAATTACTATCGTGGAATTTTAACAATAAAAAAAATTGGGCTATTTATGTTGGGATGGTTGTGAAATAATTACAATCCCTGACCTTGAAAATTGAAGAATTGGCCCGCAAAATTTTATTTTTTCGGTTCTGATTTCATTCGATCGGTATTTTGTATCAAGGGTTAAAGTACTTACATGCTCAAGAGTTCGTTCGGGTGTATTATAGACCCGGAAAGGTTTGTCGCAATTATTAGTAATGAATTAACCAATCCACGTTCTGTGATTGGACAATACGCACTGCAACGTATGATTCCATTGTTTATAAATCCATATTCAATTTTAACAAACTTTTGAGGGTCTATAATGCCGTGTATACCAAAGATTATGGAAGCTTTTCTTACCTGAAACAAAAAGAAACAATATTAATAATTAGGTAATTTAATTGGACGTTACAAATTATTGAATATTGGGTACTAAGTAAAAGATCTTTTTTGTGTAGATCACCTGACTGACTGATTTGGCAGGTGAAAAAAGTTAACAATACTAACCCTCACCTGCCTTCTTAATCTGAAAGTGGATCATGACATACATAAAACCATTATTGATCCTCGACATGTGGAAAGGGTGCCACTACATGCAACAACAATTATTTTAATAGTATCTCAACATTTCTTACAAGAATTTAATGACATTTATTCGTGGTTCGATCTTGTTATGATTGAAAGAAGCAATAGAAATTTTATCATCTCGTTTTGGGATGTTGCTATGATTCCATTATTCCATTATATTCTCCCGTTAAATGCAACACCGTTTTAGGTTTATGTGAGTTATAGGGAGACAGGCAGACATTGTAAACCTCCGACTATGATTACATATTATCCATAATGTTCTCATGAAGTGCAAAACTTAGCTTAGATGAATGTTGATAACATTAGAAGGTCTGCCCCGATTCAGAGTGACCGAATATGAATTTCTATGAAAAAGTATAACAATCTATTAACCACAAGGATTTTTGTGCAAATTAAAAATCGATGACGTTCAAGCTAAACATTGTATAAGCGCATTAGCGAATTCCTTGCGCGCTTTGTCGATGCCTACGTACTATTAACAACAATAAAATTTCTTTTGAAGTCCGTGAAGTGTGCTAATCTAAAGATATAACAATTGCGACAAATTTACGTTAGGTTCACCTCATCGTTACAATTGATAAATAATCAGGTCAACTTTTATTGCGTTATGAAATTTTATTTCTTGATAAATGGTAAACCGTTAAAGTTACGTGTAGTTTATTTATTATTAGTTTGATTGAATCGATCGACAATGCATGCTTATTTGTGTGGTACTGTTAGATCTCTTTGTCGATTCTTGCGTTATGTGGTGGTACTTTGTGTGAAAATGTTAGTGTTAGCTGTTAAAGCGGTCAATTACTTAATTTAAAAATCTTTTAAAATGACCCAGCGAACAAAGATGGTCGTTCATTAGCGAGTCGTTTATGACGACCCTGTACATTATATTAGCAATTTTAATTTACAAATCGAACCGTGAAATGCCTCAATTATGTAGCTTATTAGAAGATGTTTCGTAATAACCGTATTTATATAATTTTTATTTACGACCGAATTGTTACGGGTTTCTGCAAATTTACCAATTAATGAAATAAATAATAATTTTTATAAAAAAATTCTTCGTATTCGATTAACAGTTTTCCTTTTTATAGTTTAAAATTTGCATAATTGCATTAAACAACTTTTATAATCGATCGGTTTTAGACTTTTAATATAATTAGTTTGGTTATTTAATTATGTCGTCTTTCTATTTTTTTATTTGTCGTTAACATTTTTGGAAGCTGCGATAACAGCGGTTAATTTCTCGATAGTTTATTTTACAGTTAACACCAAAGCTTGTATTTTCGCATGTTTTTTTTTCAACTTCTCGTAACTTGCTCGGAGATGCTACCGTATCGCACATCATCAGCAGAAGAACCATACTGGAACCTGCAGGAAGGATTTTATCACTTTAATTTTATTCCGATTGGTCAATTTCGCCCGAACGACTAGAAATGAAGTAATTGCACAGAAAATCGTTTTGAACGAAAAAACTAGCCTACCACCTAATGATACCTAGTGGATTCTTTCCTAATAAAAATCATAATTTTTCCGCTTCTAAGTGCGTAATTATCGTATAAAACGCAATTATGTACATGTAATTGATTATCCATTATTAATTAAACATTCTTATAACGATCTTGAACTTTTGTATATAAAAGGCAAACTTCTTAGAATTCCCTGACTAATTAATCGTTGTTCCATTAGCTACACTCGAAGAAAACAGTTTAGGAATAAATTTGAAAAAAATTAATTGGAAGATTTTTTGACTTGTGACATCTTGGTTACGGTAAAATACGAAGCGAGAATTCGTGAAAGTCTTTTTCCTCTTTGTCGCTAATTAGTACATATCTGGAGTTGGCCGGATGTGAATGACATCTGGAGGAATTTTTAGTTTTAGTGTTTACTTTTAAATTAGCGTATTTTAAAAATATTTATCCGCGTTATTGAAAGAAAGGATTTTATTTACGTCGGCGTTTTTCAAGTTCATTGCCTCTTGATTGAAGTCAAGTAGGAACACCACACACAAGTCGATTATTACGAAGTCTCAAGTTAAATTGATTCTCGATAAAGAGCAAGTAGGGCCGGTAATAATGCATTTGCGGTTTTTTTTTAACGAAGAAAAAAGTTAAGAATGTTGCAGTCTATTTTTAGAATGCATTCCGGTAAGGCTCATTCTCGTGACTTGTGCGTCCTCCACGACGAAGAAGCAACTTCAAGAGCAGATTTATTGTCATTTTTAATGATAAAAAGCGGATTGTTTGTTTCTTCTCCTCCCTTCGACCATTGTTACATGAACCATTCAGTACGCCCCGTTTCGTAACAACACCACCGTGCGTTCCAATTTTCCGAATAGTTTTCGCATACCTGACAATTTCGTGCCTAGATAATTTGACTTGTGCTAATTTATTTCATGTGTGCGTTTCACTTATAAATGTGTGTTATGACGGAAGCCAAATGAGTGTCATCTTAATTAGCGTTGCTAAAAATAAGTCAATTGAGGTAGCAGTTTAACGTCACCAAATTGGTTCCGCGGTTTTCCAACCCTAACTGTAACGGCAATCTAAAACGAAGGTTAACTAACTTTTAGAATTGTTTCATGTACGCAACCCGTAGTACGAATTAAAATAAAACAACAATAAACCGGAACAAAGAGTAACGTGCGTCCTTGCGTGAGTCAGAAGACCTTGCCGCTCCACATCATCTTCACACCTGTGCACAACACATGCAGCTTTCCTTTTCTAAACCCGCACTAAATACTGAAGCGTAAAGGGAAAGAGTTAAAAAAGAGGCAACACGTACCTTCTTTGAGGTCAAGAACCACGACTTACCCATCCGAAGATGAGAAACCATTCGTGTGTAAAAGACAAAAAAAATCGCGCAAAAACAACCATCTCGAAACGAGATATGCGGCGAGTAATTTGTGTAAATTCTTTAGAAAGTGTTTGGTGCAAATTGTAGGCTGCATGTGCTGCTTTTTATTCCTCCTCGCAAAACGCATTTGAATTTAAGATGACCACGATGGCGCCAAGTTGAGCAACCCACCACCAAGAACGGCGGGAATTTTAAGATTCGTCTAGGAATTTTGGACGAAATTTCGCAACTTCGCCTCTTCCTCCACTTGCATTTTCACCGCACCTAAGGAGGAAAATACAATCGTTGCGACCTTGCTGATGGACTTGTGCATAAAAAATGCGTAGTATTATAATAAAGTAAGGCGTGTTTTTAAATTATTTAGAAGGATTTTTTGTGGTATAAGGCGCTACCCAACTTTTTTCCTCATAGTTCCGTTTTTAGAAACCTCCCGAAATACCATCAAAGATTTAATAAAAAAATGGTAGTACTCCGAGTTTAGACGTTTTGTTTTCTTGTTTCGATACCGGCGCTGTTCTATTTTATTCGCTACCTAATATTATTGTCTTAATAAAGGTGTAGGTTTTTAAACAATAATTAATTCATGTGAACCAGGAATTCGAATTAATTAATGGCTAAAAATGACTTGTCGATTCGAAAAGTGCTTTTGATTTAGATGTTTTAAAGTGGTAGCACCTATAAATGGTATTGACAATATTAATTGTTTTTGTTTGGTGGGTGTTTTGTAACAACCTGTATTTGGACATAAAACACTTGTACGGGTCATTAAAAATGTGTGTTATGCCACCCCGTTTATGCGTGCGCGGAATTGATTAAAATATGTATTGCGGATTATCCAATTTTGGTATGAATTTTGACCGCAAATCTGAGACGCGGTTCCCGATGGTGTTTCTAATACTTTCCCTCCTAAATTGACAGTATAAGGCAACTTTTTGTTACCGTTCCTAAAAAAGGTTAAATTTTGCGCGATAGTCACACATTAAAATTCGTAAGCTTTAGAAACGCAATATCGAACTCTTACAACCTTTACCCTCTATAAAGGTGATTTACTTTTAAAATACTTTAAAAAATATTTTAAAAGAATTCACACTCCGATGCGTAAAATCTGCCTTTTCATAAATGGTTACATAAATTGCTTGGCAGCAGTGAAAATTTAGTTTTCCATTATTATTTTATCATTTTCAGGATCATCATCTCGATTTATTCGCTAAAGTAGTCGATATTTGATATTTACCCTTCTTCATTTTAATGTTTTTATCAAATTCCGTTGTGCTTTTATTAATAAATTTATTAATTCGTGTACCGGTCTAGCAACTCTAGCAAATCATAAGCAACTTGGTGACCAATGATAATTAATAAATCAATGTAAAATTAAGATGTATTTAAAATATAATTTTACACTGTCCATCATTGGTCCAAAGTTGCCGATTATATGATGTGTAATTTTCTATAATTTTTTTTTCAGTGTAGTAACAATGTAATTTTCATCAGCCGCTTTTTCGACCACTTGTACAACATTACTATTATTCACATTTAAATTAACTTCAATATGAAGATTTGAACTAGGAAAGTAAAATATTGTAAGAAATTTTGATTTTGATGCTGATCTATTAAAATTTGGTTATCTCTTTTGTCCCTCTTCTCACTTTCTTCATAATAACTTTCATTGTCCTATTAAGCCTGTTTACATTACAGTGTTTGCTTTTGCACAAATTTAGAAATCAAGATCACGGTTGTCCAGGAAACGACGAGTTCCATCCTTGATGAACGCGCACATTCACCCGCTGATTTCTTTTGTGCCGTTTCTCAAATAAAATAGACTTTATTTTTATTAATCAAACACACGAAGTGTCAATACTTTATTAGCGTAACTAGAAAGAGGGGGGGGGGCAGAATACCTGCAGTTTAAAATTGAGTGTCTTTCTTTTACTAAATTAAAGCAATTTAAATAATGTGAACAAATCCGACAAAAATGAACAAAAGTGATTTTTTAATCACTCTCTTCGTTCACTCCGAGTCCCCTTTTTCATTGGGACTTGCCCGTACCGTCAGGCTTATTATTCACGCCATTGTTTATGTTCCAATTCGTTCGAAAATTTCTACAATTCTCTAAAATTCGAAACTGAACGTTAAAAACGGTTTAAAAAAACCCACATTTTACGATGACGTCACGATTTAGAGGCATGAAAGGAATATCTACACATTGTTCGCTTTTTAGTAGCCGTTAAAAAGATGTCATTATATTACTTGCGTAGCTTTTATTTTATTATGCTTACGTAGTTTGCGTATGCGTATTTTAATGTTAGATTTTAGAATTGACTCCATTAATGATGACGTCAAATCGTCATTGAGTCAGTGTTTATAATAAGCTACATGCTACAGCATCCATTACACTCACATTAAGCACAGAGTCAGTGGCGCTGTGACGTCATCACTAACGGAGTCAATTGACTCCATGATAAGTGTGAGTGGTAATAGATGCTAAGCACTGAGTCAATGACAATTTGACGTCATCACTAATGGAGTCAATTATGACAAAATTTCGGTATAAGCGGTTTTAGCGTTTTCACAGTTCAAATGGTATTGCAGCAAGTTTAGTCCAATAAACATCGTTGATACATAGACCTTTTATTTTACATTTGACCTATAAATAATATAATTAATTTTTCTTCGATCCACCAAATTAATTAACAGTAGCGATTCAGCAGTTTTTTGATTTGTTATTTAGCAATTACAACATCATCGAAACTGAAGTATGCGGGCATGTCTAATATTTTCCAAAGTAAAAGAAAAGTAGTAGATAAACTATGACGATTCTAGGTCAAAATTTTCTGAGCTGTAGGAAGTCAAAAATTTCAGTAAACTTATAAATAAGTACAACATTGTAACATAAACAAAAATATGAAAGAGAGATAGAACTCTCTGATTGAACACAACTCTTCCCTACCCATTTTTTCTTGTTTTAACTCCAAACACATTGATCAACCATCAACCCCATATAACCACCATCCTCCTCTCTATTCAACATCAATGATTTCTTACTACTGAAGTTTATCCAACGACTACGGAACCTTTCTATAAAATAGCTAGTTTCGATTTTACCATGAATGATATTTACCAATCCATTTCGTGAAATCGAAGCAATAAAAAGTGTCTAACTGCAATTCGTCAACATTTCTTAAAATCTCTCTAAATCCTCTATCCGATCTTTTTCTTTCAACGACCTAGTTTATTTTTTATTGCCCACACCTTGAAACCTTCGCCTGGGAAGAATCTAACAGACTATTTCATAGCCTTAAGGTTTATCGCCAACGCCTATAACTTGGAATTTCAGTCGCCGAGTTTCATTTAAACTTTATCAGTAGATTTTCGTCTTTCCCTTTTAAAACTAAAGAATACGGCAAATTTTGTCGCGATATAGGAAGTCCCAAAAAGTCCACAGGTATACAGTACAGCCAATATATAGAAGAAAAGGCGGATGCTACCCAAAACAGGATATCCTATCGAATAACTACTGGAATACTACAAAATTATTCTTCGAGTGAACAACCGGAAAGAAATGTAGCTAATTATGACTACCTGCTTAATTAAATTTTTTTAATAACAAACTTGAATGTGTTTAAGTTGTACGTTACTCAAATACTACTTAATAAAAGTTTAACCATTTAGTGATAACGCATATTACACACTTAGATTAAACAAAGAATGCGTATTCGGTTCATAATTTGATTAGTTTTTATTGAAAAGTTCACGGCCAAACACTACGTTAATTGCAAGGTTCACAAGACTAAATATTTTTAATTTTAAAACAATTTATCATGATATAGAAAAACGAATGCGCTAATAGCGGGGTCAACAACGCAAAACCGATCGATTATTTTCATTATTTGTTTTCAAGGTAAAATAATCCGGACGCCAGTTAAATTCTAAACTTTTAGTTTAATTATCTCCTGGACCACCCTCGTACGGTTAAGTCGGAAAGATGCAACCACTGTTACTTTCAATAATAATTAAGAACAGCTTAATAATAAGAAATTGAAAAAGAGAAATTCAAGTTTATAGGATTACAACAGATGATATTACTTGGACAGTTATTACTCAGAGCGACTTCGCAATGCAGGATGTGGGGACGGTATGTGGCGCCTGGCGTTTATTTAGTATAAGTTCGTTGTATATATTTACACATCACCGTAATGATCCATCCAAGATTAATTATTTAGATGACGTAGCCCTAGCGATCATTACTAATGTATAATTAATTACCTCCATTTAAGTGCTTCAGGTTGGAGCAAGTATGGAGAGGTAAGATTTAACTTCATAAGAGGTCCGAAACTTTTAAAAAATTTAGTTGCGCAATTCCTGTTACCTCCGGTCTCCCTTCTTTTCGAAAATCGAACAATCGACTTTTGTGCTCCACGATGCAGCTATGCAGAATGCGACATTTCCTCTCGTCGGAGCTAAAAATACACCCAAGAGTGTATCCTGTTTAAATTTGTGATGAAGAAAAATTCTCCGCGATATAAATAACACACAAAAGCGTACAAAACAACAACCAACCTTCTGAGGAATGCGTTTTAAATTTGCAATTAAAAAAAAACTAAAACAACCTTTCTAATCGTGCTTATAGGTTTTTCATTACAAATTGCGCTATTTAAAAGTAATTCAACTTACTTAACACAAAAGTAACTGTTTTATAATAATAAATTAATTTCAAGGCTTTAAAATCGTGTAATTAACTATTTGAGACGGAAAACGGGGGGGGGAGGACTTTAAAATCCTTTAGCTCGTTTTTATGATTTTACAGGGGCCTCGTACTGCAAATCGTTAAACACTTCAGACAACAATTAACTAACTCGACAATACTATTTTCCACTGGTACAGTTAATTACATAATCGCCCACAGCATTGCAAGAGAAACACTTTGGCGCACCTACATCCGAGAACGATCTTCAAGAAGCAAAAAAGCCAACAAGTGGCTGCACCGCTTATTGACAAAGCCATCCAAACTTCTATTTACTCAAGCTATGCTACGTTTCACCCTGTACAATTTGACCCATTCCAATTTACATAACTCTTACCACAATTTAATAAATGCTCATTATGCATTATAAATCGATTAAATTTTATAAGCGGCATCTTTTATGATTGCATAAAAAAAGTTTTCAATATTTATGACCACATATCCCTGGGCCAAAAAAAGAAACCAACCTTCGAACCATCAATAGAGGATATAGACGATGCAGATCGAATCAAATTGTTACCCAATCGCACCATTTTGCATTTCGTCAATTCAAGTCTGATTTTGTAAAGGTGCCGAAAACAAAAGACAGTTTTTTTGTTCGATTTAATTGCAGAACAGAAACGAACGACCTTGATTCAAATATTTAATGAATTAAACATAGTGCCCATGTCACGATGGAATTAATCTCGTTGTACAACGAAATGCCGCCACAAACAAGCAAATAAAATGTTAATTTGCGATGGACAATGATGGGTTTAATTGCTTGAAAGCTGTTTTAATTATTTTAGACGTTTATCTCATTTAACAACTCCATTGCAACGAAAATTGTTTGGTTTTTCTGAGAATAAGATGCGTCGAAAAAGCGAGGTTAGGTATAAATCAAATGTCAAAAAAGTGAGGTTATTACTCTCCTCCCGATATTTCTTTCTGCTAAGGCTCAATTTATGTTCTTCTTTAATTAAAATCAATCGCGTGTTTCGATCGTTTCAATCTCGCCATTTCATAAAGCGTTTCTAATCGCGAAATACTGACATTGTTAGATAAATCGTAAACCGTTAAAAAAGAAGGTAAAGAACGATTTTCTATGTGCCGAAGTGTGACTCGAAATAACAAAAGGTTAATCGACTTGTTATTACAAATTTTAATTGCCATTCCAGATTTCATTTCAATAAACAAGGAAGTGATATTATAATGCTTGATCAATCAAAGTCGCGATGGTAAATAATGCATTACGGGTAGAAAGCGACAGATTGTTGGAATCGATAACACCACGACTAAATTTGCATTTTATCCGATACCTTCGGGATGTTTCTAACATTACGCTCGTGATTTAATACTTAAATATGTTGCAATGGTTTGAAACTGGCCATTTTGCGTTCGTTAGCCAGGAAGCAGGAAAAATTTGCGGTTATCAATAACATCGATAAAATTAGAGTAGATAAGAGAAAATAGCTTATCAGATTAAAGTACAAGAGGCAGCGGTACCAAAATTGTATGTCTGAGTTGGTTGCGGTTCCACCTCCGCCACTGCTCAAATCGCCAAAATCGTGGAACAATTTTAAATAAAATTGCAGTTATTTAAATATTGAGAAATTCTTTAATCTATAAGTCTCTTTATATTATACGATTGTGAAGTGAGTCACAAAGACCCACGCGCACGTTTATGTATCCTTTAAGGGAAATTCGAGTGAAAAATCTCCTTTACAATAAGGCAAATAAATATTATGGCATTTCCATTTGTGGAAACTTCGTAAAGCGCTCCAGCAACACCAAAACTTACATTTTCGACTACTTTACAGCAGCAATAAACAAATAAATGAAAACAAAATTGAAATTGAACAGTACAACAATGCACGGAGTGTTGAAACCGGTAAATACTGTTGCAATCATTTTATTTATTATCGATAGAAACAAGAAAGAATATTTACTATGCAAACAAGAAGCGACATTAAACTGTTGTTAATGAGCAGACTTGCATACAAAATGGCCGCTGTTAATTTTGTTTTAGTGGTTATAACGGCCATTTTGAACTGAAAAATTGATAATTTTTTACGTTTATAAACAAAAGTGGATTGTTTCTAAGCAACGTCTGAATTGGTTGTGTTAAAAGCATTAAGAGCTAAGGAAAACGTGAGATTGCGTTGTATTTGCCGAGATAATTACGCAAAAGATTCTTATCAGAAGTAAACTCTTTTCAGTGTGAGTATTTACTGTCCTTATTTTTGCACAAAATTAATAACAGCAATAGCAAGACCTAATTTCATAAGGGAACGTACCCATACTACGTGACCTATTTTTTACAATTTTTTACCCCCTCCCCCCCCCTGGTGACCATCCGTAGTATATGCCAAGACCCCCTCCCCTCCCCCTATTTTGTCACGTAGTAGTTCATAAATATGGTTTTAAACCATTTTTTGCAATCACAAAGTTAAAAAAAAATTAAATTGGCTCATATTTGTCTTTATTTAAAAACAAAAGTCTTCTTTTCATTTATTTTTGAATATAGCTCAAAAAAGCGCAAGATTTCCCTAAAAGATTATGACTACGTGACCAAAACTTGAACCCCCTCCCCCGCCCCGGTGACCAAGCGTGGTATTTTGAAGACCCCCCTCCCCCCCCTAAATGGGTCACGTAGTATGGGTACGTTCCCTAATTGATAAGTTATTGCTTTTTAAATTTGAGTGCAATAATTGCTTTAGCCACGATAATTAATTACAATTGCAACTTATCAATTAAAAAAGCTTTTCAAAATGAAGTAGTTCACATTTTTCGTCAACAGGAAAATCAAACAATAAGTTGACAGCAAGATTTATGTCAAAACCATGTAAACAAAAAGGGGGCGTGTCAATTAACAGGAAGCGAAATCGTATCATCAGGAAGAGAAATTTTTTCAGGCTAATTGTAAGTTGTTGTTATGGTTGTGTGTGAACTTAGATCATCATAATTAATCATAATAATGTATGTAATAAGTGAACGAAAGGAGAAATATTCGGTTAGACGCTAGAAATAATGCTTGATTAATTAATCTTTCCTATAAAATATAATAATTTGTATAATGTACTTGCTTACTGACAAGGCGAAAGTCCGAACGTGACTATTATACGTTTAGACCATGATTAGTACTACAACAGGTGCAAATTGTAAGACTAGCTATTTAGCTCGAAAAAATGACGCGCATGAATGGATTAACCAGACTCCCAACAATGGATTAAAGCTAATTTTAGATAAATATCCAGCATACACATGTGGATTAATAGATCAAATCGGTGGGGTCACGTTCAGACTTTCCCCTAATTAGACCAAATTAATTTTGTGCTGCTCTTATTTAAAAATAAATTATGTATTCGCAATTTGGTCAAAACCTATTAGAGACAATAGACAAAGAAATGCAAAACGTTATACAAATTGATATCATTAAATATTGAAATCCAAAATAGTAGGTTCGAATTCCAAAATAATAGCGTCATTATCTATCATTAAATCGATAAAAGTGATATTTTTACGGGCTCTTTTGAAAATAAATTAATTTGGGTTCTATAATAACAGAACTCCACCGATTCATCTTCGAAATCAAATATCATATTTATAACGGCATTTGCAAAAATATATTAAAAATTGCAATATAATGTAATCGAAAAATTAAAAATTGATACTTTTTAATAGCAAATTAGAAAAACAGTAAATTAAACTGTTTTAAGTTTAAATAAATCCAAAATAAAGCTGAAATTTAATTTAAAATCCAGAAAATGAAAAAGTGAAGATATGAAATAAAAAAAGGAGGAAGAAATTATTTAATAAACATTATTTTTGAAAACAATAGCCCCACGTTTTTAACTAATTTGTTATTTTTAAAAAGTTGTTGAATAACAATAGTTAACGTTCCAAGAATTTGGTAATATCTTGCAGTTATAAATTAATCTTTTGTAGTAAATAAATCACTTTCCACCCTAAAGCGTAAAAGTCGAGTTTTCCATCCTAGTACTCTAACGTCCTAGGGCAAAAAAGTATAATTGTCCTTAGCAACGGGAACAACTTTTTTAGTACCGTTAATTATCTTGAATAAGAATCGTTCAAAATTCATTAAATGATGCGCTTTGGCGATCATCAATTCTATACGCCATGCATCAAAACAATACACCATAAAAAATTAATTTAAATTACGGTACCGAGAATGAATCAAGCCTGAAACATGATATGTCTGTCATTTATCTAATACTAGTAAGTTTATAAGTTTTCTGAAGTTGAACATTTGACCAATTTTCAAAATGAAACCAAAATTAGTGCTCTTGACGGTTCGAAGTTAGTAGATCACTTTCCATCAGTGAATCATTCAAAAGTTTAATTTAAACTAGTTAAATTTAATATACTAGTACATGCAATGCAATATTAGAATTTTCCTATGTGCAAACTTTTTAATAACCAAATTACACAAAACATAAAAATATTTTATCAAGTACTTTCTGCTCGCCAACTCACGATATTAAAGAATTTATTCACGCCTATGAAATTTCTGTAATTTTATTACAAAATAATAATATAATTTTATGGCAATTTTATACTTTTTAAAGTAAATTAAAATTTAGGAATTTCTGAATACTTAATTACCTTAACATGCAATAGCACAAAAACTATGCATTTTAAGAAAAAAGGTATAAAATTATGTTCCTAGCTTCTCAAGGGTCAAAAAAATATTGACTTTTCTTTCTCGGCTACCAAATACGCAGGTCACCTGCTTTTTTTCCGGGTTTTGGGCGATGAGGTGGGGTACGACCGAGTGTAGGAGCCTTAACATCGGTGAACTCTTGCAGGAAAAGAATTTGAATGATTTAAGTTAAAAGCATTCAAAGTGGAACATTTTGTTAGGCGAAGACAACTTAATATATTAAATTTGTTTACGATGACATTTTAGCTTAATTTTATTACAAAATAATAATATTTTTATGACATTTTTATACTTTAAAATAAAGATTACAAAAAACGTACAACTATTTCACTTCCTCATATTTTCAGCAAGACGCGGCTGTAAATTTTCGCAAATGAATTGTAAATTTCTAAATAAATCTTCTTTTAACAGTTATTAGTTAAATGTTTGCCAGTTCACTAAGCGTAAAAATCTTTCCGTTCTATATAATTAAGAAATAATTAAGTACGTATCTCATAATAATAATTGAGCCACCAAATCCCATTACGTAACTTAGCAATTAATTTCGTCCGATGCGAACCTCAAAAAATTCCAAAACAAGACTTTAGCCAAAAATTAGGGAAACGTGGAGCAATTTATCAAAACCTGGCTTAATTAAAAATAAAACCACGAAGTTTTGTTATTGTTCTAAAATTCCCAAACCTAGATCTCCGCCCAAAATTCTCACAAGACAAAAACCACATGAATTTAATTAAATTATCCAACATAATCTTATGTAAATATTTTGCAAGGTTGTAAATTAGAATAAAATAAAGTTGAAATATTTACAGCATTCTTGGTTACATATGAAAGAAATAAGGTCTTACTTTCTCACGCTGATCGTAAATAAGAAGTAAAATAAAAAAAGGAAGGCAACCACGTCAGAAACGGATCGGTCTACTTATTAATTAACATCTTTTTACGGGCATGTAATGAACCGTTCCGTAATCCAGAGGATCGACCATAACCAAATAGATTCCTCCGTGGGCTAAAAACGAACCACTTTTTGCGAAATTTCTAGTCGAACGAAAGTTTTAAGTGTAAAAAACAAAATTGCTGTTTTTTGCGTAGTACAAATTTGCTTAGGTAACCGATCACAAAAGTCGAAAGAAAAATTGGTTGCGATTAGGAGACGATTATTTTTGCGTGGGAACCGTTCGTTCATACAAATAATTACATAAAAATAACCAATTTAGCATAACAAGTTTCCATTTTTTTAAAAATTATTTGTGTCAGCAACTTTGAAATGAAAAATCGTGTTTACAAAAATTTCGAATTTAGAAAGTAAAATTTTTGTTTAAAAAACAAAAAACAAGTTGGATTTTAGGGTGAAGGAAGTGGATGTGGCAGTTTCAAACCACGAAGGTATCGCGAAGGGAAAACTCCTGAATCATTATTACGATTGTCACGTAATCTCGTAATAGGAAATAAAATAATTATTACGACATGTCACTTTACATTTTCATTAAAATGCTATGCGATAAAAATAAAACACAAACGTGCCATAAAAAATTAACCAAGTGTTAATTCAGAGTAGTCTTAACAATTTCCCTGTATGGTCGTGGGTCTTGGAGAAGGACGACCACTTTGTTATTGTAGATTCACAGTAAGTAAAGCAATTATTTTTGCTGAACAGTTAACTTGAAATATTAAAGAAGCTTGAAAATTCATTCATTAAACTTGTCGATGCAATTACATACGTAGAAGTATCGATCGTACCACCGATGAAAGGGAACGGTGGTTAGCGTGATAAACAAAAATAATAATAAATCATCAAAAAAATAAACAACGCCTGATTAGAAACTCCTAATTTCTTCTGCACAACGAAACTTTCACCAATTGAAGATCTCATGAGTAATTAAAATGTCAAAATGTTCGCAAATACATGAGCACAATGTAATAATTACGGCACTAATTATACACTAAAAAACCAATTGAATTAAAATTTAATTCTCATTATTTTACTGCCCACCCACGAGTAACAAAAAGAAATAATTTTTCACAAAAAACCGTGTTCACTTTCTCGAATTCATCATTTTTATTTTCCACGAGGCGCCCGAGAATAATATTAAGGATACAAAGCCACCGTGCAATGCAACGGCGCCGATCGTTCGCGGAGGAATTTTACCGTCATAAAGGTTATCCACGTACGTGATGAATAGGTAAGTACAGAAACTAGAAGTTTTTTATTAGAAATTCGTAATTCTTCATTTAAACGGAAAAACTAAACAGGTATTGGTGGCGCCTGGCGCGAGGAAATGTATGCGAGTTGGCATACTGAAAATGCGGCAAAAATGCACGTTTCGAATAGTCGGAATATTCTTGAAATGCAATGCAAATGTGAAAAATTAACTCGTATCTTGCAATGAAAGTACACGCAGTCCCAAATCCTACCGTGTACTTACCATAAGATGAATATTAACAACCTTTACAGACCTAGAGCGCCACGCCAAACCAAAAGCATCCTATTGGAATAAAAATTACTCGAAGTTACCATGATGTCATTCTTTGGTGGGTAGCGTATAGAATTAACAATGCCTTCAAAATAAGTGCAAATGCTAGGTATCCATAAAATTGATAATATTTAAATTATTTATGGAGTTATTAATTTTTAATTACTCCCGTGAAAGATAATTATAATAGGACTACAAAAAGATAAAAAATTTACGTTAAAATTCATGGTATTGACATATTTAGCTATACATAGATATACAGAATTAAACGTTAGTTTAAAAAAAATCAAATATAGTTTCTGTAATAAAAACAAATGACTGTTAATAATTGTGTAACTATTACTAATAAAATCTTTTAATTCCTTCCATCGTATAGATAGCATTTAAACAAGCGAGAATAAAATTGAAACTAGAAATAGATTGTAATTATTTTCAAGTACTGCTGATTTTAGCGTAAAAATCGTTAATAAGGTTTGTGTTACCTTCGAGTAATTAAAAATTAAAATCGGTCTATAAATAACTCCGATTTTAACGATCCTATCAACTGTGCTCACTTAGAAGACGACATAAATTTCGTAAACGCCACGCACTAAAGAGTGACGCAAAGAATAATTGTTCATCCGAAAAGCAGGTTCTGATGAAGAAAAAATATATTTTATCCATGTTTTATTCACCTTTTATCTACGCTACGCTATCTACGCGTCCAAAGGGTTAAAGAGATCTTTCCATTTTTGGTATGGTGCTATCTGGATTCGTGAAGACATTGTAAAGGATACTAAATAAAAAAAACCAAGACAAATGTGACTTTTGCCGAAGAAGCATCGGTCTAGGAATTGAAACTTTTACTAATCAAACACTGACCTATCCAATTATGATAAGAGTGCAGATGTTCTAATCATTTGTGAGGCGGTAGGCCGAGTCATAATACTTACAGTGATCAAATGAACATAATAAATCGTTCACACTTATCACTCATCAGTACAAGAAATATCATCAAGAGTGGCACCCACAAAAAAGGGGGGGGCTCAAAATAATCTATTCCAAATGTCCTATTAGTGAAAATTTACTGTACCGAAGTTCGAGTTGAGCAATAGCTGATGGATAACTTGCTTGAAGCAAATATCGGGCTCGATTGAAGTTAAAAATTATGAGGCGGACAAACCTTTTTGAAGTTCTACCGCTCATATAAGCTATCCCAAGTTGGAACAAAAACTAAAAAACGTTGGCGTTTTGAAAGTATAATAGAAAATTGTACTCACGACATAACTGCCACCATGTAAACTAAACCAGCGCTTACCTGAAACAAAAAGAAACAATTAAAAAAACAGAAATTATAAAATCATAATCACACGTCATTGTGCATTTCGTAATTATTCAAATTTCATTTTTTAAAAAAGAAAACTATCATGTAATTTTTGTGTAAAATCGAACGATGATGTAAAATTACTAAAATGGGCGGTGGTGTGGAAGTCTTGGCGGAGTAACGTAGATCAGTCGAGCATAAATGTCAATGTACGGCTAAAATATTCATTTAATTTATATTTAATTATAATAATTTTACAATTAGTGGTGAGGAAAAAGTACACACACCAATGTTTGTTTCTAAATGGGAAAACGAACGAACGAGTGACAGGTAAAGGCTCGTTTTCCCAACAAACTTGACACGAAGTGAATGTAGTATGGAACACCTCAATCAACCCATGCATTTTAATTTGAAAATGTTTACAAATTCTTAATGGACAAATATTTGACGGTGGTGATAAATTCGTCAGTGTTAAGGTGGGCTACACACGTCAGGGTGACAGTGCAATTTTCTTGAATTATGCGTGACGCGTAGCGACAAAATCGTAATCGATAATAATTAAAAGTCGGCTCTTCTCTTCAAAACTACCCATGCATGCATTGTTTAAGTGTACGTAAGAGTTTAGTAATGCGAACAAGAAAATGATAATAAACATAAATTTATAATTCAAATCGTGAGTTTTGCAATCAGCTCTAGTTACGATGAGCTAACAAAAGCAAATTCACTCGCTACTTCCCACTTTCTAAGTTTTCATTAGTAGGTACACACACACGTAATAAATAATGCACTTCCACATCGATAAAAATTAATTATTAATGTAAGACCATAGCCAACTTAAACACCCTGAACTGAATTTATAATGAACTGAAAAATAATAAAGAGCGAAAGTAAAGTGTGATTAATAAGAAAGATAATTTAATAATAATTTAGTTACGTAAGCAAGTGCAAATCGAACAATGACTTTGATTTTGAATGTAACGTCCTGAATTTGGAGAAAAAATTGAACGTGACGTGAATTTTGAAAAATTGCACATCGTACACAACCACGCCGGTGTCGATAACTCGAAAACAATTGAATTTTTCGACGAGGCGGGTGGGTTTCCGACTGTGCTTCAAATTCGATTGTTTTTTAGGTGTTCACGAAAAGTTTCGCAGCATTCCGATGCAAATTCAATACTAAAATGTTGTAAGAGTGAAAATAAGGATCGAATACTAATGAAGGTAAAAATTAGTCACTTTGAATGCAGCGAAGGTGATAAATTTCGTAGAAAATGGTGCAATATTGCAAAAGTGATTTTTGACACCCCCTTCGCTCAATCAAATAAAAATTTTTGATTTTCGCAGCATTAAGTAACAAAACCTGGACATAACCTAATTTTGTAAGGGTGCTATGCCCGTTTTATGTCGGGCTTCGTATAGTGCGTAGAGTATATTCGTTCCTGTGCAGTGCCCCTAAAAGCCGACAAGGTGACATTTTTGAGCGGTGTAAATAAGTCGACGCGGAACAAAATTGTACAATTGGCACGTGAATGTCTTCGCAACATTTTATTGTTGCCACACAGTTTTTAATACTAAGGTTAAACGGTGAGTTTGAAAAACATTGTAAGTTGCTCGTTCACTCCCCATCACAACTTGGTCGGTAATCTCATTATTTTATCTTATAGAACAACTTTACAACATTGTCACGAATCACGATATTTCTTAGCGCTCGCTCCGGTTTATAGTACGAAAATTTCCTTTCTATCGCCTATATTAAGTTGAAAGTCCTTAGAGTAAACCGGACTGTCTGTAAATCATATTGCAACATAAAATAATATAAATAAGAATCCATTGTTTGCAATTTTTCCTAGCTGTTGGTGGTACATGGTTTAAACGTTTAATGGCAGCAATTGATATCTGGTTGCATGTCGAGCAAATTTCTTGCACAAGTTAATTGATTTATTTGTGCAGGTGTTAATAAAGTTCAGTTTCATGATCCAACCATTCGTTCGAGTCACTCTCGATTGATATTTATCAAGATAATTTACCAACACCAAGATATTTTGTAATATTGGTACGATTGCATCGAATGTGACGAAAGTTCACCGCTTTTCGAGCAAAAGTTTTCACGTGTCGAGAACGAAAACCGCTCAGCTTGTTTAGAATTCCGTAACGGTCTGAAATGCCCTCGGTATTAGTCATCTCTTCAACATACCTTTATACGCGAATAATAAACATGAAAAGTGTTTAAGGTCCACACAACAATGATTCACCTCGCTCTCAGACATGGGAAACGTTAATAAACAAAACAAAAAAAATTTAGAGCATTCGAGCAACAGGTAGTTTTCGTGAGCTTCAAAAATAGAAACGCCGACTACGTCGTGTCCATTTTCTAACCGAAAAAATTCCGTCCTTGAATATTCCAATTTGAAATTTTAAAACTAACAACGGTCGAAAGTCCCCTTCAATTCCTCAATCGGCGAAATTTGAACAAAGAACATAAAATTAACCAAGGTCGTACCAAAAAAACATTAAAAACACAAAAATGCTATATAAACAAATAAGGAAATGTCACAATAATCATAAAATAATCCAATAAATTCTTCTATATTTTGGTGTAATTTAATGAAATGTTAATGAATGTTTATGTTAGTTTAATCCAGAATTGGACCTCAGATAAAACGGGTCAAGTTTCTCGAAGCAATTGGCACCTACGCTCAAAATATTAAACCTGCATTACAACAATAAAGAATGGTCAATTTAATGTTTTAAATAAACGCGCGTCTTTACAATTACATTCTCCATTTACGACGAAAACACTTTCTATTTGTTCCGACCTTTTTACACGTTTTCCAATAACTTTTGTGTTAATGAAGGAAGGGATCAAACGCCAAATTTAGATTTTTTGCCTCGGGCGCTTCACGTAAAACACATAAAATCAATATTAGACATTAATCATCTCATCAGGCTACTTTTGCGAAATTTAGTTAACCAATATGAGTTAAAATTCTTGGATGTATTTTGCGAGAAGGTAGTACTAATTTTTAGAAAATGGGACAATTGTGATTGCTTAAAAATTGTGATTGTTAAATTTACGTCTGCGGTTGTGAGGCGAAAAAACCTCTCTTACATCCGTTCCAGTAACACGATTTGATAATTTACATAATGCGCGCCGATAACAATATACACTTACCATAAAATAAATTATTTTCAAAGGTGCAATTAGCACATATGTGTATGGCAAGATGTTTTGAGGTTAAAACTGATTTACGAGCAAGATGAGTGAGTAGTGTAGTAACGTGTCGGAGAATCAATAAGAAGAGATTGAAAAAAATTTACCCGAGCGGAAGTTAAATTTTGATTACCCACCTAAAAGGAATATGATGACCTTCCCGAGTCGTGACTACGCGACGAGGGTCAAATTTTGCCTACAGTGATAGATTGGGTAAAGCAAGATACATGGCAGCAGATATAATGTAATATTCAGGAAGCAAGCAATTATAGAAGAGAATTAGGAACAAAAAGTTAAGCTGCGTGAAAGGAAAACACAATGAAAGGTAATTTAAATTCATTCTCACCTTTTTGTAACGGCAGAGCTAAAGTGACCTATCACCGTTAGAACTAGAAAAAATAAATTTTAACCAATGAACATAAATTCATTCACAACCAAATTTCAGTCACAGTTCCCCCGCGAGTGAGGCCGCAAGCCGAACAACTAAGGCCTTCACTTAAGGTCGGATTTATCTTGAATCGGGCAGCAGTGTTGCCACCGTCAGTACTTTTTGTACTTTTTCAGTATTTTTTAGCCTCAAAATAAAAGTTAGTGCTACCTCGAAGAATTCAGTACTTTTTTACTTTGGTAACGCTATTTAGGATTTATAATACTTTTTTATATAAGAACACTGACAGATAATTTAAATTAAGGGGTTGGTTACATCTAGCTAACACACTAAAAAATGAGACTTAGAATTTTTTTTTTGAGAATACTAAAAGAGCAATCAAAATGAGGTTTGGAGGACTTATTCTACAATCTACATGTATTGAAGTATAAAAAACAATTTTTGCTACAAAATTTTAAAAACGTGGTTTCGAGATAATCGCGTTTAAAGTTACAAAACTGTTTTTCTACATGAAATTTTTGAAATAGGGGCTTACTGATTTTTTACTTTTACTCGCTTATATTGAGACCATAAAGCATCTCTTTTAGGTTAAAATTTCCATACGTATTCCATACCCCCCAGATTCACGCCCGTTTCTTTACATTTTGGGGGAGAAGGTCCAGACACTTTAGAAAATAGAAACAATTTTTGAAAATTACATCAAATTCTCATTGAAAAATGAGGTAAAATTAAGTATTGTGTATAGTTAATTTTCCTTAGGTACAAAATCTTTCTCTGCCCTGGAGGATGGCAGGGAGGCAGAAGCCTCTCCCCTTTCGGCTTTTGGCCGTATACATTTTTTTGAAACATTTAATATTTTACATTTAATAAAACTGTGAAATATGATAATAAAATGAATAAAAAATAAATATGTTTCTTTTATTTATGTATTTACGGTTTGAGAAAATGTGTATCGAATGCTGCAGTAAAATTTTAACTTCAGCACCTTTTACTATTCTTTGGTATCTTTTTAGTTTTCAAGAAGTACCTCATATTTTTTAACTGTAGCAACGCTGTCAGGCCAGAGCAACCACATCAGTGATAATATCTTGGAAATCCATTCTCTTCAGATAAATTTTAAGAAAACATAAATTGTTGTCTAAGTTTACTGCATACATTTAAAAATTGTATAACTTAACCCCCCCCCCGCCCAGTTCTAATACGATGATAGGTTGATTATATATTTAGAACAGTTAAGATTTAATAAAACCAATGAAGAAGTATAGGTAGACTATATTGGACTTTAGGACACGGCGACCTTACAAGCATAATTATTATAGTCCTTGCCATGGAACTTTGGTGTTATGTAATTGTAACCTAACCAAGCAATTTGCTTAAATTAACAATAGCGGTGCTTATGCAGTTTTGTGGAAAGGACTGCAGACGGAGTTACAGAGTTTGGATTTGCTAAGCACACGCAAAATCCCCAATTTGAAAGTAACTCAAAGCCGTTGACGATTTTATCAACTTTTTCTGAGTTCTATTAAGTTCATCATCCGATATTTTTCCAATCCACTTATTTAGAAGAATCCTTCAGACCCCTTTACCTTCACCAATGACCCACGAGATAAGTGTTGATTTGAGCTAAGTTGTCACTGCAACTGCAATTCTTGAATAATTTTAAATCAAAAACTTTTAATTGTGGGTATCATTGGTATATTGTGGATCCAAAAATATGAGAAAATTACAAAAACAAAAATTAAGATCAAGATTTTCAGTCACTAAAAAAACAAGAAAGAAATTGGCGAGTATGTTTTAATGACCCCTTCATTTGTTTTACCATGGTTCGTTCTTGGAATGAAAACTAAGAGTAGGAAATACATCATCTACAATTCAAATTACAAGACGAACATTTATCCTAAGTACAAACTCGAAAAAAAAATACCAAGAACCTTACACAATAAACAATAACGGCAAATAAAAATGTTTGAAAAGTACAGTTGCAGCACATTTTTAAACGTTTCCATTATTTCGTGCAAGCGAGAAATAGTCACTCCAATCAAAGAGGTTTAGCTTAAAAAAATAATAATATAAACAAGCATTACATAAGAATAATCGTTGGATTTACTGTAAACGAACCATACAGTATTCCCAACCAATTAAGCTGTTAAAAATAACATGTAGATATAAAACTATCAACATGGTAAATTTATTTGATAATTATGTATCGCTCTATTTGGTATTACACAATATGGCAAAGTAATTTGTTTACTTTTTGCACACCTTGTATTAATTAAATCGACAAACCACGCAAACCAATATTGCAGAATAAAATAACATAAATACAAAACGTTACCAACGTGCAGGTATGCGAAAATACTCGTAAGAAGAAGCAAAAATTCCTTTCAGACACCGAACACCATTGTGTCCCGAAATAATGCAATTTCAACATCGAATGTATTGTACTAAAGTTTTAGCCAAAATACCTTGAGAAATTTTTATAACAAATTAGATATTTTAATTAACACCGGGTCGTTGTCACGAAGGTTTGTGAAAAGACGAAGCAATCTTTCCTCCGTAGGTAAAATTGATCGTTTCCGTTCCGACACCGGAAACGAACTTTTACAAAAGAGGGTCCTGTATACTACACAAATTTTAGAAATCAAAACACAACAAAACAGTTGACGATTGAACTATCGAATGTCAGCAATTTAAACACAGACGTGAGTTTGCAAAAAAAAATAGATTGATTGAGACAATAAAAGGTTTGCACAAAATTTTACTATTCAGATGGTAAAACAAGAAGTTGCATGTTTTCTATCACGAGCACGGATATTGCGAAACTTTTGAATGATGGAAATTCCTGAAAAGCTTTAAAAGTTAGATAGAACAATAGCTTGTTTCCTGCTGGTTTGCACTCATCAGATGATTAGAGGTTAGTTGGAAAACTGAGATAGTTTTGAAGAGTTTAATCTGGATGGCATCGAAGAGATTCGAGATGTTGTTTTGGAAAACACAGAACTTTCGAAGCCAATCCCCCAAAAGTTTTAAGATCCACAATTTTTACGACTGTAATGTTTACACTACAAACTGAAACGATAAAATTTTATGGTCAAGTTTAGTTCAGTTTTCCTTGAAAATATTGCTTCACCAAGACGTTCACAACTCGAGCGTAAAATTTATGTGCCGGGTAAATTTAAAGAAAAGTTCGTTAAAATTTAGTGCTGTGAACCGACGCGTATCCATAGGAATATAAAAAAAAATAACGTAACTTTTTGATCTTCGAATTAACGTTCAAGTATGATTTCGGATGTAAGAAATACAAGAATTTATCTCGACAAATCAAGTGGTAATTACGAAGTTTTGTAATTAAAAATAAATGAACGCGTTTTTTAATCGGGTGTATTGCTACAAACTTGGAAGATAACCATCTTACCGCATAGCAAACATCCTGTCTTTTGCCAATTAAGTTACACATCAAAGATGATTTTGTTCAATTAAAAAAAAGTGCCCAATGAATAGGTATATCGCGATTGCAGAACATTTCGTGGCAAAAAACTTAGAAGACAAGAAATGTTGAGGAGTCCACCAATTAGAAAGTATCAATCTAATGAAACGATAGAGGCGCTCTGGTAGACATGTTCATTCGAGATTTTGTAAGCTGAGGATATCTGCTCCACGAAGCACACAATAATGATACTCGTATTTGCAGATTCTCGTGTTGAAATAACAGTGGTGAGTAGCGACTCTCGTTTTTAGACTGCTCGTCTCGTAGTTGACGAGACACAATGACGGAGATTAAGTCGTAGCGAAGCGGAGACTTACTCTCGTATGGGGTATGTTCAGGTTACATTTCTTAATTAATCTCGATGAAATTTTGCCTCATCATCTTCTCCTGATGAGTTTACAAACAGAAACCTTGATGATTTCCGTAACAACTAATTAGTTTCTCTAAGCATATCATAATCTGATAGTTAGCTTAATAGGCTGGCCGGAGAATTACAATACAACGATTAAAATATGCACATAATTTGTACATTATGTAGGATGCATTAATCAAAGGTCAAGGTGCGGTCTTATCACTTATAATATAAAATCAAAAGGACAAGTTTAAATGCATTTTATATTATGCAACTGCAATAATTAATAGTAATTGGTTTAAAATAAGTAATGTAAGGTGTTATTATTTTTATTAGTACCACATGTCGCTACGGCTTAATTCTTTCGGCCGATTACGGTTAATCTCACGAATACATAAGAGAAACGGTCATCACAGAAAGCATTTGATTCTTCTAATAATACAAAATCAAACAATGAATAACCGAAATTGCTTTCTCACCACTATGGAAAAAATTAACAAATTTCTTCCATTCTGCTTTCTTCCGCTACGTATTTGATTAAAGCTTCCTGTTCATAAGGCCGACCTCTGACCTTGGCCAGATAACGAGCCAAATTAGTAACTTGTCCCAGATTAAAAATGATAAAATTGACTTCTAATTTAATACCGACGATACTTCCTAAAAAAACGAGGAAGAAGGCGGGGACAACATCGAAATTGGGGTCAATTTCAACGCCAAGAGAACTTGAGGTCACGGAAACAACCCCTTAGACTCGTCAAAATCGAAGAGTCATTGTGAAAAAAGCGCTGGGAAAATTTAAATATATAACGAGACTGTCAAAGGAGCTCAACACACACCTGACGACGTTCGTTTGCAAAAACATCGAAGAACAATAAGTGAGAATTTGTCGAACATAATTATTGAGAAAAAAAAAAGGACCACCCACAATAAAAACGCACCTCGACACAATGAGCACACTGTATCATTCATTACACATAAGAAATCCACTTACGCCATTACTAAACAAAAAATTATTCAAATAGCGACTCGTTAAAATTTTTAATCGTTGAGAATAATCATTTGCCATTATATTTTTTTTTTCAATTATGCAAAAAAAAGTCATTCCCAACCTCAATTCGTGAATAAATGATAATTGTAGTGGTGGATAATTAGATCGGCGTTATTAAAACGTGTAATTAAGAGAGACATTCAGACAATCGAGCATTTAATTGTGACGCGTAACGAAAGTAGTTCAAATATATTTATATAAAAAAAACTAATCTAAGTAAGCTACTGAATATTATAATAAGCATAAATACTTTGTATTTAATTATGCAAAAAATTTCTTATTTTCTTGACTGACAACTAATTTTGATATGAACACACACCCAGTCAAAATTGGGCGTATTCGTAGACGTTTGCCCTTCTTTTGGCAACGACTTTCCTCAATGTCAAAAGTCGATTCATTTGTAATCTGCTATGAAAGTGATAAAAATAATTAGAAGTACTAAAGCCAACAATTGCGATAATTAAAAAAAATAGAAACAGCGGAAAATAGATAAACTATACGATATAAAGGGAAATTTTGCAAATGTGGTACAATCTAATCTCGATGAAGTGAATTATAGGGGTTCGTTATCTAAAAAAAAAAAACTTAATGGGTACTTAAAATTAATGTTTCACCGTGTTACGTGAATAGGTACACTGGAATCAGAATTTGATGGAAAAGTTTTGTGAAAGGAAAAATCAAGTACGTTGGAATCACTTGGAAAAGTTGATTTGTTTCTTTCTCCAGGCACAGTGTCAAGGTTTATGGTATGCCAATCCCGAAACCCAAAGCAAAAAATCTGCACTGTTCTACTGCTGTAGAATTATAACGTAATCTCTGAACTTGAGGGTTACGTTATCCTATTCTAACCAATCACGGGGGGGGGGGGGTCAGATCGAGTAACCAACAGCAGTGCGTGCATGTGATGACGTAACACTCTAGTTTGTCGAATTTACTATACCTACTAATTAACGATCTCTTTTTTAAAAAAAAACTACAGAGTGAGAGTACTCGGTACACCAGGAATCCTGAAGTTTGCAAATTATTAATGAACTGTGCAGACATAAAAGTTCGAAATATCGCTGAACTGCATTTACTGTTGTAACCTTAATAGAGTCCATTTCACGGAGTCAAGTTTACGTCTACAACAATTTGAGACAATAAAAAGACGAAGAAATGCAGTGCGTGCAGACGATGCAAGAAGTCAACGACGCTATTTTCGTAGCCTCGTAAAATCGAAAACTTGAATGGAAGAAGTCTCGTTATGTTCCACGAAATCTATTCTTACTATATCATGATTTTTTCAAAATAATCACGAGCAGAAATGGTTCAAAAGTTTATTCGACGTGTGGTTTTGTTCACGTCCAGGCTATGCTATTTAAAAAGAAATAAAAAAGCGTTATTAAATCGTTCGTTCCGTTTTATGTGGTAGGTAACAACAGAAAATGGCCGACGATGTTATCCAGCATTGCAAACGTCAAGTGTTACAACAACCGTGTGTTGGTATGTCTGATAAGATAAAGCAAAGTAAATAGTCGAAGCTGAAAAGATAAATTTGCAAGCACTTGGTTTGTTTCGTTGATAAAATGTGGTATTTAATAATGAAAAAAAAAATAGAAAAAAATTTGAATTTCGTTTCAATGAATCACAGTTTAAAATCGTTTCGTTATCAAACGCAACGGCTTAATTACCATCAAATAATGAATCATTTATAATTTAAGTCGACTTATTTATTAGCATATAAAAATTAATTTTGAATGTCTTGAAATTTTCTACGTTTAGCTTTCACTACAAAAACCGGAAATTTAAATAATTGCGTTACTTGGTGGCCTAAAGCACAATAATTCACTAAGTTTCATTACGACTCGTTTTGTGGGGCAAAAATATGGAGCAAACCACAACAGAGTCGACGATTAGAGCCTTCGGGGTTTGACCGTCTGACCGAGCTCTCATGACGGTCACAAATAACTGTACCATCATCATTCAAACAAGTTTTGCAAATGTGTAATTATTTGCGAAACAATATTATTCCGTAAAAATGACCATAAACCATAAAGTACTACCAGGGTTTACAAAACAAAAAAGAATAGGAAGAAAACTGACTGAACGTTACGTCACGCACCACCGATCTTCAGTAATTCAACAATGGAGTGTATTACGTCCGAGTTGTAATTAAAATGATTACGTGTTGAAAAAAGTACCTTTTATTATTACCATTCTAAGTTACACGAGAATCAGCAGCTGCAGCCACCGTCTATGGCCTACTTCACACAAAGCCACGATATTGATACAGAAGGACACGGAATTGCGTACAAAGAATTAACAAAAAATTCATAATGGTTCGTTCATTCACGACACAGTTTTACAGTTACGAAAAAATAAAAATCGATATTGCGGTTACAAACAAAACTGCTTATGCAGATAATTTGCTCTTAATCGTAGTAAACCATTTCGTTCTGGAACATCATTAAAATACTTCCCGTCCTTCTTTCAAACAAAAGTTTCTAATGTTTGCGTTATTATTTCGCCAATTTAAATAGTTCTTGAAAAGACTTGATCCATCCGTTGGTCCTGAGGGTTGAAGCTTCCGCACCGTGTTATAGAACACACCGAACACCGGTAGTTTCGTGATTTTTCGGTTGCTTATATTATTTACTGTTAAAATGAGGTTTCTCCGTTGAAATCAAGCGACTGTTTTGTAAATGGAAGAAAGTCCCACTTAGTACACGTCAGTAATAATCATAATTATGAGGGAAGTTACACTTCCTCCCTAACCGTACCAACAAGGATGAGATCACGGACAAAACTTTTAATTTCAATATTTGCTGAATAATTAAGGGTCAACAAATTTACTGTCGATTAGCTTCCTAAAATTCTTCCGGAAGTGTAAACGCAGATAACGATGTTTTAATTTCTTAATCAATTCCACAAAACTCTATGTAACGTTACGTGAATATCTCACGAACCAATTATTTTCTAATTGACTTAATTAAGTAACCAAACAGATTCAATTTAAGATCGCATTAACCTTAAAAACGTTTTAATGTCCCCGCACACACGTTATCCTGTTAAGCTCCAAAAAAATCTGGAGCCCGAAGCAAAATCCGAGAGACGGCCTTGCGTTTTGGTGTGGGTCATCCACCTACGATTTCTAATCACGCAAACCATGTATTCACAAGATTTACCTACATTGAAAAATCGAAAAGAAACTACAAAGGAAGATCATTATTATTAGTATCGTCAGTCATCTTTAGAAAAAATTAAAGTTCCCACCTTATACATGACAAAATTTCACCAAACTCATTTATAAAACGAGTATAATTAATATAAATAAATAAATAAGAAAAAATTTAGTTTCTTTGACCTACAATTTAAAATTGTTGTAAAATGTGATAATGGCGGATTACTGTCGTAAGAACTAAACGATGGGCACACAAACACACTAAAAATCGTAAGAAAAAATTAGTTTAGTCAGCGCTTTAAAAATAAGAACTGGGGGAATAACGTGCAAAAAGTTAAACAAAGATCTGATAAAAATAAATATTATTGTGCGGAATGCAAACACAGAATCAAAACAAATAATTCGAACGTTACAAGTTCAGGTCACCGAAAAGTCGGTCAGCTGTAATCGACACATCATCATCGGTGTATACACCTACTTGATTGATTACTGATCGAGAAATTATAAACTTGTAAAGAAAATACAATAAAAAGCGCCATTACTTTAATTGAGATCACGAGGATGTTCATGCACGAACGCTTTTTTGCATCAAATTCTAAAAGATGCTAACTTATCACCAGAGCAAAAATATTAACAACAAACACACGTAAACTTATGTCGACCTTCACAAAAATTTGTAAATATTCCGGCGTGATAATTAAATTTGCCGAGATAAAAATGTGAAACTCATAAAAATTGAGGAATTTCTAATGCATATTCAGGTTTGATTAAAATTTAAGTACTAAATGAGTCCGCGTTTACATACTGGTTTCCATTCAAATTAATCAAATTGCGAAACGATCTTAGTCAAGAAATCGATTTTTTATGATAATAGGCTAGAACAATTTGAAAATTCAACAGAAACCTGGTGAGG
Source organism: Rhagonycha fulva (assembly GCA_905340355.1). Classification (NCBI taxonomy): domain Eukaryota; kingdom Metazoa; phylum Arthropoda; class Insecta; order Coleoptera; family Cantharidae; genus Rhagonycha; species Rhagonycha fulva. The sequence goes on from HG996559.1 coordinate 15,627,551, forward strand.
TAGGTTTTGGTTCACAAGTGATCGGAATGTTGTAGTGTCCGAAGATTTTTGAAGCTAATTCCGCTACCCGGGTAAAAATAAATGAATGCTGAACCGACTTGAGTGAGAGAGAGCTAAAAATGTGGGTTAGGCGCTTAGGACGATCTTAGGATTGAATGTAGACCTCTTAGATCGAACTAAGGGCAGTTTGACCTTGGTCCGACCAATCAGGGTTGGGAACACTGCTTTCACTTCGAACTAACTAAATGCAAGCATAATTAAAAACCGAGCTTGCTTAGATCGATCTAACGATGCTCGAGCTATTGGAATCGATGGTAAACAGAAAGTCCCCTTATTCGATCCTGGTACCACGTTGTTCCCCAAAATCTGGAAGGCTATTCTGGAGGGATATGACATGTTTCGACAGCTGCTGTGACAAATAAGCAAATAGAATTTAAAATTCGCCTTCGTGGCTTTTCAGGTAACAATCCGCATGACAATTCAAACATCGTAGGTGGTGGTGAAATAAAATAAAAAGTTACAAGAAAACTTCACTTGAACGACGTTATTATACCCAGGTGATAATGGTAAATAATAAGACAAGTAAGGTGAAGTATGCACTTCCAAGAACATCAATCTTCCAAGATCACCTCGATTCATTAAACGTATGGAGAAATAATCACGATAGGTCGATCAGCGCAAAAGTAAATTTTGCAATTCTTTCCGTACAGTACAATCGAGCTTTGTTAAATAATCGACCATTGTTGGAGGAATATGAAAAAATGGCCATTAGGTGCTGTTGAGTCTGATAAAAAAAAATCATTCGAAATGAGAAAAAGGAGAGAAAATTACAAAAGCCCAACAAACAAAACAATAAAGTTCGTTGTGTTGAAAATAAAATTGTCGATCGTGAGACAGCAACGACCTGAAGGAAGTAGGAAATTCATAACTCTGGTATGCTTCGAAGAAACGATGTCCGTTAGTTAATCAAAATCACCTCATTCATGACGAAGACAATAATTGCATAAAATTTTCTGAGAAAATTAAATCTAAACATTGGCTCGCACAACAATACAAAAGTCGTGGTAGTGCATCGTATTTGTGATATCAATTTATTGAAAAACACGCAAATAGAAATATTATTAATATTTAATAGAGAATAAATTGTAAGAGTTGTAGAGAAAAAAAGAAGTGTACCCTGAGAGGTCGCAAAATACTAGAAGAGAAAGTAGGGTACGGAATCATTTCTGATGCATGATACGTAATGAAACACACACAAGATCCTGTATAATGAGAAATTTGTTATTTTAAAAGTAGGAAGTAATTTGCACTTAAAAATTTACTAGTTCCAAGGTCGAACGATCAAAACAATCGAAAAATAATAATAAAACTGGACAACGAATTACTGCCGCCCACAATTATTTTTGAACAATTATCAATTCAAACGATACTTTTTCATCAGTTAGGTGCGTCCGAATTCAATCTCGAAAACCTCCAATTTTTATTTTATTATATTAACCAAGTGTAAAATAATCAACCATATCAAATCAATTGATCGTACCAATACAAGGTCGTTTTTGTTTCTACTTTTACTTGGTTATTTGCATAACAATAATAAAATATGAGCGATGTATCAATAAAAACCGTAAGGAAATAAAAAAAAAAGTTTGCACGGGGGAAGTGACGCGTGTGCCGTACCTCGGTGAAGAGGTGCACGTGCCAACGCGTGAAAACGCCAGCGAAATGAAAAGTGCACTTAAATACTTAAAAAATGCGAAGAAAGGCGTAAATCAAGGCCACAGTTATTGTCACAATTTAATGCTCAGCGACTTTCTTATCAGTTATAAACATCCATTATTTATCATGGACCGGATTTAATTATTGCTCAATGTAATTATTAATAACAATATAATAAGAACAGGCTAATCTTCTCGTTTACATATAAAACGTAATCCTTTACTAGTAGATAAATATGAAAAGTATCTAGGAAAATTGCAACATTTTGTGTTCAACCCTCCCTCCCGGCAGATGCAACAATGAAATGGTAGACTTCTGGTATCAAAAACTAATGACAGAAGAAACAGAAATTTTCTAAGTGCGTTTAAAGTACCATTCTATAACTTTCGCGGCATTCGAAACATCCGGTAAATATATAGTGACTGAATGGCCCAAGCCCAATTTTTAAAATTTTCCTCGGAGTGAGACCGAACAACCACCTTCGCTAGAATAATATAAAACACCCAATTTCCTTTATGTCAAGCAATCAACATCATCCATATAATAGGCCAGGGCGGTCACTAAGGCTCCTAATTTGCTAGTTATGGATAAATCTGGAAGTCTGTTCTACCATGGTAAAATACCAGGAATAAAATATTATCTAATCAGTAAAATTTCACTCATCAAGGTAAAGAATTTATTGCCGTGCACTGCACGTGCATGGATGCGTCATGCGACGGTCTGAATGGTAATTCTTAGATATCCAGACATAATAATTATTGATAATATTTAAAAAAAAAAACGCCACATCATCTCGTGATGCAGGTTTTGCGGAGGGGGAGTGTCTAAGTGTAGCTATACGATCATAAATAGAAGTCGATAGAATAAAATTTTTAGGGGACCATAAGCTCAACAAAATCTTGAAGTAACAAGCAAGAATCTCGTTAATCCATTTTTGCGCGTCATTCTCACTATTGTCAGTGCTGGCTCTTTTCGAATTTTAGTGTTTGAAGATCGATAACAGTTGACTGATCTTATCTTTGGTAATTATTGTGGTTTGCTATTATTTACAATTTTCCTTTTTAGTTAAAGAAGGTAAAAAAGAATGGAAACTAAAACTGCTATTTCAACAAAGTATTTGTTACTAAACATTCAACTGAGAGAATTGTTTCTGTTTCATCAAAATTCCAAGGCAAAACTGTTCGTAATTTTCCATTAATGTAGAAAGTGAAAACTCAAGGAAACTAAAAACGCACAAAAATCATCAGTAGGTATTGACTCCAAAAGTTACCATCAAAATCCAAATGGTTGCGCAAACCAATTTTTTTGAAATTGCTTGACGAATCTTCACCCAACTGAGAAGCCCCTATCATGACGAAATCCATATCAATACAATATTATAATTGATGACTGAACTCATCGCGATTGTTCATTTTGGGGTGACATGAAAATCATCGCCACTTATTACCCATAGGGGATTGCCCCCACGACATATTACATGACCGAGGGTTAACTTCAAAAACTTTTCAACGGCGTCATAAATTTTAACGTTTCTCTTCTTCACCTTACGTAAAATCAACAACATTGGCGACACTTTCACCCACTTGACACAAAAGACCGTCGTCGCCAGAAAAAGAAACAAAAAAAAATTGGCACGAGTGGTAACAAGTTACAAAATCGAGTTTCTAACTTGAAAGAAAAAAAAACATGATAAATTAAAATAAGTTTACATAAAATCAACGACACAACGCTCGATTAACAAAATATTTTTGTTATGTAATTTGAAAACAATTCGACCTTTTCAACCCACATAATCGAAGAAAATAACTTGAATCTCATAAATTTTATTGTAGTGGTACTAAAATATAATTTTTTTAAATGACAGCAATTATTGGGGTGCTCAAAATGTTGATAATTAATAATGGGATCCGCCGTCTGGTCTCAAGTGCTGTTTAAATTGCTGGTTCTCGCCATGGTTGGGGGGCGAGAGAACGAATTTATATTACGAAAGTTATAGCAGGAGCGTTTTTGGTTACAGGTAGGTCACAAAATTGTAAAACACCGAAACAAAAAATTATTGTGTACCCGTAGAGAAGGTATTGGAGATAAGATCGCTCAGCAGGTTAAAAAATTGAATTTTCCACTAAAACCGTTGATTCGGTTTCAAGGTCGATTCTACCTTTTTAGGTTTTGACAGGCATCTCGAAGAATCTTCCGACTTTTGCAAACGTATCATGCAGAGTTAAACAAAACCAAATCGGTGTTACGGTAGATTATGAAGCACCAGGTAGCGCCTTCAATCTAATATAATTTTAATGTTATTTAAATAACATATCCAGCATGAACATTTTATTACAGCGAGATTTATGACCGCAGGTTAACTATCGGTTAAATGCAAAACTTGGACATAAAATCTAAGCACCAAATAAATCAATTTTCTTTGTCCCATAATGAAATTTAGCTTGCCAAAGAAACCGTTGGGGCACTAAAAACTAAGGCAATTCCGTTATCGAGTATGTATTTCGTGGGATCAAAGGTAGAATGTACCAGTAAATATTCTTAATATTGAGAGATCAACAGTGGGATCTGCACAGAAGCTTATGTAGCTTCGGGCTCCTGGATTGGCACTGTACGGTAAAAGCTTATGCAAATCGATCTATGCAAAGCCACTTAATAGAGGCCTCCAAAATCATTTTACGATATTTCAATTAATCCACCTATAATAGACTCGGTTGTAAAGTTGCCTATAATAAACTAATCCAGATTTTTTTTATCAAACTTCGGTTTAATTATGTGATTCCTGGAAGTCCATTTTAAGCAGATTACACGGTATTGCATATATAAAAAATAACTAAATCAAAAGCGAATGGGCGTAGAGTTAACAGAATGCGCCATAAAAGCGAATATCGCACAGAAATTGGAAACTTTGAAATTGATTATTATCTGAACTCATCGATATACGACATTTGTCCATATCTAAAACGCTTCATTTTAATGTTATCTATCAAATTGCGATGAGTTTTCTTTAATAAATATAATATCTTAGAGTACCGGTTAATGAACTAGACCCTTCCACATTAAAAGTTACAGTTGAACCATCCCCTTTTATGATTTACAAGTTGATCTACATAAGTTTAAAATACTTTTAGATTATGGGGGAGGGGTAAAAATCTAAACATTACTGTAATCCACCTCACGGCGATTTATAGCGTTTTAAAAATTCTTACGTATTACATGTGACATATGCGATTTAACGTGTAAATTTACCGAAAATGATGGACTATTGCATTGTCATCGGGACTAATATCTTATGTCAAATTTCAGAGCTATAACTCATCTATAGCATATGAAAATCGATTATAAAACAAACAAAAGAAGTTGAAGAAAGGCATAAAAAATTAATTTTCGTCCCAAGGGCGGAAAAGCATACTTAACAGCCCGATTCACAAACTCGAGAGTTGTAAATCTAATCTATATTTAGACCACTTAAATAATAAAATTATAAATTACTGTTTTGTAATTTGAATTATTCAGAAAGAAAAATTACTTTATTGCTCGTTGCTAAGAACGGTATTCCTTTTTTAGCCACTTTGACTTGACTAGATGGAGTCAAGTTAAACCACTAAACTCTATTTTCATTTCATCATTTCATTCTAAAGTATTGATTGATCCTACTTTGGCTAGGCAAAACAAAAACCACGATGTGAAACCCACTGTACTTTTTCATTTTAAGTCGCAGGTGAAAAGTAGCCTTTTTCACCCTGAAACCGACGCTGAAAAATCTTAAGAGTAAAATTTTTCTTTCGTGACTGGGCGGAACTAAATATGCAGAAACGAATATTCGTCTAGTCCATTTATACGCTGGCACCAGCACGTTCGCCCACAATAATTAGACTCCGCCCAGTCACATAAAGAAAAATTTTACTCTACTTTATTCTCTATACTCTACGGGCTACGCTATTTCTTAGGTATCTATGCGTTCTTATAACCTCCTGAATCCGCAACTATTTTATGCTCGCTAAACATATGAGAGCGGGTGGGGTGGGGGGGGGAGGGTTCTAATGCTCGACTTTAATTGGAGTTACAAAAATTCTATTATACCCTTCACCTGTTATTTAGAAAATGTTTCATGATCGTGTCAGGTAATTCGCTAGTGATATTCTGGTATATGGACTTCCCCATAGTTTTTCTGGATGTAGTAAAACCCCGATTATCATTATCTGAGCTAACGAGGTGAGGATGTACTTCGGAAAATTGAAAACTCAGATTATAAGGAAATTTCGTAAAAAAACCTGGCAAATCATAATAAGAAATATCTAAATCTCTCTGTGACGCAATCAAGATTGGTTCGTTCTTTCATTACCAAACTAAAAAGTTGCAGTGCGGCCTTCAGGCCGCACAACCTGTTATATCTGTTATGTATTTCAGTCAAGTATACAAAAGAAAACTGTTGTAACTTTTAAGACGTTTTTCGCCACTAAATTCTTTCAGCCATACCAAAGTAAGGTCGTCGGATGCCTAAGCTTTGGTTGGTCTAGGTTCGAATCACCGTGGCTTCAAATTCTATGTGCGTTGGTTTGGATTTCACGTTAAACTGCAACTCTTTGTTTATGTTTAGTCAGTAAGTAATTAATTAATTAGTTAATCAGACGGCGTCGACGGAGGGGGTGGCAGAATTATCCCGAATGTAAATTATATAAAATACAACACAAAAATGCTTCCGAAATTATCCCTACTTTTGCAAGGGTTTGAAATGCTTTGTGCATACAAGCAAGTCATTTGTTTAATCCTTGTAATAATTACAGACGCAATTATCATAAGAGGCTTAATCACCCCCATTGAGAGGTAATCGGTCGGTTTGTTTAGGGGTAACTTTTGCAAAATATTAACAAGGTGGGCAAATAATTTGCACAAACAGCTACTACTTTTTTTGGTAGCTAATAATAGCCCCAGGTATTTTTGACACTTTTATGTCCTTTTAAGCCAGAACTGTCGATTTCGAGTTCGGGAATTTTATTGCGGTAAAACCGACAATCTCAAGAGTTGGTCATTCCGCTATGATAGAAATTATAGTGATTCGATTTGTAAATATTATCGGGTACAAAACAGAAGATAAGAAGATTACAAATAAAGATAAAAACAAAACACTAACCTTGCAAATGGTGTCTCTTCGACGACGTAAGAATCGGCAATCGCATCCTTCCGTATCAACTTCTGTAACAAGGATGAGGAAATACTCAAAAGTCCTTCTCGTGAACTTTTGATATCGGACAACATTTTTGCACTATTAAATCACACTTTCAACGGATAAAAACAAATCGACAAGAGAACCTTGTCGAGTTCCGTTCCAAACAACAAAGTAAAACAAATCTGATCAAAATTAGCGTTAAACCCTCTCAAGTTCACTCACCACCTGTCTCGTCTTCCGTTAAATTCAGCACAACTTAAAGGTTATGTTTTCAAAAATTTGAGCACAACTGTCGACCGTTTAGGATTTTCACGCGAAATAACACAAAATTATTTTAAACCGTCCATTTTTGAATGAAACTTTCTGATATGTTTTGATTATTTAGTGGAGCTTTACAGGAGAAAATTGATAAAACATGGGTTGCAACAAAATCAAGCCGATAAACAAACCTACTGCTTGCTATGTCTGCACGCAACTAATCTCGCAACTTCGGTAGTTGTAACGAATAACGATCATAATATAAAAAACTGACGCTATCAACAAAGCGACATCTCTTTGACAGCCAAACGTTAGTTTTCAGCGCTGTCTGTCTTATTTAAACTGTACTAACAAAACTACAAGTTGAATCAAGACAGCTACGAACTTTTAATTCTTGAACGTTAGATAACCCAACAAGCAATAAATATTAAAAATTGCTAAAAATAATTTACTGCGTTATCATTTATCAGCAATTTTTAAGCAGTTTTAGAGGTACAAAAGTCGAGGTAATTATTTATAAACTTTTTAATGGGTGCCATTAACTTTAAGTAGGTACTATAATAGGATTACGCGGTTAGTTGTAATCTTTTGGGATTTGAAAGAAATTAAACCTGCTCACCGTTTGGATATTTTTAAAATATTCGTTTTTACTTTATTAAAAGTTTTGCTCTCATTTAAGATGTTCATCCAATAATTATTTGATTTTTGTAATTTTTGAAAGGAAGTTTGATTCCCAACTTCTGACATAGGCGTCCGTATGATTTTTTCCAGGAGGGGCAAAATTAAAATGTTTATTTTTTAACCCCTTGCCGTTGAGGTATCTTCAGTGTTGTCACCGTCAGTACATATGTACTTTTTAGCCGCAAATAAAAGTTAGTGCTTCCTCGAAAAATTCAGAACTTTTTTACTTTGGTGACCAAGGGCATGCCACCCTTAAAAGAGATAAGTTTATATCGCACTCAACACTTATCGCGTAGACATATCCATCGGATCACGTCGTTTAAGTCTTCGGGCTTGTAGCCCCGCAAGTAGATCACTCACTAGTGCATTGGGATGATTCTGAAGACAAACATGATATTTTTTGCTCGCATGATTAATTTCCTCTCTAACACTTTTGATTCGCAAGTCCGCACTAATAACGGTGTCGGGGATGTACCAAGGTGCATTACAAATATCGCGCAGTACTTATTAGGATTGGAATCGCTGAATCTTGTCAATGTTGGACTCACTTACTGAATCTCACAACTGAGTGCCATATGTCCATATAGGCTTCAAGATTGGCTTGTAAAGTAGAAGTTTATTATCAATAGATAAAAGTGACTTGCAGCCCATAAGCCAGTACATTTTGCGATGGTTGAGTCCCAGCTGTAGTTACTTTGACCAGATGTTTTTGGCCCAGGTTAGTCGCTGATCTAGATAGAAACCTAGATATTTTACGGTTTCTTGTACTGGGAGAGTTTCATCAAACAGTACTACGCTAGGGCAGGTTCCCATTCTGAGGGTAAACGTGGTATGCACCGACTTTGTGGTGTTGGCTTTGATACGCCATTTTTTCAGCCAATCTCCTATCTTATTTGTATGATTCTGTAGAATCTGGGATGCACGAATTGGGTCTTCATATGATGCCAATATGGCTGTATCGTCCGCAAATGTGGCTGTTTCGGTGTTTTCAGTTTCCGGCAAATCTGCAGTATACAGGAGATACAGAATGGGTCCAAGAATGCTACCCTGACGTACTCCGATACTTGGCCTGCTGACTGCACCCTAGCTTTCTATGGCAAAAATACTGTCCGATTTAAAAATATCAGCATTTCCAAAACTCTTGCACTTTTTTGTCGCTGGCTCCCCGACTATTATTTGCCATAGTATCAGTGATTTTTTAAACATTGTTGGTTGCCTACATACATGTGGTAATAGAAGGATTTCAAGACAATTTCCATTCAAAAAATAGAAAATTTTAATATACCGGCTTTTTAATCTTGTTTTCAGAATTTATTTGTTTTTAAGATGTGCATAGAACAATAAAAAGCGAATTTAAAACTTTCAGTCAAAATAGAGGGGGGGGAATCTGTGTACATAAAAGATCGAAAATTAAATGTCACTCAAAACAAACAATTTTCAAAAATTAAAACAAATTTTACATTAAAGAAAAAAAATACCATTTTTATTTTATTTTTATAAAAGCCTAAAATGAATCACATTGTTCTTTTTAAATAAACAACTAAAAAAGCTTTAAGGTATAATACACACCTTTTCTAAAAGAATTGTGATATATTATTTACACTATACAAAACTTGTGTAACAATTTCATCGAGGTGATGCGTTTCTAGCTGCAGTCATTCCTAGACCAACAACAAAAGCAAAAATTGTAAAAGTTTGTGCAGCAACTCTCATCCGCATCAAATTTTGCGACCTTTTCACTTTTCCTTCCTTAAAACTCCACAAACCATAACTTAACGCAAATACAGTGGCCCCACAGCCTAAAAACACTATCAATTTTTGCAACTCATAATATTTTTCAACTTACCGATAGGTACAAAAGGATTTTCGTTACTTTTCCTTTTTATCTTTTCCCATATGGTTTCTTGTCTGTGTCCCGCTTCTAAATCTTTGCATAATGCGACCCATTCCAAATCAGGAAGACTTTCGTTTGCTTGAGACATTTCTTTAATTTAAAAATACTTTTGACGTTTGAGGTTAAGTTTTGTCAATTTGAAGCAATTCCCAATTCGCCTAATTATTAACTGATATAAAAATATTTTGAAAGAATCGGACAAGATTTCAAAAAAATTATAAAATCTAAAAAAGCAAGGCTTTGTCCGGTTTTTTCGACCGGACGGACATACAAAAAACTAGATATCTGGCAACCCTAACGATAATACAGTAAAACCTGTATGGTCCGACAGAAATAAAACCCACTTTTTATCATATCAGCAAAGAATATTTATAAATATTATTCTTTGATATCAGCAAAGCAGGCAGCAGATGATAAAAGTAAGTCACATTTTTGTGACGCTTGATTCAAATTGTTTGGGTTTAATATATTTTCAACATCAGTGTAGGTAAGTACCTAATGAATGTAAAATCTTTGAAAGAACATCACTTGAGAACGGCTAGACCGATTTTGTTTGTTGTTTTTTTTAAAATGTTTGTAATTACCCAAGAAATGTTTTTACGCAAAGAAAAATTAAAAAAGTTGCCCGAAAAGTTACAACATTTCAAAAAAATTTATTTGATAACATATAAAAATGAATCTTTATTTTTTTTAGTCATCGCATCACGCGTGAACAGCTTGCACGTGCGTGCACGCGCGGACAATTCGACGTTAGCCTCCGGCCCCGCAGTGCTTACCTTATAGCGCAATAACAAACAAGAAATCCCTGTAAAAAATTCTCAACCTCAGGTTTCTAATTAGACGAAGGAGATAAGCGGGCTATCGCCCGCATCTGCTCCGCAGATGCCAAGTGTCAGCTACAGCTACAAGAAAAAATTATAGCATCGAATCAATCGTTCGATCAGTTTTTCTTAAGTTTAGCTTCGAGGCATCGCGTTCAACTTCGAACTTCAGGAAGTTTATTTTATATGTAATTTATTATTTTGTTTGTAAATATGTTGTAATTTTTTTAAATAAACAGAAATATAAAATATACTTTTTTCTATTTTAGGCATAAATGCATTTGGCGTTGATGTCTCAGTCGTATAATAATCTTTTATAATCTTGATCCTCGTATTGACTTCCATTTCTAACTTGACTATCTTCACGTAAGTCACTAATTACTATTTTCAGTAACCTGTTTAATATCTTCGCTGATTTCCTTTTCTCCACGTTGTCCATCCTGACTTTGGTTATGTAACCAACTTTCTTCTCTACTTTTCTGAAGTTTACTGAGTTTCTTCAATTACGCCTTTTTAACAATTATTCTCTTTCTTATTTAAACCATCACCAATATTTTGCAATGCTCAACATTTTTGAAATCTAGTTGAATGAAGGACTACTTTTTCTTGTCAACCAGGTTATCAATAATTATATAACTTACCCAATTTGCTTTTGCTGTATCTACAGAAAGAAAATAAAATAACTATTAAAGGTAAATTGATGGTATTTGCGTTGAAGCATGCTGAAACCTAACGCCACAATGTTCTCTCTGATTTGCTATTACCACAGATAACTACTAATCTGTGGTAGTAATCTGTGATCGTAGCAAAAAATGGGTTAGAATTTTGTAATAAAAACTACAAAAATATTTTATGAATATAGTGTTAAAATTTTATATTTAAGGTTACTCGATTTTTTGATTAACTTTGCAGCAAAATTTTCAATATTTTTAATTATCCGATTTTAATAAAAATTAGATCACGTCCAAGAGCCAAGTTTATCTTTAAAATGATATCATAATAATTCTCTAAAAGTGAAAATTGAAGCACTTCTTGTAAATGCAAATAAGCGATCTGTCTCATGTAATTAACATTGATATGCCCATCACCCGCTAAACCGCCACCTTAATTCATTCTATATATAATATATAATCGTTTTATCTCCTTTACCCATAGGTGTCGAGATTACACTTTTAACTTCTCTCATTCATCTATGTATCGTTTCCATTCTTTTCTGTCTCTAGCAATATTCTTTGCCTCCTGTAGTGAGCCTCCCCTACTTCTCAGTATCTTCTCTATCGTTCCATCCCATGTTTCAGGTGGTCTTTCTCTTCTTCTCTTGTGACCTTCTCTCGCTTCCCATATTCTTCTTGCCGGTCTCTCTTCGTTCATTTTCTGTAGATGTCCCCACCATCCAAGCTGTCTTTTTTCGATATATTTCTGCACTGTATCTATTTCGAGTTCTCTACTCACATTCTCATTTCTTTCTCTGTCCATTCTCGTTACTCCTTTAACAGCTCTCAAGTACTTCATTTCTCTTGCTTGTACCTTACTCTTCATTGTCGTACTTTGTACCCATGTTTCGCTTTCGTATGTTAGTATAGGTCTATATATAGTCTTGAATACCGAGAGTTTCGTCTTTTTTGAAATTTCTGTTGACTTTAGAAAACTCTTGTTAATCATATGGTATACCTTAGTAGCTTTTTCGCATCTTGCTTCTATAGCCTTCTCTTGCTTTCCGTTACTCTGTATTATCATTCCCAGATATTTAAACTCATTAACCTGTTCTATGGTTTCTCCTTCTATTTTAATATTTATTGTTTCTACTTCTCTTGATATCACCATTACTTTAGTTTTGTCTTTAATTATCTTCATCCCATTTCTTTCAAGTGCTTCATTCCATATCTTCAAATTATTTTGAAGGTCTTCTTTACTGCTAGCCATTATCACCATATCATCTGCAAACGCGCATTCTGATATTTCTATCTTTTGCATATTTTGGTGTCCCACTAGTAGCTTTTTTAAGTTTAGTTTGCACTCCTTGATTATTTCGTCTATAAAAATTATAAATAGCACCGGGCTCATTACCCCACCTTGTCTCAGTCCTTTTTCTGTTCGGAATTTCTCTGATTTCATGTTTCTGGTAGTGGCATAGTTAGAGTTTTCTTTGTACAGGCTCTTAATTGCTCTTATCAGTTTTCCTTTCTTTTCCTTTCTTTTAATATTTTCCAAACTCTATGTCTTAGTACGCGATCAAATGCTTTCTCTAGATCTATGAATGCTAAATATGCTTTGATTCCACTTTTCATAATCTTCTGTATTATTTGCTTGACAGTGAATATATGGTCCTGCGCACTTCTACCTTTTCTAAATCCGCTCTGAGCTTCTTCTAGCGTTGGTTCTATTATTGTTCTCAATCTTTTCTCCAATATTTTCTCGTATATTTTAACTGCAGTACTAAGCAATGTTATTTCTCTGTAGTTATTACAATCTCTTACGTCATTCTTTTTGTGTATGGGTACCATTACCCCTGTTAACCAAACTTCTGGGATCACTTCTTCTTTCCATGCTTTATTACAAATCTGCCAAAACATTTTCGTTCCTTCTTCTCCCATATTCTTCATCATTTCTACTGTTACTCTGTCATGTCCCGGGGCTTTACCATTTTTCATTGACATAAGGGCTTCTTTCACCTCTTCCATGATTATCTCTTTCTCTTCATTTTCCTCCGCTTCTTCCATTTTCTCCTGCAGTTGATTTTTCTCCATTTCTGTCGTGTTTAGCTCTGTACAGTTTAGTAACTTCATGAAGTATTCTCTCCATCTTTCTATTATTTGTCTTTCTTCCGTCAATATGTTTTCTTTACCATCTCTTATTGTTATGGTATGACTTCTCTTCTCAGTTCTTATATTTTTCATTGTTCTATAGAATAGTTTTTGGTTTTCTATGCTGTCTGTTTCCATTTTTTCTCCAAACTCTCTCCAACATCTTTTCTTCGGTGTTTCTACGATCTCTTTAACTTTTCTCCTTTGTTCCTTGTATTGTTCGTAGGCATTTTCTGTTCTATTTTGTAAGCATTTTTTTCCATTTTTCTTTTTTCATCTTTATTTGCACTTTAATGTTTTCATTCCACCATGCGGTTTGTTTTTTGTTCCTCTTAACCTTCAGTGTTCCACATGCTTCTCTTGCCGCCTCTATAACTGTCGTCTTGAAAGCCGTTCACATCTTTTCCGTTTCGATTTGTTTCGTATTCGTCTTCATTTCTATTATCTTTCTTGTTACAATCTCTTCATATTTCTTTGCTGTTACCTCACTTCTCAGTTTATACGCTTTGATTGTTTCATATTCCTTCGCATTTTTTTTCATGGGTACTTGTTTATTTTCTTTATTGTTCTTTTTAATTTCAGCAACCAGCATGTAGTGATCGCTACCGATATTTGGTTCTCTTCTCACTTTTACATCCTTTATCTCTCCTCTGTTTTTCTTTTTTAATATTATATAGTCTATTATTGATTTTTCTCTTCCTTCTTTGCATTGTCTAGTGTATTTATGTATGTCTTTATGGCTATAAAAGGTATTTGCAATTATTAGGTCATTCGTTTTGCAGTATTCTATCAGTCTATTCCCATTATTGTTTCTTCTATCTTCACCATATTTACCCATCACCTCTGTTTTAGTGCTGCTTCTTCCCACTCTTCCATTGAGGTCCTCCGCCATGTAGATCTTTCCTTTGCTTCTCTCTATCGCTACATCCAGTTCATCCCAAAACTTATTCTTTATTTCTACTTTTTCGTCTTCATTCGGTCCGTACGCAGCAATTATAGTGTTCACTTCGTCTTTCTCATTTTTTAGTTCTACTGTCAGTATCCTTTCTGTTAAGGCCTCCCATTTTCTAATGTGACTTATCATATTCTTTTTAATTACGCATCCAACTCCTGCCGCCGCTCTTTCCTCCATAGGCACTCCCCCATATATCAACAGATGATCACCTAGCATATTCTCTCCTATGCCTTTTTTCTTTGTTTTAGTTATTGTCAGCATATCAAGTCCATTTTCTTCAAACTCGAACAGTAATTCTGCTTTCTTACCATTTAATCCTTGCACATTCCACGTTGCTAATTTCCATGTTTTCGCTTTCTCTAAATCGTTTATTTCATTTTCTCGCCGGTTCGTCATAAGTTCATTCTGATCGTTGTTCGTTGTTACCTGCCCTGTCAGTTTTTTGCTACTTCTTTTCTTTTCCATCTTAGCATTATATCATCGTATTGCAGTTTCTGGTAACCCATCTTGACTCTTTTCCCAGTCTTTCTCAGTTCTTCCGCTTTTTCTCTTATTTGTGCCTGTATCTTTTTTTCGTTAACCGTCAAATTGTTATCTATAAATATCTTCTCTCCCGTTAGACGTCTCAGTTTATGCTTGTTTCTCATTATTTCAAGTTTCTTTCCCCAGCCTTCCACCTCAATCACACTCTTTTCATTTCCTATTTTGTACGCCGTTGTTACTTTCGCTTCTATCTCTAGGTTTTTCATGATAAATTCTTCTATTTTCTTTTGCATAGGGACCCCTTCGTATTCATTCAACTTCAGACCTGTGATCATAAATTTGTTTTTTCTCCTTTCTCTTTCTTGTAGTTCTATTCTGTGTTCGGCTGCCTCCAATTTATGCTCAAGTTTCTCTATCTTCACATCTCTCCTTAGCTTTTCCTATTTCCATTCATTTTTTATCTTATCAATTTCTTCTTTCAGCATTTTCATCTCTTCCGCTTGAGATTCTATTTGTTCTTGAATCTTTTTACTATTCTCTCTAATTTCGTATTTTATTTCCGCGTTTTCAACTCTCATCTGTTTTAGGTCCATACTTATGGTTTGCATGAATTCTTTAATTTCGTCCATGTTTCCCATTTCTACTCTATTTTCAGTATTGCTATCGTTTTTGGTCGGTGTTCTGTCAGTTCTCCTACTTCTCTTGAAGATTTTCTCACTCTCTTCAGTCTTCTCTGGAGCGCGAGTTCTCTTAATGTATGTGTCCAAGCTGCCCACACTGTCTGATCTTTGTCTGCTATCTTTCAGTTGTTTTGGTTTTCCCTGGCCGCTCATTTAATTTTGTTAGTTTTCGTCAATATAAGCTCTTGTGTACTGCGGAGTTATTTGTGTTGCCTAACTTCGCAATTTCGTGAGTTGTTATCTTCTTTAACAATATCTGTCCGTTAACCCTATTATGAATATTTCACTAAGAATATTTCCAAAGTAGTTACTATTTCTCACCCTCTCTATTACAGATTACATTCAGATAACTGTATACAATTTTATTCGGCGCCAGAAGCAGTCCACGGGTCAACCCCTCGGATGGGCTTCTTCTACTCAAATGTTTGCACTAAAACTGTTTTCACCTTTGCTTCTGTTTCCCTATTCGTTCACAACCTCTCCAGATTATATCTCTATCACTAATCATTACTAATCACCAATCTCTGCTCGATATTGTCCAAATTTTGAATTTAATTCGTCCCCAAGAAAACTATAAAACGAATACTTACTGTCACTTAAATATTTATAAATTATGTATAGTACTAAATTCTAACACCCACTAAAATATAAAGTAAATAAACAATCGCTTTGGAAATAGGACAAAGACCAAGACATAACGGACATATTAAATATCAAGTGTAAACTTCTGGTAATTGGAACTTGCAAGTTTTGCAATCGGCAATAATGATGATATTAGAAACATGATTGCAATAAATTAATTAAAAAAATATGTCAGATGGAAACTGATAATGTTCATTACAAAGTTAACTAACCTCAAACGTCTTATATAAGATCCAACCAATGAAAAGTAAATAAATAAATTAAATGTGACAAAAATGTAGTATATTTTGATTTTTTTTCTAAATATTATACTTTGATAGTTATCTCCAAAAATTTTATGTATATGTGCTACGACTAATAGTAGTCGTAGTTAGTCATGCCCATGCATTTTTTAGCTATTATCCACTTCCGTAGGTAGTATCATTACAATAATTTTATCACCTGCTGCCAGTTGTTTAAAATTTTAGCTCAAGATGCAAAATATTATATTATTTGCAGTGTTGTGGTTACTGGGAACTATCGTATGTAATGAAGAACTTTTTGCAAAGGTAACTTATTAACTATTAAATAAACTTAAGACGTAATAAATTTATTATTGCTTTTCTGCAATCAAATATCTTATATTACTTGAAAATGTCTTTAAAGCCCGTATGACACGGTGCATCATTTTATATAAAATTTATATGTAAATGGTAACTAACCAATGAAAAACGTGAAACACGCACGTGTTTGAGATTTTTCTAATACTAACATACTATTTTGTTACGGACAAATGTATTATTACGTGGTGCTTTCTTTCCTCCAATTGCGCACAGCCACGTATGTAGTAGTCTTTCACCAAGCGCATGAGTTGAATCCACGTTATCTCTAAGGCTAAATAAATAATATAATAGAAATTAAAATTTTAAAATATTGTTTGATTACCTTTAACATAATTGACCAATTAATTATTTCCTCTGCATTTATAATTTTGTGTGTGTTTTACTAGTTTTAATAAAATAAATTTTTAGTTTCATCAACATGGATACAAAATCAAAGATTTCCGAATACAGTTAATGGACTACAATAAAAGTTATTTTAATATCTATGAAATTAAAGCTTTTAAATACAACCGCACTACCACAGCCCACAATTTCACTATAAATTTTAAAATAGACATTGAAGACAAAATGGAGGTAAATCTAATTTATATTATGTAAAGAAGGCATGGGATACATTGAACAATTTTGAATTCATGGTATTATGTAAATTTCGTAAGTGCTTATAAAAATAGGTACCATTCGCTATCTTAGAATCTAGGTTATTTAGTTTAACTAATAAATCTCATTTATTGATAACCAGATTGTTTATTTACGAATATGCTTTTCTCTTCCACAATCAAAACTGCATAATCTT
Organism: Rhagonycha fulva; assembly: GCA_905340355.1. Classification (NCBI taxonomy): domain Eukaryota; kingdom Metazoa; phylum Arthropoda; class Insecta; order Coleoptera; family Cantharidae; genus Rhagonycha; species Rhagonycha fulva. Next base: position 15,645,047 of record HG996559.1, read on the forward strand.
TGTTGAGATTTGCAAAGCTGTTCAATGTATTTCAATGTCCAAATCAACCTCGGCTTAACATTGATATATTCTGTTAATGTGTACTTTAGGCAGTAATACAAGTTTATAAATTTTTGAGCAATGAGTATCGACATTTTCTGATTCGTTTTCAAGTAAATGCCAAAAAGGCTTTTTATGCAAATGTAGTTGGACTATATTCAATAAAAAACTGTGGAAACGTAACTTCTTTCAACTTTCAGAAGGTTTAAAAATTAATTGCAATTGAAAATAAATACAATGCTAAATTTTTGCTTTTGCAGGATATCACTTACTATGCATGTAATTTTGTTATCGATGAAAAGCAATTTCCTCCACTTATTCCTACTGGCCAATTCAAAATAGAAATAACAGTTATTCATTTAAACACATATATGGCGTTGATTAATTGCTTTGGTGAAGTATACGTACCTATCGCATATCCGAAGAAAAAACACAATTAACAAACTGCAGTTTTAGGCACGGTGGAGTTAAATATATTTTTTATCTACCAGCCTATTGTTAAAAGTTATTATGGTTTGATAAAATTTTTGTTGAAGTTGCACGTAACTTTGCTTCAGCACTTGCAGTGTTATTTGTAAACCATGGGGTAGACCACAAATAGTAAATTCTTCTAAAGCTTTTGTTAAATTAAACATAATTGTATAAAATATAGGTATTATATTTTGTTAACTTTTACGGCTTAACTAGATTTAAATTGCTCCTAGAAATTTGTGCTAAATAAAAGTAGAGTAAAGGGGGGTAAAAGTCCGCATGGGGCAAAAGTCCCAAATTCAAATATCTCACTATATTTCAAAAATTTTTATCATTGTGCCTAAGGTGCAGTTAGTAGTCATCAATTACAGTGTCTATACCAAATTTTATCACGCAAAGTTGGATTACTGGAGAACCATGAGGTAATTACGATTTTGCGTATGCCTGATGTATCATTAGCTCTTGCAGAAATTGCGTTGAAATGTTGAAAATGAGTAGTAACCATAACTAGTATGTATTTTATTGAAAATACATGTTTCTTGCTATAAACTTATAGGATATAATCGATGTTAGGTTTGATGGTCTGGAAAGGTCATGACTCGGAAATGTTTTTGGCTACTTGGGGCAAGAGTCCTATGTTGCTGAACCCATGTCAAGCAAAAGTTTGAAGAATTAAAAAAGGCAAGAATTAACCGATGGCAAAGTGCTTTGTTTAGGCTGCAAAGAATAATATGAGAATTTATCAATGAGAGAGTGGATTCAATGCGATAGCTGCAAACAATGGTGTCATGAAGAGTGCACGAAATTGGCCAATTTATTTGTGACCATTGTTGAAATTTTTCTACATTTTATCTTTTTTATATCTTATACTTTTGTTGTTTTTGCTTATTACTTTTCATTTGGAAGAAATTGTTGATTTTAATTTGACTTAAAATAGCGCAGAGTCCAATGGCGGACTTTTGCCCCACCTATGGGGTAAAAGTCCCATTTTCCGCAACTTGTGTATTATGGTTTTTTTATACACGCCGTTTTCAAATCATGGCATTAATGTTATTTATAACAAAGCCTAAGTACTGTACAAACTTCTCATCCAAATATTGAGCTGATTGAGTAAAACATATAAGCGTAAAAAAATACAACGTACTAAGTGCGGACCTTTACCTCCCTCTACTCTATAATACTCAACTCCACAATCCAATTATTTTCTACTAGGATATTTAAAATCTATTAGGAAATGTACAGCAATAAGTATAACTTATTTATTATTCTTAATAATATGTGGACTATCCTGGGTGCGCACAGTGTGTAATTGTAACAAATAAATGTAATGTACTACCTATTATTAGAATAATTTGTGTTGGATAAAATTGTAACTGTTACCAGCTAAAAAAACATAGCTACTGTGTTTGTTATTTTTTACTGTGTTTACTTTGAAATAAATAAATCTATACCCTCACATAGGTGTCATAATATTAGTGTAGTAAGGCAGACGTTTCAAATAGCCAATTCCAAAATTTTGAATTATTTTTTAAATATTAAAAGCAACATAAAATACAAAATATCAATAGCTATTTCCTAATTTGCTTGCTGAAACTAAAATTTACCTTTTTGCACCCTTAACTTGATCTTCTCATTTTTTATAGAAAGTCAGAGGTTTAAAATAGTAGTTTATATCACTAGGACATAAGGGGTCGTTTTTCATCCCTGAGGGCGTAGTTTATAAGACGAGCCGCGCAGCGGCAAGAGGAATAATAGCCCGAAGGGTGAAAATAGCCTTACGTCCGAGTGATATGAACAATTTTTCGTTATTTTGGAAAAATATCCTACAACTGCTCTGAGATAACTATCAATAAATGGCGTGAAAATTGCAAGTCATTTGTCAAGTTTGTTTCTTTGGTGAGGTAACGAATGATTTTCTTTTGAAAATTCCGCAAAAAAATTATTGCAAAAAAAATCTCGAATTTTGTCGGATATTATAGGTATCTAAATCTATGATTTTGTAATAGTATATTAAGTATTTAGAACGGTAAGTACAATTTACCGGTTGACGACAATGTTTGGAGACTGAGCGGAGCGAATAAGTAATAAGTAATATATAAGTACTTCGAGGAAGTACTTACTCCCGAAGAAGGTGGATGGTATTTCCACCAGTTGAGAGAGGAAAAACCCCTAAAAGCGGTTATTAGGAGCATCCTCATCAACATAGACGTAAAAGAGGTCCAAGAGGACCTTACTGCAAAGGGTTACGACTGCACAGTGAGCAGAATGAAGAGCAGTCGGGGCAGGGCACCCCTTCCTCTTCTCATGGTCACCATGCCCAAGACATTGACCTCCGCCAATATTTTTAACGAGGATAGGGTTCATGACATACGCGTCAAAATAGAAGTGCCCCACGCTAAAACTAAGATTGGGCAGTGTCATCGCCGCCAATCTTTCGGCCACGCTCAGAGTTGTTGCAAGGCCACACCCAGGTGTGTAAAATGTCCAGGCCTGCACTAGACAGCCGAGTGCAGCAGGCCCAAGGGTACGGCAACCTGCACTAACTGTGGTGGTGACCACCCAGCTAGCTACCAGGGCTGCAAATCGTATCCCAAAACGTGGAGAGCGCAAGCTCCCCTTCGACCAGTTCCCCTCAACAACCAGGCAAGATGGTACAAACCGGTTACCAATAAACGTTCTTACGCTCAGGTGGCCCGGTCAAACCCCACCCAATCAGCTCTCTCCCAGAACGTCCAGGTGACCCGATCAAAACTCACCCAACCAGCTTCTCCCCAGAATGTATCTAAGGCTCTCAAAAAAGACAAGCCTTTTAATAATCTTCCTACCGACGACAACGGTAGATTCACCGCTTCTAAGTAAGAAATAGCCAGGGTTACCTTGGAGCTCGTCAGGTTCGGAATGTCCTCCGAGGAGATCCAGGAAACCCTCAGCCATTTCGCCAGGTCCGACTAACTTCTTTCTTGTCCTCCAGCTTACACCATCACTTCTAAAATCTCATGACGACAACTTTTCCCGCAGCCCTAAAAGTCGTTTATTGGAACGCCAATGGGCTGACCAATGAAAAACGACTACATCCCCAGACGTCACGTATTCAGACACTGACTCCGAGAACGACGTGTTCCAGTGAGGAGTGTTCACGCTGCCTAGGGGAGGTTACAAATATCCGTCATTGTCCTGTCCAATTAATCTTCTTCCTTTTCAGCTTGTGTTTTTAAATTTTTTTTCAGCGTTTATTGTTAGATTATTGTTAAATTTGTAAATTGTAAAAAATTTTTTTTTAAATTTTAATAAAAACGCTGTACCAACGGCGCGACTGAGGCTTTGTTATTGTAGAAAGGGCCCAAGGTAAGCACATCGCGCCGCCGCGGGCGCGTGGATTGTCTCACGCGTGCGTGCACGCCCGGACAATTCGACGTTAGCCTCCGGCCCCGCAGTGCTTACCTTATAGCGCAATAACAAACAAGACACCGGCTCGACGCCGCTCCTCGGGTTTGAAAAAAAATTCTTAACATCAGGTTTCTAATCAGACGAAGGAGATAAGCGGGCTATTGCCCGCATCTGCTCCGCAGATGCCAAGTGTCAGCTACAGCTACAAGAAAAAATTATAGCATCGAATCAATCGTTCAATCAGTTTTTGAATTGTTGGCATCGAGTTATCGATAATTTTATCGATGATCTCTGAAAGATGACTAGATTCATCATCAAATTAGTGACTCACTAATTAAGTAGTGTAGTATCACATTAATATAGCGGGTCATGATTTTTTTCGGATTTCACATTTGATAGGTGATACATCTATGAATGTAATTTGAATGTTCTAACGGAAAGAAAAATTAGAATAGTTGCCCGAAAAATTGAAAAGCGTTTTCTCGCTCCCTATTAGAAGCTCAATCTAGACAATTACTAAATATTCAGTAAAGGCAAGTTTTTGATGGCAATATATCAAAAGATAGTTTGTACTAGAGAAGAATGCGGGATAAAAAAATCCCGTTCCGTCTCGCGCGCGGGACGCGACGGGTTGGGATGCCGATTCAATCCCGCGTTTGATAACTTTCTCCTCTTCTATTTCATAATTTAACTTATCGAATCCTTTCTCTACATTTACTCTAAGTAATATGCGTTAACAAAAAAATAAAAAAAAATCATGCGGGCTGCGTTATATAAAATAAATCAAATGCGGGACTGCGGGATCCCATCCCGCGCGGGACTGAGTTGACAAAATATCCCGCGCGGAACTAAATATTCAAGATATCCCGCTAAACAAAAAAAATTTTCCGCGGGATATCCCGTCCCGTCCCGCATTCATCTCTATTTTAAATTCAACAAAACAATTGCCCTAGTAATAGCCCAGTTTTTCAGCAGTTGGAAAGCAGACGCTGTCAGACGCATGCACAGTTTCAAATTTAAGTCATAATTTTTAATCTGCGCTTGCGTATGACGTGCGGGACCCGCGGGACGGAACGAGACTTACACGACGAGGCAGCACTGCGGGACGGGACGGGACAAAAAAATTAGTCCCCCATTCATCTCTAGTTTGTATACAGTTGGGCAAAGGTTATTATCGACTGGCCAAGTGATGACGTCAATAATTGTGCAAGCATTTGTTTGGATCCATTCAACCCTCCCCCCATAACATAAGTAATTCCAAATAATTATAATTATTAAATAAAAAATATTATCATTATTATTATTGTGTGCACTATACCCTCCTACCGCTATGAGCAATGTTTAGTTACAAATAGCTCATTTTCATATTTTTTTTACCAACAATCTATGTTGTAAAAATTTTGAAATTTTGAAATTTTCACAGTTTAAAATTCAATTTTATTTTTGTTTTTTGACATTGAATTTAAATTTTGGTGCCACGTGAGAAATTGTTTGGGGTTTTGGGCGCTTTTTAAGTTAAAAATTAACGCCACAGATTTTTAAAATCTGACAACACTAGATCGGATTACAAGAGATTATAAATAATCTTAGAAGGAATTTACAAACGCCGAGTGAAAAAAATAGATGATTGTTTTCAGTTTAACTCGTTCATTATTTTATACAAATTCTCTTTCAAATTTTCAAATCCATCATCAATGGTTTTGTTTTTAACCCATCCACTGCATCCTAGTCTACCAAACCTTTCTCTCGCGGATCCCTCGCGGGTGAAGCCAGCCAGGAGTTAGCTTCGCTCTAATTTTTAGGGGTACGCCTCAATAAAAATCATCCGAGGTAACGTTGCGGGCAAGCCCGGAACCTTACTCTTCAAGTCTGCGAAAATATGGGGCAACAGCCCTGGTGCTTCGCACCAGACCAGAATAAATGAACCAATGGTTTTGTACATTTTTTTAAAATTTATTTTCAAAGTCTTTTTTATCTTCGTCCATTTTCTGAAGAAGCATCGCGGCTCAAGAATTTTCTAATAAATACTTCATTTTAGAGCCCCACGTTAGGCGCCATTTAGATGTAGTGGAACCAGCAGTGTGGTGTTAAGCATATACTGGCAGGCTAGGAAGCGGAAAACCGCAGTTCTATTCCTAGTCGCGCCATATACACTGCTGGGAAATCGGAGGTAGTACAATGGGCCCGGTTTAGAGGCCTAAGTGCGTGCAAGCTTGTCTTGCCTTCCACAATAAAATCCAGAAAAATCCAGATGTAGTGGATCGCTCCGTTTATAATAAAATGATTAAAATTGATGGGGCAAAATTATTCGAATAATTTCTATAACATTTTTAATAGCGCCACTTTTTAACTTGAGTTGCATATCATCTGTAAATCGCAGTTGTACCAACCGACGCGACGTAATCCTTCGGCTATAATTGAAGCTCGGATTGGTTAAAATTTGAGTTAACAAGAGTTAACCTTCTTGTGCACAAAGAGCATGTTACAATAGAGGCGTTGTGAATTACTGTCTTAATTATTATTCGTTATTCTGTATAAGTTTTTCGTATTGTTAATGTTAAAGTATTTGGTTGTAATTAATTAAGTGGAAACTTTCCTTTTATTAGCTCGATTTTAAATTTTTTTAAATTTCCAATTATCGAACGATTTGATAATCAGGGCTACCTCGGTCATTGTGGCTAATTCGATCGGGGTGGAATTAATCAAGATTTTGAGTTTTTTGGGGCACTTCTTGGTCTGGTCGATGTGGTTTTGGTTTGTACATTCGGAATTTGACGTTTAAGATTTACAGCAAAGATTTTGGTTTTCTCCCACATGGCGACCATTATTCTATTGTTTTAGGGAGCATTAGGTATATATTTTTGGTTTCATATTCTCCACAAATTGCTCTACAAATGAGCTAAACCGTAACACATCTTAGCAGGACCCTAGCTAGATATAAGTCATAGAAGGGGTTTTACCTTAAAGTTGTTAGACCTATTTTAACTTTTTTTGCTGTGCCGTAGGGAGAGAGGGAAGAGTTAGACCCCCAAAACCACCCCCTTATATACGGCTCTGCATCTTAGCTAACCAAAAACAAAATTAAAATGGAGGTATTGTGGTGACCAATAACGAAAGAGACTGTAATTATTTTTAAATTGGTAATGGATTAATATTACTACCATAATCTAAGCATATAAACAATTACAAAATGGATTATAGTGATTTTTACATTTTTTTTCAACAATACAAGAAGGACTGATACCAAAAGCCAAAATGTCGGATGGTGCTCAAAAGGGTAGCGGCTGCACTAAACCAAACGGTGACTATAAAGTAAACTCCAACGATGTATTGAAGTCAGATGAAGAGGAATATGAGGTATGTAATTTGATTGGAAGTGGTACCTTCGGACAAGTGGTAAAATGCTTAAAAAGAGGTTCTGATCAATTAGTCGCCGTTAAGATTCTTAAAAACAACCCCGAATTTGCCGAAGAAAATGAATTTGAAAACGATATCTTGAAAAAAATACTGAAAGATACCCCTGAAAAATTCAATTTTGTAAAAATTTTTGATTATTTTGTGCATAAAAATCATATGTGCTTTGCATTTGAATTATTAGAAGTCCATTTGGCTGATTTTTTGAAGTGTAATGTTATCCCAGCCAGAGCTGTTTGTTACATTCTGCACCAACTACTAACGGGGTTGGTAAGACTGAAACAATTGGGAATAGCTCATGGAGATTTGAAGCCAGAAAATATAATGTTGGTAGATTCGGTACGATTTCCTTATAGAATAAAATTGATCGATTTTGGAAGTGTAGAAATTATTAAAGACGCTAAACAAGGTAGTTACATTACGACAAGATATTATCGCTCTCCTGAAGTAATTTTGGGGTTACCGTATACCGAAAAAATTGATATATGGTCTGTAGGTTGCATAGCAGCGGAACTGTTAATCCGAGAAACTCTATATCCAGGACATTCCGAACATGATCAAATCGGACGCATATGTGAAATAGAAGGCTTGCCACCCAATTCGATGTTGGAGCATGGATCAAAAACTATGAAATTTTTTAATCTTACTACAGAAGGATATCAATTTAAAGCTATTCAAGACGACGCATCAAAAAATCTCTATGTTTCAAAAATTAAATATTTAGAAGACATTGTATCGTGTAATGTTCCTTCACATTTAAAGAACAAGAAATGGCTCGAAGAAATTTTTGACAGGACTCAAATTAACGGTTTAATTGTAGAAATGTTGCAAATGGATCCCGATAAACGAATTACCCCCGAAGAAGCGTTAAATCACAATTACATTTGTGGAGAGTATCGTAGTAAACAGTAAGATTTCTTGGAGATTGTATTATTATTTATGTTTTAAAATAAAATAAAATTATTGCTTTTGTTACAAAGCTAACGGTTTAAAAAAAATTAGATTACTTTAAAATAGTCATTTGGTTTTTGTTTTTTGACAATATACGATATCGGTATTGCACCAATATTGATGACCAATATTGTTTGCCGATATTCAGCCAATATTGGGGCAAAATAGGAAATCAATATAGCATTCACGCAAAAAAAAGATGTAGTTACATTTACATTTTTCGTGTAGTAAAATAATTGTAGTGACAGGAACAACATTTGTAGTAAAATTAAACGCACCTCTCATGCTGTTTATACTACATCAGTTGGAAAATGCACTTACGCATTGTTGTAAGATGAATGTAGTTAACTTTACAATTTTTATGTACTTCTAACTCTATAGAGTGTTGTTGCTTATCACTCAAAATAATTGATTTTGGTGTAACAATAAGATAAGTAAAAAGTACACTGGATTGTAGTAATTAAAATTTACCTCGTGTAATTATGTAACAAAATTAGTTTTGAAATGAATCGTGAAGTGAAAAGAATTATGGATGACTTTTTATTATTTAAAGGTAAGTACTCAATTTTTTAATGTTCAAAATTAAAAATCGGCAGTATAACGACGATTTTTGAGTTGCGGGCTACTTAAGCGCTCCCCGAAGATATTAATTTTACGAATGAAATCTCAACGTAATGTGAAGTTATAATTTAGCGATTTAGGTAAGGGCAAATGTTATGTATCGATTAGTTTGGTCAGAAATTGATTTTAAACTTGTCGATTTCCAGCGAATATTGACTTTGTCCTTATAGAAATATTTCTTTGTAAAATTTCGGTTCAAAAAAACACGTGGAGATTAAAAATTTTTAACAATGTAAAGTTTAAAGGTGTAATTCTAAGAATTGCAGAAAAGCTACCGGATTAAAATCTTATTCATTCTTATTGTCACATAAGCACATTTTTTTGAATCGTAAATATTCGTTAAACTACAATATAAATTTTTTTAATTATATTTTAATTGCTATTAATTAATAATAAATGAACTCGTTTTAACTAAATATCAAAAATTAAACAAATACCTATAGGTACTATTGGGATTAGTCTAGTGATGCATTAGTAATGAAATGATACATGAAAATTTAGTTCTAAAGATTGAAATTGTAAATTTTGAATAATCCACATAAAAATAATTTGCAATGCAGTTTTCATGACCGCTACTATATAATTATAGACAATACGATGTTATCAACAGCATTACGTAATTAACAATTCAAAATAATATTCAAAAATGTTGTGATACCACCCTGTATTCACCTTTTCTTATAGTATTCAGGTAAAAGAATATAAATTGTAAAGAATGTTTTAAAAGCTTTTATTCTTAAAACTATTATGCCATATATACGTAAAAAAATTTTTCCAGAGTGACAGTAAGCAATTAAATTTTAAGAAGTTCTTCTTTAAATACTTGCTACCATAAAATAGTAGATAATTAATAAAATTTGAATTACATATTTTCAAACTTTCAATAGATCGTTGCTTTGAAGATCACAACTTTCATTGATGCGCGCGCATTAGGATTTTTGTTGCAGGATTTTGTTGCTAGACGATAGACGCAAGTTTATTTTTTCACTTACCACTAGAGGCCTAGAGGGTCCACATGGTAATTATCTTAAATCATTTATACAATTGTACTACATTGTATATATGATCGAAGGTAATTATAAAATGAAGTGAAGATTTTTGCAACGTCCATATTTTTCAATTTGATTCTTCCTGCACTAGATGGCGCTCTACCTACCGACAAAATGACAGTCGCCATTTTCGAACTGCAGTGATTGCAGTTATTTTGACAAATTTGTGACAGTGCAACCAAAAGGAAATATTATGGCTCAAGAATTAAAAATTGAGGAAGATATAAGTGACATTTTGGAAAGCAGTTACGTAATTAAAACGGAAGATTTTGAAGACGTGAAATTTAATGTAGAAGATTTGCATCATTCAATTGACATTAAAGAAGAAAACAATGCGGGACAGTTAACACAGGAGAAGCTTGAAAGTAAATATAACAGCTTAAATTTATTAAAGGGTGCAATTTGTGGATTTAAAAATGAACACAAGCGCTCGTTAAAATTGCATTTAGGAACTGGTGCAGATGAGAAACCAAGGTTTGCTTGCGAGTTTTGCAAATACAAATGTTCGCATAAATCGAGTTTCAACAAGCATTTAACAACTCACACTGGGGAAAAACCGTACGCTTGTGAAATTTGTAATTATAAATGTGCGCATAAAGCAAGTTTAAAAACGCATTTGAAAATTCACACGGGCGAGAAGCCATTTGCGTGTAAAATTTGTGACTATAAATGTGCACAAACGGGTCATTTACAACAGCATTTAAAAATTCACACCGGTGAGAAACCGTTTGCTTGTGAAATTTGTGATTATAAATGTGCACATAAATCAAGTCTCAAAACGCATCTAAAAACGCACTTTAAGTCTCACACCGGGGAAAAACCGTTTTCTTGTCATATTTGTGACTATAAATGTGCACAGACAGGTCACTTACAGCAGCATCTAAGAACTCACACCGGAGAAAAACCGTTTGTTTGTGAAATTTGTGCTTATAAATGTGCGCATAAATCAAGTTTAAGGATTCATTTGAAAAGGCATACCGGAGAAAAACCGTTTACTTGTGAATTTTGCAACTATAAAAGTTCACAAAAGTCAGGTTTACGAAGGCATTTAATAACTCACACCGGCAAAAAGCCGTATACTTGTGATATTTGTGACTTTAAATGTGCGTATAAATCAAGTTTAAAAATGCATTTAAAAACCCACACCGGTGAGAAGCCGTTTTCGTGCGAAATATGCGACTATAAATGTGCTTATCAACAAAATTTGAGAACGCATTTAAGAATTCACACCGGTGAAAAACCGGTAACTTGTGACATTTGTGACTATAAATGTGCTCATTACTCAAGTTTAAAGTTGCATTTAAAATCTCACACTAAATAGTATTACACGTCTTAGGTGGCGAGACATCAGAGCAGACCTCAAAACAATAGGAATTGATGAAGACCAGATAGAGACGCTCATGTCAGAGCGAGAAAGATGAAGGAAATTGTGAAGTCAGCCAGGACCCACCCAGGGTTGTAAAGCTGCACGATTAGATTAGATTAGAAATAGTATTAATTAAATAAATAAAAGCTTTGTTCGCGATGACTCTTTTGGACACATTAAGAAGGGCATTTTTTTCAGGGCTTTTTTAATTTAATCAACAGATGGCGCTTACTTAAATATTTTTATAAAATAAGAGGAATTTGCTATATTTAAAATATAGCAAATTCGTTGAGATAATACTATTCTATAAACAATATTCTTGATCTTAAGCTATTTTGAGTTCGTATTGAGTATGTCAAAACACACTCACTTACAAAAAAAGATAATTAAACTTTAATCATGAATTGTGTTTTTATAAATAAATATTACGAACTCAAAATAGCTTAAGATCAAGAATATTGTTTATAGAATAGTATTATCTCAACGAATTTGCTATATTTTAAATATAGCAAATTCCTCTTATTTTATAAAAATATTTAAGTAGACGCCATCTGTTGATTTAATTAAAAGGGCCCTGAAAAAAATGCCCCTCTTAAGGGTTAATCCTGAACTATTCATCTGCGCCTGCGCAACCGAGAATGTATTCTGATTTTTTTGACGCCTTCCAGTTTAGCAACCCTTCCTACCGATAAGCACGCTTTGTTTATTTAATTATTTGTAATGCAAGTCAGTGCTGGATTAGGCCAGCGCGGGGCCTGTAGCAAATGTTGTCACGAGGCTCCCCTATTCTTTCGAAAGACTTTTTTTACTCCCTTTCTAACTAAAAGTGTTATTTTTCCCAAGGCGGGAGCAGAGATTTTTTTACCAACTTTTTTCTTAAAATAATAAAACTTTTCTGCCGGGTGCGGGGTCCGTAGCATTTTCTACTTCTGCTACTGCGTTAATCCGGCACTGAAACAAGTAGTAGTAGTGGGACTAGCAAAAATCTCAAAATGCATTTCATTCCGCGAACACAAAAGTTTTTACTGCAAACGATGAAATTATAAATGCAGGGTTGCCACAGATACACTTTTTTCACTTTATTCACTTTTTTGAAAATCATACACTTTTCTTCACTTTTTTAAAAAATAATCACTATTTTCACTTTTTTTACGATTTCACTTACAAAAATTAAATTTTTTGATACGTTTATAAATTTAGTAACTAGAATTTTTAAAATTATCGACGCATGTTGCTTGGAGCAAATGTAGACTAGCTAATCAACAAGTAAAATTATGAAATAGAGTTAAAAAAAAAGTAATTCAAAAAATTCGGGAAAAAAATAAGATGGGGAAAGGGGTAAAACAATCATTTGTGCCACCCGTAAAAATTTTGCTTAAAGGAAGTGGCCCACGGCTGGAATAAGTTTGACACCTCTGTACACGCAAAATAAAGAATCTCGTAAATTTATTCATGCGCGTCAGCAGTGGCGTAACTACCGGTATGCAAAAGCATACCGTCCGTGAACTCCTAGGGGCTTAAAAGCAGTGACGTAGCAGGAGGCGGTGCCGGGCCTCCGAGAAAATGAAGCAATCATGTTAGAGTGTAATTTCTTGTGAAAGGCAGAGGTATGGCCATATTTATGCGCAGTAGACATACGTGAAAATCGAGTCGCCACTGCCTTCTACAAAAAATTACGATATACGCAGAACAAATATTGGAGTAGTACGCATGTTGCTCGGAGGTAATGTAAACTGGTTAATAATAGTAGTTTATATCACAAGGGCGATAAAGGGGGTATTTTCATCCGCCGGGCGAAAGTTTATGAAACGAGCCGCGCAGCGGCGAGTGAATAATCGACCGAAGGATGAAAACCCTTATCGCCCGAGTGATATGAACAATTTTTCGTTATTTCAGGAAAAATATCCTACAAAATTCGCGATTTTATATAATAGCTCTAAAATAACAATCGATAGATGGCGTGAAGCTTGCAAGTCGTTGATCAATGTTTGTCTCTTTGGAGCGAAAAAGGTTGATTTTCTTTTGAAATTTCCGAACGACGGACAATTTGGTCTGACAGACAGCATGTTGAAATAACGGACGGATGGGTCACGTTATGCAATTATTGCAATAAAATCTCGAATTTTGTCGGATTTTATCTAAATCTATGATTTTGTAAATAAATGTAAAGTAACACTTAATTTAATTTTTTTGCAATTATTGCAAAAAAAATCTCGAATTTTGTCGGATATTATCTAAATCTATGATTTTGTAAATAAATATAAAGTAACACTTAATTTAATTGCCAATTTTTTAACTAAAGGTGTCGTAATTTCGTTATTTTGGGGATAATATCCCACAAAATTCACGATTTGTTTGCTCTGATATAACTATCGGTAGATGGCGTGAAGATCGCAAGTTGTTAGTCAAGTTATTGACAACATAAGTGAAAAACAGGAGTTCACCCGAACGGATGAATCGTTCGGGCAGGTATCTCAACAAGGACTGTTTTTATAGGTCCTAGGACCTTATAAAGTTAAGTTTTATAGGTCCTAGGACCTTATAAAACTTAGTTTTATGGTCGTGTTGTTCCCCCTTGAGGTGACCTTTTGAGAAAAGACCCCTTTTATAGGGCTCAAAACAGATACGTAACGGGGTCATTTATAACCTGAAATAACGAAAAGGTCATTTAAAGATAATTTTTTTGGAAAAAAAGGCCGATATGTACAAAATGTGTAAAAAATTGAACCGTTTGCAAGTTATGCTTTGCAAATTTAATAGGGAGTCAAAAAGGGGTCTTTAGTTGATGGTTATAGTTTAGATCTTCTTCATATTTGGTGTGGAGAAGCCCCATGACGTCCTGAACACGAATCACTAAAATTTTTTGCGCGGAAACTATTTATAAACCCGTAAAAAAATTTTGAAAATCATGGTTTTCAATAGTAAATGTGCAGGAAAAATGGCTTAAAGAGCTCGAGCGCAGCGAGAAGTGCTTTAAGGCCCGATATTTCAGTAGACAGTTAAGCTTTCGCTTAAGCTAATCTCAAGTTTAACTCAGTTCAGCCAATCAACATCCCGCATTTAACCATGTTGATTGGTTGAACTGAGTTAAACTTGAGATTAGCTTAAGCAAAAGCTTAACTGCCCACTGAAATACCGGGCCTAAGTCAATTTTTCCTTGCACAACCATCTTGCTTTTAAAATCCACGCAAACGAGTTTCACTCCTCAAAGATCCACCATTTTCCTTAATCCACGGGCCTAGGGGTATTTTTTAAATTAGTGTAGTTTTTACAAAATTGGCCCGAAGCGTAGGCTAGCGCAGGGTCAATTTTTGTAAAAACCACCACGGCACGAGGAGGATCTACGCAAAAACCAAAATAAAAAATTTTTCCTTTTTTCCGAGACATTTTAACTTCTCCCTCCCCCCTCCCATCAAAAAATTTCAATTCCAGGTTATGACCATAAACTAGAATCATACCAAAGTTCTCAAATGCACAAAGAGCAGTTCGAAACACTGATTCTAAAAAAAAGGGGGCCCGCTGTGGGTCTTGCCCCAGGACCTGTGGTGTTAGCTTGCTAAGTTACTGCCCGAAGTAAAATATTTTTACACTATTTGTCACTTTTTTCAAAATTTTGTATACACTTTTCTTCACTTTTTTTTGAAAATTTACACACTTTTTTCACTCACTTCTTACTTAGAACTCTGTGGCAACTCTGTAAATGCGCATGTGCAGGGTGTAAAAAATACGTTTGGGATTTCTTCGCAAACAAAGCTAATATAAACTTTTTTTACTAAAAAATACAAAATAGTTTTTTTCTTCCCATCAATAGATGGCGCATTCTCTAAATTTACAATCGATATTTAATTATAAATTACGCCTGTCATTGGTTGCAAAGAAAGAGAAAAATTTCATTGGTTTTGTAAGGCGCGTCTTTTGAGATCATTCAAATTCTGCTCGTTACAAGACTTTATTTACGAATACTTGAAATTTAAATGAAGAATATTAAAGATTGGCATTTTAACTGAGCCATGACATATTTTAGATTTTAAAATTAATTTTACGTTTTTGATATAAAATTGACAATGAACACAAACAAAGTGTCACTTTGTTATTAAAACCGATTAAGAATTAGATTCAGACCTTCGGAAAATTTCCTTCTTTTGATTAAAAGATATCATTGCTGTAACTATAAAGAGCGAAAAAGCTGACATTAGCGTCATCTAGAGTTGAAAATTTTCATCAAAGAAGTTCACTTTTTTAACGCTAGAAGCGCTAACGTCAAACTTTCTTGCTCCTTTATTGGAGAATTAGCGAGAAATCTCGACAGTAGCGCCTCTAGCGATAAAAAAGTGAACTTTTGTCATGATTTTTTTTTATTGGGGGAGGGGAACTTTCTCGCTTCTTACAACCGATTTAAAACTATAATTTGATTATTAAAAGAGTTCTTAAAATCACACCTTTAAAACCAATGAGCTTTAAAATGTAAAGTTAGCTAAATTTTTGTATATAAACAATATGTAAAGTAAAGTAATAAAACCGATATTAATTTTAGATTTGTTTGTGTTAACTACTTATAGACCAAGAGCCAGCGACAGTTTCATCCAGGATTTTAGGAGTCGTGAAAATTTTATGGCTTCAGATACACACTCCCTAAATACAAAACCGAAAATGGCAGACATCTTTTTTTGGTTGAATAAAAGAGTAATTCGCATCTTAAAATCGCAAGAATTTGTAGAGTAACGTGGGACTCGAGGGATGGTAAAAAGGTATTCGTTAGGGGTACCTACAAATTATAGATAACAACAGGAGTGAGCGGCAATCTGTGTGTATGGGGGGGGGGGACACGTAACTAAAAATAGCAGACGTTTTTCTGGTCTCAACAAATGGGAAACCTCAAACTTTTTTATCTACGGCCTTGAATTATTAAAAATGAGATATCTGGTGGAACCGAAGTGTTATCTAGCGATGACCCTTTTTTTGTGACCCTCGGCTCCGGTTTGTTTTGACAAACACTGTACTAATTAAAAATATCCCCTTAAACCGGTCTTACTCGGCAAAGTATGCTAGTAGAAAGAGGGTAAGGGTGGATCTGAGATTTGCCTTAGACACCCCTAAATCGTAATATTTGCTAGATGTTAACTGTTGTAAAAGAAGATGTTAGACTAAGTAAATCTACACGTATCGTTAACAGAATACGTCCATAAAGTCGAATTTCGCGCAAAAATTGGAGAGTTTAAAATCGATTGTTAGCTAAACTAATCAAAATATATGATGACATTCCTCCGTATGTAAAACGCTTTATTTATCTAAAAAGTATCTACCCGAACTTCCTCTTAAGGCTACAAAGGAGTACCAAAAAGGAGATCGTTTTATTACTAAATTTAACAGTAAAGCTTCTCTATAGATTTCTTATTTTTCAGGATTGGAGTGCAAACCAAGACATAAAAGTGGCCGATCCATTTCATCTCCGAACGGGAAGTCTAAAAAAATTATATTTGCGATTTTATTAGTGGTTTATATACAGACACAATATATGAAAATTTAATTTTTTTCTAAAATGGTCGAGCGTCTAATTTATTTTTTTCTAGATTATTTGTGATGGAATGATTTACTACAACGCGACGTTTTTATTTTGTATTGTAGTATTTGTAAATTATAAAACACAGTCTTTTAGCGTTGATTTTGGGCGCCCTGTAGGGTATTTCAGAAGAAGCAAAACTAACGCCATCTACATGTCGGCACATTTCTATGGCACGTTTTTGTTCATAAGGCTGCGTATCTTGTTATTTTTCTATCAACGCTTTTAGTCATTTATGCCTTGAATTGTTTGAATTATTATAATATTTTATTATTTAGTATTTACTTAGACTTTTGGTTATAAATTATGATTAACCTAATAATTTATAATTTCTAAATTTTCTAACAATTCATACTTTAGGAGATACTTAACGTTATATTAGAAAAATTGTCGGTGAAAACGGCCATTAGTGTCGCAAACATAGTAATAATATTAGGCTATTGATTATGTCATATAGAAAGGAACTAAGACGTTCATGGGTTTTTACTGTAAGAATCGGTCAATGGGTCATTTAAGAAAAAAAAAAACCGGCGAGTGCTTTTAAATTAAAGGGTGGAAATTGGAGAGAAGGGTGAAAATGCACTCTTTTCAGTTTTTTCAATTTATCTTGCAAACGAAGCAAAATTTCGATATACTTTATATGAAACTTTTTGTAGAGAATTAAATTTTCCATAAATGGTTTACTTAAAAAAATTTAAAACATTTTTTATGCCAAAAATGTTGAAACAAAATTTTAAAAAAATGCCAAAATTTCGATTTTTTTCATTTTTGCTTACATGCATCGGCTATTTTTTTGAACCTTTAACAAGGTTTGAAAAACCAAAAATGACAAGTGCCAAATTGTAAAAGAAGGAAGTAAGCGACTCAAGTACCACAAAATTTACTTTCAAAACCCACAAAGAGTGGTGACGTTGATTGTGATAAAAATAAATAAAATTAAGGAAAACTAATCAAAGAAGGTCACGGAGAAGACTGTTATCGTTGTTATATGGAAAATCCAGCTGGTTAAGTAAAAGTGATAAAGAAGTTAGCTATCGCACATCCTAGTTTGAGGTCGGATACTAAACTTACTCGTTCCAGGAAAAAGTAATTTAAATTTAAAAATAAATCAAGAAAATTTCGAAGTCGATAATTAAACGGGATAAAAAAAACAATATCTTCTATAATTTATTAGAAATAGATTAGGAGGACCCTGAAAGAAAGTATAAATTTTAACTTGTCTTAATAGTCCGGGAGCTGGCAACATAAAATTTTGTAAGATTTTATAAAGATTAATTTTGCTTTATTTGTGTCATATTAGAGCTACAAAAATCTAAAATTGACTTCTGGATAGCGTACCAGCGCGACAGTGATTCACAGCGGCCTGCCCGCTAGGCTAATTATAATGTTAAAAAAAGGGTAAATGTTGAAAATTATAAAAGCTGAAACTTTTTATATTATTAAGACATAAAATGATCTCTTGCCACTTTTTCCGTAGACCAGTCTACTCTGCCATAGTCACATTTATGTAAAAAATTGGCCAATTCTGATTGGTTTCTAAACCTCACTTTTGTGTGACGTCAGCTACCACCGGTGACAAAAAATTAAAGCCTGGCCCAAATTTATAGCTACACCACTGTTCATAACAGCATCATAAAAATGCTCCTTTAAGATTTAAGAATAAATTTTTATAAATTCTGATCATATTATAGTAACATAATTTTCCTCTTTTTAAAAATAATACGTTTATCTTATCGATGAGGTTAGCATTAAGGAAAATCCTGTTTTAAGTTCTGAATGTTGATTATTAAAACATTAGGTATTCAATTATCAGTTGGTGAACAAATCGGTCACAATGCATTTCAGTACTAAATTTATTGTATTTTTTGCAATTAGTGTTCTATTGCAAAATGTATGCTGTGAATTGAATGAAGGTAATGAATTTTATTTAATGAAGTATTAATTAGGCACTTAGTAATTAGGCAATTTTTTAAATTTTAAAATGTTAAAAATAAATAATAATATTTTAAAATATTTGAATTAATTAAATGATGGTTGATTTATACTAAACATTTAACATTTATCATTTAAAAAATTGATTAACATATTACAATTTATGCAAATTATTTAAAATTCTAACATTTAAGAGATGGTTATAACTTTCATCTAAGATTTAAATATTAAAAAAAATCAACAAATCACAAAAATCAACTTCTTAAATGATAAATGTTAAGTGTAAAAATGCTTCTTTTTTAATTGTTTAAATTAATTGAAAACTTTGTTGATTTTCAAAATTTTTGAAAAAATTAATTCTATTTGTAGGAGAAACTTGTTTTTTGCCTCATTTGAAGAAGAATGGCGTATGTACATTAATTACATCGTGTCCATCTGCAAGTGAAATTATTAGAAGTGAAAAATATACACTATGTGGTTTTAAAGATAAAATACCAGTTTTATGTTGTGAAAATCATGATATTCCTAAGGAAACACCAACTGAGCCACCAATAAATCCAAAAGAAGTACATTCACGTAATAACATAGGTAACAAAGATTTATCATGATGGTTCATCATTGTACTATGTACCCATATTATGTATTACCTACTGTACTTTTGTAATTAATTATAATTCATATTTGTGAATAATAATAATCATTTTTAAAGAATTGGTTGTTTAAATTAAATTAACAAATAATAAAAATGTTTCGATACGGGTGAAGCTACAACTTTATTCTGGCCGTCTCGCTGGTTCTCCAGGCTGGGGGTTCTACGTCGAGCTGGCTCCTCGTCGTAGGTAAAAAATGTAAAATGCTTACAAAACCAAACGCCGCCTGGCAATGTTTGCAAATCATTGTCATTTTCATCATATATGAAAATAACTTTTCAGTTATTTAAAATTTTTATTAGATTCTTTCATACATTTTCATAATTCAAACTAAAATTATTTTGACTTCTAACTTCAATCATACCGACCTAGCAAGCAAAACTAAAATCCACATTAACTTTTTCATGCAGGTTTCATAAGTTCACGTAATTTTAAGTAATTTTTATCATCCAGCGCTTTGCATAAATCGTCGCGACACATCAGCTCAAAACACAACATCAACCTTGACAACGAATTTTCTAACGTGACATAGTTAAAAACTTCATATCCTAGTTCTATTTGTCTGTTGACGACATCAAAGAGATATTTAGCGGCTTCCCTGAAAGTATAACATAATTAATTAAAAGCATGCAACTTATTAAAGGTCATTACGAGTTTAAAAATAAATTTTTATAATAAAAACTATCACCCTCATGCAAATCCGGTTGAGCGGGTCAATCAAGACGCGAGAAATTTAATTCTTTTTGATGAAACGTGGACGTTTCCCGCAGCTAACAAGTCAAAAATTATCCTCCAATATTTAATTTAACTTACACGTAATATTTACTATATAAATAGATCAACCCTATATTAGTAGAAGATTTACAAATAACATCCTGTTCCGGATCATTACATCTCATTTCGCAAAATGTGTATGTGGCTCGATTTAGCCTATTGTTAAGTGCAAAACTTTTGCCCAAACAAGTCAATAAGTATATAAATTTCTCATAGTCGTTTTCTCTATCTAAAATCGACTGATAACAATCGATAGCTTTTTGATAATCTTGATCTATTTCACATAATTTGGCTATAGCGATTTGTAAGTCCGAATCACCTTGGTTCCTTCGTGCCCCTTTTACAAACATTTTTATTTATAAGTCCTCGAAGCTGCTCTCTAAAAAATAATGTTACAATAATCCCTAACTCCGCTCGAATATATTATATAACTTACTTCTCTATAGTAGTTTCAATTTTATCCTCCATTGTAAAATTTGGCGGTACTATATCTTCATAATCGGGCTCATTTTTGAACCAATTGAATAATGTTTGACAAGCTTGGTAGATGCAGTGCTCGTGCAAGTAAGCATCAGTTAAAAAAAATACGGTTCTACGTATACTATTACAGTCGTAACCAAAATTATTGGTGATGTACTTGGAAATGGTAATTGCATCGCAATATTGTTCGTTTGATACTAAACATTTGGTTAAACTTTCCAGGAAACTTTCAGACGTGCTAGTTGTTGAGTAAAACTGTTTCGTTTCCACCTTTCAAAATTCATAACTATGGAATTAATTTCATCCATACTAAGTTCCTATAAAATTAAAAAAATAATATTACATCGATAAGTTGTATTATTAAGAGGGCGCTACATTCAGGAGAGTAAAGGAGAAAACTTTTGTATAAATTTCAAAAACTGAACGTTGTATCGATGTAATTATTTTTTTATATTACTAAAAAAAGAATATTAAAGGTAATAACCAATTTTGAGCGCTTTAAATTAAGACTAAATAAGTAAATTTAATTTTTAAAAACGGACAACTTTGAATTTTTATGACAACCAATCTTGATGAAACTTTGTTATTGCCTTCTGCAAGTTATTATAAAGACAAAACCTAATTTTGAAGCGGTTTCGGGATCAGTTATAGAAAAAATATACAAAACATTAGAATCAAAAAGTTTATAGGTCATAGATAACGATGACGATGTAGTTCTGCCAGCGCCACCTAATGTTTTCCTGTAACTAAGAAATGATAATGATGAGTTCTACAAGTAAATTATAATTATTGTTTTAAAGTGAAACTGTAGCAAGAAATTATTACCATTCACGTTGAAAGTGTTTAAGGCCAATGCATTTTCGTTTCCATATTCTTGTTCCATTTGATTGGTTAGAAATAGTTGACTTGTTCTCTCTTGAGGTTTTGTGACACGTGCGTGACCAACTGTGCAACGGGGTTAACTTGACCACAGTTTACCTCTAGTAATTTTCGAAAATCCACTTTTAATGCTATTACCTACCGAAACAAGTGCATGAAATTAATTAAACAAAAGTTAAAAAAAAAACATATTAATCGAGCACCCTGATTTAGGCTTTAACTACTTACCTCTTTTATGTTAAATTTTCACACAATCACACAAATATTGCTATAAATAAAACTATCGTTCAGCGCTATCACACCCTATTAAATTTCTAAGCGGGATTGATACTTGATACTTTACCTAAGTTGCTGATAATAAATTAATGAACCAATAAGAGGTAAGCAACAGAAATTATAGAAAGATCATTATCGTGTTTCAAATTCAAATTTACTATGCGATTAATTTTTTTCTGAATAAAAAGTGAAAACTAGAAGGTCACAACGGTTTTACATGACCTTTTATTCTTGATTGATCGGCCCGGAGCCGACACGTAAAGGTGGCAAGGTTGTAAACAAAACAAAACATTCCTAAGAAAATGTAATAGCTCTGTTCTTTTAGTCAGTTTGAAGAGTTTAAAACCGTCAGACGCATGCGCAGATTAAAATTTATAACGTGAATTCAAAACTGCAGAAATAAGAAAGGCCTATCATTCGGGTAGTCTCAGCTTCACAAGGCGGTACAACTCGGTGACCGGATCCTCGAACCTAGAATTTCCGCTTTGTAACTCAACCAGCGATCACATCACACTACCACTACGGGTTCCCACCCCATAAATCCAGCCACATTTGAGAAAATTATAGTAACACCAGCGATCAGAAATACCAAACAAAAGAAGGCACCAAGACCTGATGGCATCACAAACGCTAGTCTAAAAGAACTTCTCAAAAAAGCCTTGGTGCGCTCTGAAAGCGGCTCTAAGACTGAGGCACTTCCCGGACGAAGCATTTTTAGATAGGTAATGGCCGATCTAACCGTTATCTATAAGCTCAGAAAACCAAAAATTTTACCCAGTAATTACATCACGATTAGGCTTCTTTCAACAAGGGTTAGATGAGCTACTAAAAATTTATTGGGAAATTGATGACCGTCGGCCCAAAATGTAATGGTCACGACCCAAATCAGGCGGTCATGATGAGAAACATATTAAGATCGCGAGCAAAAATACGCGTACGCTCAAGTTTTTCACGGAGGGAGGGGGCGAATGCCTTTACTTGCTTCTCCGTCAGTGAAAAAAGCTAAAAAAAATTTGGTAATTTATGGAGAGAATTGTGGGGAGTGAGCTTTTTATTCTCAATCAAATTATGTTTATATGGTTATAAATGAGCCGCGGTTTTAGCCGTCGATGCGGAAATTTACCGGTATCCCGGTGAATCCATCTCATGGAAAAGATCCTCAAGCGCATCATACTTTACAAGTTACTAAAGGCACTCGAAGCGAAGAACCTAGTCATCCAGGACGAACAGTTTAGTTGTCCTTTCTGGTCATTCCATCACCCATCAGATCCTAAGAGTGGTTAAGCAGATCTCTAAGGAACTCACAGAAAAAAAGCGACCGTTGCTACATTTTTGGATAATATGTCAAAAGTCTCTTCGACAAGGTATGGATGGCTTAATAGTCTTAAGCTGTTTCCAATTTCTGAACTCAAAATATTTTCTGAAGTCTACCAAATATCTAGGAATCATCCTAGCAGCAGCGTCTTACCTAGAAGTATCAAATCACAAAACTTGGTAATAAAATCAGGCCTCTAATGGCAACATTTGACCCTTTGATTTGTCGCAGAAGTATTCTGAAAAAATTCCTCAAGCTAAGACCGTTAAAAACCGTCATCAGACCCGTAATTACTTGCGCAGTCCCAACGTAGTATTTCAATCCAGATTACCAATATAAGAAACTCCAAACTTTTTTTACTCTTTTTGCCAAGCTAAATCTCAACTCATAATGGTACATCATTACGGTTTGATTCAATCAACTGAGAAACTGTAGTACAATGTTGGGTCATGCACGTTCGCAATAGATAAAATGGAACGATTTTTACCTATTGCGCATGAGCTGATCTTTCCCATTTACGGTTTTGTATTTAGAGAGTATCTATCTATACGCCATAAAATTTTCATGACTCTTAAAATCCAGGATAAAATTCGTCAGTAACTCTTGTTCTAATTCGATCCAAGGTATAAATCATCTGTGGTCTTAGGAACCAATACCAACATTATACAAGCTGAAATACTTGAAATTGCACTATGTGCCCATGAATGCCTACAAACAAGTCAATATAATGTCTGACAGCCAAGCTGCGATAAAGGCACTCAGGGCTTTGAATCTTTATCTCTATTGGAATGTAGACAATATCTCAAGACCAGGTCATGAGGGACATTAAATAGTTGCACTACCTCCAATACTTACAAGCCATTGAATTAATTCAAAATTGCTAACTTTTTGTAAGTTTTGTAAAGGACCCCGCTACGGCCTTATGGGTTTTGGGTCCCAGTCAAATTTAACTATAATGTAGGATATTGTAGTTTATAACATGCTGATAAAAAGTGTCCATGGGCACAAAGTCAAAAAATGGACAGTTTCCGAGATATAAGGCATTACAAAGTTTGTCCAGTCATTCTACGAAAAACACAATGATAAAGTCAAAATTGATACTACCCGGAAACAAAAAATAGGGCTGTGTAAATGAAAGAATTTTAAAACAGATAAAGTTTTTTGCATCGCTCTAGCTAGTGTATTACATAACCTAAAAAATTAAACAAAGTCGAAAATGCGGTTTCTTGCGACTTAAGAAAAAAAACGAAAACGGCAAATTTTGACGGCATTTTTCGTTTTTCTCAGAAAATAAATAATGAATCAGTATTTTAACTTTCTACAACTTATTTTCTACAACTTTTTCATTTAACTTTTTTTTTGTTGGAAAATTCATTTTTTTTTAATTTCAAGAAACCGCTCTTTCGACTTTGTTTAATTTTTTAGGTTATGTAATATACTAGCTAGAGCGATGCAAAAAACGCTATCTTCTTTAGAATTTTTTCTTCTACACGGCAGTATTTTTTTTTCTAGGTGGTATCATTTTTGACTTTATCATTGTGTGTTTCATAGAATGACTAGATTAACTCTTTAATGCCGTATATCTCGAAAACTGTCCATTTTTTGGTTTTGTGCCCATTGACACTTTTTATTATTATGAACTACATTATGAACTACAATATCCTAAATTTTGATTAAATTTGACTGGGACCCAAAACCCATAAGGCCGTAGCGGGGTCCTTTAGACATAAAAAAATGCCAAATTGACCAACTTTTGGATGTTTTTGCCAACTTTCTAAAACATTGAGGGAGGGGAAGTTTTCCTCATCCCCCCTCATAAACACGTCCCTGATTGCCAAATTTAGAATTGCTCCTCTCTGAAGAAAGTTTGTTGGCCACGTTTCTGAGTCCGCCAGTTGACTGTCGACTACAGTTATTTTACATTCAGTACGTAGTTTGCTAGACTGGTCTTCAGATGTGCCTGTAACCCTGGTTTTTATTAATGGTAGCAATTCATCAACTTAGGGGCACTGCCGGCTTAGCGTGCTTTCTAAAACAAAGAGACTTTGTCATACTCATGAGTATGACCTGCAGGTTCAAACCCGGTACCTCATATCTGCAGTTGCATCTGTTAGCTGCAAGGCAATGATCGTCTCATATTGGTACATAATTTGTTACTATTTACTTTTTTAAAAGGGAATGTCATGTGTTGTGTCACATCAAATTTTTTTATGTAGTAATATTTAACTGTAATGTAAATAATTGCGAATTTAAAGCGTTAAAGTAAGGCATTTTAGTAGGTAAGGCAACCCATGTTAAGTTTAAACGGTTTCAAACTGTTAAAAAAATTGTAAAAAACTGTAAAAAAAATTGCACATTTATCAAATACATTTATTAATTTAAAATAATAATAAAACAATTTGTGTTTGGAACATTTTGAAAGTAGAACCACCGACTGCTGTTAAAGCGACGTTGCCAAATGTACGTTCACGGCTTGTAAGTATAGGAGGCAGTGATAGCTGACAAACTATAGTTAAAACAGCCTAAACAAAAACGCCCCCGACTGCACCCAAACCATTCTGTAGGCTATCCAAAACACACAGAGGAGTGGAAATCCAGAAGTGTGAAGCAGAGAAAGAAGATTCATGTTGGGAAGCTTCTGGCCTAGCATGGCCAGTATTAGTGGCACACCGCTCTCTAAAGTACTCGAGTTCGTCCTAAGTTTGGGGTGGCTTGAGGAATAGGAAGCTAGTGGGCTGCTAACATCAGAGGTAGCATAATGGGCCTGTTTATGTGGCCTGAGTGCACGTGAACCATGGTTTGCCCTCCACTTTCAATCCAGAATCCAAATCTAGCAGAGAAAGAACGAAATTAGATTTATTACGGGGTTGGTTGCTGGACATTTCCCAGTGAGATATTACCTCAAAAAAATTGAACTGGAAATCGGAGGTCGAATCCGTCGAACATATTCTCTAAACTTACAATGCTTTAGAAAAAATTAAATACTCACAATCAAGAGAGTGCTAGACACAAGCTACCAAAATATATATTTTTTTTCTAATATATCTTTGAGGCATTCCACACCAAATCGACCACTTTTAAACCCGACCCCTTTTGATTTTCCTGAAATTTTTACATAATTATACTATCTCACCAAAAACAGTTCTGTGAATTTTTTCAAAATTTTTTATTCAACCCAAAAAGAGTTACGAATTTTTAGAAAGACTGATGTTGTTTTTCTTCAAACGATCGTAACTATGTCAAAAATTGACTAATCGGAACGTTTTTTTTTGTTTTTGTTTGTCTTTAAACGTACTTTTCAGGAAAAAATACAAAAAAAATATTCAAACTTGGATTCTACAAAATTTTTCATTTTTTCGGAGAAAATCATTGATTTTTCAAATTTCGACACTTTTGATTTTTTATTTTTTTATTTAAAAAAAAAATCTGTTTTATTCCGCGTTTAACAACGCTAACCCCATAATGGGCCGACATTTCTTTCTATTTCTTTTGTTTAATTAAAAAATATTATTTGCGTAAAAATAAAACAAAATATTTTTTAATTAAATAAAAAAATAGAAAGAAATGTGGGCTCATTATGGGGTTTGCGTTGTTATACGAGAAATAAATAAGAGTTTCTTTTGAAATAAAAAAATCAAAAATCAAAATTGGACAAATTTGAAAAATCAATGATTTTCTCCGAAAAAATAAAAAATTTTGTAGAATCCAAGTTTCAATATTGTTTTTGTATTTTTTCTTGAAAAGTACGGTTAAAGACGAACAAAAACAAAAAAAAGAACATTTTAATTAGTCAATTTTTGAAATAGTTACGATTGTTTGAAGAAAAAAACATCAGTTTTTCTGAAATTTTAACTTTGTAAAAAATTTTGAAAAAAATTACACAACTGATTTTACGTATTCTACTATTCCATCAAAAACAGTTCTGTAAATTTTTTCAAAATTGTTTACAAAGTTAAGAATTTTTAGAAAAACTGATGTTTTTTTCTTCAAACGATCATAACTTTTTCAAAAATGGACTAATCAAAACGTTCTTTTTTTGTTTTTATTTATCTTTAAACGTACTTTTTAGGAAAAAATACAAAAAAAATATTCAAACTTGGATTCTACAAAATTTTTTATATTTTCGGAGAAAATCATTAATTTTTCAAATTTTTCCACTTTTGATTTTTTTATTTCAAAAACAACTCTGATTTATTCCGCGTATAACAACGCAAACCCCATAATGGGCCAAAATTTTTTTCTATTTTTTTTGTTTAATTAAAAAATATTTTGTTATATTTTTACGCAAATAATATTTTTCAATTAAACAAAAGAAATAGAAAGAAATGTTGGCCCATTATCGGGTTTGCGTTGTTATACGCGGAATAAATTAGAGTTCTTTTTGAAATAAAAAAAATCAAAAATCAAAAGTGTCGAAATTTGAAAAATCAATGATTTTCTCCGAAAAAATGAAAAATTTTGTAGAATCTAAGTTTGAATATTTTTTTTGTATTTTTTCCTGAAAAGTACGTTTAAAGACAAACAAAACCAAAAAAAAAACGTTCCGATTAGTCAATTTTTGAAATAGTTACGATCGTTTGAAAAAAAAAACAGCAGTTTTTCTAAAAATTCGTAACTTTTTTTGGGTAGAGTAAAAAATTTTGAAAAAATTCACAGAACTGTTGTTGATGAGATAGTATAATATGTAAAAATTTCAGGAAAATCAAAAGGGGTCGGGTTCAAAAGTGGTCGATTTGGTGTGGAATGCCCTATTTGCATCAATTGTTATATGCTAGAATATTTATCTAATCTTACAATGCTTTAGTTCGACTCGACAGTAAAATTTGGAAAAAAGTTGGCAAAAACACTCAAAAGTTGGTCAATTTGGCATTTTTTTGTCTAAATTTACAAAAAGTTGCCAATTTTGAATTAATTCAGTTGGTAAATTTGGGATTGCTCCCCCCTGAAAAAAGTTGGTTGGGCACGTCCCTGCACCCAAGGAGGTGAAAAGAAACCTCTCAGGAGCATTCTATGTTCTGCTGGCAAAATTGAATTTGGGTGATTTGAGCCGCAAAAAAATTAAGGGTGGTAAGTTTGTGACTAGAACAAATACGCATGATTATAACGGATGCATTCCAAAAAAATAATAATAGTACTTAGTTTCTTCAAATAAATTTATTTTTATCTAGAATTTTTATTTTATTTATTATTTTTGAAGAGGGAGGCGCCAAAATATAAGTTTTACAAAAGCGCCTCTACAACCCTGGGCGGTTTCACAAATTGGAGATCGTTACAAATTTTACTTTTTACCCTGTATACGAACAAATTCAACGGCGATCGTCGACTCGTCATAAAACGTTCTTACACGACAACTGTTCGTTTTGGTTGCTTGGTTACTACAAGTTGTTTGTTAAATTAATTATTGGTGTGTCAGAAAGAATCTACCGGTTTCAAACTACTACATTTTTGGCATGATTTTTTATAAGAAAAATTTAACTATGGGTAATTAATTATAATATTAAATATACCAATATGGTGGTAATGCTGTAAACTTTAATTTTTAGATTTTACGTTAGCCGAACCGACTACTTTCCACATGAATTTGAAAATTTGATACAAAATCTACAACATGAAGAATTTAACAAAATAATGGACCACCAAATAATGAAAAGGTTCGAAAATTATATTAAGTGTATTATTCATTAATTATTATCGCGATTTCTTTTCACACCTCCCAAACTTCATAAATGTCATCGAGACTTGCTCGAAACGAAGATAAATTTTGCTGGTTTGTCAAAATTCAAATTGTACACTCAATTGCCCAAATACAGATTAGTTTTGGTAAAATGATTTTCAAAATAGTCGAACGGTTAGAATTTCGACAATTTTTAGGCGATTCTAGGAGCCAAAAAAATTATCGCTTGGCGTCTAGTCTAACTGCCTTAAGTTTGTGAGTTCTGAATTTTTGAAAATAGACAATTGCTACGGGAAAGGTAATGCGTAGGTTCCAAGTTCGATTGAGTAAATTGTTAATTAGACCTACACCCAACGAAATTGTTCGATTATTTCATAATTTGAAGAAAGTCAACAAAATAACAACAAAAAATTTATTCGTCTTTATAAATTATTATTACATGTTATTAATTTTCCATAAAAGTCAGGTACAAATAGCAAAATTATAATTTATATCTTTAAATTTAAACAGATTTTTTAGTTTTTACTTTTTATAGGAACAATTACGATTTACAAGTTACAGCACAGTGGAAGACATAAAGTCCAAATAACAGGAAATATAATTTATCATTTAAATAATAATGAAGACCACAAAAAATTTACATTGATAATAATACTAATAAATTTAACAATTTTTCGAAATCTAATCAAGAACTTTTATCTCACCTGTACAGAAAAATAATATTGATAAACTTAGTTATAAGAAAATTACTCAATCATATGAAGTTTTCAAATTTAGAAAAAACCAATTTGGTTTAAAAGCACAAATTGCTGTATAATTTGGAGCAACAAATTTAATATAAAATTATCAAAACTTATAAATACACCAACGTTTTTACCAAAACAACTTTTTAGGTAATTTTTATGAAAATACTTCGGAATTAAATGGGTGGTTGTGGGTTTTCAGATAAATTTTTAAACACAAAGTTTTGGAATTCGTTGAAAAAAAGTTTATTGTAATAATTTTTCAAGTGATTCCAATTTTTTATTATGGTAAAATATATTGAAAAGTCTTCTCTTAAATAAAGCAAAAATTATGTCGAATACCTCTATTTTCTCCCTACAAGCTGGAATAAAATTTCACCACTAACCAAAACATTTTCATTTCAAAATAATTTTTCGCAAAGTTAATTAATAAAAAAAAGGTTTGAAATATGCAGAAAACTTGAAGTTCATAAAACTAATTTCAAAATTTGGTAAACTGTGATTTACTTAAATTTCAAATTTGAACGAGGTAAATAAGCAAAATTAAACTGTGGATATAAGTTACAACAACAAAAATTTGATAATCTAAAAAAATTATTTTAATTAGCTTAGGTGTGGTTGTAAAATTTGGCCAAAGGATAAAAACACTCCAAAAATCGAGTTACTAGTTGTTGGGTTATCCTCGGAATTTAAAAACGACATTTTTACCATCAGTTACAGTTAAGCTGATTTTGCAAATCCAATTTTTTAACGATTACATATTTCTTCCTAAACT
Source organism: Rhagonycha fulva (assembly GCA_905340355.1). Lineage (NCBI taxonomy): Eukaryota > Metazoa > Arthropoda > Insecta > Coleoptera > Cantharidae > Rhagonycha > Rhagonycha fulva. The sequence goes on from HG996559.1 coordinate 15,675,403, forward strand.
CTATTTTTCTAAATAAATTTTGTTACTTTTCTGTGATAAATATGAGAACCAGGACTTTAAAATAAGGTGACATTTTTGTTGGATAACAAATGTGTACTAACAGAAATTTTTGGCTCGACTCCAAATTAGAGAATCCGTCCGATTTGAGGATAAATGAGAACATAATATTATTATAAAATGTTGGAATTCAATTTGACAAGTTTTGGCTTCATAAACCGTCCAGTTTTTAAATAAAATGTAATTTGGAAAATATCAAATTAATCTGATAATCATTTAGTTAAATTAAAGTTGTTATGTTTGTCGGTTAAATTGTAATAAATTGTTACATGTTCCATTACATGCAATTAAGAAAATTAGAGTAACGGAGAATTTAACGACATTTTGATTAATATCGACGCATTTTTCAAATTTGTTTCTAATTTGCTATCTCCAAGAGTTTTTGCTGTATAAAAAAGATTTCACCAATCCAATGTTTCTTGGTGTTATTTTATCTTTTCCAATTTTGAGTTTTAATTTCGTCAATTTTTATGTATTTTAATGATTTCTTTAAGAGGTAAAGTAGATCCCGAATTTACGTATAGCAGGAAGCAAGTGGTTAATCTATGGGGGTGATGGAGTGCCGACGAACACCTAAAGAAAAAACTGTAATGTTCAAAATCAATAACTGAATTATGAAAAACCTTTTTTTATTCATAAATTCATTTCCAAATTAGTATGTGCGAAGTTATACCATAGTCTCACACACCGACAGTAAAATCTTAAACTTTCCTTGTGAGTGACATTATTCGACATAATGAACGGATAGAGCGAAGCTTACCAATTTACATCTTTAATTACCCAATTCATTATGAACACTATACTGTCACCAACAAACGATTATTAAATTTTACTGATACAAAATATGGATTTAAACAAAAAATAAACCTTTTTTTTTAATTTGGTTGTGCGTAAGTTAATGACATTAAATATTTTTACATTACAAAATAATTTAGATATTATTTCCTTTGAACAAGTTAAGACTAAATTCAAATTCTAAAAACAAGATAATAGAAATTAGAACTGAATTAAAACTATATATATATAATATATATATAAGTATATAAGTGAATCTTACTAACATAATTTCCCAAACGTCTGCTCCCATGTTGATTACCTAAAGTTAACCCTTCAAAAATATTAACAGCCAGAAACCTTTTCATAGAAAGTTTTTGCAACGTTTCACTAGCAATAAAAATTTTAATTTTTAATATTCTTTATAATTTAAATTGTTCAACTTATACTTAATATAAATCACCTAATTTGAGTCCCAGCAACAGAATTTGTTCTAATATGATTTTAAATAAAAAGCGAATTTTGGTACTAAATTGCAAACTGAAATAATTTTTTAATAATATAGCTGGTTGACAAAAAGTTGATAATTTAATAATTATGTACATTTAACCACCTCAATTCCAGCTACACAATTTTGACTCATATAATAATATAATATTAAATGCAATTGTTGCATACTCTTTCAATAATCAAAAAAAAAAATAAAAATTGTATTTGATAAGTTTATTAGAAAATGACATCATAACGAAATGTAAACTAAAATACCAACTAAATTTGAAATGTTTCTTGCCATTCTAAAAAAATTTATGAACTAATTTTCTGCATTTGTATTCTAACAGTCTGTAAAGTAAATTCTTCTGTCTAAAACATTTATTTTACAATAATGCTGCCATCAGCAAATTTTGAACAAGATTTAATTGAAGAGTGATACTGATAAAAAAGTGTCGTCAAGAAAACACACATTTCAATATTTCAACAAATTTCAAGTTTTTAGCAAAGCAAGAAACAGTCATTCTAACAAAACCTTTGCATAATAAAAAATAATATTCAGATTGTGTTTTGTAGCTTTGAAGAAAATTAGAAAAAATGATATATTATTGATTTCATTTTAATATATTTCGTGTTATGTTTTCTGAAAAACTCAATATGTGCATTGAAGAATTACAAAAGAACTGTAATTATAAAATTAAAATAGAAACACACAACCTGAAATATCGTCCTCGGTAAGGCTTAACCCAACAACTTGTATGTTCCTCAAATGCCCGATTTGATCAGACTGAAACATTAAATTTTACTACATCCACACCCGAATCTCACCATCTAAGTTTAATTGATTTTCATCATAACATGTCAATATATTCCTTTAAGATAAACAAAATGCCATCCTAAAAATATAAATTTACTAGTTCATTACGTTTATAAAAAACTAAAAAAATTTGATTTTTGTAAAATATCTTTAAATTATAAAGTAAAAACCTTTCAATTAAATATAACCGAGATGCCTAAACAGTTTAAATTATGAAGAATACTAAACAGTGAAAGATGACTACATAAAGTTATAGTTATTGAATATCTTGTCATCCATTCCAAATAAATTCAAAGTTGAAGTTGTTGATTATTATCACATTTCTAACATTTACATTTAAAAAAGTTGTTTTGGTAAAGAAAAATTTTGCTTAAATATTTTTAAAACTAAGAAATATAATTTTGTTGTTTAAAATTTAAATGATCTCTGATCTAAATCCAGCACCAGCCGAAACGAAATTGGTTAAAAATGTTCAAAAGATATACTGATCAGATTCAGTTTTAGTGATAGGATTGTACCTCTATAGGAGGTACATTTATATTTCTATCTATTTCTATCTAGGTATATTTCTATCTATAGGATAGAAACCTCTAAAATGTATTACTTGAAACGAATTTTGTCTATTGTTATTAGTTTTAGTGCACATTTCTCAAAATTGTTGCTTTAAAAATTAATGTTTCAAAAATTAAATACTGTCACGTTCTGTATCATTATTTTATGTGTATGCAATTGTTATTCAAAATGTTCATTTTTTGGCTAATAATAAATTTGTTTGAATTTGAACAATAAACAAATCTGTTGTTTTTTTAAATCTTACATAAAGTAATTGAGAAAAAATGGGTGGTAAAATGGTCGATTTGGTTGTTCTGTTCTGTAACTTTCCATAACGAATCCTGAATGGGTGCCTCCAAAATTTGATTTGAAATGTCAGCTTCTGAAAATTAAGATAAAATTAGAAACGGAATGAGTTTGCCAAATATGGAAACTTTTTTTACATTTCGATAACTCGACTAGTATCGTAAGGTAAGTTCATAACCCAATATGAAAAATAAAATTTTATTGATTCAAATTACCACAAAGGTAGGTATAAAAAAAGCAATGGTAATAAGTACCCCATTGGTATTTGACCGATTTAAATTTTTTTATAAAATTTTTTTGTGCTAGAAATATCTATTAAAAAACTATTAGTTGAATCAAATAATTAACCAGCCGACACTAAAAATATTTATTTTTGAATATCTCTGCGTCGATTGGTGGAGTTAAATAAACAAAAAGTCAAAGGTCACTTCTTACAATAGGTTATTTCTGCTGCATCATTTTTTCGCTCTTGAATTTCAAAGAAATTTCCAAAAAATATATAAGAATTTTATATAATTCCAAATATTTCCTGAAATTCTTACTACAAGGAATTACAATAATTTTCAATAAATTACACATATTTCAAAAATCAATCAAATCCTAAAATTTCATGGAATTCTAAAGATTTTTTAGAAATTTCTCACACAAAAAACATCGCTTATAGTTATCATAATTCGGTTAATTTTATCATATTATTCTTAAGATTACTTTCTCCCACGAGCAAAGGAGTTGAATTTCAGTTACAAGCATTTTTTATATTGTGCATAAGTCACTCACATAATTTAAAGTCAGGTGTTAGCAAGAAAATCTGCCTATGGTTCATTTTTTTCAAAGACGGAGTAGATGTAAATAAACCCACTGTGTGATTCTTTCTATCACCGTCACATTATGTGATATCACATTACATTTTTATGTTTATTATGAATTCCGTCGTTTAAATACATAAAAAACTTCACAATGAGTGACTATTATTAATTAATTATTGTAGATGTAGTACATACTAATAAATAAGCAATAAAATTTTTTACGTTTATTGTTATCAATCGGTTATTGTTATCAGAAACTCCAAGTCCCGATGTGATCACATTAAGCGGGCCCCACTGTACTTTTTAAAAAATTCAATATTTTTCGATAATCTCATCATCTCATATAAATCAAGAATCTTCAAAAAATTTCTATAATTTTTAGACTTTCAAAGAATTTTAATTATTTTCAAGAAATTTCACAGATTTCATAAACTAATTCAAAAAATTCTTACGACTTACAAGAAAGTTCACAAATTTTTAAAGCATTCCAAAGATTTACTATACGAATTTATTTTTAGACATCCACAAACTTCCAAAAATCCAAAGATTTCTAAAATAGTTCAATATTGTTTAAGTCATTTCACCAGTTTTACAAGAAGGTTAATTTTTGGACAAATTTTTATCGACATCATTTAACTACAATTTGATATACAAAACCGAGCAAATTTAACCTAAACCAGACTTACCTGAGTGCCTTTATAAGCAAATTTAAAGGATAGATTCAAAAAACCAAAAAAGTAATAAAAAAATATACATATTGAATTTGAAAGATTTCTAAAATTTTTTTACAATCAGCAACAAATTTTACCGATTTTAAAAGCATTCCAATTATTCACTTAAAATTTTTAAGGTGTGCCCAGTCAAATAAGCAAAAAAAAGAGGTAAAGCTCGGAATGAAAAATAATAAAATGTAAAAATCTTTGTTTTCAGATTTCATAATAGTCCAGTCATTTAAGTTAAAATTAGGTAAGTATTTCAAAAATCGATATACCCAGCTGTAAATTCGTAAAAACTTCTATTTTGGCATTCTAAAACTTTTCTTAAAATTCACACATGATCCGATGTAAGCAATTGTAAAAGTCGGAGGTCAAGGTCACAAAAATCGATTTTTTGCCAATAGGGTAAGACGGGGTCAAACGGACACTCTAGTGGATTTTATAGTGATATTTATTACAAACAACATAATATTTAAGTTATAAATATTAAGTTAGCAAATGATGGCATTAAAGTTAAAAAAATAAAAACATTTTTTGAAAAGTAAGACTAAAACAAACATAAGGTGGAAATGTCCGTCTGCCCCACACTCGGGGGCAAACGGACATAAGATTTATACACGTTATAAAAATCTGAATTTGCACTTTTAGTCCGAATCACTTGCACAGTTAACACATAGAAAGTATGGATCATCGTCATTATTAGTGCAGTGTATGTACATGAAACCATAATTTTGCATATAAGGCATTGCACCCATTCCTCATCATTTTTATACACTCTTGTATACATACTTCGCAAAAGTAGCATTTTCTTTCTTTTTTCTTTTGGAAGGTTTCAACACTTTTGTCTTTTTTAATACTTTTTCTTCTATTAATAACTTTTTTATTAAATCTTCAATAAAATTCAAATCGGTTAGTACCTACTTTAGATTTACTTGCTTTTGCTCGTCTTTTTCTTTGCAGAATTTTTTAATAAACTTGATATCAAGGCGATCATTTCAAAACTTTGTTGTATGTTTCTGTAGGTAAAATAGTATGCTGACCAAATTTCTTCATTTTTCGTTATTTTTTACACGTCTTCTCGTGTATTGCGTGGAACACTATAACTTGGCAGCTGTATAAGAGCCATTTTATTCTTTTTTACAGCAATTAAGGCAAGAATAATATTTTCTAGACTCCACGAGCACCTCTTCAAAGTTCTAATTCGGTTCTGTACCATCATTGTATAACAATTATTAAGGAAAATCATAAAAAATGTACTGTTCGTTTGCCCCTTAATCAATATGTCCGTTTGCCCCAAATCGCAAAAATTTTTATAAATTCGAAATCAAAGTAAAAATTCATAATACGAAAATGAAATTAAGTGGCAACAATACCAAAGACACGTAGTTTGAATTGGCCTAATTTATAGATTTTAAATATTTTACTAAAATACTTAGATTCTAAACAATTTATTACAAAAATTTAACAATAACGTTAATTTCACTTACATTTTTTATTACTCTTCAGTTTTAAAGTACAAAAACAGCTTTAAATTGAAAAAAATTTAACGGATTACTTTCGTATTACTAATCTCACATGTCAACGTCACTAGTGCTACCGCAGTAGCGACTGAGCAACATCTCTGAAAAAACTTACGCCATTTTTTCTTAGTAAATGTCCGTTTGCCCCCGTGTCCGTTTGACCCCGTCTTACCCTATATCGTTTCCTACATGTTTTACGCTATTTGTATTTATTATCAATATTGTAGAAAATTAAATTCTCTACAACTTTTGTTTCAAACATTTTTTCATACGATGAATCGTTTTCGAGATAGAGGGCAGAGAGAGCGCGGTTAAAATACCATTATTATTGTAGTTCAGCGGTCGGTGGCGAACCTATAGCACGCGTGCCAGAGGTGGCACGTACGAAAATTTTAATGGCACGTTAACGATTTACAAATGATATCATTTTATACGCGTTACAAATTAAATAACGTGAAATAATATCAATCAATAGTCGAATTCATGCAGTGTAAAAATGCTGTGTAAAAACGGCTAAGCAATAAGGAACGAGAAAGTTCCCCTCCCCCACGATAAAAATTCATGACAAATAATCACTTCAAAAAAATTCACTTTTTTAACGCTAAAGAGCGCTACCGTCAAGATTTCTCGCTAATTCTCTAATAAGGGAGCGAGAAAGTTTGACGTTAGCGGCTTGAACGTTAAAAACGTAAACTTCTTTTATTAAATTTTTTAATTCTAAAGGACGCAATGTCAGCTTCCTTGCTCCCTTTATACGAAAGTAAGGTGATATCCAGTACTCTGATTTTAATAATATATTACTGGCCAGAATGATACTAAAGATACAAAAAGCAATTATAAAAATGGAATAGCCCCCAGCGGCAAGTAAAAAAATGTTTTCTCAAGAATTATCATCGTTTTTATCGTCTTCGACAATTTAGAAAATTCCTCTCATTAATTCCATGGGGGGAATACCCCCTTAGACCCCCCGGTTTCACGCTCGTTTCTTTACATTCTAGAAGATCTAGCAAAGACCTCCTATAATTTAAAATGACTGGCGTGAAACCGGGGGAATACCCCCCAGCTATAAATAAGGAGGAGATATTCACTAAAGAATTAAATTGGCTTTTTCTATCAATTTTGAAAAGTTACCTTGTTAGTTCCTTGTTAGTTCCAGACTCCCCGGTTTTACACCACTTTTTTCACATTTTAGAATAAATTTATTTTGGTTTAACCATACTTTTAATATTGTATAAATAAATAGTATTTAAAAAAATTTTTATTGAACAGTGAGGGGGAGTAATGTTATTCAAATTACACCGCTTACCATAAGCACTTGTTACGGCCCTGGAGGGAAGAGTAAACGATCGTTTTTAAATGATCAAAGTAGATTTTTTAAATAAAATCGATTATTGCTAATCGATATAAAACATTTGTTCGTGATTCGTATCTAAAACGCTTCATTTTAATGTTATCTAACAAATCCTGTTGAGTTTTATTTAATAAATATAATAATATCTTATTGTACTAGATATCGTCCTAGACCCGCAATGTTGCATTAAAATTGTAGGAGTTTCTTGTATACTGCATCTGTTGCAGATGGTTACAAAAAAATTTTCTGCAGTTATTCAGTAGATAATAAACGAATTTTCTTCAATATTTAAACAATTCAAGCAAAAATACAATTCTGAAATAAATATTTTTTTAAATTCACGGGAGCAACTCGATTAATACTGTTTGTAAATTTTTGGCACTCGTATATAAAAAGGTTCGCAACCGCTGGTATAGTTGTATTAATTGCACACGTTTCCACGCAACCTATGTATTATGGAGAATACAACCAGAGTATATAGAATCTACAAGTAGGGAAAGTCGAGCATTTTTTATGTTCCAACTTTTTGAAAGAAATTTTAGTTTGTAAAAGAGTTCACAGATGTCGCAGGCCAATTCAATTGCATTTAGAGCTCTTTGGAATGAATTGACATACGAAATTAAAAATTCAATTAAATTATTTATTGAGCTTTCAGAGGATTATTTCACTCCGCCATCAAAATAATATATCAAATTATGATATTAATGTAAATTATATAAATTTTTATATAAGTACGTACTCAATTTTCTTTATTAATCAAGATAATAAAATAACAAAAGTAAATGAAGAAAAAAATCAAAGCTCAAACGCGAACAAACAGTGTGAATATTTAAATTTTTGTGGCCAGTAAAAATATTTTTAGAAAACATGAGTTATCAATCGTTGTGTTATGTTCGTTATTGTAAAAATGGAAATAGAATGGACATTACATTTCACAAATTTTTGAAAGATGTAAGCAGTCGGTGAAATTCTGTGATTCCAATTTTGTAGGGATGAAAATGGAGCGTCTTCACAATTCGTATCTTAGAATGTGCAGTGTACATTTTGAAAATGAAATGTACAAAACTGCCAAATGTAAACTTCTCCAAAATCATGCGGTACTTAAAAATGTTACTTCTTTATTAAACTTGTAACAAATTATATAATAAAAATAAATCTTAATGGCGTGTAGAGGGTAATTGATCCAATTGTGTAATGCACAAAAAAAAACATCGCTAAAAAATATTTATCAAATAATGGTAATGAGGCTCTAGAATAGACAAAAAAACTTTTAATTAAGTACCTGTTTGAAAAAATACTTTCACCAAAAACACATTTAAGTAATGTTTTTAAAATAATATTTCAAATAATGAATAATAAACTTTGCTTTTCTTCCAAGTTTGAAAATGCGATTAAAACGTCAAATAAATATAGGTTAGAACTTGTCAAATATAGCCGTTTTGTGGGCGCCCTCTAGGGTACTTCAGAAGAAGCAAAACTCCTTATTTTCAAAATTTAGAACAGCCGACAACAATGAAACCAACACAGAGTGTCGCTACTTTATGATTCTATTATACTATGATACAACTTTAGTAAATTTTAGAATCGCTTTTTCTCAGAAATGGTGAATCTTAGGAAAAAAAATGCAAGGACAATTTTTGTAGATAATTAAATGATTACAATTTTTGTCTAAATTATTTTTGGCATAAAACTAACCGTTTCGCAAAAAAATTTAAAAAACCAATTTTTGTGACCTTTAACCTCCGACTTTTACAGTCGCGTCCATCGGATCATGTGTAAATTTTAAGAACAGTTTTAGGATGTCAAAATACAAGTTTTCACGAGTTTACAGCTAGGTATCTCAATTTTCGTAGGTGAACCCCCTTAAATGACTGGACTATAAGTTAGCTCAAGTCTCATAGAATCTCGTGTTCGCGTCTCAAGATATTCAAGGTCAAATATAACAAAAGTCGTTTTTTTACAGATATCTTGTTTTTGGCTCTAAATGACATTTGCAGTTATTAGGGGAGTTGTAGAGCACAAAATTCTCTACAAATTGGTTCTTAAGCAATATTTTATACAATTAACCGTTCTTGAGATACAGCGCGAAGTGTGGAAAGACCAGAAAATTTTTAGAAAACTATTCGATTATTTATAGTTGAGACCAAGTCTTATCCGCCTCCAAGTAAAATGCTGGACAATAAAATGAAGAAATACCAAAAGCTTGGTTATATCTTTTACAAACGTTATACAGTCAATCAGGGTAACTTTGAACCACGGGATCTAACTTTGCACTACTTACAACATTTCACTGTGTGTATCTGTAAAAAAAGGATCAGTCTACCAATTTTAATCTGTAGACTGGCTACAGACAGCAGTTTTTCAGCTCTAAAAAAAAAGTTGACTAGTTTACAGCCATTTTTTTGCATCAGCTGTTTTTTGGAGGGCTTTTATACTACTTCTGGAAGAAGGGCAACTTTAAATTAAAATTTCAGAAGAATAACCCATGTAAGTATTTTAAGAAGTTTGAAGTGGAGAAATCGGCAGTGATTCAAGGTTACCCTGAACTGGGAGTGTAACTTTGCACCATCACAAAATTGAACTTTTTTATTAATTTTTCAAAAAATTTCGTTATTTATTGTTCGTTTATCATAGTTCTACATATTGAATTTAACTGTTGATAATTAAATACTGTAATTTATAGATAGTATATTCAAAAAAAAAACTGGAAATCCATGGTTCAAAAGTACCCCAATTGACTGTAATAAAAATTGACATTTCCAAGATTTTCTCAAGAATTTCTAATTAATTGCTAAGATTTCTCAAGAAATCTAGGAATTTATAAGATTTAAAAGAAAATCTAAAAATATTTAAGGAATTTCACTGATTTCCAATAAACCTGTCAGCAATTTCGAGGTAATTTAAAAAAAGTTTCCAAGGTTTTCCTTTTAATTTTAATAACTCCAAGAACTTTAAGAAATTGTCTAGGATTTCTAATAAAAAATTCATAAGATTTCTAAAGGTCTCTAATAATTTTTAAAAAATTTCAAAAATGTTTAAGATTCTAATCATATCGAAATTGCTGAGAAATTCAAAAAAATTTTCAATGAATACCAAAAGTTTCAATAAATTAGCTACAAAGAATTTTACATATTTCTAAAAAAATTCCAAGGAGGAATTCCAATGGCTTTCAATCAATTTTATTTAACCCCCCCCCCCCCAGTGGTTTTTACAAGAACTAAGTTTTGTAATTGTTTCAAAATTTTACATAAATAAAATGAGTAGATTGTTATTATTGATTCAAGCAGATCCTCCGAGACTACATGGTTTACCAAATTTGTATTAAATTTTTCTCTAATCATAGATTACTAATTACGTATCACCTGTAACCTAGGGTAGATTCAGCCAAAGTTCGTTCGGGGGAGGGAGTTCAAATAAAGTTTTTGTTGAAAAATCATACGGGGTACATTTTTCAAATTTGTAATCATTTTGGTTCATTTAACCGCATTTCCGATTCTAAAAAAAAATGATATTTAAATTTAGCTCTCGTCTTAATAAAGACCAACTATGGCAGTTTCAAGGGCTCTAATCTGGCTGAGATTTTATTTAATTTTTTAATAAAATAAAATTTATTAGAAATTATAAGATTTCCGATGCTTTAAAATGTTAGAATGATTATTAATAATCAAAATTAACAAATAAGATACACTTTCAAATAAGACTAAAAACCAGAATATCGGAACTAGTGGTTGAGGGGTGGGGGAGGCAGAAAACTTTCGAATAGGGACGTATGAATACCGATGAACCCCATAAACATGGATAACTTTTGGACCATCCAAGTATGAAATATTTATGAAAAACACAGATAATTAACGAATTAAATTAATTAAATCTAGCTATGGGCCTGATTAAACATAAAAAATTAAACTGAAAGATAAGCTTTGTGGCCAATCCGCCTCTGCGTGAAGAGCGTTTGTGTTCTAATTTGAGACTTACCCTATAACGGTACCCGGACACTCGGAGTCTTAAAACATGTCATCGATCTTGAATAATTGTTCAACAACCCTCACAACGCCCAAAATCATTTGAATTATTTGAAGGTTCGAAATTTTGATTAAATTTGATGATGTAAGTTCTGTTTGAATTCATGTGAAAATTTTCTACAATAAGTAGGTTAGGTAACCATCGAATCTGAAAAGTAAGATTTACAGTTTTTACCACCGTATTGTTACATTAATATTGTAATTACTAACCAAATCTTGTTTAAAGAGCACTACATAAAAACACCGATGTAAAAATTAGATGATAAAGACGAATTTATTAATCAAGCAAACGCTTCTGATGGTAGTCATGGTAACTAATAACAACTGTCATGCAGTAACGGCTATTATGCTGGTCGTGTTCATTTATTTAAATAGCTGCGTTCAACTGGTTCACCGTTACAAATTATGAAGTAAAAAAATTCAACTTTTGAGACTCGTATCACATTTTTCTGATGAAGGAATGAAATAATCTTCCAAAAGCTCAATAAATAATTTAATTGATTTTATTAATTTATAGTAACTCGTAATAACTAAAGTTTTAAAAATTATTTAATATCATCGAGTTAATAATATCACATTTTAAACAATTTCTATTAAGTCAAAATCAACATTTATTTGATTAAATCAACATATTGAGTTCAGATGCTCTTATAAGCAACATGAATCAAACAAAACAAGGATCAAATCAAGATCATTTTGCTCTGAAGCAATCAAAATGTTATTACCGGCTACGCCTGACCCGAATACTGAATCCCATATTTCAGACACAGATGAAAATTTTTCCATAAATGAATAAATATTTAAATTTATAGAATACTTGTACCTATGTGAATAAAATATTTTGTGATTTTTAAATTTTTTATTTATTTTTATTTTTTTTTGCAGAAAATACAAATATTTTACAAAAAACATTAATTTTCATTAAGATATATGATTTAAAATTAAAATACATTCTAAAATAATTTTGGCCGCCTAATTCCTTCAAATCGACCACTGTGCGGCGGTATACATTTGAATATTGTGCAAAGTTTTTTTATCAATTATTTACCATCCATGGCTTTTTTAATGGCCACGATGTTCCGCTGGTTTTTTGTTTGTTACTGGATAAAAAACAACCTACGTATCTTAATCGTTTTAAAGAAATATGTAGGTAGTTTAGGTTGTTCTTCCTTGATTGACGACAGTTTCCTCGAAAGTTTTCAACTGTGTCAAATACCCAGAATTGTTACTGATTTTGAGGTTGCGATAAGAAATGCGTGTACAACCCAGTGGCCAGAAGCAAATGTCGAAGGTTGCAGGTTTCATCTTGAACAGGCGTGGTACCAAGCTCTCCAGAGATACGGCTTGGCTTCAGACCAAAATGTCGATTCTGAAGTTGGCACATGGTTACGGTATTGCTTTGGTTTAAAGTTTTTGGCAGCGGACAACGTTTGGGGGGGGGGGGGTTACAATGACTTAATAGAAACCAAACCGAATAATGCAAATCTCGACAAGTTCTGTTGAGTATTTATTCACTTACTATGTGGTAGGGTCAGCTGTGTTTCCTCCGGTGGATTGGGCTAAGGCTTCTGCAGACATAATTTCGACGACTAATGCTTGCGAATCATTTCATGCAGCATTTAAACAAAATTTTAATTCAGGTCACCCCAATATTTACAAATTTGTTGATGCTCTTAAACAGGAACAAAACAAAGTATATGTAACTTTGTACAGTCTTCAGGAGGAGAGTCCCAATGTTGCAAAAAGTTGGCAAAAAGTTGACAAAAACACCCAAAAGTTGGTCAATTTGGCATTTTTTATGTCTAAATTTACTAACACCTGCAAAATTTACAAAAAGTTGGCAATTTTGAATTAATTCAGTTTTCAAATTTGCAAATTTAAAAATCCTACCCCCCCCCCAAAAAAAAAGTTGGTTGGGCACGTCCCTGGTCTTCATCAACCGCCGAAACTCTCTATTTGTAAACTAAGGCAATCACTTGTTGAGAAACTGCTGCTAAAATACAGTAAACAAGAAATATCGCGGTTGAAGTTTCTGAAGACGGTCTTTTTTTACAGTACTTTTCGGTTAATTTGAATATAATTCGTTCTTTGTTATATATATATATATATATACGTATGCCCGGTATCTTGTGACTTCCGGTACGTAGTCGTGGCGACCTGACCTCCGGGTCTATCAGTTATCTTAGGTATATATATTTTGGTGCAAACTGTTGAGGGGAACGTATGGAATATGTTTATCAAGAGAGGGGTAACATTTTGTTAATTTTTTTTTGCTATATATACACTTATATAGAAGATACAAAGTGACTTCCGCATATATATGGCCTTACGTGGTAACGCGTTCTTACTTCCAGCAGCGTTGCCGCGTCTTGTATCCGTATCGAATATCAGTTGGTCAAGGATAAGCGTTTATCTTTCTTGTTTTACTTACAAAGCACTATTATACTATAAACTATAATATAAAGAAATAATTATATTTTTGAGAGTTGTTTAACTTTTATTACTGTGAGCATTAAAATTATAGAAACATTAGTTTGATGTTGCTGCAGGTATTTGGTATTTTTACCAAATTCAAAATTTTGTAAAAACTGTTTCTGAATTAAAATTTCCAGATGCTAACTTTTTAAATTTTCTAAAAAAAACAGGTTTCAATAGAGAAGCTATTATCGTGGCGACGACGCGCAATCGGTGCGCTATACCCAGCTTCTACCATTGTTTCATTACTTAATGATTGCTTCGGATTTTCTTTTCGCGGAAAATAAATTATTTGTAGTTTAATGAATTATTAGCACAAATAAAAAATTATTTATTTAAATTTCATGTAATTGTTATATTTTTAATTTGTTTAAGACTCCGACGTACGTTGCTCGGACCACTCGAAAATTTATTTTGCAAACATGTCGAAAACCACTGACATATTTAGTATATTTCGTTAATGCACAGGCAGATAAAGAAGAACAATAGCATGTTCAAAATTGTGTAACAAAAGAAATATGTCAAGTTTGTTTTTGCACGATATCTCGAGAATCGTTTCCGACTACGACGTACGTTGCTCGGACTACTAGATAATACGTTAATTAATTATTATTGAAGTAAGGAGTGCGCTACCTATTTTCCATCATTGTTTGGAGGTAAATGTCGCTGCCCCCCCCCCAATTAAATTTTTGAGTAAAATTTGCGTCAAACGTTTGAGCATCGTTTGGGCATCAATAAGCTTCCAATATTTTCGTTTAAGCTTCAACCGTCGGGAGCTGTAGACATGCTCCCCCCCTCCAAGTTGAATTTTGGGGTGAAAATGGTGTCAAACGTTTGAGCATCAATGAGATTCCAAATTTTTCGTTTGAGTCTCAACGGTCGCAAAGTTATTCGCGAAAACTTTGGGGGGGGGGGGGGCTGCAGACATGCTTTTTCTATTTTTGTTCTTATTTTGAATTTTTTTGTGAAATTGAGGTCTATCGATGGAGATTCGTTTGAGCTTGAATGAGCTTCCAATCCCATCATTTTAATTTCATTTTCTGCAAAGTTACGAGCATTTCAAATTTTGAGTGCTCCGGGTAAGTACCGTACAAACATTTTCTATTTTAATTTTATTTTACCGGATTAAAATTTTTGATACGATTAAAAAAACTTAATCCTGCTTATTTACCATCATCATTTTGATGGAATCATACGGAAGGTGTAATTTTAGAAAAGAATATGTTGTCCCAATTTCAATTCAACAACATAATTAATACATTTTAATTTTATTGAAAGATTTAAAATAAATTTTAAAAAGGGTATAAACTAAAAAGGTCAAACTGAGATTTTACTCTAATAGTAGTTTTCGTCACAAGGACGTAAAACGAGATTTTACACCCGAGGAGCGGGGTTTCGAAGGCGAGGCGAAGCGAAGCGGAGCCGAGACGCACGAACCGTTCCGAGGAGTGTAAAATCAGTTTACGTCCGAGTGGCATAAACTGCTTTTCGTTTTACCGGAACTACCTCATTTTTATTCGCAACATCGTGGTGAGAGGCTATGTATTGAAAATTTAAATCTGGCTCTTCTGATTGGTTTGGTAATTAATCAAGGTTGGTAATCTTACATTTTTAAAACCATATACATACCCCTATGTGAATGCAGCTTAAGTCATTTATATTTGTAACGTTGTGGTGAAAGGTTGTGTTAGTAAGATGGAAAGTAAAAGTATCGAAGAAGCCGCCAGAGAAGCAAAGGAAGAGTTGCTGCCTACGAAGTCGAAGACGATATATAAAAAGGAATACGATAAGTTCTTAAAATTTTTAAATGAACACAATGTGGAGTTACATAACCTCAATGAGGACACGTTGTTGGCTTACTTTTTACAGTTTGCCACAATGTGTAGTTCCTCCTACAATGTGTAGGTTACGATGTAGACTCCGTCTACAGCAAAGGCAAGATTTCAGATCAAATTTTGGGATCTGCATCCACATCTTCCCTCAAGAAGATTGTTAATGCGCCGCAGGCGCATTCTTCAAACAGCACAGGGGAGAACACAAACGAATTTAGAGGTCCGTTGTTTTCCAATTGCGTCGTAAAAATTAAACACTTTCACTCAAATAAATAATTTTTGGCGTAAATATATTGTGTTTTATTTTATAACCCCCCCCCTTTTTAACGTCCTAGGACGTTAAAATTACGGCCCCCCTTTTTAACGGCCTAGGACGTAAAAAGGCATTTTAAGCACCTGAAATCAGGACTTAAACACCTACTTTAAGGGTCGGTATAACGAAAAAAACTTTTAAGGCCCGTAATCAAGCGCAACTTTCAATATTCTGAAAGTTTATGAATGTACTAGACAATTCGAATTTTCTTGAAAAATTTTTGTTAAACGTTTGAACATCAATGAGTTTCCAATATTTTTGTTTGAGCCTCAACCTTCTGGGAGTAAGTTGCAAAAACTTTGGAGCGGGGGGTGGAGAGGTTGTTAACAAGTTTATCTTTATCCCATCTTAAAGTAGAATTAATATTGTGAAATTGGTGTCAAACGTTTGAGACCCAAGTGTTCAAAATTTTTTAGTTTGAGCCTCAACAGACTTATTTCCGAAATATTTGGGGAGGAGGCATACTAACGCTTTCAAATGTAATTTTGGGGCAAATTTGGTCTTAAACGATCGAGTATCGTTTGTGCCTCAACGAATTTACAAATTTTATGATGTTCATACTTTTGACACCAATTTTGCTGCAAGATTTAAAAAATATATTAAAAGGAACATAAACTAAAAAGGTCAAAATGACATTTTACTCTAAAAAAATTTTTAAGACTCGAAATCTAGCGCAACTTTCCATATTCTAAAAGTTATTGAATGAATATGTAAAAATCGAATTTTTTAGAATAATTTGAGTCATACGTTTGAGAAGCAATGAGTTTCAAAAAATTTGATGGGGGGAGGATATTTCCCGTACTCAAATAAAATTTTTTATTTATATAATATAATAAAACGTTTAGTATAGCTTAAGCCTTAATGGGCTTTCAAATTTTTTGTTTGAGCTTCAAGCGTCGCTTTGACACCAATTTCACAAAATTAATTCTACTTTAAGATGGGATAAAAATAAACTTGTTAACAGCCACTCCCCCCCCCGCTCCAAAGTTTTTGCAAATTACTCCTTGAAGGTTGAGGCTCAAACAAAAATATTGGAAACTCATTGATGTTCAAACGTTTAACAAACATTTTTCTAAAAAATTTGATTTGTACAATTGTAAACTTTTAGAATATTGAAAATTGCGCTTGATTTCAGACTTTAAAAGTTTTTTAGAGTAAAATGTCAGTTTGACTTTTTTAAAATTTTTTTTAAATCTTTCAATAAAATTAAAATGTATCAATTATGTTGTTGAATTTAAATTGGGAAAAATTTTTAATTTGAGAAACACTGTATAGTTGGTGGACATACACTTATTAGAGTATTCGATTTTATTAGTTCACGACTATTCTATTCTATTTAACATATTTTTTTCTAAAATTACACCTTCCGTATGATTCCATCAAAATGATGATGGTAATTAAGCAGGATTAAGTTTTTTTAATCGGATCAAAAATTTTAATCCGGTAAAATAAAATTAAAATAGAAAATGTTTGTACGGTACTTACTCGGAGTACTCGAAATTTGAAATGCTCGTAACTTTGCAGAAAATGAAATTAAAATTATGGGAATGGAAGCTCATTCAAGCTCAAACAAATCTCTATCGATAGACATCAATTTTTTAAATTTGAAAAAAATTCAAAATAAAAACGAAAATAGAAAAAGCATGTCTGCAGCCCCCCCCCCCCCAAAGAATTTTGCGAATAACTTTGCGACCGTTGAGACTCAAACGAAAAATTTGGAAGGTGATTGATGCTCAAACGTTTGACACCATTTTCACCCCAAAATTCCACTTTCATGTCTACAGCCCCCCCCCCAAAGTTTTCGCAAATAACTCCGCGACGGTTGAGGCTCAAACAAAAATATTAGAAGCTTATTGATGCTCAAACGTTTGACGCAAATTTTACCCAAAAATTCGATTTGGAGGGGGGGGCACCGACATTTACCTCATTGTTTGGTTACTCAGGACCTTTTTGGATTTGGAAAATAAAACAATTAAATTAAGAAATATAGGTATGAATGTTTATTGAAACTTAAAGTAAATTTATTGAACAAAAATATTAAATTAAAAAAAAAAACACATAAAATATCATTTTACAATATGTTACATCATTTTGAGTTTAGTTTTATTATGTGTTGAATTTTTGATTTAATTACTGGCACAGTTCGGTTAATTTTGTGTTTTTCAATAAATTGTTTTATTTCAGTGCCTTTCTTCTTGTCTACTTCTTTGTCTGTCCAACCTATGATTATTAAATACGTAAATCTAATTTATCCCAACAATTTAAATTGCAGATTTGTTGTACCTCTTTTTTGTGTGTTTTTAGACAATTTTGCTTTTTTGGGTTTTACCTCTTCACTCGCATCAGTATCTTAACCTGTATTAAAATAATTACTTTAGAAATTTTGTTTTAAATCAGATTAACTGTAAAATAATTAAAATTTCTTGGTTTTTTAAATCAGCTTTATTACTTGAAATAAAAATTTAACCTGAGAGAAACAATCAGTCATCGCTATACAAAATATTTTTTATTATCCTAAAACTCCAATGTTTGTTTAGCTTGCTTCTTGTATCAAATTTTATGGTAATAAAATTTAAAGCACAGCTGATCCATGATTTCAGTCTTAACTGAAATATTTTTTCTTTATTTGAAGTAGACAGCCGACAATAATTTATTATTGTGGTGATATCATCTTTGGAACAATAAATATTAATTCAATATAGTGTCTAAATCACGCTTTAAATAGATCAGTTTCTTAGCAAGCCATAAAGTGAAAATTAAATGTTCAAAAAACTTTAAAGTACCTTATAAACGTATGTAAACAAATTCAAACGATCCAATTTTTATGTCAAAAAACGGCTTCAAAATGTGCATTTTACATTGCTAACATAGGAGGGGGCGAAACATTTTGTTACTCACTGTACATTTTATATTTATTAATTATTACGCAGGTTTCAAAAAAATATCCTTGCAAATTTTACAATAAAACTTTTTGAACATTTTTTTTCAAAATTTCATTATCTTGAATTTTCTACCTATACATTTTTCCATTTTGTCGCCCCGTTTCTGAGCTACAGTGACTTAAAAAAGTCTCTGTAAAAATTTTAATCAAATTAACATTACTCTTATTATGTGAATTTTATTAAAGTTTTTACTCTCAGAAACGGGGCAACAAAATGGAATAATGTATAGGTACAAAAAAATTAAAGATAATGAAATTTTCAACAAAAAATGTTTAAAAAATTTTGCTGTAAAATCGATTTTTATATGTAAAAAAACGGTTTCAAAATGTGCAATTTACATTGCTAATATTAAGAAGAGGCGAAACATTTTGTTACTGTAGGTGACCGTTTTAAAGACCAATATGCACTTAAGCAACTTAAGATTCATTATTATTAAATTTTAAATGAAATATTTATAAATAATGTCACTTATGTATTTTTACACGGCATATTTGCTTGTCTATTTTAACAATATTTGGTGCATGAATTTCGGTGTAATTTATCAATGAACATGTTGGGGAATTCCCAGAAGTATCCGTTTGGTTTAAACTAAATAATTAAAGTAAAACTTTATTTTACTTACCTTTTTTAAGAGCTAATTGAAGAATCTTACGCGATCTTGTATGCATTTTTATATTTTTTATTTATTGGAAGTCGAAGCGTTAATAAAACATTACTTATTAAACTTACCTAGGTAATCGTCTAATTATAGACTGTGTCGATCTGACAACACCGCGCTGATAAGAAAGATCTGCGTTAAACATATTAAAACGGTAACAACTGCGAAACATGGAGGCATAACAAAGATAGAGACAGTCGACTTAGATAATTATCAACGCGGAAGTCACATAGAACAGTCCACTGTGCATCTGAAATCGATGTCAGCGCCAGCGGTATATAGTGGAACTAAAATTATATATTGCAGACTTACAAGTTACGTTATGACTTCCAAGGTAAAATTTAAATTTACACTCGTAGCGACATCTTGATCATTTTGCTATAAAATACATTGAAATACGTTATGACTTCCATTTCTGGAAGTCGCAACGTTATATATGAAGTCACAACGTATCTTGTATATGTATTTTGGAAGTCACAAGATACACTTCATAAATATATATATATATATGCACATGGTACTAATACGCCTCCGAGAAGTAAGTCAGCGTATCTTGTTAGACTCCGATTTTACTACTTCGACTCCGAAACCGGAGTCGAAAACGTTTCCCCATTAAAAATTAAAATTATGGCTCACCACGTCGCCTGGATTACCGTGACCAATTTTACTCTGGAGTCCAAATGGTCATATACACATATACTTTTATACAACGTAGTGTACGAAAAATCCGCTAGGTTCGCTACCGTTTCAAACGATTATAAGAGAATATGTTTGCCGGTTGCTTGTGCCTCCATGCGCCTGTAGATCTTTTAGGCCTCCGATTTTTTCAATACTTTGGCAACAGCGCTTTATACTATTCTTACAAGTTAGTAGACTAGTAGGCGACTTGCATTTATGCATTTTATACTGTTGGCACATTTTTTATGTCTTATCGCTTTCATAATTTTCAAGAGCAAAAGTCTAATATTATTACAATTACTTAACTTATTATTAAAATTAAAAAATTGTAAGAAATGTTAAAATTAACCATATAATGTATTTTGAAAATTATGATATAAATAATTGATAAAATACATTATCTGCATAGTATACTATGTAATGTAAAAAAAAACATTGACGAATTTTTATCAAATTTATTAGAATTAAAATTAAATTAGAAATTAGATTTACAAATAAATACTCAAATGAGTTTAGCACCGAGCAACATGCAAACCATACAAACTAATTATTTTAACTATAGGTACACTACTCTAAAGGAACTTAATTTTTATTGCGGCCACCTGTAAAAACTATTTCCATACAGAAATTTTGAATTTGTTTAGACTGGAAATTAATACTACGCAGTGATTTAAATAAAATAATGATTGTCGATTTTAGTTTTGTGTAATTAGTAACTGATCAGCACCTTGAAATCTGCACTATTATAATAAACCCAAAGTTTGTACTGTTGTCCATGATGTATGATAAAATTTTAATTGATAAATTCTTAAGATTTTAGGCATAACATAGGCTAATAATTAAATAAAACTCGTAGTTTTTTCGTCATTTAGCTAACGTCAACTATTTTTTAACCACCAACATAATATAAAAAAAAAACATTGAAAGCAATAATTTCATTACTATGTAGTTTTTAATATTGAATTATTTGGAGGCATTTCATTTTTTATGAAATTAATTATAATTTGGGTTAGTATAACAGATCAACTTAAAATAACTTTTAATGTTTAATACCTTGTTATTTTATAAAACTAAAGTAAATTTCATACATGTTTTCACGTAAATAAAATTGATAGTAGGTAGATGCACATTCAAGTCATAAGCAGCCGCGCATATTACTCGGACGAAAAATACGCCTTGGTTTTGCGGGATCTTTTACTATTGGGTTCCAAAACTTAATTTTTTGTAATCTAACATCAATATTTTTAATTTTGTAATAATTTAGCAAACAATAATAGCAACAATTAATAATTTGAGGATTAGAATATCAAGAAATATTTTTAACTTGAAATTAAAATGTCGTTGATGAGCACTTCAACTATATCGTGTCCATGATAAACAATTAATTGATTGTTCCTTAAGATTTTAGGCTTAATATGGGCTAATAATTAAACGCATAAGTTTTTTCGTCATTTAACCAACGTCGTCAATTATTTCTTAGCTATGTATGATACATGATATTATTCTTTTTATCGCACCGTATTAACTACCCACATAAATAATATAAAATGAAGACATTGAAAGTAATAATTACAAGCATTATCGTTAGTATTTGTTTTATACTTAATATTTTGAAAGCATTTCATCCTTTATAATATAAATTCGGGTTAGTATCAGATCAATTTAAAATAATTTTTTGCTTTAATATCAGTCGCCTAAAAGCAAAACCCGACAAGTCACATTTCACTTTAGATACAAAAATCGAGAAGTCTTTGCTTATCTTACAAATTACAATTAGTTTTAAGCGAATTTTTGTAGTGAACCTTTTTTGGAAGTACTAGGTACGTTATTGCTGGTATTCAGAAAGAATCATATAAGTCAAATAAGTTATGCCACCCGGACTGCAATGCATTTAAAAGAAATCTATTTTTGAAAATTAAGTTCATAGTTATCTGAGTACCTAAGTGTGAATATCCTTAGGTGCTCTTTAGTCACTGAGCGAATTACAATAATCAAAAATAAATTTTTATGGGTATCTCAGACACCACGGTGACGTTTACGTATAATTTTTGATGTTGATCTACTTGGGAAACTTACAACGAGACATAACAGTGAGTATGTCGCCAATCGAGATCCCAGTTTTTTTTGTGATTCTAGGAGCTAAAAAAATTATCACTTTCTCAGCGTCTAGTCGATTACCGAGTCGATTGCCCTTTAGTTTTTGAGTTATGAATTTTGCTAACCGCCATTGGAATGGCAAAGCGTAGGTCCGAAGTTCGATCCTCACATGAGGCAAATTTTTTTTCAGAAAATTATGTAATTTATTATTAGAATTAATAATATGCTTTTGCAGATTTATTTAGTTTTTAATCTACGAATTACGATTCCAATACTCTACCTCTAAACTACCACGGTTTCGTGTAATAACAGCCAATATAGTATAGTAACAGTTAATGTTTATTTTCAAAAATTCACAACTCGAAAACTAAAAGGCAATCGACTAAACGGTAAACGCCGAAAAAGTGATAATTTCTTTAGATCCTGGAATCACCAAAACAATTGGGATTTCGATTGGCGACATACTCACCTCACTATAGTGTGCCCTTATTAGATGTAATTTCTGCTGTTTGAGGAATAGATAGAAAAACTAGTTGCTTTAAGTTGGTTACTTACTAAAATATCTCAAAAAGAATGGTGGGGTTTCTGAGACCTCACGGTGACAGACGCGTTAGAAAAATTAGCAGTGAAGGTCCGGGGTTAAAAACGCAATTTGTAATTTTATACATTATAATTCATTTAATAGCATATCAATTGATGCAAACCAAACATTATGTTTTGGCAAGTAAAATAAGTATTGTTTAATAAAGCAACTTATAAAACAAATAGTCCGGTCAAAATAGACATTCACTCTTGCATAAATTCCCAAGAAGCTGAAAATTTGCATGAAAGTTGGGGATACCATTATAATAAAATTGTAAAAAGTCCCCATCGGTCCCATGTGTGCAGAAAATTTTATGCGAGGTCAAAGTTTGCAAAATGAGTTTTTTAGATTTTTTAGCAAAACGGTTAGTTTTATAAGAAAAATAGTTTAGACAAAAATTGTAGATGATTTAATTATCTACAAAAATTGTCCTTACACTTTTTTCTCTAACATTTACCATTTCTGAGAAAAAGCAGTTCTAAAATTTACTAAAGTTGTATTAATTGTCCTTACTATGCACACGTTTCCAGGCTACCTATGAGGTAGCGTACTTGGCTATGAAGAATACAACTTTAGTAAATTTTAGAATCATTTTTTCTCAGAAATGGTAAATCTTAGAAAAAAAGTGTAAGAACAATTTTTGTAGATAATTAAATGATCTACAATTTTAGCCTGAACTATTTTTCTTATACAACTAACCGTTTCGCTAAAAAATCCAAAAAACCTATTTTTGCAAACTTTGACTTTGAATAAAATTTTTTGCATACCATGGGATCGATGGGGACTTTTTACAATTTAATTATAATGGTATCCCTAACGTTTATGTAAATTTTCAGGTTTTTTAGAATTTATGCAAGGATACCCCTATTTTTATATCTATTTTGACCGGACTAAAACTGACAATATTATTGTTCGCCACTGTAAAACTTTACTTACAAAGGGAACCCGCGTACCTGTAATCACCGATTTCGTCGGGATTCACGGTATACGTAGGGCCTGACTAGAAGTAAAAGTTATGTAAGTGGAAACTCCATACGGCCAATCGCTTTTTAACAAAAATCAAGTTTTTGTCGCAGTTTAAATGCATAAGTATTTCATAGGTAAGATTTGGATACGAGGATCGGTGGTTCAAGCCTTCACCAGAGAATTTTTTTTTATCGGTTTTATTCAGGTTTTTGACTTTTTTTAAATTTTTATGGGGAAAGGTAGCTACTGTGGTCCCGAAAATACAAATTTTACGATTGAAACCTCGAACTTTTCTGAAAGAGTACATTTTAAATAAGAGATTTAAGGGAGATGCAATGCCCTAAATGCACCTGTTTTTTCAAAAATCGAATTTAAAAAAGCTTGATTTTCGACGGTTAAACGCTCGTGATTGGCTAATCAAGTTCGTTTGTGGGAGGTACGTGTGCTGCCATATATAACAGGGTTACACTTGAACAATCAGTCAGTAACTCTTGCACTATGGTAGGAATGCGTTCTCCTTTTTGTATTTAATTTAAAAATTTAAAATAATTAAAAAATTACTTCAGAAAAGGGTTACTTAAATTTAACGAACGGTAGTTACTTTTTCGTGTGAATCCGACTCTTGCCATGGTGATTTTCATCAAAATTGACTCTCAGCACCCTTCGGGCGCTTCGAGCCATTTTGATGAAAATGACAACTAATTTAAAAATATCCCTAGGCCGACAGATCAATGAAAAGGTGAATCTTTGAGATGTGAAACTCGTGACAGTGGATTTTTTACGCACGGTACTTGTGCGAAGAAAAATCGACTTAAAGCACCTCTCGCTACGCTCGCTACGCTCACTACGCTCGGGCGCTTTAAGCCATTTTTCTAGCACATGTACTATTCGGAAAGGTGGTTGTGCAAGGAAAAATCGACTTAAAGCACCTCTCGCTACGCTCGGGCGCTTTAAGCCATTTTACCAGCACATTTAGGGTTGAAAATCATGATTTTCGTTCGAAGTGCACTGTTACTGCATCGCAGTGCAAGTGTCGCTCCCACTCTGCGCAAAGCTAAGACTATATCTGGGTGCACGTACCGACAGAATTAACCAATCCCGAGCGACTTTGCTTTAAAATTTACTGCAAAAATCGAAGTTTTTAAATTCGATTTTTGAAAAAACAGGGGCACTTAGGGCATTGAATCTCCCTTTATTCTCTTATTTAAAACATACTCTTTCAGAATTCATCGAGATTTCAATCGTAAAATTTGTATTTTCGGGACCACAGTAGCTACCTGCAACCCAAATGCATTATAACAACAAATGTACAATAATAATAGTATAATTCGATATCAGGAAGTTGTTATAAGTACCCTATACTTGTAATGCATTTGATATTATTGTGAAAATGTTATACCGGTTTATTGTGGCGTAAGTATCGTAAAAATTGAAAAAAAGTCAAAGAAAAAAAAGTTTTATGATGAAGACTTGAACTGCTAAATATAGAGCTACAAAAAATCCGACAAAAAAAATTGCTTGAGAAAGCCTTGAACCACTGATCCTAGTATCCACAGTCCTCTACCACTCGACTAACTACTACTTGCAAATTATGTTGAATCCAAACATTTATGTAGTTAATTTGTAAAAAATTTGATTTTTTAAAACGCTTGGCCGTATGGAAGTCCCACTTATGTTACTTTGACTTCTAGTCAGGCCCTACGTATACCGTGAATACCGACGAAATCGGTGATTACAGGTACGCGGGTTCCCCTTGTTAATCGGATCTTTTTTGTTTGTTCGCTATTTACCCTAACATTTTAACAATAATTTCAAAATATTTTCATCCTACAGTGAATAGGTAAAATCACACCATCGCACAGGTGGGCTGTAACAGTCCCGTAGCTCTAAATCTACAAACGCATAGATATTTTGTGAAAATAATATAGGTTGTTTTTGATTTTGATTATGATTTGATTAATATTTATAAAAGCAAAAAAGTAAAAAACAAAAAGACAAATTGTTGTAAAAAAATGTGAACAAATTATTTAAGAAATACTCCTGCATTATAAAACTTTATATTTTTACTTTGATAAATATTGCATGAAATAATTACAGTGGATGTACGAGTGTTCTACCTACACAATGTAATTTGAGACTATCTAAGCGCGTGTGTTTGATCTTCCATCTCTATCGTGTCATGAGTGCGTCTTGTTTTATCGGCAGTTACGTCCGGCAACACTGTTGGAGTCTTTCTCGGCCTTTTCATATATACAATTTATACAAATTGTGTCCATAACGTCGTATCGATATACGGAGACCAAAGCGTAATGCCACTATACCAATTATCTGTATCATAAAACACAAAAATTCCTTTCCCCTCTACGGTTGCTGCAGGAGTTCTAATCGTCTAATAGATTTATATACTGACATGTACAGGGGTAGTTACCAGAAGTTTAAAATATCCACAATTGATTTTGATTTGTCCTTTCATTGAATTTTGTATGATTTTGAATTTTACTCTGATAAGTTGAATGGTTTTTCTCTTAATGGTCATTGTTTTGCTTGTTGTTAAGAAAACAGGATTTCATAGATGGATATTTTGTTCCAGAAATCTAAAAAGTTAAATTAATCAGATTTGACTGCATTTTGTTTTGATTAAATTTTTGCATTGTTAATTTGTTTACCTTCTTTTTAATAAATAAGTGAATGCGCTGATAGAAAACTATAACGTCGTGTTATTTGTAAATAACTCTAGATGGTGCGGTAATTGTTGAAAAGCAATTTTAAAAGTTTGTGATATCAATTTTTTTTGGAAAATTTCAAATTTGGCTGGAAAAATCAACGAATCGGCGTGGGCCACGTTTTCAAAAGCCTGGAACGGAAAGGAAAGGAAAATTTTGTAGGAGATAAAGAACTGACCGAATGGTAGAGGTGTGAAGTTGTGTTTTTCGAGGAAGGAAAAATTTTCTCGATAAGTTGTGAAATGTTGGAATTTCGACATGAATTGTAGATGATAGTTGCAATTATGATGAGTACAGTGTCAGTATGATGAATATGGTGGTTTCGAGAAGATTGAGTTCCGGAATTGGAAATTAAGAAAATTTCTACCTGCAGTTGTAAAATGGCCGCATTTTTGATGTTTTCCATCGAGTTTTATTCACATCTAACAACAATTTATGAAGCCATCGAATGGTAATTAGAATTTAAATTCTTTTATTTTGCGCTATTTCGATATTATTTTTCTGAAAACGGAATTTATAAAAATTACAATGAGAGGTTATGTGAGTCACATTTTATACGAACCTGGAAATTTAATGGATAACAGTTTGATTGAAGTATTACATCAACTTTTATTACTTCGATGCACCAATTTTTAAAATTTGCAATAATTAGTTACCTTCGAGATTAACTTTAATAATTTTTTTATACGACGATTAAAATCTACGATTGTGAGACACGTTACATCGAACTTCATTCGTGAATAAGTATAAAAAATTAACAGTTTTGTTTTATGTGGTTGATAACAGGTCGGCGCGAGATTTAAAATAAGACAATAAATTTTGTGCTATTAATTTTTATTTCATTTTGTACAATTTATCATGCCAGATTTGTTTGCAAGTTACAGTAATAATTTTGAAACAGTAAATGTGGGAACTTGTAGATAAATCTCGTCTATATCTGATTTATTCATTGTGGAATTTGATTTAACAAAAATTCTGTTTTCTGCTTATTATAAAATTTTTATTCATTACCAATTTGCCTGAGTAAAATTTTATTGATGCCTGGTAAAAATTTTGTTTCATTGATTGTGGATAGTTTAAAGATAAATTTGTTTTTTGAACCTACTCCTTGAGATTGTCTCAAAAGTGTAAACTCCGAACAACGAGCTACGGACCTCTTAAGTGCTTGTTCGTCAGAACACGACAATACATTTACTTCATACCTACGGTTGATTTTAAAGGCGGATAAACTGTCGTCCTATCAATGTACGGAGTCCAAAACGATACATTTGCACGTATATATATACATATGTATAATGTGTATTAATAAATATTAAAAATAAAATAAACAATTTATAAATTTCATGTTTTGTTGAAATGTATTCCGTAAAAGTCGGAAGTCAACCCAAAGATATTAATTTTACTATCCGTAAATTTTATTCCTAAATTGTAAACTATAAACATAAATCTTCCACTATTTCTATAGGAAATTAAACTAAATAAGCTGAAAACAAATAAATCTGCGCGAGGATGTAGATCTGTCGGTAGGTTACAGTTAGTTTTTGATATTTTTTTTTAAATAATAACAAAAAAGAATTCGCACCGGCACACCACTAAACTATAAACATAAATCTTTCACTATTTCTATAGGAAATTAAACTTTGGTTCAGTTTACCATTTTCAAAATTTTAGTGAAATTTGCTTTTGGCCCAGTTTACTATTTTTAAAATTTTAATAAAATTTTAGTGAAATTTGCTTTTGGCCCAGTTTACTATTTTCAAAATTTTAATAATATTTGCTTTTAGCCCAGTTTACCATTTTCAAAATTTTAATAAAATTTGGTTTTGGCCCAGTTTACCATTTTCAAAATTTGGCCCACTTTACCATTGGCCCAGTTTACATTCACCCAATAGCTTTGTTGGCGCAAACAATCCGGAAGATGTCCTGCCCTCCTGCGCATGCGGATTTATAAATTAGTCGTTCGCGGTAAAAAATCCTCTGCTTAGAGTACGTTCGAAATCAAATGTTTTGCGTTCGCGCTACTCGCTAATAAAATTCCGAATACGTTCGGAACGTGTTCAATGCATCCCGGGATTTTAGCAAGGATTTTTAATCCCAGCCATGCGCAGTGAATTTTTTAATGAAATGACAGATTAAAATTATCAAGTGACAGGTTAAGTTAACAACAAATTAAGAAAAAGTGATTTTCAAAAAATAAACTATTCCAAAACAATGTGGTGGTTTTAACAAACAAAGTGTTATAGCTTTGAAGGACTATTAATTTTTATAGCTTTGAAATAACCATTAATTTTTATTTTTGTAGGAAATCATTAATTTGACCACAAATTGAATGAGAATTCATATATTTGTAAGCTGTAGTAGTGTCAAGACGTGTATTGTTCTTAATATAAATTAAATATAGTCCAATAAGAAAGTAATCGATAGATTTTTATACAAGGTATGTATAAATTACATAATTATAAAATTTAAAAACTGGTAAACATATAGCTTTTTATGGTTCATACGAACTTTTTACCTACGTTTTATTTTAAGTATTAAATTTTTCTCGTATCAGTGTAATGAAATAAATAATAATATTGATTTTTAGATGTCTGAAGATAATTTTGATTCAACCGATGATGATTTAGAAGAGTTGGTTGCAAATTTGCAAGTGCCCAAAACAATAAATTACTTTGAAGAAATTGTTCCACAATTCAGTGATAGACAATATTTGGAACACTTTCGTGTAAGTAGAAATTTAAGTGAACAACTTGCACATCGATTTGAACAATCGGAATATTACTACCACCAAGAAGGAGACTCAAGGAAAATTACTCCATTAAAATTTATTACGGTGTTTTTGTGGTTTGCTGGAAATGAAGCAAGTTCATTTAGAGATGTGGCAGACCGCTTTAACATCACCAAAAGCTCTCTATTTAAAATTGTCAAAAGAGTTACCTATTTTATAAGTAATTTGTCTCCAGAAGTTATTAAGTGGCCAACAGAACAAGGAAAGTTGGAAATTGAGAGTTTTTTTTGGTGAAAAAGGCTCGGAAGGCAATGGCAAACCACCGAGAGTAATCTGCCAAGAAAGCCATTTAATAATAACATATTAAATTGGTCACGACGCTTCTGTCAAGAAGCATACGTAGAAGAAGAAGAAGACGTGAGAATCGACAAGCCTGCAGATGATCCAGATTCATATCTAAACTGTAAAAGCTATTATTCTATATAGGTAAGATTGTTTAAAAAATCTACACATATTGTGGGCATTTATGGCTTATATTTGCATTTTTTTCAGGCTCAAGTGGTATGTGATCACAAAAAACGGATTACTGACATTTTTGTAGGATATCCTGGGTCCGTTCATGATAGCAGGGTGTTTAACAACTCTCCTTTATGTGCAACATTGTCCGAAAAATGTGGAGAAAATTATATTTTAGGAGACAGTGGCTATCCCTGCCTAAAATATCTTTTAACGCCATTTAAGGATCGAGACCAGTTAACCAGACGTCAAAGCAACTATAATTATCTATTGTCAAAAAACAGATATATTATTGAACATGCATTTGGCTTACTAAAGCAGAAGTTTAGGCAGTTGTATCACATTAAATTAAAAAGTATTCCGGATATAGTAAATTTTATAAGAGCATGTGCTGTTCTTCATAATTTAGGTTTGGAAGAAGAATTAATAATAGAATACGAGGATGTAGGTGAAAATCAAGATAATCCACGTATTGTAATAGAAGGTGAAGGTGATGATGACGATAGAAATGGTGTACTAAGAAGAAATGAAGTCATGAACAACTTGCGTCTTCAAATTTAATTTAGTATTTTATACTTTAATTTATTTAAAGAAAAGCTTAACTAAACATAACAAGCTCTAATAAAATAAACTATATCAGATATACTTCTAAGTTTTAAATGAAAGAGTTGCCTACATTTCTGTTTTGGTAGTCCAAATAAGCAATGTTTCAAATATGTATTTTTTGTTTTTAGACAATTTTAGATTAAAGTTTCTTTGCAATTGCGTGAATCTCTAAATGGAGGTAAAAAATTTGGTAAACAAGAATATCCACTATCTCTTAAAATATAATAATTGTTACATAACGGTGATGTTTTCAACACCCGACTGTCATGTACAGATTCAAGAAATCCAACAAATACGTCCAACTACTGTAATTTCTTTTTAAAATTTGTATTTTAATTTATTTATTTAAGTTTCTGTAGTTTGTACTTTTACTCCTGTAATTTTTTTTTTTTTAATTTGTATTTAAATTTATTTATTTAAGTTTCTGTAGTTTGTACGTTCAATAAATATTATACAACAACAGTGCGTTTCTTTTTTTTATTAATGAAAATATATAAAGTATTCCAATAATTGTTTCACTCTCATGTACATTCCGCAGATAGTGATTCTATAAAAACATAAATGTCAAACTTTAAATTTAATTGGAATGTAAATAATTAAGAAAATACCATTAGACTTCAATAACGAATTATAATTTAAATTTTTGTTTATTTAGATTCCAATTAATTTTAAAGTTTGATATTTATGTTTTTATATTATAAGGGGGAGCTTAAATGATAACACAACAATATTTTTTTATAAAAATATATAATTACCTTAAATACAAATTTAAAATATAAATATAATAGGAGTTACAAAAATTACTAATTACTAATTTGGTTACTATAAAAAAAAACTTTGTTTTATTTAAGAAAAATGTAAAACGTTTGCACTAAACGGATGCCCTTTAAATGTTAACCAATGAAATTGCTTTGAATAAAGACTCACTCACAATAAGGAAATTATACGTGATTTAGTGTTTATTCAAAGCAATTTCATTGGTTAACATTTAAAGGGCATCCGTTTAGTGCAAACGTTTTACATTTTTCTTAAATAAAACAGAGTATACCACAGTAAAATGTAAATTGTCTAGTTTTTTGGGATTTTGGACAATTCATTAAATTAAAATCCATTATTTTTTTAAGTTCACTAAATTAATTTGTTTGTCCAAAAAACAAGAAAGTAGACAATTTAAATTTTATAATTACCCAAAAACTTAACTAAACGTTAAAATATTAGTAGGTATGTTTAAAAAACTAAAGTTAAAATTAAAGTGTATTCTTAATAAAAAATTTTCTATGTTGTTCTTTACTTATGGTTAAAATACTAATATTTTAAAGTTTAGTTAAGTTTTCGTTTTATTTTAAGATTTATTTTCTAATTTAAATTTTACTTTGGTACTAAGTATTCTTTTAGTAACTTATTGGTTTCCTCCAACGTTACATTTAGTTTTTCTCGTGCTTCTAATTCTTTTCTTTTTATTTCTAATTCTGCTTTCGCAATTTTTAGTCGCTCCTCGTAGAATTTTTGTCTATCGCTTCTTATATCTTTCAACACATCTGCCCATACTTTTCTATTTGTATAAGTGTTTTTCCTCCTTGTAGTATTTGTGCGTAGTAATGGTTGTGGAGTACCTTCTCTTTCTTCCTCAGCTGGTAGGAAAACCTCATCAGCTGGTTCTTCTTCGGCTACTCCTTCTAATAAAGCTGACGAAGTTGACGCTCCAAGCACCAATAGCGGATCGATATTCCTCCTTTTTCCTAAAAATTAAATTTTTTTGATAGTTACGAAAACAGGCACCTCTTGTATATCGGAAAATTAGCTAAAGCTTATATATTTAATTAAATGTAAATTTGTGTTTTCCCAAAATATCATCCAACTCATTGGAATATTGGAAATCTTTTCTTCCGGGACCAGTTTTATTTTTATTTTCCAAGTATTTTTTGTACATCCGCTCTAGATGTTTCCAGCGATTTTCACAATTCGCTGGAGTAATACTTGGATTGCACAGAACTTGCATTTCTTTTGCAATTTCTTGAAACATTTTTTTAATATTTC
This sequence comes from Rhagonycha fulva, assembly GCA_905340355.1. Lineage (NCBI taxonomy): Eukaryota > Metazoa > Arthropoda > Insecta > Coleoptera > Cantharidae > Rhagonycha > Rhagonycha fulva. The sequence continues at coordinate 15,707,967 of HG996559.1, forward strand.
GAATTTTAATTGTCCCAACTTGCTTCCTATACTTTTTGTATAGATCGAGCAGCGTCAAAGTATGTATGTGATTCCATTTATACGAATCAACATTTTCGCTACCCGAATCTATAGAAAAATCAAATTGCATTTGGGAGGTTCCGGCTACGGGATAATAATTAAGTTAATTTAAATGTTCTTACTAATTTTACTGAACTTACCTTGCTCAGACATATTTTGATATTATTATATTTTTAACAATAACAATAAAATTTAATAACAATAATTTAAATTTTAAAAACTTTTTTTTCAACTTCACTTTCGCTAATCTCGATAGTGACTGGCTTTTGGTCCATTTTGGAACCTGGCCTTGTTATATTAAATCCACCCTCTTTATTTTAAAATGAGCTGTGTTTATTAGATTATAGGTCAAAGTTATTGCATTTGCTGGTTTGTGGGTTTTTGTTTTAGAAAAATATATTAATTTCTTTGTTCAACTCCCAAGGGTGAAACTTGATCCAAGTGCAGTAGGTATACAGCGCGGTTACGTTATGTTTAGGATTTATCGATGTAATTTTTAAGAATTTTTGTTAAAATTGGCCAAATTGAGTTGTAACAAGTTTCATTGTTGCTTCATTAATTGGAAAGTAATTAATTTTAAATTTATTATAGTTAATTTGTGTAATTTTTTATCTTAAGGTTCATTTTGCCGTATTTCCCATAAAATCTTTTAGGTAAAATAAGGGTTTACATTTTTAAAGCGTGATGGGCAGGCTTCAAAAGGTGGCATTACAGCAAGTTGATTTCTTTGATTACATGAAAATGAGTTGAACAAATTACCAAAATTAAGATATTAGAATATGGAATGTAGTACAAGTGGCACTCCAAAAACTTAATGGTGTAGATTTTCACCAAATTAATAAAAATGCTTAGAAAAATACGATAATTTAACCAACGTATTTTTACTACGGTCGTATTCTATTATATTCTGGTCAGTTAACAGCTGATCTATAAGATTCTATAAGTATCTAAGGGATAATTCAAATAATGCACCAAAAAGATTTGTTGTGCAATTCGAGCACCATCTATCGATGAATAATTTAACCTAATTGTTCTTAAAACGTTTGCGGTAACTTAAAAATTCCGAACATATCCTGGTTACGCATGCGTAGATGAAACGTTCGCAACATTATCCCGAGCATGCTCTGAACACGTCCTAAAATGTTACCGCGAACAAAGCTAATAAGATAAAAATCGAAATCACAACAGATCCCATTTGCTGCTCCTATCTTTATTTACTGTGTACTGAACTGTTTATTGCTTTTGACATTGTTTTTTTTTATTTTAACCATTTCGTTGAACTTCTTCATCTACATAGACAGTGCACGAACTACATGAAAGTCGCAAAATATTCCAAAACACAATCAGTTGAAATGTCAGTTTTCAGTAAATGTCAGTAAATTTAAATTTAATTTGAAAAATAATAGTAATCTTTGTTACTTATTTGGTAGCAAATGATTAACATTTTATTCCACCTGAAACAAATTTTGACGCTGCCTCCCCCCTCCTTAAATCCTTCCTTGGCTACTGTAGCTACACATCAGCAGTGAAAACAGCAACATTTGATTAGAAACAATTTTAGGTAACAGTGACTGGCGGCTATCGATGGTTATTAATTACATTAATATTAAACCTTAAAAAAATTCTAAACGCTAAGCTTTTACTTGATGGGCGCCACCTTCCGTAAATAGAACACATCGATTTAAAATACAAAATGTATTTTCAATAACAGCAAATTTATAAAATGAATAAAATCTATGAACAGACATTAATGCCGGAAATTTACATCTGACAGGTGTCGCTAGTGGTATTTTTAATTTCGGTGGTAGTTTTTCAAACGATCATACCACAGGTTACCGAGGTTTCTAGTATATTATACCTATTTCAATGGTCGCTTTTAAAATTCATTACCGGCGCCGGCGTAAACTACCGTTTTCACTACACAAAGAAAATAAGATGTAAAATTTATTTAAAGGCATTTTAAGATATTTCGTTTATTAAATTTTGCACAGACATATAAAATTTATCGTATTCCGTTTCAATTTCGTATATTCGTTTTTGTATGAAGTGCCAAACAGCATCCGCTTCCAAATTGTACCTTGCACCTAGTGCATGTATTGCTTTAAAGCATACGTCCACTGCTTTTAAAGTCGTTGGCACCTCGTAAATGCTGTTGTCTATTGCCACATACGCTGCGCTGATATTCTCCAAATCAGTACCTACAATCACCGGAGTTGGTTGCAATGATAATCCAAATTCCTTTAACTTCTTTTTCTTCCTCTCTAAAGCTGCGTTTATTTCACCAGGAACCTGACAAAAGATATTCAAATCAAATACCAAACTTGGCGTAACGTGAAAAAAACGTTACTTTTACGTGAATTATAAATGCCTCTGATACTTCAACTCGAGAAGGTTTCCAATACCCTGTCCCTTTTTTTCTAATCGTGGAGGGTTTTAATAATTGCGGCAATAAAAATAACACGTGATTATTATAAGCATCTAAAACATTTGTTGGGTAAAGCAAGGAAACAAAAATTCGGTTAAGACGTACCTTCGCTTAACAATGGATTGTCGAACACTCTCATGTACATTTTCAATTTTTTACATGATAACCCTTGAGCGTGGTTAATGACTTTTGTTGCAAAATTTGCAAATTCACCAAATAATTTCAGTTCTTTTTGCGGGTATAGTGTTTCAAAATCAAGTTCCATCTAAAAGATTTTAAAATGCAAAAGTCTATAAGCCCAAGTTGAAGCCAAACCGACTGGTTTCTTCACCGTTACTCTAAAATATGACGCTGTACACGCTGATCAGACCTACGTAACTCGCGTTACAATAAACTAGAAATTTGAAACTTTAAATAGCTGCAGCTGGAGCTACTCAGCTCTAACGGTAACGCCCTGGTTGGCAAGTTAAAAAACATCTGTTAAAAACCGGAGCTATTTCAATCAAAAACCCACCTAATAAAAAGGTAAAAAAATTCGTTATTACCAGGGTATATCCTAAATTTCGTTTCAAAGCTGGGAAAGTATCCATGTATTCCATAGTTGAAATGTTCTCAGTTCTATAATACGATCTCCTTTCAAAGGTGTTTTTCCATCTGGATTCAACTTCGGTCCATGGCTTAAGGTTATTTTTCAACCACAAAATTTCATCATCATCCTCAAAAGTTGTATGTTCTAACAATGATATTGTATAGATTCGATATTATAAAATACCTTAACTTGCTCAAACCTCTTCTTGGTGCTACTGCTAGTAATTTTGGGAGCATACCATGCTTTTTCAGTTCTCTTCTATGGTTATAAAACTTCCTAAAGAGTTTACCACTCCCAATTTTATAGCATTTTGCGGCATTTACTTTTTTTAAAGTATATGAAAAATAAATTTCCTAAAAATTAAGGTGAGTTAAAAAATTACACGGTGGTGGATTAAACCTTTTTTTCTGAAGGGAATAATTCCTCTATGGCTGTGGAGAGTAACTGGAATCGCTTAATGGAAATTCTAAAAAGAATATAAATTATGAATGCAAGATGTAAAAAATTATGTAGACATAATTATACCGATTATCAAAATTATCGGTCATTTCATTTAAAATAATAATTTCTGCCAGTTTATCTTTGTATTGGTTATTCAATTTACTGTTAGTTTTGTAATAACTCAATATCATTCTGCCCTTTTGACTGGATTCCAAAACTCCTTCCAAATTAATATTGGAACTTAAATTTTTTGATACTATCATTTCATTTATATTTTCTAAACCATCATCACTGTCTCCACCCATTATTATATCTTCTGCTAAAAATTGAAGATGAAGAACGCCATCAAAGATTAAGAAAGAGTACCTACTGTCATTTTTATCAATTTCCAAATATTCATCAAAAGTATTTGTTGCAGATGATGCAGATACAGACCAATCTGCAATGAAGCTGTCAGATCTGCTGGTTGATGCACCTTCGTCGCGAATTTTTACGCGATCATCGCCGTTATTAGAAAAACTGGGTAGAGCTTTATAAGTTTCATATTTTTTATTAAATAACATTCGCGGTCCTATTTTTGGTATCAACTCTTTTATTAAGTCTGAAGTTAACTCGCCAAATTGCTCGTCGGTTATTTCATGTTCTGTAATAAACCAAAAAATGTATTTTATTTCTTATATCCAGGGTCCATTTTTATAGTTTGTATAGTTAGTTTCTTCTGACCTATCCTCCGTCCATCTCAGTACCGTAGCTAGGATTTCATTTCGGGGGGGGGGGGGGGGGGCACTTGTAAAAAGTAAAATTTTTGGTGGTTCTTCTTTCGAGAATTTTTATTATTATAAACAAATTTTCTTTTATTTAAAAAAAAAAATTTACATTTCGGGGGGAACGCCCCCCCCCTTGGCTACGGGCCTGGTCCATCTTCACTGGCAAGACATAACTCGCCTTTAAAGTTTCTTTAGAGACGAGAATTGCCTGTATATCCCTATAGATTAAATATAATAATTTTTTTACATGAACTATGATTTTTGGGTAACGTACCCCTTAAATTTGAATTAGCACCCTCGCGTTAACACATTATGGAAAATGTAAATTTTGTGTATTTAAATATCCGTATAATATTAGATACTATATTAGCACCCCCAAATTTAAGAGTTTAACTACGCCTATGCCTGTACCTTCGAAATGTAAGCAAACAGATACAAAATACAAATTTTCGTGTAAGCTTTGAAAATTCGACGTGTTCGCTCTCGTAACAAAAAAATTTTGTTTTAGCATGTTTTGAATTAATTGTTATTTAACTATTATAATTCTTAAAATCACTTACCCTCAAATACTTTAACTAATTTGGATAAATTCCAACTGATTAAAATTTCTTTAATTCCCATTATTGCTTATTGCGTAGCATTGGTAGGTATACTAATGTGACTCCAAATAATAAGTCAATTATAAATGAAACTTCAGCATTAAATTGTGATTATTGTAGAGTTAAAAAACCGCTTATCAATTTCAGCAAAATATTTCTTTCGCAACAAATAAATTTGTTGTAAAACTACTAACAAAAAATATTTTGTTGAAAATCAATGGTCGATTGAGTTCTCTCAAGGCCAACTAAATACAACCAGTGGTGTGCTGTGAAACTGATTATCAGGCTCTCTGTCTTGCCCCATTTTTACGACCACGTTTTATTTAATTTTGTACCCAAAAAACAATGTAAATATATTATGGGGCATTCCATGCTAAATATGCAAATTTTTTGTTATGTGTTATTATAATATCTATTATTGACTAATAAATAGTAAATATTATCTTATTGTCTTTCCTTGTTGATTAGTAGATTTGATTACTATACAGTTTTATTTAAAAAAAAATGTAAAACGTTTGCATTAAACGGATGACTTTTAAATGTTAACCAATGAAATTGCTTTGAATAAACACTAAATCTCGTATAATTTCCTTATTGTGAGTGAGTCTTTATTCAAAGCAATTTCATTGGTTAACATTTAAAGGTCATCCGTTTAATGCAAACGTTTTACATTTTTCTTAAATAAAACAGAGTATAGACCAGCGGAGAAAGTATCTTTATTATGGTAATAAAAAGTTACAAATTCCAAAACACATAGGGAGCGAGAAAGCTGACTTTAGCGTCCTCTAGAGTTAAAAATTTTATGATAGAAGTTCACTTTTTTAACGCTAGAAGCGCTAGCGTTGATCTTTCTGGCTTTCTCATTGGAGAATTAGCAAGAAAGCTCGATGGTAGCGCCTCTAGCGTTAAAAAAGTGAACTTCTAAAATGAACACTAAAAAGCAGTTTTCTCGCTCCGGAATTAGTTGCAGGATTTTAAATACCAACGCAACAAAACAAAAAATAATAAAAGAAATAAGTAATACACCGGGGTAACCCCCAGAAACAGTGCCTAAAATAATCGGGTCCAAAGATGCCATTTGTGAGGGGGCGGGCTTTTTGAGAATCTTGATCCAATCTAAATTTTGCTCAGATTTGGAAGGGAAGAATCATTCAAAGGCAAGATAGCAAAAACTCTACAAAAAAGAAAGATCAAACAGGAATTAAGAGCAATATCCAGTGCTTAAGTACAATTTTTGTGTTTTATGCCATTTATTTCCAGGGCGTTACAAAAATTTAAATAATTGCTGGCATGCCGAAGTCTTTTATCACTTCTTCATGTAAAGGCGCTAAAGGCAATTGATTTATTTATTGGAATACCACGTTATTTGAAAACTAGAATGTGGGATTCTCCCCCCCCCCCAATCGCTTGAAGCATTTCTAGAATTCGTTATGCCCTAAGAATAGTTGAGCCATTTTAAAGAAGATGGGTTCTGGTTGAGGAGATGAGGCCTCCGGAAAAAATTGGTAGATAATTCTACCAATAGGCGAATATCCCATCTTTCTTATCAAATATGATTGATTAAAATTTCTGTAAGGTCTTATATTTGTACTAGCTAGCAACGAAATCTTGTCCTATGAAGTTAATTGAAATGCCTTTTTTAAGTTTTTTCCAAACATTGAGTTTAAAGTTTTCTAGATCATACGATTAACGCCTGCTTTGTCCTTGTACCTAAGGAAGATAAAAAGGTTTAGCATTTGATCATTGCCCTGCAACAATTACCATAGCTTGTGGAGGCGGCGTTGGATATCTTGGTCCATTAACCTATAAATCCAGATCTCGAGTCCATAAGCCATGATAGAGACAAAAGCCTCATTATAGATCTGTTTTATAGAATTAAAGGACTTGATATCCCCGCAATTTTGCATTTTCCGTTTAGATAAATGCTTAATATTGAGTAGTAATAAGCCTCAATAGTGCACCAAACTTCGGCAGTGAAGTTTGTCACAACGCCACTTGATCCTTTTAAAAGCAAAAAGGGTAGCTAACGTCGGGTATTTAACCCAACATCAGAGAGCAATGGGTCGCGTGTACGCGGTTCGTTAGATAAAGTATCTATTATATTTACCACGAGAAGCTCTTAGTGTCTTCGCCCAGGTAGCACACTATGTTGGCGCAATATTGGTGCAATATTGGGAAATCAATAAGAAGTCACTTCAAAAATTTACAACCACACTTCCACTTGTTCGATCTCGATCTCCTTTTCTACCAACTTCTCTTTTCAAAATTCCCTAAAAAGATTCCATGATTGCATACTTTCTGGCGCAGAATATTCTTAAAAATTTAATTTAAAAAATAAATAGCACCCGAAAGCATACAGAGTGTTACAATATGAAAGTGGCATATAAATTTGGTCTTAGTTTCAGACAGAGAAAGTTTTATCTTGCCGAACCAGTTGGTTTGCAAATCCACGTATCTTTGGAACTTTAGCACCAGTTCCTTTTCCGATGAGCTATATCATCTGCTTCGCCAATCTTGACGGCTCCTTGAGCAATGAGGACACCCCTTGATACGGAACTTTCAGACCTTACGCATACCTGAGGTGAGAAATACTTCTATTCGCGTTTTACATTACCGTTGGTGGCCCCACTGTCAATAACTAGTAACCACATTACGTCCAACAGTAGTTTGAAATTATTTCGTGTGATGGCGTTTTGTTAATGTAAAACGCAAATAAGATATTACTCTAAGGCATGAAAAGTAATGCTGATACAAGTGCATTGCTAAAGCTGCGACATTACCTTTCATTTATCTTGAGAGTGGGCGTTCCTGCAGTTTTACTTCTGCTGCCAGCGGCATTTCACTGCACGTGTGGCCAGAGCCTTAAAAGAAGCAGATGCAGCTTAATTTTAACCTTTATTTTCTCAAAGGAGGAATAGTCTTCACCACCAGAGGTTGTCAACGGCACTACATATATAAAAAAAATAGGACAGCCCAGGCCCGTAGCCCCCCAAAATGTTCAGAAAAAATTTTTTTTTGAAAGTAAAGAAAAATTTGTTTATAATAATAAAAATTCTCGGAAGGGGAACTACCAAAAATTTTACTTTTTACAAGTGCCCCCCCCCCTCCCGAAATTAAATCCTAGCTACGGGCCTGGAACAGCCTTAAATTTTAGTTTATAATAAGTTTGGATGAAACTTTCCTCTTCATTTTAATGTTATCTATGAGATTTCGTTGAGTTTTCTTAAATAAATATAATATTTTCGGATCAGTGTTATCGTCCTACTATCCTAAGCAGAATTATAAACCAACATCCACAAGCAAATTTTAATCCACGTGGTTGTCATAGCTTTAACTGGGTAACGTCAGATGCCGCATGTTCTTCAAAAACTGTTTAGTCTATTCTCTAGATCAACAAAGCGATGAGAATTGAGAAATGATATAAAACTATTTCTGAAAAAAGTTTGTGAAACTTGTTGGGAAAGTAAAGTTTCCAGTCTCTCTACAGTTCGTGATGCCCTTCTGGATCTTGCATCTTCAAAAGCGAATGACTCAGTGCAACATCAGAAGCGTTGTCCCAGAATATGGAGTAATTTGAGTTTATAGTAACTATGATGGCTTGGTATGATACATACATGTTCAAGTAAACATGGTACTATAAGAAGGCTATGGAGTCTGAACCAAATGCTTCACAATTGCTGAAGAACTGCTCAGAATTTGTAAAAGAATACTGGGTTTATTCGTTTGCTCTAGAAACAGCTAAGAAAATTGCTTAGTCTGGAATAAATTAAAGTAATAAAGCCACTTCGATTCCGAAGAAAGAACAGATGATTTGAATACGAAGCCGTAACTGAGCCACCAACAAATCCTAAAAAATTATTTAAAATGAATTTCTATGATCAAAACAATTGAGAATGCGTTGGTCACTCAATTTACACAACTATCCAAAAATGACGCATGGTCCATTTTATGCAATATCAAAAGAATTCCTGAAAAGTCTAAATTGGAAAAAGCCTGTGCACATTTAGAAATAATGTGACAAAACTGGTTGTGGAACCTTTTTACCTGAATCCATTATTGAAAAAGCTTGAAATAATAAAAGTTTAAACTTATTAAATAAAATGGTTGACAGGATATATTCCTGAATGTGTGGGACAGCAGACATAAGAGGTGAACTAAGTGAATGGGCCAAGGACCGGACTCTAGGCCAAAGGTTTGATCCCCAACCCGGCTACAAAATTTATCCGACTTCATTATGACCTTCTCCTCTCGGAAGGCAATGGCAAACGACCGAGTAACCTGCCAAGAGAACCATTATGGTCACGATGCTTCTGTCAAGAAGCAAAACGATGAGAAAAGAGTGTGGACAGCACTTTAAATTTTGTTAACTGTCGACAAAGGAGGGACTGACGTAAAATCTGACCCAACCTGGTAACCATTATAAGGCTCCTGGTTAGCAAAACCTGAAGATAAAGATCATAAAATGGTCTAATAGCAAATGCTTTCGTGAGAGGAATTTCACCGTTAACCGTCATTCATAAGGCTCCTGGTCAGAGGTAGCTTAACGACAAATCTATCATGTGAGGAACTTGATGGGTGATCATCGTAAGAGTTCCATCTGGACTATGTCTGAGAACGATGTTTCCGTGGGAGGAACTCGCCGGATAAATAAGGACAGAAGTGACGTCATCCTAATAAAATAACGTTTTGGGACAAACTAGCGATTTTTATCTTATGTGCCGAGGTTGTGCCCCCTTGGGGTTTTCCAAAAGTAACACATTTATTTAGAATACATATAGAAGAGATTTAGAAGTTATGAATTTGAAATTACCTAGTTAGTTATTAATTTATAATTAAGAACTTGAAATACTGAAGATGAAATCTAGAAGTTATGATTTTCAAATTACCAAGTTACCCAAGTAACATTTTTCTCTGGTAAAATTAAAATTTCTCTGCCAGGGTCCTGACAAATTTCTGCCAGAGGTTTATAACAGAATTTATTTTGATAGATGACTGCAAGAAATCTGTGGCAGGGCCCTGTTAAGTACTCTGTTGCAGGGAATCTGCAAAGCCCTGAAAAAAATCTGTTAGAGCCCTGCCAAAAACTTTGTTGCAGAGTTTTTGCAGGGCCCTGCTGGGTACTCTGTTGCAGGACGAGTTTCCCATAAGTAAATTTTTACTCTGCCAAATATCTCGCAGATATCTGGCGAGCGTAGCGAAGCCGAGGCGCACGAACCGTACCGAGAATCTTCAGAAATTCTGAAGATGAAATCTAGAAGTTATGATTTTCAACTTACCCAGTTGGTTGTTAATTTGAAAATAAAAACTTGAATTTCTTTCTTTCGAGTTTCTTGAAGATGAGATGTTGAAGTTAAAAATTTCCAACTACCAACTTACCTAGTTATTAATTTGTAATTAAAAGCTTGAAATTCTGAAGATAAGATCTAGAAGTTATTTTATTCAAATTACCAAGTTAGTTATTAATTTGTAATTAAGAACTTGAAATTCTGAAGATGACATCATAGGGTACGACCAAAAACATAACTATTTTCAGGGGCATACTTACAAATGTGTACAGCAAATCAGGGACGTGCCCAACCAACTTTTTTGGTGGGGGGGGAAGAAATTTCAATTTGCCAACTGAATTAATTCAAAATTGCCAACTTTTTGTAAGTTTTGTAAATTTAGACATAAAAAATGCTAAATTGACCAACTTTTGGGTGTTTTTGTCAACTTTATACAACATTTATACAACAATTTTCAAGAATTAAGGTCCGATTGATTTCAAAAAAAGAAGTGTATCTCAAATAACCCAAGGATGAAAAGGCAGGTGTTTAGGCACAAAACTCATAGTTGAGGTAAGTAAAGCAATAAACAAATCATGTAAGGTTATTTATTAAAAAATACATCGCTAAAGATAAGATGTCTTAAATTTGATGTAATCTTTAATTTTTATAGGAACTCTTAAATTGTTAATAATTTCGTAAAATTCTCGAGGGTGTGCCGGCTTGCAACACTCCGTGATGTATTTCCTGCAAGCATTCCTACATAATTCTTTCATCGGCACAAGTTTTGGTGCCTTGTTATACTTTTCATTCATCACTTTCTCACTATACCTCCGTTGCCGTCCCGCCAGTTGGTTTCGCATACCCATAGGTATCGTAAAAAACTTACAAATAAATTTAATCTGACGATGAAAAACGTAATCGTCACCGATCGACTCGAGATTCCACAGTAAATCTTTATAGTCATAATTGGAACTCACCCCACAAATTAAATTCAGCAGGTAGAACTTGGGTTCAATCGTACTCGTTAGAAAGTACGAACCGATATTGAGGATCACACTCTCCACTTCTTCGTAACCAAAGGTAATAAATGCGTTAAAAATGTCGTCCATGCTTTTAACAGGTGGTCCCAATGAAACCCACAATTTAAACAGTTTGTGTCGTTGGTGATTCTTAATAGTCTTGGTTATCATCGATTTGTAAAAGTTGGTGCTAATTTTCGAGTGGGATTTGTATTCTTGCATTAATTCACGTCCTATTTTCGAGGTCAACGTCGTTCTCAAACAGTTAACCCAATGAACTGGTCCATAATTGCAGTAAGTGATATAGTGGTCCAAGAACGATTGGCCACTTGAATTACTAAAAATAATATTCTCTTGCTTCCAAAAGAACTCGTAAATGTCGGGGTATTCACAGCCGGATCTAATACTTTTAAAGTTAAACTTAATTTGGTAAACAAGATTCGAATCTTCATCTACAATAACATTCGTGGTCATCCCTGCCTGGCTCTTTGCATCTGAAGATATAGATATGTACTTTGCGGGTTTGTGTTTCATAAATATTTTGAGGAATTCCAACGTGTCGTGGTTGCATGACAAGGACAGAACGAGACTGGTGTGCATATTCGAAAACACATTGCCGCCTTTATTGAGTATTGCTTCGAAAACGGCTCGTTCACCGTTTGCTACAGCGTAGATTAAAGCCGTAAAACCACAATCGTCCTGACTGTTTACGTCGGCTCCGGCTTCAATCAGCTTTAACGTTAAACCCGAGTTGAAACCATTGCCGCACAGTTTCATCAAGGGAGTTTGCAGTCTTTTATCCTTACAGTTCAAATCGATACCTTCGCGACCGATTAGAAAGTTTAAGAGTCTGTAAGTCTTGTCACTACAATGAGATAGTTAGTCATGGATTATTAAACAACAACAGTACCTACTCTTGAGGCATGCAATCCAAATACAAGTTCAAGATTCCGTAATTTTGAGTATCGATCTCTTTAATTGCTTTTATACAAAGTTCAGTTAAAGAGTTAGGGTTTGAAGAGCCGTGCTAAAATTCCAAATTATGTTACAAAAACGTTTTACATAATAGCAGTAAAATGTTTACCAATTTGCTGACCAAAATAGGAACTTCAGTACTGGCCATATTGGACTGGAATGAAGGAGTCTTTGGTACGAAACTAAAAAACTAGAAGCGAATCCACAAAGCAGCAAAGCACTTACAGTTAAATGCAAATGTAGGGTTAAGTTAGTGTACTGTTTGTGTTCAGTGGCGGCGTCGCAATAATTTTTAACATTAGAAATAGGTAATCGAGTAATAACAATTTTTTATACCTCTAGCAATCCGTTTCTAATATTTTGATAAACTAGGAGCTACAAATACTTAAAAAGTTACTTGAAAATTTAATAAACTGTCACCTTAAAATTTTGAATCACAGAATGTCACAATATTTCAGAAAGTTATGCCGAATAAGAAAGGGTGCGTTCTTCTCGTTGTTCTTTGTTTTAATTTTATTGTAAAATATTGCGTAATTTGGTGTTATCATCGATTGCTTTGATATTGAATTTTTGCCCTTCCATTTTTATTAATTTTATATCAAAATAATATAATGATTACAAAGAGTTCTCAAATCAAACCGAGAAGGAATGCTGATACGAGGGTGGGCACGAATCTCTTTGGGTGATCTTTCTTATTAGCATAATTTCTTAAATATAAATTTTGAAGGTAGCATTAGAACCCAGACTACGAATTTAACGAATTTTGAAAACATTGAAAAAACATCTTAATTTTCTCCAAAAGTTCAAAAAATTCATGCAAATACCGTGTATTGCTTAATGCGATTAGATAATAAAGCTCTGCCACTTCACACCTTCGCAAAAGTTTAGGAACAAAATTACTTGAAAAGAGATTATTTTGATTTTAAAAAAATCGGTTTCTAACACTAACCTAAGCTGGGTAAAAATATCCATGAAGCGTAAAATTAGCTAGATGTTAACGCTACCGCAATGTACTTACTATACCAGTGTTGTCAGGTTTTAGCAGCGTTGCCACAGTTAAAAAATAAAAGGTACTTTTTGAAAACTAGAAAGGTACTAAATGATAGTAAAAGGTACTAAAGTTAAAATTTTACTGCAGCCATTTGATATACATTTTTTCAAAGCGTGAATTCATAAATAAAAAAAACATCGCCAAGAGGCGTTTGGTTTTGTAAGCATTTTACATTTTTTACCTACGACGAGGAGCCAGCCCGACGTAGAACCCCCAACCTGGAGGACTAGCAAGACGGCCAGAATAAAGTTGTAACTTCACCCAGATTCGAACCGGGTATTGAGCGTTTGTAGTCAACTCGCTTGACTATTACTCTCCGACCGTCTCATGTAAAATATTAAATGTTTCAAAAAAAAATTTTAACGGCCAAGAGCCGGCGGGGGGAGGGACAAAGGAGGCAGCTTCCGCTTTGCCATCCTTCAGGTCAGAGAAAAATTTTATCTCATTTTTAAATGAGATATATTTGATATACTTTTCAAAAATTGTTTTTATTTTCTGAAGTGCCTTGACCTTCTCTTCCAAAATGTGAAGAAACGGGCATGAAACCGGGGTATATGGAACTTTAACAATTGATAAAGACGCAAATTTAATGCTAGAAAAAACATTTTTTCTTAATGACTGGAAGGTATTCCATACCCCCCCCCCCCCCCGACCCTCCGGTTTTCTGATTGTTTACTTTTAAAATTACCCTCCAGATCAGGTCAAGATTTTTTTTCATGTTAAAGTGCGATTTCGAATTTTTTGGTCAGCTAAGCTTTTAACTAATTTTGCGCCTCAAATTTGTGCACTTTTGCCCTACGCCACCTTTGCTACTGTCTGCTGACATTTATATACAGTTTTTTTGTTTTAATATGGGAAGCCTTGATTGTTAATTTCATCTTTAACCCCCCCCCCCACTGATTGTAGTACAAATTGCTATAAATTGTGCAAATTCTCAATTTAAAGCAAATATTTGTAGAAATTATAGTAATTCGTAGTACAAAAAATTCAAATTTTTGAAAGAAATTTAAATTCATGCAATTAATTCAAATTATCTTTCAGTGTTAAAAAAGTACTATAAATGTACTAAATAGCGTCACCAAAGTAAAAAAGTTCTGAATTTTTCGAGGTACTGAAAAAGTACATATTATGTACTGACAGTGGCAACACTAGGTTTTAGGAACCTGTGGGGCCAACTCGTAACTAAAAAAAACGCCCAAAAAACTCAAACAATTTCTTACGTGGGGCCAAAATTTAAACTGAATATCCAAAATGAAATTAAAATTTATATTAACTTGATCAGTTTTGTTATCGGTTTTGGATTCATACATTTTAGAATAAAACTGTAAAACTAGACATTACTTATAAATCATAATAATAATATGAATCAAAATAAAGTGCTCTGATCGTGAGTTGGGGGGGGGGGGGCGGAATTTCATTCATCCCCCCCCCCCCCCTGTATCCGCGCCTAATTTTTTGTTATATTACCACCAAAAAGTTGCAATATTTAATAATTATTTAAATTGAGTTTCTTTCATTGAGTTTAATGGTATAAAATCCAATGGCAATTCCCAAAATTAGATTTCAATGTCGATTATTTATCGCAATAAATTGCAATTTTATTTCTCAGAAATCGCCCAAAATGCGGTTTGCGGTTTTTTAAAAAATTGGAACCCGAATTATCTACAAAAGTTGCTCAATTTGCTATAAATCGCCAAATCTAACAACACTGCTTACTACTATCACATACAATTGATATTGTATTTGCTACTATTACTCTTGTAATCGATCACCACGGCCACCCTCAAACCTAAATCAACACGAACTGGTAATAGAATGCTGTGATTATAGTCAATTTTTAGGTAAAATAAAAAACTTTAAAATCGGTTTTTGGTAAAAATAATCAATATTTGGGATTAATTCTCACTTTAAACGCTTCATTTTAATGTCATCTATTAAATCCCATTAAATTTATTCATTTGAAGTTAGGTTTCCCAAGCGGTGCGGCTTGAAGGCCGCACTAAAATTACTTTTAGTAATCCCGAATGGCATAGGTATAGGTATATTATGATGTGAAGCTTTTTATAGCGCTAAATAATAAAATTAGTCTGTTTTTTATTTATTTTATATTATAACATCATACATTATATTATAACATTTTGAAATCTACGTATACCACTAAAACTAAAAACGGCCATGGTGAGTTGACTTCCTCCGATCCGAAAAGGATAAATGCTGTGGAATGAAACGATCCAGTAGTGGTATGAAATGATCTCCATGGTGCTGCTCTCTTTCCCCATCCGAACGTCTGACCAAATCAGAACGTGCATTTGGGGATACCCAATCAGGAAAACGTTCTACATTTGGATTATTCCTGGAGAGATTTTCACGTGATAGTGAAGATTGCATCCTACCATTGGTTCTATCTCGAAATCTAGACCCACTACCACGATTTGTATTTGGATTGTTTCTTCTCGGATTCCGATATGCCTGCATATTATTCCGTTCACCTGGGAACATCAGGTCCAAATGATTGTTATGTTGAATATTGTTTCTGGAATCAGGAGGAACCCCAGGATTTGGGTGATACCTTGCATGATAACCAGGCGGTGGTGCAAATGGAATCCTAGCATCACCCAAGTTAGGAATAAACTGATAATAATTATCGTTTCTGACCTCAGGAGGAACTCCAGGACTTATGTTATACCTTGAACGATTACTACGTGGCGGCACAACTGGAATCCTACCACCTATTCCATCTTGAAATCTAGGTCCACCGCTAAAATTGGGATTAATCGCTTGAATATCGTTTCTGAGGTTAGGAGGACCTCTAGGATTTCTGTTATACCTTGCAAGATTACCACGTGATGGCGGCTCAAATGGAAACCTAGCATCCCTTCCATGTTGAAACCTAGGTCTACCACCACGATTAGAATTATTCGCATCAAAATTGTTTCTAACGTCAGGAGGAACTCCAGGATTGTTGTTATACCTTGAACGATTAACACCTGACGGCGCAGGATAAATAAGTGGATAAATCCTACCATTTACTCCATGAGAATTATCGTTGCTAAAGTCAGGAGAAACGTCACGTATTGACTCACTCAACTGCAATGCTAATTCGAAACTACTAAGGGCAGAATAAATATTATCAGAATTATAATCCGTTGTTATTGACTCTGGAGTTTTCTGAGTAGCACTGTCTTTATATTTCGTCGACACTGCCACTCTATCGATTAATAGTTTCTTAATCGTTTGGGCCAATACTTCATGATTGGGTAAAACTTGTTCAAGAAAGCCAGTCATTTTGGCAACACTTTCTACTTTCAAGTGAACCATCGAAGCGGTCCTTTCGTTCACTCTAATAAGATTTATCATAACAGCGTCATCTATATTCGTTGCCTTTAAAATATACAAATTACCTTGATACACGTACCGAATGGCAAAATTTTTGTTCCAACCATCAGGTAGAATTTCACTTTTAGTTTCGGTTCCATCGAAATGTTTAGAATCACCAAGCCCGATACACTTAAATCTGTTCGAAATTAATACGAAATGTGTAAAACATACCAAAACATTTTCAGCGCTTTTTATCGATTCTTCCACGCCTTTCAGCAACAAATCCCAACTAAACACGTTTGGAGAATCCATATCACTTAATTTTTACAAAACTTTCATTAGGTACCGTTTGTGGTGTACTGTGAAAATGAACCCACTACCTAGGGTTGGGCCAATATCTACTTAGGTCCTTATACCTGCACAAAGTCCTTATATGATCTTGACAAAAGAGAAAGTGAATACGCGTTTTACCATCGATCTTTTTAAAAGATCGATGCGTTTTACATTACCGTTGGTGGCGCCACCGTCAATAGCAACATTACGTCTTTCAGTAGTTCCAATTATTACGTGTGGTGGCGTTTTATTAATGTAAACAAAAGAAAATGTTTGTTTATGGCGTTTATGTTGGTACTTACTATACGTTACAAACGAGTTTGAAATTATTCCGCGTGGTGGCATTTTGTTTTTGTAAAATGCGGTATTCGCATTTCTGTGGTAAATTTCGCAATCTGTGGTACTAATTTTAAAAAAAATTTAAAAATTTAACCAAATTGTTTAAATAATCCATAGTCAAATCTTTTTTTCACACTTTACATAAAGTGTCAGTAAAGTCCTTTTTATTGTAGCGAGGTAGGATACAGTGGCGGAGTTTATATTATTATTTTTGGTACAAATTTTTTATTCAAAATTATTAATAATTAAAAACACAATTTAATGTCTATTGTTTCTGAATATTTATACTAATATAAAAAATACAAATGGTAAAATTGTGCGAATATTGAAAATGTTTCAAAAGGTAAGTTCATTCTAAAGCCACGTTCATAACGACTTTGAGGTTTTGCCTTGCTTTGGTAGAAAAGGTAGCAAGCAATCGGAGTGATGTATTTTTTTCTATCCTTTTCTATGATTAAAATTAGCTGTTGTCTTACCGATGTTTTCAAGGTTCGGAGGCAAGAACCAATCAAATTTATTCACATCAGGAGTAAACAACATCACTAGCATTTTCATCATAACACAGTATATTATTTTATTGTATTTACACCATATTACATACATTACGTCACATTAGCTCTGTTCGTTTGTATGAACTAACCTGAACCGAACAAGTTAGTGCAAAATAATACTGCACAAAGTTGTATAGTGACGTCATAGAAACGGGTTCAGTTCAAGTTAGTGCAAGACAAACGAACAGAGCTATTATAAGTGTATACTACCGACAAGCAGGCACGGGTACAAGAAGGGGCAATGGATACAATCCCCTCCGTGACTCACAACCAAAGCACTTTTTTTGATCAAATTATGATTTTTGATCAATTATTTTTATCAGTTATTTTCTTTAAAACAAATTTCTGCAAGATGGGTCAAATCATACAAATATTTCTCTCACCTAAACGAAAATGTCCCCCCCCGCCTTGACAAAATCTTGTAACCGCGCCTGCCGACAAGCCACAGTGGAATTTTTAACTAACTTTGTCGCAATTGTTAATCAAATCAACGTTTTCCAATAGTTCAAAAATGATTTTTTAGATTAACTTCAGACTGTCAAATTTTAAGATTTTATTGACTTGTAACCAGCCCCGGATCTAGAAAAAACAAACCCACGATAAATTAAGTTTGTTTCGACCAGCCGAAAAACCGTACAACGTGTGATTACGCTCGTGCGCAATAGATAAAAAGCGTTCCATTTTATTTATCGCGCAGGAAAGTGACCATACATTTGACGGTTTCTGAGTTGGTTAGAACAAACCTAATAAATAAAGATTTGCGCAGATTTTGTAACTTCCACGTAACGTCATGCGCAACAATTACCAAAATGGAACTCGTATCCAAGGACGTGCCCATGGGGGTTGGGGAGAGCTTCCCTCAATGTTGTAAAAAGTTGGCAAAAAGTTGGTAAAATCACTCAAAAGTTGATCAATTTCGCAATTTTTTTGTCTTTTATAAAAAGTTGCAAAACTTACAAAAAATTGGCAATTTTGAATGAATTCAGTTGGCAAATTTGAGATTGTTCCCTCTTGAAAAAAGTTGGTTGGGCACGTTTTTGCTCGTATCTATCAAATAATTGACGAAATATCATATAATTGGTTTAAAATATGATTATGTGCAGATTTTTACTATTTACGTGACGCCATGCGCAACAATTACCAAAATAGTAAATAGCGGTCTAGGACGTTTCGGCGCAAGCCAATTCGGCGCAAACAGATTCGGCGGGAGAATTTAATATAGGCATAAAATACTTTTTACAAACATAAATCATTATAGAAGTAGCTTGGTTGCTCTATTAGGGCGGATGTAGAAAATTATTTAGTATTTCACTTTTATCTGATCGGTCGGTTTAATTAATGGTTTATTTAATTAATCACGTATGCATTTTAACTTACAGAAAGCTATGGATGTCATATTGACACAGGATCGTAGTTAGACATAAGTCATGGGGGAGAGGAGTTACCTAAAACAAATTTTTTTTATGCCACAGGAAGGGTTTCACCAAAAAAGAAAAGTTTTTAAACCCTTTTTTTTACTTCATAGCTATGTCATGCAAGGGGTTTGAACCCCCAAACTCTCCCCTTTATATACGGCCCTGTATTGACATTCTATTAGATAAAAACAAAAATAACAATGAAAAAAAGTTTCAAAAATTATAAATATTGATGAATATGTAGTGTGGTTAATAAATGTATTAATGTACAAAAAAAGCTGTAATGATTGTTTTGTTATAGATTCATCTCGTAATTATAAGACAATCCTCGCAGATAGTGGATTATATCCCGATTCGCATAATCACTCACAATAGTTTTGATACGTCTATCAGCATCACGATATTTCTTTAATTTTTTTGGTGGTTCGTGTTCGGCTAGCAGATGTTTATAAAACAAATCACGACCTTTTTGAACTCTTTTTAATCCATCTATAAATTTCCATAAAATTGGATGATTCATTCCCATTTCCATTTGGAGGCGTCGATGAGCCGCCTCAGCATGGTTATTTGTTCTATTCGTATCGTTTAAAACTCGATTATATATATAAAGACCACAATTCTGGGTTAAAAATTTCCGGCATTCTAGTATTTCCTCAACCCCCCCCCCTTGAGCACGTCTCTGTTGCAATTTGTTTTTTTTTACTAAAAATAAACTTTAATCAATTATGTGTTTTTCCATTTTGTCTGATGACCTTTTACCATCTTTCTGGTAACTTGATGATTCCACGCTCATAGAACTTCTAGTCTTTATCAGAAAAAAACTTAACCAAGTGAGATTAAAGTCAAATCCAAATGATTATTTTGTAACTATTAGATGAATAGTTGTATCTTTTTGTATCTAATGTTTGCCTGACCAAAATTTAAGGAAAATTAAATGTTTGTAATTATTTGCTCCGAAAAGTCTTCGCGCCGAACTGGCTCGCGCCGAAACTCTCCATCCGAGTAAAATACTATAGTAAATAGTACCTGTTTAATAATTTATAATAATTATATATAAATAATTAAGAAGATCTTTTAATTCAGAGACTTTTAATTTAATCAACAGATAGCGCTTACTCAACTATTTTTATACAGAACTTTGAGGCTTATGTATTTAAAATATAGCAAATTTATTGAAATAATACTATTCTTGGTATTGAGCTTTTTTGGGTTCGTATTTGGCCAAGTATTGAGTAAGTCAAAACACAGTCACTTATAAAGAAAAAATTCAATTGTAATTCTGAATTGTGTTTTAACAAATTAAAATTATTAACCCAAAAAAGCTTAATACCAAGAATATTGTTTATAGAATTCAATTATCTCAACGAATTTACTGTATTTTAAAAACAAAAGCCTCCAAGTTCTGTATAAAAACAGTTAATTAAGCGCCGTCAACGCCATCTGTTGACCGAATTAAAAATTCCCGAATTGAAGGCCTCTTTTAATAAAAAATTTACCAAAGTAAATAAAATTTATTTTAAAAAGTCCGTGGTCGTAGGTAAGCATTGGTCATTGGGGAGGGGGTTTAAAAATTTTTATAACAAAAAAAAATTATAATTATAATAAAAAAAATGAGTTAATGCTGTTATCTGATGAATTTTTATGTAAGCTACCTAACTGTATACTTGAGAAAATTTTGAGATATTTGTGACATTGATCTTTCTTTCCGCGTACCCTTCAATTGTAGAATTCCTCTCTTATATTTTCTCTGAGCAACATACGTCACTTCCAAAAAAAATTTAATGGTCGTTTTTAACGATGCCATTTTAAAGACTTTTTAAAAACTTTATTTACAGTTCAAAGTTGGTTATAGATATAGGAATGAATTTTTTTTAATGGACAGAAGGAAATTTTCGAAAGGTCATGATATAATTTTTAATTAGTTTTATGAACGGATTAACATTTTAAAACACGCAATTAATTAAAATTTAAAATATGTTATGACACAGTTAAAATAGCTATCTTTAATATGCTACATTTAAATTGTTTAAATTACAAATTTTGTAAGTGCTCCAGCCGTGGAATCATGTCACAGCCGTGGAATGATGTAAAACCGTTGGTTGAATACAGAGCGGAAATTCTGGATTCGAATCGCGGACCATACAGAATTTCTTACCTCGGCCTTCCAGTAACCCAAAAATGGGTTATTAAACTGATTCTGCACAAATGATTATCTTTTTGATGAGAAGCTTTTTATAGCGCTAAATTAAACTTGTAATGAGAGCTTGCTTTAATAAAATTAGTCTGTTTTTCTATTTATTTTATATTAACACATTTATTTTTAAAATAAAATCTCAGCACCACTTACATTTTGAAATCTAGGCATACCACAAAAACTAAAAACGTTCATGTAGAGTTAACTTCCTCTAATCCGGAAAGGATAAATGCGGTGGAATGAAGCGATCCTATGTTGTGAAAAGATCTACATGGCGCTGCTCTCTTTCCTCATCCGAACTTCTGACCAAATCAGAACGTGCATTTAGGGATACCAAATCAGGGAAACTTTCTACATTTGGATTATTCCTGTAAAGATTTTCACGTGACAGTGAAGATTGCATCCTACCATTGGTTCTATCTTGAAATCTAGACTCACTACCACGATTTATATTTGTATATACTCCAGAATTTACGTTATACCTTGAACGATTACTACGTGGCGGCACAAATGGAATTCTGCCACCTATTCCATCTTGAAATCTAGGTCTACCACCAAAATTGGGATTAATCGCATGAATATCGTTTCTAACGTTAGAAGGACCTCTAGGATTTCTGTAATGCCTTGCAAGATTACCACGTGATGGCGGTTCGAATGGAAACCTAGCATTCCCTCCATTTTGAAACCTAGGTCTACCACCACGATCAGGATTATTCGCATTAAAATTGTTTCTAACGTCAAGAGGAACTCCAGAATTGTTGTTATACCATGAACGATTATCACCTGACGGCGCAAGTGGATAAATCCTACCATTTATTCCATGAGAATTATCGTTTCTAGCGTCGTCAGGAGAAACGTCACGATGTGACTCTGTATACACCATTGAAAGAAATAATTTAATAAGGTCAGAATTTTTACTATCAAAATGTTTATTATCAGAATCTTCACTATCAGAATCTTCACTATCAGAATTATAATCCATTGTTATTGACTCTGGAGTTACTGCCACTCTATCGATTAACAGTTTTTTAATCGTTTGGGCCAATACTTCATGATCGGGTAAAACTTGTTCAAGAGAGCCAGTCATTTTTGCAACACTTTCTACTTTCAAGTGAACCATCGAAACGGTCCTTTCGTTCACTTTAATAAGATTTATCATAACAGCGTCATCTATATTCGTTGCCTTTAAAATGTACAAATTCCATAGATCCATGTACCGAATGGCAAAATTTTCGTTCCAACCATCAGGTAGAATTTCGCTTTTAGTTTCGGTTCCATCGATATGTTTAGAATCACCAAGCCCGATACACTTAAATTTGTTCGAAATTAATACGAAATGTGTGAAACATACCAAAACATTTTCGGCACTTTTGATCGATTCTTCCACACTTTTCATCAACAAATCCCAACTAAACACGTTTGAAGAATCCATATCACTTAATTTTTACAAAACTTTCATTAGGTACCGTTCGTGGTGTACTGTGAAAATATGAACCGCACCGCACCACTACCTAAATTTCTTTAAAAACGAGAATGGGTGGGCCAATATCTATTTAGGTCCTTATACCTGCATCTTGACAAAAAAGAAACTTTAAAATAATTTGTATAATTTAAAAAAAAATTTTAAATTGTACTAATAATTACTTTTAATTAGTAATTAATTGCTTTAAAATTTAACCAAATTGTTTAAATAATCCGTGGTTAAATCTTTTTTCCACACTTTATGTAAAGTTTTAGTAAGGTCCTTTTTATGGTACCGAGGTAGGATACAGTGGAGGAGTTATTAATATTATTATTATTTTAATTATACTAATTTTTTATTAATTAGATTAATTATTAAAATTATTAATAATTAAAAACCCAATTTAATGTCTATTGTTTCTGAATATTTATACCTAATAATATAAAAAGAGCAAATAATGGTAAAATTGTACGAATACTGAAAATATTTGAAAAGGTATACGTCTCTTTTGACGTCACACTCGTGATTTTCAGGTCCATTCTAAAGCCACGTTCACAACGACTTTGAGGTTTTGCCTTGCTTTGGTAGAAACTGGCAGCAGGCAATGAGAGTGATGCATTTTCTTCTATCTTTTTCTATGATTAAAATTAGCACTTGTTTTGCCGATGATTTCAAGGTTCGGAGGCAAGAACCAATCAAATTTATTCACATCAGGAGTCCACAACATCACTAACATTTTCATCATATCACAGTATATTTTATTGTATTACACCATATTACATACATTACGTCACATTTTAAGTGCATACTACCAACAAGCAGGCACGGATACAAAATAATTAATAGGTACAATTGCCCCCCCCCCCGACTTACGACCAAAGCACTTTATTTTGATTAAATTATGATTTTTGATCAATTATTTTCATCAGACTTTATGTTTAGAATAAATTTCTGCAAGATGGGTCAAATCACACAAAAATTTTCCCTGCCTAACTAAAAATAATTGCTTATATTGTAAAATTTAGAGATGCTTGGCTAAAAGTCCAAGAGTTGAACGAATGGTTAGTTTACGTGAACAGTACGGATGGAAAATTTTAAAACTGCAAATTTCTCCTCCCCACCTCCATATATCGTGGCGGTTATGACCAATTCTGTTATAAGGGGGAATCAAAAGTGTCATTTAGCGGTTTTGTAAATTTAACAGTTGATAACACTGAGTCAAACTCATTAAAAGTTTGCTAACTAAAACCAAAAAAAAACCTTAACCCGTTATATTAGTCTGATGTTAATTCTACGACGGCATAGTTACAACAACTGCTGCCACAGTCTTTCACCATGCTCTGCCACAAGACCAGGTAAAATTATACGGACGGAGAATAAAATGCGCCAATTAAACTTAAAACTTTAAAATCAATTTTTAACTAAACTACGCGCCATAATGGCTTCATTTTAAAAAGGTACTTCTTGTTCTCGCCGTGAGAAAATAGCGCTTTTAATTTAAAAAAGAGTAAAATAAGGTGGTTTAGAAGAATGGGGGGGGGACTACAACATTTGCCACGCCCCCCCCCGCTTTTAAGCATAAATGATCGTGATTGATTCTTGAATTTAATAAAGTTGTATTTATTCCTGTTTAGCCTGATGTTATTTCCGTAGGTTAAGATGTCCAATGACATCCAAATCCGATTAAGCACATAAAAAAATGTCGTCTGGCCTCCTTGCGTAGAACAGGGTTATATCGTCCGCAAAAAAGTTGATGCAGAAGCACATGTTGGATTAACGAGATTCTCACTAGAGCATACAGGATGAAGTTCAAAATAATTTAAATCTTTAGTATTTAATAACTTTAAAAAAAATAGAGGGAGGAGGGGTCTCTTTGAAGTTCTGACAGGCATTGCCAAAAAAGAGATTGTTGTTATATTCCATTAATAGATTCAGCCAGAGCCGCAGCTAGACATAAGTCATGGGAAGGGTTTTACCGAAAAAAAATTAATAAACCCTTTTTTTTACTATTTTGTTATGCCATGGGAGGGGGAGGGGTTGAACCCCCTGAATTCAGTCTCATCAAGCACAGACTTGCCATTTGTTTAAGTTTCAAATATTTTATTTATATGATTTTTACTGACACTTATTGGTTGAAAAAGCTTTTAAAAAATTCCATACTCCAAAACCTCCCGGTTTTGATACCATGACGTGAAGGTGTGTTATTATCATTAATAATTCCAACATAATAAAATCAATGTCAAGGCATACACCAATTTAATTTTTGAGATCCGCGGTGGGAAGGGGGGTTATAAAATACCCTTCAACTATAGACAAAGTTGGAGGAGGGATTAGTGTTATTAATCACGCTTGAAATCGGAATTATCACCGACCTGTGCGAGATGAGAAGAATATAGGTTTTGTATATCTCTTTCTATTACGAAATTATCAAATACTTTAACATTACCTGTTCATTTGCTTGCACGTAGTAGAGGAAAATACTTAGATAGCGCTGACGGTACTATATCGTCATAGATAATAATGTACTAAGTATATATCGTTTTTAACAATTTATTTATCACGTGAAAACTTTTTGGTTCTAATGTTTTCTATATTTTTTCTATAACTGATCACGAAACCGCTTTAAATTCAAGTTTTGTTTTTATAATGACCTGCATAAGGCAATAACAAAATTTTATCAAGATTAGTTGTCATAAAAAATCAAAGTTGGCCGTTTTCAAAAATTAAATTTACCTATTTAATCTTAATTTAAAGAGCTCAAAATTGGTTATTGCCTTCAACAGTCTTTTCTTATTAATATAAAAAATAATTACACTGGTACAATGTTTAGTTTTTGAAATTTATACAAAAGTTTTTTCAACGTTATATATTATACTCATTTCCTCTTTTCTGCATACAACGCCTTTTAATTAACTCAAATTTTAGAAAAAGGTAGCTACCCTGGGTTCAAAAATACAAATTTTACGATTGAAACCTCAAACTTTTCTGAAAGAGTATATATTAAATAAGAGAATTAGCTATGACAGAATGCCTTAAATGCACCTGTTTCTTCAAAAATCGAATTTTAAAAAGCTTGATTTTCGAAGGTAAATCGCTCGTGATTGGTTAATCAAGGCATTGTGTTGACGGTACGTGCATTCCTATACATAAGAGTGTAGCTGTTGACAAATTTGTCAGTAACTCTTACGCTATGGTAGGAATGCGTTCTCATTTTTTAGGACAAAAATTACTTCAGAAAAGGGTTACTTAAATTTAACGAACGGTAGTTACTTTTTCGCGTGGATCCTACTCTTGCCATGGTGGTTTTCATCAAAATAGCCCGGAGCGCCCGAAGGGTGCGACTACTAATTTAATAATATCCCTAGGCCCGTGGATTAAGGAAATGGTGGATCTTTGAGGGGTGAAACTCGTGAGAGTGGATTTTTAACGCAGAGTAGTTGTGCAAAGAAAAATCGACTTAAAGCACTCCTCGCTGCGCTCGGGCGCTTTAAGCCATTTTTCCTGCACATGTACTATTTGGAAAGGTGGTTGTGCAAGGAAAAATCGACTTAAAGCACTCCTAGCTGCGCTCGGGCGCTTGAGGAGGTGAATTAGGTGAACGGGCTAAGGAGAGGACTCTAGTTTGGCGGGGCTAGGTTCGATCCCCAACCCGGCCACAAAATTTATCCGACTCCGTGGTTCGGATTCCACGTAAAGCTGTAGGTCCATGTACAGCCAGGACTTAGCTTCGCGCTAATTTTCAGAGGTACGCCTCAATAAAAATCATCCGACGTAACGTTGCGGGCAAGCCCGCAACCTTACTCTTCAAGTCTGCGAAGATATGGGCCAGCAGCCCCAGAATAAATGATCGGGCGCTTTAAGCCATGATTTTCATTTTTAATGATTTTCGTTCGGAGTGCACTGTTGCTGCATCCCATTGCAAGTGTCGCTCCGGTTATCCCCGCTCTGCGCAAAGCTAAGATCAGTTGAAAGTGCACGTACTGTCAATAGAACGAATTGATTCACCAATCCCGAGCGACTTTGGTTAAAATTTACTGTGAAAATCGAAGTTTTTTAATTCGATTTTTGAAAAAACAGTTGCATTTAAAGCATTCTATCATTCTGTTACATCAGAGCCGTAACTAGGAAGTGGAAAAGGTTTCTTGTCCCTCAGGTACACAGATTTTAAGCGCAAAATAAGTTAGTAGACCCCCCCCCAGACCCTTTAATTTCGTGTCCGTTTTTTCACATTTTAGAAGAAGAAAATTCTTCAGTTTAAAATTGTTCAAGTGTCAAATCTCACAATGAAAAATATAAACGCACTGCTACTACTTGCATTATTTTTTATTGTTGACGTTTCATGTAACGACAGTATTTTGTCGAAGGTAAGTTCTAATTTTGATCATATTTGAACAACTCTGACGTCACAAATGACTTGGCTGTTTCGATTCTCGATTAAAATGGTTTTAATGCATCATTAAAAGTCATGTTACCTTATAGATAATCAAATATATAGGTATATATTTTAATAGTCTTAGGTCATTATGCCTACTTTTATTTATATAATAACGCACATATTAATTAAATATGAACTTAGTGAACACACCCTATTTTACCGAATTATGAAAATTTACATAGGTATACTATGTTTACTAACTTGTTTAGTAAACATTTAGTTAACTATGTTTAATTTCAGTTTTTTCAAAATAACTACAAGCTTAAAGATTTTCTAGCAGAATTAGTGAAATACAATCGAAAGTACTACAACTTTATTGAAGTTAAAACATTTAAGTACAATCGCACTACCCCGGTCGTAAATTATACATGTAACTTGAAAATTAGCGTGGGAGATAAAACCGAGGTAATGTTGACCGGATGTGTTATCAAAAACAAAAGGTGCTTTTATTTTTAGGTGGTAGTGCAAGTTCAAAAGTTTTTGAGTAACGAGTATCGACACTTTCCTATACGTTTTCAGGTTAGCGTCAAAAAATCTCTTAATTTTAACGCCATAGGTTTGAGCAATCTAAAAAATTGTGGTAACATTACAACTGCTTACTTTGAGAAGGTTATTGGAAATAATTTTCCTAACAATATCGTATTACAAGTTTTTCATTTACAGGACGTTACTTACCATGCATGTAATTTTATTATAGATGAAACTCGTTTTCCTCCACTTATGCCTGACGGTAGATATAGAACTGATCTTCAATTTCTGTATTTAAATGAAGAAATGGCGCTTATAAGTGGTTTTGCTGAAGTATACACTCCAATTGCATACCCAAAGAATTAAATTTTTTTTTAAATGTTGAGAATGTTGAGAACATAAAATTTTACTTTATTTTATTTTGTCTTGCATATAAAAATGAATTAATTAAAATGATTCTGCATAAATAATTTTTTTTGCAATGTGTCTTTTATTTATTTTCTATAATAACATTTATTTTTTGATAAAATAATTTTGAAATCAAATCTCACCACCAGTTCCATCTTGAAATCTAGGCATACCACCAAAACTAGGAACGTCCATTGCTAATTCACCTTCGTCCGAATGGGACGATCCGGCCGTCTAAAAGGATCCACACGTAGCTGCTTTCTTTCGCCATCCGGAGTAAGGGAATCAGGAGAAAGTTCAACATTTGGGATATTTCTGGAAAGATTTCCACGTGGCAGTGAAGATTAGATCCTACAATGCTACAATCAGTAGTTATATCTTGAAATCTAGTCCCTGGATTGTTCACGCTCAAACCGAACAGATTCCTGAATATTTCTAACATGTTGCCCAACACCATCCACATTGCCCGGAATATATTCGTCATCGACGTACGGTTACCAATCGTAGTAATCGTAGACCTCCAAGAAGAGCCAATTCTTCCAGGGCTGATTCGGTCCGCGAAGCTATGGCATCGCCGAAGGAATTTCCATATACAGCTCGTCGTCGGTATTGATCGTTCACGATCGCCGACTTCAGCTAAATATGGCACATTTCTTCAAGTTTTGTTTTTTTATTGGATTTTTTTGTTTCTTTAAAAAAACAAAAAACAAGCCTCAGTTTTTGTTTGGTTTCTGTAAAAAACAAACAGTTTTGTTTTTTAGGGATTTTTTTGTTTCTTAAAAACAAAAAACAATCCTCAGTTTTCGATTTGTTTCGGTAAAAAACAATCAACATGGATTAGGTCTATCGGGGAAACCAAGTAAAATAAAAAGCGCCTTGCATTCTACCTCTTAGGTGGTGCGGAAACGAATGCGGTAATTTGTCATCCATCGACAATATTTTTTATATGTAATTGCTTTTTTTTATACTAAGCAATTTTGTAATTTTATTCTTTTATAAGCTAATTTCTTGGTCCCCTTTTTTTGGCAATATATCGCAGAGGGGTTAAATTTACCAAGATCGTGCTATTTAATGCCTTTAAACTTCTTCCTACGGTCATTTTCCTTCTAGGTAACGCGATCAACTGCGAATACAAGGTACCGGGTTCAAATCCGGAGAAAGGTACAACTTCCTTATGACTATAGTCTCCGTGCTTCAGAGGGCACGTAAAGCCGGTGGTCCTCCTTTTTATTAACATAAAAACCAGGGTATAAGCACATCTGAGAGCAAGTCCAGTAAACTACCTTATGGATGTAAAATATTTATATGCTCACAGAACCAACACTGCCAAGAAAACGACGCAGATGTTGGAAATAACAAGCCTTAAAGGCTTAAACTAAGTTGAAGAAGAAGACTTCTTCCTTTGGGGTTATCTTAAATCGCAGGTTTATGCAAATAAACCGCAAGTAATTGATGCCTTCAAAGTCAACATAACGAACCTTGCAAGTTCCAACTACCAGAAGCGTACACTTGATATATTTAAGATGTTCGATGCAAGCTTGGTCATTGTCCAAATTTTGCTAGGCTACTTTATTGTTTTCCCGTTTATAATTTGAGGGTATTTCTTGAAGTAAGACTGTGCCGAAAACATTAGAGTTTTGGAAAATTATTGGAATTCTTTAAAAATCACTGGAGTTCGTTAAAAATCTTAGGAGTCTTTTTGTAATTCTCATTAGAATTCCTGCAAAATATTTTTTATTCCATGAAATTATTGGAATCCCATGAAAATATGTGAAATTTAATGTAAATTATTGGAATTTGTTGAAAATCTTTAAAATTAAAAGAAATTCCTCCAATTCTCCAATTGTCTTGAAAATTTTCTTGAAACCATTAGAATTCCTTCAAGATCTTTCAATTTCCTTGAAAATATGTAAAATTTCTTGTAAATCTTTAGAATTAGAAGAAATTCGCCTTTAGATCTGTAGATTTCCTTGAAAATATGTAAAATTTGTTGTAAATCATTGGAATTTGTTGTAAATATTTAAATGCAGTACAACCTGTCTTATCCGACACTTCTCAGAAATTCACTGTGAATACCGACAGAAGTGGGCAGAAGCTTACCCCATCTCATGATCAGGTACACCAGGGGCGTTTCCAGCCAACTTCCTTAGGGGGGGAGGGGTTAATTTACCTATATCAATGTAAATTTCAACATAGATTGATTTTTATTTGTTGAAAAATGGAAAGCAAAAGTTTAAATAATAATTTATTATAATATAAATTTATATTAATATAAATTTATTATTAAAACGCCGGTGGGTACACCTGCTATTTTGCTGATGTGATTTGTCATCAAGTTGTAATAATTTACT
The DNA here is from genome assembly GCA_905340355.1 of Rhagonycha fulva. Lineage (NCBI taxonomy): Eukaryota > Metazoa > Arthropoda > Insecta > Coleoptera > Cantharidae > Rhagonycha > Rhagonycha fulva. The sequence continues at coordinate 15,738,434 of HG996559.1, forward strand.
CATCAATTTGCAATATTTGTTTCAATTTTTAAAACTTAAAAAAAAAGTTTTGACGGCAATAATTTATAACTATAACGATAGTTGTGCTTTGTCTTTTTTAATTTGAAATTTAAACAAACTATCAATTACAAAAACAGTGAATCAGTGAATGTGAACAGATTGAAAACTACAATTTTGCACATTCCTTGTTTATGCACGGGAGCGACGCTTATCACGTTTTTTTAATGCATCTTAAATAGATATATCTGAAAGCACAATAAAAGTTAATTGTTATAAAAATTACAGAAACTGCAAATTAATAATTTACTTTCCCCATCAGTCCGTGATTATAAAGCTGCCCGCACACTTAGGCGACGCGACACCACACCACAGACAGAAGCCCACAACACACCACACACCAGGCAACGCGACAGCTTGGTAGGGTCCGCACATTTTTGTGTGTGCTTGTGTGTGTAGTGTGGTGTGGTGTCGCGTCGCCTAAGTGTGCGGGCAGCTTTATAGCCCAAGACAGGAAATGGGTCCCGTTTGTGTCGGATAAGACAGGTTTTACTGTATATTATTAAAAATCAACAAGGTAAAGTTAATATACACTTTAGGGTGCGTTCCACCACGGTCCATCATCAATCCAATCAAAGAACTACAGGACAACGTCGTGATCACTTATGGGTTTAAGTGGAACGCACCATTAAGGTTGTTGAAGGCCTAAAAGGCAAGATCCTGGACAAGCAGGGGGCGATTCCAATTCCAAATAAATCCAATTTAAAAATGCAAGCAATAATTGCAATTTAACTCACCACACCTACTAAAATACGGCATCTTCCCACTCCAGTTAAAAAGAAATGCGTTGATAGAGTTAAAAATATTGGTGATAATGATAGGTATAGAAAAAGATGGTATTAGGTAACAAACGTTTATATTCTCTGGAATGTTACATGCAGCTGAATTTCTTCTAATTAATACACATAGAATAAATTATACAAAAACAAAATACAATAAAATTGGCAAAACATTATTTAAGTTTTATGCTTCATCAATAATAATTAAAAAATATATTAAAATCACGATTATTATAAATTAAAAAAGTTATCTCTTACTTTGATGTTAGTTCAATAAAATCTAAGAGTGACTAGAATTCAAATGATCACAAAATTTCTAAACATTAAATTAATTTATAGTATAAAAAAACAGATGTACACGTAAGCATCAACTTAATACTCCACACATTGGTAACTTTCAAATAAAACGCAAAACTCAATTTACAAAAAAAAACAAAAAATAAACTTTGGTTCGTTTACAGCAACACAAAATAAAAAGTGCAATTTTGTTCAAAAATAGTTAATCTTGAGTAGTATACAAAATCATTTGGACAAAAATTGCAGTTTCAAATAACACAACAGCTGCATTCAGTCACAAAAAAGTTCGTTCATTAAGCGCAATTCAAATTAACGAAATTTGTAGTATCAAAATTTGTTTTTTCCTTCAACAACTCAACGACCTCAATCTTTCGGGACATTAAATGTCCCCCCATAAAATCCAAAATAACAAATTTATAAATACATAACAGGATTTTATAAGTACCTCGTATATATCACACACATAATCTCCATTATTTTTTAAAATTAAATTTATTCATTCGATACCGAAAGTGTTGGTCTCCTCGACGGCCAACAAAAGCTTCTCGTATAAAACTTCTATAGTTGGATAAGGAGGTAAATCTAATCGGTTAAAACATGTGTGAGCTCTTGGAAGACTGTTAGGTTTGCCCCACTTTTCTATACAAAATTTTCTTGGACCTATCGAACCCCTCAACGCAGAGAAGCCTTCGTATGGTATGCTCGACGTTCCTGTCACAAATTGTAACAATCGCAGTCTTTGTTCGTTTGTAAATCTGAAACAATTAAATTATTTATTAAATTGTGCTTCTGTGTATGTAATTAAGAAATCAAATTAATAATTATTATACTACAGTTAAGATAACATCAGTGGCGGGTACAATTGATATTATGACCCAAAAACCCATTCTAATAAAATTCCAGTTCTTTCCGTCTATCTATATGTCTGTTCGTAACACTAAAAGTCACGAAAAATTTAAATTTATGAAATGTACTACATAATACAAAAAAAATTAACAAAAAAACTAGAAGAAAATTTAATTACTATGCGAATCTCGTTTATCCTTTCAAGCGCGTGTGTTATTTAAAAGTAGAACTTTTAAATTTTTTTGAGGATAAAAAAAGATTATTAAACGACCAGTATCAATCAGTGAAGGGCCCCTCAAGTTTTGTAATAAATTTTTGCATTTGTTACGTGGTTCTACTTTTCATTCATTTCACGTTATTTCCTCGTGCCAGTCCTGCATTATTGAACATTGAAATGCTTGGATTTGAGTGCAAGCATTGATGAGCTGCAACGCGGCGTTAGAATTGAATCCCCCAAGCGATTGCAACAATCAGGCTGATTTATGTTTGCTTCCAACGAATTTTAAAGTCCCAATTTAGTCGTCATTGTCATCGTGCTAAATTCGCAAAGAAAAAATTGTGTGTGACCAGTCGTCCAACTGTCGTCGAGAGATTCTCTCCAGATTGCCACAGACTCTATTATCATGCCAACGGACTGACAATGAGATGGGGAGCATTAAAAAATTGTTACTGTTATTTTTTATTATTATTTATTACTTATTACTTTATCAAATGGGAAAGTCATGTGTTGTGTCATATCAATGTTTTATTATATAAATTCTAATATTATAGAAAAATTAATATACTTTTTGCGGTCCTAAATAAAATTGCAAAAAAATTGTTTTAAACAATTTATTTTAAAACATAAAAATAATTGATGTTTTCAAATTTGAATTTAAAATTACAGAAATCTATGTGCGTGTAGATTATTTTTTAAGATCTATTTTCAACTATTAATCTTTGTTGTTATTATAAAAATAATTTTTTTTTGTTATTTTAATTTTAAATATTTATTTTTCTAATTCTAAAATAGTCACAGGAATTAAAATACTTTCGAATACAAAAGAATAAATAATATTATTCCATTACATTTGAAAAAAATATAATTATGATGGTTTAAAAAAATGTACATAATATGAAAAATAAACAGTGTTGCTAAATAAGAATTTAAAGGTTGATGACGCTAAGGAGCCATTCATTAATTACGTAAGGACGATTTTGGCCATTTTTGACCCCCCCTCCCCCCATGTAAAGACACATAAGATTTGTCGGACTCCCCCCCCCCCCTTCTTACGTAAGATTTGAAAGCATCAATTGCACTAAAACTCTAAATTATTATATTTTTTATAATAGGTACATTTAATATACTGTCGTGAAACGACTTTAAAAAATCAATTTTTTACAAATTAAGTCGAAATTAATAATTTTGCTTCCCCTCATTTTTTATGTTATGCGATTTATCAAAGAGACTCAAAGGAAAGATTTGTAATTCTTAACACACCAACAAACTTTATTTTTATTTGAAGTTTTTGAAAATCTAAATTTATTTTGTATTACAAACTATTAAAAATTTTAAAAGTGAGCGCGCGATAAGGTGATTTGTACAACGCAAGTTTTGGCGTTATCAAAAATCAAAAAGGAGGAAGAGAAAATTTTCCAGAGAGTCAGTCGACCGAGGAGGGTCGTAAAAGGCCACCGAGAGTGGTGAAGCAAATCGACCAAGGGTCGAGTGAGAGAGTCGACATTTAGTCATTTTTTTTTAGTTAGTTTTTGGCCGCCGGAAAAGGCGTCAATTTTGAGTGATTAATCAGTGAGATCGTCTTGGTATTATGAGGACCAGAATTTATGAAGTTTGGATTAGCGTTTTTTGATCAAGAGTTCTTTGGTTAACAATTTGGAATTTTGAAAAGTTTGTTTCGAGTTTGAGATTGTGCGTTTTTGGTCAATGGTTCGACGTTCCTGCTTGTCGAATGAGGAGTTTTTTTCACCAACGAATTACAAGGTATTTGAGCTCAATAAAAATTGTTTAACTTTTAAAATACGCGTTTGTGAAATTAAAAATTTGTGGCATCGATAAACTTTAATTTTGATTAATCTTTGAATTGAATTTTTTGATTTCACATAAATTTGTATTTATTGTAAATTTGTTTTCGAGAACACGAATACACCATAGTGAGTGCGAATGCGTTATTTTGCTATTTTTGATTGTTTGACTTTCAATTATAATAGCGCATTCGTATTTGCTAATACAAAATACATCACAACTTTCATAACTCAAATTTGTGAGTACAAATGAGGTCTTTTTGATAAGAATTTTCATTATTAAGTTTGAATAAATTACTTTTTTTAATTGTTATTAATTTCGACTTGATTATTTCATTTTTTGTCTTGAAACCATGTACCCTTAGGGAGAATTGCGAGTGTTCCCATTTTACGAGCTGCTGGTGCACTTTTTTGGAGGTATCTCGCCGAGATCACTTCAATACATTTCGACTTAAAAAATATTACGTAAAATTAGCTTTGCCACCCCCCCCCCCCCCAGAAATAAGAGTATGTAAAGATTTAGAGAAGCCACAGAAGTGAAGTGATGTGATCGCTGGTTGAGTATAGAGCGGAAATTCTGGGTTCAAATCGCGGATTGCACAGAATTTCTTGGCTAGGTTTTCCGGTGGGCATCCACCTGGTGGGTAGGCAGGGAATGAAGCCATGGACCTTCTAGGCCTGTAGAGCTGTAATTTATTTTATTTTAAAGATTTAGAGAACCCCCTCCCCTTCGGGACCCTTACGTAATTAATGAATGGCTCCTAACTGGACACACGAATTTAAAAGTTTTCTTTTGAAAAATTATGATAGTTGAAGGTAAATTTAAAAACCTTAAATTTTTTGAATCATTCGAAAATTTGGACGAAATGGGCCAAAAACCGTAAAATTAAAATGTGACTCTAGCCTATAAAAGATTAACTCCCCCCACTCCCCAAGTTGCCTTTAGTACATAATTTTCAAACGTCACGAATGTGTCAAAATTACAGGACTTTGTGAATCTTTTACGTAAAACCTTTACAAAATATGTTGCAACAGTCGATTCCTATGTTACCACAAATTTGTACTACAATTGTAACACAAAGTACTACAATTTGTAGTTGGATAAGTTGGATCAGAATAAATTTGTAGTGATCTTCCTTTAAAGTTTTGTAAGCAAACTTTGTTACTACAAAGTCAAAATAATGACTAGTAATTGTATTAATATTATAATTAATAATACTAATTAATTTGTAGAAATATTTGCTACAATTTGTGGATTTTCACAATTTATAGTAATTTGTACTACAATCAAATTACTTAAAAAAAATCATTAATTATAATTATCCCGGCAAGTCTTACGAGGTTTTCTTTCCGTGCAAAAGGGGAGGGGGGTTAAAGATGAATATAACAATCAGGGCTTCCCATATTAAACCGAAAAAACTGTATAATAATGTAACCAGAGTAACAAAAGCGTGGGAAAGGTGGCATAGGGCAAGGGTGCACAAATTTGAGACGCAAAATTAGTTAAAGAGCTTAGCTGCCCTAAAAACTAGAAATCGCACTTTAAAATGAGATAAAATTAAGTATTAAGTAGTTTATAGTCAACAAAAATTTTGTCCTGATCTGGAGGGTAATTGTAAAAGTAAACAATCGGAAAACCGGGGGGTCTTTAATTCTCTAGAATTAAATTTGCGGTTTTATCAATTTTTAAAGTTCCATATAATGGAGGGTATTCCATACCCCCAGACTCCCCGGTTTTACGCCCATTTCTTTACATTTCAGGATATCTAATTGGTTTGGTTACCCTAGAATAAAATACTTAAAAATGAGATAAAATTCAGTATTATGTAGTTGATATTCCTCTGATAATATCCTTCCCTAGCATAGGGGGTACTTTTACAAGTAAACAATCGAAAAACCGGGATATCTGGGAGGTCAGGTATAATAAAAAAAAATGTTTTCTTTGGAATGGAAAAGTTTCACTAATTTTTTTTATTTGTTTATTTGAAAGTAGAGGTCAAACTAAAGCTACAGAATTTTTTTTAAATTTTTTTGAGTACTCCTAAAAAATTATTAAAAGTTATAAAATCGACGGTAGTTTTACGACTACGGTTACTGACGTCACACGAAAGTGAACCAATCACAATTGGCAAGAAATTTAAATTAAATATCAATTGTAAATTTGAGTTTCATGGCTTAATTATGGTATTCTTCAAAATTTCAGCTAAATATATTTTAAATTTAAAAAAACTGTCAAATCTTTATAATAATAAATAAATAATGTAAGATAATAATCAGATAATTATTTACCAACTGAATGATTTGGCGACAGCGTATAGTCATGCTCAATTGGCATTGGTCAAACATGGCGCTCAGTTTAAATATTCATTAAAATTTCAATAATTTTTTAAAAATCTAAGGGTAAATTTTGAGACCAGCTAATTATACATATAAATAGCACTTTTATCCAAGTTTCACGTTTATATATTATTTCAAAAAATTTGTGACTAGTGAAACTCTCCCATTAAATTTGTGTCGTTATCAATTTTGATGAGCCTTCTCATTACTTCCTTGTGCTGGGGGGTATTATATACCCCCCAGACCCCCCGGTTTCAAGCACGTTTCTTTACATTTTGAGGGAGAGGGTCCAGACATTTTAAAATATAGAAACAATTTTTGAAACTTGTATCAAATATATCTCATTGAAAAATGGGATAAAATTAAGTATTGTGTATTTTATTTTCCTTACAAAATCTTTCTCTGACCTGGAAGATGGCAGAAAGGCAGCTGCCTCCTTTGCCCCCCCCCCGCTCTTGGCCGTTTAAATTTTTTTGAAACATTTAATATTTCATATTAATAAAATTATGGAATATGTTAAACATTAAAAAATGCTAATTAAAAATAAAGGTCTTTTTTTTATTTATGTATTTACGCTTTTAGTAAAATTTTAACTTCAGTACTTTTTACTATCATTTAGTACCTTTTTAGTTTCCAAGAAATACCTTTTATTTTTTAACAGTGGCAACACTGGGCGGCATGCGCACGTACCGTCAACAGAATGGGACATTCGGAGTCGAATCAAAAGCAAAAATTCTTAACTTTACAATCGATTTGTTCGCCCATAGTTTAACTACAACATCTTCTGGGCCCAGTTAACTTGTAGAAATATTCAATTGAACATAAACTTTTGATAGAAATTGAATTTATCGGCACAAACAAACAATTATTTTGAATGAAATTGGCAAGCACAAAATTTTTCCCCGTTTTTTTTTATGTGCATGAAGTTAAATTCTCAAGTGTCATCCAAAATTTGTTGTACTGTACACGACACGAATAATACACCTCGTATATTACTTTACTTACGAACTTGTGATGTTTTCATTGGATAAAATACGTCAGAATATGACAGATGACCTGACAGATGTTAGTTGAAGAACTTTAACTTGAGATTAATAAACCGGAAAAAATAAAAAAAAATAAAAAAAAACATAATTCGGTCGATATTTCCATTTTATTTTATTTTTACAATTCGGATGATTTATAAATTTTGTTTATACTTGGATGCACTCTTGCATTATTTCAAATTTATATCTGAAGAAAAATAAACATATTTGCATTTTTTAAATATTAAACAAGGTTAAACTCTTACAAATACAAAAATGAGTTATTTACCAGACAATAAAATAAAATAATTTATAAATTCTTTGCAGTTCAACGTGTTTGATTGATACGCAGATTTCCAAACAGAAAACAAAATTTACGCTCCAAGGAGCGGTGGAAATATTTCTGTTTATGGGCAATTAAAACCAGAATAACCACGCAAAGAGATTAATGAAAAATCAAATAATTAGGTCAACTGGAAGCAAAATACGCACTGTTAGAGTAAACAAACGCATAAAAATATTTGGACAACTATTTATAAAAACAGGTGCGCTTTCAGCAAGGCGACCAACGGGCGTTTTGGTTACAAAATCATGTGTGCTAAATACGATAAATTTGGATGTAGAATTGGATATTGAAATGTGGATGAAAAGCGACGCGACGCGACGGCGACGCTTGCCGATGATAATTTTTACTAAAAAAATCTACCGTGGGCTGATTTTTCAAAAATCACTTTCCAATGTCGGCGACCCGCAACGTAAACACCAATAAATAAGAAAATAAGCAAACTCAGTTTCAAATAAATATTTACGCATTAGTTGAGCTTAAAATTAATCGCATCCGGCAAATATCGCGCATAAAATATAATAAAAGCTTTATCTCGGTCAAATTATTGATAAAATATGAAATACAGTAATCCTGTTTGTTATCTTACCTTTCTATCGCCTGCCAAAACCAAATAACTACAGGATGTTGATCGTGGTAACCTCCTCTATATTCTGTGTTTTGTCTCCAATCCACCAAATCGATTTCGGCGGTGCCTGCCATTACTAATTCGAGTTCTCTTGCATCAAACACGCTAACCAGGCGTGGATCAACAACTTCATAAAAACCCCTAACCAGATATTCCGTTTGCTCGGAAACGCCTCTCTCCAATCTCCACCTGACGACCCTTTCCAAATACTCCTACAAGTAAAATTAGGTAAAAACCAGCTCAAAAAATTACAATTTTGATAAAACAAACCTTTTTGTTTTTCTCCGTAACCTGCACGTTCCTCCCCCCAGGTTTCAGTTCCCTCTCCAAAACCTGCCCAAAAACTTCTTCCGTAACGGCAAACGTCAGTTCAAGTTCTCCTTGCGTCGAAACGTCGTTCTCACGAATCCATTGCAACGACTGATGAAACTCAAAGTCCAAACTTTCCAAGTCGGACAGCGCAACTGGTAACCGCAACAAAGCCTTATAAAACGGCCTCGTGAAAAACGCATCCAATAAGTATTGGTGCACCAAAGCCAACCCTAGCACTCTCCCACTAAACCGAAACCTAAAAAAGTCACGCTTAGAAAAAAAACTTGGGTTTCAAAACGTCTGATTTACCATTCCTGATAGTTGTCAACGAAAGCGGACATCGGTGAAACTTGAACCGTATACGTATCGTTTGCCGAGTATTCGAAAAGTCCGTAATATGGATTGAACAGTTCACGAGATAAGAGAAAGAAGAATTCGCGCGAAGGTCCTCCATAATCTAAACCTTCTTCGCTATCCCAAACTATACACAATTTTCCTTTTTGCAGTTCCTTCTTATTTGCGGCCATAATCCGTCGAAATGCGTCTTCTAACAAATGGTCACGCCTAACGTGCAATCTGTAGAAAAATTACAGTCAGGAGGACGCTTAAAAACTTCCACGACTGAAACTTACTTGAACTTTCCTGGTCCTTGCCCATAACCTTTGCTTTCTAATTTCCTGTAGAACGTTCGTAATTTGGCTTCGAAATCTCTTCGGTGGGGTGCTGGCGTGCGGTGTCTACTTAAACCTGGAGATGCTACTGGAGATGGTTGAGGTGAATTGCGAGGGCTTCGGCTATTGGTTGATGTGGATGTGTTGGAAACTGCGGGTACGTAAGACATAATTTCCTGCTCGAAGAGGCTGAAATGAAGAAAAAAATTGGTTAGAAGTTAGAACGCATTATTGATTGGTGTGTGAATCGCCTAAACTTGACCGGAATTCTGCGGGTTGCGGCATTTCAATCGAAAAATCATGCGTTTCTGACGAAGCAAATAATACGGAAGTTGTGCACAAAGAATTGTTTATTCTAATGTAATCTACATAGTCATATCTCTAATTAAATCGTTAATTTATATTTAAAAAAAAATGTAAATAATTAAATAATCGAGAAGTTTACCTCGTCAGGGCGGTCTGGTTAGTATCTTTGCCAATTAAAATGTTGTAGTGCATTTTTAATTTGTAATTCGTGTTGATTATGTAAAAGCAGACGTAAAAATTTGCATAGAAGCGAAATGGTCGAATATTGCAAAAAAAACGTACTTGAGCAGAAAATTTTTTCCCACACATCCGGAACTTATAAAAAGAGTAGGAAGGCAAGAAGAAATAATTTGGTAGCTAAATTTAAAATGCGGTAGCTAAACAAAATGCATACGTAGCAGTGGCGGCTCGCCTTAAAGGGCAGAAGGGCACATGCCCTCCCATCCTAAACTGAATGAAATAAAAATTGTGTTAAATTGAAGTTCCGTTGTATGGTAAATTTATAACACTAGATGTTATTAAGAGCTCTCTGCTAGCTATAGGTAAGTTTCCTGCCAGCTAGTGACGCGTTATTCGATAAAAACAACATAAAGTATTTGACCCTCACGGGGTAAGTTGGAGCTCCCAAATTTGACCGGGCACTGGACAAGCGGAAATATTGTGCACGAATTTTGTTCTCAATTTTAATTTTTAAGGATGTTATTTAAGTTGACGTAGCTATGGGGGGGAGGTGAACCCACCCTAGATAAGTTTTTCCGAACCCCCGACCTAGAGGGTATCCCATACCCCCAGTTTCTTATCGTTATCTATTTATTCATTTTTTACACACGGTACTCTAGGGTTATAGCTTCTTCTAGCATTCGAGGTTAGCTACCCCAATGCATAAGTCCAATAATTAAAACTGTAGCTTTTTCGTTAAACATTTTTATTAGTTGTTACTATAAGTTGTTAAGATAAAACAATCCACTGCTGACAGGTAATGGTTAGTATAAAGTGTTAGCTCCTGTCAGCTAACAGCAGCTGTCAGTTAGCTAGCTAGTACCAGGAGCTGCCAATCAGCCAACCATTATTAGAAGCTCTCTATCAACTAGAAGTTAGTAGAAGCTGTCAGCTGGTAGTTGCTGATAGCTAACTGTTATTGGGGAGCTAAACTAGCTGTTATTGGGAACTGGGAATATACCAAATGCCTAGTACTTATTGCTGACAGCAATAGCAAGGCTAGTAAATTCTATCAACCATCAGTTACCAACTGGTTATTTACCTTGCAACCAGCTAGCCGTAGCTAAAGGGTAGTTCACACTACATTTATCATATGACTTAGTCATAAGAAAAGTCATGGATAAAATCACCCCATCACAACAGCCAATCATAAATCCATAACTTCTATAATATCAAAAATCATATAGTGTGAACGTAAAAAAATCCCTCATATGAGAAATCATGTGACAAGTCATATGATAAATCATATAGTGTGAACTACCCTTAAGAGCTATTAGCAAAGTTTCAGAAACTGTCAGCCGTCTGCCAGTAGACCACCACACTGCTTACTGTCAGCTGAGCCGCAGTGATGTTGTGATGTGATCGCTGGTTGAGTTATAGAGCGGAAATTCTGGATTCAAATCGCGAACAGGCGGACCCGGTCACCTAGGGCGGCGGGGATCTAGTGGCGACTAAGAAGACCTACACTTCGGACCCATGCGGCAAAGCGTCAGCTAAGCAAATCGGACTACACATTTTACTCTAATATAATAACATTGGCCATAGGGAAACACATAATAATAAATATTCTTTAAAATTAGTAGGGGGAGAAGAGGAAATCCCCTCCTTATCTACGGCCCTGCCTGTCATTAATCTGACGGGTCATTTAACATAAAGTATTTTACCTCGAGTGCTTGGGAATTTTGATTGTAAAACGCAAAGTGTAAAATGTAAAGAAAAAAATGCAAAACCGGGGTGTCTGGGGGGTATGGAATACCCCCAGGCAAATGTTTATCACATTTTTAAGGGTTTTTCCTTCCTTCCAAATCTCCGCCAGCAAATTTTATACCACACAACATTTGTAAGCAAATTGTTATGATTATAAAACGTAAAGTGTAAAATGTAAAGAAATTGATGCAAGACCGGGGGGTCTGGGGGGTATGGAAACCCCCCCGGTAAACCTTTTCCTTTATCACATTTCAAGAGTTTTTCCTTCCTTCCAAATCTCTGCCAGTAGATTTTACACCACACAACATTTTCAAGCAAAATAGCCATGTTTACACTTCCGTGGCCAATTCCTTCCACGTGACTCTATTTTGAGGTCTGAATTAGTTCGAAAAATAAATTTTTTTCATCAAGGCGGACACTACAAAACAATTGCCGTTACAGGAGCATACTATAATAACAGCCCATAATCCGCGACGTCACGTGGTATTTTCGCGCAATTCTTTTAATTCGAATTTAATTATTTCATAACACGTAAATAAGTTGTGACAAAATCTGACCATGATGTCACATAGCCAAGGGCATCCTAAGATTTAAAAAACGATTTAAAAAATACCTAAATTATAACAGAGCCCTATAAAAAATAAAAATCATAAAATTAATATTTATTTTTTTCAATCATTCCCTCAGATTGGTATTTAAGAATAGAAACTTCATTTTTCCACATAATTCAGAAACTTGAAACAAACCCAATCAGGAAATGCTCCATAAAATTCTATTAACCTATTTTTACATCGCCAAATAAAATTGCATTTATAGTTTATAGTTAAATTCACTTAATATTGCTGACTATCTCGTTAATCGATTCATGCGCGTCATTCTTTGTGTTAAGAAGCACAAATCAGTAGAATTTTATTTAAAATCTGCCGAATGATGACTGACTGATCAAATTATCACACGAGAGCTTGAGTATGGCTAGATCCAGATTTTCTCTGATAACTCAAAAATGGTAAAAAATATTGAAGAGGCCAAAAGTGCTGAGCAGAAAGAGATGAATATTTTTTTGGTTTTCACAGGAACGTTTTCGAATTATTACACTGGATAAAGCTGCCCTCGTAGTACTTCCAACTTCATCATCGCCACGTAATTGTGTAATTAAAATTACCAACAAAAAGCAATGTTTTAACTAAAACAACGGAATTGCCTGTCTCGTTATTTAACCTAGACAGTACAGCGTTCCTCAAGGTAACCTAATAGGGCCAGTACCGCCCGTACTGTTTAATTCGGGACAATAACAATCAAACGACCTCTAAACTACTGACAACAAGAAATTTCCATTATTACTACCATGATAAAGATGCCGTGGATGTGCAATAGGAAATTAATCATAAAAACGTTAAACTAATAAACTAATCTACAAACAAATCGATAACGCAATTTGTCGCTTCCTTTAATGGTCGTTAACAAGAATATAATAATCGTTACAACATTTTTGGATATTTGAAAAAGATTAAAAAAAAAAACGAAATAATTAATTAATTAAACCGCCCCCGATGTGCATCCTTCCGGAAACTCGAATTTATTTACTTGCGCTTACAAAATTGCGAGCGGCATTGAAGAGAGGAGATCAAAACAAAAAAAGATTGTTTCTTCCATTTATCTTGTTTAACAGCCCGCAAATAGATTATAAAATAAATAAATAATGAAACAAATTGACACTGACGACATAACTTATCTCATTAAACGTTCGTGGTTTAAGTGGTGGTGTGGCCTTAAGTCGAGTTAGAATTCGTAAGAGAACAAAAATAATTAAAATGATGTCAAAAAATTTAAATTAGGCAGGCAGGCTACTGGAGTAGTAAATTCTATAATTGAAACTTCCGTCTCGAAAAGCTCTACTATAAAATAATCAAATCAATTAAATTTCTGTAAATAAAACAATTTTGGCGGGTGATAGTTCATGGTTCTTAAAATAAAACTTGTCAGATCGTAAGTTCGTAAGTATGCTATGATTTCGATTGTTTTTATTTTGTTGGACCGAAAAGGGTGGATTAACGAGCAATAACCTCTGCTTGCTAGCGAAAATTCATGCGTCCGGTTTATTTTGGTTTTAAAAAGTTCGATTTTAAATTTAGTAAATTTTACACCCCAGAAAGCACAAATTAACGTTCCAAAAATAAAAGGTGAGTGGACTCGAAATTAAATTTAAAACGGACCAAAATATGCAATACTTACAGACTAAAGAGTATTCCGAATGTCTTCGTTACTATTCCCATTTTTTGTGCTTAAATTTAAATTTAATGGGTTCGCATCACAGAAGCGATTAAAAATTTAAAAAATAAACACGCGCACTTAAGTAAACAGATTAATTTTTTTAAAAGTTAAAAAAGTTCTTCACATTTTTGTCCGTTTTTTGAACACGCGAAATTTTCGAAAGTAAAACTGAAAGTTAATGATCATTCGAAAAAACGCACCAAACACGCACGAAATGCATTCCGAAACAAATTTGCCGGTATCCTATCTTGGGAGACCTAAAATGTGAACTACAAAATAATAATAGTACGAAGGTGGACATACTACTCGTAGTAGAGGGGATTACCGACCTATTCTAGGTAAATATACAGGATGATACCATTGACGTGACCAATAACAACCTTGTCCCAATAAACAATGAAAGATAAAGCCGAAAAAATATTTCGGGCAGATAACAAAAATGCGATTTAGGAATAATAATTAAAATTACTCATAGAGTAATAGAGCCCTACCCTCCAGTTAAATTTAAGTCATGCAAGTAAAAATAGAAAAAAAATCCATAATGGAATAAAATTAATGTTCTCAGATAAAAAAAGTTCAGTTGCTCTCTAAGTAAGAGAAGCACCGTACCTAGTTTATCAATATCGATTAGGATATATTACACGAAGTTGGTTGATAGATAACTCAAATCCAGCTTTCAAAACTGCGTCCTCCGCCGCGTCCAATAAAGAAAGCAGGCGATAACGAAGTTCACTTCAAAGTTGTTACATCCTAATTACATCATCGGTCAAAAACAGCGCAATTAATTGTTTTATGTGTCATTGTAACATAAGTAAGGGTTAAAACTTGATAACAGGGTTAAGTTAGCGTTTCAAATTGCAATTTCCGTACTGGTTATTTTTAGAAAACTTAAAATGAACGGAAACCATAGTTTTCGGGAAGAAAATGAAAATTAGCCTTGAATATGCAAATTTAATTATCGGTGATCATCGATAGAACAATCACCATGACGCATTGTTTTTCTAAGTTCACCTGAAATTAAGCTTAATATTTTTTTTTTCAAAAAAATTGAAACTGGACGTTTTTGGGCACCCTGCACCTCCTACCCCTTCTAGCACTATTTAGGTCACTTTAATATCCCCATATAAAGATTACGTAACAAACTAATTATAATTGATCAAAAATGTGCATAAAACTTAAGTTTTATTGTCCCTAACTGGCGGAAAATTCTCACAAAATTTAATCGTGCAAAATTAAAAAAAAAAAGAATTTTACACAATAAAAATGCTAAAACGTGCAATTCTCTGCTGTAAAGAAATAAAACGTGCATTTGTGCTACAAAATTGCATTTTCGGGCTCTACGTCTGCAAATTCGTATTGAAAAAAAATTATAAAAAAAAATGTAAACCTTAGAAGTGAGGAGGGGGAGGACAGAAGTAATATCGAGAAGGCAAGAAATCAAAGATAAAACAATTGCAATACACATAGCTAATAAGTGGAACAAATTAGTTTAAAATAATTTCAGAAGCAGGAAGAAGAAAACTGTGAATAAGAAAGTAACAACAAAAACATAAAATAGTAATAATAAAAAATGTAAAAAAAAGATAATGGAAATTGTTAGATGTGATCGCTGGTTATGCACCAGTGCAAATGTTCCATGTTCAAACAATCTGACGTAACCCCTCCCCCACCAACCATCCGCAAGTAGTGAAATTATTGGAGTACAAAGAAAAATTAATAGCAGATGAAAAATTGTGGATATCACTCTCAAATTTCACCTCCTCTGTTTTCCCTCTTCCTCAAATCCTATCTTCGTAAGAACCGAAGTTTTCTACGGATTCAGGTAGTCCCAGGTTAGCTTTATTAGCTCAAAAAGAACAAGAACACCGTGGTTCTTGATGAGAACTCTATCCTCTATCCCATGATCTATCATCTCGTGAGTTAAGATCAAGACTCCCGCACTGACCTCCTGTATCATGGAAGTCATGCCTTAGAGTTATTAGCCCTTCAGCGTCCTCATCCAGCCCTTTCCTCATCTTTCCAAATTTTGGGTAGCACCATAGTATCTCTCTCTCTTCTACAACCGTTATCCGTCCACTCCTGAACGTTAAGACTTTCCATTTAGTTTCCCCTTAGGAAGAGTGGCGGGGAGGGGGGGTGCGCTGGCCATAGCTCCAGTATATTGTTTTATATCCGGAGCTTGGCAGAGCTCAGATGTGCCCGTGACCCAACTTTAATTGTTAATGGCCGCAATCACCAAACCAAGGAAACCTATAACACGAGATGGTCTTAACAAAGACTCTCTTCCAATTCGAACCGGATATCTCATTATTTTAACCATTGATCGCACAAACTAATGACTTCTCTGTCAATCTGTATTGTCAGTTCCACAACGTAATCGTTCTCGGTAATCCCCCCTCCCCGGCCAAAAAAGTACATTGGGTCACCAAAGTGCTAATTTGACCACGAAAATGTGGTCCGCATTAAGAAACCTTCAAATATTTCTTTTTCTATAATAAAAACTTATCATCTTATTCAATTCATACAGCATACCCATCTTATTTTTTATAAGAAACGTCAAGATTGGTGACGCTCCGCTCCTCTGCAACGCACACAGGGTAAAAAATAATATTGGTTACGATCCCAACTCTGTGAGGCCGAAAAATCATATCGATCACCAATTATGAGATGGTTAGTCAGCGTATATGCTAATTCCGTAGTTCAAGTGGTGCCCGAGTGTGCCTATAGTTAAAATCTTAGAATGATCAATAATGCTCGGTTCTGTTAGTGATGCTCATATAAAGTGAAAAAGAAAGTGACGCCGAGAAAACCATAAATCTAAAAATAGTTCAAGTGCGGCCTTCAGGCCGCACAACCCAGGCAACCTAGTATGCTCAATACTTGCATATATTGTTAAGATGATATCAAGTCCTTCCCATCCTCCTAAGATTACATGTTTGTTACCTCCATACGTCTGATCAAAGACAAAAAGTAAAGTTCAAAATTCTGTATCTTCTTCTTAATAATTAACAAATTTGACTTTTAATTTTCGATTAAAAATAAACGAGAAAGAGTAGCTACAAATCACAGCAAAAAATATTTGTTTATGACCATGTCGTAGGTAAAATGTGAAGAATGGGAGGCAAAACCAGAGAGTCTGGGAGTACAGTGAGTACAGGGGGGACTATGTACCACTTAATTTTTCACATTTTTAAGGCAGACTAAACCACCCCTAGCCCCCTCCCAGTTACGCCAGTGATTAAAAATTCTGAAAAACTAATGGGATTATATTTTATTAAAGCAAACGTCATGAAACTTGGAGGCCCGATCGGGGTTCTAAAATCCTCTTTAAGGTAGTTCTTTCCCATCGATCTTTTATTTAACTAGATGGTGAACGCAGGTAGAAATTGTGAAGCCTGTCATAAGGTCTATTTTAGCGTGACGTGATTTTTGTTTGTTTACCTAGTCCCTGGATCTGATTGGTTCTCTCAAGGTTGCTTATGTTTACGTGGTCCCTGAATGTCAAATTTAAATTTTCTAACCTAAATGGTTTAAAGCGCTGTTATACACGTTGATCTTATAATACACTTTTAATTTTAATTTAAAAGTAATTTTAAATTTTAGTTGGTAATATACTTGGTTAATTGTCTGTTAAATTAATGATGGATTATTTTTGTAAGTATTATTTTATTTTAACTTGCTTTTTATTACGATCGAAAATTATCATGGGTAAATTTTGTGTAGCGTGTGGAATTAGATACCGAAAAGGAATAAATCGTTCGTTTCATAAAATTCCTAGCGATGCTTCAAGAAATGAATGGCTTCAAGTTTTATCGGGCATGGAAGTAAATATTGCAACCATCACAGATCACCATCATGTTTGTTCGGACCATTTCGAAGAGAATAGTTTTATTGTTTCAGGAAATAGAAAAATGTTAAAGCCCAATGTAGTGCCTATTGCAGAAGTGAAAAACGAAAGCGGCCAAGAAAGTTTTGTACCAGACGTAAAATCTACTCCACGAAAAAGAAAACGATCGGATGATTCTGACAATTCTACAGTTACTGCTGCATATACTGTAAATGATCGTGAAATGAAGAGATCGAATAACTTGGATGATACTTCATTTGATACGATAACTGCTTCTAGTTCTGCAACGCTTACTGCAGATGAACTTGAAATTTCATTCGACACAATAACAGCTTCGAGTATAGAAACAGAGACTGCAGATGAATCCGAAGAAGAATCTTTGACAGTTTCTACTTCAAGTACTTCAACTGCAAGTGAGGATGAATCAAATCAAATTAGAAAATCATCGAGACGACCAATACATGATACCACACGTGGCTTAAGGAAAACTATAGTTCGTTTAAAGCAGAAAGTTAAGGTTCTTCAGCAGAGCAAAAGAAGATTGGTAAAGAAGGCTAATAATTTAAATTCTTTGTTAAATGAATTAAAGTCAAAACAGTTACTAACGGAAAGTGCTCAAATCACCGTCAATGCATCCGTACCAACAACATGCTCTGCTCTGTTTAAGCGGTTATTAAAAAGATCTTCCAGGCAAGCATATGTACCCGAATTGAGAAGTTTTGCTTTGACACTAAATTTTTATTCAAGCAAAGCTTATGATTATGTAAGATCCAAATTTAACAAATCGTTGCCTCATCCAAGTACATTAACAACTTGGTATAAATCTGTTGACGGTTCACCTGGGTTTACTAAAGAAGCATTAAACGCCATAAAAATTAAAGTTTTGGAAGAAAGGACAAAGAATAAAACTATTCTTTGCAACATAGTGATGGATGAAATGTCTATAATGAAGCGAATTGAATGGACCGGTAAAAAGTTTACAGGCTATGTAGATATGGGCACCAATATAGACTCGGATGATTTAGCTGAGGCCAAAGAAGCACTGGTTTTCATGGTTGTTGCTCTTAACGCAGCTTGGAAAATTCCAGTGGGATATTTTCTGATCGATGGATTATCTGGTGCAGAAAAGGCAAATTTGGTTCTGAAGCTACTGGAATTGTTGAACGAAACAGAAATAATAATTTCATCTATAACGTTTGATGGTACAGCAGCTAATTTCACAATGGTCTCAATATTAGGAGCTGATCTACATAATTCAAGTAATCGTAAAACGTGGTTTATTAATCCAACTACCAATAGAAAAATTTTTGTATTTTTAGATCCATCCCATATGTTGAAGTTAACAAGAAATTGTTTAGCCAGTTATGGAACCATAGTCAACGCTAATGGTGAAGAAATTAAATGGAAATATTTAGAAAGCATTGTACAGTTGCAGGATGAAGAGGGTTTACATGCAGGTACAAAACTTCGAAAGCGTCATATTAATTGGACCAGAGAAAAAATGAAAGTAAAAATTGCTGCACAGACTTTAAGTAACTCTGCAGCCAATGCATTAAATTACTTGGAGAGAGATCTTAAGTTGGAAAATTTTCAAAATTCAGGCTCAACTGCTGAATTTTGTAAAGTTATAAATAACTTATTTGATATTTTAAATTCGAGAAACATTTACTCGAAGACGGAATACAAACGGGCTTTGACGTCAAAGAATTTTGAAAATGTTTCCAAATATCTCGAGTTTTGTAAGGAGTATATATGTGGCTTAAAATTTAACCAGGTTCCTATAACAAGTAGTTCGAGGAAAGTTGGGTTTATAGGATTTTTGGTTTGTATAGAAAGTCTTTTAGGAGTATACAATCTCTATGTAACCGAAGAACGTGTCATCAACTTTTTGCTAAGTTATAAAATATCTCAAGACCACCTTGAGATATTTTTTAGCGCCGTGAGAAGCAAAGGTGGTTATAACAATAATCCAACAGCAAGGTTATTTGAAAGCATTTATAAACGTTTATTAATACATGCCGAAATAAAGGGAGCTGATACAGCAAATGCAGTAGTACTAGATTGTACATCTATCTTGCATTGCAGTACCAATTCCCTTACAAATAATAACGAAGGAGAAGATCTACATGAGTCAAATGATTATGTTAAAATATCACATGAAATATTGGATCACGATTATGTTCAATCTCAACTATGGCATTTAACCACATACGTTGACGATGTAGTGTCATATATAGCAGGCTTTGTAGTTAAATGTGTGAAAAAAGTCATTTCTTGTGAAATTTGTTTGAATTTACTCGAATCTCCTATAAGTTTATCCAAACTTCAGGATAGAAAACGATATGGGGTGCTCACGAATGCCTCTAAATTTGTTGTCGATATTTGTAAAGAAGGTGAAAGATGTTTGCGGTACGTCAAAGCAGAAAACAATTTGTTTAGAAGAAATATCGATAATATTTTAATTTGCACTACTTTAAGAAATATAGATAATAATGTATTTAACTGTTTTGGTGATCACGTATTTGATGACGATAATTTGAATAACCATTCAATACAGTTACCAAAGTTACTTTTAAAACATTATTTCAAAATTAGAATTCACTATGAAACATCGAAGAAATGCAATAGCAGTAAAATACGGAGTAGATTAACAAAATCTATTTTATTTCAAAATCAATAGTTTCGAAAAGATATTGATTTACTTTCTTTTTTTATATAAATAATTTCTCTTGTACAAACTTAAATTTATTTTTATAATAAAGTCGAAAATCAAATTATATTTGTTCCATTATTTTAATTTCAATGCTTGAAAATAGAGGCGCCACCGGCTGCGTAAATAGTAAACAAAGAAAAGGTAAACAAAAACATGTTATGGGTGGCTTCACAACAACCAATGCTATTTAGATAGGAGTCCGGTATCTAGTGTAATAAAAGATCGATGGTTCTTTCCCTACAGTCCAGTTAAAAAGTTATGGCTTACTACCTGCTTACTACCCATATTATACGTACCTGCGGAACAAAGATAGTTAATAAAGTTTTTTAAAGGTAGTGTACCCCTCACCCTACTGTACTGTACCACTCTATTGTACTCACACCACTTGGCTCTATTTTATACCCCTTCCACTAAAAATATTCCTCTAAATACGGAATTATTTTTAATATTTTATTAAAATTACATGGTAAATAATTTTCATTTTTTTTCTAAATTGTTCAAAATATATATTTTTTCAATATACTAGTTTTTTGTCAGAATGGTAATACTCCTTCAAAGAAAAAAATTAAAAAACCTGTCATTTTCCCACTCTTCTCCCATGCTACATGTACAAAAAATGTCATTTTTAAATGCAATTATCTTTTATTAGACGTGGTAAATCGTCTAAAAATTTTAACAGCGTGTGTATTATACATTTAATGACTTATATTCAAAGTTTGAAAGATTTCTTAATATTTTGCTTCCGCGACCCAACCTCCTTAAAGTTGCAAATGTATGCAAGTCTGGGGCCCCCTGACCGCAGACGATTTTTATGTAAAGTTTTGATGTAAAATTTACAATTTCCCCAAGTCTCAAATTTTAAAGTCCTGGCAGCTTTTTCTATAATCGGTTGATTTAAAATAAACTCCGAGCTTTGGTTTGGTTAACACTAGATTATCCAGGCTGTGCGGCCTGAAGGCCGCACTCAAACTATATTATCGATAAACGAATCAATCCTGATTGCGTCACAAACCTATAAATTCTTATTATGATCTGCATTTTCTCCCCGGAGACTGAAATATGAACTTACACAGTCAATCAGAACCACTTGATCAAATTATCTATTGGGGTGACATTGGCCCGCCCTATTTAAATTAGTTCATAATAAAAACTAATGGAACGTGATCTACATTATATATCGCATCTGAC